>JAOPSE010000007.1:131063482-132313482 GCA_029449295.1 Zea luxurians
AGATATTTAGTTTATACTCCTAAGTTTGGGCTTTGGTATCCTCGGGGATCCACATTTGATTTAATTGGTTATTCGGATGCCGATTGGGCAGGGTGTAAAATCAATAGAAAGAGCACATAGGGGACTTGCAAGTTCTTGGGAAGATCCTTGGTGTCTTGGGCTTCAAAGAAGCAAAATTCCGTAGCTCTTTCTACCGCCGAAGCCGAGTACATTGGCGCAGGCCATTGTTGCGCGCAACTACTTTGGATGAGGCAAACCCTTAGGGACTATGGTTACAAATTAACCAAAGTTCCTCTTCTATGTGATAATGAGAGTGCAATCCGCATGGCGGATAATCCCGTTGAGCATAGCCGCACTAAACACATAGCCATTCGGTATCACTTTTTAAGGGATCACCAACAAAAGGGAGATATCGAGATTTCTTACATTAATACTAAAGATCAATTAGCCGATATCTTTACCAAGCCACTTGATGAACAAACTTTTAACAAACTTAGGCATGAGCTAAATATTCTTGATTCTAGGAACTTCTTTTGTTGATTTGCACACATAACTCATTTATATACCGTTGATCATGTCTCTTTCATATACTATGACTAATGTGTCTTCAAGTCTATTTCAAACCAAGTCATAGGTGTATTGAAAGGAAATTGGAGTCTTCGGCGAAGACAAAGGCTTCCACTCCGTAACTCATCCTTCGCCGTCGCTCCGAGCAACTCTCCATCTTTGGGGGAGAGATCACTCTTCTACTTTGGTATAACCTTCACTCATTTATTTATGACCAAAGGGGAAGAAAGTAATTCAAAGGGCTCTAATGACTCCGTTTTTGGCGATTCATGCCAAAGGGGGAGAAAGTATTAGCCCAAAGCAAAAGGACCGCACCACCAAACTAATTTTAAAAGAGTTTTTCAATTGGTATGATTCTCAATTGATAAATTTCAAATTGGTATCTTATTGTGTTCAAAAGAGGGAGAAAAGTAGTATTTCAAAATTGATATATCAAAACCCTCTTGAACACTAAGAGGAGAATTTCATTTAGGGGGAGTTTTGTTTAGTCAAAGGAAAAGCATTTGAAACAAGGGGAGAAAATTTCAAATCT
Source organism: Zea luxurians (assembly GCA_029449295.1). Lineage (NCBI taxonomy): Eukaryota > Viridiplantae > Streptophyta > Magnoliopsida > Poales > Poaceae > Zea > Zea luxurians. The sequence continues at coordinate 131,064,582 of JAOPSE010000007.1, forward strand.
TGAAAATGCTTCGCAAAATCTTACTCATCTACCTTTGACTATTTGCAAAAGGACTTTGAAAAGATTTACAAAAGAATTTGCAAAAACAAAACATGTGGTGCAAGCGTGGTCCAAAATGTCAAAAATTGAAGAAACAATCCATGCATATCTTATAAGTATTTATATTGGCTCAATTCCAAGCAACCTTTGCACTTACATTATGCAAACTAGTTCAATTACGCACTTCTATATTTGCTTGGTTTGTGTTGGCATCAATCACCAAAAAGGGGGAGATTGAAAGGGAATTAGGCTTACACCTATTTCCTAAATGATTTTGGTGGTTGAATTGCCCAACACAAATAATTGGACTAACTAGTTTGCTCTAGTGTACAAGTTATACAGGTGCCAAAGGTTCACACTTAGCCAATAAAAAGACCAAGAATTGGGTTCATCAAAGAGAGCAAGGGATAACCGAAGGCACCTCTGGTCTGGCGCACCGGACAGTGTCCGGTGCGCCAGAGGACTCCAAGTCAAACTCGTCACCTTCGGGAAAATTCAGAGGCGCTCCGCTATAATTCACCGGACTGTCCGGTGTACACCAGACAGTGTCCGGTGCCCCAAGGAAGAGCGGCTCTGGAACTCGCCAGCCTCGGGAATTCGCTCCGCTATAATTCACCGGACTGTCCGGTGTACACCGGACTGTCCGGTGAGCCAGCGGAGCAACGACTACTTCGCGCCAACGGTCACCTGCAGGTGCATTTAATGCGCGCCAGAAGCGCGCAGAAGTTAGGCACGCGCGCGCTGGCACACCGGACACTCTACAGTACATGTCCGATGTGCCACCGGACATCCAGGCGGGCCCAGAAGACAGAGCTCCAACGGTCGGAACCCAACGGCCTTGGTGATGTGGCTGGCGCACCGGACATGTCTGGTGTGCACTGGACTGTCCGGTGCACCATGCGACAGACAGCCCCACCAAACGACTAGTTTGGTGGTTGGGGCTATAAATACCTCCAACCACCCCACATTCAAGACATCCAAGTTTTCCCACTTCAACTACTTACAAGAGCTCTAGCATTCAATTCTAGACACACCCAAGTGATCAAATCCTCTCCAAACTCCACACAACGCCCTAGTGATTAGTGAGAGAGATTTGCTTGTGTTCTTTCGAGCTCTTGCGCTTGGATTGCTTTCTTCTTTCTTTGATTCTTCATTGCGATCAAACTCACTTGTAATTGAGGCAAGAGACACCAATCTTGTGGTGGTCCTTGTGGGAACTTTGTGTTCCAAGTGATTGAGAAGAAAAGCTCACTCGATCCAAGGGATCGTTTGAGAGAGGGAAAGGGTTGAAAGAGACCCGGTCTTTGTGACCACCTCAACGAGGAGTAGGTTTGCAAGAACCGAACCTCGGTAAAACAAATCCACGTGTCTCACTCCTTATTCGCTTGTGATTTGTTTTGCACCCTCTCTCACGGACTCGACTTTATTTCTAAAGCTAACCGACTTGTAGTTGTGATTATTTTTGAGAATTTCAGTTTCGCCCTATTCACCCCCCCCCCTCTAGGCGACTTTCAGAAACCTTTGTCTGGCCGTGAAGGGGCTTCTGTGCTGCGTCGAACATGTCGTAGAACGCCTTTGCAGTTGGCTCTGGCTCATCATCCATACATCCTCCCGTGTACTGTGCCTCCTGATAGTCGTTCAACATATCTGCTACCCCCGCATCCGCGTCATAATCCTCGACACGTTGTCTCAGCACCTCCTCTCTCGTACGATGCACTTCACCATGAAAGATCCACCGAGTATAGCCCGACGTAAATCCATTCTTCCAAATATGTTCTACCATGGCCTTCTTTGGTTTTCTTTTCCGGTTGGCACATTTGCTGCACGGGCATGGGACTAGACTCGCTCCTTTAGCAGCTTCGCCATATGCTCGTTCCACGAAATCATCGGTCTTTCTAATCCATTCAGTGGTGACATCATTCCTTCCTCTACGGCCCGTGTACATCCACTCACGGTCCTCCATCCTCTAACAGAAGCCTAGCAGAAAATTTCGGCAGCATCTCCCCTGCACGGGGAGGTTTCGAAATCCTGAAAATAAAACTATCAGCACGATGGCTGATATACACGCATTATTCAATGACACGATGGCCGACACACACACACACACACACACGCATATATATATATATATATCCGCTTCTATTCTATCCTTCTAATATGCATGTTTTAGAGTTCGACATTCTTTTTTAATCTACTAGAAAAAGGTTATCCACACAATGCAAATTCTAAGTACCTAGTGGCTAAAGATAATTTAACTCTAACTATCCATCACATTTCAATTACATGCTCACATATATAGAGAATTAACAATCACATTACCAAGTGGCGGCGTGGTGCCGGGCGCGACGACGGTTGAGGGCGAGGCATGGGGACGACGGTTGAGGCCGAGGCGTGGCGACGGTTGAGGGCGAGGCGTGGGGACGACGGTTGAGGCCGGGGCGCGGCGACGGCGGTGTGGGTGCGCAGCGGTGGCGTGGAGCGACGGTGATGGGGCGGCGGGTGGGCGAGGGCGAGGGAGAGGGGCACGGGCGCGAAGGCCGGACGAGGGCGCGGCGGCCACACTGGTAGATCGTGAGTGAGAGAAGAAGGAGAAGGGCCGGGCGTTATGTTTTCCTTCTTTGCTGAGTGCCAGATCGCGGGCACTCGGCAAAGGTTTTTTTTAATTTAAAAATAGAGTTTGCCGAGTGTCAGATCGTCGGCACTCGGCAAACATGTCTTTGCCGAGTGCCTGCTGACAGGCACTCGTCAAAGTATGTATTTAGCATCTCTACCGAGTGCCCCACGTTAGACACTCGGCAAAGACCTTCTTTGCCGAGTGTCACATATAGACACTCGGCAAAGCATATTTATATTTTTTTCTTTTCCATTACCAAACTTTTTGTGGTGTGTTCCTACACTATGTAGACCTACATGTACCATTTTGGGACAATTATAACATAGTTTTCAATAGGTAGTAGATTTAGTTCGTTTATTTGAATTGCTTCGGAAAATTCAGATTTGAACTGCAGGTCACTTGAAACTTGAAAAACCGTGCATACAAAAATGATATACATGCTACTTAGCACAAGTTACGACCGATTTCAGGAGCGGACCGGAAACTTCGAGCAACATGCTCACTAAACATGACCGTGAACTTGCCATCCACGTGTTTACAAATTGTATAAAACACAAACAAAGTCAGAAAATCATGAAACTTGTCCATATGCCATGATATCATATCTAGAGGTTGTGATAAAAATTTGAGAAAGTTTCGAGAAAGCTGTGACACAATATGTATAAAAACCTAAGAGATCATGTGTGAATCTCTATGATTTCATGTGTGGATCTCTTATGTTTGTACACATAGTGTGTCACAGCTTTCTCAAAACTTTCTCAAATTTTTATCACAGCCTCTATATATGATTTCATGACACGTGGACAGGTTTCATGATTTTCTGACTTTGTTTGTGTTCTATACAATTTCTAAACACGTGGATGGCAAGTTCACGACCATGTTTAGTGAGCATGTTGCTCAAAGTTTCCGGCCCGCTCCTAAAATCGGTAGTAACTTGTACTAAGTAGCATGAATATTATTTTTGCATGCACAGTTTTTCAAGTTTCGAGTGACCTGCAGTTCAAATCTGAATTTTCCGAAGAAATTCAAATAAGCGAACTAAATCTACTAGCTATTGAAAACACTGTTATAATTGTCCCAAAATCATACATGTAAGTCTACATAGTATAGGAACATACCACAAAAAGTTTGGTGGCCAAAATAAAAAAAATATGTTTTGCCGAGTGTCCAAAGAAGACACTTGGTAAAGACCCTCTTTGCCGAGTGTGGCAGAACCTCCAAGTTATTGGGCCCACATGCACCTGTCCTTGTCCCAAAGACCTCAGACGGCCATGCATGTGCACCAGATAACTCAACAGGATCTGTCCGATTGCCCCAAGGACATCGGATAAACCAGTTTCAACCAGAACCGCGGGATTAAGTAATACAAATCACACACACCAATATTATTGCAGCGGAAATCTTATTACTAAATTTTACAAGTTACAAAAAATTTTATATTATTTTATCGGAGTGATTACAAAAGTATAAGTTTAAAATATATGCTAGCTCAAACGACCATCCTCAGTAAGAAGTATAAGACGGGGTATACTTATATAAGAAGGCCGAGCCCACCGGCACTTAACACCATCACAGCATCACAAGGTTAGAACCTGAAAAACAACAGGGAATAAAACCCTGAGTATGGAATTACTCAGCAAGACTTACCCGACTAAAGAAAAGACTCTCAAGGGTATGCTGGAATTGGGAGTCAAGGAGAGGCTTTAGCAAGAATCAACTTAGATACTTTTGCAGAAATAGCTTACTAAAGTGAGTCCTTACTTTCAATATTTAACGCCAAATTAAGTATTAATAGACTCTGTTTGCAGCTGGTCTAATTTCACCATCTCATCAATACAACATCATTTTTATTCATAATGTTCACATCCAGACTTAGGTTGTAGGTCAGTGACCAAGTCTTCATAACCGCGAAGGTACGGCGATCCGAATCGATTATACTCAGCTGAGGATCTCCAATCACACGACATATGTAGCACTTAACCCTTGCATATGTCAACCCGCCACCGGGGTTCTTAAGACCGGATCAGGTTCACGCAAACCGAGAGCACAGATACACCACCGTCCAGCCTCTTGCCACGGAGGGTACACGCTACTCTCGCCACCGCTCCACTCCCATTTCGTGTTATCTTATTCCGGCCTTAGTCTGCCCGAGGCAAGGCTTACCCATGACGAGGCATGTGACCAGTTAAAGGGTCCTCGATCAGCAGGCCTACATACGCATCCAATCCTTAATCAACCTGGGTAGAACATCACCTGTTCCTACCCCCAAGTCTCAATTTACGTATTTCCATCCTTAGGATTGTGTTTGTTCCTTAGGATGAAAGAGCATCACAGGGAACTTTGCAGTAAGATCCCACCATTGCTTCAAATGAAAATATTCTTGCGGGTAGAAGCCATCCTCTCCCGGGTTAAATTGAGGACAACCTCTATCCACAAGATCTAAGCAAGGCTAAGCATTTTTGTAAATCATAATTTTGATACTTCACAGAAGTATCTATAAAGGTATGGATATCAAGGAAAGCAATGCATCAAAGGGTTTCAGGCACTTCCTATGAACCTAATGCACATTTCACTAGACTTAAAGTGTGCGAAAAGTATTTTAAAAACACAAGGAAAGGGGTTGCATGCACCGGGGCTTGCCTGGAATAAACACTACGTTAGTGTTTGTTAGACGACGATCACTTGACGATCATCCTTTGTCTTGGTACTCGTTCAAATTATCCATCTTCAGGTTCATCATCCGCATCACCTCGCGAATCAGTCCGCGCTTGGGGTCGACTTGGCTTGTCTTCCGCATCGCGCGATTAATTAACGTTCCTGAATGAAATGCATTATGCACATGAATGCATATCGACGGAAATATTACAAACCTAAATAATGCTACGCGATAGCGAATAAAACACCTAGCAGCGAGGCGTTAAACTATCTTATACAGAAGCACTAGTTATCAGCGTACGACTAAGCGTAATAATTGTGCTTCTCTAGATTAACTAAAACTAACACAAACATCATAAAACACAAACTATACACATTTAATACAGTTAGCCTAGACATAACTTATTAGCTAATTGTTTAACTTCTAAACTTATCACTCGTTTTATAGATTATACTACATTGCTCATAAAGAACTAATTTAATTTTATTTCTCTCCCCATATATTTTACATATCAACAATTAATTAAATATTTCTTTATCGTAAATGTACATACATCTATAGAAGTGATTAAAATATGTTATCATCACACACGCCTACCAAAATTCTACTCGATCCACTAATTCAGCTAAGTGACCGGAATAGCGAAATAACTCGCTATAACCGAATCTGGCTCGATAATCGCAAAAATCGCGGAGTCGACGAGAGTTTCGTGACTCACGCAATTTATCGAGCACCTTAATGAACATCGCACTAGCAAATTTATTTATTCATCGATTGAACTGTTCTGAACAATTCATCAGCTTACCGTTCTAAATCTGACGCGTTATCCGCGAACACGGCAAGGATTCTGATTCAGGATTCTGATTCGGCTCCTGTGTCAAGCACTTTGGGGAATATCATGCTGCCGCTTCGTCTTCCTCCGCTTCTTGGAATTTCTTGCTGACGCACGGAACAACGACGACGTTCAGCTGAACACCCGCGAGCTTTGTATACTGGCTTCGTTTTCTTCATCCGCACACATAAATTGCATCGACGAATGACGAGATCAGAAAGGCTCGGTGTTGGGGAAAAATACCAGAAATGACGGGTGATGAAGCTGGTAGATTACGACGGTGCTACAACGAAGCGAATAAGGCTAGACAACGGTGTGGTCTGTTGCGAGAGAACGTTGGCACACAGCACGGTGGACTAGGACATGGATGCTCGCGACCTGGGCGAACTCGACTGGGCGCAGCAAGGAATTTCTACGGCTTCGAACAACAGGGAGGAGAGAGGTCTGAGGAATTCTGGCATCGAGAACTCGGCACGGACACGGCGGCCAAGCAGACCCGACCCAGTAGCGAGAACAAACAGAGGGGGCGAGCTGGAGTATGGACAGAGCCGAGCTGGAGCTGCGACGACGACTTGGGTGAGCACAGAGGCACGGCACGGGCAGAAACTCCAGGGAGATGGGCGACCGACGCAGGGGCAGGGAGAATCGCGCGGATGGGTGGAACTCCGGCCATGGAACCAAGCAAGGCGCGGCTGAAGAAAAGAAGCTCCATGACGAGAGAGAGGATGGTCGAGCGCAGAAGAACCCGCGCAGGGACTCCACGGCACGGACGCCAGAGCATGCGGTGAGCTTGCTGCGTCAGGGAGCAAGGCGCGGCGTTGGGAGGAGCAGGGGTACGACGACCACAGATCCGGCGATAGGAGGGATAGCCTAGGCAAGCCTGAGGCAGAACGCCGGCCAGAGAGGAGGGAAAAACTCGACCGGTACCATGGGGATGACCTGGGACTGGGAAACACCATGGTGCGGAGCAGGGAAAGAGCTTCGGCTGGGCACGGCGCGCGCCATGGGAGGCCGAGAGACGAGCGGCCGAGCTGGAGAGGGCCACAGAGAGGTGCGCGCGCGGTCAGCAGAGGAGATGAGAGGGAGAAGAAGGGAGGGAGATCCGCCTTGGTAGAGCTCCGGCGTGAACCCCAGGCAGCGGTGCGTCGAGGTTGAAGAGGAGGGATGCCTGGTGGAGAAATCGAGTGCCAGGGAGCAGCAGCCAGTCATGGAGAGACCTCGGCTGGGGCGAGCACCAGGGAGGGCGGCCATGGCAGGATTTCTGCAGAAGGGAAGGTGGAGGCTGGAGCTTGCGGCTGCTGAAAGGATGAAGACGAGGCCTGATTTTTCTTGGTTGCACAAACAGATGAGGACGACGGCTGATGATCGGCAAGAAAAAACAGAGGGAGAGATTGAGCGGTTGCTGCAGGGGCTATTGGCCCAAAAATCTGAGCAGGGTCGGCGACGGGATAAGGCCAGGCGCAGGAAAAAAGATCAACAACGCGCGTACAGAAAAATCAGCCCCATGAGCAGCGCCTAGAAAAGAAAAATTAGAGAGAGAGAAAGTTGTAGAAGAATGGGAACGACAGCTGCAGAAATATCAAGCGGTGATCAGAATATTAAAAAAAACTACATATGATAAGGATAAAATAAACGCCTAGAGGATAAAGAAGAGAAAGTGAGCACGAAGGAGTTTTTCAGTGCTCAGATAAGAATATGAGATCAACGTTTAGGGATAAAGAAAACAGCAAGAATGTCTTTCTATCCAAAAATTTGGATCTAAGCCAGAACACATGGACCGAACCCAACAAAAATCGAGTCCGATATTTTAAATTATATTTTATATGGCTGAAGATCAGATAACTTCATCTGCAACATGACACCTGAGACATCTGTCGAGGATAATCTACTAGAAACCAACCACAATTATAATTCCTCAGACGTGATGTTTCGATTGACGAGACAGGATTAAACTATTTTTCACTCAAAAATTTTAGTCGCCGATTTCTATTTAATTTGTTTAGGATAAAATCATTTGAATGGGTCAGGCTTCCGAATTCGTTTTCGCACGAACGATGGATTTTAAATAATCACCGGACGCACCGATTTTCGGAACAACGATGTTCCGAACATCACGAAAATTTAGGAAGAGCCCAGATGGATAAAATAAAAATGATGTCGCGCTCGCGACAAACAGAACAGATGCGATATTAAAAATCGCAATAGACGAAGTTTAAAATTTAGCATCCGTTTCATCCACTGATATGACGTGCTTAAATCCGTACTCGTTGTCGAGCAGAATATAAACACCTGGGGTGTTACAGCCCTCCCCCCTTAAAAGAATCTCGTCCCGAGATTCAGAGCGAAAGACTTTCAAGAGTGGAGAAGCACGTAATCCCATGTCCATATCAGCGATAATCGTAAGGCAGTCCTAAGCGAAGACGAGTGTCTCAGAATGTCGTTTCTCTAGTGGACATAACATGTATCGCCATAAGCTAATTTAGAAATGTCCACCAATAGAGACGCTATCTGCCAGAGGAACACATAAGGTTCCATGTGTGCAGTTTGCTTTTTCTGATGACACTGTACTATCTGAGTCTGTTGAGTGAGCGGTAGTTACGCGATTTTACCCACCAGAATCAGAGGCACCATCTTGGGTAAAACACATAGAAGAGGTTTACCAACAAGTGGTTACAGGAAATTCATAGCACAGGGGACAGGTGTGGATGTCGAACAACATCACAGTTGACCCGTGTTAGCCAGAGAATCCGAGTCTAAGAAAATGATAAAGACTCGAAAAATCATTGGCAAAGGGACCTGTAGATGCGGACTTTGCAACCAGTCCATTTTATCAAGCACTAGGCATGATTCGACTTGATCGCACATGCTGGAAAAGCACACGTGAGGCGATTGATGCACGATTAGAGCGATAATTAGGTGGTTATTAGTCGACTTAACTTGATCTGTGTAAGTACTTGTCTTAGAATGGTTTGAACCAAAGTGAGTTTAGATAACTCGACAAATCGATCTCTAAGCTCAACCTTTGTTCACAATGCAGTTACAAGTTAGTAAAACCAACTCGTTAAACTACTTTTGACATCGAGCAAGTCCTCTCAGTACCATCGGTAAGCCAAGGGTTGAGAGTTCACATTTGCTAGCAAAAGGTCGTGCATTTGGGTACAAATCCATTTGGTCAGGTTGTTCTTTCATTTCTTTAGGCGAGATGAGCTAACTTGGTTAGGGAATACATGGATTAAATAAGGGGCGAATGAACAAACTCCTGCATCCCAACAGCAGGGAAGTCCAATCTCCATTTTGAGAGCTAATAAGTTGTCTCTCGACACTAAAAAGCTCCAAGGATTCACCTCCTTTTGATCCAATAAAGATGAAAGATGTTGCTTGATCACTTCGACAAACAACACCGAAATCATTTCAAGAAAGGAGTCCACGGAAGATCACACATCAGTGTAGTTCCATAATGGATCATGACCAGAGACCTTGATACCAGCATCCGATGAGTAGCACAATCCTGTGTGCGCATTCACAGGAGGCTCTCAGTTTCGCTGCGGCACCATAAGTCATTAACCATGACACCATCACCGAACGGGCACCAATAATGAATCTCACGTAGCAAAAATAGATTGTGCCAAGATAACGCATTGACATAGTCTCATAATGGATTACAACTACTAACTGTGATACCAGTGCGTGCCGAGCAGCACAACTATGTGTGCGCACACACAGAAGGCCCTCGGTTTCATCACGGGACCACCGGTTTTAGTCATAACACCATTATCAAACATAACCAATAAGAAATCTCGCACAACACAAATAGACTGGGCAAGGGTGATAATGTACAAAGAGACTCTACCTATCAAAACGGTTACAAGTAGAGAGCCAAATAGATTATGGCCCGATGAAATGAACAAGACACGGCCATAACCTAAACTTGTTGCTGAATGAGTACGATGGGAGACTGTTATTTCAGTCCCAAGCATATTTCTATGCCCATCGCAGAGATTACAAGGTCAAGGATTAGTATCTGATTAGATACGGAGGGAAAAACAATCACAAGATGAAATTGGTATGCCTTCGATAAATACGAGGAAACCAAAGGCATTAAACTTCAAGAAAATAATGGGACATGTCTTTCCTAGGTTCGGTTGATAAGGCAACATGGCGATCCTTAAGAACAGGCAACTGGGTAAGGGACATCAACTTGTGCCAATCGAAGAAGGGCATGATCTAAGATGGAAATATGACTTAAGATTCTTGTTTGAAGTCCGAGTACATCGTAGGTCCAATAAAGAGATTATCTAAACCTTCATTTGCATGAGTTTAGTTATGGAGGGATAATGGTAAATTCAAATTTGGGTCTCGGTTCACCAAATAAGAACATGGCCTAATTTTCGATTTAGGCAAACAAGTCACTAACCTTCTATTGGCACATCAAGTACAAAAGCAAACATAAAGTACCCTAAAAGGTCACCTAAAGAATGGAGGACACCTATTTCATCGAAGTTCATAATTAAGCATTACACCACATTATGTACAATCAATGGTTACAGGAATAAAGATGAGAGAAGCATCTTGGGTGTATAGGTGACAAACATAATGCGACAATCAGGATGCATGCTCGTCCTACACGTCCTCACGAGTTTTTGCCAACACATGTGGCAATAGCGGTCTATACCGGTGGCATACGTTCTCTCTCGGTATTTTGCTAGTCATCAACTACACATACGTTTTCGAAGTTAGTGTACCTGCAGAAAATCCATTACAGCCCAATTTCCCAATGATGCAAGTCACACATGACAGTTTATCACAGTTTATACTCCATATATTGCTATATGGAGGCCAGCTCATCATTAAGCGCCAAGCCACGCATAGGCGCCATTGCCACACTTTAACCATAGGGCAACTCATTATGGTAACTCACCTTCTTACCTGAGCGTAGGTGCGTCGTTACAAGTACATTACATTTCTCAGTATTCCCATGTCTGTATACCCATACACATCCATGGGGTACTGAATTCCCAGAAAAGTAAATACTCCACATCGCAGCCTTCATATATACATATGTGGAACATGTATATAATCAAGCGCTTTTTATGCTCTTCCCTAGACCGACGGTTGTTCGGTCATGCTCTCACATCTCACCTTACCTTGAGCGTCGATCCATTCAAGACTGAATGGCTTCAAAAATAACAATACACATGTATGCAATACCCACCCGGTTGTGGTTTTCAACTAAGCCACCTAATAGTCCTTAATTTAGGGCTTAACAGAGGATGTCGCTAGCATTATAGTTTTTCAAAGCTGTTTTTCAAAGCCAAACAATGTTTTTAGTCGAAAATAGGTTTTTCAAAACCAAAACTTTTGTTTTGAAAATATGTATGTGATCGTATATACTTAATCCTGCTCCGATACCAGCTGTGGCAGAACCTCCAAGTTATTGGGCCCACATGCACCTGTCCTTGTCCCAAAGACCTCAGACGGCCATGCATGTGCACCAGATAACTCAACAGGATCTGTCCGATTGCCCCAAGGACATCGGATAAACCAGTTTCAACCAGAACCGCGGGATTAAGTAATACAAATCACACACACCAATATTATTGCAGCGGAAATCTTATTACTAAATTTTACAAGTTACAAAAAATTTTATATTATTTTATCGGAGTGATTACAAAAGTATAAGTTTAAAATATATGCTAGCTCAAACGACCATCCTCAGTAAGAAGTATAAGACGGGGTATACTTATATAAGAAGGCCGAGCCCACCGGCACTGAACACCATCACAGCATCACAAGGTTAGAACCTGAAAAACAACAGGGAATAAAACCCTGAGTATGGAATTACTCAGCAAGACTTACCCGACTAAAGAAAAGACTCTCAAGGGTATGCTGGAATTGGGAGTCAAGGAGAGGCTTTAGCAAGAATCAACTTAGATACTTTTGCAGAAATAGCTTACTAAAGTGAGTCCTTACTTTCAATATTTTAACGCCAAATTAAGTATTAATAGACTCTGTTTGCAGCTGGTCTAATTTCACCATCTCATCAATACAACATCATTTTTATTCATAATGTTCACATCCAGACTTAGGTTGTAGGTCAGTGACCAAGTCTTCATAACCGCGAAGGTACGGCGATCCGAATCGATTATACTCAGCTGAGGATCTCCAATCACACGACATATGTAGCACTTAACCCTTGCATATGTCAACCCGCCACCGGGGTTCTTAAGACCGGATCAGGTTCACGCAAACCGAGAGCACAGATACACCACCGTCCAGCCTCTTGCCACGGAGGGTACACGCTACTCTCGCCACCGCTCCACTCCCATTTCGTGTTATCTTATTCCGGCTTTAGTCTGCCCGAGGCAAGGCTTACCCATGACGAGGCATGTGACCAGTTAAAGGGTCCTCGATCAGCAGGCCTACATACGCATCCAATCCTTAATCAACCTGGGTAGAACATCACCTGTTCCTACCCCCAAGTCTCAATTTACGTATTTCCATCCTTAGGATTGTGTTTGTTCCTTAGGATGAAAGAGCATCACAGGGAACTTTGCAGTAAGATCCCACCATTGCTCCAAATGAAAATATTCTTGCGGGTAGAAGCCATCCTCTCCCGGGTTAAATTGAGGACAACCTCTATCCACAAGATCTAAGCAAGGCTAAGCATTTTTGTAAATCATAATTTTGATACTTCACAGAAGTATCTATAAAGGTATGGATATCAAGGAAAGCAATGCATCAAAGGGTTTCAGGCACTTCCTATGAACCTAATGCACATTTCACTAGACTTAAAGTGTGCGAAAAGTATTTTAAAAACACAAGGAAAGGGGTTGCATGCACCGGGGCTTGCCTGGAATAAACACTACGTTAGTGTTTGTTAGACGACGATCACTTGACGATCATCCTTTGTCTTGGTACTCGTTCAAATTATCCATCTTCAGGTTCATCATCCGCATCACCTCGCGAATCAGTCCGCGCTTGGGGTCGACTTGGCTTGTCTTCCGCATCGCGCGATTAATTAACGTTCCTGAATGAAATGCATTATGCACATGAATGCATATCGACGGAAATATTACAAACCTAAATAATGCTACGCGATAGCGAATAAAACACCTAGCAGCGAGGCGTTAAACTATCTTATACAGAAGCACTAGTTATCAGCGTACGACTAAGCGTAATAATTGTGCTTCTCTAGATTAACTAAAACTAACACAAACATCATAAAACACAAACTATACACATTTAATACAGTTAGCCTAGACATAACTTATTAGCTAATTGTTTAACTTCTAAACTTATCACTCGTTTTATAGATTATACTACATTGCTCATAAAGAACTAATTTAATTTTATTTCTCTCCCCATATATTTTACATATCAACAATTAATTAAATATTTCTTTATCGTAAATGTACATACATCTATAGAAGTGATTAAAATATGTTATCATCACACACGCCTACCAAAATTCTACTTGATCCACTAATTCAGCTAAGTGACCGGAATAGCGAAATAACTCGCTATAACCGAATCTGGCTCGATAATCGCAAAAATCGCGGAGTCGACGAGAGTTTCGTGACTCACGCAATTTATCGAGCACCTTAATGAACATCGCACTAGCAAATTTATTTATTCATCGATTGAACTGTTCTGAACAATTCATCAGCTTACCGTTCTAAATCTGACGCGTTATCCGCGAACACGGCAAGGATTCTGATTCAGGATTCTGATTCGGCTCCTGTGTCAAGCACTTTGGGGAATATCATGCTGCCGCTTCGTCTTCCTCCGCTTCTTGGAATTTCTTGCTGACGCACGGAACAACGACGACGTTCAGCTGAACACCCGCGAGCTTTGTATACTGGCTTCGTTTTCTTCATCCGCACACATAAATTGCATCGACGAATGACGAGATCAGAAAGGCTCGGTGTTGGGGAAAAATACCAGAAATGACGGGTGATGAAGCTGGTAGATTACGACGGTGCTACAGCGAAGCGAATAAGGCTAGACAACGGTGTGGTCTGTTGCGAGAGAACGTTGGCACACAGCACGGTGGACTAGGACATGGATGCTCGCGACCTGGGCGAACTCGACTGGGCGCAGCAAGGAATTTCTACGGCTTCGAACAACAGGGAGGAGAGAGGTCTGAGGAATTCTGGCATCGAGAACTCGGCACGGACACGGCGGCCAAGCAGACCCGACCCAGTAGCGAGAACAAACAGAGGGGGCGAGCTGGAGTATGGACAGAGCCGAGCTGGAGCTGCGACGACGACTTGGGTGAGCACAGAGGCACGGCACGGGCAGAAACTCCAGGGAGATGGGCGACCGACGCAGGGGCAGGGAGAATCGCGCGGATGGGTGGAACTCCGGCCATGGAACCAAGCAAGGCGCGGCTGAAGAAAAGAAGCTCCATGACGAGAGAGAGGATGGTCGAGCGCAGAAGAACCCGCGCAGGGACTCCACGGCACGGACGCCAGAGCATGCGGTGAGCTTGCTGCGTCAGGGAGCAAGGCACGGCGTTGGGAGGAGCAGGGGTACGACGACCACAGATCCGGCGATAGGAGGGATAGCCTAGGCAAGCCTGAGGCAGAACGCCGGCCAGAGAGGAGGGAAAAACTCGACCGGTACCATGGGGACGACCTGGGACTGGGAAACACCATGGTGCGGAGCAGGGAAAGAGCTTCGGCTGGGCACGGCGCGCGCCATGGGAGGCCGAGAGACGAGCGGCCGAGCTGGAGAGGGCCACAGAGAGGTGCGCGCGCGGTCAGCAGAGGAGATGAGAGGGAGAAGAAGGGAGGGAGATCCGCCTTGGTAGAGCTCCGGCGTGAACCCCAGGCAGCGGTGCGTCGAGGTTGAAGAGGAGGGATGCCTGGTGGAGAAATCGAGTGCCAGGGAGCAGCAGCCAGTCATGGAGAGACCTCGGCTGGGGCGAGCACCAGGGAGGGCGGCCATGGCAGGATTTCTGCAGAAGGGAAGGTGGAGGCTGGAGCTTGCGGCTGCTGAAAGGATGAAGACGAGGCCTGATTTTTCTTGGTTGCACAAACAGATGAGGACGACGGCTGATGATCGGCAAGAAAAAACAGAGGGAGAGATTGAGCGGTTGCTGCAGGGGCTATTGGCCCAAAAATCTGAGCAGGGTCGGCGACGGGATAAGGCCAGGCGCAGGAAAAAAGATCAACAACGCGCGTACAGAAAAATCAGCCCCATGAGCAGCGCCTAGAAAAGAAAAATTAGAGAGAGAAAGTTGTAGAAGAATGGGAACGACAGCTGCAGAAATATCAAGCGGTGATCAGAATATTAAAAAAAACTACATATGATAAGGATAAAATAAACGCCTAGAGGATAAAGAAGAGAAAGTGAGCACGAAGGAGTTTTTCAGTGCTCAGATAAGAATATGAGATCAACGTTTAGGGATAAAGAAAACAGCAAGAATGTCTTTCTATCCAAAAATTTGGATCTAAGCCAGAACACATGGACCGAACCCAACAAAAATCGGGTCCGATATTTTAAATTATATTTTATATGGCTGAAGATCAGATAACTTCATCTGCAACATGACACCTGAGACATCTGTCGAGGATAATCTACTAGAAACCAACCACAATTATAATTCCTCAGACGTGATGTTTCGATTGACGAGACAGGATTAAACTATTTTTCACTCAAAAATTTTAGTCGCCGATTTCTATTTAATTTGTTTAGGATAAAATCATTTGAATGGGTCAGGCTTCCGAATTCGTTTTCGCACGAACGATGAATTTTAAATAATCACCGGACGCACCGATTTTCGGAACAACGATGTTCCGAACATCACGAAAATTTAGGAAGAGCCCAGATGGATAAAATAAAAATGATGTCGCGCTCGCGACAAACAGAACAGATGCGATATTAAAAATCGCAATAGACGAAGTTTAAAATTTAGCATCTGTTTCATCCACTGATATGACGTGCTTAAATCCGTACTCGTTGTCGAGCAGAATATAAACACCTGGGGTGTTACACCGAGTGCCAGCTTTCGGCCCTCGGCAAAGGCTAACGGCCGTCAGCTGTAGACGGCCGCTGACGGCCCTTTGCCGAGCGCCATTTTTGCCGAGTGTTTCTCTGTGCCGAGTGTCCCACACTCGGTAAACAAGCTCTTTACCGAGCGCAGGACTTTGCCGAGTGCGGCTCTCGGCAAAGTCTTCTTTGTCGAGTGCCCGATAAAAAGCACTCGGCAAAGGCACAGATTCCAGTAGTGATTAGGAGTTAACCGCATACGTAGTAGTAGGTACGTAGAGTTTTTGGGCAACAACATGATTAAAGTAAAGACGATCGTTTTTTTGGCAACGAGGCTGCAGCTTCTGCTCGTTATTTCGTCTGACGCTGTGGCCAGTGGCCGCATGTTCCCTATACCCGTAGGTCGTTCGCCCACATTGACGTTTCTGCTGTTGACCTCGTCCAAGCGTATTCAAAAGTTGAAGTGGCGATGCACTATACATATTAACTAGACCAACGTGTTGTTGTACAAGTTGAAACAAAAAATGCTAAAGGTTCTCTTTTCTATGATAACGACGCTATTGTTAACTCTACGTTGTCACCATTCGTATGCATCATCATGAATCACTAGGTGGGTGCCCGTGCGTTGCAACAGGAACATATAATACTACGATAACTTATGTACAAATATGTGTTATAGTGTTATGAGAAAAGATTTTGTAATCCATTTCTAGGTGAGTTGCAGGTGCGTTGCTATAGTTTATATATCACATAGTTACGTTGCTACAATTTCTATATATCACATAGTTAGAACTTGTTTAAGCAATATATAGTATAATGCCCGTGCGTTGCTACGACATACAATCTCGTCTTCTTTGAGCGTTGCACGAGCACGACATGTCACAAGAGCTCAAACCAATAATACTGAATCAAATTGGACCACGTTTCAATCAGTGATTGACAAGACAACACATAACTCTTACCTTTCAAATTAGTTCCTTATTGCACCAATTATCAAACCAATTTTAGTTAATTATTAAAATGAATTAGAACTGCTTGAACCAACTTGAGAGCAAAATATAAGCTTGTTTGATGCATATCATAGCCATAAATTTACATGGGAGATATGAGTTGTGACATAACCAGAAAATAGCCATGCCAAGCATGTGTCCAAGCAACATCATGGCAACAGAACATGCATTATTGCCTTCAAATAAGGCATGAGTTGGTAAGGTTTTTTAAATTGAATGCTAAATTTTCCTCCAAGAGTACTCTTGTGTTTTCCTTTGGTGATTGCAGAGCTAGCATTTATAGGAAAACATGTATGCGCCTAGCTACAATAGCAGATGTCATCCACAGCACCAAGTTCGTCCATTGAAAAGGGACCTCAACTCTGGTGGCTACCCTAATAAAATTGTGCCCCTTCCTAGAATACCAACTCCAAGCCATGACAAGGGTTGCGGAGCAGAGACTGCTGCCTCACATGCCATCATGTCATGCAGAGATGAAACTGCAATGGGAATTTTATAGTTAGCACACATATTGTCATTACATTACTTTTCCATAGAACTGGTTTTTCTTGGAGCATATAAAGGAGAATTTAGTGTCATACCACGTCATCTCTCCTTCTGCAGAAGCAAGACAAAAGCCTAAACAAGGGAGTTCTCCAACCTGACTTTTGTAATATCCTGAACAATTGACTTGGCCTTCTCAGAACTTATAATGAGATTTTGTGGATGCTTAGTAGGCAAACTAACCTGCATTTAAACCTTAGCAAGTTGGTCAGCATTAGCCTCTATTAATTTCCCATCAACAAGAATGACTTCAGCCTGTTGCACAAAAGTTTTATCTGACTTCTATTCCATGCATACATCCTTCAACCTACAAGAGGCCATTTTCAATTTACAAGAGGCCATTGAAACACATAAACCTAGAAATTAGAAACAGACGCTAAATTCAGCTCCAGCATCAGTTGCACTAAGATAAACGACAATTGCTCAGCTCGGCATAAATTATCTCATGTGAAAAATACAAAAAAATTACCATTTTAAGCCAACAAAGATTATACCTCACAAACAAATTCACTATTATGGAAAAATGAAATGATATAACAAAAATAGCTAGAGACACGAGTGGTGGTGGTCAAGGCCCCCATTCCACTTCCTTGAAGGGGAGACCACGTGGTTGCCGCATCGCGCCGGGGGATCTAGGGTGAACGCCGATCTGGGAGCCAGGGTCGGGGCGATTTCCAACGTCGATGATGGGGGTGAGGCGAGGGAGGCACTGACGACGCGAGGCGGCTAGGGCCAGGGGGTGGAGGCATGGTGTGGACGTCCTCTAGATATGTGCCCTCACACATCTCTAGGAATTATAGCCACCACCTGACTACCCTATCATAGTCACCAATCAATTTTTGACATATGACAATGCAGAGAACACTGAAATCATTAAATAGTTTGGCAGTGATAACATATTAACAAAACAAACAGATCATCCACAAATTCATAACTACCTATCAACTAGTGCAGTTGTTAGTATTTCAATCCATTATTAGTCCACATATGATCAAACAAGCATACCTAAACAACACAACCTTCAACGGACCCATCCAAGCTTCGGTGCATTAGGGAAAGACATGTCATTGCATAACACCTATAATTGGGACACAAAACTATCAAAAATAAGCATGGAGAACTCTGATATGGAGGACATGCCACATTACATTATACATCAGATCAAATGTTAATGTTTGAGAAGAATATTTCACAGTGGCGCATAGCATTGATTGATACATTCATCAGAAACAAGCACTTACTACTGCTATGTTGAGAGTGGGAGTAAGTAACATATACGTACGAAGACCAGGGCATCTCCTCTGCCACATTATCGTTCCAGAACTTGACCATCCAGAAGAAGATCTAGGCGCTGCCCTTGGGCACCTCGCCACGGTCTGCCTACAAACGACCGCCACAAATTTTCCTACCAAATCAGCTCAATCCGGCTCAGATCGAGTTGTGGGGGACAAGATCTAGTGTGAGTAATAAGACCCCAATTAATTATAGTTTCTGTTGCTATCAGACTACTTCACCAATTTTTGATGCTATCAGACTACTTCACAAATTTAAGAATGGCATTTATATTCAGGTTTATACAATATAAATGCTATTCCAAAATCATGTAGGACATCATCTATCATTTGATCTAAACCTCATAAGTAAATACAAATGACCCATAAATATTTACCTCAAAATATCTGGTGTTCCTTGGGGCCTGCATTCCACGATGTTCCTCCCTCTAGGAAACTAAAGAATCAAATTAGTAATAGAAATAATTGATCAATTTATGCAAATTGGAGTGCTGCCATATATTCTCACCTACCCCAACCCCGCACTGACGCTAGATAGATTTGCTCATTCAAATTACAAAATCACACAGATGCAGCACGGGCAGCTGTGACTTGTGAGGTGTCCTCCCTAAGCTTCAGGTGCCTTCCTTGGATTGGTCGACAGAGTGATCTTTCGAGATGAAATGCTAGTAATTCTTAGTCGGTATAGGAGTCAAGATGTTAGGATGCGCTTAGCTCAATTCTGAAGCAGATGGAATTTTGTGTGATCCAATTCAAGAAACCTTGCAGGCCATTATTTGGACCCTCTACTAAAGACATCTATAGGATATTTCAGGCACCCTTTCAGAAACCAAAAGAATATAGAATATAAAATAACTCATATTGTTTAGAATTCAACATTCTTTTAAAAACATTCCAACCAAACATGGTACAATAATAATGAACAAACACGTACATCAATAAGTATCAACCGATTCCTTGCTAACTTTTAGCAGGAAGCTGTTTGCACTCACCTGCTAATAGGTAGTTAGATAGTGAGTTGAAGATGCATATGAATTATTATCACATATTAGCAACTCCAAATCTGCTAATGAAACTAATAGCAGCCCTTCACGCCCTTCAACAAATAATTAGCAGGTCCGTTTAGACCCACTCGTACTAATTTTAGCTGCTAAATTTTAGTGCTAATGGATCTGGACATGCCCTTACTGATAAAGGAAATGAAGAAGCAACACGAATTGAAAAGGAACACCTGCTTCAGTTTCAGGGTCCATATTTGATACATATATATGAAATGCAGTACGCAATTTTTAGGGAAATTAAACATGACATGACTAAAAGGAACTGCAATTGGTTTGGGGTTGATGGATAACAATACCAGTGCAAACATCCAAACTAACTCACCAATCCACGGATAGGAGAGAGCTGACAAGATGTAGTACTTGTTGAACTCATCTCCACCTCCTGGCCTCTCGAGGCCCGTCAGGATTTCAATGTATAAGTTCATGATCACTACATTGTGGGAATAAAACATGCCAAGACAGTGACGTCATCAGATAATGCAACCCAGGCCCGATGTAATTATTTGACCAGTAACCCCACCCAATCTGATAAAACAGAAGCATAGTTTTTAATTTTCTAAAGTTTCATTTTTTTTCTTTGGTAAGATTTTACACCTTATTCTTTAAATCGTTTTGTGCTCTTTATTATCTTTGGTAAAATCCCTTCGTTTCAGTTCTTAGTTTATGTGGTTTATCAAACAAATATGGTGTTCCTGTACTACAAATGGTTTTACTGAATTATATAATACTATTTCCGTTCTCGAATATTTATCACTCGCTAGTTCATGTTTGACTAAAACATCACTCGCTAGTTCATAAACATAGTTACATTTGGGTGCTTCAAACATCAAACTCTATACCAGAATTTCATCAAGAATGAAAAGATACATGAACTCTATTGAAACCAAATAGGCTTTCTAAATATTGTAAAATAGTTAAATACAATTTCAATAATCACCACCAGGAACTGTATAACCAACCGCGTGAATTGAAGCATATGACTTATCAGAAAGCAACATATGCTTGAAATGGGATTTATAAGAAAAGATATACAAGTTAGTTTGGCTTGCAAACAACAAAAGAAAATTTGTCAAATTAATTGGCTTGCCTGTATAGCTAGAACAGTTTATACCTTATACAATGGATAATTATTGCATCAATAAATACATGTTTACGAACCTTAAGAGCGTCATAGCATCCTGCAATTGGATTGACAGCTGCAAGAACTGAAGTCCCTAAAATGAGTACTATTGTAATGGCAGCTTTGGCAATTGATATTGTCTGCTGCTCCATGGCCTCGGGAATCGCAGCTCTGGAATTCTATAAGAAAACAGGGACTGGGTTAATGAGGTTTCAACAGAGCATACCAAGAAAGAAGATTTAGTATGTCTATTCTAGTTTCACCAAACATATAAACTGGTGCCAACCTGTCTTCAGGTCACATCTTATCAAATTCATCGATACAAACCACTCCACCATCACCCAAAAACCATGACTCCTTGTAAAAAAACTCAATGGAACTTAACATCTAAGTAAAACAAAATCAAAAGCAATAATATGGTCTCTCTCTTTTTCTTGATCAGCATTAATTTGCTTGTTGCCTAGTCTTGTTGACAAGGAGACGCGTGAAAGTTAGTATCATCAAGAAGCCAAGGCAAAGTCATTTCTTTTTACCTAAAATTTCTGATCATTCCTTTTTACCTAAATAGAGCTTAATCGCTCCTTACTGATTCACAAGCTCTACAGGTAAGATGGTGATATAAAAAAAATATGTGATAGTGATATATACTATACATATCACCAAAAGTATGCACGACAAGCATGTACTTAGACCCTCCAAAATCCTAGTGCCCCAAAAACAACGTACCAGAGAAGGCGTTGTAGCTAAGGTCTAGCGCCTGCAGATGCGCAAGGCGAACAATGGTCGCTGGGACCTCCCCGCGGAATCAATTGGAGCTCAGATTCAGCATACGCAGGAACGTGAGGTTACCGATGGCCGTGGAGAGCATGCCAGTGAGCCCGTAGGAGGGCAGGCTCAGCACCATCTCGGCCGCCGCGCGCGAGGCAGGGGGGAGAAGGGGTGCGGCTCCGCCATGGCCTCGACGCTCGAGTCCCTCCGACGGACCTTCCATATCAGGCGCGAGCGCGAGAATTGGAGGCGGTGAGGTGGCGGATCTCCCACGCCATTTTTGCCGCGGGCCGAGGAGGAGGTGGTGGACCTTCCAAAAATGGCGGACCTCCCACTGACTCGAGCGCTGTAATGGGGAGAGGAGTAATGGGGAGAGGAGATCTGGGACCTTCCATTGATGGCAGGCCAAGGCAGAGGTGGCGGACCTCCAAAAATGGTGGACCTCGAGCACGGTAATGGGGAGAGGAGTAATGGGAGAGGAGATCTGGGACCTTCCATTGGCGGCAGCCGAAAAGGAGGTGGCAGATCCGCGTAGAGAGCGGCGAACCTTCCATTGAGGTGGCGGTAGAGAGCGGCGATCCACGACACGTGGTGGCCTTCCATAGATGGAGCAGATGCGAGATCTCAGGGCACAGGGGCGAGGAGGAGGAGGAGGTGGCGGAATCGGCAGATGCGGACACGCGGTGAGGGGGAGAGGAGGAGGAGGAGGACGCGCAGTGATGCAGATGCGAATCGGCGGATGCGAACGCGCAGTGAGGGCGAGGGGCGCAGACGCGTGGGTGGAGGCCGGGGGTGCCAGGGCGGGGGCATGGTGAAGCCCTGGTGGACGCCTACACTGAGCTCTTAAGGATTAGTAGAGATAAGATTTTCCGATCTTATGACGGCGGGTCGTGCTAGAATATAATATAAGTCTCTTCCTATCAAATTAAAATTTTGGGTTTGATTGATTGATGCATACAACTTAATATGGTATCAAAGTCAGAGATCATTAGTTCAAATCCTTGTCAGCATAATTAAAATAAAAAATAATTGTTTCAGTCTCGACGTATCCACCTCTTCTACCGGCTTAATCTTTTTTGGTTAGACTGTTTGATGCGTGTAACTTAATATGGTATCAGAGTCAAAATATTTTTTGTGTCACTATTTGGTGCATTTGTTAGCAGAAATGACAGGAAAAATGAAGTAGATCAACCAACAAATCACAGAGCACGACATACATATTTACGTGGAAAACCTTTCAATGCGAAGGGAAAAGCCATGAGCACCAGCCAGACGATACCTTCAAGAGTGTTTACGTAACGTTGTCCGTAGACGGTGGCTTACAAGAGGAGTAAATAATGACGACGCACAACAAACCCTAATTAGGGTGGTCCAAGCCTTTCGACGACGAGCCTCCGCTCGCTCGCCAACACGATCTCCATATGCAGAATTTTGATCACAAACTCAACAACATTCAATTTAATATGATATTAAAGATGAGATGTCGCAAGTTTGAATCTTGAATAGTACAATTAAAATAAAATAATTATTACTCCTTCATATTTCTATCACACCCGGGTTTCACGGCACCAAGACCCGGACGCGAACATAATCACCACGTGTGCTGGGACCAAGTCTCACACATATGATGAATCATGACACAGGATCGAATGTCACATATTCACTACATAACAGGAGTTCTATACAAAATAAATAAATAATTACATTATAAGGAGACAACGGTCCAGCAACCCAAAGTTGACTGGGAGACGACGACCTAGACCTCTCACGAACTCGTCACAGCATCCTCCAGCGCCTCATCCTTTGGTACCTATTCTTGACCTGTGGAGGTGTGAGACAACAAGAGTGAGCTCACATACATTCATAGCTCAACAAGTTATGGGGAATAATGTGCATGAACTCGCCAAAGGTGGGAGTTCACGTGAAGTGTAAGGCTTACCAAAGAGGATGGTTGAAGCTGCTGAAAGGGAAATGTGCCCTTGGGCAATTTCTATAAGTATTTTGGTGATTAGATGCCCAACACATTATTTGAGTACTAAAGTGCTAAATGTGTGAAAGGTGCAAATCAAAGTAAAAGGTACGTTTCTAGACTTAGTACATTGTTTTTGTGAACTAACATTGTGTGTCTAAGTGCTAGAAACAGTGCCAAAAAGAGAGGAATGGGATTGCAAAAGACTTGGCTGTGAGCAGCCAAACTTCAGCTCGGATTGGCACACTAGACTATCCGGTGGTGCACCGGACAGTGTCCAGCGCGCCAGGCTGGTCTCTGGTGAAAAGGCCGCTCTCGGGAGTTGACGATGGTGTACGGCTATAATTCACCGGACTGTCTGGTGGTGCACCGGACTATCCGATGAGTCATCCGTGGCGAACTCGTCGCTCTCGGGAAACGGAAAAAGCGACGTGGATATAATTCACCGGACTGTCCGGTGAGCCAACGGTCGCCAGCACCAACGGTCGGTCGCAAAATCTGCGGGCGACGCGTGGTAGCTCCAACGGTCGACAAGGGGCACCAGACTGTCCGGTGTGCACCAGACAGTGTCCGGTGCGCCAGCAGGCCCGAAGCTGCAACGGTCGACTATGCCCGATTTGGAAGGAAATCATACACCGGACATGCTACAGTGGCTGTCTGGTGGCACACCGGACTGTCTGGTGCGCCACTCGACAGAAGACAGGAATTGCCTTCCAAGATTGTCTCCAACGGCTCCTAGCTGCCTTGGGGCTATAAAAGGGACCCCTAGGTGTATGGAGGAGTCACCTCATTCACTAAGCATCCTAAGACTCCAACTCCACGCATTTTGATTCTTTGTGTTAGTGATTTGAGCTCCAATTGAGTTGCGAACTCCGTGTGTTGTGTTTCGAGCTCAAGTTGTGACTTGTGTGCGTGGTTGTGCTGCGGATTTGAGTCTTGTGTGTGTTGCTCTTCCCAACCTTACTCTGTGCCTTCTTTGTGATCTCAATTGTAAGGGCGAGAGACTCCAAATTGTGGAGATTCCTCGCAAACGGGAAAAGACTATAAGGAAGAAAGTCGTGGTATTCAAGTTGATCATTGGATCACTTGAAAGGGGTTGAGTGCAACCCTCGTCCATTGGGACGCCACAACGTGGAAGTAGGCAAGTGTTACTTGGCCGAACCATGGGATAAAAAATTGCGTGCCTCTTGTGTTGCCTTCTCTGTGATTGTTTTATCCACAAGAACTCGCTTCAAAACTACTTAGTCACGCTAACACTTTAATAACTAAGTTTTGTGGCTATTTATTGTTTGATTTTACAGGATCACCTATTCACCCCCCCCTCTAGGTGCTCTCAATTGGTATCAGAGCCGTACTCTTCACTTAAGGGACTAACCGCCCGAAGAGATGGATCCTAAGGGAAAGGGGATGGTGGTCAACGACAAGGAAAAGGAGTCCGTCTTCAACGAGCCAAGAGATGACAAGCCTACCGACTCAGGCTCGAGTCACAAGAAAAGAGACAGGAAGAAGAAGAGGCGCATCAAGAAGATCATCTACTACGACAACGATGCCTTGTCTTTTTCACCACACGACGACGACGAGTCCTCGTCAAAGAAGAAAACTATTAATCAAAACTGTTCATTTGATTATTCCCGTATTCCGTACAATTCTAATGCTCATTTGCTATCAATTCCACTTGGGAAACCCCTCCACTTTGATGGAGAAGACTATTCTTTCTAGAGTCATAAAATGCGTAGTCATTTATTTTCTCTCCATCCTAGCATCTGGGAAATTGTTGAAAATGGAATGCACTTTGATAGTACTGATAATGCCATTTTTATAAATGAGCAAATTCATAAGAATGCCCAAGCTACTACTGTGTTGCTAGCATCTCTTTGCAGGGATGAGTACAATAAGGTGAGTGGCTTGGACAATGCCAAGCAAATCTGGGACACCCTCAAGATATCTCATGAGGGAAATGACGCCACCATGATCACCAAAATGGAGTTGGTGAAAGGCGAGCTAGGAAGATTCACGATGATCAGGGGAGAGGAGCCAACACAAACCTACAACAGGCTCAAGACCCTGGTCAACAAGATTCGAAGCTATGGAAGCACAAGATGGATGGACCATGACGTTGTACAACTCATGCTAAGGTCATTTACTGTAATTGACCCCCATCTTGTAAATCTTATTCATGAAAACCCCAGGTACACCAAAATGACGCCCGAAGAGATACTCGGAAAATTTGTGAGTGGGCGCATGATGGTAAAAGAGGCACGATACGTGGATGACGCCTTGAACGGTCCACTACCCATCTATGAGCCGCGTCCCGTTGCTCTCAAAGCAACAAGCAGCAAGGAGGCGCTACCAAGGAAGGTAGCTCAAGTGGAGGCTGCCGGACTCAATGAAGATGAGATGGCGCTTATCATCAAGCGCTTCAAGACCACACTCAAAGGACGCAAGGAGTACCCCAACAGAAATAAAACAAAGGGAAAATGCTCCTGCTTCAAATGCGGTAAGACTGGTCACTTTATTGAAAATTGTCCCGATAATGATAGTGACCAGGACAAGAAAAGAGCGGGAAGAGGGAGAAAAATAAAAACTACAGGAAGGCAAAGGGTGAGGCGCACCTTGGAAAGGAATGGGATTCGGACTGCTCCTCTTCCGACTCCAATGATGAAGGATTAGCTGCCTCAGCTTTCGACAAATCTTTACTCTTCCCCAACGAACGCCATACGTGTCTCATGGCCAAGGAGAAGAAGGTAAGTATTCGAGATACACCTAAGTATTCTTCTTCTAGTGATGAGGATTCTTCCGATGATGAAGTAGATTACTTTGGCTTATTTAAAGGTTTAGATAGAGCCAAAGTTGAGAAAATTAATGAATTAATTGATGCTCTAAATGAAAAAGATAGACTGCTAGAAAAGCGAGAGGATATTTTGTATGAGGAACATGACAAATTTGTTAGTGTATAAAAATCTCTTGCTTTAGAAACTAAGAGAAATGAAATGTTGTCTTCTGAGTTATCTACTTGCCATGAAACTGTCTCTAGTTTAAAGAATTTAAATGATGAATTAAATGCAAAGCTAGAAGAAGTAAATAAAGCTAGTTCATGTGTGGAGCATGTTGTTATTTGTAATAGATGTAAGGACTTTGATGTTGATGTTTGTAATAAACACCTTATTTCTATTGCTCAATTAAACGATGAGGTGGCAAGTCTTAATGCTCAACTTAATACTTGCAAGGTTAATTTTGATAAGTTAAAATTTGCTAGGGATGCCTACACCGTTGGTAGGCACCCCTCAATTAAGGATGGGCTTGGTTTTCGAAAGGAAACCAAGAACTTAACAAGTAAAAGGACTCCCATTCTCAACAAGGAGAAAGGGAAGGCCCCTATGGTTAGTAGTCCTCAAAGGAACCATGCCTTTATTTATGATAGGAAAATTACTAGTCGCACTCATTACAATAGGAGTTATGATCATGCTGCTTATAACTCACATGCTATGTTTGCCTCTAGCTCTACTTTTGTTCATGGTAGAAATAGGCCTAGGATAAATCATGTTGTGTCTCATACTCCTAGAAAAATATGCAATGGACCTTCTACTATTTACATGCTTGTAATGCTTCTTTTGTTCTTTCATGTAGAAATGCAAAAGTAGTTGCTAAGAAGTTGGGATCCAAATGCAAGGGAGATAAAACTTGCATATGGGTTCCAAAAGTTATTTTGACTAACCTTGTAGGACCCAACAAGAGTTGGGTACCTAAAACCCAAGCTTAAATTGCCTTGCAGGTTTATGCATCCGAGGGCTCTAGCTGGATAATCGACAGTGGATGCACAAACCACATGACGGGGGAGAAGAAACTGTTCACCTCCTACGTCAAGAACAAGGATTCCCAGGATGCGATTATCTCTGGAGATGGGAACCAAGGCAAGGTTAAAGGACTGGGAAAGATAGCCATTACATCCGAGCATTCTATCTCCAATGTGTTTTTAGATGAATCGCTCGGGTACAACTTATTGTCTGTGAATCAATTATGTAACATGGGCTATAACTGTTTATTTACAAATATAGATGTATCTGTCTTTAGAAGGAGTGATGGTTCATTAGCATTTAAGGGTGTATTAGACGACAAACTCTATTTAGTAGATTTTTCAAAAGAGAATGCCAATCTAGATGCATGCTTAATGGCTAAGACTAATATGGGCTGGCTTTGGCATCGCCGTCTAGCACTTGTTGGGATGAAGAACCTTCATAAACTTCTAAAGGGAGATCATGTGTTAGGACTAATTGATGTCTGCTTTGAGAAAGACAGACCTTGTGCAGCATGTCAGGCAGGGAAACAGGTGGGAAGCACTCATCACAGTAAGAATGTGATGACAACATCAAGACTACTGGAGCGTCTTCACATGGACCTCTTTGGACCCGTTGCCTACCTTAGCATCGGAGGAAGTAAGTATGGTCTTGTAATTGTTGATGATTTTTCCCGCTACACTTGAGTATTCTTTTTGCAGGACAAATCAGAAACCCAAGGGATCCTAAAACGCTTTCTAAGGAGGGCTCAAAATGAGTTTGAGCTTAAGGTGAAAAAGTTAAGGAGCGACAATGGGTCCGAGTTCAAGAATCTACAAGTTGAAGAATTTCTTGAGGACGAAGGCATCAAGCACGAGTTCTCCGCTCCCTACACACCACAGCAAAACGGTGTGGTAGAGAGAAAGAACCGGACGCTTATCGACATGGCGAGAATGATGCTTGGTGAGTTTAAGAGGCCCAAGCGGTTTTGGTCGGAAGCTGTGAACACAACTTACCACGCCATAAACCGGCTCTATCTACATCGCCTTCTCAAGAAGACCTCCTATGAACTCCTCACCGGTAACAAACCTAATGTTTCTTACTTTCGTGTATTTGGGAGCAAATGCTACATTTTGGTGAAGAAAGGTAGACATTCTAAATTTACTCCCAAGGCAGTAGAATGGTTTTTACTAGGGTATGACTCAAATACAAAGGCGTATAGGGTCTTCAACAAATCATCGGGATTGGTTGAAGTCTCTAGCGACGTTGTATTTGATGAGACTAATGGCTCTTCAAGAGAGCAAGTTGATCTTGATGACATAGATGAAGAAGAAGTTTCGACGACCGCAATGCGTGAAAGGGAAATCTGCCCTTGGGCAATTTCTATTATGTTTTGGTGATTAAGTGCCCAACACATTCAATTAAGTTCCTATGTGCTAAATGAAGAGAGAAGTGCAAAACAAAGAGAAGGTATGTTTCTAGACTTAGTACATTGGTTTTTGTGTACTAATATATTTGTCTAAGTGTTAGAAATAGAGAAAATAAGAAAAGAAAAGAATTGCATAGGAGTTGGCTCGGTGTAGCCAAACTCAGCTCAGTCTGGCACACCGGACTATCCGGTGGTGCACCGGACAGTGTCCGGTGCGCCAGGTTGAACTCCAGTGAACAGGCCGCTCTCGGGAAAATTTGGCGGCGTACGACTATAATTCACCGGACTGTCCGGTGAGCCAATGATCACCAGCGCAACGGTCAACCGCGCAATCCACGGGCGACGCATGGCCCGTGCCAACGGTCGGCAGGGGACACCGGACTGTCCGGTGTGCACCGGACAGTGTCCGGTGCGCCAACTGCCACGGATCTACAACGGTCGTCTGCGCCAGAAAAGGAAAGAGATCGGCACCAGACCGTCTACAGTGACTGTCCGGTGGCGCACCGGACTGTTCGGTGTGCCACCCGACAGAAGGCAAGGATGGCCTTCCTTGTTGGCCTCCAATGGCTCCTAGCTGCCTTGGGGCTATAAAAGAGACCCCTAGGCGCATGGAGGAGTCACCCAATCTTACAAGAAACATTCTAAGACTCCAAGACTCCAACTTCGCGCATTTGATTCTTTGAGATAGTGACTTGAGCTCCATTTGAGTTGTGAACTCCGTGGGTTGTGTTTTGAGCTCAAGTTGTGACTTGTGTGCGTGATTGTGCTGTGATTTGAGTCTTGTGTGTGTTGCTCTCCCCTCCCTTACTTCTGTGCTTCTTTTGTGATCATCATTGTATGGGAGAGAGGCTCCAAGTTGTGGAGATTCCTCGCAAACGGGAGAAAGACTAAGAAAGGAAAAACCGTGGTATTCAAGTTGATCATCAGATCACTTGAAAGGGGTTGAGTGCAACCCTCGTCCATTGGGACGCCACAACGTGGAAGTAGGCAAGTGTTACTTGGCCGAACCACGGGATAAAAATCACGTGTCTGTTGTGTGCTTTCTCTTTGATTGTTTGTGTTCACAAGAGCTCGTTTCAAGCTACCTAGCCGTTCTAACTTTAATAACTAAGTTTTGTGGCTATTAGTGTTGAATTTTACAGGATCACCTATTCACCCCCTCTAGGTGCTCTCAATACGCACGATGGCGATAGGCAATGTGCGACCACAGGAACAACAGGAGCTAGATCAGCCATCTTCCTCAATAATGGTGCATCCCCCAACTCAAGACGGTGAACAGGTACTTCAAGAAGAAGGGCATGATCAAGGGGGAGCACAAGAAGATCAAGCAATGGAGGAAGAAGCACCACGGGTCCCTCCAACTCAAGTCCGAGCAACGATCCAAAGACATCACCCTGTCGATCAGATTCTGGGTGATATCAGCAAGGGAGTGACCACTCGCTCACGCTTAGCTAATTTTTGTGAGCATTACTTGTTTGTCTCTTCTATTGAGCCTTTCAGGGTAGAAGAGGCCTTGCAGGATCCAGACTGGGTGTTGGCCATGCAGGAAGAGCTCAACAACTTCAAGAGAAATGAAGTTTGGAGCCTAGTGCCACGTCCGAAGCAAAACATTGTGGGAACCAAGTGGGTGTTCCACAATAAGCAAGACGAGCACGAGGTGGTGACAAGAAACAAGGCTCGACTTGTGGCAGAAGGTTATGCCCAAGACATAGGTTTGGATTTCGAGGAGACTTTTGCTTCTGTGGCTAGGCTAGAGTCTATTCGAATATTATTAGCCTATGCTGCTCACCACTCTTTTAGGCTGTTTCAAATGGATGTAAAGAGCGCTTTCCTCAACGGGCCAATCAAGGAGGAGGTATACGTGGAGCAACCCCCTGGCTTTGAGGATGACAGGTATCCCGATCATGTGTATAAGCTCTCTAAGGCGCTCTATGGACTTAAGCAAGCCCCAAGAGCATGGTATGAATGCCTTAGAGACTTCCTTATTTCTAATGCTTTCAAGGTTGGGAAAGCCGATCCTACTCTTTTACAAAGACTTGCAACGGTGATCTCCTTGTGTGCCAAATTTATGTCGATGACATAATCTTTGGTTCTACTAATCAAAAGTCTTGTGAGGAGTTTAGCAGGGTGATGACGCAAAAGTTCGAGATGTCGATGATGGGCGAGTTGACCTATTTCCTTGGGTTCCAAGTGAAGCAACTCCAAGACGGCATCTTCATCTCCCAAACGAAGTACACATAAGATCTTCTCAAGCGGTTTGGGATGAAGGACGCCAAGCCCACAAAGACACCGATGGGAACTGACAGACATGTTGACCTCAACAAAGGAGGTAAGTCTGTTGATCAAAAGGCATACCGGTCCATGATAGGTTCATTGCTTTATTTATGTGCTAGTAGACCGGACATTATGCTAAGTGTATGCATGTGTGCTAGATATCAATCCAACCCCAAGGAATGTCACCTTGTGGCCGTTAAGCGAATTCTAAAGTATTTAGTTGCTACACCTTGCTTCGGAATCTGGTATCCAAAGGGGTCTACCTTGACTTGGTTGGATACTCAGACTCCGATTATGCTGGGTGCAAGGTTGATAGGAAGAGTACATCAGGGACATGCCAATTTCTAGGAAGGTCCCTGGTGTCCTGGAGTTCCAAGAAACAAACATCCGTTGCCCTATCCATCGCTGAGGCCGAGACGTTGCCACAGGACAGTGTTGTGCGCAACTACTTTGGATGAGGCAAACCCTCAGGGACTTTGGCTACAATCTGAGCAAAGTCCCACTCCTATGTGATAATGAGAATGCAATCCGCTTGGCGGATAATTCTGTTGAACACAGCCGCACTAAGCACATAGACATCCGACATCACTTCCTGAGAGACCACCAGCAAAAGGGAGATATCGAGGTGTACCATATTAGCACCGAGAACCAGCTAGCCTATATCTTCACTAAGCCTTTAGATGAGAAAAGGTTTTGTAGGTTGCGTAGTGAGCTAAATGTCTTAGATTTGCGTAACTTGGAGTGATCTATAGCATACATGTGTTCTATGCCTCTGATCATGTTACTTTATGCATTTAAATCCATTATTGTTTATTTGTGGTGCTCAAGTTGTACACGTGATCCCCGGACCTCACAAGTCCATATGCAAGTGATGCACATATTAAGGGGGAGATGCGCTACAACTTGACCTTTTGAGACTAACCTGGTTGTGTGAGTATACTTGATGTAGTCTAAAAGGTGCATTGAAAGGGAAATGTGGACTTGGACGATGCAAAGACTTTCACTGCACTCCGGTATTAGTATAATTAATTCCAAGTTCATTCTTATGCTCTAATTGCCTTTTGCTCTAAATTGACATTTTTGGTGAGGCAATGGGGTTAAAGATCCAACAATGATCCCGTTTTTGGTGCTTAATGCCAAAGGGGGAGAAATTAAGGCCAAAGCAAATGGATCAGCCAACCACTTGTGATTTTTGAAAATAATAGAGTTAGAATTTTTTGATTTGTCCAAAATACTCTTATTGCAAAATTTGGTCTCTTGTGGGGGAGAATTTTGATTATGGGAAAGGGGGAGTTTTTGGCACTTGATCAATTTTACTCTTGGAATAACTCTATATGTGCCCAAACAAGTGTGTTTGACTTAGAGATAGGAAAAAGAATTTGATTTGAAAAACAAACCAAGTGGTGGCAAAGAGTAATCCAAATATGCCAAATCATAAGCAAAAATAATTTGGTCTTCAATTTGAATCGATATTGCACTTCTTTTGTTGCTTTTTGATGTGTTGGCATAAATCACCAAAAAGGGGGAGATTGAAAGGGAAATGTGCCCTTGGGCAATTTCTATAAGTATTTTGGTGATTAGATGCCCAACACATTATTTAAGTACTAATGTGCTAAATGTGTGAAAGGTGCAAATCAAAGTAAAAGGTACGTTTCTAGACTTAGTACATTGTTTTTGTGAACTAACATTGTGTGTCTAAGTGCTAGAAACAGTACCGAAAAGAGAGGAATGGGATTGCAAAAGACTTGGCTGTGAGCAGCCAAACTTCAGCTCGGACTGGCACACCGGACTGTCCGGTGGTGCACCGGACAGTGTCCGGTGCGCCAGGCTGGTCTCCGGTAAAAAGGCCGCTCTCAGGAGTTGACGACGGTGTACGACTATAATTCACCGGACTGTCCGGTGGTGCACCGAACTGTCCGGTGAGTCATCCGCGGCGAACTCGTCGCTCTCGGGAAACGGAAAAGGTGACATGGCTATAATTCATCGGACTGTCCGGTGGTGCACCGGATTGTTCGGTGAGCCAACGGTCGCTAGCGCCAACGGTCGGCCGCGAAATCTACGGGCGACGCGTGGCAGCTCCAACGGTCGGCAGGGGGCACCAGACTGTCCGGTGTGCACCGGACAGTGTCCGGTGCGCCAACGGGCCCGGAGCTGCAATGGTCGATTGTGCTCGATTTGGAAGGAAATCGCGCACCAGACATGCTACAGTGGCTGTCCGGTGCGCCACTCGACAGAAGGCAGGAATTGCCTTCCAAGATTGTCTCCAACGGCTCCTAGCTGCCTTGGGGCTATAAAAGGGACCCCTAGGCGTATGGAGAGTCACCTAAGCATTCACTAAGCATCCTAAGACTCCAAGACTCCAACTCCACGCATTTTGATTCTTTGTGTTAGTGATTTGAGCTCCAATTGAGTTGCGAACTTCATGTGTTGTGTTTCGAGCTCAAGTTGTGACTTGTGTGCGTGGTTGTGCTGTGGATTTGAGTCTTGTGTGCGTTGCTCTTCCCAACCTTACTTTGTGCCTTCTTTGTGATCTCAATTGTAAGGGCGAGAGACTCCAAATTGTGGAGATTCCTCGCAAACGGGAAAGAGACTATAAGGAAGAAAGCAGTGGTATTCAAGTTGATCATTGGATCGCTTGAAAGGGGTTGAGTGCAACCCTCGTCCATTGGGACACCACAACGTGGAAGTAGGCAAGTGTTACTTGGCCGAACCACGGGATAAAAATCGCATGTCTCTTGTGTTGCCTTCTCTGTGATTGTTTTATCCACAAGAACTCACTTCAAAACTACTTAGTCGCGCTAACACTTTAATAACTAAGTTTTGTGGCTATTTAGTGTTTGATTTTATAGGATCACCTATTCACCCCCCTCTAGGTGCTCTCAGCTGCGCATTGCTTTTAAAGTTGGTCAAAATTTTATTAGCAATTACTAAGTATAAGTAAATACCAACTCAATTAAGTGGTAAAACAAATGTAATAACAACACCTGCGATGCAATGCATATGACAAATTGAATTTAAGTTCCATAAATTATCATGTGAGGGTCCGAGCTGCTCATGACCGTGAGCACGACTGATATACCAGTTTTACACTCTGCAGAGGTTGCGCATCTTTACCCACAAGTTATGTTACCCATCTGCCATGGGGTTGTACGGGCCCCATACACCTCTACCAAGGAAGCGAGGCAGGGTAACACTACAAGGCCTTTACAAAGTTCCACTAGCTTCAGAAAACCCGCTACAGTTTATAGGAAGCTCCAATGCAGGGATCCCTCGCCTAACCGTCATTGCAGCAAAATCAACCCAGGGACCTCCCTACACTGACCACTCCCCTACTGCCCTTGCCCCTTTGGGGTAAGGTAGTCATCCACTAGCTTTCCTAGTTAATCAGCCAAGGGCATCCCATACTACCCTTGTGGTAGCACTGTTTTCCCGGGTGGTCGCTCCAGGTTTCCCATTAACATAATGATCTTATCAATGAACAATAAATAACAACTGATAGTAAAAGTATATTCATGAATAATATGTATCTCTATACCCAAATCCACATAAAGCAATAGCAGGTACTACCCAAGAATTCAGTGGTAAACAAGGTATAAAGATAGTCAAACTAGGGTAACCTATTGGGTCTCATCAAAATTAACCTATGCAGATCATTATGATTAATAAGAACATGACTGGGTAAAAATAAGTGATCAAGGGCACAACTTGCTTGGCACTTGAGATTCCAGGTACCAACTTGCTCTTCAGACGACACGTGTCCTCACTGCTAAATGTAGCAATACAGACAAACATGGTACAGTCAAAATTAACATTACATCAAACATAAGAATAAACTGCGTAATAATAATCTACACGCTACTACGAGATCATGAGTTCGAGAACCACTAAAATCAGAGTTATGATTAAGAAGCTATGATCTTACCAGGTTCTAAGTGATTAATCAATAAACTATATATTATAAGGATTAAAATCAATTATGTGAGAAAAGATATAACTAACTCAACCTTCAATCTAAGTTACCACATAATTATATACCATTAGATGATCCAAAACAAAATCCTAGATTAACTTAGATTAAATATGTTAATCCAATAACCATAGGTTGGACAAATTAACTATTTATTTTCGAGAGCATGTTACATGGTAAAATGATGTTACTATGGTGTAGGTAATATCAGTACGAGTCCAACGCAATTCGAATGGATCAAATCAGAATTAAAATGAGTAGATTATGGGGTTTACAAGTTTTCTAACAATTTTTACTTAAATTTTATACCTCAAAATAGATCCCAGGGGTCTATCTGGAAAGACCAGGGGCATATTTGTGAAATCCGAGGGCATAACTATTAATGCAACAGCACTGGGTGATCGGTGGGTTATTTTTAGGAAACAACAGGGTCACTTTTGCAATATGGCTTCAACGAAGCGGTATGGAGCAATTACAGCCGCACGATCAGAGGCGCACGGTGCAGATTAAATCTGACTTTAAATGAACCGGTATGGAACGCAAGCCCTCGGATCTAAGATCGACGCACCAGATTTAATATGGTCACGATTAAATCCCCGCTCTCCATCGAGGATCCAACGGTCCCCGCCACCATTCCGAAACGTCACTCGGGATCTAATCCCAGCCCTTGATTCTAGGATCGACGGTGATGGCACCTTTCTCCTTCCCAGCACCGGCCCGACGCAACGGCGCCCCAGCCCCCCGTGACGGCGCCATGGCCAGAGCGAGCCGAGAGATGATTCCGATGTCCAAACTTAGATTTGATGAACGCTACATGTAGAGGAGGTCAAGGGGAACCTAGAGGAGTATTTCTCATCGGCAATGGTGTAGTGGAGATCTCGGCCCACGGTGAGGCGCGGTTTTTCCAACGGGTGTGACGACGGCGAGCAATCTGCCGACCACCAGGGTCTCTCTGGGCCAGATTCCGCCATATCCGAGTCCCAGAGATCACGGCAATGCTCCCAAGGCCGAGCTTGCGCACCGAACGACAATAGGGACACAGTCCCATGGCGGCAGCGTCCTCCCTTTGTTCATCTTCGCACAAGCTTCCGATTATCCCATGGCGACGGGCAATGGCCAGGGTTCCAGGGGGCAAGGCTCGGCACCCATTATATACTGAGGAGCGCGAGAATCTGGGGGGGTTCGACGACACCTACGTAGAAATTCGGGCACGGTTGGAACAGGCTCCACGGTGTACGCGAGATTCGTTGAGGTCGACTCCGCGAGGTCAGGGATGGCCTTGACAGATGTGGCCCACACGACGACGTACAACGTGAGACTGTGCGCGGTGAGAGCGAAGCTGAGGCCATGGGCCCACCTGCCATCGCCTTGTAGGCGGGAGTGGAGACGCGCGGTGGCTGCGCCCGCGGGGAAGGTAAGTGGGCCAAATGGGAAATTTTGGCCCAAGACGTTTGGGTGAGTTTCTTTTCTCTCTCTTTTTTTAAATTTTTCCTATTTCAATTTTAAATCAACTTCAAGTTTGAATTTCAAACACTTTAGAATATGCAGTAAAAATCTAGTATGAGATAACACCTATTAATTATATATACATATATATTTTTATAGTGTATATTCTTTTCCTTTTCTTCTCTTTTCTATTTTCTTCCTTTTCCATCTCCTAAATTTATATTCCAAATTATGGTTTGAAATTTGCACACACATATTCTACTCAAGACTCTACCCATCCATATATCGCTATTCTGACCACTATACTAAATATTTGTTGGTATACTTGTTGGTTTGTATGTTTGCTTGTTCATGTTGCATAGTTATCGGAGCATTCATGCCGTCTCGTGGAGGCCAGATCTGCAAGTCTACGCCAGGCAGTGGAGCTAGAAGCCAGTTCCACGAGCTCCTCTTCCCCCTTCGCTGGATAAGCACGACAAGCTCACTGGATCCCTTTGATGCATAAATTACCTATGTTTTTGAACCACAACCCTCAGCCTATTATTTTATGCATGATATGATTTTGAGACAAGTTATTATGGCCACCCAACCGCTTGCCGCAATCAATCCCTGATATATTTGTTACAAATGATTTGAGGAAAGGTGTGAGTTTTCAAAAGAAAATGATTTTCAAAATGTGTATGATGAAGGGTTTTCACCCTTATCACCTTTGAGTAGGGATGATCAAGGACTCCCTGGTTTAGGGGGGGCTAAGGTGATGGCTCAGCTGGTTTAGGTGTGAGTAGAAGGATTGTCCCCTCACATAAGGACCGGTTTGTTATCCTTCACTACCTGTACTCATGATAAGTACAACCACTCGAGACTGTGTGGGCAGTCACTCAATCTGAACTCGTACGGTCCAACCCCAGGGTTATGAAGGCTGGGGAGCACCGGGAGGATAAGGAGGGGGAATGTTTTGTCCGGTTTGGACATGGCGGTGGCCTGACTCCTTCCGGTATAACCGTTAAGGTTAGGACGTGCGAGGAAAGAAAGAGATTCGGCATTCGGGTCTCATGACGGTGAGATCGCAGAAACCGGACTAGTGGGTAAAGTGTACCCCTCTGCGCAGAGTTTGAAAACCTATTCGAATAGTCCGTGTCCACAGGAATGAACGAGTCTGGTATGGTATGGCAATTAATGTTTTATTTTCAAAAAAGGGTGCGTTTGAGAAAAATGGTTTTTAAAAGGTCCGGCGGTGGAGCCGTGAGCTATGGTGGACGGGAAGTCCAGTAGTTGTTTTTGAAAATGAAAACCAGTGGGAAACTGCTGAGATACCTGGATGGTTTAGTCCAGAGGATTTTGTTCTAATATTGAAAAAAAACTTCCTGCTCCTTTGGGAGAGGATGCGCTTTGAAAAATACAAAATATTTTACAAAACAACCCTACATAAAATATTGTTGTTTCTGCAAAATATCCTGAGCTCCACATATTCCATGCATTATATCTGATTTCCCCATTCCGCGGGTGAAGGTGGGCTGCTGAGTACGTTTGTACTCACCCTTGCTTATTTGTTGTTTTTCAGAAAAAGGAGATCGGGTAAGAGTTACGTCTGTTCCCAACCTTGCCTGTGGCTGTTGGACCGCTGATTTGCTTCGCTGCGTATATCGGGTTGCTTCAGCCCCACTCTGATGATATGTCCCGAGTTGTGGACCAACTCTTAAAGTTGATCGCCACCTTTATAGGTTTGTCTCGTGTAAGCAGATTTGAAATCATCTGATGTATAAATGTGTTTACTAGCCTCCTGGGACTAGTAATTGTATCACATTTGAGTCCCAGAGGATTGGGGCGCTTCAAGATGCATGATAAATTTTATTTATTTATTGGTCACATGACTTATTTTACTATTCTTAATTGATTATAAAAGAAAGGCCCTAATAATTTCCAAAGGTAAAACAAAAACTAAAAACATATTTATTTATTTATTTATTTTATTTTTCTTCTACCAATTTTTGGGCATTACAATTTCACAAGTGTTTCAGTTAGCCGTTGCCTAGACACACCCCTTATAACACCTACACTATCATTCCCATGCCTCCACTAGTAAAGGCCTCACCACCACCTTTATGTTGCACCCATGTGCCCTGCTCATTATTGCCATCCTCGTCGACCATCTCTTCCCATGTGTACTTTTTCTTAGCATGTTTGAATGCACTAGAACTAATTTATACTGTGTACTGTGTATGTTGCTGCCTTAACAAGCTGAACCCATGGATTTTCTATGGGTTTCCACCCAGTTATGGATTAGTTTGGGGTCAATAATGTTAAATAAATAATTTATAGTTAAAGGCACGTGTTTGGTTAGATGCTAGATTGCATAAAAGCTATGCATATACCTTCATGCTCCAGTAAGTCAACAAAGAAATGCATATATAGATGTGAGCAGGGGGCTACCGTGGTACTGTGCTACGGTCGTTACGTTATGCTACCATCGTCGTCACACAGGGGCTCGACGTTTAAGAGGATGGAGCATGGGCCGTGCTGGTGCTGGCGAGCAGACGGGAGAAGAGCAGCCTGTGCTGGCGAGCACGCGGGAGAGGAGCGGCCGAGCGGGGATGGAGCACGGAGAGAGGAGTGAAATGCGCCAGGGCGGGATGGAGCACGGGAGAGGAGTCGTCGGTCGCCAGGGTGGGATGCACACGACCGCTAGGGCAGGAGAGGAGCACTAAGTGCGGCACAAGGATGGAGCACGGGAGTTAGGGTTGAGTACTTGAGTTGGGTCTGTAAGACTGTAAGTCTGTTGGGATTTGGACACTTGCTAGTCAAATACGGTCCATACGTATGGGTGAAGACCCATGGAAGCCCATGTCTATGCAAACTCATCTACACCCATGGGTATCAACCATTTTGACCTGTAATACAAAATAAACTCACCCAACCCGTTCATAATTAAACCCAACACAAACCACCAAAACAAACTCATTTCTTAAACCCACCTAAAATAATGCAGAACTACATACGGATGGGTAAGACCCATGGATGCCCATGTCTATACAAACCCATGCATCTACACCCATGGGTATCAACCATTTTGACCCGCAATATAAAATAAACCCACCCAACCCAACCCGTTCATAATTAAAACCCATCACAAATGAAAGTCGCCTAGAGGGGGGGGTGAATAGGGCGAATCTGAAATTTACAAACTTTAAGCACAACTACAAGCCGGGGTTAGCGTTAGAAATATAAACGAGTCCGAAAGAGAGGGCGAAAACAAATCACAAGCAAATAAGGCGGATGACACAGTGATTTGTTTTACCAAGGTTCGGTTCTTGCAAACCTACTCCCCATTGAGGTGGTCACAAAGACCGGGTCTCTTTTAACCCTTTCCCTCTCTCAAACGGTAACTTAGACCGAGTGAGCTTCTCTTCTCAATCAAACGGGACACTAAATCCCCACAAGGACCACCACACAATTGGTGTCTCTTGCCTTGGTTACAATTGAGCTGGAATCAAGAAAGAAGGAAGAAGAAAAGCAATCCAAGCGCAAGAGCTCAAATGAACACAAATGTCTCTCTCTCTAGTCACTAATTTGGTTGGAGTGATTCCGGACTTGGGAGAGGATTTGATCTCTTTGTTTGTGTCTTGTATTGAATGCCATAGCTCTTGTATGAGGTGTGAAGGCTGAAAACTTGGATGTAATGAATGGTGGGTGGTTGGGGGTATTTATAGCCCTAACCACCAAATGAGCCGTTGGTGGAGGCTGCTGTCGCATGGCGCACCAGACAGTCCGGTGCGCCACCGGACACTGTCCGGTGCGTCAGCCACGTCACCCGACCGTTAGGGTTCGACCGTTGGGGCTTCTGTCTTCTAGGCCACCGGACAGTCCGGTGGTGCACCGGACAGTCACTGTTCACTGTCCGGTGCGCCTTCTGGCTCTGCTCTGACTTCTGCGCGCACTGTAGCGCATTAACTGCTCTCTGCAGACGACCGTTGGCGCGAAGTAGCCGTTGCTCCACTGGCACACCGGACAGTCTGGTGAATTATAGTGGAGTGGCTCTAGAATTCCCGAAGGTGGCAAGTTTGGAGTCAGGTTCCCTGGTGCACCGGACACTGTACGGTGGCACACCGGACAGTCCGGTGCGCCAAACCAGGGCACACTTTGGTGTCTTTCGCTCTCTTTATTTGAACCCTTTCTTGGTCTTTTTATTGGTTTGTTGTGAACCTTTGGCACCTGTAGAACTTATAATCTAGAGCAAACTAGTTAGTCCAATTATTTGTGTTGGGCAATTCAACCACCAAAATCAATTAGGAAAAGGTGTAAGCCTATTTCCCTTTCAATCTCCCCCTTTTTGGTGATTGATGCCAACACAAACCAAAGCAAATATAAAAGTGCAGAATTGAACTAGTTTGCATAATGTAAGTGCAAAGGTTGCTTGGAATGAAACCAATAAGTATTTCTACTAGATATGCATGGATGGCTTTCTTCTAATTTAAAATTTTGGACCACGCTTGCACCACATGTTTTGTTTTTGCAAACTCTTTTGGAAATTCTTTTCAAAGTCCTTTTGCAAATAGTCAAAGGTAAATGAATAAGATTTTGCAAAGCATTTACAAGATTTGAAATTTTCTCCCCCTATTTCAAATGCTTTTCCTTTGACTAAACAAAACTCCGCCTCGATGAAATCCTCCTCTTAGTGTTCAAGAGGGTTTTAGATATTAATTTTGAAGAGGGTATACCAATTTTGAAATTATATATAAGAAAGATACCAATTGAAAAATCTTTTCTTAACACAAATTTGAAAGACTACATTTTTGAAATTGGTGGTGGTGCGGTCCTTTTGCTTTGGGCTAATACTTTCTCCCCCTTTGGCATGAATCGCCAAAAACGGATACTTGTGAGTGAAATATAAGCCCTTTTAACTACTTTCTCCCCTTATGGTAAATAACATATGAGTGAAGATTATACCAAATTGGAGAGTGTGTTGCGGAGCGACGATGAAGAATGAATAATCGATGGAGTGAAGTGGAAGCCTTGTCTTCCCCAAAGACTCCAGTTCCCTTTCAATCTATGACTTAGCTTGAAATACACTTGAAAACCACATTAGTCATAGCAAAGATAGATATATGATCAAAGGTATATAAATGAGCTATGTGTGCAAAATATCAAACAAAATTCCTAGAATCAAGAATATTTAGCTCATGCCTAAGTTTGGTAAAAGTTTGCTCATCTAATGGCTTGGTAAAGATATCGGCTAATTGTTCTTTGGTGTTAACATATGCAATCTCGATATCCCCCTTTTGTTGGTGATCCCTTAAAAAGTGATACCGAATGGCTATGTGTTTAGTGCGGCTATGCTCAATGGGATTATCCGCCATGCGGATTGCACTCTCATTATCACATAAAAGGGGAACTTTGGTTAATTTGTAACCATAGTCCCTAAGGGTTTGCCTCATCCAAAGTAATTGCGTGCAATAATGGCCTGCGGCAATATACTCGGCTTCGGCAGTAGAAAGAGCGACAGAATTTTGCTTCTTTGAAGCCCAAGACACCAGAGATCTTCCCAAGAACTGGCAAGTTCCTGATGTGCTCTTTCTATTAATTTTACACCCTGCCCAATTAGCATCGGAATACCCAATTAAATCAAAACTAGATCCCCTGGGGTACCAAAGGCCAAACTTAGGAGTATAAACTAAATATCTCAAGATTCGTTTTACGACCCTAAGGTGAACTTCCTTAGGATCAGCTTGGAATCTTGCACACATGCATACGGAAAGCATAATATCCGGTCGAGATGCACATAAATAAAGTAAAGAACCTATCATTGACCGGTATACCTTTTGATTTACGGATTTACCTCCCGTGTCGAGGTCGAGATGCCCATTAGTTCCCATGGGTGTCTTGATGGGCTTGGCATCCTTCATCCCAAACATGGTGAGTATGTCTTGAATGTACTTCGTTTGGCTAATGAAGGTGCCCTCTTGGAGTTGCTTCACTTGAAATCCTAAGAAATACTTCAACTCCCCCATCATAGACATCTCGAATTTTTGAGTCATGATCCTACTAAACTCTTCACATGTAGATTCATTAGTAGACCCAAATATGATATCATTTGGCATACAAACAAATCATTTGCAAGTGTTTTAGTAAAGAGAGTAGGATTGGCTTTTCCGACTTTGAAGCCATTAGCAATAAGAAAATCTCTTAGACATTCATACCATGCTCTTGGGGCTTGCTTGAGCCCATAAAGCGCCTTAGAGAGTTTATAGACATGGTTAGGGTACTCACTATCTTCAAAGCCGGGAGGTTGCTCAACATAGACCTCCTCTTTGATTGGTCCATTGAGGAAGGCACTTTTCACGTCCATTTGATAAAGCTTAAAGCCATGGTAAGTAGCATAGGCAAGTAAAATGCGAATTGACTCAAGCCTAGCTACGGGTGCATAGGTTTCACCGAAATCCAAACCTTCGACTTGTGAATATTCCTTGGCCACAAGTCGGGCTTTGTTCCTTGTCACCACACCATACTCATCTTGCTTGTTGCGGAAGACCCACTTGGTTCCTACAACATTTTGGTTAGGACATGGAACTAAATGTCATACCTCATTCCTCGTGAAGTTGTTGAGATACTCTTGCATCGCCAACACCCAATCCGAATCCCTTAATGCATCTTCTACCCTGTATGGCTCAATAGAAGACACAAAGGAGTAATGTTCACAAAAATGAGCAACACGAGATCGAGTGGTTACCCCCTTATGAATATCGTCGAGGATGGAGTTCACGGGGTGATCTCGTTGTATTGCTTGGTGGACTCTTGGGTGTGGCGGTCTTGGACCCTCATCATCCTCCTTGTCTTGATCATTAGCATCTCCCCCTTGATTATTGTTCTCCTCTTGAGGTGGCTCTTCTTGATCTTCATCATCATCATCTTGAGCTTGATCCTCATCTTGAGTTGGTGGAGATGCTTGCATTGAGGAAGATGGTTGATCTTGTGTTTGGGGAGGCTCTTCGGATTCCTTAGGACACACATCCCCAATGGACATGTTCCTTAGCGCGACGCATGGAGCCTCTTCATCATCTAGCTCATCAAGATCAACTTGCTCTACTTGAGAGCCGTTAGTCTCATCAAACACAATGTCACAAAAAACTTCAACTAGTCCAAAGGACTTGTTAAAGACTCTATATGCCCTTGTGTTTGAATCATAACCAAGTAAAAAGCCTTCTACAGCCTTAGGAGCAAATTTAGATTT
Source organism: Zea luxurians (assembly GCA_029449295.1). Taxonomy (NCBI): domain Eukaryota; kingdom Viridiplantae; phylum Streptophyta; class Magnoliopsida; order Poales; family Poaceae; genus Zea; species Zea luxurians. The sequence goes on from JAOPSE010000007.1 coordinate 131,108,593, forward strand.
TCTACCTCTTTTAACAAGAATAAAGCATTTGCTACCAAAGACTCTAAAATATGAAACATTGGGCTTTTTACCGGTGAGGAGTTCATATGATGTCTTCTTGAGGATTCAGTGAAGATATAACCGATTGATGGCGTAGCAAGCGGTGTTGACCGCCTCGGCCCAAAACCAATCCAAAGTCTTGTATTCATCAAGCATGGTCCTTGCCATGTCCAATAGAGTTCTATTCTTCCTCTATACTTGTCGGCGTTTCGACCCCGGGGGGTCCCTGGACCGACGAGTAAATTGTCGCCGCGTGCCCCAGCCCAGATGGGTCGGCGCGAGACGGAGCGCGAAGGGGGGAAAACCAGAGGGAGATAGGCGTAAAGGGGAAACCCGCGACCTTCGTGTTTGTCCCGCGCCTAGGTCGGGTGTGCTTGCAGTAGGGGGTTACAAGCGTCCGCGTGGGAGAGAGTGAGAGGCTTATGCGCGCCGTCCCGTTCCCCCGCGCGACCAACCTTCCGTACGAGTGCCCTGGCCCTTCCTTTTATAGGCGTAAGGAGAGGGCCCAGGTGTACAATGGGAGGTGTAGCAGTGTGCTAACGTGTCTAGCAAACAGGAGCTAGCGCCCTAAGTACATGCCATCGTGGCAGCCGGAGATGTTTTGGCACCCTGTTCATGAGATGTCGTGGTCGTCGGAGGAGCGCTGGAGCCTGGCGGAAGGACAGCTGTAGGGGCTGTTGAGTCCTTGCTGACGTCTCCTTGCTTCCGTAAGGGGCTGAGAGCCGCCGTCGTCATGGAGCACGCGGGGCGCCATCATTACTTGTTTACCGGGGCGAGCCAGATGGGACGCCGGTCTTGTTCCCCGTAGCCTGAGCTAGCTAGGGGTAGGGTAATGATGGCCCCCCCTGTGACGTGGTCGGTTCGAGCCCTGGGTCGGGCGAGGCGGAGGCTCCTCCGAGGTCGAGGTCGAGTCTGTCTTCTGTGGTCAAGGTCGAGTCCGAGCCTCGGGTCGGGCGAGGCGGAGACCGTCGGCTGAGGCCAGGGCTGAGTCCGAGCCCTGGGGTCGGGCGAGGCGGAGTTCGTCGTTTTCCAGGGCTGAGGCCGAGTCCGAGCCCTGGGGTCGGGTGAGGCAGAGTTCGTCGTCTTCCGGGGCCGAGGCCAAGTCCGAGCCCTGGGGTCGGGCGAGGCGGAGTTCGTCGTCTTCCGGGGCCGAGGCCGAGTCCGAGCCCTGGGGTCGGGCGAGGCGAAGCTTCCTATGGCGCCTGAGGCCGGACTTGGTTGCTGTCAGCCTCACTCTGTCGAGTGGCACAACAGTCGGAGCGGCGCAGGCGGCGCTGTCCTCTCGTCAGGCCGGTCAGTGGAGCGGCGAAGTGACTGCGGTCACTTCGGCTCTGTCGACTGACGAGCGTGCGTCAGGATAAGGTGTCAGGCCATCCTTGCATTAAATGCTCCTGCGATACGGTTGGTCGGTGTGGCGATCTGGCCAAGGTTGCTTCTTGGCGAAGACTGGGCCTTGGGCGAGCCGAAGGTGTGTCCGTTGCTTGAGGGGGCCCTCGGGCGAGACATGAATCCTCCGGGGTCGGCTGCCCTGGCCTGAGGCTGGGCTCGGGCGAGGCGAGATCGTGTCCCTTGAGTGGACCGAGCCTTGACTTAATCGCACCCATCAGGCCTTTGCAGCTTTGTGCTGATGGGGGTTACCAGCTGAGATTAGGAGTCTTGGGGGTACCCCTAATTATGGTCCCCGACAGTAGCCCCCGAGCCTCAAAGGGAGTGTTAATACTCGCTTGGAGGCTTTTGTCACACTTTTTTGCAAGGGGACCGGCCTTTCTCAGTTGCGTTTCGTTCCGGTGGGTGCGCGCGAGCGCACCTGCCGGGTATAGCCCCCGAGGCCTCGGAGGAGTGGTTTGACTCCTTCGAGGTCTTAATGCGTTTCGCGATGCTTCAGCCGGTCTGGTTGTTCCCTCATGCGAACTGGCCGTAGCCCGGGTGCACAGTCGAGTCCCAAGTTCTTGGGCTGGTATGTTGACGCTGTCAACGGTTTGGCCGGAGCCGGGTTTGCGAGAGCAGCCACCGATCCTCCGCACAGGGCGAGAGGACGGTCAAGGACAGACTCGGCTTTTTTCATACGCCCCTGTGTCGCCTTTTCGCAAGGAGGAGGGAGGGGAAAGCGCCATGTTGCCCTTGGAGGGCGTCGAACATGGTGTCTCCAGTGAGCTGCTAACGGGTAATCCGAGTGGACGCCCATGCCCCATTCGTTAGGGGTCGGCTAGTGGCCCGGAGGCGCGCTCCAAAAGTACCTGCGGGTGATTTGCCGGACCCGGTCCCCTTTTGTCGGGGTCCGAGGGCTCGATGCCTCCCTCTGATGGGATTCCGTTACAAAATCGTTCCCGTTGGTCTCGGAAATGTCCTAGGGTACCTTGGGAGCGTAGCCCGAGCCTTGGTTATGTATCGAACGTACCTAGGGTCATCCCTCGCTCTGCGTCTGAGGCGGCTGTCGAACCCTTCGGGGGCCAGCCTACGAACCCCTGATCAGTAGTGGGCGCGGAGCCCGAGTGGCCTGAGGCGGCCGTTGAACCATTTTGAGGGGCCGGCCTTCGAACCTCTGACCAGTAGTGGGCGCGGAGCCCGAGTGCTCTGAGGCGGCTGTTGAACCCTTCCGAGGGGCCAGCCTTCGAACCTCTGATCGGTAGGGGGGCTCGGGGCCCGTTTCCTTCGCGGAGAAGGATCCCTTTCGGGGTATCCCCTTTCCTGGTCCCTGTTGTAAGAGAGAGAAAGAGGAAGAGGAAAAGGATACAAAATCGTATGACGTGGCGCACCTTTTTTGACGTGGTCATTATGGCGGAAGCGAAGCGTCGCCTGCTTCTCCTGCCAAAGGTGCCGCCTGTCCTGCCGCAGAGTTAATGCGACAGGACGAGTGGTTCGCGGGGCAGCCGTTGCGCGTGCGCGAGCCATTCGAGGAACGGAACACAGGCGCGTCGTCTTCACGCCGTGGGAGAGGGTTCTCTCGCTGTCCCAGGAGGGGACGTGAGCTTGGCTGACGACTTGACCGCTGCTTCCGCCCGCCTGCCACTGCCATTACTGCCGGCCCATTTCTGGCCGTATCGACCGTCGCGCCTTCTCCCGCGGCTGACTGACCCATGACCGATGTGCCTGGTTGGCACTGTTGGGTCATGCGCAGGGTTGCCTCGAGTCGCGGTACTGGTTCCGCAGTCGAGGAGGCACGGTAGTGGCACGAGTGGCGGTGCAGTTTCTTGCACGTAGCAACCAGCGTGCCGGTTACATGACGCGTGGGCCTAGGCCTCCATGCTGGACGCGTCGAAGTCGAAAGGGTGTGCCCCCTTGGTGCGGTTGCATGCCGTCTGCATGGCGGTCCGCCTTTTCACCCGCTGGTCTGGGCGAAAGTGGAGGAATGCTCGTAACCGCTGGGCAGTTGCGCGCACCGCGCGCGGCGGTTTGGCTTCTTCTGCCCTGGGCCAGCTTGCATGACGCGTGGGACCCAGTCCCTGTGTCGTAGGGGGAGGACCTTGGAGCGTGTCGGAGAAGACTCAGCCCGCGACGGCTGAGGATGCAAGTGGGGAGAGTTGCCTTTAAAAGGAGGGTGACCCCCCTTGAAAGGCAACCATGTCTTCGCGCTCCCCTTATGCATCGCGTCTTTCCACCTTCCGAGCCCCCGGATGGGGAACACTCGCAGTTCTTCCGCCTTGTCATCGTTGGAGGAACACAACTTCGCGGAAGTTGGTACCTTTCAGCCATCGTTTGGCTTCAAGGATTTTCATCAGCCAGCCCGGCCGCATCCCCTCGCCGGTGGTCACCCAAGACGGTGACCACCAGTTCGATGGTGGGGAGAAGCGAGCCGGGCTGCAATCTTGGTCCTGCCCTCAGCTTCAAGGATCTTCATCATCCTGGCTGGGGCGGAGGCCGGGCTGAGTCGGAGCTCTACCTCCCGCGCGGGTTCGTGGGTCACCTTCTCCCTCAGCATTCAAGGGAGAGGGCGCTCACTGGCCTAGCGGGAGGGTCGGACTTCGACAACGCGGGGCTGGTCGGCGGCGAGCGTCGTCAGCTTCAGCGCGTTGGGCTCGCTGGCTCAGCTGGCTCTGGCTCGGCTCCCGGTGCCCCCTCCCGCCGCAAGAGCGGTTGTCGCGCCGCGCACCGGAGGACCGCCCAAGACGTCGCGCGCTACTAGGGCGACGTTCGTGTTCTGGGGCTGTCCTGCCTTTGCCCCGGTACGACACCTCTGCGCGGAGGTCGGTGCCCCGCTCGTCCGGGAGGATCCAAGTGGGGATCTGCCGGTGGGCAGATGGCTTCCGTCGTCGGCGCTGAGGTGGTGGCGGCTGAAGAAGTCCTCATCGCCAACGGGATCATCGCCACCATCTGTGCTCCGGGCCTCCGGCCCTTTGGCTTTGATAGCTTGTCCTCGCCCCTCGAGTGGAGACGTGGGCGAGGGCATTGTTGCAGCAGCGTCCGCCCTAAGGCCATCGCCGCTGCAGTTTGGCCACCTGGAGCGGAGGTCGTTGTCGCTGCTGCTGGAGCGGGCGGCGGTGAGCCACCTGGAGCCTTGTCACCCAGCGGGCCCTGCAATGTGGGGGGGGGGGGGTTGTTCGTACCCGCGGAGGCGGAACCGGAGTTCCGTTTTTAATGGCACTTTGAGTGCCGGTGTCTGTTCATTGTGGCTGTCGGGGCCTGAACATGTATGTATTTTTGGCATGGAGCCGTGTTTTTTCCTCATTCCGAGCACTAGGACTCGCCTGTCGGCTAACTGATCCGCTTAACCAAGTGTGAGTTGCCTCGTGCGAAGGTGACGAGTGAGGTATCCGTATCCTGGAGGCGTAGGAGTCCCTCGGCTCGGTCGGCCTTGCCGCCCGAGGCCTCTCTTACTTAGTTAAGGGAACCCTCGGCCGCTCTCCGATGAGCCGAAGCCGGAGGCAGCGGTGTTAGCATGGACAGAGGCAGAGTTGGCTTGAAAAGAAGACTTCGTCGACCGAGGCCTGGCTGGGCCGTCCACTGGCGGGATCGACGCCGGAGTCGAGTTGCCGAGGCCATGAGCCCGGCTGATGTCCTCGGGGGACAGCTGGCTGAGGCTTCGGGGTGGCTGGCCGAGCCGTCTGCTCGGGCCGGGTTCCTGGAGAAGACCCTGGCGGCGATGGCCCGGGCGCGGTGCTGATGTCGTCCTTCGGAGCAGAGATCCTCCGACCGCGTGGCCGTCCGAGGCTCGGTCGGACTTCGCCGAAGGTGGAGTTGACGCCGAGGGTGCTGCTGCTCCCCCTCCATCAAGGTCCGAGCCTGCAGGATCGGTTCATCTTGTAGCGTGCGTGTGTTTTCTGCGGCCGCCGAGGCCCAAACATACTGTCGTCGTGTTGTAAAGCCGTGTTTCTTTTCCTCCTGTTTCGAGTATCTAGACTCATTTGTCGGTAACGGAATTGTTTGTCCGAGCGAGAGTTACTTTTCACGGAAGGTGATGAGTGAGGTATCCGTATCCCGGAGGTGTAGGAGTCCCTCGGCTCGGTCGGCCTTGCCGCTTATGTGTACTCTTACTCGTCCGTAGGATTCTGCTATCGATATAGTCGAGAAGGCCCGAAAAATTGTTTCGGCAGAAGAGTTTTCGAGCGTGAAGACTTGTTCGGTCCGCGGAATCACTTATCCGAGCGTGAGTTACTTATCGCAGAAGGTGATGAGTGAGGTATCCGTATCCTGGAGGCGTAGGAGTCCCTCGGCTCGGTCAGCCTTGGCTGCTTACGTGTACTCCATCGTTTTCAGGATCCCACTTTCGAAGTAGTCGAAAAGCACGAAAGACGTTCTGGCAGAAAAGATCTTTTCCGAGGAAAATTTTGACGCAGAGGGGGTTCCCCCTTCTAGCCCCCGAGGGAGGGTCGGGCTTTGCCGAGGCAAGGCTGACCCTTCCTTGATGGTTAGACTTTGTGTGTGAACGAGGTGTACGAACGACTTGAAAGCATCTTAAGGGTAGAAGCGACGTAGCTGTCGGATGTTCCAAGCGTTGCTGTATACCTCGCCTTGATTATTGGCCAGCTTGTACGTCCCGGGCTTCAGAACCTTGGCGATGACGAACGGCCCTTCCCAGGGAGGCATGAGCTTGTGCCGCCCTCGGGCGTCTTGTCGCAGCCGAAGCACCAAGTCGCCCACCTGGAGGTCTCGGGACCGAACCCCTCGGGCGTGGTAGCGTCGTAGGGACTGCTGATACCGCGTCGAGTGTAGTAAGGCCATGTCCCGAGCCTCTTCCAGCTGGTCCAGTGAGTCTTCTCGGTTAGCTCGATTGCTTTGGTTGTCGTAGGCCCTCGTCCTTGGGGAACCGCATTCTAAGTCTGTGGGCAAGATGGCCTCGGCCCCATAGACTAGAAAGAACGGTGTGACGCCCGTGGCTCGGCTCGACGTTGTCCTCAGACTCCAGACCACCGAGGGGAGCTCCTTCATCCGTCGCTTGCCGAACTTGTTGAGGTCGTTGTAGATCCGTGGCTTGAGTTCTTGCAGAATCATGCCGTTGGCACGCTCTACTTGCCCATTCGTCATGGGGTGGGCCACGGTGGCCTAGTCCACCCGGATGTGGTGATCCTCGCAGAAGTCCAGGAACTTTCTGCCGGTGAACTGGGTGCCGTTGTCGGTGATGATGGAGTTCGGGACCCCAAAGCGATGGACGATGTTGGTGAAGAACGCCACCGCTTGTTCGGACTTCATGCTGTTTAGGGGTCAGACCTCGATCCACTTGGAGAATTTGTCGATGGCGACCAGCAGGTGCGTGTAGCCCCCGGGTGCCTTCTGCAAGGGACCGACGAGGTCCAGACCCCACACAGCAAACAGCCAGGTGATGGGTATCGTCTGCAGAGCCTAAGCGGGCAAGTGTGTCTGCCTTGCATAGAATTGACACCCTTGGCAGGTGCGGACAATTCTAGTGGCGTCGACCACCGTGGTCGGCCAGTAGAAACCTTGTCGGAAGGCGTTTCCAACAAGGGCTCGAGGCGCTGCGTGATGACCACAAGCCCCTGAGTGTATTTCTTGTAAGAGCTCCTGGCCTTCGGCGATGGATATGCATCGCTGGAGGATGCCTGAGGGGCTGCGGTGGTAGAGCTCCTTCCCGTCCCCCAGCAAGACGAACGACTTGGCGCGTCGCGCCAATCGCCGAGCTTCGGCTCGGTCGAGGGGTAGCTCCCCTCGGTGGAGATATTGCAGGTACGGGGTCTGCCAGTTTCGATTAGGCGTGACCCCGCTCCGCTCTTCCTTGACGCGCAGTGCCTCACCCTCGGGGGCCGAGGGTGCCTCGGGCTGGGCCGAGGCCTTCTCGGGCTCGGGCGTGTCGTCAGTCTTGACTGAGGGTTGATGTAGGTCTCGAGAGAAGACGTCCGGGGGAACCGTTGTTTGCCCCGATGCTATCTTAGCCAGCTCGTCCACAGTCTCGTTGTATCATCGGGCGATGTGGTTGAGTTCGAACCCGTGAACTTGTCCTCCAGGCGCCGAACCTCATCACAGTAGGCTTCCATCTTCGGGTCGTGGCAGTGGGAGTTCTTCATGACTTGGTCAATGACGAGCTGCGAGTCACCGTGAGCGTCGAGGCGTCGGACCCCTAGCTCGATGGTGATGCGCAACCCGTTGACCAGAGCCTCGTACTCGGCCACATTGTTGGACGCCGGGAAGTGGAGGCGTAGCACGTAGCGTAGGTGCTTCCCGAGGAGCGAGATGAAGAGCAGGCCCGCGCCTGCCCCTGTCTTCATTAGCGACCCGTCGAAAAACATGGTCCAGAGTTCCGGTTGGATCAGAACCGTTGGGAGCTAGGTGTCGACCCATTCAGCCACAAAGTCTGCCAAGACTTGGGACTTGATGGCCTTCCGAGGGGCGAATGAGATTGTCTCGCCCATGATTTCCACCGCCCACTTTGCAATCCTACCCGAGGCCTCTCGGCACTGGATGATCTCCCCTAGGGGGAAGGATGACACCACAGTCACCGGATGAGACTCGAAGTAGTGTCGCAACTTCCGCCGCGTCAGGATCACCGCGTACAATAGCTTCTGAATTTGTGGGTAGCGGATCTTGGTCTCGGACAGTACCTCACTTATGAAGTAGACCGGCCTCTGGACGGGCAATGCATGCCCCTCTTCTCGTCTCTCAACCACAATCGCGGCGCTGACCACCTGAGTGGTAGCGGCGACGTAGATCAAGAGGGCTTCTCCGGCAGCAGGGGGCACCAAGATGGGCGCGTTCGTGAGGAGCGCCTTCAGGTTCCCGAGGGCTTCCTCGGCCTCAGGGGTCCAAGTGAAGCACTCGGCCTTTCTTAAGAGGCGGTACAGAGGTAGGCCTCTTTCGCCGAGGCGCGAGATGAAGCGGCTCAGAGCCGCAAGGCATCCCGTGACCCTCTGTACGCCTTTCAAGTCCTTGATGGGCCCCATGTTGGTGATGGCCGCGATTTTCTCCGGGTTGGCCTCGATGCCCCGCTCGGAGACGATGAACCCCAAGAGCATGCCTCGGGGGACTCCGAAGACGCACTTCTCAGGATTGAGTTTTACTCCTTTTGCCTTGAGACACCGGAATGTCGCTTCGAGGTCGGAAAGGAGGTCGGAGGCTTTCTTCGTCTTGACTACGATGTCATCGACGTAAGCCTCGACCGTTCGAACATGTGGTTCATGCACCTTTGGTATGTCGCACCCGCATTCCTCAAACCAAACGACATGGTAACATAGCAGTACATGCCGAAAGATGTGATGAAATAAGTCGCAAGCTGGTCGGACTCTTTCATCCTGATTTAGTGATACCCTGAGTAGGCATCGAGGAAAGACAGGGTTTCGCACCCAGCAGTGGAATCCACGATTTGATCGATGCGAGGTAGAGGGTAGGGAACCTTCGGACATGCTTTGTTTAGACCAGTGTAGTCTACACACATCCGCCATTTCCCTCCTTTCTTTCTCGCAAGCACAGGGTTGGCAAGCCATTCGGGATGGAATACCTCTTTGATGAACCCTGCCACCATCAGCTTGTGGATCTCCTCGCCTATGGCTCTGCGCTTTTCTTCGTCGAATCAGCGCAGAGGCTGCTTCACGGGTCGGGCTCCAGCTCGGATATCCAGTGAGTGCTCGGCGACCTCCCTCGGTATGCCAGGCATGTCTGAGGGACTCCACGCAAAGACTTAGGCGTTTGCGCGGAGAAAGTCGATGAGCACCGCTTCCTATTTGGGGTCGAGCTCGGAGCCGATCCGGATCTGCTTGGAGGCGTCGTTGCTGGGATCGAGAGGGACGGATTTGACCGTCTCCGCCGGCTCGAAGTTGCTGGCATGGCGCTTCACGTCTAGCGCCTCCTTGGAGAGGCTCTCCAGGTCGGCGATGAGGGCCTCCGATTCGGCGAGGGCCTCGGCGTACTCCACGCACTCCACGTCGCATTCGTACGCATGTCGGTACGTGGGGCCGGCGGTGATGACCCCGTTGGGGCCCGGCATCTTGAGCTTGAGGTAGGTGTAGTTGGGGACGACCATGAACTTGGCGTAGCATGGCCTCCCCAGCACTGCGTGGTAGGTTCCTCGGAACCCGACCACCTCGAACGTGAGGGTTTCCCTTCAGAAGTTGGAGGGAGTCCCGAAGTAGACGGGCAGATCGAGTTGTCCGAGGGGCTGGACGCGCTTCCCGGGAATGATCCCATGAAAAGGCGCCGCGCCTGCCCGGACCGAGGACAGATCGATCCGCAGGAGCCCGAGGGTCTCGGCGTAGATGATGTTGAGGCTGCTGCCTCCGTCCATGAGGACCTTGGTGAGCCTGACGTTGCCGATGACGGGGTCGACAACGAGCGGGTATTTCCCCGGGCTCGGCACGCGTTCGGGGTGGTCGCCCTGGTCGAAGGTGATGGGCTTGTCGGACCAGTCTAGGTAGACTGGCGCCGCCACCTTTACCGAGCTGACCTCCCGACGCTCTTGCTTGTGGTGCCGAGCTGAGGCGTTCGCCACTTGCCCACCGTAGATCATGAAGCAGTCGTGCACCTCGGGGAACTCCTCTGCCTTGTGATCCTCCCTCTTGTCGTTGCTGTGGGCCCTGCCACCTTCCACAGGTGGCCCGGCCTTGTGAAAGTGGCGCCGAAGCATGGCGCACTCCTCAAGGGTGTGCTTGACGGGCCCCTGATGATAGGGGAACGACTCCTTGAGCATCTTGTCGAAGAGATTGGCGCCTCCGGGAGGTTTCCGAGGGTTCTTGTACTCAGCGGCGGCGACAAGGTCCGCGTCGGCGGCGTCGCGTTTCGCTTGCGACTTCTTCTTGCCCTTCTTCTTGGTGCCGCGCTGAGTGGGCGCCTCGGGGACGTCTCCCGGCTGGCGGCCCTAGGGCTGCTTGTCCTTCCGGAAGATGGCCTCAACCGCCTCCTGGCCAGAGGCGAACTTGGTGGCGATGTCCATCATCTCGCTCGCCCTGGTGGGGGTCTTGCGACCTAGCTTGCTCACCAGGTCACGGCAGGTGGTGCCGACGAGGAACGTGCCGATGACATCCGAGTCGGTGACGTTGGGCAGCTCGGTGTGCTGCTTTGAGAATCGCCGGATGTAGTCCCGGAGAGACTCTCCCGGCTGCTGGCGGCAGCTTCCGAGTACTTTGTGATAGTAGTCGGGGTTTGGAACTGGGTCGAGAACGGCGCCCATCGTATGGCCCGGCTGAAAGCCTGCGGACCGGGTGGTTCGGGCGAGGGACTCCGATCCTCCCCACTGTCGTAGCGTCCCCCATGCCTGGGGTGGTAGCCTCGGCGCACCTTCTCGTCGAGGTGGGCTCGACGGTTGCGGTGATGGTGCTCGTTGCCGAGGCGACCCAGGGCCACAGGCGCTGTGTTGCGCGTGCACCCGGTGTGGACCGAGGCTTCCCGCATGAATCGGGAAGTCGCGGCGCGATGCTCCGAGGGGTACCCCTGCCTTCGGGAGGCAGAGCTTTCGGCCCGTCGGACCGCGGCATCCTCCAGGAGATTATTGAGCTCTCCCTGGATACGCCGCCCTTCGGTGGTTGATGGCTCCGGCATCGCGCAGAGAAGTATTGCCGCTGCAGCCAGGTTCTGGCCGACCCAACTGGAAGCCGGTGGCGGCCTTGCCCTGACATCGTCGGCGACGCGATGCTGGATGCCCTGGGGTAGATGACGCGCTTCTCCGGCTGGAGGTTGGCCTGCCCATTCCTGCCCGATGTCCCGGCGGAACGGCTCAAGTGTTCCTGCTCCCTCGTCGAGCCTGGCCTGCATCTCGCGGATTTGCTCGAGCTGTGAGTCCTGCCCCCCCGCAGGGACTAGGACCACAGCTAGCTCCCGAAGGATGTCAACGCGAGGCGCAGGCCTAGGGGGATCACCGTTTTCCGGCATACCAAGATGGTTGCCTTCGCCGGGACCCCCTAGATCGACGTGGAAACATTCACGACTTGGGCCGCAGTCCTCGTCGCCGAAGCTGCGGCTACCATCGGAACAATCGAAAAGGCAGTAGTCGCATGCGGTCATGAAGTCCCGCATGGCACTAGGGTTACCAAGTCCGGAGAAATCCCAACAAAAGTCGGGCTCGTCATCTTCCTCGGAACCCGAGGGCCCGTAGGTCAAGACGGCTGTCAGCCGGTCCCAGGGTGACCGCATACCGTACCCCGGAGGATTTGGACATGCCTCTATGAAAGCGTCCACCGAAGCGAAGTCGCTTGGTGGGTTGAGGCTGAATCCAAAAGGCACGAGATGGGAATCGGTCGGTACCTCTTGGTCGACGGGCGGTGACAAAGTCACGTCAGGGGCAGACTGCACCGTCGTCTCAGGTACGAGGGTGACGCCCAGCAAGTCCTTCGCGAGCGTGCTGGCGTCGTCCGTCCACTTGGAGTTGGCTTGTTGCGGGGAAACGACGCTCATCTTCGTCTCAAACGTGAGGTCGATGCCCGACGTGTCCCCCGTTGGGGCGCCGGCGCCGTCGACTCGCTCGACAGCCGACGAGGTGCCGCCTCCTGCTTGGCCTTGGTTGCCCCGCCTCCTCCTCCGTCGGCGGGGGAGGCAACGGGACAAACCCGAATGTTGTTCTTCCGCCACGTGGGGAAGACGTCGTCGATTCTGCCGCCGGCGGGCGGGTTATCGGCCGCCATTGTCGCTGTCACGCGGCAGGGGAAGGAGTATCATGTCGTAGCTGCCGTCGAGGGACATGAACTCAAGACTCCCGAAACGGAGCACCGTCCCGGGATGAAAAGGTTGCTGGAGACTACTCATCTGGAGCTTGACGGGAAGTTGTTCGTCAACACGCAGCAGGCCCCTACCTGGCGCGCTAACTGTCGGCGTTTCGACCCCGGGGGTCCCTGGACCGACGAGTAAATTGTCGCCGCGTGCCCCAGCCCAGATGGGTCTGCGCGAGACGGAACGTGAAGGGGGGAAAACCAAAGGGAGACAGGCGTAAAGGGGAAACCCACGGCCTTCGTGTTTGTCCCGCGCCCAGGTCGGGTGCGCTTGCAGTAGGGGGTTACAAGCGTCCGCGTGGGAGAGAGCGAGAGGCTTATGCGCGCCGTCCCGTTCCCCCGCGCGGCCAACCTTCCGTACGAGTGCCCTGGCCCTTCCTTTTATAGGCGTAAGGAGAGGGCCCAGGTGTACAATGGGAGGTGTAGCAGTGTGCTAACGTGTCTAGCATAGAGGAGCTAGCGCCCTAAGTACATGCCGTCGTGGCAGCCGGAGAGGTTTTGGCACCCTGTTCATGAGATGTCGTGGCCGTCGGAGGAGCGCTGGAGCCTGGCGGAAGGACAGCTGTAGGGGCTGTCGAGTCCTTGCTGACGTCTCCTTGCTTCCGTAAGGGGCTGAGAGTCGCCGTCGTCATTGTAACACCCCTGGTGTTACTGTAACTAAAACTTGAGCATGGAATCATAAACATTGGCATTGCATATGTTTGACACACCTAGAGTGCATTCACTAGGTAAAAATTTCAAACAAGTTGTATTGTTATAGCACTTTGCAAATAGAACCCTGGGTAGGAAGCTTAACCCTAAATAGGGATTAAAGGGGTAAAACATAACCCAAATTGAGAAAACCTAAAAGCCTTAGGGGAATAGTCATAAAATATTCCCAAGAATAAAGTTGAATCACATTTATACCCCTAGGATACTAGAAACCCTAATTGGAACCCTGGAAAACCCTAAAACCAAACCCTAGGGACCTATGTGCAAAATTAGTCCACTTTTGGACTAAAGTGCAAAAACCAAGTTAAATAAGTATCTTAAGTCATTTGGGTCACTCATATGTGAATTTACAAGCCAAACCCTAAGTTTTGGACTATTTGCAAAAAGGACCCTAAATGAGATTTCATGTTAAGTCTGAATTTCAGAGTTTTGGCTCAACTTTGGAGCCTTGCAACTTTTTAATTCTAGGGTTTTTGCCCTAGGTCACCACATCAAAGTTGTATACCAAACTAAGGAGAACAACTTTGCTTAAGGGTGTGAGCATAGTTGTTAAGAAAAATCTGGAGATAATCATGCTCAAAATCTGGCTGTCAGGCTGTTAAGGTCTGAATTTTCAGACTAACAGTGGACTGACATCAACTTCAAGCTCAATTCTGAGCATGATCCAGTGCTCAACTAAGTTTAATCCCTATAGTCAAATTGTAGCTCTGCAACTTTCCTACAGAGAGTTGAGTGAGTTACTAGAGAAACTTTAGAGAAATTTGGACCTAAAATCGCTCTATCAGTTCATCAGAATAACCATCGCCATGGTACAGTAAATGTTAAACTCGAGAAGATCCCGCCCCTTGCTCGTCGCCGGTGGCCCATCGCCGTTGATTGCCGCTCGCCGTGATTCGTGCGCCGTGGCCATCAGATAAGCATAGCCCAGTAAAAATTCTCGCCGCCGGTGAGCTGGATGCCACCCCGGCCAGCCACGGTATCCCTCCCCTTGCTCACCGCCCGTGGATAAAGGGGCTCACCGCCGTCGTGCCTTCGCCGTTGCCTGCCGCGTGGCTCTGCCTTTACACCTCACCGTCGAGACTCTCTGGGGCAGTCCCAACGTCGTCGGTGAGCTCGCCACGACTGGGGACACGCACTCACGCGCGCCAGTTCTTCTTCACCTCCGGCCACCGCGCGTCAACACCCAAATTCACGGTCACCGCGCGCGGACTCTATAAATTGACCGCGCCCCCAGCTCCACCATGTACTCAAGCAGCTGCTGCACCCACCTGCATCCCAAATCCCTCACTAGCGAGCACAAATTTCGGATTCTCCCCAATCCGGTTCTAGAACACCGTGAACTCAATCTCGTCGTGGCCAGCCCAAATCAGGTCCGCTCATACCATCTTCTTCCCCGTTTAAGTACACTCATAGGTCTACGATGCTCTCCGACCCACGTAATTGCGCTAAGAGCTCTCGGGTCGCCGGGAACACGGTTGTCTCGCCGTGATGTTCACGGCCACCGTGGCCAGAGCAAGCCATTGGGCCATAGATGGAATTAGGTTAGGGGAAATGCTCGGGCTAGGTCCAATTTGATGTCCGCCGCTCGGGAACCCTAGCCGTTGCCTCATTCGGCCGGTGCAGGCGCTCGCCGGAGCTCGGCTGGGCGTGAACGCCGTCGGGGACCGCGTGATGTAAAGGAATAGAAGACCGAGGACATTTTTGCAAACTGTCAGCGACCGTATTAAATAGTAAATGACCCTACTCCGGTTTAGCTTGAAACCCGAGGGTCCCTGTGTAGAGTCGCCAGTGCGCGCGGGTGTACGCGGGCGCGCTCTCCCTCTGGACTGGGCCGATGGGCTGAAACCAGCCCGTCACTGTTGCAACCTTTTCCTTTTTTCTTTTTCAGTAAAGCTTTGAAAATCTATAGAAAATGGTAGAAAAATCCTAAAATTGTGAAACCAATTTTCCTAGGCTTCTTATTTTCCCTAGAATTTAATAAAAATAGTTTTATGATTTTTAGAGGAAATAAGGAATTTTAAGGCATTTTAAGTAGTTTAAAGTATTAGTTTTGGATTTTTAGAAAACATATAGTAATTCCAAAAATGTCCAAATTTTTTATATAAGTTCTATACATTATTTAGAGACCTTGGGTAGAATTTGGGCTGATTTGGACCTTGTTTGATACTTAGAACCTAACCCCCCTGCCCTTTGAACTCCTTTACTGACTCCGGAAACCCTAAGTTCTCGGAGTTCCATGAAGGAAAGTTGTATTCAAGACTTAGATAATAAATCTTTATTATCTTTGCACTCTCATGAGCATTACATGGCATTCATTCTTATATATATACCTATATGGATATATTTAGAAAACGAAGAAGAGATTGAAGTGACCGAAGAGAAGACACCACCACCTTCGGATTCTCAGGCCGACAATTGTTTCTACTTCGATATCTGTGGGTCCGAGCCTGACTCACCTACTAACAAAGGCAAGCCCCGGTGCATTTGCCACCTTCCTTGATGTTTTTAAAATCTTTCTCACTTGATTGCTGCATTAGGTGATAGGAGTTGAATGCTTAAACAATTCTTGCATTACCTTCCTTGAACTTGATTACCTTCCTTGAAACCCTGTTTTTACAAAAAGGTTTTTCTATGCTTAGTATTGCTTTAGAAAAACAAAAGGATTTGTTTTACAAAAGATGTTTGGCAAAGTGGGAGGGTTGTTTTCAAAAATAAAACTTGATGGTGGATCCATCATGGCCATGATGGGTTCGACATCGGAAAAGATGTACCTCTGCCAGGTACCAAGATTTGGGTTTAAATGATTAAGCTGAGACCGGGCGGGTGACTTGCACGAGAAGAGAGTCTCGGTGTAGTGTCTCCGTCTGAGTCGATTAAGGACCGTCTCGATGTAGGCTTGATGACCGAGGACCCTTTAGCTGGTCACATGCCTCGTCATGGGTAAGCCTTTCCTCGGGCAGACTAAGGCCAGAATAAGATAACACGAAATGGGCGTGGAGCGGTGGCGGGAGTAGCGTGTACCCTCCGTGGCAAGAGGCTGGACGGTGGTGTATCTGTGCTCTCGGTTTGCGTGAACCTGATCTGGTCTTAAGAACCCCGGTGGCGGGTTGACATATGTAAGGGTTAAGTGCTACATATGTCGTGTGATTGGAGATCCTCAGCTGAGTATAATCGATTCGGATCGCTGTACCTTCACGGTTATGAAGACTTGGTCACTGACTTACACGTAGCAATCCACTAAAGATGATGGTTTTGTTAAGAAACTGGCTAGTGCAGGACAGGTGACTGAACTAGGGTAGAAAGAACTCTAGTTGCAGGTAATTTTACTTAATTTGACAAATTAAAACTGGATTTTTAAGGATCCACTTTAGTAAGCATTTCTGCAAAACAGAGTCTTTGATTATTGAAAAGCCTCACCTTGACTCCCTTAACCAGCATACCCTTGAGAGTCTTTTCTTTAGTCGGGTAAGACTTGCTGAGTAATTCCATACTCAGGGTTTATCCCTCCGTTGTTTTTAGGTGAGGAAGCGACAAATTTTTGTTGCTTCTGCTCCAAGGTGGTTCCCAAGGAAGAAAAACAAGAGTGAAGCCGCGGGAGGACTTGGTCCTCCATATAGAACTTTTATGAAAGAACTTATCGGGAGGAGTTTTTACCTCCCTTGGTATTGTAATAATATTACTCTGCACTCCTAGGATAACTCTGGTCTGTAATAAGTAACTTGATCTTACTTTCTAAATAAATGTAAGTTTATGTAATCGCTTCCGCATTCCTTTATCTCCGATGATTTGTAATGTCTGCAAGACGGGTGAAACGTTCCTGGAAAGGTAAGAAAGAAGATACCGAACTTGTCAAGTGATGTAGGAACATCTACAGGGTGTCTGATGTCTGTTGGACAAGGACAACTGTAGGTGGGCCTAATTACTTGGGAGGTTCCGTCACAGCTGGTATCGGAGCGAAGCCCTTCTTTGCAGATATTATGAGGCATCTTCAAAAGGATTTTCTAAAAGTCTTATCTAGAAACTCTCTTCCTTTCTTACCTAAGTATTCTGAAGAGTCTATATTAAAGACCAGGTAGTAAGAGTGCAACATATAGAAGGTGTGAATCAACTAAGGTTGATTCTGTAATTATACATGCATCATACTAAGAACTATACTAATCAAATTTTCCCCTTAGAAAATGCCGTCGCGCACAAGGAGAACAGCGCGCAAACATACTGGACCGATTGGTATGCCGAGTCACCAGCTGGCCCCAAGGCATGATAATAGTAGTAGTGGAAGCAATGATCCTATAGGGGATCTCGAAGCTGAAGTAAGTCGGCTCCAAGCGGAACTCCGCCACAGGACGGCTATCTGGGTCGTAGATGGTGACCGCATAAATGAGTTGAGAAGAGACATCCGCCATCTGCGAGATCAGCTCGCGGACCGGGATTTGGCACTCGACTGGGTTGTTCAATCCCGTTCGCTTGCATGGGACAAGGAGCAAAAAGCTCAAGCTCGAGTAGCCGAGCTCAACTTGGCCGTTGATGAACTGCAGACATATTGCAATACCTTACATGAAGAGGTTCATGTATTATATTCGCAACTGCATCCCAGTGAGCCTACAAATCCAGATGAGTCGGAAGCCGGACCCTCGCATGTTGCGGGACACGCGCTTGGTGGTGAGTTAGACCTTTTTCAGCCCCCTCCTTCTATGAGGCTGGTCGACGAATGGTCTCCCACACCCGACGACGAGGCCGCCAAAAGCAATGGGAAGCAGGAATAGTGGTGTAGTAGAAGTAGAAGTAGTGTATTGTATAACAGGTTGCACTATTGTATAATAGGTTGTACTATTGTATAATAGGTAGTGTATTTGTATAATAGGTAATGTATCCTGTTGTAAAAATCTGAGTCTGTACATTACTCTTTTTGGTAATGTAAAATGGATGGTTTTTCCTTTGGCATATCATATTGTTTCCAAATGTTGTTGCCACAGATGCCGTCCAAGACCCGATCACAGGATGCAGCTGGAACTTCCAGTGGGAAGGAGTCTACCCCAAATCCACCTCCTGTTCCTCCCACACTGGCTGAGGCGATTGCCGCCTTGGTAAATGCAACCGCGGATAATACCCGTTTTCTGAGAGAGATGGCGGGTCAACAGTTTCCACAACAAGGCGGGCGGGGTTATCAACAGGGTCCCCATGAAACCTCTTACTTGGACTTCTCAGAGACGCGACCACCGCTGTTTGTCAAAGCTGAAGACCCGTTAGAAGCAGATGAATGGCTTCGTGTGATCAAGCAAAAGTTCGGACTGCTGCGATGTTCAGAAACCCAGAAGCCTTTATTCGTAGCTCAGCAACTGCGCGGACCTGCCAGCACTTGGTGGGGTAATTTTGTGGCCGTCCAACCGGCCAATCATCAAATAACTTGGGAAGAATTCAAGGTGGCCTTCCGTGAGCACTATATACCAGAAGGTGTTCTTCACATGAAGCAAGAAGAATTTATGAAGCTAAAACAAGGAGGGGATACTGTTAATCAGTATCTCAATAAGTTCAATCATTTGTCATAATATGCAATCGATCAAGTGAACACTGATTTGAAGAAGAAGAATTGCTTTATGAGAGGGTTAAATGATCGACTGCAAAGAAAGATGGCAACCTACATAGATCTTACTTATGGAAGAGCTGTCAGTACAGCACTGGCAGTAGAAGCAAAGTATGCAGGCGCTGGAGAATCCAAGGGTTTTGGAGGTGACAGGCCTAGTCAGGGCCCGGTGAAGAAGCAACGGTTTGTCATCCGACCTTCCAACCAGAATCGTTCTTTCGCTCGTCCACCCTCCTTCCCTTTTAAGTAGCCAGTCTTTATTCGTCCCAATAATGCCCCTACTGCATCAAGTCAGCCGGGTGCCCCAGGCACTCGATTCCCTGCTTTGCCCAGCTCATCAACTGGATGTTTCAATTGTGGGAAATCTGTGCATTTCATCAAGGATTGCCCTTATCCAAAGCAGAACCAGTCAAATAATCAGCAAGGATCTGGGAATTCATCTCAAGCCAAGGGAAATACTATGGGCAAAAATACTAAGAAGACGGGACACATATATTATACACAAGTGGCCACTACACCAGACGGTGAGCCGGTAATGATGGGTACGTTTCTTGTGGCCAATCATCCCGTAGTTATTCTCTTTGATTCTGGTGCTTCGCATACATTCATCAGCAAGAAATTTGTGGAGCAACATTGCATCTCATGCCATGAATCAAAAGAGGGGTTTAAAATTCACTCACCAGGGGGACAAATATTTACTAGAGAAGTGGCCTATCAAGTGCCCGTAACTTTGGCCGGACGGGACTTTCCTACTAATATGATCGTTCTGAAAGGCCAAGATATAAATGTCATTTTGGGTATGAATTGGTTAGCCAGACATAAAGCAACTCTCAACACTCATCAGAGAATTATCAGGTTGAGTCATAACCAGGAAGAAATTCTTTTGCCTATCCCCATTCCAACCAAAGCTACTAGCAGAGCTTATGAAGCTATTATACCGGAAATCAAGGATATCCCGGTAGTATGCGAGTTTCCCGATGTCTTTCCCGAGGATTTGCCCGGACTGCCACCTGAATGGGAGGTAGAGTTTGTAATTGAGTTGAAGCCCGGTACGGCTCCAGTATCTAGAAGATCGTACCGAATGCCTCCTAATGAGTTGGCAGAACTGAAGATTCAATTACAAGATCTACTTGAGAAAGGATTTATCCGGCCAAGCTCGTCGCCATGGGGTTGTCCAGCCATATTCGTCAAAAAGAAGGATCAAACTTTACGAATGTGTGTGGAATATCGACCCCTGAATGAGGTCACCATCAAAAACAAGTACCCTCTTCCAAGGATTGACATTTTATTTGATCAACTAACTGGAGCAAGGGTATTTTCTAAGATTGATCTCAGATCGGGCTATCACCAGATCCGTATTCAGCCCGAAGATATACCAAAGACCGCCTTCACTACGCGGTATGGATTATTTGAATACCTGGTAATGTATTTCGGATTGACAAATGCTCCTGCCCACTTCACGTATTTGATGAACTCGGTATTCATGCCCGAGTTGGACAAGTTTGTGGTAGTCTTCATTGACGATATTTTAATACATTCCAAGAATGAAGAGGAGCATGCCCAACACTTACGGATCGTGTTAACGCGCTTGAGAGAACATCAGTTATATGCCAAGTTCAGCAAATGCG
The DNA here is from genome assembly GCA_029449295.1 of Zea luxurians. Lineage (NCBI taxonomy): Eukaryota > Viridiplantae > Streptophyta > Magnoliopsida > Poales > Poaceae > Zea > Zea luxurians. The sequence continues at coordinate 131,128,632 of JAOPSE010000007.1, forward strand.
CGTTTTGGCTGGAGGAAATTCAGTTTCTGGGACATGTACTGTCTGCCAGGGGGATTGCGGTAGATCCCAGCAAAGTCAAGGACATTTTGGAGTGGAAACCCCCGACCACTGTTCATCAGGTCCGAAGTTTCCTTGGACTGGCTGGATATTACCGCCGATTCATACCAGATTTTTCAAAGCTTGTGAAGCCAATCACAAGTTTATTGAAGAATGATATTAAATTCAATTGGTCTTCAAAGTGTGATGAAGCTTTTGAACAATTGAAGACATTATTAACCACTGCTCCGGTATTGGCTCAACCGGACATCACCAAGCCCTTTGATGTATATTGTAATGCATCAAGCAGTGGACTCGGCTGTGTGTTAATGCAAGAAGGCCGAGTAATTGCATATGCTTCAAGGCAGTTACGCCGACATGAGGAACATTATCCTACTCATGATCTGGAGTTAGCTGCTGTGGTTCATGCCCTAAAAATCTGGCGTCATTATTTGCTGGGTAATGTCTATCATATTTATACAGACCATAAAAGCTTGAAATACATCTTCACCCAGTCAGAATTGAATATGAGATAGAGGCGATGGCTCGAGCTAATCAAGGATTATGAATTAGAAATCCATTATCACCTAGGAAAAGCAAATGTAGTGGCAGATGCGCTCAGTCGCAAGGCTTCCTGCCATTGTCTAACAGTGAGGACTTCTAACATTACATTATGCCAGGAGATGGAGAAATTGAACCTGGGAATGATTCAACATGGGACTTCAAATCATTTGAAGCTAGAGTCAATCATCTTACAAAGAATAATTGACGCACAAAAAGATGATGAGGGTATGAAGCACATACGTGAGAAGATAATGGCTGGAACAGCCAAATGTTTCAAAGAAGACGAGCAAGGTGTGATATGGTTCAATAACCGCATAGTGGTGCCGAAGAATGAAGACCTCCGCCAGCAAATCTTAGATGAAGCACATCTTAGTCGCTATTCTATTCATCCGGGAAGCACTAAGATGTATCATGATCTAAAGCAGCACTACTGGTGGACGAAGATGAAAATTGAGATTGCACGCTATGTGGCTAAGTGTGACACTTGCAGACGTGTCAAAGCCATACACATGAAGACTGCTGGTCCATTATAATCTTTGCCAACCCCAACCTGGAAATGGGAAGACATTAGTATGGACTTCATTGTGGGATTACCCAGGACCACAAAAGGGTATGATTCCATCTGGTTTATTGTTGATCGGCTCACGAAAATTGCTCACTTTCTGCCGGTCAAGACATATTACCCGGTACTTACCTATGCGGAATTGTACATTGCCCGTATTCTCAGTTTGCATGGTGTTCCGAAGACTATAGTGTCGGATCGTGGACCTCAATTTGTATCCAAATTCTGGGAAGAGCTTCATAAATCCCTGGGTACCCAATTGCTCCACAGTTCGACCTATCATCCTCAAACCAGTGGACAGACTGAGAGAGTGAACCAAATACTTGAAGATATGTTGCGGGCATGTGTTCTAGAATTTCCACAAAATGGGATGAATGTTTGCCGTTAGCGGAATTTTCATATAATAATAGCTATCAAGAAAGCATCAAGATGGCACCCTTTGAAGCTTTATATGGACGACGATGTCGTACTCCGCTAAATTGGTCTGAACCTGGTGAAAGGTACTTCTTTAGGCCTGATATGGTGAAAGAGACTGAAGAAAAGGTTCAGAAAATAATTCATAATTTGAAGAAAACTCAAGCTCGTCAGAAGAGTTATGCAGACAAACGGCGAATGCCCTTATATTTCCTTGAGGGAGACTATGTCTACTTAAAGGTTTCACCAATGAAGGGCGTATCACGTTTCGGGGTTAAAGGAAAGCTTGCACCACGATATATTGGTCCTTTTCTTATCCTGGAAAGATATGGGCCAGTGGCAAACCGACTTCAGTTACCCGAAACCTTGTCTTCTGTACATAATGTGTTCCACGTGTCCCAATTGAAGAAATGTCTTCGGGTTCCTGATCGAACCATTGAAGTGACAGATGTTGTCCTTGAACCGGACTTGACATATTCTGAGCACCCTATTCGAGTCTTGGATCAAAAGGACAGGGTTACCCGGAGAAAAACTCTCAAGTTTTATAAGATACAATGGAACCAACATTCTGAAGATGAGGCTACATGGGAAACTCAAGACTTTTTAGATAAGAAATTCCTAGGCTTTTTAGCCTCTTGTAATTTGTAAAGCATGTATAGCTGTTGTAATAAAGGAGTGATTCCCAAACCACCCCTGCCTTGTACCAAAAATAAGGAAATAAGAATGTGACACATTTCCTTTTCCATTACTTACCCTAGGACTTTTAATCTCGGGACGAGATTCTTTTATGGGGGGAAGGATGTAACACCCCTGGTGTTACTGTAACTAAAACTTGAGCATGGCATCATAAACATTGGCATTGCATATGTTTGACACACCTAGAGTGCATTCACTAGGTAAAAATTTCAAACAAGTTGTATTGTTATAGCACTTTGCAAATAGAACCCTGGGTAGGAAGCTTAACCCTCAATAGGGATTAAAGGGGTAAAACATAACCCAAATTGAGAAAACCTAAAAGCCTTAGGGGAATAGTCATAAAATATTCCCAAGAATAAAGTTGAATCACATTTATACCCCTGGGATACCAGAAACCCTAATTGGAACCCTGGAAAACCCTAAAATCAAACCCTAGGGACCTATGTGCAAAATTAGTCCACTTTTGGACTAAAGTGCAAAAACCAAGTTAAATAAGTATCTTAAGTCATTTGGGTCACTCATATGTGAATTTACAAGCCAAACCCTAAGTTTTGGACTCATTTGCAAAAAGGACCCTAAATGAGATTTCATGTTAAGTCTGAATTTCAGAGTTTTGGCTCAACTTTGGAGCCTTGCAACTTTTTAATTCTAGGGTTTTTGCCCTAGGTCACCACATCAAAGTTGTAGACCAAACTAAGGAGAACAACTTTGCTTAAGGGTGTGAGCATAGTTGTTAAGAAAAATCTGGAGATAATCATGCTCAAAATCTGGCTGTCAGGTTGTTAAGGTCTGAATTTTCAGACTAACAGTGGACTGACATCAACTTCAAGCTCAATTCTGAGCATGATCCAGTGCTCAACTAAGTTTAATCCCTATAGTCGAATTGTAGCTGGTTTGTAGCTCTGCAACTTTGCTACAGAGAGTTGAGTGAGTTACTAGAGAAACTTTAGAGAAATTTGGACCTAAAATCGCTCTGTCAGTTCATCAGAATAACCATCGCCATGGTATAGTAAATGTTAAACTGAAGAAGATCCCACCCCTTGCTCGTCGCCGGTGGCCCGTCGCCATTGATTGCCGCTCGCCGTGATTCGTGCGCCATGGCCATCAGATAAGCATAGCCCAGTAAAAATCCTCGCCGCCGGTGAGCTGGATGCCACCCCGGCCAGCCGCGGTACCCCTCCCCTTGCTCACCGCCCGTGGATAAAGGGGCTCACCGCCGTCGTGCCTTCGCCGTTGCCTGCCGCGTGGCTCTACCTTTACACCTCGCCGCCGTGACTCTCTGGGGCAGTCCCATCGTCGTCGGTGAGCTCGCCACGACTAGGGACACACACTCACGTGTGCCAGTTCTTCTTCACCTCCGGCCGCCGCGCGTCAGCACCCAAATTCACGGTCACCGCGCGCGGACTCTATAAATTGACCGTGCCCCAGCTCCGCCATGTACTCAAGCAGCTGCTGCACCCACCTGCATCCCAAATCCCTCACTAGCGAGCACAAATTTCGGATTCTCCCCAATCCGGTTCTAGAACACCGTGAACTCAATCTCGTCGTGGCCAGCCCAAATCAGGTCCGGTCATACCATCTTCTTCCCCGTTTAAGTACACTCATAGGTCTACGATGCTCTCCGACCCACGTAATTGCGCTAAGAGCTCTCTGGTCGCCGGGAACACGGTTGTCTCGCCGTGATGTTCACGGCCACCGTGGCCAGAGCAAGCCATTGGGCCATAGATGGAATTAGGTTAGGGGAAATGCTCGGGCTAGGTCCAATTTGATGTCCGCCACTCGGGAACCCTAGACGTTGCCTCATTCGGCCGGTGCAGGCGCTCGCCGGAGCTCGGCTGGGCGTGAACGCCGTCGGGGACCGCGTGATGTAAAGGAATAGAAGACCGAGGACATTTTTGCAAACTGTCAGCGACCGTATTAAATAGTAAATGACCCTACTCCGGTTTAGCTTGAAACCTGAGGGTCCCTGTGTAAAGTCGCCAGTGCGCGCGGGCGTACGCGGGCGCGCTCTCCCTCTGGACTGGGCCGATGGGCTGAAACCAGCCCATCACTGTTGCAACCTTTTCCTTTTTTCTTTTTCAGTAAAGCTTTGAAAATCTATAGAAAATGGTAGAAAAATCCTAAAATTGTGTAACCAATTTTCCTAGGCTTCTTATTTTCCCTAGAATTTAATAAAAATAGTTTTATGATTTTTAGAGGAAATAAGGAATTTTAAGGCATTTTAAGTAGTTTAAAGTATTAGTTCTGGATTTTTAGAAAACATATAGTAATTCCAAAAATGTCCAAATTTTTTATATAAGTTCTATACATTATTTAGAGACCTTGGGTAGAATTTGGGCTGATTTGGACCTTGTTTGATACTTAGAACCTAACCCCTCTGCCCTTTGAACTCCTTTACTAACTCCGGAAACCCTAAGTTCTCGGAGTTCCGTGAAGGAAAGTTGTATTCAAGACTTAGATAATAAATTTTTATTATCTTTGCACTCTCATGAGCATTACATGGCATTCATTCTTATATATACCTATATGGATATATTTAGAAAACGAAGAAGAGATTGAAGTGACCGAAGAGAAGACACCACCACCTTCGGATTCTCAGGCCGGCAATTGTTTCTACTTCGATATCTGTGGGTCCGAGCCTGACTCACCTACTAACGAAGGCAAGCCCCGGTGCATTTGCCACCTTCCTTGATGTTTTTAAAATCTTTCTCACTTGATTGCTGCATTAGGTTATAGGAGTTGAATGCTTAAATAATTCTTGCATTACCTTCCTTGAACTTGATTACCTTCCTTGAAACCCTGTTTTTACAAAAAGGTTTTTCTATGCTTAGTATTGCTTTAGAAAAACAAAAGGATTTGTTTTACAAAAGATGTTTGGCAAAGTGGGAGGGTTGTTTTCAAAAATAAAACTTGATGGTGGATCCATCATGGCCACGATGGGTTCGACATCGGAAAAGATGTACCTCTGCCAAGTACCAAGATTTGGGTTTAAATGATTAAGCTGAGACCGGGCGGGTGACTTGCACGAGAAGAGAGTCTCGGTGTAGTGTCTCCGTCTGAGTCGATTAAGGACCGTCTCGATGTAGGCTTGATGACCGAGGACCCTTTAGCTGGTCACATGCCTCGTCATGGGTAAGCCTTGCCTCGGGCAGACTAAGGCCAGAATAAGATAACATGAAATGGGCGTGGAGCGGTGGCGGGAGTAGCGTGTACCCTCTGTGGCAAGAGGCTGGACGGTGGTGTATCTGTGCTCTCAGTTTGCGTGAACCTGATCTGGTCTTAAGAACCCCGGTGGCGGGTTGACATATGCAAGGGTTAAGTGCTACATATGTCGTGTGATTGGAGATCCTCAGCTGAGTATAATCGATTCGGATCGCCGTACCTTCGTAGTTATGAAGACTTGGTCACTGACTTACACGTAGCAATCCACTAAAGATGATGGTTTTGTTAAGAAATTGGCTAGTGCGGGACAAGTGACTGAACTAGGGTAGAAAGAACTCTAGTTGCAGGTAATTTTACTTAATTTGACAAATTAAAACTGGATTTTTAAGGATCCACTTTAGTAAGCATTTCTGCAAAACAGAGTCTTTGATTATTGAAAAGCCTCACCTTGACTCCATTAACTAGCATACCCTTGAGAGTCTTTTCTTTAGTCGGGTAAGACTTGCTGAGTAATTCCATACTCAGGGTTTATCCCTCCGTTGTTTTTAGGTGAGGAAGCGACAAATTTTTGTTGCTTCTGCTCCAAGGTGGTTCCCAAGGAAGAAAAACAAGAGTGAAGCCGTGGGAGGACTTGGTCCTCCATATAGAACTTTTATGAAAGAACTTATCGGGAGGAGTTTTTACCTCCCTTGGTATTGTAATAATATTACTCTGCACTCCTAGGATAACTCTGGTCTGTAATAAGTAACTTGATCTTACTTTCTAATAAATGTAAGTTTATGTAATTGCTTCTGCATTCCTTTATCTCCGATGATCTGTAATGTCTGCAAGACGGGTGAAACGTTCCTGGAAAGGTAAGAAAGAAGATACCGAACTTGTCAAGTGATTTAGGAACATCTACAGGGTGTCTGATGTCTGTTGGACAAGGAGAACTGTAGGTGGGCCTAATTACTTGGGAGGTTCCGTCACAGTCATGGAGCACGTGGGGCACCATCATTACTTGTTTACCGGGGCGAGCCAGGTGGGACGCCGGTCTTCTTCCCCGTAGCCTGAGCTAGCTAAGGGTAGGGTAATGATGGCCCCCTGTGACGTGGTCGGTCCGAGCCCTGGGTCGGGCGAGGCGGAGGCTCCTCCGAGGTCGAGGTCGAGTCTGTCTTCCATGGTCGAGGTCGAGTCCGAGCCCCGGGTCGGGCGAGGCAGAGACCGTCGGCTGAGGCCAGGGCTGAGTCCGAGCCCTGGGGTCGGGCGAGGCGGAGTTCGTTGTCTTCCGGGGCCGAGGCCGAGTCCGAGCCCTGGGGTCGGGCGAGGCGGAGTTCGTCGTCTTCCGGGGCCGAGGCTGAGTCCGAGCCCTGGGGTCGTGCGAGGCGGAGTTCGTCGTCTTTCGGGGCCGAGGCCGAGTCCGAGCCCTGGGGTCGGGCGAGGTGGAGCTTCCTATGGCGCCCGAGGCCGGACTTGGCTGCTGTCAGCCTCACTCTCACAAGTGGCACAGCAGTCGGAGCGGCGCAGGCGGCGCTATCCTCCCGTCAGGCCGGTCAGTGGAGCAGCGAAGTGACTGCAGTCACTTCGGCTCTGTCGACTGACGAGCATGCGTCAGGATAAGGTGTCAGGCCATCCTTGCATTAAATGCTCCTGCGATACGGTCGATCGGTGTGGCGATCTGGCCAAGGTTGCTTCTTGGCGAAGATTGGGCCTCGGGCGAGCCGAAGGTGTGTCCGTTGCTTGAGGGGGCCCTCGGGCGAGACGTGAATCCTCCGGGGTCGGCTGCCCTTGCCCGAGGCTGGGCTCGGGCGAGGCGAGATCGTGTCCCTTGAGTGGACCGAGCCTTGACTTAATCGCACCCATCAGGCCTTTGCAGCTTTGTGCTGATGGGGGTTACCAGCTGAGATTAGGAGTCTTGGGGGTACCCCTAATTATGGTCCCCGACAATACTACACCAATTTGTTGTGGCGTGTACGGAGAAGAGAACTCATGCTTGATGCCCTCCTCAAGAAAGCTTTCGATTTGTGAGTTATTGAACTTCGTCCCATTGCCGCTTCTAATCTTTTTGATCCTTAAGCCAAACTCATTTTGAGCTCGTCTCAAGAATCCCTTTAAGGTCTCTTGGGTTTGAGATTTTTCCTGCAAAAAGAACACCCAAGTGAAGCGAGAATAATCATCCACAATTACAAGACAATACTTACTCCCACCGATGCTTATGTAAGCTATCGGGCCGAATAGGTCCATGCGGAGTAGCTCAAGCGGCCTGTCGGTCGTCATGATGTTCTTGTGTGGATGGTGAACACCAATTTGCTTTCTTGCTTGACATGCGCTACAAACCCTGTCTTTCTCAAAATGAACATTGGTTAGTCTCAAAATGTGTTCTCCCTTTAGAAGCTTATGAAGATTCTTCATCTCAACACGGGCTAGTCAGCGGTGCCAGAGCCAACCCATGTTAGTCTTAGCAATTAAGCAAGTGTCGAGTTCAGCTCTATCAAAATCTACTAAGTATAGCTGACCCTCTAACAGTCCCTTAAATGCTACTGAATCATCACTTCTTCTAAAGACAGTAACACCTATATCCGTAAAAAGACAGTTGTAGCCCATTTTGCATAATTGAGAAACAGAAAGCAAATTGTAATCTAAAGAATCTACAAGAAAAACATTGGAAATAGAATGGTCAGGTGATATAGCAATTTTACCCAATCCTTTGACCAAACCTTGATTTCCATCCCCGAATGTGATAGCTCTTTGGGGATCTTGGTTTTTCTCGTAGGAGGAGAACATTCTTTTCTCCCCTGTCATGTGGTTTGTGCACCCATTATCGATGATCCAACTTGAGCCCCCAGATGCATAAACCTACAAAACAATTTTAGGCCTTGTTCTTAGGTACCCAAACGGTCTTGGGTCCTTTGACATTAGAAACAAGCACCTTGGGTACCCAAACACAAGTCTTTGACCCCTTGTGTTTGCCCCCAACATATTTGGCAACTACTTTGCCTGATTTGTTAGTTAGCACATAGGAAGCATCAAAAGTCTTAAATGAAATGTTATGATCATTTGATGCAATAGGAGTTTTCTTCTTAGGCAATTTAACACGGGTTGATTGCCTAGAGCTAGATGCCTCACTCTTATACATAAAAGCATGATTAGAGCTAGAGTGAGACTTCCTAGAGTGAGTTCTCCTAATTTTGTGCTCGGGATAACCGGCAGGGTACAAAATGTAACCCTCGTTATCCTGAGGCATGGGAGCCTTGCCCTTAACAAAGTTAGATAATCTTTTAGGAGGGGCATTGAGTTTGACATTGCCTCCCTGTTGGAAGCCAATGCCATCCTTAATGCCAGGGCGTCTCCCACTATAGAGCATACTACGAGCAAATTTAAATTTTTCATTTTCTAACTCATGCTCGGCAATTTTAGCATCTAATTTTGCTATATGATCATTTTGTTGTTTAATCATAGAAATGTGATCATGAATAGCATCAATGTTAATATCTCTACATCTAGTGCAAATAGTAACATGCTCAATGGTAGATGTAGAGGGTTTGCAAGAATTTAGTTCAACAATCTTAGCATGTAAAATGTCATTCTCATCTCTAAGATTGGAAATAGAACCATTGCAAACATCTAATTCCTTAGCCTTAGCAACTAATTTTTCATTCTCATTTCTAAGGCTAGCAAGAGAGACATTCAATTTTTCAATCTTAGCAATTGAACTATCATTATCATTTCTAAGACTTTCAATTGAATCATCACACACGTTTGATTTCTCAACCTTAGCAATTAATTTGGCATTTTCATTTCTAAGGATGGAAATAACATCATGGCAAGTGCTTAGCTCCCTAGATAATTTTTCACATTTTTCTACCTCTAGAGCATAAGCATTTTTGACCTTAACATGCTTTTTGTTTTCTTTAATTAGGAAGTCCTCTTGGCTATCCAAGAGTTCATCCTTCTCATGAATAGCACTAATCAATTCATTTAATTTCTCCTTTTGTTATATGTTTAGGTTGGCAAAAAGTGTTAATAAATCATCCTCATCATCACTAGAGCTAGCCTCATCACTAGATATTGCATATTTAGTGGAGGATCTTAATTTTACCTTCTTCTTCTTGTCATCCTTTGCCATGAGGCACTTGTGGCCGACGTTGGGGAAGAGGAGTCCTTTGGTGATGGCGATGTTGGCGGCGTCCTCGTCGGAGGAGGAGTCGGTGGAGCTCTCGTCGGAGTCTCACTCCCGGCAAACATGGGCATCGCCGCCCTTCTTCTTGTAGTACCTCTTCTTTTCTCTCCTCTTTCCCTTCTTGTCGTTATCCCTGTCACTATCACTAGACAAAGGGCATTTAGCGATAAAATGACCGGGCTTACCACATTTGTAGCAAACCTTCTTGGAGCGGGACTTGTAGTCCTTCCCTCTCCTTTGCTTGAGGATTTGGCGAAAGCTCTTGATGATGAGCACCATCTCCTCATTGTCGAGCTTGGAGGCGTCGATGGGGACCCTACTAGGTGTAGAGTCTTTTTTCTTCTCCTCCGTTGCCTTGAATGCAACGGGTTGCACATCGGGTGTGGAGGAGGCGCCTTGCTCGATGATTTTCTTGGAGCCTTTGATCATCAATTCAAAGCTCACAAATTTACCTATAACTTCCTCGGGAGACATTAGCTTATATCTAGGATCACCACGAATTAATTGTACTTGAGTAGGGTTAAGAAATACAAGTGATCTTAGAATAACCTTGACCATTTCATGGTCATCCCACTTAGAGCTCCCGAGGTTGCGCACTTGGTTCACCAAGGTTTTTAGCCGGTTGTACATCGCTTGTGGTTCCTCCCCTTGGTGAAGCATAAAACAACCGAGCTCCCCCTCGATCGTCTCTCGTTTGGTGATCTTGGTCACCTCATCTCCTTCGTGCGCGGTCTTGAGTACATCCCAAATTTCCTTGGCGCTCTTCAACCCTTGCACCTTGTTATACTCCTCTCGACTTAGAGAGGTGAGGAGTATGGTTGTCGCTTGAGAGTTGAAGTGCTCGATTTGGGCCACCTCGTCCTCATCATAATCTTCATCCCCTACGGATGGTACCTGTACTCCAAACTCAACAACATACCATATGCTTTTGTGGAGTGAGGTTAGGTGATATCTCATCATATCACTCCACCTAGAATAATCTTCACCGTCAAATATCGGTGGTTTGCCTAATGGGACCAAAAGTAATGGAGTATGTCTAGGAATGCGAGGGTAGCGTAGGGGGATCTTACTATACTTCTTGCGCTCTTGGTGCTTAGAAGTGATGGACGCGGTGTCGGATCCCGATGTAGAGGGCGATGAAGAGTCGGTCTCGTAGTAGACCACTTTCTTCATTTTCTTCTTCTTCTCGCCACTCTTGTGCGTCCTAATGCATGAAGGGGATCCCTCCTTCTTTTTGTTGTCGGACTCCCTTGATGGAGCCTTCCTATGGCTTGTGGCGGACTTCTCGCCGGTCACCATCTCCTTCTTGGCGTGATCTCCCGACATCACTTCGAGCGGTTAGGCTCTAATGAAGCACCGGGCTCCGATACCAATTGAAAGTCGCCTAGAGGGGGGGTGAATAGGGCGAATCTGAAATTTACAAACTTTAAGCACAACTACAAGCCGAGGTTAGCGTTAGAAATATAAACGAGTCCGAAAGAGAGGGCGAAAACAAATCACAAGCAAATAAGACGGATGACACGGTGATTTGTTTTACCGAGGTTCGGTTCTTGCAAACCTACTCCCCGTTGAGGTGGTCACAAAGACCGGGTCTCTTTCAACCCTTTCCCTCTCTCAAACGGTCACTTAGACCGAGTGAGCTTCTCTTCTCAATCAAACGGGACACTAAGTCCCCACAAGGACCACCACACAATTGGTGTCTCTTGCCTTGGTTACAATTGAGTTGGAATCAAGAAAGAAGGAAGAAGAAAAGCAATCCAAGCGCAAGAGCTCAAATGAACACAAATGTCTCTCTCTCTAGTCACTAATTTGGTTGGAGTGATTCTGGACTTGGGAGAGGATTTGATCTCTTTGTTTGTGTCTTGTATTGAATGCTATAGCTCTTGTATGAGATGTGAAGGCTGAAAACTTGGGTGCAATGAATGGTGGGTGGTTGGGGGTATTTATAGCACCAACCACCAAATGAGCCATTGGTGGAGGCTGCTGTCGCATGGCGCACCGGACAGTCCGGTGCGCCAGCCACGTCACCCGACCGTTAGGGTTCGACCGTTGGGGCTTCTGTCTTCTGGGCCACCGGACAGTTCGGTGGTGCACCGGATAGTCACTGTTCACTGTCCGGTGCGCCTTCTGGCTCTGCTCTGACTTCTGCGCGCACTGTAGCGCATTAACTGCTCTCTGCAGACGACCGTTGGCGCGAAGTAGCTGTTGCTCCGCTGGCACACCGGACAGTCCGGTGAATTATAGCGGAGCGGCTCCAGAATTCCCGAAGGTGGCAAGTTTGGAGTCGGGTTCCTTGGTGCACCGGACAGTCCGGTGCGCCAAACCAGGGCACACTTCGGTGTCTTTCGCTCTCTTTATTTGAACCCTTTCTTGGTCTTTTTATTGGTTTGTTGTGAACCTTTGGCACCTGTAGAACTTATAATCTAGAGCAAACTAGTTAGTCCAATTATTTGTGTTGGGCAATTCAACCACCAAAATCAATTAGGAAAAGGTGTAAGCCTATTTCCCTTTCAACAACCCACCAAAACAAATCCATTTCTTAAACCCACCTAAAATAACCGTTTACACCCACCCCATTTGCAGCCCTAAGCATGACATACATATTTACGTGGAAAATCATTCAATGCGAAGGGAAAAACCACGAGCACCAGCCAGACGAAACCTTCAAGAGTGTTTACGTAACGTCGTCCGTAGGCGGTGGCTTACAAGAGGAGTAAATAATGACGACGCACAACAAACCCTAATTAGGGTGGTCCAAACCTTCCGACGACGAGCCTTTGCTCGCTCGCCAACACGATCTCCATATGCAGAATTTTGATCACAAACTCAACAACATTCAATTTAATATGATATCAAAGATGAGATGTCACAAGTTTGAATCTTGACTAGTACAATTAAAATAAAATAATTATTACTCCTTCATATTTCACAAGTATTTCAATTAACCGTTGCCTAGGCACACCCCTTATAACACCTACACTATCATTCCCATGCCTCTACTGGCAAAGGCCTCACCACCGCCTTTATGTTGCACCCATGTGCCCAGCTCATTATCGCCATCCTCGTCGACCATCTCTGCCCATGTGTACTTTTTCTTAGCATGTTTGAATGCACTATAACTAATTCTTAGTTAGCTAAAAGATTAATAATAAAATTAACCAGCTAACAAATATCTAGGTAACTATTAGTTATTTGCTAAAAATAGCTAATAGCTAAACTGTTATTTAGACTATATGAATATTTTCAACTAAATTTAGCATCAAACATGATCTTACCTTAGTCTTTTGATTAGATTTTGATTCCTCTGAGTGGTCAAGCGCATGCACGTACGTACGACACCTACGTCCCATGATCAAGGGTCACGTGCCTTTGACTTTGACATCTTAAGTGGTTATTAGTTGCAAGCTTGCTCGACGAGGTCAACAAAATATTCTTCATTTCTGAATTAGCATCCCCGCACAAAGGAATAACATTGCTTACTTCAAATGAGATCGAACATTCGAACGCCATGAAGTTATTATCGATTTGAAATGTAGACCTTTTCTTTTCAAAGCATGCAGTCAGCTAGGCATGTAGATACATGCGACCAACTGCTCCAGATAGAATAGACCTATGTCACACTTATTTTTTTAAATGAAAATAAAGCCAGATAGAGTGATTCTAAGAAAGAACTAACTAACTGAATTAACTATGTTCTGAACTGTATGTTTTAATTTTGAACATGAATTTTCATTGTGGCATTTAAAGCAGTGATGTATGTTGATTTGGGGGGGCAAAGGCGGAAAGAGTAAAGCAGGGAATGCAGAATCTGAAGGATTTGAGCAGTTTTAGTAAAGTTGATTGCGGGGTAAAATATCATCGCTCGGTCATAACGAGCGGTAGCTGAATCCAGCCTGCACAATTTGACAATGCAGTCAAAGTCAAATGTGTTTACAAACAAATGAACATACGCAACTCCCCAGGTTTCAGAGAGTAGCTAGTCTGTAGTCTTACTGTTGTGCTGCAGCAATCGAAGCAAATTATTTCCTCGCAGGTGCGCATGGTGGCATGATCCATTGCGAGGGAACATGGGACTTCCTTTTTGGGCGGGTTTATTGGATGGACGGATTTTCAACCATGTGAATTGAAATTCAACTTGAGCGATCGAAGAAAACCCGTATTAACTATTTAGCAATAATAAATATATGGGGATTTTAGCGCTCGGTTAAGTTGAATTTCAGTTCACACTAAATAATTAATACAGGTTTTTCAGCGCTCAGTCAAGTTGAATTTCAATTTACATGGTTGAAACTCTGTCCGTCCGAAAAACCCGCCCAACAAGGAAGTCCCATGTTCCCTCTCTCTGACCAAAGAACAAAAATTAATTTATTACTAGTCTAATAGACATGTTAACGCTACGATCTCGGGAAGGGAATGAGAAGTGGCCGATGACAGTGGCGCGAAAGGAGGGCCCAACGGTGACAGCGATGCGAGTGAGGGTAAGGGGAGAGGGCGGCAGGGTCGCTGTACGGTCTCGGGAAGGGGAAGGGGAGGGCAAAGGGCCGATGGTGGCGATTACATGAGGAAGGGGGAGCGGATGGCGGGGTCGCAGGAGAGGAGGAGGCAGAGTGATTATTGTGCATGTGAGAGATGAGGGGGAATGATGATACAAATAATATTGGCCATTAGATTTGAGTGGGTAAGAGAGAAGTGTTATCTAGCGATCTGAATATTTGGTTTTGAGAGTATGTTATGTATGGGTGCAATTCGTTTGGTAAATTTAGATGAGGTTATGAGTGTAGAGTGATTTGGTTGGGGTGAGTTTTGTAAAGTTGAAACTAGTGGGGTATATAAAGGTATAGATTACTTCACGTACGTTAAACATGCATGCCATATCCCTAACAAATAGAGAATAAAAAAGAAGAATTAAAGTATAACTAAATACCTATTTACAAATTAGCCACCAACTATGATGGAGAAATTGAAACAGTTAACACAAAAATTGCTAGAACTGTACGTCCTACTCCTTGTTTTGCACGGAGTTCAATAACCCCTTAATTACAGGTAAGTCCGAACAACTAGCTTGCTTACAATTACAAACGTACGAGAACCCATATACAGTACTATATGCACGGAATAATTACATGTTGTTGGTTTATATGCAGTTGATGGTTTATCAGGGGCAGGATCCGTTGGGACGTGGGCAGTTTTTGTTGTTCGAGCCCGGCCCATATAGCACCTGCATGATAATCTCCAGCCAGCCGCCGTCTGCTGTCGTCGCTACCGCCGGCGCCTCCATCAGCAGCGGCCTCGCGGCAACGATCACGTTGCAGCACTGCATCAGCACGACGGCCGCCAGCACCGCCCAGCTCATCGCCGCCATCGTCGCTGCTGCTATAGGGCTATGTCTGATCAAGCTCTGCGCTAGGGCTAGTAGCAGATCGAGAAGTGTGGTGATTGCGCGCGCTGGGGCTAGCAGAGAAGTATGGTGATCGAAGACGACGTACGAATACGATGGAACTGGTACTCTACTCCTGAATCTTGATGAATGAATGGCTTGTTGGGAGACAAGAAAGATGCATGCATGTGTTCCTTTTATAGCTTCGTTACGCAAGGTTTTTAAACTGCGCGCGCCGACCGGGTCCTATTCTATCGATCGACCGCGCGCGCCAACGTACGCGCAGGGGGCCGGCGCGACTTGGCTATACGCGATTTTCAGCGCTCGGTCAAGTTGAATTTCAATTCACAAGGTTTAAAATCCACCCATCAAACTAACCTATCATGCATACTACTTCAATTCTTATCATTGAATTACACACGCACGCGGGAGTTACAATGCCATATCTCCGATTTATGCTAAGGACATGCATGAGCTGCCTTAGCCTATCTACAGCAACGTCCCCTAAATTTCATCCTCTAAAGAAATATTCACTGTCTTTTACAGCACACTCTAAAAGATTCCGTTCTCTATATCTTATTCATCTCGAGCACCATCCTTTAAATTTCGTCTTCTATATCTCATCGGCTCATCCTCCTTGTTAGATCAACTTAATTAATAGAATATATTCATTTACTAAGAAATAAGTACCAAAGAAATAAAAGGCATAACCTCGATACGAAAACATCTACTACGTACCGAGCATGAATTGGCACGTACGACATGCAATTTACATTTACAATTACAAGAGAGACGGAGCATACAATTCCATTCCTTCCATGTTCTCAGCAGTGCTTCAATGATTACAACTAATAAAAATGGCAAAAAACACAATAAGCATCATTTGTTTTTGCTTAACAGCGACAATGGATTTCTGGGCGACCGGTTCAGCATATCATCGAGCACCTGGTGCATGTCCTCCACCCACCAGCATGGATGTGGCTTTGGACACCTGGCGCCGCATCGTGGAACCTCCGCCCCGGCGGCCATGGCGTGGTGCTCAACGGGTTGGCGCAGTAGCAGAGCTGGTGGCGTAGCAGAGTTGTCGTGCTGTGGCACGCTGTTGGCGAAGACGAGAAGAACCAGGCAACAACTCTATGCGGACGGATAGCGGATGAACAACAACACTCCACATTTACCGGTCATCGAGCTGCCGCTATATTTTAGCGGACTATTTGCCGGTTCTTGCTGCGGCGGTAGCGGACATCGAGAAACGCCAAATACAGCATACCGAACGCTTTAGGGTCTCTTGCTGGAGACAGCCTATTACAAACTCTATTTGCATAAGGAAAAAAACTCGTGAAAGATAAGCTTATCTTTTGGCATCATCATATAATGCCATCTTGCTGCCAGATGTGCATGACACAACTAAACTAGGATCCAGCAACAAGTTAATTAAGGACGAATATGCATGGACTAGCTCTAGTTCAAAGGTATTTACCAATTCAAAATTTAGACTTTTCATTTGTTCAAAGCCTGGGACTGAAATGCTTTGTTTTTGTTGCTATTTGTTCAAAGCACGTACGTACGTAGTCAGGCACTGAGGTCGTAGGTACGGCTCACATGTGGCCAGCTTCTCCAAACAGTAAAAGTATGCTGCTTGCGTGAAGCCCTAGCTATAGACCTATAGTGGTGCTTATATATGACCAAAGGAATTCATAACCTTCCTCACATCAGCCCGGCCTCCGTATATAGTACCACGCCACGCCACAAGTCAGTTATGACCAAATATAAGATGCTATCCTTTTGTGTTAAATTCCACAAATCTTGAATTGAATATATATATATTTCGACCCTAAACATCTCAAACAGGGAAAAAAAAACTTTCAAATATAAGATGCTTTGTTCTAGCTAGCATCCAAAACACATGATTAGATGACAAATACTATGATCCTATATTGTAACACATCAGTCTTGCGGTGCAACCTTGGGACTACGAATATTAAGTTTTTTTATTAGAAGTATTTGTACTCACATAAGTTTTGTTATTACATATGCTATGACTATGACTTACTTGCATGCACTCCATGAGATAAAATTACTATGTACCCAAATAGTAAATCGCAAAAACCACATATATATAGATCTTCTTCCATCTATATCTCCTGCCTAACTTATATACATGAACTATGAAAAATCTAAAACATATATATATTTGTGCCCCTCTAAATGATCATAGATAAAAAAAAATATCAACTGATTTTTGTTTTTGAGTTCTACAACATCTGACTATATTTTTGTAGAAAGATATATGCTACTTTACTGGAAAACCACCGTTAGAAAACACCCATTTTTACAGGGTGCATAATAAATTACCCCGGCCCTATAATATATGATTTCTCGGGGTATTTGCTAATGACAAGTTGAGAAGTATATTAATTATCATATCCGCGTAGTTCGTGGATCTGATGCTGTGGGGACAGTACGGGTGGCCGCAAGTAGGCAGGTCGCTCACACATACTGACCTGTCTCTTCATTCGTTGATCGAGTCCAAGCGTGCCTACGTAAAGGTCAAAGTGTCAAACGGGTATTATAGTAGACCAACATGCATGTATGCCGTTGTGTTTAGACATAATAAAACAGTTGAATTTTTGGGTGCAGTCGTCCTATACTTTGTTACCAGTACGTCAGGGTTACTGTTGGTTCTTGCTTGGTTCTTTCCGTGAGGACACCTGCGACCTGCGTTATTACATGCATGTCCTTTATTCTCCGTCGGTCAACTTACTTGAAACGGTGCATGTATATATATGCATGCATGAAAAGTGGTTTCCATATTGCATGCCTACCAATGACAGTCTATTTATTTATTTATCAAACACGCTTATAATATAATTAAACCATGGCCAATAGGGAGTCAGGATATTTAATCAGTAAATTTCTTTTTAAAATGCAGATACTCACCAACGACGTCGTCGGTCGCTACCCGCTGCATGCGCGGTTTTCAGCGCTTGATGGGTCCATTCCAATTCATTAATTTTCCTACGTCTACGTCGCCCGTCGTTCAGTTTCCGCAAAGAATTCTCTCCGAGCCTAGTGTATATGGACCGGTTCCCAACTCATTCGTTAAGTTGTTGCTTCAACCTGAGTACCACATTTTCATGGTTGCTGGCACCACTCGTTCCGTTTACGAGAGGCTCGGTCCAACCACCAATCAACCAAGTGCAGCCATGAGCCATCACAAAAAAGGTTGGGACGCGGTTTGATGAAGCTGAAGCTAGGGAGACTTTGGCTGGCATAAAACTATAGAGTAAAATATTATTGTAGCTATCCTTGAGTTTGACACACCGTGTCATTTGTGTCTCCGAACATAGAAAACTAAGAAAACAGGTTCTGTAACTTAGTCGGCTCATGTAAAACCGTCCAAAATAAGATTTGCTCAAACCGGACGCCAACTGGCGACGTGACGTGCACTCGACAAATCGTATCTGTACCGAGCGTAATATATGTTTTGTCGAAGACATCACTTGACAACGGAGTGTCTGACAGTTTGTATTTGTCAACTATCTGAACACTCCACAAACAACGTGTCTTCCGTGGTGACAGCCGCCTAGGCTCCACGATATATAGGGACTAATGCGTCCCTGATCCTCGGGAACCATATACTTGCTTTGATGGATGCATATATGAGAAAAAAACAGTGACAAGCTACAGGATAATTGTTCTGTTAACCTTTATTTAGTGAATTTCAACGTATTGTATATAAAAATGCATATAATTTTTTTTGGCTACGACAGGACTACCCGGATTGAATGAAATATTTTGGGTCCGGCCCCACTGTCTGCCTTGATCGGAGAGCCGGCCGGTTGAGAGATCAGGTCCATACACTACCGGAATTGGGCCCTGCTCATCGCCATCTTCATTCGTCTTGATCGTCCGTTATTTCTTATGATGCGATCGATCACTTCTCTGCGATCGATTGATATACCGCTCGCTCTGCTTGCTACTTGTAGCTGCTAAATGTGATAGACTAGCTAGCTGCAGATGAGAGGGAGGGAGCTAGCTGGTCGATCGTTTACGTTTATGGTGCGTGGGACGATGCCCTGTTGGAATGGTTACTTGTTTAGGGAGCTAGATGAGAGACAAGGTGGTGGTGGGGTGGCCTTACCTAGTAGCCTCACCCGGCCTGACGCCGCCAAGACAACTACGACAGCGACCGAGTATATATATCATCCTCACCTGATCAATTAAGGGCAAGCACGCGTACTGTTCGGTTTCCGGGGCTCTAGGAAAGCCAAGTGCAGACTAGCTGACTGCTTTCGTCACAAGTCTCACTAGCTAAGACTAGCTAAGCCTGTTTGGCATGGCCCCGGCACCTCAAAAAAATAACTTTGTCTCTAGATTTTCTTCAAGAGCAGTATCACACTACAGAAGATAGTTATGTTTAACAAATCATTTGACAAAACTCCTCTTAACGCGAGAGAAGGGAAATATAGGAAGTGGGAGGGGAGCCAGCTTTTAAAATAGATCCGGCTCCTTTTTTGTTCGAAGCTCTTTTTTTAGACTGTTTGGGAGAACTTTTGCAGGAACCAGAGACGGTTTGAGAGCCCTCCCTAACAAGCCCTTAATAACGGCACAGTATATCTGTCTTGAATTTTGTTAAGAATGTTTTTTCCCTGTTTTATTGGATTGACCTGTTGTTTTGCTACTGAGAATTCAACTGGGTCGGTCGATTTCCCATATCTACTTGAGCAGTGCATCCCTCTCGATCCATGCATCCATCCGACAATTCATTTTCCACGCCAAT
This sequence comes from Zea luxurians, assembly GCA_029449295.1. Classification (NCBI taxonomy): domain Eukaryota; kingdom Viridiplantae; phylum Streptophyta; class Magnoliopsida; order Poales; family Poaceae; genus Zea; species Zea luxurians. The sequence continues at coordinate 131,148,385 of JAOPSE010000007.1, forward strand.
CTCCATAGATGCTTGCCAATCCTCTGCCGTAACGTCCGTGAACATTGTGGCAATGGACGGCTGGTGTGTGAAGGTTACATGGAGTTATTTAACCTCTTAACTAATACAAGATATTCCGAGCAACTACTAGCTTGCTTGCTTACTACAAACCTACGAGTATACCAATATACTGTATGCACAGGTTAAGTGATTAGTCAGTCGGCTAGCTAGTTTATCAGGGGCATGATCCGTTGGGAGCTGTGCAGTTGTGGTTGTTCGAGCCGGGCCCTTGTAGCACCTGCGTGATCATCTCCAGCCAGCCGCCGTCCGCCGGCGCCTCCATCAGCAGCGGCCTCGCCCCGACGACCATGTTGCAGCACTGCATCAGCGCGACGGCCACCAGCACCGCCCAGCTCATGGCGGCCATCGTCGCCGTTGCCATACAGTATCCGTTCAAGTAGTTCAGCGCTAGCTAGGGCTAGCAGATAAGTGTGATTGCAGACGACGTACGATCGAGATGGAACTGGTACTCTTGAATGGTTTGTTGGGATGCAAAGATGCATGCATGAGTTCCTTTTATAGCTTCGTTAATTATCACGCAACGCAAGGTTTAAACGCGCGCCGACCGGGTCTATTTTCTCGACCGCGCGCCAATACGTACGCGCAGGGTGCCGGGGCGCCTTGGTCATGTTGAATTTCAATTCACAAGCTAAGGTTGAAAAGTCACAATCAAACCAAGCTGCCCTATGCATACTAACCCGTCCAAACAAAAAAGTCCCATGTTCTCTCCCTCCGACCAGGACTAAAATTCACTCCGCGTTAATAAGCGTACCATGGATAAAATGAGTTAATTAGGGCCCTAATTTGGATACAAGACTTTTTTTTTGGACGTACCTGCCTTTCATTAACTCAGTTTGCCGAAGCCTCAAACATTACGAGCATGTTTCATTTTTGGCAGCGAGGGAAACAAAGTTAGAACCCCTCGCTATTTAAAATTGAATAGTTGAATAGCGAGGCTATTTTAGTCTCTCCAATCCCCTCAATTTCTGAAAGGGAAATGTGCCCTTGGTCCATTTCTAAGTGTTTTGGTGATTTAGTGTCCAACACAAGTGCCTAAGTGTAAAGAGGTGGACAAAGTACAAATCAAGGATAAATGTATGTTTCTCAGACTTAGTTTGTGATGTTTGTGATGTGCTTGATTTTCCATCTAATAACCATAAGGTAATGTTCAGAAAGAGAAAACATGCAATCCTGACTGAAGTTTAAAATCTTTTTATTTGTCTTGAATCGATTTGATGCATCTCAATTGTTTTATGCTTAGGAATTCTTGGCAAAGATTCACCTTTCCTTTTACAAAAGTAGGATTTATATTCATCCAATCCTTTTGCAATAGAATGCTCCAGTTAATTTGCTTAATATATGCTGCTATTTCTACTTCTCATGCTTATGGATAATAATACATACATTTTATTTTACTTTGTTTTTTACATGATTTTTGTAGAGCTTGCCGGATTGTTTAGTTCTCTTTGGGTACGCCAGCGCGCGCCAATTTACTAGTATGTAAAAATGCATATAATTTTTTGGCTACGACAAGACTACCCAGATTGAATGAAATATTGGGTCCGGCCCCCACTGTCTGGCTTGATCGGAGAGCCGGCCGGTTGAGAGATCAGGTCCATACACTACCGGAATTGGACCCTGCTCATCGCCATCTTCATTCGTCTTGATCGTCCGTTATTTCTTATGATGCGATCGATCACTTCTCTGCGATCGATTGATATACCGCTCGCTCTGCTTGCTACTTGTAGCTGCTAAATGTGATAGACTAGCTAGCTGCAGACGGAGGGAGATAGCTGGTCGATCGTTTACGTTTATGGTGCGTGGGACGATGCCCTGTTGGAATGGTTACTTGTTTAGGGAGCTAGATGAGAGACAAGGTGGTGGTGGGGTGGCCTTACCTAGTAGCCTCACCCGGCCTGACGCCGCCAAGAAAACTACGACAGCGACCGGGTATATATACCATCCTCACCTGATTAATTAAGGGCAAGCACGCGTACTGTTCGGTTTCCGGGGCTCTGGAAAGCCAAGTGCAGACTAGCTGACTGCTTTCGTCACAAGTCTCACTAGCTAAGCCTGTTTGGCATGGCCCCGGCACCTTAAAAAAATAACTTTGTCTCTAGATTTTCTTCAAGAGCAGTATCACACTACTGAAGAGAGTTATTTTTAACAAATCATTTGACAAAACTCCTCTTAACGCGAGAGAAGGGAAAGATACACTACACGACGGTTGATCTTTAGCGACCCTTATTAGGGACCGACGGTTGGTCGCTAAAAGTTATGGACCGACGGTTGGTCGCTAAATGCGCTTATAGCGACAGTCTGTGGGTCGCTAAAAGTCTAGAAATTTAACGACTTATGGTCGGTCGCTATAGAGGTAAGTGTGTGACTGATGGTGGGTCGCTATAGGGATACGTGATTTTTGTGTTTCTTATTTACTCACCAAAGCCCATCTAAAGGCCTACTAAACAAACGAAACCCTATTCCACGCACCAAACCACAAGCGCAGCCGCCGTCACTTCTGCCCCATCGCGGCCCCATCCTGCCGCTCGTCGACGACGTCACCCCGCCTCTCGGCCGTGGTCGACGTCACTATACCACAACACCAAAATAGTGTTGGATATCAGTCACTAAAAGTAGTAAATTGACCGTGAATCAGTCGCTAAAACATAGCTACACACCATCAGTCGGTATTTCTAAATATACTGTTAAACTGTCCATCGGTACTTTTATTTATGTTTCACGTTAAGCTCTTTGCGCGTATTGGACTGGCTTGCTCGTGTCTAAAATTTTCCATGTGGTGCACAGTGCACTGGCCCGGCCCACAAAACATGTCAAGTTGACCTAGCCAAATCCAAATCTCTTCAATCCCTCGACCGCGCCGCTCACCTGTGCCGCCCAGATCTCCTCTCACTCCACCGTGTGCCCAGCCCTCCGCCGCTCCCTCACACGCGCTCCTCTCCCTCCCTCCCTCATCTCCCTCCTCTGCCGGCGTCTTCTCCCTGCCCTCAACCATGGCGCTTGTCGCCGTGCCTGCTCTCTGTCCCACGCGCGTCCCTGCTTCAGCGCCCTCTCCTCCCTACCCTGGAGCTTGCCCATCTCCCATGGCCGCCCCTCCCTGCTGCAGCTCGACGCCTCCCTGCAGCAGGCCTGCCATGGCGCCCTCACCTCCAGTCGCCTCTCACTGCTCCACCCCTTCCCATGGCCGCCTACAGCTTCACCATGGTGAGCTCGCCCTCCCTCAAACCCTAGCCGAGTTTTTCCATGGTGCCTTGGACACCAGCGCCCTCTCTTGCTGTCTCCCATGGCTAAGCACCTCCCTGGTGGCTGAGCATGGCCCCTGCACTCGCCCTTCCTCTGCTGCAACAGCACCAGCCCGTTCCACGGTGTCGTCGACCTTTGGTGAGACCCTGCTGTTCTCGCTGTTTGTGTGCCCTAGCTGCTTGATGAAATGTCTAAACCATGTGTTGTCGCTACTCGCAGCTAGTTGTCAACACCACGCCTCGCGCGGATCGTCCGGTGGTAAGGTAGGACAACTAGGTTTTGCTCCCTATGTGGATGATGTGTGTGATGTTGAGATGATGATTGATTGGTGCGTGTCCTTTGCAACGATTTAGGAAGATGGTAGTACTATGTTTGAATAAGCAGGTGAGGTCCATGCGACATTTGTTAGGTGTTCGATAGAAGGCTTGAACCAGAGATCCTCGCCGTTTCATGGTTTTCAAATCGGATTTAGTCACGGGTGAACTAATTTGCACTCTTGTTGGTTGATTTGATGAATAACTTGGAGGATTATGACCATGCTTATAAGATTGTTATGCCATATGAACCTTAGATTTAAAATGATTGTGGGAGTAGTAGTGGTGCTTCCCATAAACTTGTTTAAGTATGTGTATAGTGCGCTTAAATTGCTTCTTTGATTACATAATGTGAGAGTAGATTCAAAATACTAGGTTATGTAAAGTGGATGGATTCATGGTTATAAAGTAGAACTAATCTATATATGTGATTAGAAAGTGCCAAGCCCATGATAATTATAGGAGTAAATTGAATGTTTGCTGTTTGGACTTGCTGTTTGGACTGTGTCCAGTTTTAGTATGCAGGTAGTTAAGGGAAGTAAACTTTGTTTTCTGAAGAGATGTTATATAGAAAAGTTGTAGATAACCTCTTCATCTTACTTGTGTTAAAATTTCATGGTCATATGTCTAGTAGTTTAGAAGTTATGATTTTCCAAGTCCAGTTTCAGAATCTGTCCAAATTCAGTACAGGTTTCGAAAATTGGATTGTTTGGCTAAGTTAAAATGAGAATCAGTCCTTAGTTATTATAGAAGAATCTTAGTACTTTTCTTAAGCTTTCCAACAAATTTTGGATCACTCTTTTTGGTGATCTATAAGTTAAGTTACAACTGTTTGAACTATAGAGTCTGAATCTGTCTAAATCTGGACAGAGAAGTCTGTTTGTGTAATGGTGCATTTTTGGTGTACCAAACTCTAGATTTGGGTTCCTTGCAGGCTTTTTTGGTTGCGTTGGGATTGAGGGGGATTTAAGCTCTTTCTATTTAATTTTGACTAGCAAGAGATTTAATCCCCTTCAATCCACTCCTAACTGTACAAGCCCTACATATTTTGATTTTTTTGCTTCTTAATTAATGATTTTGTTCCAAAAGCTATTACTAATACAAATTTTCATATTTTATTTACATCTATCACTTTACATTGCATTTTGTATGCAGTGAAGCTAATATGCTATATTGATCTTAATGATTCAATGGTTAACTGATCCTCTGAAAGGATCACGATGCCCAAGAGGGGGGGTGAATTGGGCTTTTCTAAAAATCAACACTAATTAAAACCTAAGCAAGAGATAAGCAAGAGCCCAACTTCACCCCAACAACTAGCACTAAGAAAATAATACTAGAAATGCAACAAAGCTAAGATAATACTTCAAATACTTGCTAAACAAATACACAATGTAAAGTGCTTGAATTAAGTGCGGAATGTAAAGCAAAGTTTAGAAGACTCCTCCAATTTTTTTCCCGAGGTATCGAAGAGTCGGCACTCTCCACTAGTCCTCGTTGGAGCACCCGCGCAAGGGTATCGCTCCCCCTTGGTCCTCGCAAGAACCAAGTGCTCACTACGAGATGATCCTTTGCCACTCCGGCGCGGTGGATCCCTCGAGACCGCTTACAAACTTGAGTCGGGTCACCAACAAGATCTTCACGGTGATCACCGAGCTCCCAACACCACCAAGCCGTCTAGGTGATGCCGATCACCAAGAGTAACAAGCCGTAGACTTTCGCTTGACCAAGAGAAGCCTAATGCAAGTGGTGTGTGCTCTAGGTGGCTCTCACTAGCGCTAATGAGGAACAAACGCGGATTATGATTCTCTAATCTCCTCACTAGGCTTTTGGTGCTTGCAAAGCTCTAGCAATGTGCTGGAATAAATGTGGAGTGCAAGACATTGAATATGGTGGGTGGAGGGGGTATAAATAGGCCTCACCCACCAACTAGCCGTTACAGGCAACTTACTGCGCGATGGCGCACCGGACAGTCCGGTGCGCCACCGGTGCGCCAACGGTGCGCCACCGGTGCGCCAACGGTCGTTTCCAACGGCTAGTTCTGACAGGTAGCCGTTGGACTCGTGGCGCACCGGACAATGAACAGTTCACTGTCCGGTGCACACCGGACAGTCCGGTGCGATGTCCGGTGTGCCACTAAAATTCATTTCCGAAGGCAGCGCTCTCGGGTTTCTGCGACTGGGAGAGTCCCTGCCGAGGACCAGCCTGGCCCACCTGGCAGAGGGTGCACCGGACAGTCCGGTGCACACCGGACAGTCCGGTGCCCCAACGCCAGAAACATTAACTCTTGTTTTTCCGCTGTTTTTCAAATCGGTTTTCGTTCTAACTCGAGTGTGAGTTCTAGAGTGACACCTAGCACTGTGTATGAGTGTGATTGTGCACCAACACTACACTAGAACTCTCTTGGTCAAACTACTCATCGACAACCCCTCTTTATAGTACGGCTAAAAGAGAATAAAAGCCCTAACTAAAATGCGAGTGTCCACATCTCCTTGACACTCGGACTCCGTAGACCTTTAACTTTTGTTTCGTCGTTTTAGCCGTCGCTTCGAGTTCTTATGTCCGGGATTGTTTTCACCGTTGTAGTACTTTTACCTGTTATGCGACCTAACTTACCATTTGTCTCTGCAAAACACACGTTAGTCACATATAATATTACGTTGTCATTAATCACTAAAACCAACCAGGGGCCTAGATGCTTTCAATCTCCCCCTTTTTGGTGATTGATGACAACCCTACAAGTTTTGTGAGAGTAGTTTGTTTTGAAGTTTCTGTCAATAGAAAGAATGGTTAGTTATACTCAGTAATCTTTGACAGAAAGAACGTGTACCATAATAATAAGAGTGAGCGCATACACATCATAAGCTTCTTGCTCATATAAAAGTGAAGTTAAAACAATGAAACAAGAACTAGAAGACTGGTGATAAAATATAGGGTGAAAACATAATACACACAGTCAATCAAGCAACGAGAGTATATGACGAGTTTGTGAGCCAAAAAACATCAAGCTAGTACAGAGAGTAGCAAGCACATATATTACATCAACATGACTCTCTACTAACTCTCTAACTCCCCCTAACTCTCACAACTCATATCTCTCCCCCTTTGGCGTCAAACACCAAAAGGGACCTGAACCTAAACATCTGATGCAGGAGGAGGCGGCGGGGGCGTATCCGGTCGAGGTCGAGGTAGCAGAGCGAACGCCGACGGAGGGTCAGAGTCAGTCTCGGATCCAGGATCTGCGGTAGAAGCTGGAGCTGGTACTGACTCGGACACAGGCAGCGCTGCAGGAGCTACCGGAACAGAAGCGGTCACAGATACTGCTACAGCGGTAGTGGTAACAGCAGATGCTGATGACACTGGCGGCTGCGGGCAGACAGAGCTGAGGACCGGAGAAGTGAATGCCAAGGTGACCGGCCGGAGCGGAGAGGGTCCAGCAGGGGGTGCAGACAGGATCGAAGGCACCACAGGAGCATGAAGCGGAGGAGGAGGAGCAGACAGAACCGGAGGAACTGAGGTACCAGACTGCTGTAGCATGAGAGCCATGAATGCCCTACTCTCAGCCCGATCCTGAAGAAGCTGCTGCTGAAGCGAATCCTGCCTGTCCTGCATGGTCTGGAACATCGAGAGCATCCTCTCGGATAACCGGGCCTGCTCAGCTACCAGGTGAGCCTGCTCGGCTAGAATGTGAGTCTGCTGCGCTGCCATGTGAGCCTGCTGCTGAGTGAGAGTCTGGAGAATCGAAGCAAGAGCAGGGTCCATAGCCGGAGGAGGAGCAGGAACAGCACTAGAACTCCCAGCCTCATGATCATGTGAGCGTGGAGGCATAGGAGGCGGAGGGGGAATCCCAAAATCATCATCATCATCATCATCATCAGCTGCTGTACCCTGAGTGTCAAACTGACGAAGAGCTGCATCCTCGGCCTGAGAGTCAAAAACAGTAGCAGAAGCTGGCACAGGAATCTCAGGCGCAGGACGATAGGATCCAAAAACGAGGCGAGAGGCCTCAAGGGTGCTCTGAAATCGAGGTGGCTGAATCAGCTGCGCAAAGATGTGGCATAAGTAGTGAGCATAAGGTAGCTGCCGTCGAGCACGAATCCCATCCAGAACGGTGTCCTCAATCTCACAGATCAGAAAGTCCACAACATCAAACTCAGAGTGGGATACCAGGGCACCAAGGAGCCAAAGCTGAATATGAGTGGTAGCCTCCCTGTATCCCATCCTAGGGAGGAGTGTCCGTCTGACGAGCTCAAATAAGTACTTCGCTGCAGTAGTGAAGTCTGCTGGAGAACGTCGCGACCCATCTGTGAAAGGCGGGCGGAACAGAGCTGCGACGTGAGCTGTCCCTGGAGCCACACCGCCGTGAGGGCGACGTGGAGGATCTGAAGTGCCATAGCAGAGACTGTGAAGGCGAGTAGTCGACTCAGGGAAACCAAAAAGCTGTCGGATCTGACTCGCAGTGATCGTGACATCCTCGCGCTCAAAGCGGAACCTCATCCAATGATGATCCGGGTCAATCCAAACAGAAGCATAGAAGACGCGGACCCACTCCTCAACATATCTGCCGCTGATAGTCAGAAAGGACAGAAGTCCTGGCAAATAGGTGAGATGCTCCTCAGACTCAGCACCGGCTGCTAGCAAGAAGGCTGGAAGATCCAATAGGCGGTGAACTCGTAGCGCAATCTGAGCAGACATCTGAGCCCTGAAGAAAGACTCCTGAATCCGTGTGCTGAAAAGAACTCCTGCTGCTGGGTCCCTCTGAGCTGGCAGCCAAGACTCCACGGGTACGTACCTGAACCTACGTACCCGGGCTGCAGTAGCACGCTGAAGATCAAACAGACGAGGATCCGTAGCAAGTGGCTGAACCTCAGTCTCATCGCGCTCCCGGAAACGAGGTGGAGGGATAGGAGGAGCTGAAGCGGGAGCGGGAGGAGGGTCAGTGGAAGCTGGCGTGGTGGAGGTAGTGGGTATGTCTGTGGTGGTGGATGGCGCAATAGGAGTAACGGGAGCAGGCAGAGTGGGTGGCGGAGTGGAAGCGGAGGTGGTGTGAGAGGAGGAGCGCCGGGAGGCGAGACGACGAGCACGGAAAGCAATCTGATCTGATGGAACATCCGGCTGATCTCCAAGTGCTGCCTGTGCAGCGGCTGCTGCAGCTGCTGCTGCTGCACGAGCCTCTCTGTCCGAACGCCGCTTCTTGCGGCCTTCCTGCTGCTCCAGATACACAGTCTTGCCCTTCACCTGCCTGAAGGGGCGACGAGGGTCCTCGTCATCGCCACCCCCTGACGCCGACGCATTCTTTGTGCGCGGCATCCTGAACCAAAGTCTGCAAATGAGATAGAGAGACTAAGCACAGAGCAAAAATCACTGATAGGATGTTTGGAATTCGAAATGAGGCATAAAATGATATGGAATTGAGCCGATACTTCACGAATAGGTTTATATAGGTGAATATGAGTGAAGTGAGTGCATGGTTTGAATTTAGGCGAAGAAAAAGGGATTAGGGCACTCGGCTCGGAAACGATCGCTCGAAACAGGGAATTGAGTGAAATTTAAGCTTGGGATCTCGGATTGGCGTGAAATTTGGCAAGTATGTTACTGGAAGTGTTGTGAAGGTGCCTGAAAAATTTGGGTTCAATTGGAGCAAGTTTGGCTGGTTTGGGCATTTCATCGAACACATGGTGTGCGAGGAGTTAGGGTTTTAGGAATAGGGCCATTTGAGGTGGGAATGCCCTCCCGAAGGAGCCAAGGATCTGCAGGGGTATGAAATAGGGACAGGGGAACACAATCCACCAACTGGATGCAAAGGATTTGACAAGAATTCACAAGATTTCGATTGTCAGACAAGGAGGTGGCACTGTCTGAGAAACAGAGAGTGAGAGAAACAGAGGGGAGGGAAGAGATTTCTCACCGAGGAGGAATGAGGACAAGCCCAGGCACACGGACGCCGGAGCACGGTGGTCGCCGGAGAGAGGAGGTCGCCGGCAGGGCTGGGAATCGCCAGAGAGAGACAGAGACAGAGAGCAGGCGGAGGAAAAGTGAGCCTCTGGCTCGGCTCGGGCTGGAGGCCTTTTTTTTTAAAAACGCGACATGGGCGCACCGGACAGTCTACAGCGCCTGTCCGGTGCACACCGGACAGCGCACAGTAGCTGTCCGGTGAACCACCGGACAGCGCACAGGAAAACTGATTTGAAGCGCGCGACTGCCGGTGCACCGGACATTGCACAGTGCAGTGTCCGGTGCGCACCGGACTGTCCGGTGAGCCCAGACAGAGAAGAGTTTGAAAAATTTTGAATTTCTATCTAACTCCCAACCAAACCAAATCCCAACTTATAATCACACAAAACAACACTTGTTGGGACAGGTATTGGCACCCTCATATACTTTTCAAAATATTTTGCCATAGGCTAGATAATTTTTAGAGAAAGTAGGCAAATGGTGAAATTTGCATTTTGGCTTGCACTAGGGGTTTTTCATGAGTGATTTGAGTTTTGAATACTCCCCCTAAGTGCAGTACCTCATGCATATTTCAAGAACCAACAATTGCATAGAAAGTAAGAATTCAAGTGCTAAAAGCTTAAAAACTAAGACTTGTCAAGTTTGACCCGAGTTAAGCTTTTTCACTCGCTTTGTTGGCGGTTATCTTAACTAGGTTAGACAAGCCCTAGATGCAATACAAGGAATTTAAACATGCAATGCAGGCTTGACAACACCATTTGACATTTTACATAAAATTTCTGAGATCAAGAATATTTAGTTCATTCCTCAACATGCAAAAGCGGGTCTTATCAAGTGGTTTAGTGAAAATATCCGCTAATTGATCTTCCGACCTCACTCCTTCTAAAATGATATCTCCTTTAGCAACATGATCTCTAAGGAAGTGATGACGGATATCAATGTGCTTGGTACGAGAGTGTTGAACAGGATTATTAGCAATTTTAACAGCACTCTCATTGTCACACAACAAAGGTACCTTTTCTAGAACTACGCCATAGTCTAGAAGGGTTTGTTTCATGTATAAAATCTGTGTGCAACAAGCACCCGCGGCAATGTATTCCGCTTCGGCAGTTGACAAGGCAACACTGTTTTGCTTTTTGGAAGTCCATGAAACTAGTGATCTGCCAAGCAGATGGCATCCCCCAGAAGTACTTTTCCTATCAATTTTGCAGCCGGCATAATCCGAATCGGAATAGCCAATTAAATCAAAAGTAGCTCCTTTGGGATACCACAGACCAACGCTTGTGGTGTGCCTGAGATACCTAAGAATTCTCTTAACAGCGCGAAGATGAGCTTTCTTAGGATTAGATTGAAATCTAGCACACATGCAGACACTAAACATAATATCGGGCCTAGATGCGGTAAGGTATAATAAACTACCAATCATAGAACGGTAGAGGGTTTGATTAACCGGGTTACCTCCCTCATCTAAGTCGAGATGTCCATTTGTAGGCATGGGGGTCTTGATTGGTTTGCACTTCTCCATGTTGAACCTTTTCAACAAGTCTTTGGTATACTTCTCTTGTGAGAGAAAGTTACCATCTTTCATTTGCTTGACTTGAAAGCCGAGGAAGTACGTTAGCTCACCAATCATTGACATCTCAAACTCCTTCGACATCAACTCACCAAATTCCTTGCAATGATAGTCATTTGTCGAGCCAAAGATTATATCATCAACATATACTTGACAAATGAAAATATCACCGTTATGTTTCTTTGTGAAGAGAGTTGTGTCGACGGTCCCGATCTTGAAGCCCTTTTCGATGAGGAAGTCGCGAAGGCGCTCATACCAAGCCCTTGGAGCCTGCTTTAGCCCATATAGCGCCTTGGACAACCTGTAAGCATGGTTAGGATATCTAGGGTCTTCAAATCCAGGCGGTTGCTCAACATATACAAGTTCATTTATGAAGCCATTTAAAAATGCACTTTTTACATCCATTTGATAAAGTTTTATATCATAGCATGATGCATATGCAAGTAGGATACGGATGGCTTCCAGTCGAGCAACCGGTGCAAAGGTCTCTCCAAAATCTAAGCCTTCAACTTGAGAGAATCCCTTCGCGACAAGTCTTGCCTTGTTTCTTACAATTACACCTTGATCATCTTGTTTGTTTCTGAACACCCACTTTGTTCCAATGATTCTTGCATCTTGTGGAGGCTTCTCCAGGGTCCAAACTTCGTTACGGGTGAAGTTGTTAAGTTCTTCATGCATGGCATTCACCCAGTCCGGATCCTGTAGCGCCTCATCTATACAAGTAGGCTCAACACAAGAAACAAAAGAGTGATGTTCAATAAAAGAAGCATATCTATGTGATCGAGTAATAACCCCTTGTGAAGGACTCCCGATGATTTGATTTTGAGGATGAGCTTGAAGTAGTGATGAGTTTCTCCTGTTAACCATTTGGGAAGAAGATCCTGGAGCATCAACATCTTCGGCTTGTACCCTTGCTTGTTCATGAGAGACAAATGTATCTTCATTTGCATGCCTCTCATCTTTTTCATCATCTTGTGGTACATTTGATGAAGAAGGCCTGTCAATGATTTGCACTTCTTCTTCATCTTCTTTTGGTTTGATAGCTCCAATAGGCATGTTCTTCATTGCTTCCCTTAGTGGCTCATCACCTACATCATCAAGATTTTCAAGTGCTCCTTGGGAGCCATTAGTCTCATCAAATTCCACATCATATGTTTCTTCTACCATACCAGTGGCATGGTTGAATACTCGATATGCTTTGGACTTTAATGAATAACCCAAAAGAAAACCAATATCACAACGTCTTTGAAACTTCCCTAGGTGATGGCGTTTCTTGTAGATGTAGCATTTGCACCCAAACACCCGGAAGAAGGAGACGTCTGGCTTTTTCCCATTTAGCAGTTCATAAGGAGTCTTCTCAAGTAGCCGGTGAGGAAATAGCCTGTTTGATGCATAACAAGCAGTGTTGACAGCTTCGGCCCAAAACCTCTCCGGTGTGTTATACTCATCAATCATTGTTCTTGCAAGAGTGATCAAGGTCCTGTTTTTCCTTTCAACAACTCCATTTTGTTGAGGTGTGTATGTGGCAGATACTTCATGCTTGATCCCAATTTCATCACAGTACTCATGAATGTTGGTGTTGTCAAATTCTTTGCCATTGTCACTTCTAATTTTCTTAATCTTGCAATCAAATTCATTTTGTGCTTTCTTGGCAAACTTCTTGAATATAGATGCAACTTCAGATTTGTCATGGAGAAAGAACACCCAAGTGTATCTTGAGAAATCATCAACAATCACTAGACAGTAGAGGTTGCCACCGGCACTGACATAATTTGTAGGTCCAAATAAATCCATATGAAGTAGTTCCAGTGGCCTTGATGTTGACATGAAAGCTTTAGTGGGATGTGTATTAGCAACTTGCTTTCCAGCTTGACATGCACTGCATGGCTTGTCTTTTTCAAACACCACATCCTTTAATCCTCTAACCATATCTTTCTTTAATACCTTCTTGAGTGTGCTCATCCCAACATGTGCAAGCCTCCTATGCCAAAGCCATCCAAGAGAAGCTTTGGTGAAGAGACAAGTTCTTAAGTCTGCATCATCTGAAGTGAAATCCACTAAGTAGAGGTTGTTGTATCTAAAACCCTTGAATACCATTGATTCATCATCCATCTTTGTTACAATAACCTCTGTTGGAGTGAATAAGCATTGAAGTCCAAGATCACAGAGTTGACCCACTGATAATAAATTGAAGCTCAAAGGTGCAACTAAGAGAACATTTGATATTGATAAATCATTTGAGATTGCCACCTTGCCAAGTCCTTGCACTTTTCCTTTTGAATTGTCTCCAAAAGTGATCTTATCTTGTCCATCAACATTTTCATCTAGTGAGGTGAACATCCGCGGGTTGCCTGTCATATGTTGTGTGCATCCACTGTCAATAACCCAATGGCTCCCACCGGTCTTGTAGTTCACCTACATTCACAGACAATTCAAGCTTGAGTTTTGAGGGCCCTATATTGCATAGGACCAGTGACTCTCTCAATTAAGGACTTTGCCACCCAGATTTGTCTAGGTCTATTCTTGTTTGGTGGACCTAGGAATGTAACCTTAACTTTTCCATTTGCAACCTTTCTTAGAACATAGTGAGCATTGAAAGCAAATGGTCTTGAGTGCTTAGGCAAGGGAGTTGGTGGTTTGGCTCTGCAGTTGTGGGCAAAGTGACCTTCATTTCCACACTCAAAGCATTTGATAGGCTTGTGAGTCTGCTTTGGCTTGTATTGAGTGGTAGCTTTCTTTTGCACAAAAGCATTGTATCCAATACCACTCTTGTTACTTTTCATAACAGTGTTCATAAGCAGCTCATTTTGGAGGTATTGACCCTTGTTGAACTTTTGCACACTTGTTGCAAGATGTTCATTTTCACTTTTTAGTTTCTTGACCTCATTCTTAAGCCTTTGATTATCCACTACCAACTCATTGTTGAAATCATTGTTCTCAATAGCAATTTTTCCTCTAGTAGTTGCATCAGTCAGGTAATTCTTCAATTTTTGGTTGTCTAAAGTCAGGACTTCAACTTTTTCAGTCAATTCAGCATGCAGACTAGTTTGCTCTTCTTGAATCAAATCATCACATGAGGTTGCTACATCAAGCTTAACAACAGGGTTAATAGCCTCATGTGTTTTGCAAGATAAAAGTTCATTTTCAACAAGAAGATTGTCATGATCAAATTTGATTTGAGCATAGTCTTTCTCGATCTTTACTAGTCTATTTTGCAACTCCCTATTAGCTCTATTTAATTTGTCATATTTTTCCTTAGCATCTTTTAGGGAGTTTGTGAGCTCATTTACAGTTGATGACATAGTTTTATTTTCTTCTTTTATTTCATCACTAGTCTTTATAACTATGTCATACTTGGCATTTAAAGATTCATTTTCATTTTTCAGCCTATCACATTTAGCTTTTGACTTTCTAATGATTTGAGTATATTCTTTAAGTAAGTCAGCTAACTCATCATATGAAGGTGAAGCAAATTCCTCATCACTATCACTATCACTATCATCAACAATATCATTTTGTACCTTCCGTTCACCCCTAGCCATGAGGCATAGGTGAGAAGTGGATGATGGCGATGGTGGTGGTGAAGAGAAGTCCCCGGCGATGGCGGCAACTTTTTCATCATTTTCTTCTTCACTTGAAGAAGACCCACTTGATGATTCGATGTCGGTGAGCCAGTCGCCAACAATATAAGCCTTTCCATTCTTCTTCTTGTGGAACCTCTTTTGCTTCCCATCCTTTCTCTTGAAAAATTTCTTTTCCTTCTTTTCATCATCGCTGTCATCTTCTTTCTTGCCCTTGAACTTGTTCTTCTTGGGCTTGTTGCATTGATGAGCGAGATGACCAAGCTCACCACAGTTGTAGCAGTCCATCTCAGAAATGGGCTTTCTTTTGTTGGAAAAGAACTTCTTCTTTCTTGAATCAAATTTGATGCCTTCTCTATTTAGCTTCTTCAACATCTTGGTGGTCTTCTTTACCATCAAGGCAATGTTTGCATCAAGGTCATCATCACTTGAGGATTCTTCTTCAACTTGTATTTTTGCTTTTCCTTTTCTTTCATGATTTGCTTTGAGAGCCAAATCCTTTCTTTTGGAAGATGATTCTTCCTTGTCGTTGATGTGCATGTACATTTCATGAGCATTGATCTTTCCCAAGATTTGTGTAGGTGTGGTAACCGAAAGATCCATTTGATGTAGCACAGTAACAATGTGTCCATATTTGTCTATTGGGAGGACACTGAGAATCTTCCTCACAACATCCGGTTGTGAGATTTGAGTAAGCCCCAATCCATTAACTTCCTCTACAAGAATATTAAGTCGTGAGTACATAGCATTTGCATTTTCATTAGCAAGCATTTCAAAAGAATTTAACTTTCGCATGGCTATGTGATATCTTTCCTCACGTTCACTTCTAGTTCCTTCGTGTAGAGCACAAATGTCCATCCACAAATCATGAGCATTTTTATGATTTCTTACTCTATTGAACACATCTTTGCAAAGGCCTCTAAAAAGGGTGTTTTTGGCCTTAGCATTCCATTTATCATAATTGAACTCATCACCTACAAGATTTGTGGGATCTCTAGGTTCGGGGAACCCTTGTGTGGCGGCTTTATAGACACCAATGTCTATAGCCTCTAAGTATGCTTCCATACGAATTTTCCAATAAGGAAAATCGTCACCATCAAAAACGGGAGGAGGTCCATCCCCACCGGACATCGTAACTCTAGCGGTTAAGCTAAACTATGAGCAACAAGGCTCTGATACCAATTGAAAGGATCACGATGCCCAAGAGGGGGGGTGAATTGGGCTTTTCTAAAAATCAACACTAATTAAAACCTAAGCAAGAGATAAGCAAGAGCCCAACTTCACCCCAACAACTAGCACTAAGAAAATAATACTAGAAATGCAACAAAGCTAAGATAATACTTCAAATACTTGCTAAACAAATACACAATGTAAAGTGCTTGAATTAAGTGCGGAATGTAAAGCAAAGTTTAGAAGACTCCTCCAATTTTTTTCCCGAGGTATCGAAGAGTCGGCACTCTCCACTAGTCCTCGTTGGAGCACCCGCGCAAGGGTATCGCTCCCCCTTGGTCCTCGCAAGAACCAAGTGCTCACTACGAGATGATCCTTTGCCACTCCGGCGCGGTGGATCCCTCGAGACCGCTTACAAACTTGAGTCGGGTCACCAACAAGATCTTCACGGTGATCACCGAGCTCCCAACACCACCAAGCCGTCTAGGTGATGCCGATCACCAAGAGTAACAAGCCGTAGACTTTCGCTTGACCAAGAGAAGCCTAATGCAAGTGGTGTGTGCTCTAGGTGGCTCTCACTAGCGCTAATGAGGAACAAACGCGGATTATGATTCTCTAATCTCCTCACTAGGCTTTTGGTGCTTGCAAAGCTCTAGCAATGTGCTGGAATAAATGTGGAGTGCAAGACATTGAATATGGTGGGTGGAGGGGGTATAAATAGGCCTCACCCACCAACTAGCCGTTACAGGCAACTTACTGCGCGATGGCGCACCGGACAGTCCGGTGCGCCACCGGTGCGCCAACGGTGCGCCACCGGTGCGCCAACGGTCGTTTCCAACGGCTAGTTCTGACAGGTAGCCGTTGGACTCGTGGCGCACCGGACAATGAACAGTTCACTGTCCGGTGCACACCGGACAGTCCGGTGCGATGTCCGGTGTGCCACTAAAATTCATTTCCGAAGGCAGCGCTCTCGGGTTTCTGCGACTGGGAGAGTCCCTGCCGAGGACCAGCCTGGCCCACCTGGCAGAGGGTGCACCGGACAGTCCGGTGCACACCGGACAGTCCGGTGCCCCAACGCCAGAAACATTAACTCTTGTTTTTCCGCTGTTTTTCAAATCGGTTTTCGTTCTAACTCGAGTGTGAGTTCTAGAGTGACACCTAGCACTGTGTATGAGTGTGATTGTGCACCAACACTACACTAGAACTCTCTTGGTCAAACTACTCATCGACAACCCCTCTTTATAGTACGGCTAAAAGAGAATAAAAGCCCTAACTAAAATGCGAGTGTCCACATCTCCTTGACACTCGGACTCCGTAGACCTTTAACTTTTGTTTCGTCGTTTTAGCCGTCGCTTCGAGTTCTTATGTCCGGGATTGTTTTCACCGTTGTAGTACTTTTACCTGTTATGCGACCTAACTTACCATTTGTCTCTGCAAAACACACGTTAGTCACATATAATATTACGTTGTCATTAATCACTAAAACCAACCAGGGGCCTAGATGCTTTCATCCTCAACAGAAATTGGCAGAGTCATGGAGTTTACCTTACCTGGATGCTTTCGGTGCTGCCAAGAACATGCATGTTTATGAGGTATTGGTGTTATTGTACTTAATGATTACTGGCTTGGTTTTGGATCCAAAGTGCCGTTGACACTTGACAGTTTCTTAATGATTACTGGGTTGATGTTGGATCAAGTTCTACTGACAATTTTTTGAGAGTAAAGGAAATGTTACCCTGTAACCGTACAATTCATTATCCATTTTTTTTGCCTTTTCACATCATTGATAATGGCTAAGATGCTTTAATGTTAATAGTTCATATAATTGCCGTTTATGTGATTCAATTTCAATTTCTTTGATTGTCGATATATGCTCAGGTTTGGTTATATCTATGTTTATTCCATATCAGGATTAGTACAATTACTTAGCTGTTATTCTATACCATGTGATGGAAAGGAAAATGCACCTGTGGTTAAACTTTAGCTAGTGAGGTATTTTTAACATTTGGGATTTTGGGTAGTGTCGAGAGGGAAAAAAATGTGACACTATTCCAAGCAGAGATTTGAAAGAAAATATATGTTATGTTCTAGGTCTCATTTATAGATTCTTGGGTATTATCATTGAGTCCTATGAGACGAGCATTTCTCAAGGCGATGAGGAAATCTAACAATCCACGGAGACATGTTGTCTATGCTTTCGGGGACCATTATGACTTCCGGAAGAAACTTCAAATTATAAACCTTCTCACTGGGTAACAATACTCTCTTTGGTCATTTCATAAATACTAAAAGTAGTTTTTTCTTGTCAATATAAGGTAGGTGTACTCTTGAACTGCAGATACATATATCTGGTTGATGGCCTGGGAAGAATAAGATGGCAAGGCTCTAGATCTGCAACACAAGAAGAACTGTCGTCACTAATAGCGTGTACCTCCATTTTGTTAGATGAAAAATGAGATGGGGTGGCTGATCTTTGCTATTTTGTAACTTCTGGTACAAGATATTTTGTGAATGATCGTCTCTGGAGCTTTTGTGAATGATCTAGCTAGCTATCTGTAAATGGTCTAGTTGTGAATGATATTATAATTGTGATGCTTTTGTGAATATATAATTGTGGTGCTTTTGTGTTTATGTGATGGATCTATGACTGTGGTATACTGATTAACTGTGTATGTCTTTATGATTTGTGTATAAAAATATGTGATTTGTGGTGCTTAATTAAATGTATATTATTATTAATAACAACTGTAAAAAGGGCGACTTTATGTTGGTTGCTAAATGTATAGTATGTCGACTTACGATTGGTTGCTAAATCTATAGTACAACAACCCACGGTTGGTCGCTAAATATACAATATTAGCAACGGACGGTTGGTCGCTAAAAAGATGTCGGTCGCTAAAGCCTTTAGCGACGACACTTACAGCGACCATCCTTATGGGTCGCTAAAAGTTTTTAGCAACCAACCGTAGGTCGCTGAAGGTCGTTTTAGCAACCAACCGAAGGTCGCTGTAAGTGAACCGTCATGTAGTGATAGAAAGTGGGAGGGGAGCCAGCTTTTTAGCTCCGGCTTCTCTCTATAAAAATAGATCCGGCTCCTTACTGCTATTTGTTTGGAGCTCTTTTTTTAGACTGTTTGGGAGAACTTTTGCAGGAACCGGAGACGGTTTGAGAGCCCTCCAGTATATCTGCCTTGAATTTTGCTAAGAATGTTTTTCCCTGTTTTGTTGGATTGACCTGTTGTTTTGCTACTGAGAATTCAACTGGGTCGGTCGATTTCCCATATCTACTTGAGCAGGGCATCCCTCTCGATCCATGCATCCATCCGACAATTCATTTTCCACGCCAATCTCCATAGATGCTTGCCAATCCTCTGCCGTAACGTCCGTGAACATTGTGGCAATGGACGGCTGGTGTGTGAAGTTTACATGGAGTTATTTAACCTCTTAACTAATACAAGATATTCCGAGCAACTAGCTTGCTTGCTTACTACAAACCTACGAGTATACCAATATACTGTATGCACAGGTTAAGTGATTAGTCAGTCGGCTAGCTAGTTTATCAGGGGCATGATCCGTTGGGAGCTGTGCAGTTGCGGTTGTTCGAGCCGGGCCCTTGTAGCACCTGCGTGATCATCTCCAGCCAGCCGCCGTCCGCCGGCGCCTCCATCAGCAGCGGCCTCGCCCCGACGACCATGTTGCAGCACTGCATCAGCGCGACGGCCACCAGCACCGCCCAGCTCATGGCCGCCATCGTCGCTGTTGCCATACAGTATCCGTTCAAGTAGTCCAGCGCTAGGGCTAGCAGATAAGTGTGATTGCAGACGACGACGTACGAGATGGAACTGAATGGTTTTGTTGGGACTTGGGAGGCAAGATGCATGCATGAGTTCCCTTTTATAGCTTCGTTAATTATCACGCAACGCAAGGTTTAAACGCGCGCCGACCGGGTCTATTTTCTGATTCTTGACCGCGCGCCAACGTACGCGCAGGGTGCCGGGACTAAAATTCACTCCGCGTTAATAAGCGTACCATGGATAAAATGAGTTAATTAGGGCCCTAATTTGGATACAAGACTTTTTTTTGGACGTATCTGCCTTTCATTAACTCAGTTTGCCGAAGCCTCAAACATTACGAGCATGTTTCATTTTTGGCAGCGAGGGAAACAAAGTTAGAACCCCTCGCTATTTAAAATTGAATAGTTGAATAGCGAGGCTATTTTAGTCTCTCCAATCCCCTCAATTTCTGAAAGGGAAATGTGCCCTTGGGCCATTTCTAAGTGTTTTGGTGATTTAGTGTCCAACACAAGTGCCTAAGTGTAAAGAGGTGGACAAAGTACAAATCAAGGATAAAGGTATGTTTCTCAGACTTAGTACATTGTTTTATGGACTAATGTATTGTGTCTAAGTGTTGGAAACAGGAAAAATCCAATTGGAAATGTCTTGGCTCGAGCAGCCAAGAATCTGCTGAGTCTGTGAGCACCGGACTGTCCGGTGGTGCACCGGACAGTGTCCGGTGCGCCAGGCTGGTTCGCGCGAACTGGCCGCTCTCGGGAATTCACCGGCGACGTACGGCTATAATTCACCGGACTGTCCGGTGTGCACCGGACTGTCCGGTGAGCCAACGGTCGGCCGGGCCAACGGTCGGCCGCGCGATCTGCGCGGGACACGTGGCCGAGCCAACGGCTAGAAGGGGGCACCGGACTGTCCGGTGTGCACCGGACTGTCCGGTGTGCACCGGACATGTCCGGTGCGCCAACGGCTCTCAGGCTGCCAACGGTCGGCTTCGCTATTTAAGGAAGGAAATCGGGCACCGGACAGTGTCCGGTGTGCACCGGACTGTCCGGTGCGCCAGTCGACAGAAGGCAAGACCAGCCTTCCAAGATTGCTCCCAACGGCTCCTAGCTGCCTTGGGGCTATAAAAGGGACCCCTTGGCGCATGGAGGAGTACACCAAGCATCTCCACAACATTTCTAAGCACCAAGACATCGATTTCGCGCATTCGTTTCATTGTGATAGCATATAGAGCTCTTGTGGAGTTATGAACTCATTGAGTCGTGTTGCGAGCTCTTGTTGCGATTTGTGTGCGTGTTGACACTCTGATTCTTGTGTCTTGTGTGCGTTGCTAATCCCTCCCTTGCTCCGTGTTCTTTGTGAATTTCAAGTGTAAGGGCGAGAGGCTCCAAGTTGTGGAGATTCCTCGCAAACGGGATTGAGAAAAAGGAAGCAAAACACCGTGGTATTCAAGTGGGTCTTTGGACCGCTTGAGAGGGGTTGATTGCAACCCTCGTCCGTTGGGACGCCACAACGTGGAGTAGGCAAGCGTTGGTCTTGGCCGAACCACGGGATAACCACCGTGCCATCTCTGTGATTGATCCTTGTTGGTTATTGTGTTTTGTAGAGGATTCCTCTTTAGCCACTTGGCAATTATTGTGCTAACAATTAACCAAGTTTTTTGTGGCTATAAGTTTTTGAAGTTTTACAGGATCACCTATTCACCCCCCTCTAGGTGCTCTCAATTGGTATCAGAGCCGTTCTCGTCAAGAAAGGGACTAACCGCCCGAAGAGATGGATTACAAGGGCGAAGACAGCCCTGAGGAATCAAACAAAAAATTTGCGGAGGTTGTCGATGTTCCAGGTGTGCTCCAGGTCCTCGTCGTTTGGCGTTGTGAGCCTGTAAGCGTTGGGGGAAGCTTTTGTCTTGACTATGAAGGGGCCCTCCCACCTGGGCTCCAGCTTGGCCCTGGACTCCGTCCGAGCTGTCCGAACGAGTACGAGGTCCCCCTCGCTGAACTCCCTCGGGATGACTGAGTGGTCGCGCCATGCTTTGGTCTGGGCTTGGTATTTGTTCAGGGCCTGTAGGGCGAAGACTCGGTCTCCGTCGATGAGATCTTTTGAAGTTGGCTCGTCCACATCGGGGACGGCTGACGGAACTGTTCGCGGGGACCCGTGCTTTATTTCTTGCGGGGTCATGGCCTCCGATCCGTATAGAAGGCGGAAGAGAGTAAACCCGGTCGCCCTGCACTCAGTCGTGTTTAGTGCCCAGACTGCCTCAAGTAACAAATCGGTCCATCTGCCCTTTTTTTCATCAAGGAGCATTTTCTTGATAGCTGTGAAGATTTTCCCGTTGGCGCGCTCCACGACCCCGTTGGACTGCGGATGATAGACTGAGGCGAAGGCAAGCTTGGTGCCAATGGAGAAACAAAAATCCTTGAAGTCTTGGTTGTCAAACTGCTTGCCGTTGTCAACTGTTAGTTCGGACGGTACTCCGAAGCGACAAACGATGTTCTGCCAGAAGAATTTTTGGGCAGTCTTTGATGTTATTGTAGAAACAGCCCACGCCTCGATCCATTTGGTGAAGTACTCGACCGCGACGAAGGCGAACTTAAGGTTCCCCTGAGCGGTGGGCAGGGGCCCGACAATGTCGAGGCCCCAGCGCTGGAGAGGCCATGTATGGGCGATCAGCTTTGTATACTGCGAGGGGCCGCCTGACCGAGGAGAAAACTTCTGGCAGGCTTCGCAGGACCGTGTGACCCGATTTGCGGTGCAGATCATTGCGGGCCAGTAAAAGCCCTGGCGGATCACCTTAGCAGCTAGGGCCCTCGGCCCTGCGTGTGAACCGCACGTGCCACTGTGGACTTCACATAGAATCTGCATGCCTTCGGCTTCGGTGACGCACTTAAGCATTGGCTGACTGACCCCTTTTTTGTAGAGTTGGCCTTCAATCAGTGCGAAGTCTCGGCTTCGATGTCTGAGACGCTTGGCCTCACTGATGTCGGCTGGATGATAATACCCCTGCAGGAACAGGGTTATGGGTGCCCGCCAGTCTTCGGTCATGATAAGGTTGACTGTGCGGTGGCCCTCGCTGTCATTGGTTATTTGGAGCCCTTCAGGGCTCCGGACTGCTGGCGTGCCGATGACATGGAAGAACACGTCGGAGGGCAGAGTTTCGCCCCTGGCGGCAGCCTTGGCCAACGCGTCGGCCTCTTCATTCTTGGCCCGATCCACATGCTGCAAGGTGAACCCCTTGAACTGCCTCTCGAGACTTCGGATGGCCGCGAGGTACTGCATGAGCGTGGGGTCCTTGGCTGCATAGTCTTTCTCGACTTGGCCGGCAACTACCTTGGAGTCTGTTTTGATGATGCAGGTGGTGACTCCGAGGGCCCTTAGCTTGCGGAGGCCGAGGATGACTGCTTCGTATTCTGCTATATTATTTGTGCATCTGTCGGATTCCAGATTGAAGCTGAGTCGTGCTGCATATCTGTGCTTGACCCCGACTGGTGAGGTGATGACTGCAGCGACGCCTGCCCCCGCATGGCACCATGCGCCGTCGCAATGGATCATCCAAGTCTTCTCTGCGGACGGATCTGGCTGTGTTGTTGGCCCGGTCCAGTCGACGACGAAGTCTGCCAGGACTTGAGACTTGATAGCTGTCCTGGGCTCGAAGCAGATGTGGTAGCTGGAGAGTTCGGCCGCCCACTTGGCAATCCTCACCGACGCCTCCGGGTTTCTGAATAATTCGCCGAGTCCCCTGTTTGAGGTGACTCGGACCTTGAATGCTTCGAAGTAATGGCGCAGTTTGCGCGACGACATGACGACTGCGTAGGCAATCTTCTCCAGCTCTGTCATGTTGCACTTGGACGGTGTCAGCACTTCGGAGACATAGTACACGGGGCACTGCCGGACCACGCCCTCGACAGTCTGCTCCTGCACTAGTGCCGCGCTGATCGCATGTGGCGAAGCCGCGACGTAGAGCAGCAGGGGGAGCGAGGGGTCGGGGCTGGTAAGAACGGCCAACTCTGTCAGGTACTGTTTTAATGAGGCGAAGGCCGCCGCCTGCTCTGGTCCCCAGGCGAAGTCTTTTGCACCACGGAGTGTCTTGAGGAAGGGGAGACTTCGCTCGGCGGACCTGGAGATGAATCTGTTGAGAGCGGCCAATCTGCCTGTCAAGCGCTGGACGTCCCTGACGGACTGCGGAGGCGTCATGTCCAAGATGGCCTGAATCTTGGTTGGGTTGGCCTCGATGCCGCGGTGTGATACCAGGTAGCCCAATATTTTGCCTTGGCGAACGCCGAAGACGCACTTTTCCGGGTTTAGGCGGAGTTGTGCGTCTCGCATGTTCGCGAATGTTTTGGCGAGGTCGGCGAGATGGTCCTCCTTGCTCTTGCTGGCGACGACAATGTCGTCTACATATGTGAATATGTTTCTGCCAACCTGCCCTTCGAGCACTGTTTTGGTAAGCCTAGAGAAGGTGGACCCGGCGTTCTTGAGTCCCTCCGGCATTCTGATGAAGCAATATGTGCCGAAGGGTGTTATAAAGCTGGTGCTAGCCTTGTCTTCTTCCTTCATGTATATCTGGTGGTAACCGGAGAAGCAATCGAGGAGGGACATGACCTCGCATCCGGCCGCGCTATCGACTATTTTATCGATCCGCGGCAACGGGAAATTGTCCTTTGGGCAGGCTTTATTGAGACTGGTGAAGTCGATGCACATTCGCCACTTCCCGCTCTTTTTCTGCACCATCACGACATTGGAGAGCCATGTGGGGTAATCCACCGGCTCGATGAATTTGGCCTCCAGGAGGCGGTGCACCTCTGCCTTGGCGGCCTCCGTCTTTTCGTCGGACATCTTGCGAAGCCGCTGCTTTTTCGGCCGTACCGAAGGGTCGATTCCCAGACTGTGCTCAATTATTGAACGGCTGACCCCGACCAGATCGAGGGCCGACCAGGCGAAGACATCTTTGTTCTTGGACAGGCAGCAGAGGAGCTTTTCTTCTTCATGCGAAGTAAGGTCTTCGCTGATAATGACTGTCTGCCTGGGCGTGGCCTGGTCGAGGGGGACAGTCTTGGTCCCGTCGTTGCTCTGCAGCTGTGCCTTGTCGTGTTGCTTATTGGTTGGGCTGGCAGGCGCGGGGACCTCGCGTTGGGCCGTGAGGCAGTGCACGTTTCTTTGACCGGGCACGAAGTCCCGCTCTATGTTACGCGCAGTCTGTTGATTGCCGAAGACTGTGATGACGCCTAACGGACCCGGTATCTTCATACATAGGTATAGTCCGTGAATGGCTGCTTCGAACTTATTGATGGAGCCCCGGCCCATGATGGCATTGTAAGGATATACCATGTCCACAATGTCAAAGGTTATTTGCTCGCTTCGGGCATTGGGTGCTACACCGAAGGAGAGAGGCAGCTCTATTTTGCCGACGGGGAAGGTGCCCTTGCCGCCGAAGCCATACAACGGGTTGTCCGAAGGCTTAAGCAGGCCGTGGCTTATGCCCATGCGATCAAAGGCGTGGAGGAAGATGATGTCCGCCTGACTGCCGTTGTCAACGAGTACTTTGTGCAGGTCCCAGCCTGCCACGCTGCAATTGATAACCATGGCGTCGCAGTGGGGGGCGCTGCGCAAGTCGACGTCCCGTGCGTCGAAGGTTAGCGGTATGTGGGACCACTTTGTCTGCACGACTAGGCCCGTGACGGCGACATGGTTGATGCTGCGGTAGTGGTCCCGCTTCTGCCGCTTGGTGTCGAAGTCAGTGCTGGACCCCCCAGTTATCATGTGGATGACTCCGCGATATGGTTGATCGGTGAAGTCTTCCTGCTTTGGGGCATGGGGGATGTTTTGATGTTGCTGGTGTGGTGGTGGGGGTGGAGGAGGTACGATTTGTACTTCCTGATGGTGTTGGTAAGCGTGGTGTGGTGGATGCGGGGCGGGAGCGTGGATATATGGAGGGGGTTGCTGGTAATTGTGCGCGACAATTCTGGGGTTGTCGGCTGGCTACGCCCGTGCCATTCTGTCTCTGGTAGCCTTCATTTCGGGGCAGTCTTTGGTTTGGTGGGCGCAGTCTTCGCCATGGAAGAGGCAGTAGAAGCGGCGCGGCGGCTGTGCACGCCCTCGGCCCCTGCCACGAGTGCCGTTTCCGCGGCCCTGGGGGGGATATTCCTGGCGACGAGGGGGGTCAGCAGCGGGATGCTGGTTGGCGATGTTGTGCACTTGCTGCTGATTGCGGCCGTCTCGACCGGAGTCTGGCTGCGGAGTCCTTGTCCACGTGCGGCTGGACTGTGGAGCATCTTTTGGCTTCCTTTGGGACTCAATCTTGCGCTAGTGGAGCTCTTCGGATCTGGCGTACTTTTCAAACAGCTGATATAACTCTTGGAGGTTCTTTGGCGGATCTCTGATACAGTGGCTGTAAAGGACGCCGGCGTGAAGGCCACTGATAGCATAGTGGATGGCAATCTGGTCATCGACTGAGGGCAGCTGTGACTTGAGTGTTAAAAATTTGTGGTAATACTCCCTCAGAGTCTCCTTTTCTAGCTGCTTACAGAGCGAAAGTTCGGCCAGGGCGTCGGTGTCTGGGCGGTACCCTTGGAAGTTGAGCAGGAACTTGTCCCGGAGACTTCTCCAGGAATCAATGGACAGCGGAGGCAACCTGGTGAACTAGGTGAGTGCTGGGCCCTCGAGGGCGATGATGAAAGACTTCGCCATTGTGGCGTCGTCCCCTCCGGACGATGCAACGGCGACCTGATAACTCATTATGTATTGAGCCGGGTCGGTGCTGCCGTTGTACTTGGGATAGGTCCCTGCCCGGAAGTTAGCTGGCCACGGCGTCACTTGCAGGTGTGGTGCCAGGGGACTTCGCTCATCGAGATAGTTGACCCCTTGGAATGGCGCGGCGTGCGGGAAGGTGTGGTCGCGTGGGGGGAAACGCGGGTCCTCCGGTTGCGTGCGGTGTTGCAGGGGTGGCCCATGCTGCAGGCCGGGGTGGCCTTCGCGCGTGTCTTCGAGTTGTGCGCGCTGCTGGAGGGGTGACTCGTGCTGCAGGCCAAGGTGGCCTTCGCGCTGCATCAGCGCAATCTCCCGCTCGAGTTCCTGGGCCTTCTGCTCTTCGTCGCGTATCATTTGCCGCACTTTGGCTAGTGCGGACACACGCTGGCGCTTGGCCTCCAGTATCTCCTTCTGCCTCTGGAGATTGCGGTTCTTGAGGCGCAGGGCGCGCAGCTGTAGCTGTTCTTCTGCTGAGACGCCGAGGACTTCACCGTCCTCGGTGAGGTCCGCGCCCTCCGGTTGTGCGAAGCCTGAGGGTGGTTGCAGTTGTCCCTCAGGGTCGCAGGTGCGGAGGGTGTCGTCTTCGCATGCACGAGGGACATCATCTTCAGTGGCCTCTTGGTGGGTGGATTGGGTGAGGGCGAGGGCCTTGCCCTTTCTTGCGGCGAGCAGTGCTGCCTTCGCAGCCTCGTCAGCCTTCGGGTTAGCTCTCTTGGGTGCCATCGCGGGTGGTTTTCTCGTAGCACGAACGGTGGGCGCCAAATGTTGGAACTTGCTCTCAGTTACAAGGGGATCCAACAAGGGTGAACAGTGACGTCAACAGGGCGCTCGCGCTAGATGGCAAAAGCTCTGTTAAATCTGGCCTCTCACGGGCACTGTGCAGGGGTATTTATAGGTACCTGAGTGCGCAGCGCCTTAAGCTAAGGACGCATGTGCCCTCAGCTACCTAGGTTATCCCTAGAATATTCCCATAAAGCGGGGTTACAGACCGTAATTACAGGAATGCTTTTACAAATTAGGCCCGTAACGCACGGCGGCCACGCGGGGCCCGTTACAATGGGCCGGCTTGCACGTGGGCCTCTGAGCTGGACGAGGCCGCACTGTGGGATGCCCTTCGTCGCCAGTCTTCGTCTGGTGCGGAAGAAGCGAAGGGTGTCCCTGCCTGTTTTGTTTCTGTTAGCTCAGCTGCTGCAGCGAAGGCTTCGAGCGAAGGGTGGCGCCTTTGCCTTCGCCCCAACAATTAGCAAGGGAGTAACTACTCGTTCAAGATTAGTTAATTTTTGTGAGCATTACTCTTTTGTCTCTTCTATTGAGCCTTTCAGGGTAGAAGAGGCCTTGCTAGATCCGGACTGGGTGTTGGCCATGCAGGAGGAACTCAACAATCTCAAGCGCAATGAAGTTTGGACACTGGTGCCTCGCCCCAAGCAAAATGTTGTGGGAACCAAGTGGGTGTTCCGCAACAAATAGGACGAGCACGGGGTGGTGACAAGGAACAAGGCTCGGCTTGTGGCAAAAGGTTATGCCCAAGTCGCAGGTTTGGACTTTGAGGAGACTTTTGCTCCCGTGGCTAGGCTAGAATCAATTCATATCTTGCTAGCATATGCCGCTCACCATTCCTTCAGGTTGTACCAAATGGATGTGAAGAGCGCTTTCCTCAACGGGCCGATCAAGGAGGAGGTGTACGTGGAGCAACCCCCTGGCTTTGAGGATGAACGGTACCCTGACCACGTGTGTAAGCTCTCTAAGGCGCTCTATGGACTTAAGCAAGCCCCAAGAGCATGGTATGAATGCCTTAGAGACTTTTTAATTGCTAATGCTTTCAAGGTTGGGAAAGCTGATCCAACTCTTTTTACTAAGACTTGCGATGGTGATCTTTTTGTATGCCAAATTTATGTCGATGACATAATATTTGGTTCTACTAATCAAAAGTCTTGTGAAGAGTTTAGCAGGGTGATGATGCAGAAATTCGAGATGTCGATGATGGGCGAGTTGAACTACTTCCTTGGGTTCCAAGTGAAGCAACTCAAGGACGACACTTTCATCTCCCAAACGAAGTACACGCAAGATTTGCTAAAGAGGTTTGGGATGAAGGACGCCAAGCCCGCGAAGGCGCCGATGGGAACCGACGGACACACCGACCTCAACAAAGGAGGTAAGTCCGTTGATCAAAAAGCATACCGGTCCATGATAGGTTCTTTGCTTTATTTATGTGCTAGTAGACCGGATATTATGCTTAGCGTATGCATGTGTGCTAGATTTCAATCTGATCCTAAGGAATGTCACTTAGTGGCTGTGAAGCGAATTCTTAGATATTTAGTCGCTACGCCTTGCTTCGGGATCTGGTATCCAAAGGGGTCTAACTTTGACTTGATTGGGTACTCAGATTCCAACTATGCTGGATGTAAGGTCGATAGGAAGAGTACATCGGGGACGTGCCAATTCTTAGGAAGGTCCCTGGTGTCATGGAACTCTAAGAAACAAACCTCCGTTGCCCTATCCACCGCTGAGGCCGAGTATGTTGCCGCAGGACAGTGTTGTGCGCAACTACTTTGGATGAGGCAAACCCTCAGGGACTTTGGCTACAATCTGAGCAAAGTCCCACTCCTATGTGATAATGAGAGTGCTATCCAAATAGCGGAAAATCCTGTTGAGCACAGCCGCACAAAGCACATTGACATCCGGCATCACTTTTTGAGAGACCACCAGCAAAAGGGAGATATCGAAGTGTTTCATGTTAGCACTGAGAACCAGCTAGCCGATATCTTTACCAAGCCTCTAGATGAGAAGACCTTTTGCAGGCTGCGTAGTGAGCTCAATATCTTAGATTCGCGGAACTTGGATTGAATTGTAGCATATATGTGTTTATGCCTTTGATCATGTTCATTCTGCATTTTGTTGCTTGTTGTGGTGCTCAAGTTGTACAAACACTCCCTGGACCTCACAAGTCCTTTTTGCAAGTGATGCACATATTTAGGGGGAGCTGTGCTACAACTTGACCCTTTGAGACTAACCATGTACTTGAGTTTGGTTGTTTTAGTCTCCAAGGAGAATTGAAAGGGAAAAGGTGGACTTGGACCATGCAAGACTTCCACTGCACTCCGATGAGAAAGAGTAGCTTTTCAAAGTTCATCTTTATACTCCTATTGCCTTTGTGTTCTTATTTGAAAATTTTGGTGAGGCAATGGGGTTAGAGGGCCAAGATTGATCTCGTTTTGGTGCTTGATGCCAAAGGGGGAGAAAATAAAGGCCAAAGCAATAAATGGATCAGCTACCACTTGAGAAATTTTGAAAAAAGTAGATTAGAGCTTTTGGTTTGTCAAAACTCTTTTATTGTCTTTATGTCAAAAGTTGGCCTCTTGTGGGGAGAAGTGTTGATTATGGGAAAAAGGGGGAGTTTTTGAAATCCTTGATCAAATTTCTTTGGAAAACCTCTCTTTATGTCTCTACAAGTGGTTTTGACTTAGAGATAGGAATTTGAGTTTGATTTGCAAAAACAAACCAAGTGGTGGCATAGAGTGATCCATATATGTCAAATTGAATCAAAACAATTTTGAGTTCTAATTTGAATTGTTTTTGTACTTGTTCTACTTGCTTTATGTTGTGTTGGCATAAATCACCAAAAAGGGGGAGATTGAAAGGGAAATGTGCCCTTGGGCCATTTCTAAGTGTTTTGGTGATTTAGTGTCCAACACAAGTGCCTAAGTGTAAAGAGGTGGACAAAGTACAAATCAAGGATAAAGGTATGTTTCTCAGACTTAGTACATTGTTTTATGGACTAATGTATTGTGTCTAAGTGCTGGAAACAGGAAAAATCCAATTGGAAATGTCTTGGCTCGAGCAGCCAAGAATCTGCTGAGTCTGGGAGCACCGGACTGTCCGGTGGTGCACCGGACAGTGTCCGGTGCGCCAGGCTGGTTCGCGCGAACTGGTCGCTCTCGGGAATTCACCGGCGACATACGGCTATAATTCACCGGACTGTCCGGTGTGCACCGGACTGTCCGGTGAGCCAACGGTCGGTCGGGCCAACGGTCGGCCGCGCGATCTGCGCGGGACACGTGGCCGAGCCAACGGCTAGAAGGGGGCACCGGACTGTCCGGTGTGCACCGGACATGTCCGGTGCACCAACGGCTCTCAGGCTGCCAACGGTCGGCTTCGCTATTTAAGGGAGGAAATCGGGCACCGGACAGTGTCCGGTGTGCACCGGACTGTCCGGTGCGCCAGTCGACAGAAGGCAAGATCAGCCTTCCAAGATTGCTCCCAACGGCTCCTAGCTGCCTTGGGGCTATAAAAGGGACCCCTTGGCGCATGGAGGAGTACACCAAGCATCTCCACAACATTTCTAAGCACCAAGACATCGATTTCGCGCATTCGTTTCATTGTGATAGCATATAGAGCTCTTGTGGAGTTGTGAACTCATTGAGTCGTGTTGCGAGCTCTTGTTGCGATTTGTGTGCGTGTTGACACTCTGATTCTTGTGTCTTGTGTGCGTTGCTAATCCCTCCCTTGCTCCGTGTTCTTTGTGAATTTCAAGTGTAAGGGCGAGAGGCTCCAAGTTGTGGAGATTCCTCGCAAACGGGATTGAGAAAAAGGAAGCAAAACACCGTGGTATTCAAGTGGGTCTTTGGACCGCTTGAGAGGGGTTGATTGCAACCCTCGTCCATTGGGACGCCACAACGTGGAGTAGGCAAGCGTTGGTCTTGGCCGAACCACGGGATAACCACCGTGCCATCTCTGTGATTGATCCTTGTTGGTTATTGTGTTTTGTAGAGGATTCCTCTTTAGCCACTTGGCAATTATTGTGCTAACAATTAACCAAGTTTTTTGTGGCTATAAGTTTTTGAAGTTTTACAGGATCACCTATTCACCCCCCCTCTAGGTGCTCTCAATTTCCTCTACTACCAAACAAGCCCTAGAATATTGCCTATACACGCGCACGTCGGAGATACAATGACAACATATATCCAATTTATGTGTGTACGTGTGACACTAGGGATGTAATATGGTTCGAAAAATATCCATCCGAATCCGGATTCGAAGATGATGAACACTGGTTCGAATGGAATTTTCGAATATTCGGACTTTTTCGGATAACGGATACGAATACAGATATTATGTTCGGATATCGAATAAGAATACATAGGGGTGAAAACGGAAACAGTAACTTTCGGATACCGAGAATCGTTTTCGAAGTTTTACCGAAATTTAGGTCTAAACGGAAACAGAAACGGTTACTGAAAATACAAAAACGGATATGGTAGAAAAAATCAGAATCGGAAATAGTTTAGGCCTCTTCCAACAGTTTCCGAAAATTACCGTTTTATTCGGTATTTTACCGTCGGTAATAAATTCGGTATTTTTTCAGAAAAATATTAAATCTAAACCGACCTTTATAAATTCATCTTAGCTTAGAAAAATATAAAACTAATTTTATTATTTTCCTAAAATCAAGATCTATCTAATGGTATATAGTTTATAATCTTTTGAAACTTTTATAAATCTTATTTATGTTTTCTTAACTGTTATTACTCTTTATACATATATTCATAATTTGCATGAGAACTTAAGAAGGACCAAGAGAACACTAATTATATTGAGTATGCCAAGTAGTAGGAGTACAAATCGAATGTAAGTGTCATATCATTATACACATCTTGATTCTACTTTATTTAAATACATAATAATGATTTTATTATTGTATACTTCTTACCTTATATATTTAATATGATCTCCTACCTTATATATTATTACTAATTTTATATGAATGTATGACTTGCATGAATTTTTGAAGTTAATTGAGATACATGTTGCAATTTTTACCGATAGAATTTTAGATTCCGATCGTAACCGGTGTAATTTTCGTGCCGAACTTTCGTTTCCGACTTACCAAAGTCGTTTTCGTTTCTAGAGTTACCGTTTTCGATCTCGTTTCGGAGGAAAAATATGAAAACGGAAATGGTTTTAGTGTTTACCGATCGGTTCCGACCGTTTTCACCCCTAAGAATACAATATGTATGATATCCGTCGGATATCGAATATCCAGATATTTTCTCGGATAAATTTTCTCGGATATCTGGATATCTTATCTGGGTAGCTGTGTGCATTTTTTTGATTTTTTAGAAAAAATTAATAATATACAAATAGCCTTAAAAATTCATGAAATTTTATGGAGGCATAACATATGTCTAAATATAATCCTCTAACATATTTGGACCATAAAATCCATAATATGCTAGTGTTTCTTTTATTTCACTTTCACTTGTTGCGTGAATTACACTTAAACTCACTCTAAGTATCCAAGTTTAAACATAATCAATACTTCACTTTATCATTTTCATGTGGAGCCTTGAGATTATACTTTTATAGAATGTTTATTAGTCTTGGTAACTTATTTGCATTTTGATGATTTTATATAAAATAAATTAATAATGCGCACATAGCCTAAAAATTCATGATTTTTTAAAAACACGACATATGTACACATATAATGCTAAAAATGTTTAGACTCAAGGAGCGGATACATGATTACAACCATGATATGTGTGGAATGATGTCTTACACGATATTCGACAAAAAATTCGTTACCGACTAGTTCCGTATTCGACACACAACTATCCGTATTTGTATCCGAGAACATTCGTATTCGTATTCATATCCGAAGTTATCCGTATTCGAATTCGAATCCGAATAAAAATATAAAAACAAATATGGTTTCAGTGATATCCATCCGTATTCGATCTGATTACATCCCTATGTGACACTGTGACCTGCTTTACTAGAACAACATGAGCAACCCTATTATAAACTCTATTTCTAAGAAAACAAAACTCGTGAAAGGCAAGTTTAGTTTTGTCGATCTCTTCCAGCAGTACTCTCGACTCTTCTCCCACAATTCAAGCAACTAAAGGCAGACATTCTCCAAATGCACCCGTTGTAGATCTTGTACCTTAGCGAACCCCTGAGTGCATCCCTACAAGCTAGCCAGCGCGTCCATTAAACACTATTATAGAAATCATTTTTACAAGCAGTCCTACAACAATCTTTTTAAGCGGAGGACATGTCCGCTACCATTTAGCTCATCATGAAAATCACCATCTTTGCAGATAGAGCACTCAGAACCGTTATAAATAACAATCTTTGTAAGCGGTTGCGCCTGTAAAGATAGTTTTTTACGTGCGTCTGACTTAACTCTACAAGAGAACATGCAAATAAACATTTCCGGTCAAAAACAACTTATTTTTCGACGATTTTGGCTTTGTCCAAGAGTTTTAGCCGAAAATGATTGCTATTTTTTGTTGTTGCCGCTGAAAGTTAGTTATTTTGGGCAGCTTTACAACAACACCCAAAAATAGGCCTCACATCATTTATTTTTTATGGCTAGCTATAGCCGAAAAAATAAGTGATTGCTATTTTAACGAGTCAAAAAATAAGTGATTGTTATTTTAAAGAGTCAAGGACTGTTGGTGCCATACTCCGACTTCATATAGAAATGAATGTAGTGTTGGCTACATATACAAACATGTTTCTTAGATTCACGATAAACAAATACTCCCTCCAGTGCAGTAAAGGTAGTCGTTTAGGACATGATTGTGCATACCAAGGAGTGATTAATTATCATAGAGTTTTCCCTGTTTGCCCCTATTAAATAGGGATATGGGTGCATTAACGTCACTAAAACAATCAGGCTTGATTGGTTGCTGCAGTAGCTCCAAGGCATTCTAGACTGGAGGTCTCAAGTTCGATTCCTCTTAAATGCATCTTTTTTTGTGCAATTACTAGGGGCAACAACGTCCAAATCCCAGACCCACGCGCGCTATGACTTCTTTTTGTGCACGCTCGGTCACGCGCAGGATGACTTCTTTTACTGCACCGGAGGGAGTATTGTTATAAATGAATGCGACACAAAGAGGATCAATCACAGAGAAGACACGGATTTAACGTGGAAAACGCCTCTAAAGCGAAGAGAAAAAAACCACGGGTGCCGACCAGCAACTTCTCACTATTTTCGGGTGGTTACAGATCGCAGGAGATTTACAATTGAGATAATTATCTCCTGCGGCTTACAAAGATATTTATAGAGGTGAAACCCTAAAAGAAGCCTCACGGGCCTCCGCTTCGCTCACCAACTTGGTCGCCTTCTTCAGAATTTGGATCACAAACTCAACAAATATTATTTCAATGTAACAAAGTGATCGAACATACTAGAAGTCTTACGAGATCATCACAAAGTCCTTGCCTTGCCTCACAAAATGACCAATTGTGGTTTTGGATCTTAAATATGATCGGATAACATTACAAACTATGAACTGAACAATTGCTGCAAATAGCTCATGATTTGTGTATGGAATTGTCATTCTAATTTTATGTAAATATATGCTTTAATAATGTAAACCTTGAACCGAGGAACCAAATTCAAGAGAAACAGAAGCATTCCTAAAATCTAGAATTAGTTCAGCAATGTTGATAGATATAGCATCATATGTTAACTCAAACAGTAGAGAAGTAATTTACCTGATGATTTTTCAGGCCTAATATCAGTTAACGTTACTCATGCTTCATGGTGTATTAGGTAAAAAAAATAAAAGTTGGGACAACAGGAATTTCATCCTACACGCGATAATGAGCTCGGTAATGTCCTTATTCCTTACCGCTCAGTACTTGGGACAACAGGAATTTCATCCTTCCAGTGTCAACTTCACAACCAACTGAAGTAGGGATGATAGGATTAGATGCTTCAGTTACCTGGCTCGTGTGTGTTGAGGAAACAAGCACAAAAAAAACAGTGAACACATGATCACTATTTTGATGTGAATAATGCAAATCAGACCCAAAACTGCGCTGCATGATTGTTAAAACTGATCAAATCTCAGAAATTGGTAAAAGGAAAGAGAAAAAATACTAAGGCCCTGTTTGTTTCGGCTTCTGGCAGCTTCTGGCCACCAAAAGTTGTTGCGGACTGTCAAACACTCAGTTTTTTCAGCTAGCTTCTATAAAATTCGTTGGGGCAAAAACCATCCAAAATCAACATAAACACATAATCGGTTGAGTCGTTGTAATAGTAGGAATCCGTCACTTTCTAGATCCTGAGCCCTATGAACAACTTTATCTTCCTCCACACGTAATCGTAATTATACTTAGATTCTCTCTACAGCCAGATTCTCCCCACAGCCAGATTTTCAGAAAAGCTGGTCAGAAAAAAGCTGAAGCAAACAGGCCCCAAGGATTACGGAGCATGGAGAAAAAACTAACATGAGAAGCAAACTTCTCCCTACACTACACGCAGGCAATAGGGAAAGGGAGATGCGTGGAAGAGTTGACTGCTGATTCAATAATGGAAGAGGAAGAATAGCCAGCAGAGAGAGGAAAGTTGCGTCGAGTGCGACGTGGGAGAGGGCGAGCGCGGCCACGCGTCGGTAGGGCGGAAAGCCTACAAGGTCGTGAAGCGGGAAAAAGATTTTTTTTTTTGTACATTCCGGATGCTCTTTTACAGTCTCTCGTATCCAGTATTTGAAAGTCCACAAAAACAGAACAAAATTTATAACTTAATATTTTAATAATTTGTTTTTCTTATATTTATATGGATCACCAGGTGATGATATATAATGGGATGTAAAAAAGATTTTTTTTGCAGCAGGACCTGAAAACCCGGTAGCTTTTAATAGAAGAGAATATATAATGTGAGAGAGTGGCAGAGGCCGCTCTATGCAATTTTGCATGGAGTTAATTAACCTCTTAATTACAAATAATTCCGAACACCTAGCTAGCTTGCTTGCTTAGTACAAAAAAAACTACGAGTACCCACATATATTATATGCACAGCTGGTTAAGCGATTAGTCGGCTAGCTAGGTTATCAGGGGCAGGATCCGTTGGGAGCTTGGCAGTTGTGGTTGTTGGAGCCCGGCCCTTGCAGCACCTGCATGATCATCTCCAGCCAGCCGCCGTCTGCTGTCGCTACCGCCGGCGCCTCCATCATTAGCAGCGGCCTCGCCGCGACGACCACGTTGCAGCACTGCATCATCAGCACGACGGCCACCATCACCGCCCAGCTCATCGTCGATGATGCTGCCATGCGTACTATATCCGATCAAGTTCTGCGCTAGCTAGGCCGGGCTAGCAGAGAGAAGTGTGGTGATTGTGCAGAGACGATGTTGAATGGTTTGTTGGCAGACAAGATAGATGCATGCATGAG
The DNA here is from genome assembly GCA_029449295.1 of Zea luxurians. Taxonomy (NCBI): domain Eukaryota; kingdom Viridiplantae; phylum Streptophyta; class Magnoliopsida; order Poales; family Poaceae; genus Zea; species Zea luxurians. The sequence continues at coordinate 131,184,999 of JAOPSE010000007.1, forward strand.
TTGCTTTTATAGCGCTTCTCGCTACGTACGCAAGGTTGTTTGAACGAGCGCCGAGACTGGGTCTATACTATACTGATGGTCTATTATTCTCTCGACCGCGCGCGCGCCAAACGTACTTACGCGCAGGAGGCCGGGTCTCGCCTTGGTCAAGTTGAATTTCAATTCACATGGTTCAAAATCTACCCATCAAACAAACCGGCCATGCATGTTCGCTGATCTGTCCGAAAAACCATGGCCATTAGACCAGGCCGCGGACCGAGTAAGTACTCACTACAGTAAACTAACAAACATCCGACGGCCGCCTTATCTCCGACGGCTGTGTATGAGGCCGTCGGAGATAAGGTTATCTCCGACGGCCACAACGGGCGCTCGGAAATAGCGCTTATCTCCGACGGTCTCGTACACAGCCGTCGGAGATAAGGTTATCTCCGACGGCCTCGTACACAGCCGTCGGAGATAAGGCGTTTTAACGTGGATCCGCCCCGCGCGCCGTTTCATTTTCACCCGCGCGCCGTCCGTTTCTCTGCGCGTGCGTCGCCGCCGCCCACAGCCCCGTCGCTGGTCGTCCCGTCGCCCCGCCCGCCGCCGGTCGTCCCGTCGCCCCATGCTCCGGCCGCCGCCGCCCCGTGCTCTGGCCCATGCTCCGGCCGCCGCCCCGTGCTCCGGCCTCCGCCGCCTCGTGCTCCGGCCGCCAGCCCCGTGCGCCCGCCGCCGGCCCGTGCGCCCGTCGCCGGCCGGCTCCCCACGCCCGCTAAGTGAGTATTCTTAACAATATTGTTTATTAGAATTGTATGCATGTATTAATGTATTTGATTAGAATTGTATGTATGAATGTATTTGATTGTTTAGTTTGTTATGTCCGACGGCCAAAATTTGATTACGTAATTAAATTAGCTTGTTTTAGTTTATTTAGTGGTGCTTTAGATAATTTAAATTTTTAATTTCTGAGGGTAATTATTATGCCCTCGAAAATAAGGTCATTTTATATGATTTGTCATCCATAACAATGTGTATACTTATGTGAGTATATTTGTGAATGTGAATGTGTATATGAGTATGAAATCTGTTTTGTATTTGCAAATGTCAGATTTTTTAAATTTCAGAATTTTGTGCAATTTCTGAAAAATGTTATGTCCGACGGCTTAGTGTAAGCCGTCGGACATAAGGTGTATGTTATGTCCGACGGCTTAAAGCCGTCGGACATAAGATATGTGGGCCCAGGCGGCGGGTAAAACGGTTACGACATCTTACCTCCGACGGTCCGGTGGGGCCGTCGGACATAGCTTATGTTCGATGGCGGCCGTCGGACATAATGCTATTTCCGACGCGTTATTCTCGACGGCTTAAAACCGTCGGAGATAGGTTAATGCCGTCGGACATAACCTATCTCCGATGGTCTGAATCTTATGTCCGACGGCCTTAGCCGTCGGAAATTCCTTCGTTTACTGTAGTGACTAGCTAGTTGTGAGCTGAAAACTGCGTACCTTTTAAAAGTACAAGACCGATCCAAAGAATCAAAAGAACGGACCCGGTGTTAGAAATATAGGCATTTTTCATATCATTTTAACTCCATAAATTAAAGTTATGATGATGACATATAAAAGATAATTACTCATAGAAATTATGATATCAAATATATCCATAACAATATGGATCATGAGAACATAAAACATATGAATCATATAAATCATATAAATGTAGTAAGCATATAAACTGACGGAACAATTGAAAAATAAACAAATAGCAATATAAACAGCATGACTGTAAATTTAAAATAAACAGATATAACATATTACTAGCATGAACATACAGCAGACATGTCATCATATCATATGATAGAACGGATGAGATAAATTCATGGTTTTATATAAAACAACAGAGATGAACAACATATATAATCTGCAGAACGTAAAACAGTAAGGAGATGAATTGATCATACCCTCCTATGCGCTCCGAGGATCTAGATCCTTGTCCAACTTTACTTGTCATATTGTACGAGATGAAGACGCCAGGAACCAGCGATGAAGACAACGACAGACGTTTGGGCAGTCGCATAGATGCTCCCCAAAAACCTAATTGCTGATCCCTCGTGCAAGGTCTCGAACGGCAAGGACTTCAGAGGCACTTGCCCTCTCGCTCCTCTGTGCGCGCAGAGTTACGAGATGGAAATACCCACTCTTGCGGCTGGACAGTGATTCTGAGATGGTTCTATTCGCGTGTACCAAATGGCAGGGGTTCTCCCCTACTTATCCTTTCGCGGAAGGAAGCTGAAGGAGAAGGGTCGCATGCGGCACGCCAAGAGACGGGCAGCTGAAGGATAAGGGTCTCGCATGCAGCTGACGAAGAGACGGGCAACCGAAAGGTTTAACCCGGAGTTGAAACTCCCGCGGTTAATGAGTGCTAAAAATTAACACAACCACACCACACCCACTCGCCGCCTGCCTGCCTCGCCACGCCACGCCCGGCCCGAGCGGCGGCGGCGCGCGCGTGCGTGTGGCACGCCCTTGTCCGTTTCTTAACTTCTCAAATTAGGTGGAATAATTCCCACCATATAAGTCAAGCAAAAAAACCCTTGGACTTCCTATATGGTACTATTGGTATTCCCCACCATTACACACCATAGAGTTTATTGAATAAATGGGTCAAGCCCATAAGAGATCCAACAATCCCCACCAAACTCTAGGGTTTGTAATGATGAAGTATCAGAATCACAATCCTTTGATATACCAGTGTTTCGATGGAGACTATTAAGTTGAACATCCATCTAGAATAAGAGTTTCACTCATTCACAACTGAACAATGGACTAAGCCTTGAATTGACAGTATTGTGCGAAATGAGATTCACTCATATAGGTGTACTCCCCAGAAGATGTTCTGTAGGACAACATCTCACCTTTATAAGACTCTTGGAATACATTAAGGTAAATACCATCCTGCCTTACAGATAGGAAAGATGTGCATCAGAAATGAGTTAAAGAAGGGATCTTTCCTCACAACCTACTCCTAGCTTGTTTCTCCACTCTACTTCACGGGATCTCCGATCACATAGAGCAGGTTACCACTAGAGTAGATTTCACATGGGTCTCATACCCATTTCTCTTGATGCACTTTTTATCACATTGCGTGACAGACCCTTAGTGAATTGATCTGCCAGATTATTTGATGCGTGGACATAATCCACTGTAATAACTCCGGAGTTTTTCAGCTTTCTGACAGATTTCAATCTCCTCTTAACATGCCTTGTAGACTTCATGTTATTCCTAGAACTGTTAACCTTTGTAATCACCGTTTGGTTGTCATAGTTCATGGAAATAGCCGGTATCGGTTTTCAACTATCGGTAAATCCAATAGGAAATCACGAAGCCACTCGGCCTCAGCCCCAGCAGTGTCTAATGCTGCGAGTTCTGCTTCCATTGCAGACTTCGTTAAGATAGTCTGCTTGCAAGACTTCCAGGAAACAGCGCCACCTCCAAACAGAAACACATATCCGCTTGTGGCATAAAGCTCATCAGCATCAGAAATCCAGTTGGCATCACAATAGCCTTCCAGCACTTTTGGGTTTCCAGTATAATGAATACCGTATGTCATAGTACCTTTCAAATACCGCAACACTCTCTCAAGAGCACGCTAGTGATCATCTCCTGGTTTCGACACAAACCGACTTAGCTTACTCACAACATATGAGATGTCTGGCCTTGTTGGTTGCAAGGTACATGAGCGAGCCAATGATCTGGGAGTATGTCAATTGATCCCTTGCTATTCTCCGATTCTTTCTCAATAGCACGCTAGGGTCATAAGGTGTTGGAGCAGGATCACAGTCACTAAAACCAAAGCGACTCAATACCTTTTCCACATAATGGGATTGTAACAAAGTTACCCCACCATCAGCTTCTCTAACAAGCTTGATGTTTAGAATGACATCAGCCTCTCCCAAATCTTTCATCTCGAAATTGCTCGATAGAATATTTTTAACTTCCTCAATCACATTGAGATTTGATCCAAAGATCAAGATGTCATCAACATAAAGGCACAGCATAACAGACTCACCCCCACCATACCGATAATATACACACGTGTCGGATTCATTTTTAGCAAAACCAGCAGTTGTAAGAGTATTATCAAACTTTTCATGCCATTGCTTAGGTGCTTGTTTTAGGCCATACAATGATTTTATCAACCTGCACACCTTGTTCTCTTGACCATCTGCAATGAACCCTTCTGGCTGATCCATGTAGATCTCATCCAACTCTCCATTTAGGAAAGTTGTCTTAACATCCATCTGATGAATGATAAGACCATAAGAGGCTGCCATAGCTATTAATGTGTGAATCGTGGTCAATCGAGCCACTGGTGAGTAGGTATCAAAGAAATCTTCACCCTCTTTTTGGGTATATCATTTGGCCATAAGCCTTGCCTTGTACCTCTCGATTGTACCATCAGGCCTAAGCTTTTTCTTGAAGATCCATTTGCAGCCTATAGGTTGACAACCATAAGGATGGTCAACGACCTCCCAAGTTCCATTAGACATAATAGATTCCATCTATCTTCTTACTGCTTCCTTCCATAAGTCAGCATCAGGAGAGGAATATGCCTCACTAATGGTAGTTGGTGTGTCTTCCACAAGGTACACTATAAAGTCATTACCAAAGGATTTTGCAACCCTCTGTCTCTTGCTCTTTCGAGTGACTATAGTGTCATCCTCCTCAGGGATGTGCATGTGAGAATCCTCAGCATGATCTATAGGAATAGACAGTTCGTGCTCATGGGGAATTATAGTCTCATGACTTGTATCACTAGGTGTATTCTTCATGGGAAACTCATTCTCAAAAAATGTTGCGTATCTTGATTCCATGATAGTATCAACATACATATCAGGCACATCAGATTTTATAATTAAGAACCTATACCCAGTGCTGTGAAAAGAGTACCCAAGGAATATACAATCAACAGTTTTGGGCCCAAGTTTACACTTTTTGTTGATTGGCACATTCACTTTAGCCAAGCAACCCCAAGTGCGCAAATATGAGAGATTTAATCTTCTCTTTTCCCATTCCTCAAATAGTGCGATCTCTTTGTTCTTTGTTGGAACTCTGTTCAGGACATGACATGCTGTCAAAATCGCCTCACCCCACCATGCCTTGGATAATCCCGCTGTACTCAACATGGCATTCACCAAGTCTGTTAGAGTGCGGTTTTTCCTTTCAGCAATCCCATTGGATTGTGGTGAGAATGGCGGTGTCCTCTCATGAATAATACCATGTTCCACGCAGAACTCATCGAACACATTAGAGAAATATTCTCCACCTCGATCACACCTTAACCGTTTTATTTTCCTCTCAAGTTGGTTCTCAACTTCAGCTTTATAGGTCATAAAATAATTAAACGCTTCATCTTTCGTTTTTAAGAGATACACATAGCAAAATCTGGTGGAGTCATCTATAAAAGTGAGAAAGTATCTTTTACCACCTTTGGTCAAAATTCCATTCATCTCGCACAGATCAGAATGAACAAGTTCTAGAGGTGCCAAACTCCTCGCCTCAGCAGCCTTGTGAGGCTTGCGGGGTTGTTTTCATTCAACACGCAATGGCACTTAGACTTTTTGACCAAGTTAAATTTAGGAATTAGATTTAGATTTGCTAACCACATAAGACAGCCAAAGCTTGCATGACAAAAACGTGAATGCCATAAATCTGACTCATCGGAAAAATTAATAGAATTCACCACTTTATTACACACATCATGCAGTGATAAGCGGAACAAGCCTCCGCAGTCATATCATTTAACAACAAAAGTACTATATTTCGACGCAACACATTTATTTGACTCAAGAACAACTTTGTATCCATCTCGACATAGCATTAAAGCACTAACGAGATTCTTCTTGATAGAGGGCACATGCTGTACGCTCTTCAATGGCACCGTCTTTCCCGAAGTAAACTTCAGAATGACCGTACCAACACCAAGAACATGAGCACGCGACCCATTTCCCATTAACAAGGCGCTAGACCTCCCGACCTGGTAGGAGGAGAACATAGAGGCATCAGCACACACATGACTATTTGCACCACTGTCCATCCACCACTCAGGTGAATTACAAACTGAAAGAACAAATGGTAAAGAATTACCATACCCAGATGTTCCATCTCTAGTTTCAGTGGTTACAACATTAGCTGATTTCTTGTCCTGTGTGAACTTGGATCAGGGCACTCTCTATCCCAATGTTGATCACTGTCATAGACAAAACATCCTCCATTTCCCTTGTTATTGTTGTTCTTCTTTTTAAACTGTGCTGTTTGAACAGGTTTATTTGTGTTCTCTTGTTTGTTCTAGTTTTCTTCTTGTTAAACTTGCGGAAGTTTCTCTTCTGCACCACATTAGCAGTAGAGATCTCAACACCTTTTCCACTGTCCTTTGTTCTAGCCCTTTCCTCAACATCAAGAGTACCAATGAGCTCTTCCATATTGAACTCTTGTCTCTTATGTTTGAGAGAGGTAGCAAAGTCCTTCCAAGAAGGTGGCAACTTGGCGATTATACTGCCAGCCACAAACTTGTCAGGCAAAGGACAAGGAAAAAGTTCAAGTTCCTTAGCTAGTGCCTGAAACTCATGAGCCTGTTCCACTACAGATCGGTTCTCAACCATCTTGTAGTCATACAGCTGCTCCATGAGATACAGCTCGCTACCAGCGTCAATAACTCCAAACTTTCCAACAAGTGCATTTCACAGCTCTTTCCCTGTGGGAAGGATGATATAGCTTTTCTGAAATTTTATATCAAGTGCGCTAATCACTGCTCCTCGGAAGAGGTTGTCATCAGCCTTAAACTTAGCCTCATCCTCAGGAGGTAAGTTGGTAGGCTTGCCCTCAGCGGCATGATAACAAGACATTGCAGTTAGCCACAATTCCATCTTAGCTTTCCAAATCAAGAAGTTTTTACCATCAAAAGGATCAGGCTTTAGCACAACAGCAAAACCTCTAACAGAAAAATGCCTAACATTAGGTTTTTGGATTGTTAGAAATATAGCCATTTTCCATATTATTTTAACTCCATAAATTAACGTTACGATGATGACATATAAAAGATAATTACTCATAGAAATTATGATATCAAATATATCCATAACAATATGGATCATGAGAACATAAAACATATGAATCATATAAATCATATAAATGTAATAAGCATATAAACTGACGGAACAATTGAAAATAAACAAATAGCAATATAAACAGCATGACTGTAAATTTAAAACAAACAGATATAACATATTACTAGCATGAACATACAACAGACATGTCATGATATCATATGATAGAACAGATGAGATAAATTCATGGTTATATATAAAACAGCAGAGATGAACAACATATATAATCTGCAGAACGTAAAACAGTAAGGAGATGAATTGATCATACCCTCCTATGCGCTCCGAATGACAGGGGTTCTCCCCTACTTATCGTTTCGTGGAAGGAAGCTGAAGTGCCTCGCCATGCCCGGCCCGAGCCCGGCCCGGCCGGCGGCGGCGCGCGCGCGTCTAGCACGCCCTTGTCCGTTTCTTGACTTCTCAAATTAGGTGGAATAATTCCCACCATATAAGTCAAGCCAAAAAACCCTTGGACTGCCAATATGGTACTATTGGTATTCCCCACCATTATACACCATAGAGTTTATTAAATAAATGGGCCAAGCCCATAAGAGATCCAACACCCGATCCGGTCCGGTGTCATATATTTTTTCTGCTAGCGCGGCACTGCAGCACCACGACCACCACCTTGCCTCTCTTCTTCGAACAACCGTACGTCCATACCATTCCAAGCAAGTTCATGCCATCCATCCAATCCATCCGTCGTCTCGTCTGCACCACAATCACATCCTCTAAACGACAGTGCGATCTGCAACTGGGTCTCTTCATTCTTTATTCAAACTTTAAAATGCATACAGTTTGTGGTACGTAAGACTACCTTCTTTTTAATATAATGGTACGAGCATGGCCTCTCTATTAAGAAAAAAATTGACCTAGTTTTTTAAAAAAATCGGGTTTAAAACGTACATAGGGTGCACAAGTAACCCACATAACAGTAGAACCACACATAAATCTATCCAGAGTCGTCATTGCCAAACTCAACACAAAGGGCGAGCAGCCCCAACTCCCTAAGATGGGCAACATAGGGCCAAATGAAACATAACGACGTCTACAAACACCGGCACGGAAGGTGGAAGGTCGTGGTGCGTTGCGGTTGCCATGCCTCGAGACATGCCCCACTCGAGGCACCTCTGATTCTTCACCAACGAGACTTCCAAACTTGATCCTCAGCCTCGCCCTCAGTACTCACCCAACCTCCAAAGCAATCCAGACCACGAATAAGGGGGTTCGACTCACGTCATTGTCGCCAAGCCACATCCCCTGACGTAGCATCATCGACTTCACGTTGCAAAACCCAAACCCACCTACATACCGGATGTCGAGAAGCGAAAGTATTAGGAGGCTCTTTGCCAGTTCCTTTGCCGAGAGTATTAGGAGGCACTCGGCAAAGGCTCCCTCTTTGCCGAGTGCCCGCTAGACTAGCACTCGGCCAAGGGAGCACTAGCGGGCCGCTTTGTTAGTTCCTTTGCCGAGTGCACTAGGAGGCACTCGATAAAGGTTGCTTCTTTACCGAGTACCATGGACACAACACTCGGCAAAGAAGCTTTATCGGTTCCTAGATGTGCCTTCTTTGCCGAGTGATATGGTCTTGACACTCGGCAAAGTATCTCTTTGTCGAGTGTTACACTCGCCAGGTCTACATTGAAGTTTTATGATTTCATGTGAAGGGTGACTAGGTTTCTACATATAGTGTGTGACAATTTTCATGAAACACTGTCAAAATTTTATCAGTCTCTACATATGATATCATGACATGTCGACAAGTTTCATGATTTTCTGACTTTGTTTGTGTTTTATACAATTTTAAAACAACTAGATCACAAGTTCGTTGTCATGTTTTGTGAGCATGGTGTTCGAAAATTCCGTCCTGTTTGTAAAATAGGCTGTAACTTTTGCTAAATAACATGAATATTATTTTTTCCATTCACTGATTTCCATTTTTCGGGTGACTTGCAGTTCGAATCTGAATTATCCAAGAAAATTCAGTTAAACGAACAAAATCTGCCAAAATCGAACATGTAGGTCTACATATTGTAGGAACACACCATAAAAAGTTAGGTGGGAAAAAGAAAAAAATTGAAAATATATACTTTACCGAGTGTAAAGACAGTCGACAAAATGTACAGTTGCCGAGTGTGTGCAAGGAGACACTCGACAAAGAAGCTATTTTGCCGAGTGTCAAAGCCTGACGCTCGGCAAAGGTAACGACCGTCAACTATAGACGGCTGCTAACGTTCCTTTGTAGAGCGTTGCGTTTCGCCGAGAGTTTGACACTTTGCAAAGCCTCCTTTTCGGAGTGTTGCATTTCGCCAAGTGTCTGTCTATGCCGAGTGTCTCGTCCTCGATAAACAGAGTCTTTACCGAGAGTCTTATTTCGCCAAGAGTGGCACTCGGTAAAGCGCCGAGCACTTAGTAAGGAACCAGATTCCGGTAGTGAGACATAAGTGGGTAATTTATTAGTTCTAACAATTATAAGTTATTATCATTACAGTCTGCTGAAAAAATAACTGTAAAAACCAGAAAAAATAGGCTAGTTTGGCAACTCCATTATTCCAAAGGAAAATGAACTAATTTCTCTTAGAAAAATAGAAATACTTTGGAAAAATAGGGTTTTTAAACTAAACAAAATTTAAGTGATCTACTTGTGCCATTATTAAATAGCCAAAGTAAGTACATAAACAATAATTGTGACGAAAGTTGATTTTTCCACTTGTGATCTAGCTGAAATAGAACTGGACCGAGCCCTAGAAACCGAGTAGTACGTGCTTGCGCTTAATTAATTAATCAGCTGAGGGTGAATATAGACCTGGTCCGCCAGCTATCGTAGTTTTACCAACAGCGTTAGGGTGAGGCTACTAGGTGAGGCCACCGCACTGACCCTGACGCTGCTGGTAAAACTACGATAGCTGGCGGACCTAGTGCGGTGGCCTCACCTAGTAGCCTCACCCTGACGCTGCTGGTAAAACAACGATAGCTGGCGGACCAGGTCTAGGGCTGGAAACGAGCCGAGCCGAGCTCGGCTCGGCTCGGTGCCTGAACGAGCTCGGCTCGGCTCGACCTTGGCTCGCGAGCCATATTCTGGTACTTATCGTTGCATTATTTGGTGAATTAATATTATATAAATTTGAAATATAGAATCATCATTCTACATTATGAGTAAATTAAATTATAACTTGTAATATATTCTTCATCAAAGACTAAAAAATGAGCTATTATCCATAAAATTATCTAATATTCATTATTATTCTATAAATTGATCATTTTTGCAAGGCTCGCGAGCCGGCTCGCGAGCTGGAACGAGCTGGCTCGGCTCGGCTCGCTGCAAAAACGAGCTCGAAGAAGGGGCTCGGTTTGGCTCATTCGAGGCTCGCGAGCCGCTCCGAGCTCGAGCAGGCTCGCGAGCCTCGAGCTAATTTTCCAGCCCTACACCGCACCTTGCCTCTCTTCTTCCAACCACTAACCATTCCAAAAGGCACCATCGACGTAAACAACCAACTAGCTTCCTCTCATTTGCAGCTAGTCTATCACATTTAGCGGTCAGAACTAACACGTTTTATTTTATTTTCCAATTAATTTTCCATCTCAACTTTATAAGTCTTAAAACATTCTAGCACCTCATCTTTAGTTTTTTGTAGAAACACATAACAATACCTAGTTGCATCATCAATTAAAGTCATGAAGTATCTTTTACATCCTTTTATGAACACACCATGCATCTCACAAAGATCAGAGTGTATGAGCTCTAGTAGTGTCGTGTGCCTCTCGTCTATAGTCTTATGTGCACACACGCTTGACACTTATAGCCTTTGTTAGTATTAAAATTCAAAATCAAACTCATACTCAATAGACATGACATACAACCAAAATTAATGTGGCAAACGAGAATGCCATATATCGGCCACATAATTATTTGAATCACACACATGGTTCACAACTTTATTACTGAAATCGAATACAGAAAAACTAAACAAGCCTCAGCTATCATAGCCCCTGCCACTGAATTGTCCATATTTTCAAATCACTATTTTATTTGACTCGAATACCAGCTTGAACCCATCTCAACATAGGAGGGATCCACTAACAAGGTTCTTATTTATCGAGGGCGCATGCTGCACATTTTTCAGACGCTTGATCTTTTCCGAAGTAAACTTCAGATCAACCGTACCAACACCAAGGATAGTAGCATGCGAGCCGTTCCCCATCATGACGGTTGAACCTCATCAGAACTGGTAAGATGAAAACATGGAGATATCACTACAAACATGAATATTAGCTCATGTATCTATCCACCAATCATTATATTGACATACGAAAAATACATACGATAAATTATCGTACCTAGATCTACTAGGATCGCCAATAGTCACATTGGCAGACTTCTGCCCTGACTGATTCTTTTTGCCCTTGCGGTTCTTGCACTTCTTGGTGAAATGCCCGTTCTCATCGCAAACGAAGCACACAATCTCATCTATGTCCATCTTCTTCTTCTTCTTCTTTAATTGAGTAGTTTGATTGGGCTTATGATTCTTCTTTCCAGCATGCTGCATCATGTTGGCGCTAGTCTGGCCTTCGGGTACTTTTGTAGTATCCTTCGTTCGAGCCTTCTCTTCCACATCAAGATCAGTCGACAAATTCTCAATGGAAATTTGTTGTCTTTTATGTTTTAGAGCTGTAGCAAAAGTTACTCCATGACGAAGGCAACTAGGCCATTATGCCACCTACTACAAACTTATCACGCAAGACGTGTTCATGTTGTTCGAGTTCCCTCACAATATGTTGGAACTCGTGGGCCTGTTCCGCGGCAGAACAGTCATCAACCATTCTAAAATCATGGTACTGCTCCATCACATATAGTTCACACCCAATGTCTGAGGCAGAGAACATGTGTTCGAGAGCTTCCCATAGTTCAGCAGCACTCTAAGATCGCTAAGAATGCATCCGACGAAAACCGTCGTAGTCGCAATAAACTCCTACACCTCTTTCTTAGATTCGAGGTAGTGCGGGAGGATTACTCACGACCCAAAACATGCCCATAGCCGAGAACCGTAACTGGGCTCTCGTCGACCATCTCTTGAAATTCACACTAGTGAACTTATCCGGTCTCATCACATCGGGGTAATTAACCTTCACTAAATGCCTATCAGGTTTTGGATTGTTGGAGATAATAGAAATTTAGAGATGAACAAATTGATTCTGATAATAATAATACAAGAAATACCAGCATGCTTTGTATATGTATAACTCATTAGAAGTTCATATACTAGTGTTAGTGACAGAATAAATATATGCATAAACATCCTTACAATGGGATTGTAGGTGCTAGAACAACGCAAGAGTAGACATAGCGACAAACAGTGAGCAGTCGTCGGTGCTTTCCAAAAACTTGATACGACCCCTACTCCATGCAGGGACACGAGGGGACAGGCTTCAGAGATCTTGATCTCATAACCTGACAGCACGTCGACGGCGAGATGGGGAAGACGGGGACAACACAACGCTCTGGTGTAAAGAGCAGAAAGTCTGTGCTGAGAGACGACGTCTCGCCCTCAATATGTATACACGTCACGACCAAAACGGACAAGTACCGCCCTCAATATGTACACACGCCATGACCAAAACAGACAAGTAATCAGCCGCATAATCACAACACTAACGTGACAATCAATTACAATTAATGCGAGAATAATTACTTACCAAAATAGGCTAGTTTGTTTTTATCCATGCATGCAGAAATATCAAGTAGCAAAAGGAAGTCGCGCATCTGTAAGATCGGAAGCGAGCAAAATCGTCGGACCATTCACGCACATGTCGCGCTCGCGCCCATTGCCCCGCCTGGTGAGGCGAGGCTAGCACGCCTATGAGTTCTCCCTTTTCTGCTTAAGTCGGCCTTACTCCACCTGCAATAGCAAGGTGTTATTAAAGTTCCCATCATACCATGCATGTGCGAGTGAGACTTTGTAATTTACAGAAATTATTATTTGGTCAAGTCCAAATTCTCTAACAATAGGTTAACTTCAGCAGGAGAATAAAATTATCTTTATTTAGTGAGCATATATTAATTTTTATGGTTCATTAGTGAGTATTGAATATGGTTTAACTTAGATAAAAAATAGAATTATAATTATTTTTATTAACATCAATGCTATTTTGTTTCTAGAAAGGATTAAGTTTGGATTAATAATTTGTTGAATGTCAGTTGATGTGAATTATTTTCTTTAAATTTGTTTATTGTAAGAAGTAAAAACGGGCAAACGATTTGATTAGGAGTTAACCGCATATATGTAGTCGTAGGTACGTAGAGTTTTTGGACAACAACATGATTAAAGTAAGGGGCCGTTTGGTTCCTTTAGTCCGAAGGCTAAAGTTTAGTTAGGAGACTAAAATTTCGTCTATACCATGTTTTGTTCTAGAACTAAAACTATTCAAAACACATTAAATAAATCATAAGAAGACTAAAATACCCTTAACATTCTTCCAGCATTAGTACAACTGAAATGAAGGAGGATAAAAAATAAAATTTATATAGTTTAGTCCCTTTTAGTCACCTCTTGAGGGACTAGAGACTAAAACAGTTTAGTTCCTGTTTTAGTCCCACTGTTTAGTAATTTAGGGACTAAATGTGACTAAAATAGAGGGACTAATCTTTAGTCCCTCAAACTAAACGGGGCATAAAGACGAACGTTTTTTTTGGCAACGAGGCTGCAGCTTCTGCTAGTTACTTCGTCTGATGCTGTGGCCAGTGGCCGCATGTTCCCTATACCCGTAGGTCGTTCGCACACATTGACGTTTCTGCTGTTGACCCAAGCGTATCCAAAAGTTGAAGTGGCGATGCACTATACATATTAGCTAGACCAACGTGTTGTTGTACAAGTTCAATCAAAAAATGCTAAAGGTTCTCTTTTGTATGATAACGACGCTATTGTTAACTCTACGTTGTCACCAATCGTATGCATCATCATGCTTAATAATATTTTTAGAATATAATATAAGTCTCTTCCTATCAAATTAAAATTTTGGGTTAGATTGATTGATGCATACAACTTAATATGATATCTAAGTCAGAGATCATTAGTTCAAATCCTTGTCAACACAATTAAAATAAAAAATAATTGTTTTCCGATGTTATTTTACGTCTAAGACATAAGAGAGACTCGACGTATCCACCTCTTTTATCAGCTTAATCTTTTTTGGTTAGACTATTTGGTGCATGTAACTTAATATGGTATCAGAGTCAGAATATTTTTGCTTAGCTGTTTGGTGCATTTGTTAGCAGAAACGATAGAAAAAATGAAGTAGATCAACCAACAAATCACAGAGCATGACACACATATTTACGTGGAAAATCCTTTAATGCGAAAGGAAAAACAACGAGCACCAGGCAAATGACATTCACTATATGTAGAGTGTTTACATAACACTGTCCGTAGACGGTGGCTTACAAGAAGAGTAAATAAAGAAAAAACTTTATCAGTGATATGATATCCGATAAACCCGATTTTCCTGTTTATCGGTGAGCTCCGATATTTTTTCTCTATCATCCGAAATTTTCAAATTTTTTTAATTGGCACTATCATATGTTCAAATTAGAAGTCATTTGGTCTATATGTCTTCTCTCTTTCTTCTAGGACACTAAAACCCTAAATTTACTTGATTGATTAGTCTGTGTTGTTTTCATTTGTTAAATGTCTAATATAATCTACATGACATTTAAACAAACTGAGTCATTTTCTTCAAATTTGTACCGAAAAAATTTGTCATAAAATTCCGATAACTCCGATAATCATGTTTATCGCTAATCTCCGATATTTTTTCCCTATCGATAAAATGAACCCTCACGACGCGCAGCAAACCCTAATTAGGGTGGTCCAAGCCTCCCAGCGACGAGCCTCCGCTCGCTCGCCAACACGACCTCTATATGCATAATTTAGATCACAAACTAAACAACAATCAATTTAATATAGTATCAAAGATGAGAGGTCACAAGTTTAAATCTTAACTAGTACAATTAAAATAAAATAATTATTGCTCGTTCATATTTCACAAATGTTTTCCGCTAGTTGTTGTCTAGGCCCACCCCTTATAACACCTACACGATCATTTCCGTGCCTCCACTAGCAAAGGCCTCGATCACCACCGCCTTTATGTTGCAGTACTGCATCAGCGTAACAATCGCTAGCACCGCCCATGCCCCCATGTGCCCAACTCATTATCGCCATCGTCGTCGACCATCTCCGCCACCGTCGAAAGAGAGACAAGTGGTGTTCTTTTTATAGATTTTTTTAACTTCCAAAAAGAATGGCGCGCGACGGACCAAGTCCATTCTTCAGTGTATACTAGGGTAGTGTCAGTAAGTACCATCTTCCACTCAGGATCGATGCTCATGGCTGCATTGATGAACTCTGTTGGGGGCCTTCGGCTTCCGAAGGTCCTCAAAAACATGATTTGACAATGTTTTCCAAGTGAAATATGTGAACAGGTATCTTCGAAATCGGGTCAAGAGTATACAAGAAGTATGGTCAAGATGAAGCTTGAGTAGGACAGAAGGCGATCATGACGAAGGATAAGATGATCACGAAGCTACGCGCAGAAAAAGCTTCGGTATGACGGCAGAAAAGGGAAACCGACTTATATGATGAAAAGCCAAATTAGACCTCGAAGAATCACTATAGAGTTATTGATAAATGTAAAGGGCATTAATGTAATTCTCCACGAGCTGCGTCCTGTGCCTATAAATAGATGAACAGGACTCCCGTACTGTTCATGCTGACTTGGCATTTGCTTTTCGCATCACGCCTGTACCTTTACCTTTCGTCAATTCAAAGGTACATTTATAATTTGTTATTATGAATTTGATAATGCAAAATAAAAATAAGTTGATAATAATATCGGTATTATTATTCGTATTTCATATATGTATTCTCCTTCATCATCTGTCGAGCTTACGAAGGTCTCTTCCTTCATAACCTTCGTCCGGAATTCATTATATCCGAAGGGACATAATGTCTTGAAGGACGAAGGACTTTAACATTTAACACTTTTTATGTTGCCTTGTTCTTAATTCGAAGCATTTGAGAACAAGTCTCCAACATGGGCGCCCACCTCCGGTGAACTCACGTCCATTTTTTGAGTTTTGAACATCTTCGGCAAGCATCACCTTCGTCATGCCGCCGAAGAAAGCTTCAGCCACAGGGGCTGCCACTCTGCAGCCGCTGGATCCCAATCAGGATGTCCTCTCTCTCAGGGAGGCCCGAAGCCAGAAGAGGAAGGCCACCAGTCCAACGCCTCCGGAGGACGACTTGGATCAAGAAATCCAAAACTTGGAGATGCTCCATCAACAGGTCCAATGGAAGAAGGAAAAGATGGCTCGTCTAGCTGACCTACAAAGGCAGATAGACGAAGCCTCTGAAGAAGTTCGTCATCTTGCTCAAGATGACCAGAACCGAAGGCCTCCACGCAGAGAGCTTCATCAGGAGGGCTTCTACAACGAGGACGACTGGTATGAAGATTTCCATCATGGAAATTTTGCTTTTGATGATACTTCTCCTCTGTCAACAGAACTGCAGGCTACACCTTGGCCACAGTCTTACAAGCCACCCCAGCTCCCCATGTACGACGGTCATTCAGACTCGAAGCAATTCTTGATGAGCTATGAAGCAACCATATCTTCGTATGGTGGCAACACGGCGGTCATGGCAAAGTCTTTCGTCATGGCTGTCAGGAGTGTTGCATAAACCTGGTACTCCTCTCTTCGGCCAGGGACAATCACCTCATGGCAAAAGCTCAAGGACATGTTGATAACCAGCTTCCAAGGGTTTCAAACGAAGCCAGTCACTGCTCAAGCTTTATTCCAGTGCACCCAGGACCACGAAGAATACCTTCAGGCGTATGTCCGAAGGTTCCTGCGTCTGAGGGCACAGGCACCAACAGTGCCCAATGAAATTGTCATTGAGGCCATGATCAAGGGGCTTCGGCCGGGACCTTCAGCTCAGTACTTTGCCAGAAAGCCTCCTCAAACTTTGAAGAAGTTGCTCCAGAAGATGGATGAGTATATTCGAGCTGACAATGAGCTGACAATGATTTTCGCCAAAGAAGGGAGGAAGCATTCAGGTTCTCTGAAATGACCAGGGGCTTCGGAGGAAGATTCCATCCGAGGCACGTCAGGTCAATTCACAATTCTACTCAAAGTGATGACAGAGGGAGTCAACAGCAAAGGCCACAGTACTCCTCGCAAGCTTCGGGGCAGCAGCAAAGCTCTTTCCGGCTGCCAGTGCCAAGGGGCAGAGGCGCTAGGGGCTTCGGGGGAAGGTTTGGGGATCAGCCAAGAAAAATTTACTGCCTATTCTGTGGTGAAGACAAGGGCCATACCACCAGGATGTGCCATGTTACCATCCAGAAGCAAAAGGAGATAGCAGAAGCTGCAGCACAACAGAGTCAGCCGAAGCAAGTCATGCATACTGCTTCGTACCATTCGCCTTACATTCCAGAATATGTAGGCAACCACCCTGCAGCTTCTGTTGCTTCGGCAAGTCAACCCCAAGCATCTTGGCAACAGCCTCTACCGCCACCACCAACGCAACGAGGTCAGCAGCCAGAAGGGAGTCAGCACAATCACCTTCAGCAGGACTTCAGAGAGGAGTCCTGAAAGGGAATTAGGCTTACACCTAGTTCCTAAATAATTTTGGTGGTTGAATTGCCCAACACAAATATTGGACTAACTAGTTTACTCTAGTGCATAAGTTATACAGGTGCAAAAGGCTCACATTCTGTCGGCGTTCCGAGACCGGGGGGTCCTCGAGCCGACGAGTGAGTGTGCCGCGTGCCCCAGCCCAGATGGGTCGAGCGCGTGGAGCGAGCGCGAAGGGGGGAACAGAGAGAGAGGTCGGTGGCCGGAGCCGGGTCGTGAGGGAGTCGGAGAATTCCCGCGGCCTTCGTGTTCGTCCCGCGCCCAGGTCGGGTGCGCTTGCAGTAGGGGGTTACAAGCGTCCGCGCGAGGTGAGGGGAGAGAGCGGCCCCGAGAGAGCGCCTGCCCCTGCCCTTCGTCCCCGCGAGGCCAACCTCCTCTAAGAAGGCCCTGGTCCTCCCTTTTATAGTCGTAAGGAGAGGATCCAGGTGTACAAGATGGGGGTGTAGCAAGGTGCTACGTGTCTAGCGAGAGAGAGCTAGCGCCCTATGTACATGCCAAGGTGGCAGCCGGAGAGATCTTGGCACCCTGTTGGTGTGGCGTCGTGGCTGTTGGAGGAGTAACGGAGCCGGACGGGGAGACAGCTGTCGGAGTGGCTGGGCCCTTGCTGACGTCCTCCTGCTTTCGTAAGGGAGCTGAGAGTCGCCGTCGTCATGGTCTAGCGGGGCGCCATCATTTGCCTATCTGGCGTGGCTGGCCAGATGGGACGCCGGTCTTGTTCTCTGCGACCCAAGTCGGCTCAGGGCAGGGCGATGATGACGCTTCCTGTTGACGTAGCGGTCTCGTGTCCTAGGTCGGGCGTCGTGGAAGCTCCTCCGAAGCCGAGGTCGAGTCCGTCCTGCAAGACAGAGGCAGAGTCCGAGCCCTGGGTTCGGGCGAGGCGGAGATCGTTAGGCAGAGGCCGAGGCGGAGTCCGAGCCCTGGGTCGGGCGAGGCGGAGTTCGTCGTCTTCCGGGGCCTTAGCCCGAGTCCGAGCCCTTGGGCGGAGCGGAGTTCGCCGTCTTCCGGGGCCTTAGCCCGAGTCCGAGCCCTTGGGCGGAGCGGAGTTCGCCGTCTTCCGGGGCCTTAGCCCGAGTCCGAGCCCTTGGGCGGAGCGGAGTTCGCCGTCTTCCGGGGCCTTAGCCCGAGTCCGAGCCCTTGGGCGGAGCCTCCTGTGGCACTTCTGGCGAAGTCTGGTCGCCCGTCGGTCTTACCTTTTGCGTTAAACGCCCCGGTGACTCGGTCGGTTGGCGCGGTGATTTAGTCAGGGTTTCTTCTTATCGAAGGCGGGGCCTAGGGCGAGCCGGAGATGCGTCTGCCGTGAAAGAGGAGGCCTCAGACGAGACGGAGTCATCTTAGGGTCGGCTGCCCTCGCCCGAGGCTAGGCTCGGGCGTGGCGTGGTCAAGTCACTCGTATGGACTGATCCCTGACTTAATCAAACCCATCAGGCCTTTGCAGCTTTATGCTGATGGGGGTTACCAGCTGAGAATTAGGCGTCTTGAGGGTACCCCTAATTATGGTCCCCGACAGTAGCCCCCGAGCCTCGAAGGGAGTGTTAACACTCGCTTGGAGGCTTGCGTCGCACTTTTTTGCAAGGGGACCAGCCTTTCTCGGTGGTACTTTGTTCCGGTGGGTGCGCGCGAGCGCACCCGCCGGGTGTAGCCCCCGAGGCCTCGGAGGAGTGGTTTCACTCCTTCGAGGTCTTAATGCCTTGCGTAATGCCTCGGCTGGACTAGCGGTTCCCTCATGCGAGCAGGGCGTAACCCAGGTGCACTGTCGGGGCCCAAGTTCTCGGGCTGGTATGTTGACGCTGTCAACGGTTCGGCCGGAGCCGGGTTTGCGAGAGCAGCCCCCGAGCCTTCGCACGGAGCGAGAGGACGATCAGGGACAGACTCGACTTTTTATATACGCCCCTACGTCGCCTTTCCGCAAGGAGGAGGGGGGGAGTGCGCCATGTTACCCTCGATGGGCACCGAACATGGTGTCTCCGGTGAGCTGCAATCGGGTAATCCGAGTGGACGTCCGTGCCCCGTTCGTTGGGGGTCGGCTAGGGGCCCGGAGGCACGCCCAAAAGTACCTGCGGGTGATCTGCCGGACCCGGTCCCCTAGCGACGGGGTCCGAGGGCTCGTTGCCTCCCTCCGATGGGATTCCGTTACAGAGTCGTTCCCGCTGGTCTCGGAAATGTCCTAGGGTACCTCGGGAGCGCAGCCCGAGCCTTGGTTATGTATCGAACGTACCCCTGGTCATCCCTCGCTCGGCGTCTGAGGCGGCTGTGAACCCTTCGACAGGCCAGCCTTCGAACCCCTGATCAGTAGGGGGCACGGAGCCCGAGTAGCCTGAGGCGGTCATGGAACCTTTCGGGAGGCCGACCTTCGAACCCCTGACCAGTAGTGGGTGTCGGGCCCACGCGATCTGAGGCGGCTGTTGAACCCCTCGGGGGGCCAGCCTTCGAACCCCTGATCAGTAGGGAGGCTCGGAGCCTAGTTCCTTCACGGGGAAGGATCCCTTTGGGGTTATCCCCCTTCTCGGTCCCTGTTGCAAGAGATAGAGAAAGAAGGAAAAGGGAAAAAGGATTCGAAATTGAACGTCGTGGCGTACCTTTTTCCGGCGTGGTCGTTTTGGCGAAGGCGAAACGTCACCAGCCGCTCCCGCCCGTAGCGCTGTCCGCCGAGCCGCGGAGTTAATGCGCCGGGGTGAGTAGTTGGCGAGGTTGCCGTTGCGCGTGCGCGAGCCGTTCGAGGTACGGGTCACGGGCGCGTCGTCCTCACGCCATGAGAGGGGGCTCTCTTGCTGCCTCTGGATGGGACATGAGCTTGGCAGATGGCGTGACCGCTGCTCTCGCGCGCCTGCCACCGTCATTACTGCCGGCCCATTTTTGACCGCTTTTGACCGCTGCGCCAGGCTGGCACTGCCGGGTCGCGGGCTGGGTCGCCTCGAATCGCGGTATCGGTTCCGCAATCGAGGAGGTGCGGTGGTGGAGCGAGTGGCATAGCGGTTCGCATGCAGCGCCCGGCGCGCCAGTTGCACGACGCGTGGGCTTGAGCCGTCGCGCTGGCCTGTCAGGAATCGGAGAGGCGCGTCCACTTGGCGCGGTTGCATGCTGCCTGCATGGCCGCCTCCCCCTTTCGCCCGCTGGTCCGGGCAAAAGTGCAGGGTTACTTGTAACCGCTGGGTGGTCGCGTGCGTCGTGCGCGGCGGTTCGGCTTCTTCTGCTTAGAGCCGGTCTGCATGACAGGCGGGCCCCAGCCCCCGCGCCGCAGGGAAGGGCCTTGGAGGCGTGTTGGGGAAGACTCAGCCCATGACGGTTGAGGGCGCAAGCAGGGGGAGTTGCCTTTAAAAGGAGGGCGACCCCCTTCGTGAGGTAACCGTGTCTCCTTCCTCCCCAATGCATTGTGTCCCTCCATCTTCCGAGCCCCCGGATGGGGGGAAACCGCCGTCTTTTCGCTCCATCGCTGGAGGAACGCAACTCCGTGGGAGTTGGTACCTTTCAGCCATCGTTCGGCTTCAAGGATTTTCATCATGCAGCCCGGCTGCACCCCTCCACCGGCGGTCACCCAAGAGGGCGACCTCCGGCTTGATGGTGGGGGAAAGCGAGCCGGGCTGCGGCATCCGCCCCTTCCTCAGCCTCAAGGATTTTCATCACCAGGGCTGAGGAGGGGCGTGTGCCGGGTCGGGGTTGGTCCCTGCGCGGGTGGTGACCCGCTCCTTCCCTTAGTGATCGGGGGGAAGGGCGGGAGTCGCCCGTGGCGCCAATAGCTGCAGCGTGCCCGGCTCTCTGAGCCGAGCACGCTCGGAGCCGCCCCCGGTGCCGCCTCCTGCCACGGCAGCTGGAAGAGGTTCTTCCGCCGGCGCGACAGCCGAGGTCGGACACGGGCCGACCTCCGACTCTACGGCCTTCTATCCGTCCTTGCCTCTCGAGTTTGGGCAAGGGCGGGGGCCTCCCAGCAGCAGTATCCACCCTGAGGCCATCACTGCTGCTGTTGGGCCCCCCGGGACAAACGTCTTCATCGTCGCCGCTGCCGGGGCGGGACGGCGACGTGCCGTTCGTCGGTCTTCTGCTGCCCCGCAGGCCCTCCCCCGTCGAGTGGGGTTGATCGTACCTGCGGGGGGGAACCGGAGTTCCGTTTGTAATGGCACTCCGAGTGCCGGGTTTTTTGTTCATTTCGGCTTTCGGGGCCTGAACATGTATGTAACTCCGGCACAGAGCCGTGTTTTTTCCTCATTTCTGAGCACTAAGACTCGCCTGTTGTTTGCCTGAACCGCTTCACCAAGCATGAGTCGCCCCGTGTCAAGGTGACGAGTGAGGTATCCGTATCCCGGAGGCGTAGGAATCCCTCGGCTCGGTCGAACCTGTTGTCCGAGGCTCCTCTAGCTTAGTTAAAGAGACCCCTCGGCCGCTCTTCGACGAGCCGAGGCCAGGGGTAGCGATATCAGCATGAGCAGAGGCGTTGTCGGCTCGGAAATGAAACCTGGTTGGCCGGAGCCTAGCCGGGTTTGTTTGTTTGCAGGATCGGCGTCGGAGCTGATCAGCCGAGGCTTCGGACCGAGCTGGCGCCCTCGGAAGGTGGTCGGCCGAGGCCCCGGAGGTGGCCGGCCGAGCCGTCCGCTCGGGCCGGGTTCTCGGAGAAGTCCCTGGCAGAGATTGCTCGAGCGTGGTGATGACGTCGTCCTTCGGAGCGGAGGCCCTCAGACCGTGTCGCCGTCCGAGGCTAGGTCGGGCCTTGCCGAAGGTGCTGTTGATGCCGAGGGTGTCTTCGCCCTCTTCCAGCGTCAAGATCCGAGCCTGCAGGGTCAAATCGTCTTGTAGCGTGGGCCTTGCGCGGCCGTTGAGGCCAGAACACATACCCTTGTTGCGTTGTAAAGCTGCGTCTCTTTTCCTCTCGTTTCGAGTATCTGGACTTTTTGTCGGTAGCAGGGATGTTAGTGCGAGCAAGAGTTGCTTCTCGCGGAAGGTGATGAGTGAGGTATCCGTATCCCGGAGGCGTGGGAGTCCCTCGGCTCGGTCGGCCTTGCCGCTTACGCGTACTTTCACCCGCCCATGAAGCCCTGTCACCGACTTGGTCGAGAAGGCTCGAAGAATCGCTTCGACAGAAGAGCTCCCGTACGTAAAGACTCGTTCGATCCGCGGATTCGCCTTATCCGAGCGCGAGTTACTTATCGCAGAAGGTGATGAGTGAGGTATCCGTATCCCGGAGGCGTAGGAGTCCCTCGGCTCGGTCATCCTTGACTGCTTACGTGTACCCCGTCGTTTCCAGGACCCGCTTTTCGAAGTAGTCAAAAAGCACGAAAGATGTTCTGGTAAAAGGGATTTTTTGTTCGAGGAAAATTTTGACGCAGAGGGGGTTTCCCCCCTTTTAGCCCCCGAGGGAGGGTCGGGCTCTGCCGAGGCGAGGCTGACCCTTCCTTGTTGACTAAACTTTGCGTGGGTGCGAGGTATATAAACAACTTGGAAACATCTTAAGGGTAGAAGCGACGTAGCTGTTGGATGTTCCAAGCGTTGCCGTAGACCTCGCCTTGACTGTTGGCCAGCTTGTACGTTCCGCGCTTCAGTACTTTGGCGATGATGAACGGCCCCTCCCAGGGGGGCGTGAGCTTGTGCCTCCCTCGGGCGTCTTGCCGCAGCCGAAGCACCAGATCGCCCACCTGGAGATCTCGGGGCCGGACCCCTCGGGCGTGGTAGCGTCGCAGGGACTGCTGATACCGCGCTGAGTGTAGTAAGGCCCTGTCCCGAGCCTCGTCCAGCTGGTCCAGCGAGTCTTCTCGTCTAGCTTGGTTGCTTTCTTCGTTGTAGGCCCTCGTCCTCGGGGAGCCGTATTCCAGGTCCGTGGGCAGGATGGCCTCGGCCCCGTAGACCAGGAAGAACGGCGTGAAACCCGTGGCCCGGCTTGGCGTCGTCCTCAGGCTCCAGACCACCGAGGGGAGTTCCTTCATCCATCGCTTGCCGAACTTGTTGAGACTGTTGTAAATCCGAGGCTTGAGCCCTTGTAGAATCATGCCGTTGGCACGTTCCACTTGCCCATTCGTCATGGGGTGAGCTACGGCGGCCCAGTCTACCCGGATGCTGTGATCATCGCAAAAATCCAAGAATTTTTTGCCGGTGAACTGGGTGCCATTGTCGGTGATGATGGAGTTCGGGACCCCGAAGCAATGGATGATATTGGTGAAGAACGCCACCGCCTGCTCGGACCTGATGCTGTTCAGGGGTCGGACCTCGATCCACTTGGAGAATTTGTCGATGGCGACCAGCAGGTGCGTGTAGCCCCCGGGCGCCTTCTGCAGAGGGCCGACGAGGTCCAGACCCCACACAGCGAAGGGCCAGGTGATGGGTATCGTCTGCAGAGCCTGAGCGGGCAGGTGGGTCTGCTTCGCATAGAATTGGCACCCTTCGCAGGCGCGGACAACTCTAGTGGCGTCAGCCACCGCCGTTGGCCAGTAGAAGCCTTGGCGGAAAGCATTCCCGACGAGGGTTCGGGGTGCTGCATGATGACCGCAAGCCCCCGAGTGTATTTCCTGCAGGAGTTCCTGGCCCTCGGCGATGGAGATGCATCGCTGGAGGATGCCCGAGGGGCTTCGGTGGTAGAGTTCCTTCTCATCGCCCAGCAAGACGAACGATTTGGCACGTCGCGCTACCCGCCGAGCCTCGGCGCGGTCGAGGGGCAGTTCTCCTTGGCGGAGATATTGCAGGTACGGGGTTTGCCAATCTTGATCTGGCACGACCCCGTTCTGCTCCTCCTCGATGCGCAGTGCTTCGCCCTCGGGCTCCGAGGGTTCCTCGGGGTGAGCCGAGGATGGCTCGGACTGGGCTGAGGGCACCTCGGACGAGGCCGAGGGTGCCTCGGGCTCGGGCGCGTCATCTATCTTGACGGAGGGTTGGTGCAGATCTCGGGAGAAGACGTCCAGGGGGACCGTCGTTCGCCCCGAGGCTATCTTTGCCAGCTCGTCCGCAGTCTCGTTGTAGCGCCGGGCGATGTGGTTAAGCTCGAGCCCGTAGAACTTGTCTTCCAGGCGTCGAACCTCCTCACAGTAGGCCCCCATCTTCGGGTCGCGGCAGAGGGAGTTCTTCATGACCTGGTCGATGACGAGCTGCGAGTCGCCGCGCGCATCGAGGCGTCAGACCCCTAGCTCGATGGCGATTCGCAATCCGTTGATCAGAGCCTCGTACTCAGCCACATTGTTGGACGCCGGGAAATGGAGGCGTAGCACGTAGCGCAGGTGTTTCCCGAGGGGCGAGACGAAAAGCAGGCCCGCGCCAGCTCCCGTCTTCATCAGCGACCCGTCGAAAAACATGGTCCAGAGCTCTGGTTGGATCGGAGCCGTCGGCAACTGGGTATCGACCCATTCGGCTACGAAATCCGCCAGTACCTGGGACTTGATGGCCTTCCGAGGGGCAAACGAGATTGCCTCGCCCATGATTTCCACCGCCCACTTCGCGATCCGTCCGGAGGCTTCTCGGCACTGGATGATCTCCCCCAGGGGGAAGGATGACACCACAGTCACCGGATGGGACTCGAAGTAATGTCGCAGCTTTCGCCTCGTCAGGGTCACTGCATATAGCAGCTTCTGGACTTGTGGGTAGCGGATCTTGGTTTCGGACAGCACTTCGCTGACGAAGTAGACTGGCCTCTGAATGGGCAAAGCATGCCCCTCCTCCTGCCTTTCGACTACGATCGCGGCGCTGACCACCTGAGTGGTTGCGGCGACGTAGACCAGGAGGGTTTCTCCATCAGCTGGGGGTACCAAGATGGGCGCCTGGGTGAGGAGCGCCTTCAGGTTCCCGAGGGCTTCCTCGGCCTCGGGAGTCCAAGTGAAGCACTCGGCCTTCCTTAAGAGGCGGTACAGGGGCAGGCCTCTTTCGCCGAGGCGCGAGATGAAGCGGCTCAAGGCCGCGAGGCATCCCATGACCCTCTGTACGCCTTTTAAGTCCTTGATAGGCCCCATGTTTGTGATCGCTGCGATCTTCTCCGGGTTGGCTTCGATGCCCCGCTCGGAGACGATGAACCCCAAGAGCATGCCTCGGGGCACCCCGAAGACGCACTTCTCGGGATTGAGCTTGACGCCCTTCGCCTTGAGACACCGGAATGTCAGTCCAAGGTCGGAGAGAAGGTCGGAGACTTTCCTCGTCTTAACTACGATGTCATCGACGTAGGCCTCGACCGTGCGACCAATGTGTTCGCCGAACACATGGTTCATGCACCGCTGGTACGTTGCACCCGCGTTTCTCAACCCGAACGGCATTGTGACATAACAGTACATGCCGAAGGGCGTGATGAAAGAAGTCGCGAGCTGGTCGGACTCTTTCATCTTGATTTGATGATACCCTGAGTAGGCATCGAGGAAAGACAGGGTTTCGCACCCTGCAGTGGAGTCCACAATTTGGTCGATGCGAGGTAGAGGGTAGGGGACCTTCGGACATGCTTTGTTGAGACCAGTGTAGTCTACACACATCCGCCACTTCCCCCCTTTTTTCCTCACAAGTACAGGGTTGGCAAGCCATTCGGGATGGAATACCTCTTTAATGAACCCTGCTGCCATCAGCTTGTGGACCTCCTCGCCTATCACCCTGCGCCTTTCCTCGTCGAATCGGCGCAGAGGCTGTCTGACCGGCCGGGCTCCGGCCCGAATATCCAACGAGTGCTCGGCGACATCCCTCGGTATGCCGGGCATGTCCGAGGGACTCCACGCAAAAACGTCGGCGTTTGCGCGGAGAAAGTCGACGAGCACTGCTTCCTATTTGGGGTCGAGCCCCGAACCGATCCGGATCTGCTTGGAGGTGTCACCACTGGGGTCGAGAGGGACGGCCTTAACCGTCTCCGCTGGCTCGAAGTTGCCGGCATGCCGCTTCACATCCGGCACCTCTCGGGAGAGGCTTTCCAGGTCGGCTATGAGGGCCTCGGACTCGGCGAGGGCCTCGGCGTACTCCACGCACTCCACATCGCATTCGAATGCGTGTTTGTACGTGGGGCCGACGGTGATGACCCCGTTGGGGCCCGGCATCTTGAGCTTTAGGTAAGTGTAGTTGGGGATGGCCATGAACTTCGCGTAGCATGGCCTTCCCAACACTGCGTGGTAGGTTCCTCGGAACCCGACCACCTCGAACGTCAATGTCTCCCTTCGGAAGTTGGAGGGTGTTCCGAAGCAGACAGGGAGGTCGAGCTGTCCGAGGGGCTGGACGCGCTTCCCGGGAATGATCCCGTGGAAGGGCGCAGCGCCTGCTCGGACGGATGACGGGTCGACGCGCAGGAGCCTGAGGGTCTCGGTGTAGATGATGTTGGGGCAGCTGCCTCCATCCATTAGGACCTTGGTGAGCCTGACGTCGCCGATGATGGGGTCGACGACGAGCGGGTACTTCCCCGGGCTCGGCACGTGGTCGGGGTGGTCGTCCCGGTCGAAGGTGATGGGCTTGTCGGACCAGTCTAGGTAGACTGGCGCCGCCACCTTCACCGAGCAGACCTCCCGACGCTCTTGCTTACGATGCCGAGCCGAGGCGTTTGCCGCATGCCCTCCGTAGATCATGAAGCAATCGCGGACCTCCGGGAACTCTCCTGCTTGGCGATCCTCCCTTTCGTCGTCGTCGTGAGCCCTGCCACCCTCTGCGGGCGGCCCGGCCCTGTGGAAGTGACGCCGAAGCATGACGCACTCTTCGAGGGTATGCTTGACGGGCCCCTGATGGTAGGGGCACGTCTCCTTGAGTGCCTTGTCGAAAAGGTTAGCGCCTCCGGGGGGCTTCCGAGGGTTCTTGCGCTCGGCGGCGGCGACAAGGTCTGCATCGGGAACGTCGCGTTTCGCTTGCGACTTCCTCCTGCCTTTCTTCTTGGCGCCGCGCGGAGTAGACGCCTCGGGAGCATCTTCCGACGGGCGGCCCTGGGGCTGCTTGTCCTTTCGGAAGATGGCCTCAACCGCCTCCTGGCCGGAGGCGAACTTGGTGGCGATGTCCATCAGCTCGCTCGCCCTGGTGGGGGTCTTGCGACCCAACTTACTCACCAGGTCGCGGCAGGTGGTGCCGGCGAGGAACGCGCCGATGACATCGGAGTCGGTGATGTTGGGCAGCTCGGTGCGCTGCTTCGAGAACCGCCGGATGTAGTCTCGGAGAGACTCTCCCGGCAGTTGCCGACAGCTCCGGAGGTCCCAGGAATTCCCGGGGCGCACGTACGTGCCCTGGAAGTTCCCGGCGAAAGCCTGGACCAAATCTTCCCAGTTGAAAATCTGCCCCGGAGGCAGGTGCTCCAACCAGGCACGAGCGGTGTCGGAGAGAAACAGGGGGAGGTTTCGGATGATGAGGTTGTCATCGTCCGTCCCACCCAGTTGACAGGCCAGGCGGTAGTCTGCAAGCCACAATTCCGGTCTCGTCTCCCCCGAGTACTTCGTGATAGTAGTCGGGGGTCGGAATCGGGGCGGAAACGGCGCCCGCCGAATGGCTCGGCTAAAGACCTGCGGACCGGGTGGTTCGGGCGAGGGACTCCGATCCTCCCCGCTGTCGTAGCGTCCCCCACGCCTGGGGTGGTAGCCTCGGCGCACCCTTTCGTCGAGGCGTGCTCGACGGTCGCGATGAGGGTGCTCGTCGCCGAGGTGGCCCGGGGCCGCAGGCGCGGTGTTGCGCGTGCGCCTGGTGAAGACCGAGGCTTCCCGCGTGAGTCGGGAAGTCTCGGCACGAGGTTCCGAGGGGTATCCCTGCCTTCGGGAGGCAGAGCTCTCGGCCCGCCGGGCCGCAGCGCCTTCCAGGAGATGCTTGAGTTCTCCCTGGATTCGCCGACCCTCGGTGGTTGATGACTCCGGCATCGCGCGGAGGAGCATCGCTGCAGCGGCCAGGTCCTGACCGGTTCCGCCGGATGCGGGAGGCGGTCTGTCCCTGGCATCGTTGGCGATGCGATGCTGGAGACCTTGGGGCAGGTGACGTATTCCTCCGGCCGGGGGCTGGCTCGCCCATACCTGCCCGATGTTCTGGCGGATTGCCTCGAGCGCTCCTGCTCCCTCATCGAGCCCGGCCTGCGCCCCGCGGACTTGCTCGAGCTGTGGGTCGTGACCCCCCGCCGGAACGGGGACCACAGCTAGCTCCCGCGGGATGTCGGCGCGAGGCGCTGGCCTAGGGGGATCACCATCCTCCGGCATGCCGAGACAGCCGCCTCCGGAGGGATCCCCTAACTCGATGTGGAAACATTCGCGACTCGGGCCACAGTCCTTGTCGCCAAGGCTGCGGCTGCCGTCGGAACAGTCGGAGAGGCAGTAGTCACATGCGGTCATGAAGTCCCGCATGGCACTAGGGTTGCCAGATCCGGAGAAATCCCAGCAGATGCTGGGGTCGTCATCTTCCTCGGACCCAGAGGGTCCGTAGGTCGAGACACCCGTCAATCGGTCCCAAGGCGACCGCACACGAAACCCCAGAGAGGTTGCACTCGCCTCAATGTGAGCGTCCGCCAAAGCGAGGTCGCCAGGCGGGCTGAGGCCGAGTCGAAATGACGAAAGATGGGTAGCAGTCGGTACCTTTTTGTCGACGAGGGGCGATGAAGTCACGTCGGGGGCTGACCACGCCGTCGTCTTGGGTACGAGGGCGACGTCCTGCAGGCCTTCCGTGAGCGTGCTGGCGTCGTCCACTTGCTCGGAGTCGACGTGTTGCGAGGGGATGGCGCTCGCGTTTGCCTTGAACGCGAGGGCGACGCTTGGCGTGTCCTCCGTCGAGGCGCCGGGGATGTCGATTTGCTCGACAGCCGTCGGAGCGCGATCTCCCGCTCGGCCCCGGTTGCCCCGCCTCCTCCTCCTCCGATGGCGAGGGAGAGGATGGGGCGAGCTCGAAAGTTGTCCTTCCCCCACGCGGGAAAGACGTCGTCGATTCCGCCGCCGGCGGGCGGGCTGTCCGCCACCATTGTCGTTGTCGCGCGGCGGTGGAAGGAGTATCATGTCGTAGTCGCCGTCGAGCGACATGAACTCGAGGTTCCCGAAACGGAGCACCGTCCCGGGTTGAAGAGGTCGTTGGAGACTGCCCATCTGGAGCTTGACGGGAAATCGAACGTCAACACGCAGCAGGCCCCTACCTGGCGCGCCAACTGTCGGCGTTCCGAGACCGGGGGGTCCTCGAGCCGACGAGTGAGTGTGCCGCGTGCCCCAGCCCAGATGGGTCGAGCGCGTGGAGCGAGCGCGAAGGGGGGAACAGAGAGAGAGGTCGGTGGCCGGAGCCGGGTCGTGAGGGAGTCGGAGAATTCCCGCGGCCTTCGTGTTCGTCCCGCGCCCAGGTCGGGTGCGCTTGCAGTAGGGGGTTACAAGCGTCCGCGCGAGGTGAGGGGAGAGAGCGGCCCCGAGAGAGCGCCTGCCCCTGCCCTTCGTCCCCGCGAGGCCAACCTCCTCTAAGAAGGCCCTGGTCCTCCCTTTTATAGTCGTAAGGAGAGGATCCAGGTGTACAAGATGGGGGTGTAGCAAGGTGCTACGTGTCTAGCGAGAGAGAGCTAGCGCCCTATGTACATGCCAAGGTGGCAGCCGAAGAGATCTTGGCACCCTGTTGGTGTGGCGTCGTGGCTGTTGGAGGAGTAACGGAGCCGGACGGGGAGACAGCTGTCGGAGTGGCTGGGCCCTTGCTGACGTCCTCCTGCTTTCGTAAGGGAGCTGAGAGTCGCCGTCGTCATGGTCTAGCGGGGCGCCATCATTTGCCTATCTGGCGTGGCTGGCCAGATGGGACGCCGGTCTTGTTCTCTGCGACCCAAGTCGGCTCAGGGCAGGGCGATGATGACGCTTCCTGTTGACGTGGCGGTCTCGTGTCCTAGGTCGGGCGTCGTGGAAGCTCCTCCGAAGCCGAGGTCGAGTCCGTCCTGCAAGACAGAGGCAGAGTCCGAGCCCTGGGTTCGGGCGAGGCAGAGATCGTTAGGCAGAGGCCGAGGCGGAGTCCGAGCCCTGGGTCGGGCGAGGCGGAGTTCGTCGTCTTCCGGGGCCTTAGCCCGAGTCCGAGCCCTTGGGCGGAGCGGAGTTCGCCGTCTTCCGGGGCCTTAGCCCGAGTCCGAGCCCTTGGGCGGAGCGGAGTTCGCCGTCTTCCGGGGCCTTAGCCCGAGTCCGAGCCCTTGGGCGGAGCGGAGTTCGCCGTCTTCCGGGGCCTTAGCCCGAGTCCGAGCCCTTGGGCGGAGCCTCCTGTGGCACTTCTGGCGAAGTCTGGTCGCCCGTCGGTCTTACCTTTTGCGTTAAACGCCCCGGTGACTCGGTCGGTTGGCGCGGTGATTTAGTCAGGGTTTCTTCTTATCGAAGGCGGGGCCTAGGGCGAGCCGGAGATGCGTCTGCCGTGAAAGAGGAGGCCTCAGACGAGACGGAGTCATCTTAGGGTCGGCTGCCCTCGCCCGAGGCTAGGCTCGGGCGTGGCGTGGTCAAGTCACTCGTATGGACTGATCCCTGACTTAATCAAACCCATCAGGCCTTTGCAGCTTTATGCTGATGGGGGTTACCAGCTGAGAATTAGGCGTCTTGAGGGTACCCCTAATTATGGTCCCCGACACATTCAGTCAATAAAAAGACCAAGTGTTGGATTCAACAAAGGAGCAAGGGGGCAGCCGAGGGCACCTCTGGCTGGAGGCACCGGACTGTCCGGTGTGCACCGGACAGTGTCCGGTGCGCCCAGAGGACTCCAACTCAAAACTCTTCGCCCTCGGGAATTCTCGGAAGCCGGCGCGCTATAATTCACCGGACTGTCCGGTGTGCACCGGACATGTCCGGTGCTCCAAGGAAGCGCGGTCTCCGGAACTAGCCAGCCTCGGGTTTGCGCGGCAGCCGCTCCGCTAAAATTCACCGGACTGTCCGGTGTGCACCGGACTGTCCGGTGTGCCAGCGGAGCAACGGCTCTCTGCGGCGCCAACGGCTCCCTGCGGAGCATTTAATGCGCGCGTAGCGCGCGCAGACGTCAGGATCGCCCATACCGGTGCACCGGACATCAAACAGTACATGTCCGGTGTGCACCGGACACCCAGGAGGGCCCAGAAGTCAGAAGCTCCAACGGTCAGAATCCAACGGCAATGGTGACGTGGCAGGGGCACCGGACTGTCCGGTGTGCACCGGACTGTCCGGTGCGCCATCGAACAGACAGGTTCCAGCAACGGTCACTTTTGGTGGTTGAGGCTATAAATACCCCAACCACCCCACATTCATTGCCATCCAAGTTTTCCACTTCTCAACTACTACAAGAGCTCTTGCATTCAATTCTAGACACACCAAATAGATCAAGTCCTCTCCAAATTCCACACAACTCCATAGTGACTAGAGAGAGTGATTTGCTCGTGTTCTTTCGAGCTCTTGCGCTTGGATCGCATTCTTTTCTTTCTCACTTGTTCTTGTGATCAATCTCAATTGTAACCAAGGCAAGAGGCACCAATTGTGTGGTGGCCCTTGCGGGGAAGTTTTTGTTCCCGTTTGATTGAGAAGAAGAGAAAGCTCACTCGATCCGTGGGATCGTTTGAGAGAGGGAAGGGTTGAAAGAGACCCGGCCTTTGTGGCCTCCTCAACGGGGAGTAGGTTTGCGAGAACCGAACCTCGGTAAAACAAATCCGCGTGTCACACTCTTATTTGCTTGCGATTTGTTTTGCGCCCTCTCTCGCGGACTCGTTTTCTTATTACTAACGCTAACCCGGCTTGTAGTTGTGATTATTTTTGTAAATTTCAGTTTCGCCCTATTCACCCCCCCCCTCTAGGCGACTATCAATTGGTATCAGAGCCCGGTGCTTCATTAGAGCCTAACCGCTCGAAGTGATGTCGGGAGATCACGCCAAGAAGGAGATGGAGACCGGCGACAAGCCCACTACAAGCCAAGGGAGCACTTCATCGGAAGAGTCCCGCACCAAGAGAAGGGAGAAGAAGAAGAGCTCCTCCAAACGGAAGGAGAAAAGATCTTCCTCTTCTCACCACAAAGAGAAGAAGGAAAAATCTTCCTCTCACAAGCCGCATCGGAGTGGGGACAAGCACAAGAGGATGAGGAAAGTGGTCTACTACGAGACCGACACTTCATCGACATCCACCTCTGGCTCCGACGCGACATCGGTTACTTCTAAACGCCAAGAGCGTAAGAAGTATAGTAAGATTCCCCTACGCTATCCTCGCATTCCGAAACATACGCCTTTACTTTCCGTCCCATTAGGCAAACCACCGACTTTTAATGGTGAAGATTACGCTATGTGGAGTAATTTGATGCGATTTCATCTAACCTCTCTCCACAAAAGATTATGGGATGTTGTTGAGTATGGTGTACAGGTACCATCCGTAGGGGATGAGGACTACGACACGGACGAAGTGGCCCAAATCGAGCACTTCAACTCCCAAGCCGCAACCATCCTCCTTGCCTCTCTAAGCAAGGAGGAATACAACAAAGTACAAGGGTTGAAGAACGCCAAGGAGATTTGGGACCTACTCAAGACGGCGCACGAGGGTGATGAACTCACCAAAATCACCAAACGGGAAACGATCGAGGGGGAGCTCGGTCGTTTTCGTCTTCGCCAAGGGGAGGAGCCACAAGACATGTACAACCGGCTCAAGACCTTGGTGAACCAAGTGCGCAACCTCGGGAGCGCAAAATGGGATGACCACGAGGTGGTTAAGGTTATTTTAAGAGCACTTATTTTCCTTAACCCTACTCAAGTACAATTAATTCGTGGTAATCCTAGATATCCACTAATGACCCCCGAGGAAGTTATCGGGAATTTTGTAAGCTTTGAATGCATGATTAAGGGCTCGAAGAAGATCAACGAGCTTGACGAGCCTTCCACATCCGAGGCGCAACCGGTGGCCTTCAAGGCAACGGAGGAGAAGAAGGAGGAGTCTACACCAAGTAGACAACCGATTGACGCCTCCAAGCTCGACAACGAGGAGATGGCCCTAATCATCAAAAGCTTTCGGCAAATCCTCAAGCAACGGAAGGGGAAGGATTACAAATCCCGTTCCAAGAAGGTTTGGTACAAGTGTGGTAAGCCCGGTCATTTTATTGCAAAATGTCCTATGTCTAGTGACAGTGACAGGGGCGACGACAAGAAGGGAAGAAGAAAGGAGAAGAAGAAGTACTACAAGAAGAAGGGCGGCGATGCCCATGTTTGTCGGGAGTGGGACTCCGACGAAAGCTCAAGCGACTCCTCCGACGACGAGGACGCCGCCAACATCGCCGTCACCAAGGGCCTCCTCTTCCCCAACGTCGGCCACAAGTGTCTCATGGCCAAGGACGGCAAAAAGAAGGTAAAATCAAAGTCCTCCACTAAATATGAAACATCTAGTGATGAGGATGATGATAAAAATGAGGAGGATAATTTGCGCATTCTTTTTGCTAACCTCAACATGCAACAAAAAGAAAAATTAAATGAATTGATTAGTGCTATACATGAGAAGGATGATCTCTTGGATTCTCAAGAGGACTTCCTTATTAAAGAAAATAAAAAGCATGTTAAGGTTAAAAATGCTTATGCTCTAGAGGTAGAAAAATGTAACAAATTATCTAGTGAGCTAAGCACTTGCCATGACACTATTGCCAACCTTAGAAATGAAAATGCTAAACTAATTGCTAAGGTTGATTCTCATGCTTGCATTGATCCTAGAAATGATAATGTTGATTTACTTGCTAGGATTGATGAGTTGAATGTTTCTATCACTAGCCTTAGAAATGAGAATGAAAAACTAATTGCTAAGGCTAAGGATTTTGATGTTTGCAATGCTACTATGATATGACCACGCCATTAAGCAACATGTTACAACCCCCAAGTCATACTACATCAACTCAAGTACAACCAACATCATCACCAACCCAAGTCTTTGATGGACCAATTACACGTAGCCGAGCTAAGAAGCTACAGCAAGAGGTGCACGCGCTACTTTATGAATTTCAATTAAATACTAATGAGAACTTTATGCTACCTAAGTCGTGTATGTTGATATTACTTAGGTTCACCAAAGAGGAAGGACAAAACATATCAAGGGCAAATCAGCAAGAAGAGTTATGTCCGAGTGAGTCCAGCACTACAGAACCGTCCAGAAGAAACAGTCATATCTTTTGATTCCCAAAAGCTATGAAGGCCCATAAGTACTTTTTGGAAAGCTCTTGAAGTCTAGTTTCCAATGTTTCTAAAGCCGACTTAACCACATCTACCAGAAAGGCAGCCGACCTACTTTAGTGCCGACTGGTCAGAAAATCCGAGTCAGTCCCGCGCAACAGAACCGTCCAGAAGAAACAGTCATATCTTTTGATCCCCAAAAGCTATGAAGGCCCATAAGTACTTTTTGGAAAGCTCTTGAAGTCTAGTTTCCAATGCTTCTAAAGCCGACTTAACCACATCTACCAGAAAGGCAGCCGACCTACTTTAGTGCTGACTGGTCAGAAGGTCAACAGTCTGCTTGATGACCAAGTTTTCGTATTAAACTGCATCATTCTACGAAGTTTCATTAAGCATGCTATAGATGGTGAGAAAGCTTATCAAGTTAGCTTTCCAATGCAACCAGTCCCACGTCATTTGAAGATTCCTAGAAGAAGTTATTGTCAAAATACTGAAGGCTGTGCAGAAGTCAAACAGCCACACGGAAATCAGCTCTGCAGATCTCCCGAAGAGGCTCCTTCACATTAGCTCGTGAAAATACTTTTGTTTTGTGTTTATACCTCGCTAAGGCTGGTTGTTACTAGTATAAATACCCCCCTATGTCTATGATGTAAGGCAGCTTATGATAATCTAAAACAGAACCCCTTTGTTCAGCTGTGTGCTAACAAATATTGAGAGTGATCTCTACCCCTTTGCTCTTGTGAATTCCTTCGCGGGATTGCAGAAGCGGCGGCTTCATCCGCTCCCAATTGGTGCTCCTACTCCCTTCGAGGTCTCCTCGATTGATTGTGGGCTGTGTTGGTTGGTTCTTTGAGAGTGTGGTTGGGCGAATCCTCGATTCAGGCTACCGGTTAAAGACGGTGGTTGGCTTCGAGTTTTATTTGTCAGGTTGCACTAGTTATCGCTGCTTGCAGCAAGTTATCTTGGCTTCTTTGAAGCTAGTTATCTGAAGATTGATCCTACGTCGTGAAGATCGGGCATCGTGACGCATCATCTGGTATCAAAGCCTCAGTTGCCACGGTAGGATTCTTTACCCTTAGCTACATATATTTTGTGTTCGTCCTATCCACCCAAAAGCCATAAAATATTTTTGCCATAGCCTTTTCTTTCAATCTGTTGTTCCAGTGAGTTTTGTTAAGTTTCAGTCCTTAGAATCTTTGTTTAGTTGCTGGTCACTCTATCCTTTGTGTTTTCCTTTGAGCCTCTTATATATATCTGAAAATATCCACAAAAAGAGTATTCTGAAAAAAAAACCTCATCATTTCCTTCGTGTTAACTTTGATCCTATTTAAGTTATAGCTGTTGGTTGAGTTCTTTGTTAAGTATTATAAAGTGTGCAATATCATATAAGATCTCTGTGTTTAGTTTTATAAAAAAGAGTATCAAAAAAAAGAGAAGAAAGAAAAGTACCAAAGAAAAGTGTTGAACAAGATTGTGAAAGAAAAGTAAAACAATCAGTTTGTTTATGTGCACAAGTGCTGAAAATTTTATCAAGTTATTCAACCAGTTTGCTATTGTCATTTGGTGCAAAATTTTGGTTGGATCTGATTGCAACACTTGCATTCCAATCATACTCCTTGTCTGCATCAAATCTGAAATTTCTTGCGCGTGTGTTTGATCTATTTACATCACTCGAATCTTGTGGTCAGCACTAGGCAGGGAACTTCTAGTCGGATGGTTATTTAACTTAACAACAACTAGAATTCAGATTGTATCCCTTGTTTATTAATCCCCACCAAGCTCCACATATAAGCCATCGTAATCGGTACTCTGGTCTTGTATTCGCTTAACCACCACTTTCTTGTTACCACCACACATTTTCTTGCAACCCGCAGGGAACTCATAAGAGCTTTGGTTGGTAAGAGTGGTGAGGTTGTGAGATTCTATATAGCTTCATATTCCACCTATATTTGTTGCCTTGTGTCACTAACTTCGCAGGAAGATGGATCCCAACGTTGACATTGAAGAATGTGTCACCCTGATACAATTCAATGAGCTCAAACAAAGCATAGAAGCCAAGCAAGATCTGTTGGCACAAGATCTTCAGACACTTATGGCTGAAATCAGAGGTCGTCGACGACTCCCCGACGGTGTAAGAAACCATGATGAAGATGGGGAAGAAGATGAAGGAAATTATTCTAGAAGAGCAAGTGAACATGGGAGGAGAAATCAAGGTGCTACATATGGTAGAGGAAGAGGCTGGAATCGAAGAAATAATGACAATGAAGAATCTGAATTTGGGGATGATCAGTCTCAACATCGCTATGGTCGTCGTCATCATAGAGGCGTCAACCAAGAAGAGAGATTTGGGAAACTTAAGTTTACCATGCCAAAATTTGATGGTAGATCTGATCCTGAAGATTATTTCACATGGGAATTGAAAGTGGAGAAAATCTTCCGCCTACATAATTATTCAGAGGAGAAGAAACTTGCAATGGCATCTCTTGAGTTTGAAGGATATGCTCTGATTTGGTGGGAGCAACTTCTTCGTGATCGTGAAGAAGATGGAGAGGACCCTATTATTACTTGGCAAGAGATGAAGCGAGAAATGAGAATTCGTTTTGTGCCGAAGCATTATCGGCGTGATCTTTTTGATAAATTGCAGAATTTGAGGCAAGGAAGTTTCTCTGTTGAGGAGTATTATAAGGAGATGGAGAAGGCCATGATTAGAGCCAATGTGTATGAAGACGAAGAGCAAACCATTGCACGTTTCATGGCTGGGTTACACCGCAACATTCAGCATATTGTTGAGTTTCAGCCGTACCAAAGTCTTATTGATTTGGTACATCAAGCCACCAAAGCTGAACGCCAGCTGCAACAAGATGCTAAGAGCAGCAAGCCCTTGTCATATGGTGCACGAACCATGACTGGAGGAAGCAAATCGATCTCAAGGTTTACTGCTGCATCCTCAGCAACAAAAGGTTCAACTGGAGGCTTGCGATCCAATATTCAAGGCAATTCTAGTGGAAAGAACGGTGCTGCTCCAAACACGAGTTATAAACCAGCAGCCTCCACTTCAACGTCAGTGGGATCAACAGCCAAGAGTAGTGGTATTCAGTGCTTCAAGTGTGGAGGTCGAGGTCATGTCATAAAGGAGTGTCCAAATAATCGTGTGAGCCTTGTGAATGATGATGGAGAATATACTTCAGCTAGTGAAGAGGAAGCTGAAGCAGAAAATATAGAAGATAAAATTGAGGAACACACTGGATGTGAATTTGAGCATGGTACTACTCTGGTGGTTACACAAATCTTGAGTGTTCAAATGAAAGAAGCTGAAATTGGACAACGACATAATCTTTTTCAAACGCGAGCCAAAGTACAAGACAAAGTAGTAAAGGTGATCATTGATGGAGGGAGCTGCCATAATCTTGCAAGTCGTGAGATGGTTGACAAGCTTGGTTTGAAGTTGCAGCGACACCCTCATCCATATCATGTCCAATGGCTGAATGAATCGGGAGATATCAAGATTGGTTATAAAGTGAAAGTTCCGTTCAAGATTGGAGAGTATGTTGACATAGTGGAGTGTGATGTTGCACCCATGTCTGTTTGTCACATGCTGCTAGGAAGACCTTGGCAATATGACCGATATTCTCAACATTGTGGAAGAACAAATCAATACACGCTAGATCTGAAAGGGAGAAAGTTTGTACTCAAGCCTATGACCCCTCAACAAATCATGGCTGAACACTTACAAAAGAAAACTGAAATTAGTACAGCAAGTAGAGGAGGAGAAGAGCAAAAGAAATTGAGTGCCATCCACAATTCGGTGAGCGAGTGCTACAAGCCAAATTTAAGAGATAAAAAGAAGGAAGAGGGAGAACATCTAGTTATGCTAGCCACAAAATCTGAGCTGAGAGAAGTGAGGAACAACCCATATCAAGTGCTCTTTGTACTTGTGAACAAAGAAGCTCTAATTTCTCCTAACGACATAACATCTCTTCCTAGTGTTGTGGCTGATCTTTTACAGGACTTTGAAGACGTGTTTCCACAAGAAACACCGGCTGGACTACCTCCAATTCGAGGGATTGAGCATCAAATCGATCTTATTCCAGGGGCTGCACTTCCTAACCGTCCACCATATCGAACCAATCCTGAAGAAACTAAGGAAATACAAAGGCAAGTGCAAGAACTTCTTGATAAAGGTTTTGTTCGTGAAAGCTTAAGCCCTTGTGCTGTTCCTGTGATTTTAGTACCTAAGAAAGATGGATCTTGGAGGATGTGTGTTGATTGTAGAGCTATAAATAAAATTACCGTTCGCTATCGCCATCCTATTCCACGGCTAGATGATATGCTTGATGAATTAAGTGGTTCCACAATTTTTACTAAAATTGATTTGAGAAGTGGATACCATCAAATAAGAATGAAAACTGGAGATGAATGGAAGACTGCATTTAAAACAAAATTTGGGTTGTATGAATGGTTAGTAATGCCCTTTGGGTTGACTAATGCTCCTAGTACTTTTATGAGAT
Organism: Zea luxurians; assembly: GCA_029449295.1. Classification (NCBI taxonomy): domain Eukaryota; kingdom Viridiplantae; phylum Streptophyta; class Magnoliopsida; order Poales; family Poaceae; genus Zea; species Zea luxurians. The sequence continues at coordinate 131,224,298 of JAOPSE010000007.1, forward strand.
TAATGAACCATGTCTTAAGAACTTTCATTGGAAAATTTGTTGTTGTCTACTTCGATGATATTCTAATTTACAGCAAGTCTTTTGATGAACATGTGAAACACATTCGACAAGTTTTAGATGAGCTTAGAAAGGAGAAATTATTTGCTAATCTTGAGAAGTGCAGTTTTTGCACAGACCATGTTGTGTTTCTTGGCTTTGTTATTTCAGCAGAAGGAATAGAGGTGGATGAATCCAAGGTGAAAGCCATCAAGGATTGTCCAGCTCCAACGAATGTAAGTCAAGTAAGAAGTTTTCATGGTCTTACTGGTTTTTATAGAAGATTTGTGCGAGATTTCAGTACTATCGCTTTCCCTTTAAATAAATTGACAAAGAAAGGTGTTGAATTTAAATGGGGAAACTCACAAGAAGATGCTTTTCAAGAATTGAAGAAACGATTGACTGAAGCACCTGTACTTATTCTTCCTGATTTCACTAAAACTTTTGAAGTAGAATGTGATGCTAGTGGGATTGGGATAGGAGGAGTTTTAATGCAACAAGGAAAACCTATAGCATATTTTAGTGAAAAATTGAGAGGTGCTCAATTAAATTATTCTGTGTATGACAAAGAATTGTATGCTTTGGTCCGAACGCTTGAAACATGGCAGCACTACTTATGGCCAAAAGAATTTGTTATTCATTTCGAACATGAAGCCTTGAAGTATTTGAAAGGGCAAGCCAAACTAAACCGTCGCCATGCCAAATGGGTTGAGTTTATCAAAACATTTCCATACATTGTGAAATATAAGAAAGGTAAGGACAATGTGGTCACTGATGCCTTATCTCGAAGGAATGTGTTGTTGAATCAACTAGAGATAAAAGTTTTGGGTCTTGAAAATTTGAAAGAAATGTATAATGATGATCCTGAATTTTCAGAACCATACATTCGTTGTAAAGATGGAAAAGGTTGGGATAAATATCATATACATGATGGATTTTTGTTTAGAGCTAACAAACTTTGTGTACCAAATTCTTCGGTTAGATTGCTTTTATTGCAGGAGCCACGAGGGAATGGTCCATTTCGTGTTCTTGCCAAGATCAATGATAATGCATACAAAATAGATCTTCCACCAAGCTATGGCGTGAGCAACACGTTCAATGTTGCTGACCTCTTACCATATACAAGCGAAGACATTTCAGAGTCGAGGACGACTCCTTTTCAAGGGGAGGAGGATGATATGACCACGCCATTAAGCAACATGTTACAACCCCCAAGTCATACTACATCAACTCAAGTACAACCAACATCATCACCAACCCAAGTCTTTGATGGACCAATTACACGTAGCCGAGCTAAGAAGCTACAGCAAGAGGTGCACGCGCTACTTTATGAATTTCAATTAAATACTAATGAGAACTTTATGCTACCTAAGTCGTGTATGTTGATATTACTTAGGTTCACCAAAGAGGAAGGACAAAACATATCAAGGGCAAATCAGCAAGAAGAGTTATGTCCGAGTGAGTCCAGCACTACAGAACCGTCCAGAAGAAACAGTCATATCTTTTGATTCCCAAAAGCTATGAAGGCCCATAAGTACTTTTTGGAAAGCTCTTGAAGTCTAGTTTCCAATGTTTCTAAAGCCGACTTAACCACATCTACCAGAAAGGCAGCCGACCTACTTTAGTGCCGACTGGTCAGAAAATCCGAGTCAGTCCCGCACAACAGAACCGTCCAGAAGAAACAGTCATATCTTTTGATCCCCAAAAGCTATGAAGGCCCATAAGTACTTTTTGGAAAGCTCTTGAAGTCTAGTTTCCAATGCTTCTAAAGCCGACTTAACCACATCTACCAGAAAGGCAGCCGACCTACTTTAGTGCTGACTGGTCAGAAGGTCAACAGTCTGCTTGATGACCAAGTTTTCGTATTAAACTGCATCATTCTACGAAGTTTCATTAAGCATGCTATAGATGGTGAGAAAGCTTATCAAGTTAGCTTTCCAATGCAACCAGTCCCACGTCATTTGAAGATTCCTAGAAGAAGTTATTGTCAAAATACTGAAGGCTGTGCAGAAGTCAAACAGCCACACGGAAATCAGCTCTGCAGATCTCCCGAAGAGGCTCCTTCACATTAGCTCGTGAAAATACTTTTGTTTTGTGTTTATACCTCGCTAAGGCTGGTTGTTACTAGTATAAATACCCCCCTATGTCTATGATGTAAGGCAGCTTATGATAATCTAAAACAGAACCCCTTTGTTCAGCTGTGTGCTAACAAATATTGAGAGTGATCTCTACCCCTTTGCTCTTGTGAATTCCTTCGCGGGATTGCAGAAGCGGCGGCTTCATCCGCTCCCAATTGGTGCTCCTACTCCCTTCGAGGTCTCCTCGATTGATTGTGGGCTGTGTTGGTTGGTTCTTTGAGAGTGTGGTTGGGCGAATCCTCGATTCAGGCTACCGGTTAAAGACGGTGGTTGGCTTCGAGTTTTATTTGTCAGGTTGCACTAGTTATCGCTGCTTGCAGCAAGTTATCTTGGCTTCTTTGAAGCTAGTTATCTGAAGATTGATCCTACGTCGTGAAGAACGGGCATCGTGACGCATCATACTATTTTCGACCTTAGAACTAAAAATGATATGTTGCATGCTAAGGTTGTTGAACTAAAATCTTGCAAACCCTCTACATCTAGTGTTGAGCATATTTCCATTTGTACTAGATGTAGAGATATTAATGTTGATGCTATCCATGATCACCTAGCCTTAATTAAAAAACAAAATGATCACATAGCACAACTTAATGCTAAAATTAGAGAGCATGACTTAGAAAATGAAAAATTTAAATTGGCTAGAAGCATGCTCTATAATGGGAGACGCCCTGGCATTAAGGACGGCATTGGCTTCCAAAAGGGAGACAATGTCAAAATTAATGCCCCTCCAAAGAACTTACCTAACTTTGTTAAGGGCAAGGCTCCCATGCCTCAGGATAACGAGGGTTACATTTTGTACCCTGCCGGATATCCTGAGAGCAAAATTAGGAAAACTCATTCTAGGAAGTCTCACTCTGGCCCTAATCATGCTTTTATGTATAAGGGTGAGACATCTAGATCTAGGCAACCAACCCATGCAAAGTTGCCTAGAAAGAAAACTACTAATGCATCAAATGATCATAGCATTTCATTTAAAACTTTTGATGCATCTTATGTTTTGACTAACAAATCCGGCAAGATAGTTGCCAAGATTGTTGGGGGCAAACACAAGGGCTCCAAGACTTGTGTTTGGGTACCCAAAGTTCTTGTATCTAATGCCAAAGGACCCAAAACCGTTTGGGTACCTAAAACAAAGAACTAAACTTGTTTTGTAGGTTTATGCATCCGGGGGCTCAAGTTGGATACTCGACAGCGGGTGCACAAACCACATGACAGGGGAGAAAAGGATGTTCTCCTCATATGAGAAAAACCAAGATCCCCAACGAGCTATCACATTCGGGGATGGAAATCAAGGTTTGGTCAAAGGTTTGGGTAAAATTGCTATATCACCTGACCATACCATTTCCAATGTTTTTCTTATAGATTCCTTAGATTACAATTTGCTTTCCGTATCCCAATTATGTCAAATGGGCTACAACTGTCTTTTTACTGATACTGGTGTTACTGTCTTTAGAAGAAGTGATGATTCAATAGCTTTTAAGGGAGTGTTAGAGGGTCAGCTATACTTGGTAGATTTTGATAGAGCTGAACTCGACACTTGCTTAATTGCTAAGACTAATATGGGTTGGTTATGGCATCGCCGACTAGCCCATGTTGGGATGAAGAATCTTCATAAGCTTCTAAAGGGAGAGCACATTTTAGGACTAACCAATGTTCATTTTGAGAAAGACAGGATCTGTAGCGCATGCCAAGCCGGGAAGCAAGTTGGTGTCCATCATCCTCACAAAAACATCATGACTACCGACAGGCCACTGGAGCTCCTACACATGGATTTATTGGGCCCGATCGCTTACATAAGCATCGGCGGTAGTAAGTATTGTCTTGTAATTGTAGATGATTATTCTCGCTTCACTTGGGTATTCTTTTTGCAGGAAAAATCACAAACCCAAGAGACCTTAAAAGGATTCTTGAGACGAGCTCAAAATGAGTTCGGCTTAAGGATCAAGAAAATTAGAAGCGACAACGGGACGGAGTTCAAGAACTCTCAAATTGAAGGCTTTCTTGAGGAGGAGGGCATCAAGCATGAGTTCTCTTCTCCCTACACTCCACAACAAAATGGTGTAGTAGAGAGGAAGAATCGAACTCTATTGGACATGGCAAGAACCATGCTTGATGAGTACAAGACACCGGATCGGTTTTGGGCCGAGGCGGTCAACACCGCCTGCTACGCCATCAACCCGTTATATCTTCACCGAATCCTCAAGAAGACATCTTATGAACTCCTAACCGGTAAAAAGCCAAACATTTCATATTTTAGAGTTTTTGGTAGCAAATGCTTTATTCTTGTTAAGAGAGGTAGAAAATCTAAATTTGCTCCTAAAACTGTAGAAGGCTTTTTACTAGGATATGACTCAAACACAAGGGCATATAGAGTCTTTAATAAGTCCTCAGGACTTGTTGAAGTTTCTTGTGACGTTGTGTTTGATGAGACTAATGGCTCTCAAGTAGAGCAAGTTGATCTTGATGATATAGGTGAAGAACAGGCTCCATGCATAGCGCTAAGGAACATGTCCATTGGGGATGTGTGTCCTAAGGAATCCGAAGAGCCTCCACATGCACAAGATCAACCATCCTCCTCCATGCAAGCATCTCCACCACCTCAAGTTGAGGATGAGGCTCAAGATATTGAACAAGAAGATCAAGAAGATGAGCCACCTCAAAATGACGGCAACGATCAAGGGGGAGATGCAAATAATGAAGACAAGGAGGATGAACAACCAAGGCCGCCACACCCAAGAGTCCACCAAGCAATACAACGAGATCACCCCGTCAACACCATCCTCGGCGATATTCATAAGGGGGTAACTACTCGATCTCGTGTTGCTCATTTTTGTGAACATTACTCGTTTGTTTCCTCTATTGAGCCAACCAGGGTAGAGGAAGCACTACAAGATTCGGATTGGGTAGTGGCGATGCAAGAGGAGCTCAACAATTTCACAAGGAATGAGGTATGGCATTTAGTTCCACGTCCTAATCAAAATGTTGTAGGAACCAAGTGGGTCTTCCGCAACAAGCAAGACGAGCATGGTGTGGTGACTAGGAACAAAGCTCGACTCGTGGCCAAGGGGTACTCACAAGTCGAAGGTTTGGATTTTGGTGAAACCTATGCACCCGTAGCTAGGCTTGAGTCAATTCGCATATTATTAGCCTATGCTACTTACCATGGCTTCAAGCTTTATCAAATGGACGTAAAGAGTGCCTTCCTCAATAGACCGATCAAGGAGGAGGTCTATGTTGAGCAACCTCCCGGCTTTGAAGACAGTGAGTATCCTAACCATGTTTATAGGCTCTCTAAGGCGCTTTATGGGCTCAAGCAAGCCCCAAGAGCATGGTATGAATGCCTTAGAGATTTCCTTATTGCTAATGGCTTCAAAGTCGGCAAGGCCGATCCTACTTTATTTACTAAAACTCTTGACGATGATTTGTTTGTATGCCAAATTTATGTTGATGATATCATATTTGGGTCTACTAACAAATCTACATGTGAAGAATTTAGTAGGATCATGACACAAAAATTCGAGATGTCGATGATGGGGGAGTTGAAGTATTTTCTAGGATTCCAAGTCAAGCAACTCCAAGAGGGCACCTTCCTTAGCCAAACGAAGTATACTCAAGATATCCTAACCAAGTTTGGAATGAAGGATGCCAAGCCCATCAAGACACCCATGGGAACAAATGGGCATCTCGACCTCGACACGGGAGGTAAGTCCGTGGATCAAAAGGTATACCGGTCGATGATTGGTTCATTGCTTTATTTATGTGCATCTCGTCCGGACATTATGCTTTCTGTATGCATGTGTGCAAGATTCCAAGCCGACCCTAAGGAATCACACCTTACGGCCGTAAAACGAATCTTGAGATATTTAGCTTATACTCCTAAGTTTGGGCTTTGGTACCCTCGGGGATCCACTTTTGATTTGATTGGTTATTCGGATGCCGATTGGGCGGGGTGTAAGATTAATAGGAAGAGCACATCGGGGACTTGCCAGTTCTTGGGAAGATCCTTGGTGTCATGGGCTTCAAAGAAGCAAAATTCGGTCGCTCTTTCTACCGCCGAAGCCGAGTATATTGCCGCAAGCCATTGTTGCGCGCAATTGCTTTGGATGAGGCAAACCCTGCGGGACTATGGTTACAAATTAACCAAAGTCCCTTTGCTATGTGACAATGAGAGTGCAATCAAAATGGCCGACAATCCCGTCGAGCACAGCCGCACTAAGCACATAGCCATTCGGTATCATTTTCTTCGGGATCACCAACAAAAGGGGGATATCGAGATTTCTTACATTAACACTAAAGATCAATTAGCCGATATCTTTACCAAGCCACTTGATGAACAATCTTTTACCAGACTTAGGCATGAGCTTAATATTCTTGATTCTAGGAATTTCTTTTGCTAGTCTTGCACACATAGCTCATAAATATACCTTTGATCATGTCTCTTTTATATATGCTATGACTAATGTGTTTCCAAGTGTATTTCAAACCAAGTCATAGGTATATAGAAAGGGAATTAGAGTCTTCGGCGAAGACAAAGGCTTCCACTCCACTCTACTATTCATTCTTCGCCGTCGCTCCGCATAATCTCTCCAACTTTGGTATACTCTTCACTCATTCATTTCATGACCAACGGGGGAGAAAGTACTTCACTTGGGCTCTAATGATTCCGTTTTTGGCGATTCATGCCAAAGGGGGAGAAAATATGAGCCCAAAGCAAAAGGACCGCACCACCACCTATTTTTATAAATTTGATGATCTTATATTGGTAAATTTCAAAATTGGTATCTCTTTGTGTTCTAAAGGGGGAGCAACTAGTATTTTCAAAATTGATGTCTTAAAACCCTCTTGAACACTAAGAGGAGACCTTATTTGAGGGGGAGTTTTGTTTAGTCAAAGGAAAAGCATTTGAACAAAGGAAGAAAATTTCAAATCTTGAAAATGCTTTGCAAAATCTTATTCATTTACCTTTGACTATCTTGCAAAATGACTTTGAAAAGTATTTACAAAAGAGGTTGCAAAAACAAAACTTATGGTGCAAATGTGGTCCAATATGTCAAAAACAAAGAAAACAATCCATGCGCATTCATAAAATATTTATATTGGCTCAATTCCAAGCAACCTTTGCACTTACATTATGAAAACTAGTTCAATTATGCACTTTTATATTTGCTTTGGTTTGTGTTGGCATCAATCACCAAAAAGGGGGAGATTGAAAGGGAATTAGGCTTACACCTAGTTCCTAAATAATTTTGGTGGTTGAATTGCCCAACACAAATATTGGACTAACTAGTTTACTCTAGTGCATAAGTTATACAGGTGCAAAAGGCTCACATTCAGTCAATAAAAAGACCAAGTGTTGGATTCAACAAAGGAGCAAGGGGGCAGCCGAGGGCACCTCTGGCTGGAGGCACCGGACTGTCCGGTGTGCACCGGACAGTGTCCGGTGTGCACCGGACAGTGTCCGGTGCGCCCAGAGGACTCCAACTCAAAACTCTTCGCCCTCGGGAATTCTCGGAAGCCGGCGCGCTATAATTCACCGGACTGTCCGGTGTGCACCGGACATGTCCGGTGCTCCAAGGAAGCGCGGTCTCCGGAACTAGCCAGCCTCGGGTTTGCGCGGCAGCCGCTCCGCTAAAATTCACCGGACTGTCCGGTGTGCCAGCGGAGCAACGGCTCTCTGCGGCGCCAACGGCTCCCTGCGGAGCATTTAATGCGCGCGCAGCGCGCGCAGACGTCAGGATCGCCCATACCGGTGCACCGGACATCAAACAGTACATGTCCGGTGTGCACCGGACACCCAGGAGGGCCCAGAAGTCAGAAGCTCCAACGGTCAGAATCCAACGGCAATGGTGATGTGGCAGGGGCACCGGACTGTCCGGTGTGCACCGGACTGTCCGGTGCGCCATCGAACAGACAGGTTCCAGCAACGGTCACTTTTGGTGGTTGAGGCTATAAATACCCCAACCACCCCACATTCATTGCCATCCAAGTTTTCCACTTCTCAACTACTACAAGAGCTCTTGCATTCAATTCTAGACACACCAAATAGATCAAGTCCTCTCCAAATTCCACACAACTCCATAGTGACTAGAGAGAGTGATTTGCTCGTGTTCTTTCGAGCTCTTGCGCTTGGATCGCATTCTTTTCTTTCTCACTTGTTCTTGTGATCAATCTCAATTGTAACCAAGGCAAGAGGCACCAATTGTGTGGTGGCCCTTGCGGGGAAGTTTTTGTTCCCGTTTGATTGAGAAGAAGAGAAAGCTCACTCGATCCGTGGGATCGTTTGAGAGAGGGAAGGGTTGAAAGAGACCCGGCCTTTGTGGCCTCCTCAACGGGGAGTAGGTTTGCGAGAACCGAACCTCGGTAAAACAAATCCGCGTGTCACACTCTTATTTGCTTGCGATTTGTTTTGCGCCCTCTCTCGCGGACTCGTTTTCTTATTACTAACGCTAACCCGGCTTGTAGTTGTGATTATTTTTGTAAATTTCAGTTTCGCCCTATTCACCCCCCCCTCTAGGCGACTATCAAGTCCGAAGCTCGCACAGTCAATAGGACTGTGCCAGAGTCGAAGCATATTTACTGACAAATATCCTACCTCGACAGCAGCTTTTTGCATTTTCGCATTTCAGTCTTATTTTCTTTTTAATAAGGAACAATTATGGGAAGTTTAAGTGCTTTTTATCGTTTTTCAATCTCTTGTAGCAGTTTCGCTTTTTACCATAAGAGAAATATATCTTCTCCATAGGCTTAAGTTGCCGAAGCATAAGAATTTATGGTGGTAAGGAGGACCTTCGAATTATCAAAAATTTGTTCTAAGGAATGCAGTGCGATTTTTTCGAAGCAGCAAAAAGTCGTTCCTAAGGGAGCGCAGTGTAAGTTTTCTGCTCAAAAGTCGTTCCGAAGGGAATGCAGAGCTTACAGCGAAAAATAAACGCTGATTCCGCTGAAAGTAAAAGGCGAAGAAGCTCCTAAGGGAGGCTTACAGCGAAAAATAAACGCTGATTCTGTTGAAAGTAAAAGGCGAAGAAGCTCCTAAGGGAAGCTTACAGCAAAAAATAAATGCTGATTCCGCTGAAGTAAAAGGCGAAGAAGCTCCTAAGGAAGGCTTACAGTGAAAAATAAATGTCGACCTTCGGCAAATATCATTTTGCATAACATCACATCATTACATCATTTGCATAGCATAACATCATACATCATAGTGCATCAACAACGCAAGAAGGGGGGTCTCAATATTGATATTCGAAGATCGTTTTGAAGAAATAGTGACACGGCACAAACAATAGCCATTGAAGAGTTATATCTTCGTCAAACTCTGAAATGGAAAGATCTATTGATTATTGATTTTACGAGGATTGGCTACTGATTTTATGAGAACACGGATATTATTTACGAAGCATGAAAAGAAGGGAAGGTGTTTTTTCGCCGAAGGCTCAAAAACGGTATGTATATAATGTTTCATGCATCGCAAAGAATAGAACTATAAACAGCTAATATATTACATCCTAAGTTACACAATATTACACATGATTCTCAACAAACATTACATTCTAAATGTTTTTGCAACAGCATCTAATCTTCCCTTAAGATTACTTCTGCAGCTTCGTTTAGAAGCTGATCAACAACTCTATCCATGATGGCTTCGGCCATTTGTCTAATTTCGTCATCCTCCTTCGTGTGGGGGCCTGCAGATGACTCAGCAGGTTCTGAGGGAAGAGTAGGTATGGATTTATTACTATTACAAACCGTGAACAAGTTCGAAATAAAAAAATTACAACAAAGAGTCAAAAACCACTAGTTAATACCTATTTGCCCTTCGAGCTCTGCGCTTTTCTCAGCGGCCTCTGCTAATTTTCTAGCATCATGAATGCCTTTTTCGCTTTTTTGAATAATTTCTTGGGCCATTTCCCGGCCACCATTGTCCCAGATGTCGGTGAAAAATTTTCCACCAACCATGCTTGCTTCGGCCGAGGGGTCTTTTATATCTTCGGAGGATAAGGCAGTTTCAGATTGTGCCAAAGATTTCACATGCTCACAGCCTTTCCTCTCCAAAATAGTAGCAATCCCTCTGGCACCCGAAAAGGCGCATATGTCTCCCTGGCTATTCAAAATTTCCTCAAAGGCCTCAGCTTCGTGATTGATCCATTCAATCGGGCCTTCGGGGTTACCCCTTATGAAGTTTTCCTCGCTCGAGAATGCGCCAACGCTGGCGAAGCAAGTTTTTATTTTCTTAGCGCATTCTATAGATTTGTCATAGCACCTTTTCTTGGATGCACGAAGCTCTTCAACGTTTCCTTCTAAATGATTTGCCCATTGATCGCTAAGTTCTCGTTTCGCCTCTTCAAGTATGTGTTCTTCCTTAGCTCTGGCTAATTGTTTCCGAAGATCCTCGATTTCGTGCTTCTGAGCCTCAGCTTGAGCTTTAGAAGTAGCTTCGTCTTCCTTTATCTTATCCACCAATGTAGGCAGAATTTTATCTTTTTCCAAAGCTTCGTTCCTCAGCTTAATAACCTCTGTTTGTAGGTTGTTGAAAGCAATATTATAGCTCTCGTCTTCAGCATTCCTTTGCGCTCTCAAAGCGTTGCTAAGTATTAAACCCTATATGAAAAGAATTAGTATAAGAATAAAAGAATAATTCAAAAATTATAAATTTCCAAATATACAATTTTCATACCTTCAGACTATTATATGCGAGGCTATCTGCAAGATCATCCTTTGTCATAGCGCAGAGGCTAGCTTCAAGCTTCGGGAATCCCATACTTCTAGCCATCTCCCGGCAGACGGATAATTCTTTGTTATCTGGGAGACAGTATAAGAAGTCATCTTCGTCTGTGCCATTGAATACTAAGGCCCCCTTTGGATACTTCAGTTCTCGGGCATAGTGATTAGCTTCAAAAATCTCTTCTTCAGATAATCTTTTTCCCGAAGCATGTCGTACAATATAATCGAGGGTTTGGAGGATGCTTCGGGGGCAGCAGTGCCAGTTTCTTCAACCAAAATTGGCTCTGCCATTTTTGTTTCTTCGGCTTCCAAGGATTTTACCTTGGTGGGCTCTGAAGGCCCAGCTTCAGTTTCAGATTGTTGCTTTGAAGCTTCGGCAACAAAGGCTTCAGTATGCACTTCGGAAGTTTCAACAATTTTCTTCGGAGTTGTGCTTGAAGACTTAATTGTCTCCAAAACATCCAGCACATTAACCATCCTTTTTCTTTTCGGGGTCACTGCTGGACCCTTTTGGCTTTTTGCTGCCTCAATTTTTGCTGAAGGACTTAAAACTTCTGATGTCTTTGTTTCTTTAGTCCTCGGTTCTTCTATTTTTTCTGTTACTGGCACTTCGGCCAACTCTTCGATTTTTGACAGTGGAGTTAGTTCTTTAGCTTCGGTGGCCGAAGAGGTCTCACCGATAAACTCAGGCACTGTGGCCGGTTCAATATAACGTGGCCGGTGTGTGAGAACCTTTACCCTTTTCCTCTTCGGCGCCGGCTCGCTAGGAGCAGCTGAAGCAGTTTCCTTCGCAGAAGATGTATTCTTTCTTTTTTGACCCCGCGTTGGATAACGATAGTCGGGGTAAACAAACCCAATTGCATCAAATACTCGGTTGAGTCTCTTCTTCTTTCGGCCTCCGAAGGCTGCTAATAATGCAGTATCTTCGGCCTTTGAGTATACCCCAAGCAATTCGTCACTTATGGCCTCAATACTTTTCAACCAGTCATCATCTGGCTCAACGAACTTATCTCCGTATTTGAATGTGTATTTTAGCCTGACTAGTCCACCTTCGTCAGTTTCTTTAATGGTATCCTCCGGCATTTCCCACTTTTCCACAAGTGGCCATACTCTGAAAGCAATGTGTTCTTGGACCAAATCCCTTGTCCCAATAAAAGAGCAAACAACGCCGAAGGCTCTCTGGCATTCTTCGGCTGCTTCATTCATTTCCACCTTCGGCTTCCGGAGGCCGAAGCGTTGCCAGATAGGGCGTATAATGATACCTTTAATATCTTCCTGTGATTTCAAGTCATTTTTCACATAAAACCATTCCGTCATCCAGTCGCCAGGCCACCTCTTTCGAAAGGTTGGCACGGGGCAGCTTGACCCAGACCGGGCGCCGAAGCTGTAGCAGCCAAAATTGTTGTGATACTGCTCTTTACCCCAGGGTTTTGTTTCATACAATAGCTCATGTATGTTGCAGAAGCTTTTTGCATTAGATTCCAAACCTTGGCTCCTCACGGCCCACACAAAGATGTTCATCCTTATGATTGCTTCGGGGGTAAGTTGGTGAAGGTAGATTTCAAATATCTTCAGTATTTCCACGACAAAACTGCTCAAGGGAAATCGCAGTCCAGCCTTTAAGAAGCTTCGGAATATCACGACTTCATTTTTCTCGGGAGTCGGACAAGTCTTCTCTCCTTCGTCAGCCCTCACAACAGACAAGTCCCGAAAATATCTGCCCCTCATATTGACAAGATGATTTTCTTTAATACTGGATTTACCGAAAACCGCATGGCTTGGTCGCCAAGGTCGATCTTCGGAATCTTCACCACCACTATCCAAACCATAACTGTCACTGTCACCAGTATCTTCAGATAAACCCTCCAAAATCTCCCTAGTAATCTTCTCTGTATTAGTCTTTGATATTGATTCAAGAAAGCCCAGATGCATTTCCTCAGAAAGGCTTAGCTTTGAATCACCAACAGCTTTCTTATCTTCAGACATCTTCGCAAACGCTGAGAAAGTGCTCTCGAAACCGAAGCTTAAAAATTTAAAAAGCCAAGCAAGTGTTGTTGCGCGCAGGCTAAAAGTTGGGTGAGTAAAAGCAGATGGCAAGGGAGCGTGCAAATTAAACTGGTGGTGAGCTCTTATTTATACACCTAGTGCGTTGAAAACTGGAGGGTCCCGCTTGTCGAAGACTGTTGCTATTCTAGCAAAGGGAAGGTGTTTTTTCGGACCTTCGGCTTAAAGCCTTCGTCCATGTCGCAATATGAATTTATCATTCCAGCAAATTAATATTGCGAGGGGCTACTGTTGGGGGCCTTCGGCTTCCGAAGGTCCTCAAAAACATGATTTGACAATGTTTTCCAAGTGAAATATGTGAACAGGTATCTTCGGAATCGGGTCACGAGTATACAAGAAGTATGGTCAAGACGAAGCTTGAGTAGGACGGAAGGCGATCATGACGAAGGATAAGATGATCACGAAGCTATGCGCAGAAAAAGCTTCGGTATGACGGCAGAAAAGGGAAACCGACTTATATGATGAAAAGCCAAATTAGACCTCGAAGAATCACTATAGAGTTATTGATAAATGTAAAGGGCATTAATGTAATTCTCCACGGGCTGCGTCCTGTGCCTATAAATAGATGAACATGACTCCCATACTGTTCATGCTGACTTGGCATTTGCTTTTCGCATCACGCCTGTACCTTTACCTTTCGTCAATTTGAAGGTACATTTATAATTTGTTATTATGAATTTGATAATGCAAAATAAAAATAAGTTGATAATAATATCAGTATTTTTATTCGTATTTCATATATGTATTCTCCTTCATCATCTGTCGAGCTTACGAAGGTCTCTTCCTTCATAACCTTCGTCCAGAATTCATTATATCCGAAGGGACATAATGTCTTGAAGGACGAAGGACTTTAACATTTAACACTTTTTATGTTGCCTTGTTCTTAATTCGAAGCATTTGAGAACAAGTCTGCAACAAACTCCTTGTCCAGGAACGGGACGTGAGCCTCCAGGCCCCAAGCCGACGTCGCCTTGTTGGCTCTCAGGTAGTCATACTAATGCAGAGCCTTAACCTGCAGAGCAAGAATCGATCATCCATCCATCCACCAATGCCAGCAGTCAGTCAGTGAAAGAAACTGACACAGACCTTCCTGCACGTCTCTTGATGCAACTCCTCCTTGTTGGGCGCCTTGTGGAAGTAGAGGTAGCCTCCGAAGAGCTCGTCGGAGCCCTCGCCGGAGATGACCATCTTGACCCCGAGGGACTTGATCTTGCGCGACATGAGGAACATGGGCGTGCTCGCCCTGATTGTGGTGACGTCGTACGTCTCCGTGTGGTAGATCACGTCCTCGATGGTGTCGATGTCATCCTGAACTGTGAAGTGGAACTCATGGTGCAGGGTGCCCAGGTACTCCGCCACCTCCTTGGCCGCCTTGAGGTCAGGGGACCCCTCCAGGCCCACGTAGAAGGAGTGGAGCTTGGTGCCCCAGCGCCTAGCGGCCTCTGTCCCAGCGAGGTGGCGAACGGCGACGGCCGCCACCAGCGACGAGTCCAGCCCGCCGGAGAGCAAGACGCCGAACGAGACGTATGTCATCAGTCGCTTCACCACGGCCTTCTCGAACGCCTTCCTTAGCGCCATCGGGTCATAGGGGACGGAGGGGGTGACGATGGCCTCATCGTCGTCGTCGTCGTACCCAGGAGGGTTGGACGGAGTGCCGCAATCGGATGGCTTTGGGCTGGGTTGGGCTGAAAGGAAGAAATCAAGTCGGGGACGGAGAGCACGAGCTAGAGCAGTCGAGCTGGTCAACTGACTGGATGGAGCGAGGACGTCGGTCTCGGACAGACGCCGAGGCGGCTGAGGGGCGAGGGCAGAAACGGGGCCAAGGCCGAGTGCCAGAGCGGGCGGTCAGCGGTGAGCGAGCGGACAACGATGGGAAGAGTTGTCCTGCTCGACTCGCTCTCCCCGAGGTAGCATTCCGCGGTGGGGCGGCGATGGGAAGAGTTGGGAGGCATGAAGCCGCAGCGGCGGCGCGGTACTGCGAGGAGAGCGAGTCGAGCAGGTAGAGGAGCGGCCACAGCGATGCTCAGGGGCACGGACGGAGAGCTTGTAATGGAGGTCAGCGGATGAGAGTGCATCATCGGGGCAGCCCGAGGCGGCGAGGCGACGCTTGATGGACTCCGTGAGCGCGTGCTCATCGGGGAGGACCGCAGGGGTGAGGCGGCTGGAGAGAATCCGGTGGTTGATGGACTTCCAGCATGCCTCACATGGCGGGCGGGGATTGCGGAGGGCGGGCGGGGATTGCGGTGGGCGGGCGGATCGTGGCTGTCGCGTCTGGCGGGCGGGAGGGGTAGGGAGGCGGGGGCAGTCTACAGTGCTCTCTTAATAGTTAGTAGATTTGAAGAGTCATTTTTAGAGGCACGCATGCACTATGCTATCCTCTTTAGTTGCTTAGTGCATGTTTGTTTCAGACTATATTCTATCTCAATTATATAATCTACGTTGAATAATCTAGATTATTATGCCAGATTATATAATATGGAGGCTAGATTATCATAATCCCATAATCTACTCAAGGGTGTTTATTTGATATTATTTTTTTGGGAAAGGACCCAATACCATTTCAACTTCAGAAGAAATTAACCACTATTACCACTCTTTTAAAAAACGTTTCATTTATTTTTCCTTGCTCTCGCTACGTAACACTTGACTAAAATTAATAATCAAAATTTCAATAAGCTGGATTGCCAAATAGGTACGTTCAAATTATGTAATATAGATTATATAATCTATAGTTACAAAGAATGCCTTCCTTTGAAATTCATTTATAGATGTGAGCGTCCTAAGAAGACCACCATAGAAAATCATCAAGCAACGGTCGATCGTTACCCCTAAACCCTGTACTGTCGCTGCGTTACGATTACAGAATACGCTACAGAGTAGCAAGTACGCCAGGAACTGCACAAAGTAGTCCGTACAGTGTATGTTCGGTGCTCAGCATCACGTCTCCTGTGTGATGAGATGAGACCTTCACTGGAGTTGTTTCTTTTTTATTTTTTTCCAGCTGCAAAAACTTGGCGGTCAAGTCGAGCGCTCGTGCCCCGCATTGATTCCAGTCTCTCGGACGCCTTTCTGCACACGTGCAATTGCTGAGCTGCATGAGGCCGCAGAAAAAGTTCGTTGAATCTGGACCCATTTCAGTTGCATCTGGGGATTAGGGTGTCCGCATTATCGTGCGTCTACCAGGAAAGGGAAGAAACGGGCAGTTGGATCACAAGAAATCTCGGCTGCCGTTTAAAGCGCTCATCACAACGTCAGACGCGGGGTGGCCGCGGGCGCGCGATCCGCAGGAGCTGTTGCAGCGGCTCACAGGATGGGCTGCAGAATGGGCCGCACTAATCATTGGGCCGCATACACCGCTACACAGGCACTGCTATGGTGTTATTTGATTAGTGCCATACCGGCCACACAGAGCGTCGAAACGTGACTTATAAGCGTTGGTGTGTATAGTTTGTTGCTCAGACTAACGTCTCTGGTGCCACAGCAAGATGATTTTTTGGCGCGAGGCTGTACGGCTACGACCGTCGGAGGCAGAACGACAGAACGGGTCAGAGGCAGAACGGGTCAAAGGCAGGTTATGAGAAAATGTTTCATAATCAATTTGTGATTCTGACCATACATAAATTTTGTTATTTATAATCTATCTGTTTCACCACTACATTGCAACCATCAGTATCATGCAAACTTTGATATATGTCACGATTTGCATGGTCTCATTATTGGAGAGCACGTTTCACACATACCGGAAGAAATTCCCTCGTACATCGTTAGTCATCGGACACGTACCACCATACGCTTTTGCTCAAACAAAAAAGTAGGTGTGCGTGTTTGCAAGACTAATGGTCAAACATCGTATAACCATAAAGTTAGAATACTATATTAATATATTAAATAAATTAATCCAATAGACATAGATTAACCCAATTAACATAGGATAAATAAATATCTAATTATAAAAGTATGAAACATGGTATAATAAATGTTGTTACTGCGTAGTAAATATTCATACGAGACTAACACAACTGGAACAGTTCAATTTGGAATTAAAATGGGGAAGTTACGAATTTCCAAAATTTCTATGTATTTGATATAGGATTAATTAGGAATCAATTTTATTGTTGTTTTCATGACAAAACAGAGGTATTATGTGATAAAAAAAATAATATTATAGAATTATAGAAATTAGAATGAACTCATTTGAATTTAATATGAAATTTCCATGAATTAAATGGATTTCTGCAATTATTTTTAAACTAAAAATCAATTTCTAAACTCCTTTTCCTTATTTTCTTTATTTCTTGAACTGCATCCCAAATTTCAGAAAGATCGGGGGCCAAGCTATAAATGTTTTTCTAGACTTAGTGAACATACAGAGTGGACGGCGGGTTAAACATAAAAGACGTCTTAGTTGAAGTTGAACAAAATTTAATATGAGTCACGTTGGCTAGAGAGTGGAAGGCTAGGCATTCTACTCAATAGATCCAAGGTTTGATCCCTAAGCAGCCACAATTTAATTTTTTTTCTGCGCGCGAAACCGGGAGGGCAAAACGGCAGAACGGGGGAGGGCAGAACGGCAACTACTCTTACCTTCTTAATAAGTAGTATAGATTTTTTATTAGAGTGTCTGAATGTACTATAACTAGATGTTAGTTAGCTAAAAAATTAACAGTAAAATTAATCAGCTAACAAATATCTAGGTAACTATTAGCTATTTGCTTAAAATAGCTAATAGCTAAACTATTAGTTAGACTATGTAAATATTTTTAATTAATTTTAGCAGCTAATTATTAGCTCTAATAAATTCAGACATGACCTTACCTTAGTCTTTTGATTAGATTTTGATTCCTCTGAGTGATCAAGCGCAAGCACGTACGTACGATACCTACGTCCCATGATCAAGGGTCACGTGCCTTTGACTTTGACATCTCAAGTGGCTATTAGTTGCAAGCTTGCTCGACTAGGTCAACAAAATATTCTTCATTTCTGAATTAGCATCCCACGCACAAAGGAATAACATTGCGTACTTCAAATGAGATCGAACGCCACGAAGTTATTATCGATTTGAGATGTAGATCTTTTCTTTTCAAAGCATGTAGTCAGGCATGTAGATACATGCGACCAACTGCTCCAGATAGAATAAACCTATGTGGTTATGTCACACAATTTTTTTAAAAATGGAAATAAAGCCAGATAGAGTGATGCTAAGAAAGAACTAACTGAATTAACTATGTTCTGAACTTTATGTTTTAATTTTTGAACAAGAATTTTCATTGTGGCGTTTAAAGCAGTGATGTATGTTGATTTTGGGGGCAAAAAGACGGAAAGAGTAAAGCAGGGAATGCAGAATCTGAAGGATTTGAGCAGTTTTAGTAAAGTTGATTGCGGGGTAAAATATAATCGCTGCGGTCATAACGAGCGGTAGCTGAATCGAGCCTGAACAATTTGACAATGCAGTCAAAGTCAAACGTGTTTACAAACAAATGAACATACGCAACTCCGCAGGTTTCAGAGAGTAGCTAGTCTGTAGTCTTACTGTTGTGCTGCAGCAATCGAAGCAAATTATTTCCTTGCAGGTGCGCATGGTGGCATGATCCATTGCGAGGGAACATGGAACTTCATTTTTGGGCGGGTTTCTTGGACGGACGGATTTTCAACCATGTGAATTGAAATTCAACTTGAGCGAGCGAAGAAAACCCGTATTAATTATTTAGCAATAATAAATATATGGGGATTTTAGCGCTCGGTTAAGTTGAATTTCAGTTCACACTAAATAATTAATACGGATTTTTCAGCGCTCAGTCAAGTTGAATTTCAATTTACATGGTTGAAAATCTGTCATTCCAAAAAGGAAGTCCCATGTTCCCTCCCTCTGACCAAAGAACAAAAATTAATTTATTACTAGTCTAATAGATATGTTAACGCTACGGTCTCAGGGAGGGAAGGGGCCGACGACGGTGGCACGAAATTAAAGGAGGGCCCAATGGTGACGGCGATGCGAGTGAGGGTAAGGGGAGGGGGCCGGCGACAGGGTCGCTGTACGGTCCTGGAAAGGGGAGGAGAGGGACCGACGGTGGCAGTTACACGAGGAAGGGGGAGAGGACGACGGGGTCGAGGGGAGGGGAGGCAAAGTGATTATTGTGCATGTGAGAGATGAGGGGGAAGGATGATTCAAATAACATTGGCCATTAGATTTGAGTGGGTAAGAGAGAAGTGTTATCTAGCGATCTGAATATTTGGTTTTGAGAGTATGTTATGTATGAGTGTAATTCGTTTGGTGGATTTAGATGATGTTATGAGTGTAGAGTGATTTGGTTGGGGTGAATTTTGTAAAGTTGAAACTAGTGCACTATATAAGGGTATAGATTACTTCACGTACGTTAAGCATGCATGCCATATCCCTAACAAATAGAGAATAAAAAGAAGAATTAAAGTATAACTAAATACCTATTTACAAATTAGCGACCAACTATGATGGAGAAATTGAAACAGTTAACCCAAAAATTGCTAGAACTGTCCTACTCCTTTTGCACGGAGTTCATTAACCCCTTAATTACAGGTAATTCCGAACAACTAGCTTGCTTACAACTACAAACGTACGAGAACCCATATGCACAGAATAAGTGACGAGATCGATGGATCGGAGCATGCACGTATATATGCAGTTGATGGTTTATCAGGGGCAGGATCCGTTGGGACGTGGGCAGTTTTTGTTGTTCGAGCCCGGCCCATATAGCACCTGCATGATGATCTCCAGCCAGCCGCCGTCTGCTGTCGTCGCTACCGCCGGCGCCTCCATCAGCAGCGGCCTCGCGGCGACGATCACGTTGCAGCACTGCATCAGCACGACGGCCGCCAGCACCGCCCAGCTCATCGCCGCCATCGTCGCTGCTGCTATAGGGCTATGTCTGATCAAGCTCCGCGCTAGGGCTAGTAGCAGAGAGAAGTGTGGTGATTGCGCGCTGGGGCTAGCAGAGAAGTATGGTGATCGTAGACGACGTACGATGAAACTGGTACTCTACTCTTGATGAGACAAGAAAGATGCATGCATGTGTTCCTTTTATAGCTTCGTTACGCGAGGTTTTTAAACTGCGCGCGCCGACCGGGTCTATATATATTCTATCGATCGACCGCGCGCGCCAACGTACGCGCAGGGGGCCGGGGCGACTTGGCTACGCAGTCAAGTTGAATTTCAATTCACAAGGTTCAAAATCCACCCATCAAACCAACCTGTCATGCATACTACTTCAATTCTTATCATTTAATTACACACGCACGCGGGAGTTACAATGCCATATCTCCGATTTATGCTAAGGACACGCATGAGCTGCCTTATTACAAACTCTATTTGCATAAGGGAAAAAAACTCGTGAAAGGTAAGCTTATCTTTTGGCATCATCGTATAATACCATCTTGCTGCCAGATGTGCATGACACAACTAAACTAGGATCCAGCGAGCAACAAGTTAACTAAAGAGGAATATGCATAGACTAGCTCTAGTTCAAAGGTATTTACCAATTCAAAATTTAGACTTTTCATTTGTTCAAAGCCTGGGACTGAAATGCTTTGTTTTTGTTGTTATTTGTTCAAAGCACGTACGTAGTCAGGGTCAGGCACTGAGGTCGTAGGTACGGCTCACATGTGGCCAGCTTCTCCAAACAGTAAAAGTATGCTGCTTGCGTTGAAGCCCTAGCTATAGTGGTGCTTATATATGACCAAAGGAATTCATATCCTCCTATTCCTCACGTCAGCCCGGCCTCCGTATAGTACCACGCCACACCACAAGTCAGTTATGACCAAATATAAGATGCTATCCTTTTGTGTTAAATTCCACAAATCTTGAATTGAATATATATATATATATTTCGGCCCTAAACATCTCAAACAAAAAAAAAACTTTCAAATATAAGATGCTTTGTTCTAGCTAGCATCCAACACATGATTAAATGACAAATACTATGATCCTATATTGTAACACATCAGTCTTGCGGTGCCACCTTGGGACTACGAATATTAAGTTTTTTATTAGAAGTATTTGTACTCACATAAGTTTTGTTATTACATATGCTATGACTATGACTTACTTGCATGCACTCCATGAGATAAAATTATTAGATGACAGAAGATATATTCCATATTTACTTAGGCAATATCCCTACATTAGGGGGCTGCGTTTCCTTAGTTCATGATTCACGGTATACTATTTGGAAGCTGTGATTCCTTCCTTTGTATATCTAGACAGCCTCCTGTACTATCTGATGTATCTTCTCTGCTATAAAATGAACCGGCCATGACCCATAGTGGTCATCGTGCATTGCCGATCAACATGGTACCGGAGCCAAGGCTATAATCGATTCATGAGCGAATCTTCTTCCGCCACCTCCCCTCTCTCCACCATTACAGAAGCTTCGTTGCCCACCATGTCTTCTTCCAACGCCATCCTTCTCCTCCACCATGCCGTAACTGTCAGGCTCTCCAAAGCCAATTTTCTTCTATGGCGCGCCCAACTGCTCCCGTATCTTCGGAGCAACAATTTGATGGGGTACATCGACGGCACCAAGGCTGCGCCGCCCATGAAGATCCCCATGTCAACCGCTCCTGACGCCACGCTCATCGACAACCCAGACTACGTGGTCTGGAACAACACGGACCAACAGCTCCTCAGCGGTCTCCTCTCCACCATGTCTGAGGAGGTCCTCCGTGATGTCATCACCGCCGCAACGTCCCAAGAGGTGTGGGACTCTCTCCAGAAGAAGTTCTCCTCGTCGACTCGCGCGCGCACGGTTCAACTCCGTGTCGAGCTCGCCACTGCTCAGAAAAGAGATCTCTCGGCGACGGATTATTTCAGCAAAATCAAGAACCTTGCCACTGAGATGGCGGCGGCC
This sequence comes from Zea luxurians, assembly GCA_029449295.1. NCBI lineage: Eukaryota > Viridiplantae > Streptophyta > Magnoliopsida > Poales > Poaceae > Zea > Zea luxurians. The sequence continues at coordinate 131,246,133 of JAOPSE010000007.1, forward strand.
AATGCAACCCTCAGTGATGATGAGATCCTCTCATATCTACTCGCCGGGCTCCCGTCTGAGTACGACCCGTACGTCACGTCAATGACGACCAAGGACTCCATCACGCTTGACGATGCCTATGCACATCTCGTCGCATTTGAAGCCCGCCAGTTGAAGCACCAAGCCGCACTCCAACTCAATGTTGGTTCCTCGGCCAACTACGCTGGGCGTGGCAGCAGCCAGAATAGGGGACGCGGCCGTCCTGACCGCGGGCGCGGGCGTTCTCGCGGCGGCGCGCCACCACGCTCCAACGGCAACCGACGTGGCTCATCTTCCTCCCGCACCCCTTGCCAGATCTGTGGCAAAGAGGGCCACACCGCCGTGCGCTGCTGGTACAGGATGGATGACTCCTATAATGAAGATCCTCCATCGGCGGCTCTCGCGTCTACATCCTACAAAGTTGACTCAGATTGGTACACAGACACGGGCGCCACTGACCACATCACGAGCGACCTCGACCGTCTTGCCCTTCGCGAGCGCTATCACGGCAACGACCAAGTTCAAGTTGGCAATGGCTCAGGTTTGCGTATTATGCATATTGGTCATTCCTCAATTAATACTGTTGATCGTCCACTTGCATTACGTAATATTTTGCATGTTCCTGACATTGCTAAGCATCTCCTTTCGGTCCATAAATTTTCTCGTGATAATGACGTCTTCTTTGAATATCATCCTTGGTCCTTTTCTATTAAGGACCGACAGTCGAGACGAAGCCTGCTGGAAGGGCGATGTGAGTCGGGCCTCTATCCAATCAAGGCGCAAGCGCTTCCTGCCCTCAAGCGTGCTCTTGCAGCTAGATCCATTAGTTACTCCAAGTGGCATGCTCGTCTTGGTCATCCCTCCCCACAAATAGTTCGGTCTATTTTAAATCTCAATAAAATTCCATGTTCTAGAGAGTCATTGTCATCTATTTGTGACGCTTGTCAGCTTGCTAAGAGTCACCAATTACCTTTTTCTAGCTCGGTTCATCGTTCCTCGTCTCCTTTAGAACTCATTTTCTCTGATGTTTGGGGTCCTGCACCTTGTTCTATTGGTGGCTATAAATATTATATCAGCTTTATTGATGATTTTAGCAAGTTCTCCTGGCTTTATTTAATGCATGATCGTTCTGAAGCACCACACATCTTTATGCAATTTAAAAATCATGTGGAGCTTCTTCTTGACACCAACATTAAGTGTGTTCAATCTGATTGGGGAGGGGAATACCAGAAAATGCATAATACATTCTTTCGATCTCTTGGTATCGCTCATCATGTTTCATGTCCACACACGCATCAACAAAATGGGTCGGCAGAACGTAAACACCGGCACATTGTTGAGACTGGTCTTGCTCTTTTAGCTCATGCGCACGTGCCCATCAAATTTTGGGACGATGCTTTTCTCACCGCCACCTATTTAATCAATCGCATGCCTACTCGTGTCATTGACAACACAAGTCCTATAGAGCGTCTTCTTCATACACCACCAAATTATTCCATGCTACGTGTGTTTGGCTGTGCTTGTTGGCCTCACTTGCGTGCTTACAACAAAAACAAACTTTCCTTTCGTTCCAAAGAATGTGTTTTTCTCGGCTATAGTTCCTTGCATAAAGGGTATAAATGTCTTGATCGTCAATCTGGTAGGGTCTATGTTTCTAGAGATGTTATCTTTGATGAGAATGTTTTTCCCTTCCATCGTGACTCCCTTAATTCTGCCTCCCCTTCAAATTTACGTGACATGCATGTGGATAACAATAGTGTTAATCTGAGATATGATCGTATGCACGCTCCTTTGCCTGCTAATTTGTTGCCTGCAGAAAATACAGAACCATCATCTTCGAGATTGGTGTCGTCTGGGCAATCAACTCCGGCTGCTGAGCTCTCGGGCGACCCCCTCCGAGCATGTCATCAATCAATAAACCAATCGGTGTCTGGTGTCTCTGCTCGATCTGCACCGATCGGTGGACACCACACTGACTCTCATGCACCAGATGCATCTGAGTTAGCTGATTCGCCGGCCCTGGGTGTTGCACCTATCTCTGATGCTGATATTCTGGTGCATGCTACTCCTGTCTCGACTGTGCGTACTACTGATGGCCACCCCTACGGAACTCGGTTGAAAAATAACATTCGACAACCCAAGAAGCGGACAGATGGCACAGTCACCTATTCTGTGGTACGATCATCTGCTCCTGAACCTACATCCCATACTGTTGCTCTTAAAGATCCTCTCTGGCGCCAAGCAATGGAAGATGAATTTCGTGCATTACTAAAAAATGATACATGGCATCTTGTTCCTCCTCGTGCTGGACTTAATGTTATTGACTGCAAATGGGTTTTTAAAATCAAGCAAAAGCCGGATGGTTCTATTGATCGCTATAAAGCCCGTCTAGTGGCTAAAGGGTTCAAGCAACAGTATGGCGTCGATTATGATGACACCTTCAGTCCCGTAGTCAAGCCTACTACTATTCGACTCTTATTATCACTAGCTGTCTCTCGTGGTTGGGCAATTCGCCAAATTGACATACAAAATGCCTTCCTTCATGGTTTTCTTGATGAAGAGGTATATATGAAGCAACCCCCTGGTTTTGTGAATTCTTCTCGTCCGGACTATATTTGCAAGCTGGATAAGTCTTTATATGGCCTCAAACAGGCACCTCGGGCATGGTTTGCCCGTCTCAGCACCAAATTAATACACTTGGGGTTCTCGGCATCTAAAGCTGACGTCTCACTTTTTCTCTTCAACAAGACTGGCATTCATATTTATATTCTCATTTATGTTGATGATATTATTATTATTAGCTCCTCGCCAGATGCTACTGATCGGTTACTTGGACAACTTCGAGATGATTTTGCTGTAAAGGACTTGGGGCCGTTGAGCTACTTCTTGGGGATTGAGGTGCGCCATCACCCTGATGGGCTCACATTGACACAACACAAGTATATCCATGATCTCTTATCCCGCACCAACATGCTCTCTGCTACTGGCGTTGCTACTCCTATGCTAGCCGCAGAAAAGATTACTTCCAAAGATGGTGACCCTCTCACTCCCGAAGATGCCTCAAAATATCGAAGTGTCGTTGGTGGTCTCCAGTACTTATCTTTGACTCGACCGGATATCTCATTCTCTGTTAACCGAGTGTGTCAATATATGTCTTCACCAACCACAGTTCATTGGGTTGCAGTGAAGCGTATTCTTCGCTATCTTCGGGACACCATTGATCTTGGTCTTCGATTTACAAAGTCCACCTCCATGCTCCTCAGTGCCTTCTCAGACGCTGACTGGGCTGGCAATGTCGATGATCGACGTAGTACGGGTGGCTATGCTATATTTTTTGGTGGCAATCTTATTTCCTGGAGTTCGCGAAAACAGGCTACTGTCTCCCGATCAAGCACAGAGGCTGAATACAAAGCTGTTGCTGATGCTACTGCTGAAGTGATATGGATTCAAGTTTTACTTCGAGAGCTTGGAATATCTTTGTCGCGATCGCCTAGTTTATGGTGTGACAATATTGGTGCTACATATCTCACTGCCAATCCAATTTTCCATCGGCGCATGAAGCATGTAGAGGTTGATTATCACTTCGTCCGTGAGCGTGTTGCCATGAAACAGCTCGATGTACGGACTATATCTTCTAAGGATCAATTGGCAGATATCATGACAAAGGCGCTTCCACCTACTGCATTCAATTATCTACGGCGCAATCTGAACTTACTTGACCGGCGTCCAGATTGAGGGGGGGGGGTATTAGATGACAGAAGATATATTCCATATTTACTTAGGCAATATCCCTACATTAGGGGGCTGCGTTTCCTTAGTTCATGATTCACGGTATACTATTTGGAAGCTGTGATTCCTTCCTTTGTATATCTAGACAGCCTCCTGTACTATCTGATGTATCTTCTCTGCTATAAAATGAACCGGCCATGACCCATAGTGGTCATCGTGCATTGCCGATCAACAAAAATTACTATGTGCCCAAATAGTAAATCGCAAAACCACCTATAGATCTTCTACCATCTATATCTCCTGCCTAACTTATATACATGAACTATGAAAAATCTAAAACATATATTTTTGTGCCCCTCTAAATGATCATAGATAAAAAAATCAACTGATTTTTGTTGTTGAGTTCTACAACATCTGACTATATTTTTGTAGAAAATGATACTTTACTGGAAACCACCGTTAGAAAACACCCACTTTTATAATAAATTACCCCAGTCCTATAATATATGATTTCTCGGGGTATTTGCTAATGACAAGTTGAACAGTATATTAATTAGCATATATATCCGCGTAGTTCGTCTGATGCTGTGGGAACAGTACGTGTGGCCGCAAGTAGGCAGGTCGCTCACACATACTGACCTGTCTCTTCATTCGTTGATCGAGTCCAAGCGTGCCTACGTAAAGGTCAAGGTGTCAAACGGTATTATAGTAGACCAGCATGCATGCATGCCGTTATGTTTAAACATAATAAAACAGTTGATTTTTTGGGTGCAGTCCTATACTTTGCTACCAGTACGTCAGGGTTACTGTTTGTTCTTGGTTCTTTCCGTGAGGACACCTGCGTTATTACATTACATGCATGTCCTTGATTCTCCGTTGGTCAACTTACTTGAAACGGTGCATGTATATGCATGCACGAAAAGTGGTTTCCAGTCTATTTATTTATTGAACACGCTTATAATATAATTAAACCATGTGGCCAGTAGGGAGTCAGGATATTTAGTTAGTAAATCTATACTATACTTAAAGCACCAGTTTCAACGGTCGTCACGTGTCATCTTTTAGATGGCCAAACGGTGGCCCGGCACGGGCCAGACGTCCGCGGACCACAACTCTGATCCAGCCACGTCATGCTGGCCCGCTGCCGAGCAAGCCCGTTAGCCCATTTGATTAAATCAGCGTAAAATACTAAAGAACGGTGCAGCAGGTGGGGTTCGAACCCATGACCTGATGGAAGAGAGGTGGTAGACACTAGGTAAAACTTTCTAACCAGTAGAACATCATGCTCTTTTTAATATTAAATATAAATTATATATATGTATATACGTTTTTTATAAAATAAAAAATATAATCATGTCGCGAACTACGGGCCGAGGCTACAGCCCAAGCATAACACGACGTTCTTGGCTCTTGTAAGCATTAGGTCGTTTCTGAGATTATACTGGCGCAATGGACTCCATGGTGTTTGAGATTGCTGAATTGGATTGAACAATAATGATTTGTTGCACTAACAGTAAAATGAAAGATTATTTATTGGTTTTAAACGTTAGTAATTACTACGAAATAGTATAATTTATATGGAGCACGTCCAATTTTTATTGATGCCTGACTTTAGCAATCACTCCATATTTTGATTTATCTTTTTTATAAGTTTGAGTTCATGTGACTTATTTTAGAAACTTGAACTCACAAACTTTCTCTTATTTGGTCTCTGTATGGTAGAATTATGTCATTTTATAATCTCTGTTCGTTCAGTCAGTTGTTATGAACTTCTTCTAATCGCTCACTTTATTGGCTGTGTTGTACCAAGACATATTGGATGGAGTAAACAATAACATCAGTTAGCCAAATCAAAAAATATTATACGGAGAGCGGAAACAATCAATAAAAAATCTTAATTTTTTTATGGATAGTTTACCTGAGTATTGTTGTAAACCGTCGCAACGCACGGGCAACCGACTAGTTTCTTTTTAAAATGCAGATACTCACCAACGACGTGTCGTCGGTCGCTACCAGCTGCATGCGCGGTTTTCAGCGCTTGATGGGTCCATTCCAATTCATTAATTAATTCCTACGTCTACGTCGCCCGTTGTTCAGTTTCCGCAGAGAATTCTCTCTGCGCCTACTATATATGGAACGGTTCTCAACTCATTCGTTGTTGCTTCAACCTGAGTACCACATTTTCATGGTTGTTGGCACCACTCGTTCCGTTTACGCGAGGCTCGGTCCAACCACCAACCAAGTGCAGCTGGTCTAGAAACGAGCCAAGCCGGCTCGACTCGACTCGTCTATTTCATGAGTTAGGAAAATAGGCTCGGCTCGGCTCGAAGGCGGCTCGGGAGTCACACCCTGATATTATATAATTGCATTATATAGTGAATTATTAGTGTATAAATATGAAATATATAGATATCATTCATTATTATGAGTAATCTAAATTATTAATTGTCATATATCTATCATGAAACGCTAAGTAACAAACTGACAATCTATAAGATTAGCCAATATCCATCATTATTCTACATATTAAGTAATTTGACATAGCTCGCGAGCCAGAACGAGCCGGCTCGGCTCGGCTCTACAGAAATAGCCCAAAAGGCAGACTCGGCTCGCGAGCCGCTCCGAGCTCGAGCCGGCTCGCGAGCCTCGAGGTTATTTTCCAGCCCTAAGTGCAGCCATGAGCCATCACAACAAAAGGTTGGGACGGTTTGATGAAGCTGAAGCTAGGGGAGACTTTGGCTGGCATAAAACTATAGAGTAAAATATTGTAGCTATTCTTGAGCTTGACACACCGTGTGCTTGTGTCTCTGTACTCATAAAACTAAGAAAACGGGTCTTGAAACTTAGTCGGTCCATATAAAATCGTCCAAAAATAAGATTTGCTTAAACTGGATGCCAACTGCCGACGTGCACTCGACAAATCCTATCTGTACCGAGCGTAATGTTTTGTCGAGGACATCACATAGCAACAGAGTGTTTGGGAATTTGTACTTGTCAACGATCTCTGAACACTCGACAAAGAACGCGTCTTCGGTGGTGACAGCGTGCCGCGTAGGTTCGTGGATGCCACGACGGGGACTAATGCGTCCCTGATTCTCGGGAACCATATACTTGCTTTGATGGATGCATATATGAGAAAAAACAGTGACAAGCTACAGGATAATTGTTCTGTTACATTTATTTAGTGAATTCCAACGTATTGTATATAAAAATGCATATAATTTTTTTAGCTACGATAAGACTATCCAGATTGAATGAAATATTGGGTCCGGCCCCCACTGTCTGGCTTGATCGGAGAGCCGGCCGGTTGACAAAGGCACTTGTGATTGCGAGGTCTTAGTAACAATGAAAAATAAAAGCGGCCACGACGGGCTGAACGCCGCAGTTTAGCGGGGCACCGCCACCCCAGTCCCGGCTGGTTTACGGCTGCACGCCGGGAGCTTGCTGGCCGCCATGATATTGTTGCTGCCAGGGCCGGAAAACCAGCTGGTACCGTCGCCTTCCGCCACCACCAGAGATGTCCATAGCACCGCCCAGCTCATCGCCATCTTCATTCGTCTTGATCGTCCGTTATTTCTTATGATGCGATCGATCACTTTTTCTGCGATCGACAGATATACCGCTCGCTCTGTTTGCTACTTGTAGCTGCTAAATGTGATAGACTAGCTAACTGCAGATACGAGAGGGAGCTAGCTGGTCGTTTACGTTTATGGTGCGTGGGAGGGATGCCCTCTTGGAATGGTTACTTGTTGGAAGAAGAGAGACAAGGTGGTGGTGGGGTGGCCGGTGGCCTTACCTAGTAGCCTCACCCGGCCTGACGCCGCCAAGAAAACTACGACAGCGACCGGGTATATATAATCCTCACCTGATTAATTAAGGGCAAGCACGCGTACTGTTCGGTTTCCGGGACTCTGGAAAGCCAAGTGCAGACTAGCTGACTGCTTTCGTCACAAGTCTCACTAGATAAGACTAGCTAAGCCTGTTTGGCATGCCCCGGCACCTCAAAAATAACTCTGACTCTGACTTTTCAAGAGCAATTTCACTATAGAAGATAGTGATTTTTAACAAATCGTATTGACAAATAAATGGCTCCTCTTAACGCGAGAGAAAGGAAAGATGGGAAGTGGGAGGAGGAGCCAACTTTTTGGCTCAGGCTTCTCTATAAACGCGAGAGAAAGGAAAGATGGGAAGTGGGAGGAGGAGCCAACTTTTTGGCTCAGGCTTCTCTATAAAAATAGATCAGGCTCCTTAGTGCTATTTGTTCGGAGCCTTTTTTAGACCGTTTGGGAGAACTCCTGCAGGAGCCAAAGACAGTTTTGGAGCTCTCCCAAACATGCCCTTAATAACGGCACAAGTATATCCCCTTGAATTTTGTTAAAAATGTTTTTTAACTGTTTTGTTGGATTGACCTGTTATTTTGCTACTGAGAATTCAACTGGGTCCCATATCTACTTGAGCAGTGCATCCCTCTCGATCCATGCATCCATCCGACAATTCATTTTCCACGCCAATCTCCATAGATACTTGCCAACCCGCGGAATCCTCTGCCGTAACGTCCGTGAACATTGTGGCAATGGACGGCTGGTGTGTGAAGTTTACATGGAGTTATTTAACCTCTTAACTAATACAAGATATTCCGAGCAACTAGCTTGCTTGCTTACTAGTACAAACCTACGATCGAGTATACCATGCAATGTACTGTATGCACAGGTTAAGTGATTAATCGGCTAGCTAGTTTATCAGGGGCATGATCCGTTGGGAGCTGTGCAGTTGCGGTTGTTCGAGCCGGGCCCTTGTAGCACCTGCGTCATCATCTCCAGCCAGCCGCCGTCCGCCGGCGCCTCCATCAGCAGCGGCCTCGCCCCGACGACCATGTTGCAGCACTGCATCAGCGCGACGGCCACCAGCATCGCCCAGCTCATCGCCGCCATCGTCGCCGTTGCCATACAGTATCCGTTCAAGTAGTCCAGCGCTAGGCAGGCTAGCAGATAAGTGTGGTTGCAGACGACGTACGATCGAGATGGAACTGGTACTCTTGAATGGTTTGTTGGGATGCAAAGATGCATGCATGCGTTCCTTTTATAGCTTCGTTATCACACAACGCAAGGTTTAAAGTCACAACGCAACGTACGCGCAGGGTGCCGGGGCGCCTTGGTCATGTTGAATTTCAATTCACAAGCTAAGGTTGAAAAGTCACAATCAAACCAAGCTGCATGCGCTATGCATACTAACCCGTCCAAACAAAAAAGTCCCATGTTCGCTCCCTCCGACCAGCAAGGACTAAAATTCACTCCACGTTAATAAGCCTACCATGGAGAAAATGAGTTAATTAGGGTCCTAATTTGGATACAAGACTTTATTTTGGACGTACCTGCCTTTCATTAACTCAGTTGGCCGAAGCCTCAAACATTAGGGGCATGTTTCAGGTTTGGCAGCGAGGGCGAAACAAAGGAAATTGGAATTGAATAGTTGAATAGCAAGGGTATTCTAGTCTCTCCAATCCCCTTAATTTCCTCTGCTACCAAACAAGCATTGCCTACACATGCGCACGTCGGAGATACAATGCCAGCATATCTCCAATTTAGGCTCTGTTCGTTTTTATCAAATTCATGGGGATTGAGAGGGATTGAATCCCTACAAGTTAAAATCCCCCTCAATCTACTCCAATCCTCCTCAATCCCTATGGATTAGAGATGAAACGAACAAAGCCTTATGTGTAATGTATGTACGTGCGTGTGTCACTGTGACCTGCTTCACTAGAACAAACATGAGCAACCCTATTATAAACTCTATTTCTAAGAAAACAAAACTCGTGAAAGGCAAGTTTAGTTTTGTCGATCTCTTCCAGCAGTACTCTCGACTCTTCTCCCAAAATTCAAGCAACTAAAGGCAGCCAGTCTCCAAATGCACTCGTTATAGATCTTGTACCTTATTAGCAAACCCCTGAGTGCATCCCTACAACAATCTTTTTAAGCGGAGGACATGACCGCTACCATTTAGCTCATCATGAAAATCACCATCTTTGCGGATAGAACACTCAGAACAGTTTATAAAAGAACAATCTTTGTAAGCGGTTGCCTTAAGCCAACCGCCTGTAAAGATAGATTTTTACGCGTGTCTCACTTAACTCTACAAGAGAACATGCAAATAAACATTTCCCGCTAAAAACAACTTATTTTCGATGATTTTGGCTTGTCCAAGATTTTTAGCTGAAAATAATTGCTATTTTCTTTGTTGTTGCCGCTGAAAGTTAGTTATTTTGGGCAGCTTTACAACAACTCCCAAAAATAGGCCTCACATCATTTATTTTCTATGGCTAGCTATAGCCTAAAAAATAAGTGATTGTTATTTTAACGAGTCAAAAAATAAGTGCTTGTTATTTTAACGAGTCAAGGACTATTCGTGCCATACTCCGACTTCATATAGAAATGAATGTAGTGTTGGCTACACATATACAAACATGTTTGTTAGCTTCACGATAAACAAATACTATTTCAATGTAACAAACAAGGGTGATCGAACATACTAGAAGTCATACGAGATCATCACAAAGTCCTTGCCTTGTCTCACAAAATGACCAATTGCCCTAACAATGTATAACACAACCACCTCCTTTTTTATTTTGTGTCATATTATTTGTCATTATTGAACTCCTTTCTAGAACTTTTTGAACTCATTTGAGTTCTTGTCGAAGTTGATGGTGAAAGTTGTCTTACAAACCTAGGTCAGGTCAATGACGCAACACTTCCATGTGTCAACTTTCTCTATGTGCATCTATTACATCCTACATTGAGACACAATCCTTAATCAACACCGTTGCATGGCATGTATTCATAGAGTAAAGGAGAAAGTACGTGAGCTTGCACACCCCAAAAAGCTATTATGTTGATGTTGAGCATTCTATGGCGGTACATCACCCACAAGTCTTTGATATTGATTATCAATGTTTTCTCTTTGCTACATAAGGCGTCTTTTGGCATATGAAATGTGAGGTGGGCCATCCTCGTTGCCATTGCATCCATGAGCCATGTATGAAGTATCCGAATGGGGAAATGTTGCTTGTACAACTATGCGATGCTCTGGAATGACTTTTCGTAGATATACTTTTCAAGAACAACATCTTAATTTCATGAAGATTGACTCATTTGTGCGCATAAACTACTACTCACAAGAACACGTTACATTGTCTTGTTCCAAAACTCAAGATGTTGATGAGCAACTTGAGGCCTTTGACCAGAAGGCAATGACATGCTCCTCATCGCTGGAACATGCTTCTCCATTGCTTCTGAAGGATCTTTCTGTTTACACATGACTGTCTTCTGGTGTACAGGTGACTGCTGATCTTTTTCTCTTTCAAAAGTAGGAAAAGATGGTGAGGGCATATGTTCTTAGAGTTTAGAAGATGCCATCATTTTTGTTTTGTTGCATGTTCGTGGTCCTTGGGAGCTGACAACATTCTTTGTTGACATTCTTTACCCTTGTTAGGTCCTTGAGATGTGATGTGAGGTGTTTGCTGCAAGGCAATTTTGTCCTTCAGGCTCGAAGTTGTTGCCTATGGAGCTTCTTTTATCATCCTTCGCCGATGGTGTATACTCTAGGGAATCTAGAAACGGGGACAAGCAGGAACATCCTTCAGCCGATGCTAAATAGGAGAAAGACCATCAAAGACCGGCCTCGTACCGATAGGAGCCTAGATACGTTGTGGAGATTTATCGTCGGCAAGTAGGTGAACATATCAAAGTCCTGGCTCCACTTTGGACCATATCAAAACAAATAATGGGAGACTATAAATACAGAAGAAGACTTGTGAATTAAAGTGTGATGGGTGTGAATGAACCTAAACTCCCCTATATTTATTGGGTTGATTAAGATTTTTGTGGTTTTAGTTCTTTTTAAATTCTTTTGAACTTTAAACGATTAAAATGATGTCAATAAATCAAAAGTTGCCGCGTCAGCAAGAGGCGGTAGGTACTGACCAGTCGAGGTCACTACAAACCTGATCTTCAACACAACGGTCGATATTGATCGGCTCAGTCCCAAAGTGATCGAAAGCGATCAGTTGGTAGACCCACCGCTGAAAAGGCCCGGTAGTTGGTATCAACCACGCGCGCCACCACATCAACACACGATACCAACCACAGTTGACACATCCTTAGCCTCGGAACACCCAAACAACATATAAATATATAAGAATATATAATGTGAGAGAGTGGCAGAGGCCGCTCTATGCAATTTTGCATGGAGTTAATTAACCTCTTAATTACAAATAATTCCAAACACCTAGCTAGCTTGCTTGCTTAGTACAAAAAAACTAGGAGTATCCATATACTATATATGCACAGGTTAAGTGAGATTAGTCGCCAGCTAGTAGCTAGATTATCAAGGGCAGGATCCGTTGGGAGCTTGGAAGTTGTGGTTGTTGGATCCCGGCCCTTGTAGCACCTGCATGATCATCTCCAGCCAGCCGCCGTCAGCTGTCGCTACGTACCGCCGGCGCCTCCACCATCAGCAGCGGCACCTGCATGATCATAATGTGAGAAAATGAGTTAATTAGGGCCCTAATTTGGATACAAGCCTTTTTTTTGGACGTACGTGCCTTTCATTAACTCAGTTGGCCGAAGCCTCAAACATTAGGGCCATGTTTCATGTTTAGCAGCGAGGGAAACAAATGGAATTGAAATTGAATAGTTGAATAGCGAGGGTATTCTAGTCTCTCCAATCCTCTCAATTTACTCTGCACCAAACAAGCCCTAAGATTGTCTATACATGCGCACGTCGGAGATACAATGCGAGCATATCTCTAATTTATGTGTGTACGTGTGACACTGTAACCTGCTTCACTAGAACAACATGAGCAACCCTATTATAAACTCTATTTCTAAGAAAACAAAACTCGTGAAAGGCAAGTTTAGTTTTGTCGATCTCTTCCAGCAGTACTCGACTCTTCTCCCGGGCCCACAATTCAAGCAATTAAAGGCAGCCAGTCTCCACAATTCAAGCAACTAGGGTTTGCCACCTAAGCCGCCCGAGCTGGGCGACGCGGGGGCCCTTCGTGTTGGGAATAGTCCCACAATGTGTATCGTGGAGGAGCAAGCATGGTTTATATGGTTGAGGATGTAACCCCTAATGGGCTAGCTTTTTGGGAAGTGTTGGACCAACAGACCTAAAGCCCACTGCTATACGTGCGGGCACATGTGTTGCGGCCCCGCGGACTAGGTAGGGCACGCTGTGTATACGGGCAGCCCGATGGACATGCCATGTTTCAACGATCCGGTTCCAACACTTCGCTTTTTCTTCGTAAGACTACCTTTTGATAGTCAGGAAATTAAAACGCATGATTTCATATCAGTTTGACCGTTGTGCCACATCTATATATGAGAAAATTAAAACACATGATTTCATATTTTCGGTGGCTTTAGTGTTATTTTTGGCGCGACAACATCTTGTCGAAAGTTTGTGCGTCAAAAGTAACTTTTATTTTCGCCGTTCACAACCCTAAAATAACCTTGAAATTCGTTATTTTTGGCGGTTGTCGTCCATGACCGCCGAAATTAGTCCGGTTATTTTCGATGGCTACCCCTTGGCGAGCCGTGGAAAAATAACCAATTCCAGGGATCCAGAATTTCCATGCACATCCATATATAACACATGCATATCCATATACATCATATACATATTTCATTAATTCATATTCAACATCACTTAAGTATACCATTCAACAACAATATACTATCTCAGCTAATATACACATTTCATCCATTCAACAACAGTATACACATTCTATCCATTCAACAACATTCAAGTATCGTTTCACGAAGTTATCCACCAAGCAAGCGTATAAGTTAAGCTTTATCCAGCAAAAAAATACAAAGTTTATGGGCACTGAGGATCATTCGTGTTGTATATATGCTACCGCTAGAAGAAAATATATTATTAACAAAGTTAGTAGCTTGATCATCCTATAATAACGAACAAAGTCCATCATTAGAGAATAAATTAGGAGTTATAGGATTATAAATAAAAGAATGAATGTAGTTATTGATATGTAACAAAATAACTTCATATATAGATGTTGGTGCCATGGATGGAGGGGTTTGGTATAGGCGTGTTTGGATGCATGTGCCAGGCTAGCCTGGATCTCATCCCGCAGCCAGACTTTTCTTACCCAGGTTCTATACAAATTTAAACAAGGAGTCATTGTTTCGATGCTTGTACCTCTTGAACCAGGCTATGGTAAGACTTTTATTTGGTTGGTTGTATATGCACCACCACGTCCATTTTTCAGCCTCCTGCATGCGCCGCAAGGCATGATGCCAGCCAGGCTCGCTAGAAATAGTCGATTTTTACGTACGCGCAGAACCAGGCTATGAAAGGAATCTTGCACGCATGTGCAGTGGCCAGGATCCGTACCCTATCCAGGCATCCAAACAAGTGCTAGTTGCATCCATCGGGACAGACCCACGCTCTATGCAGGCATCCAAACACGCTGTATATGTTTGCCATATTTACTTCAGATCTCTAGAATATACAAGTTCAAATAGATTAAATATATATGATCAAGTAGTATGTTCAGCTACAATAGAGCACGTATACTTTCACTATCAAAATTTCTACAACCGAAGCAATAATTTACTAAGTTCGCCTAGATTGAGCAAATATGTTTGGAATCTGCTAAGTTTGAACTATATTGGCTAAGTTAAACATAAAACGAGGAAATTTATCGAAACTCAGAGTACGTTCATCGAAGTTACCTAAGGGTTCTTTGGTTATTTTGTCAAAGCAAGCTTGCGTTTTAGATTTTACTTTTTGCTAGAGCGGCAAATCTGCTCACCCCCACAGGTTGGCAAGGCCGATCTTGCTTGGTCACGATAGGCAAGGAAGCTAGCTAGCTAGCTAGCTAGTCAAGCATACCAAACCGATCAAAATATATAGTTTTATGCCAGAGCCAGCATCGCCTTGCCTTCAGCTTCATTAGTATTCGCTAGTACAGAGAAGCTCTATAGTAGCTGTCGTAAACCTATTTACAATGGCGTTTTTCGTAACCGTCAGTGCTAGGGGCCAGTAGAATCATCATTTTTACAGGCGGGTAACTGAGGATTGCCAGTGGAAATCGATTTTCACTGGCGGATGGCGTAATAAAACCGCCAGTGAAAATCGTTTCCAGGAAACATAAAACGGGTTTTAAAAATAGCAAAAAAATATTTTTATTAGGGGAGGCCTTGGCCCACCCCACCCACCCGCCCGTGTCCGTCGAAGTCGCAAGTCGCGGCATTTTTCGTGCACTACGCGGTTGCTAGGAATCGGTAACTGAGGACCGCCAGTGGAAATCGATTTTCACTGGCGGTCGGCGTAATAAAACCGCCAGTGAAAATCGTTTCCAGGAAACATAAAACGAGTTTTAAAAATAGCAAAAAAATATTATTAGGGGAGACCTCGACCCACCCCACCCGCTCGTGTCCGTCGAAGTCGCAAGTCGCGCTATTTTTCGTGCACTACGCGGTTGCTAGGAATCAAACCCTTGACCTCACCCTCGGGCGTACCCTCCTCTCCACTCGTCTATGGCATGCTTTGTGTCTAATTTGTAGTTTTGTTGCCCACATCACTACCGGAATTTGGCTCTTTGCCGAGTGCCATATTCTTTGCCGAGTGTTTTATTTCGGGCACTCGGCAAAGAGCTCTTTGTCGAGTGCCACACAAAAAACCCTCGGTAAAAGAAAACACTCGGCGAAGAAGCTCTTTGCCGAGTGTTTTATTTTTGACACTCGGCAAAGAGTTTCTTTGCCGAGTGTCTTTTTTTGACACTCGGCAAAGGGCTCTTTGCCGAGTGTCACAAATACAACACTCGGCAAAGAGCTCTTTGCCGAGTGTTTTTTCTGCAACACTAGGCAAAGACAATTTAAAAATCACATTTTAAAGTAGTAAATTAATTCAAATGAAAAAGTTTTCAACTACAAATTTGTATAACTCATCATGATGTACAATTTATATATTGAACATTTCTTCATATGACAAAATAAAAATAAATTTATTCATAAAACCTATATCTCTCTCGTAGTTTATGAAACTACGAGAGAGACGTATAGAATTTGTGCATATTTGTCGGGGACCATAATTAGGGGTACCCTCAAGGCTCCTAATTCTCAGCTGGTAACCCCCATCAGCATAAAGCTGCTAAGGCCTGATGGGTGCGATTAAGTCAGTGATCAGTCCGTTCGAGCGACTCGATCACGCCTCGCCCGAGCCTAGCCTCGGACAAGGGCAGCTGACCCCGGAGGATTTCCGTCTCGCTCGAGGCCCCCCTCCGACGGTGAACATATTTCCGGCTCGCCCAAGGCCCTGCCTTCGCTAAGAAGCAACCCTGACTAAATCGCCGCACCGACCGACCAAATCGCAGGAGCGTTTAATGCAAAGGTGGCCTGACACCCTTATCCTGACATGCGCCCCCCGGCAGAGCCGAAGTGACCGTCGTCACTTCGCCGCTCCACTGACCGGCCTGACAGAAGGACAGCGCCGCCTGCGCCGCGCCGACTGCAGTGCCACTTGACAGGGTGAGACTGACAGGCAGCCAGGTCCTGCAGAAGGCACCACAGGAAACTCCGCTCCGCCCGACCCAGGGCTCGGACTCGGGCTAAGTCCCGGAAGACGGCGAACTCCGCTCCGCCCGACCTAGGGCTCGGACTCGGGCTAAGTCCCGGAAGACGGCGAACTCCGCTCCGCCCGATCCAGGGCTCGGACTCGGGCTCAGCCCCGGAAGACGGCGAACTCCGCTCCACCCGACCCAGGGCTCGGACTCGGGATAAGTCCCGGAAGACGGCGAACTCCGCTCCGCCCGACCCAGGGCTCGGACTCGGGCTCAGCCCCGGAAGACGGCGAACTCCGCTCCGCCCGACCCAGGGCTCGGACTCGGGCTAAGTCCCGGAAGACGGCGAACTCCGCTCCGCTCGACCCAGGGCTCGGACTCGGGCTCAGCCCCAGAAGACGACGAACTCCGCTTCGCCCGACCCCAGGGCTCGGACTCCGCCCTGGCCTCAGTCGACGATCTCCACCTCGCCCAACCTAGGGCGCGGACCGGCCACATCAACGGGAGGCGCCATCATCGCCCTACCCCGAGCTGACTCGGGCCGCAGGAAACAAGACCGGCGTCCCATCTGGCTAGCTCCGCCAGATAGGCAATGATGGCGTCCCGCATGCTCTGTGACGACGGCGGCTCTCAGCCCCCTTACGGAAGCAAGAGGACGTTAGCAAGGACCCAACCGCTCCGACAGCTGTCCCTCCGTCAGGCTCCATCGCTCCTCTGACGGCCACGACATCACACCAGCTGGGTGCCAAAATCTCTCCGGCTGCCACGACGGCATGTACTTAGGGCGCTAGCTCTCCCCCGCTAGACACGTAGCACTCTGCTACACCCCCGTTGTATGCCTGGATCCTCTCCTTACGCCTATAAAAGGAAGGGCCAGGGCCCTCTTAGAGAAGGTTGGCCGCGCGGGGACGAGGACGAGACAGACACTCTCTTGGGGCCGCTCGCTTCCCTCTCCCGCGTGGACGCTTGTAACCCCCTACTGCAAGCGCACCCGACCTGGGCGCGGGACGAACACGAAGGCCGCGGGATTCCCACCTCTCTCACGCCGGTCTCCGGCCGCCTTGCTTCTCCCCCTTCGCGCTCGCCCTCGCGCTCGACCCATCTGGGCTGGGGCACGCGGCGACACTCACTCGTCGGCCCAAGGGACCCCCGGTCTCGGAACGCCGACAGTTGGCGCGCCAGGTAGGGGCCTGCTGCGTGTTGACGAACAGCTTCCCGTCAAGCTCCAGATGGGCAGTCTCCAGCAACCTCTCCAGCCCGGGATGGTGCTCCGTTTCGGGAGTCTTGAGTTTATGTCCTTCGACGGCAGCTACGACATGATACTCCTTCCACCGCTGTGCGACAACGACAATGGCGGCCGACAGCCCGCCTGCCGGTGGCGGAATCGACGACGTCTTCCCCGCGTGGTGGGAGAACAACATTCGAGCTCACCCCGTCCTCTCCCTCGTCGACGGAGGAGGAGGCGGGGCAACCAAGGCCAAGTAGGAGGCAGCGCCTCGTCGGCTGTCGAGCGAGTCGACAGCGCCGGCACCCCAACGAGGGGTGCACCGGACATCGACCTCGCGTTTGAGACGAAGACGAGCGCCGTCTCCCCGCGACACGCCAATCCCGAGCAAGCGGATGACGCCAGCGCGCTCGCGGAGAGCTTGCTGGACGTCACCCTCGTACCTGAGACGACGGCGCAGTCAGTCCCCGACGTGACTTCATCGCCGCTCGTCGACCAAAAGGTACCGACCGATTCCCATCCTACGTCATTTGGATTCAGCCTCAACCCGCCTAGCGACCTCGCTTTGGCGGACGCTCTCGTAGGGGCAAGTCCAAACCTTCTGGGGTTTCGCATGTGGTCTCCTTGGGACCGGCTGACGGACGTCTCAACCTACGGGCCCTCTGGGTCTGAGGAAGACGACGAGCCCAGCATCTGTTGGGATTTCTCTGGACTTGGCAACCCCAGTGCCATGCGGGACTTTGTGACCGCGTGTGACTACTGCCTCTCCGGCTGTTCCGACGGTAGCCGCAGCCTCGACGACGAGGACTACGGCCCAAGCCGCGAATGTTTCCACGTCGATCTAGGGGGTCCCTCCGAAGGCAATCTTCTCGGCATGCCGGAGGACGGTGATCTCCCTAGGCCGGTGCCCCGCGTTGACATCCCACGGGAGCTAGCTGTGGTCCCTGTTCCGGCGGGGGGTCACGACCCACAGCTCGAGCAAATCCGCGGGGTGCAGGCCAGGCTCGACGAGGGAGCAGGAGCGCTTGATCCGATCCGCCGGGACGTCGGGCAGGCATGGGCGAACCAACCCCCGGCCGGAGAAATACGTCATCTGCCCCAGGGTTTCCAGCATCGCGTCGCCGACGACGTCAGGGTCAGGCCACCACCCGCGTCTAGTGGGGTCGGCCAGAACCTGGCTGCAGCAGCGATGCTCCTCCGCGCGATGCCGGAGCCATCCACCACCGAGGGTCGGCGAATCCAGGGGGAGCTCAAGAATCTCCTGGAAGGCGCCGCGGTCCGACGGGCCGAGAGCTCTGCCTCCCGAAGGCAGGGATACCCCTCGGAACCTCATGCCGCGACTTCCCGATTCATGCGGGAAGCCTCGGTCTACACCGGGCGCACGCGCAACACCGCGCCTGCGGCCCCGGGCCGCCTCGGCAACGAGCACCATCATCGCGACCGTCGGGCCCACCTCGACGAGAGGGTGCGCCGAGGCTACCACCCCAGGCGTGGGGGACGCTACGACAGCGGGGAGGATCGAAGTCCCTCGCCCGAGCCACCCGGTCCGCAGGCCTTCAGCCGGGCCAGCCGACGGGCACCGTTCCCGACCCAGTTCCGACCCCCGACTACTATTGCAAAGTACTCGGGGGAGATGAGACCGGAACTGTGGCTCGCGGACTACCGTCTGGCCTGCCAACTGGGTGGAACGGACGACGACAACCTCATCATCCGCAACCTCCCCCTGTTCCTCTCCGACACCGCTCGCGCCTGGCTGGAGCACCTGCCTCCAGGGCAGATCTCCAACTGGGACGACCTAGTCCAGGCTTTCGCCGGCAATTTCCAGGGCACGTACGTGCGCCCCGGGAATTCCTGGGACCTCCGAAACTGCCGGCAGCAGCCGGGAGAGTCCCTCTGGGACTACATCCGGCGTTTCTCGAAGCAGCGCACCGAGCTGCCCAACATCACCGACTCGGATGTCATCGGCGCGTTCCTCGCCGGCACCACCTGCCACGACCTGGTGAGCAAGTTGGGTCGCAAGACCCCCACGAGGGCGAGCGAGCTGATGGACATCGCCACCAAGTTCGCCTCTGGCCAGGAGGCGGTCGAGGCTATCTTCCGAAAGGACAAGCAGCCCCAGGGCCGCCCATCGGAAGATGCTCCCGAGGCGTCTACTCAGCGCGGCGCCAAGAAGAAAGGCAGGAAGAAGTCGCAAGCGAAACGCGACGCCGCCGACACGGACCTTGTCGCTGCCGCCGAGTACAAGAACCCTCGGAAGCCCCCCGGAGGTGCCAACCTCTTCGACAAGATGCTCAAGGAGCCGTGCCCCTATCATCAGGGGCCCGTTAAGCACACCCTTGAGGAGTGCGTCATGCTTCGGCGCCACTTCCATAGGGCCGGGCCACCCGCGGAGGGTGGTAGGACCCGCGACGACGACAAGAAGGAAGATCACCAAGCAGGAGAGTTCCCCGAGGTCCGCGACTGCTTCATGATCTACGGTGGGCATGCGACGAATCCCTCGGCTCGGCATCGCAAGCAAGAGCGCCGGGAGGTCTGCTCGGTGAAGGTGGCGGCGCCAGTCTACCTAGACTGGTCCGACAAGCCCATCACCTTCGACCAAGCCGACCACCCCGACCTCGTGCCGAGCTCGGGGAAATACCCGCTCGTCGTCGACCCCGTCATCGGCGACGTCAGGCTCACCAAGGTACTTATGGACGGAGGCAGCAGCCTCAACATCATCTACGCCAAGACCCTCAGGCTCCTGCGTGTTGATCTGTCCTCTGTCCGAGCAGGCGCTGCGCCCTTCCATGGGATTATTCCCGGGAAGCGCGTCCAGCCCCTCGGATGACTCGACCTTCCCGTCTGCTTCGGAACGCCCTCCAACTTCCGAAGGGAGACTCTGACGTTCGAGGTGGTCGGGTTCCGAGGAACCTACCACGCGGTACTGGGAAGGCCATGCTACGCGAAGTTCATGGCCGTCCCCAACTACACCTACCTGAAGCTCAAGATGCCGGGCCCCAACGGGGTCATCACCGTCGGCCCCACGTACAAACACGCGTTCGAATGCGACGTGGAGTGCGTGGAGTACGCCGAGGCCCTCGCCGAATCCGAGGCCCTCATCGCCGACCTGGAAAGCCTCTCTAAGGAGGTGCCTGACGTGAAGCGTCACGCCGGCAACTTCGAGCCGATGGAGACGGTTAAGGTCGTCCCCCTCGACCCTAGCGGCGACACCTCCAAGCAGATCCGGATCGGCTCCGGGCTCGACCCCAAATAGGAAGCAGTGCTCGTCGACTTTCTCCGCGCAAACGCCGACGTCTTCGCGTGGAGTCCCTCGGACATGCCCAGCATACCGAGGGATGTCGCCGAGCACTCGCTGGATATTCGGGCCGGAGCCCGACCCGTCAAGCAGCCTCTGCGTCGATTCGACGAGGAGAAGCACAGAGCGATAGGCGAAGAGACCCACAGGCTGGCCGGCGGTCAAGGCGAGGTCTACGGCAATGCTTGGAACATCCGACAGCTACGTCGCTTCTACCCCCAAGATGTTTTCAAGCCGTTCGTATACCTCGTTCCCACACAAGTCTCAGTCGTCAAGGAAGGGTCAGCCTCGCCTCGGCAGAGCCCGACCCTCCCTCGGGGGCTAAAAAGGGGGGAACCCCTCTGCGTCAAGATTGGGCGCACCTCTCCGCATCCAAAATTTTCGGTCAAAAAAGGCTTTTGCGTTCTCCCGGCTGCGTCAGATGCAGGGCCCTAAGGAGCGAACGTGGGTGCATGAAAGTGGCAAGGCCGACTGAGCCGAGGAATTCCTATGCCTCCGGGTTAGGAACACCACACTCATCACCCGCCATGAAAAATGACACCTACTCGGGAAGCCACCCTGTTATTGACAGGCAAAGCCGGACACGCAAAATAAAAGAAAGAGGAGTACAACTTCATGCAATGGAAACAAAGTGTTCAGGCCTCAGCGGCCGCAGAAAGACACACGCGCATCCAACAGAAACTGTTCCAACGGAGTTAGGCGTCGCCTTGGGAAGGAGCCGCGCCTTCAGCACCGTCCCCGCCTTCGGTAAAGTCCATCTCGGCTTCCGGCGACGGCGCAGGGGGGAGGATCTCCGCCTCAAAGGTGGTTGCCAGCACTACGCTCGGACCCGCGGCGACCGCGTCGAGCCGCTGGACTTCTGCTAGGGCAGCTTCGTCTTCGTCAGGAAGACAATACCCCTCACTAACCCGCTCCAGGTCCACAACGTAGTGGGAAGCGAGCACGGCGAAGGCCCGCCTGACGCCGTGGTGTAGCGCCTCGCGGAGTCTGCCACGCACGTGATCACCCAAGGCTTGAAGGCGACTTTGAGGGGAGCTCCCTGAGGGGACGTCGCCGGAGCCAAGGATCCGATAAACGTCCGAGACGGCTTCGGACATGACCGCGTGGTCGGCCTCCCTCTGCTCGGCCGCCCCGGCAAGCGCCTCGGCAAGCACCTTGGCGGACTCATCAAGGGCGGACTCGAGCTCTGCGAACAGCCAGAAGAAAGACCTCAAACACAAGCAGAGGAAACAAAAAGGAACGAGAACCAAGGATGGCCAAGGCGTACCTCCGGCTCGGGCACGCTGCTCCGAGACCGCGACCTGGGCTACGGCTAGGTTGGCCGCAAGGGTTTCGGCCCGGCTTTCGGCCTCGGCAGCCCGGCCCCGAGATCGGTCCCGCTCCTCAACGACCCGGTCGAACTCCGACCGCTGCCGTTGTGCCTCCGCGCGCGCCGCGGCCGCCTCCGCGCGCGCCGCTGCCACCTCGGCTCTCAGGTCAGTGCAGAGCAACTGGAGGTCCGCTACCTCGGCACCCTGCTGAGAAAGGCGTGCAGTAGCCCCGGCGAGCGAGGTCCTCAGGGATCGCAGCGAGCCCCAGACGTCGACCTCGCGACGGATGAACGACGACTTGGCGGCGCTCCGATCCGTCAGATCCTAAGGGAAGGAAGCGGGGCGTCACGAAGAACGCCTCGGTCACAGAAGAGGAAAGGTACGCCTGAAACCGTTACCTAGAGGATTTTGGGGACGTCCCTGCAGAAAACCTCCAGCGACGACCGGAGCGACCCCACCGTTGCTTCAGCACACTCGCAGAGCTCATCCCAAGACTGGTCCTCCGGTTCATCGTCAAGAACGAAGACGGGGTCCGAGGCCTCATGGGTCCAGAACCGGAGCAACTGGCGCCGGCCCCCGGAGCTCTGCCGCACAGCAACGAGGCTGCCGCCCGGCGGGACGGATCGCACCTCCACGCCCCCCTCTTCCGAGGCACCAAGCGCCGACGCATCAGCCGTCTCGACGTCGGCAGCAACCGGTCGCTCTCCGACTGGAGCGGCGTCAACCTCGGTAGCGGCAGGTGCCGGCATGGCCGGCACGACCGGTGGGCTCGGGACCGCGCCAGCGTCAGCCGCCTTCCCCATCACAATGGTCGCCTCGGCAGAAGAGCTAGCCTCGGGAACCTGCTCCACGGTGACCGGTGCCGCCCGAGCCCCCTGAGGTGGAACACCTTGCGAGAGGGACGGCTGAACGGCAAGGCCCGGAGCAGCGCTGGCCGCACAGGCCAGCGTCGTCTTAAGGGCCTTCCGGGGTGCCAGGTCAGTCAGGCCATGGCTTCGCTTGCTGAGGAAAAATGAAAAATCACAGCCGGGACATATGATTGGAAAGCCAGGACGAAGGCATTTCCGAGATACTTACCCGCTCCGAGCCATGATCCACCGTGCCTGGGGGGAAGTCTCTTGGATCTCGGCCCCCGGAACCGCCGCCGAGGTCCGCTTCGCCGGCAACTTCGGCACTACCCTTGCTTTGGACGCCTGGGGGGCAGATTGCCCAGGCACTGTCACGATGACCTGAGGGTCGCCTCCCTGCGCTGCCGGCGCGAGCGGTGGCTCTCGGGGAGCAGACGCCCTGGCCTGGCCCCCCGGGGTCACCTCAGCTCCTCTAGCCGAGGGGTCAGGCGCCCTCTCGGGTTGCCCCCGCTCCTCGGGCCGGGACCCCGGCGCCCCGACTCCGGGGACTGACGGCATCAGCCCGCTCGGGGGCTGGCTTGACGACCCCTAGCCAAACCCCAAGTCGGGGCTGAGGCCAAGGCGGGCGGCCATGTCGTCCTCCTCGTCATCACCTTCATCGTCGTCGTCGTCGTTGGGCGTTTCCGGCGACGGCTCCCTCGGGAGCCCCTCCCTCTCCTGCCGACGACGGAGCTTTTCCAAGGCGTCTCGAGCCCGCCTCCGCTCGCGGGCCCGGGCCTTCTCCGCGTCCTTCTTCTTCTTCTTCTTCTTCTCCTCCGTGGTGACCCGCCGCGCTGCTCGATCCACCGCGTCCTGCGGGACCCGTGGCAGGGAAGGCTTGTGCCACCCCACCTCCTGAAGAAGGGGGGAAAAACCCCGGTCGTAAGAACCAGGAGCAACCCGATGTATGAAGAGGGAAGGAGCGGGCACTCACCTGAGTCACGCACTTTCGGTCGGGGTGCATCAAAGGCTGGGAGAAGGCGTGGGGGTCCAGCTTCCCCAACGCAACGGACACCCGCCATTGGAGGGCGTCGAAGGGAAGAGGATCAGCGGACATCCGCGAGCCCTCCCAGTCAGCCTCCGGGGTCATCCCCCAAAGCGACAGCCGTCGCTCCGCCAAGGGAAGCACCCTCCGACGGTGGATGGCGGCAATCACTCCCGCAGCGGTGAGTCCCCCCCTTCCGCAACGCCTCTAAGGCCTGGAGAAGGGGTTCGAGGTTCTTCTGCCTCTCGTGTGGGGTCCCGTGGCGCCAAGCGTCGGTGGCGGTGGTGACTACTCGCTGGGAGAACGGTGGGAGCAACTCGCCGTCATTCCGGAGGTAGAACCACCGGCGCTGCCACCCCTTGTTCGAGGACGCGAGGATAGCAGGAATATACAGCGACGCCCGCGACTGCCTCAGCAGGAGGGTGCAGCCGCCGGCCCGCACCGTTGCGCGGACTTTCCTCTCCCCCATCGGCGAGGCAAAAAGCTCCGCGAAAAAGAGATGGGTCCACAAATCCCAATGGGGGGCGATCCCCAAGTACCCCTCGCACACCGCTACGAAGATGGCGGCCTGCGAGATGGAGTTGGGGGTGAGGTTGTGCAACTCCACCCCATAGTGGTACAGGATCGCCCGCATAAAGCGGCTCACCGGTACACCGAATCCCCGCTTGTGGAAGGAGACGAAGCTCACGATGTACCCCAGCGGTGGGGACGGAGCGGCTCCGCCCACGGGAGGAATCCATTCCGGTCGCTGCTCATCGGTGAGAGGGCGAAGCAAACCCTCGCCGACCAGATCCTCCAGATCACTCCCGTCACCATGGAAAAAGGCCATGGATCGCGCGGCGGGATGATGGTCACCCGGTCGGCCATCACCGAGCGGAAGGGATGGCGGCGCAAGGGGCAGGAAGGGCGGTTTCCTCTTCTCTGGCTAAGTCTCTCGGGTTGCGAAAACCTAAGAGGAAGGCAGGAAGCGGAGCAAAGAACCGTCAACAGGCCCTCTCCCAGGTATATAAAGACCAAGGCAAGACCGGATCCAACGTTCCGCCCGGACCGGACGCGAGATTCAAAAACGCGAAGCGAAACGGCCATTCCTCGAACGGCTCGCGCACGTGCAACGGCTGCCCCGCCAACCACTCGCCCCGTCGCATTAACTCCGCGGCGGGACAGGCGGCGCCTCTGGCAGGAGAAGCGGGCAACGCTTCGCCTTCGCCGTAATAACCGCGCCAAAAAAGGTACGCCGCGTCGTTCGATTTCGCATCCTTTTCCTTTTTTCCTCTTTCTCTCTCTCTCTCTCTTGCAACAGGGACCGGGAAAGGGGGATACCCCAAAAAGGATCCTTCCCCGTGAAGGAACCAGGCTCCGAGCCTCCCTACTAATCAGAGGTTCGAAGGCTGGCACCCCGAGGGGTTCGACAGTCGCCTCAGATCGCGTGGGCCCTACACCCACTACTGGTCAGAGGTTCGAAGGCCGGCCCCCCGAAGGGTTCCACGGCCGCCTCAGGCTACTCGGGCTCCGCGCCCATTACTGATCAGGGGTTCGAAGGCTGGCCCCCGAAGGGTTCACAACCGCCTCAGACGCCGAGCGAGGGATGACCAGGGGTACGTTCAATACATAACCAAGGCTCGGGCTGCGCTCCCGAGGTACCCTAGGACATTTCCGAGACCAGCGGGAGCGATCTTGTAACGGAATCCCATCGAAGGGAGGCATCGAGCCCTCGGACCCTGTCGCCAGGGGACCGGGTCCGGTAGGTCACCTGCAGGTACTTTTGGGCGTGCCTCTGGGCCCCTAGCCGACCCCTAACGAACGGGGCACGGACGTCCACTCGGATTACCCGCTCGCAGCTCACCGGAGACACCATGTTCGGCGCCCATCGAGGGCAACATGGCACTTTCCCCCCCTCCTCCTTGCGGAAAGGCGACGCAGGGGCGTATGTAAAAAAGCCGAGTCTGTCCTTGATCTCCCTCTCGCCCTGTGCAGAGGCTCGGGGGCTGCTCTCGCAAACCCGGCTCCGGCCGAACCGTTGACAGCGTCAACATACCAGCCCGAGAACTTGGGACCCGACCATACACCCGGGCTACGGCCAGCTCGCATGAGGGAACGACCAGACCAGCCGAAGCATTACGCGAGGCATTAAGACCTCGAAGGAGTGAAACCACTCCTTCGAGACCTCGGGGGCTACACCCGGCGGGTGCGCTCGCGCGCACCCACCGGAACAAAATGCAACCGAGAAAGGCTGGTCCCCTTGCAAAAAAGTGCGACGAAAGCCTCCAAGCGAGTGCTAACACTCCCTTCGAGGCTCGGGGGCTACTGTCGGGGACCATAATTAGGGGTACCCTCAAGGCTCCTAATTCTCAGCTGGTAACCCCCATCAGCATAAAGCTGTTAAGGCCTGATGGGTGCGATTAAGTCAGGGATCAGTCCGTTCGAGCGACTTGATCACGCCTCGCCCGAGCCTAGCCTCAGACAAGGGCAGCCGACCCCGAAGGATTTCCGTCTCGCCCGGGCCCCCCCTCCGACGACGAACATATTTTCGGCTCGCCCAAGGCCCTGCCTTCACTAAGAAGCAACCCTCACTAAATCGCCGCACCGACCGACCAAATCGCAGGAGCGTTTAATGCAAAGGTGGCCTGACACCCTTATCCTGACATGCGCCCCCTGGCAGAGCCGAAGTGACCGCCGTCACTTCGCCGCTCCACTGACCGGCCTGACAGAAGGACAGCGCCGCCTGCGCCGCGCCGACTGCAGTGCCACTTGACAGGGTGAGACTGACAGGCAGCCAGGTCCTGCAGAAGGCACCACAGGAAACTCCGCTCCGCCCGACCCAGGGCTCGGACTCGGGCTAAGTCCCGGAAGACGGCGAACTCCGCTCCGCCCGACCCAGGGCTCGGACTCGGGCTAAGTCCCGGAAGACGGCGAACTCCGCTCCGCCCGATCCAGGGCTCGGACTCAGGCTCAGCCCCGGAAGACTGCGAACTCCGCTCCACCCGACCCAGGGCTCGGACTCGGGCTAAGTCCCGGAAGACGGCGAACTCCGCTCCGCCCGACCCAGGGCTCGGACTCGGGCTCAGCCCCGGAAGACGGCGAACTCCGCTCCGCCCGACCCAGGGCTCGGACTCGGGCTAAGTCCTGGAAGACGGCGAACTCCGCTCCGCCCGACCCAGGGCTCGGACTCGGGCTCAACCCCAGAAGACGACGAACTCCGCTTCGCCCGACCCCAGGGCTTGGACTCCGCCCTGGCCTCAGCCGACGATCTCCACCTCGCCCAACCTAGGGCGCGGACCGACCACGTCAACGGGAGGCGCCATCATCGCCCTACCCCGAGCTGACTCGGGCCGCAGGAAACAAGACCGGCGTCCCATCTGGCTAGCTCCGCCAGATAGGCAATGATGGCGTCCCGCATGCTCTGTGACGACGGCGGCTCTCAGCCCCCTTACGGAAGCAAGAGGATGTCAGCAAGGACCCAACCGCTCCGACAGCTGTCCCTCCGCCAGGCTCCATCGCTCCTCCGACGTCCACGACATCACACCAGCTGGGTGCCAAAATCTCTCCGGTTGCCACGACGGCATGTACTTAGGGCGCTAGCTCTCCCCCGCTAGACACGTAGCACTCTGCTACACCCCCGTTGTACGCCTGGATCCTCTCCTTACGCCTATAAAAGGAAGGACCAGGGCCCTCTTAGAGAAGGTTGGCCGCGCGGGGACGAGGACGAGACAGGCGCTCTCTTGGGGCCGCTCGCTTCCCTCTCCCGCGTGGACGCTTGTAACCCCCTACTGCAAGCGCACCCGACCTGGGCGCGGGACGAACACGAAGGCCGCGGGATTCCCACCTCTCTCACGCCGGTCTCCGGCCGCCTCGCTTCTCCCCCCTTCGCGCTCGACCCATCTGGGCTGGGGCACGCGGCGACACTCACTCGTCGGCCCAAGGGACCCCCCGGTCTCGGAACGCCGACAATATTGTTAGAACCATCATCTGAGATAAACAAATTACCAAACAACCAAAATAAACTTTGTAGATCTTGAGAAGTTATAGAAGTTTATAGTTGACATCTTTTTCATTTGAAGTCATATTATCAACAAAAACTACGTCTGAATTTAAAAAATTTAAAATTTGAATTTTGAAAACGACTTCGAAAGGAAAAACCACCAACATGAAAGTTGTAGGTATTGAAGAGTTATGAAACTTTGTAGTTGACAATGTTTTAGTTTGAAATCATCTTGTTATGCAAAACTATGTTTGAATTTTGAAATTTAAATTTTTCAAACTGTCTCGGATGGAAAAACCACCAAAATAAAAGTTGTAGGTCTTGAAATGTAATGAAACTTTGTAGTTGACAATTTTTTGATTTGAAACCATCTTATCATTGAAAATTTCGTGTGAAGTTTTTAAATTTAAAATTCAAATTTTATAAACGGTCTCGGATGTAGAAACTATTAAAATAAAACTTTTAGATCTCAAAAAGTTATGCAACTTTATAGTTGGTCACATTTTCAAATGAACTCATTTAGTGTCTTAAATAATCAAATTACTCTCGATTTGTTATAGTACATGGGGAATGGAAACGTAATATAAACATAATTGGTGTAGTAGTGTAGTGGTATAGGAGGGTATGCGCGAGAGAGAGGTTGTGAGTTCGAATCTCACCAGTTACAAAACATATAAGTTTGATTCAAAATGATAGGGCAACGGGTAAGGTAATAGGGTAGGGTTGGAGAGTTGTTCCTAGAATTTAAAAAATGTTTTGCTGTTTTTTTTTAATTTTTTCGATTCTTAATTTGCCGAGTGTTTTTCTTTGCCGAGTCCTTTTTGACACTCGGCAAAGTCTTTGCCGAGTGTCCGAAAAAAGCACTCGGCAAAGAACCCTTTGCCGATGAAATCTTTGCCGAGTGTAAAATAGCCTTTGCCGAGTGTCTTAGACACTCGGCAAAGAACGCGATTCCGGTAGTGCATATTACAACCAACTGAGTGTAAATTGCTTGTTTGAGACCGTAAACGAATTCAAATAAAAAAGTTATCAACTACAAAGTTGAATATTTTTTTAAGTTCTACAACTTTCATTTTGACACTTTTTTCATCCGAGGTCGTTTGCAAAATTTGACAAATTTAGATACAATTTTTGAGAGCCGAAATGATTTCAAATAAAAAATTTGTCAACTACAAAATTTTATAACTTTTAGAGATCTACAACTTTTATTTTGGTGGGTTTCATCATACGAGGTCATTAGAAAAACTTGAAAAATTAAGGATAAAAACGATTTCTAGTGGCGGTTCCTTAAGAAACCCGCCACTAGAAATCATGGATTTCTACAGGCGATTTTCATAAGGAACCGCCTCTAGAAATACGATTTCTAGTGGCGGTTTTCTTAAGAAACCGCCACTAAAAATAGCACATACGGTTGATAACCGAATCCGCCTGTAAAAATATACCGCACCGCAGGCTTTGAGCCTTTTTCTACTAGTGATTATATCAAACCATCGCCAACCTTTTTTGTTTGAGATACCGACAGCGACACCGCCGCAGGGGCACCAGAGAGTGGCGGTATGCGACAGGGTGGCATAGCGGCGGCGCAGACTTGCTCTGGCGAGCAATTGCGCGGACGACAGGCCAGTGCACGGGAAATTAAAGGCGTGGGGAGTTTGCTCACCTCAAGAGGGGACTCTGGAGCGCTTGAGCAACGACGGGGAAGCAGGGAGGCCTTGGGTCAATGGCGTGGAGCTCCGACTGCAAGGTGAAGAAGCCGGTGAGCGCGGACCGGGTGAAATAGAGGGGTTGGGGGCAAAGCAGAAGGTGTCTCGCGTTGCTGGCGAGGAGGTGGAGCTCACCGAGGCAACAAACGCGACAGAAGCTCGACGACGGCCATGGAACGGACGGTGGATCACCTTGGAGCTCCACGGGTGCGCGCGCAGAACAAGAGAGAGAGAGAGAGCGAGGGTGTTCGGCTGAGGGCGCAACTAAGTGAGGGGAGCGAGTGAGTGGGTGCAGGCTCCAGAAAAGGGCTCGGGCGCGTGGCGGCGTGACCGGAAAACACACGGTCGTGGGCGCGTCCACGACGGAGAGCGTGGGCGGGAGGTTAGGGAAAGGGTAGTGGCTGACAGGCGGGGTCCGTAGGGCAGCGAGGGCGAGCGTGTGAAGGGGTGGTCAACGCTAACAGGAAGGGCCCACCGAGTAGCGAGAGAGAACGGGCGCGTGCGCAGACGGATCGGCGCCGACAGGCCGGTCCCACCGGGCAGCGGGAGGGAGAGAGGGAAAGAGAGCGCGTGTGCGCGGACACGGTTCGTCGCTGATAGGTGGGGTCCACCTGTCAGGCAAAGCGGGCGCTCGTGGCCTGGCTAGGCTGAGTTGGACCGAGTGGGCTGAGTTTGGTTTTTCTTTTTTCCTGGAATTTTTAATGTCTTTTCTTTTTATTTTCTCTATGGATTTCCCATCAAATTCAAACCAATTCAAACATGTACATCAAACAAAAGAATAATTTAGTCTCAGCATGATGCAACATTTAATGACTCACATAAGTTTTGACAAAATAAATAATTAAACCCTCACCTAATGAGCCTAACTCTATTCAAGAGGGAGAACAAGGAAGTCTAGAGAGAGACAAGAGGTAACACCTAAATTTGGTAGGCATTTAGAGAAGAAATTTTATACCCCAAATTCAGGGTGTTACACAGAGCTGTAGCAAAGTTATTCCATGACGAAGGCAACTAGGCAATTATGCCACCTACTACAAACTTATCAGGCAAGACGTGTCCGTGCTGTTCGAGTTCCCTCACAATAAGTTGGAACTTGTGGGCCTGTTCCGCGACACAACGGTCATAAACCATTCTAAAGTCATGGTACTGCTTCATCACATACAGCTTGCGCCCAACGTCTGAGGCAGAGAACTTGTGTTCGAGAGCTTCCCATAGTTCAGCATCACTCTAAGAACGCTACGAACGCATCCGACAAAAACCGTCATAGCCGCAGTAAACTCCTGCACCTCTTTCTCAGATTCAAGGTTGTGCGAGAGGATTATTCACGACCCAAAACATGTCCATAGCCGAGAACCATAACTGGGCTCTCGTCGGCCATCTCTTGAAATTCACACTAGTGAACTTATCTGGTTCCATCGCATCAGAGTAATTAACCATCACTAAATGCCTATCAGGTTTTTTGATTGTTGGAGATAATAGCAATTTCACTACGGAAATCGCGTTCTTTGTCGAGTGTCTAAGGGCGTGTTTGGTTCGGCTTTTTTCTGACCAGCTTTTCTGAAAAGCTGGCTGTGGGGAAAAGCTGGCTGTTGGGAAAAGCTGGTGGTTAGAATTTAGGTGTTTGGTTCGCCAGCTGTGCAGAAAAGCTGTTCGTTAGAATCTACGTGTTTGGATAAACAGATTCTCATATTGCAGATTCTGTTCGAACAAACGATAAACTTAAACAGTAAACCAACAAAAGGTCATTACACAATAATTAGTGGAGTTGATTACATCATAAGTACCGTTACATTGACAAAGTTAACTACGACACTAATGCATTAGCAATTGCATCTCGAAAAGCACTCATGTCTAACTCATCAGATGTGCTAGTACTACTCTCACCTGCAGGTACATCATGACTCAGGCTATTAGGTCCTACTTCATCAAAATCTCTATCGTGTAGAGCACTATCTCTAATGAAGTTATGCAATGTCATACATGCAATAATTATCTTCGATTGTTTCTCAAGCGAAAAAGAAGGGAGACTTAATAGAATTCTCCACTTCATTTTGAGCACCCCAAACGATCGCTCAATAACATTGCGCAGGGATGAGTGTGCATAGGTTAATACTTCTTTGCTCCCAATAGGTTGCCTCGCATTTTGCCATTCCAAAATGTGATACTTCTGACCCTTATAAGGTGCAAGGTACCCCTTTCTATTTGGATAACCTGAATCGACAAGATAGTATTTACCTGCACAAACATGCAATACAAATGTTAAATACTTAAGACATAAAATAATACCGTATTATACAAAAGTACTACATATTTATGTACCTTCCGGTGGATGGGGGAACCTGTCCGCATAAGTTATCAAAGTATCTTGTAATACTCTTGTGTCATGTACGGATCCTGGCCATCCTGTGACAACAAATGTGAACCTCATATCGAAGTCACAAACGGCCATTACATTCTGCGATGCGTAACCGTGCCGGCCAATATATTTCGCTTGCTCCGAGGCCGGGACTGCCGCTGGAAAGTGACTACCATCAATTGCGCATATGCAATCCTTGAAGTGTGGCCAAAACCTCGCCTCTCGCAAACGAGGATGAATCTCGATGAAATTTGGGTCTTTTGGCTTGATTATGTCAGATGACATCTTATACAGTGCATTAAGGACTTCACTATACTTGCGACTAATTGTTTCCAAGGAGTGACCAAACTTATTCCTTATCTGCCTAAAAGATTGTGGACCCCCACATGCCCACAAAAATATGCCAAGAGCTTCCATAGTACTGACACCCCGACTAGGAAGCAGACCATAATTTTCTACCAACATGTCATGCAATCGTCTAAAAATAGTTCGTCGCATGCGAAACATGTCGAAGCAGTCGTTACTAATCTCCAACGTTCTCTGAACCCATTGAATACCAGTTTCCACCAATGTTCTTCTAGGAACCTGACTGAAATGCCTGCCCCAAATGTCTACAGCATATAGAGCAACAAGCAATTCACCATCTGTGTCATCCATTTCATCATCATCAGATGTGTGTGCATAAGGGTCACACATCTGCATGCACACAAACAACAGGCAGAAATTCATATGCAACCACAGTTGTATAAGCACCATATTAATGTAGAAGCACAGTTTACAAGCCACATAATCATGTATCATAGGTGACATAAAGTTCACAGATTCACATTGTTCACAAGCTTACAACTCTGATTATTGAAATACATGTTCAACTCGAATATTTGGAAAATTGTTTGAAAGGGAAAATGATGCGTACGAAAAGTTTATGTTCTAAGACGACAATCCTCATAAAACTGAAACGACATGACTCATAAACCAGACACAACTAACATAATACTCAACATAAGCCTCTGTTGTCGGACCAGCAGCATCTAATTGGACTTTTTAACATCTATCTCGAATGCATGGCGCAGCCAAGCGTTCCTTCCTTCTGCGGTCTTGAGTGAAGCAAATATATCTCTATATTTTTTCTCAATGAATAGATGAGTGGCAAACAAATGGAGGTCGCTGCCTTCTGGTGAACCATCATCGATCACTTGTTGCAACTGCGCACTAACCTCAACACGCACAGGGTCGGTCTCAGTAGAGGTGATGGACTTGTTAGTGGTCCTTGAACGCGACTCAAAAGCCGCCACAAGGCGTTTCATGTACTCTTCCCTCGAATCTTTTTTCCTCTTTGGTTTAGGAGAATCATGACGCACCTTATGCTTCCCAGTCGCATTTGAGCATGGGTCAGGTGTGTTGTTTTCACCCCCACCTAAAGTGGCTTCGAAATGATCATCAGATGATGAATTAGCATCCTCGACGCCAGGAACAAGGGTTCTTTCATTTGTGCAGACAATGGGTCCAAACATAACCTTTAGCTCGTCCTCATTCTCTAGGGGGGCTGTTTTGAACATAATACAACCTGGCATTGCCTGCACCAACATGGTAGTTCCTAGTTTTAGATGGCCAATACTAATGTTAGTCTAGGAAAAAAAGATCTACTTACTTCATTTTGCTTGGCCCACCACTCATCTGGCGCACTGATTGAACCAGTATGAGGGTCTCGACCAAGACCTGTAGCCCTTTCATTAAGAGTTTTCCACTGGGTGAACATTCTCTTCAACGAATCCCACCTATTCTTCATTTGATCCCTTGTGTAAGTGCGACCAGTGCGTTCTTTAAACTTTCTTATCTGGTTAGCATACCCTTCGGCGTTTAGGAAATGTTGTGGCCTGTTCCGTGCATTGACCTCTTCTACACATATTTCTGTGTAAATTTTTGTTGCTCTACTATCCCACTTAGCAATCACTTTGCCAGACTTATCCATCTAGTGCCAAATAGTGTACACGATTCAAAATACGTATTGAAGTTTCAGTTACTACGACAACAAATATAACAGGAAACTGACCATTATAAAATAAAGTAGTACCATAAGCAGTCACATTCGTTTCATAATTACATATAGGGACTGACGAAATTAAAGTGCTGTTGAACACAAAAGCACAAGGAACAGTTTAGAAAGTCGCATGAACCAAAAGCCTAATCTATCCCAGTCACACTACTAACACCTGACTCTAACATGATCCAACTTAAACTTCATTGTCACTAAACGATGGCATCTGGTCGGAGTCATATTCAAGACCCCAGAAGTTTGCAAAGTGCTCAGCAAAGTCCCAATCCGGACTAAGGAACTCGTCAGCTTGGGGTGGTGAGGACAAGGCTGACGGTTCATAGCTGCTGTCAGCAGGGTTGTTTACGTTGTTCACGTTGTCCAAATTCTCTTGCAACACCAGAGAGTCTTGCTCAAGCATGCAAGCAATGTCCTCCAATGCTACACGTAATTTGGTAGCCTCAAATGAGGTCAACCCACGTCCTGGACGAATTGTTTGACGAGCTACAGAAAAAATCTTGTCCGCAATCTCTTGCATCCTTCCAATTGCCTTGTTGGCTATGGAGTCTGCTGAATCCATCTGATGTGGATTAAGGTGGTTAGTGAACTAGACAGTAGGACAATGTACTTACATCCATTGAGATACTCTACAAAATTAGGGTTCAAGCTACAATCATAAAGATACTGAGGTTGGCAATCTATGGAATAAACCCTGAACCCCAAATACGACGGATAGAACATATCAATGGATTGCAGTTAACCGCAAACAACAATTGGTAATATCTTCTGTATTCAAAAAAATCATCCCCCTACAATAAAATTGTTGAAGCAGTTGATCCCTACCATTTAGATTAGTTCTCTTATCCTAACCGTGGAATCATTGTTCAGGTCTAGTGACGTTTATGAACTAAAACAAGGCCATGGATCCACGTTCTTGGAACACATAAACTGCATCTATGCTGACAAATAAGTCAAACAGAAATTGATATTCACGTTACCTTAGCTTCAGTGGAGGTTGGAACCGAAGTCCTAGAATCCCAGTTGATCTTGGAACCGAAGACCTTGACCTCGACTTGATACGAAAATTTGTAGGCGGCAATGAAGACAAATAATCTGTTACTAGGTCGTTCATTACCTTTGAAGATTAAGTGGAGCTACTAGACATGAGGGGGAGGGGTGTGGCGGGATCGAGGATGTATCCTAGCAACACGACAGGAGACAGCGGGGTGGGTACGGATGGACGCGAGGTGCACCGTACCTACGAAGATGCAGACGCGATGGTGGGGGAGCTGCAGAACCTTCACGACGGAGCCAGGGCGGCGGTGTCACTGCTGCAAAGAGGAAACAGTGAAGAAACGCGGCAATGGGAGGAGAAGACGGTGGGGACGGCAATGGGAGGAGGGATTCCGTACCTGCGTAGACCGGCGGCGATGCGTTCGGTGCGGACCGGCGGCGCTCCGTTCGCTTCGCGGCGGCGGAGGAGCGTTGCAGGGAACCCTATCCTAAACTGCGCGTGGGCTTCTCACGGAAGCCAAATGAGCGCCGCTTCGCGAGGACCGTGGGCGGGCAGCTTCTTACCCAAGCGCTTCGCCCAGAAGTCGCGCGAGAAGTTGGGCGTTTGGTTTCAGCTTCAGCTTCTGGCGGCCAGAAGCCACCCAGAAGCTGAACCAAACAGCCACTAAGACACTCGGCAAAGGCTATTTTACACTCGGCAAAGCCTTTGCCGAGTGTAACACTCGGCAAATATTTCATCGGCAAAGGGATCTTTGCCGAGTACTTTTTTCGGATACTCGGCAAAGACTTTGCCGATTGTCAAAAAGCACTTGGCAAAGAAAAACACTCGGCAAATTAAGAATCGAAAAAATAAAAAAAAACAGCAAAACATTTTTTTAATTCTAGGAACAACTCTCCAACCCTATCTATTACCTTACCCGTTGCCCTATCATTTTTCACTATTATTTTGAATCAAACTTATATGTTTTGTAAATAATTCGAACTCGCAACCTCTCTATCGCGCATACCCTCCTATAACACTACACTATTACACCAATTATGTCAATATTACGTTTTCATTCCCCATGTACTATAACAAATCGAGAGTAATTTGATTATTTAAAGCACTAAATGAGTTCATTTGAAAATATGACCAACTATAAAGTTGCATAACTTTTTGAGATCTACAAGTTTTATTTTAATAGTTTCTACATCCGAGACCGTTTACAAAATTTGAATTTTAAATTTGAAAACTTCACACGAATTTTTCAATGATAAGATGATTTCAAATCAAAAAATTGTCAACTACAAAGTTTCATTACATTTCAAGACCTACAACTTTTATTTTGGTGGTTTTTCCATCCAAGACAGTTTGAAAAATTCAAATTTCAAAATTCAAACATAGTTTTGCATAACAAGATGATTTCAAACCAAAACATTGTCAACTACAAAGTTTCATAACTCTTCAATATCTACAACTTTCATGTTGGTGGTTTTTTCTTTCGAAGTCGTTTTCAAAATTCAAATTTTAAATTTTTTAAATTCAGACGTAGTTTTCGTTGACAATATGACTTGAAATGAAAAAGTTGTCAACTATAAACTTCTATAACTTCTCAAGATCTACAAAGTTTATTTTGGTTGTTTGGTCATTTGTTTACCTCACATGATGGTTCTAACAATATGCACAAATTCTATACGTCTCTCGTAGTTTCATAAACCACGAGAGAGATATAGGTTTTATGAACAAATTTATTTTTATTTTGTAATATGAAGAAATGTTCAATATATAAATTGTACATCATGATGAGTTATACAAATTTATAGTTGAAAACTTTTCATTTGAATTAATTTACTACTTTAAAATATGATTTTTAAATTGTATTTGCCTAGTGTTGGAGGAAAAAACACTCGGCAAAGAGCTCTTTGCCGAGTATTGTATTTGTGACACTCAGTAAAGAGCCCTTTGCCGAGTGTCAAAAAAATACACTCGGCAAAAAAAATCTTTGCCGAGTGTCAAAAATAAAACACTCGGCAAAGAGCTTCTTCGCCGAGTGTTTTCTTTTACCGAGGGTTTTTTGCGTGGCACTCGGCAAAAAGCTTCTTTGCCGAGTGCCCGAAATAAAACACTCGGCAAAGAATATGGCACTCGGCAAAGAGCCAAATTCCGGTAGTGTTTAGAGATGAATAAATTGATTCTGATAATAATAATACAAGAAACAGCAGCATGCTTCATATATGTATAACTCACTAGAAGTTCATATACTAATGCTAGTGACAAAATAAATATATGCATAAACATTCTTACAATGGGATTGTCGGTGCTAGAACAACGTAAGAGTAGACATATACGAAAAGCAGATAGAATGATTCTAAGAAAGAACTAACTGAATTAACTATGTTCTGAACTGTATGTTTTAATTTTGAACATGAATTTTCATTATGGCGTTTAAAGAAGTGATGTATGTTGATTTTAGGGGCAAAGGCAGAAAGAATAAAGCAGGTGTTTGGAACCAAAATGAGCGGCAGATGGTGCAAGCCTGTGGGTCTGACGGTCCGCGCAAGCGCAGAACAGATTAGGGTTCCGAGTTTCTTGCTATGTTTGTTGGCGAGAATCTCGGGATAAGCTCGGAAATTAGTTTGTAAAGGGTCCAGCCCCCCTCCTCTATAAATAGAGAGGTATACGACCGATTTGTAATCATCAATTGAATCAATAAAACTTCTATCTCACATTTATTTTCTGTAAAATTAGGAGTAGTTCTAGTTTAGTTCTAGTTTAGCCTCTCAATCCCCAAATTTTCCGCTTCTCTTCGACTCTACATCGATTAGAGGAGTCTAGGTCGGCCTGCCCGAGCCTAGACAACTCCTAGGATCTCTCCTCCCTGACGGGGTCCCTCCTGGGAGCGAGATCCAGGCGCCGCCGGTGATCTTCTGCCGCCCCTGCGCACGCACGGACCATCCGGCCCTAGGGCGCGGACCGTCCGGCCGTCAGGCAGGAAACCCTAGCCCCTGCGCCAGGTCGCAGACCGTCCGCGCCTGGCCAGAGAGCACTGCCACGGTTCTTGTTGAGTGTTTGGCGCTCCAAAAAGACGTCAACATACTTTTTGGCGACTCCGCTGGGGACAACACATATAGACCTATCAAATCGACCCTCAATGGCCGGTTCAAAGGATAGCTCTGAAGTTTCCACCAGCAATATCATCACACCTACATGGGAGACCTTGCCGGCTGAAGAACAGCTCCTGTTCGAGGAGCGCCAGGAGCAACTGATCCAAGAAGCAAAAGCAAAGTTCTTGGCCAACTTCAAAGTGGACAGGAACAACAAGGTCGTCCGACATCGGGCGACGAATCCGGCTTCGTTCTGACCCACACCAGATATCCCCAATGTAAGTAGCACCAACGAACTCCAATCGCTTAAAGCTTACATAGACGAACATCGAGAACAGTTGCAACGTATCGTAGGGGATATACAAAATGATCATAAAAGGCTAGTGCGTGCGCTTGATAAGTCTACTATGGCAAATTTTCCTTCGTACGAGGTTGAATTGAGAGAATACACACATAATTCATCGGCTACAGGTTGTCACGACCAGTCACAACCCCTTTATGGGATGCCGATGGACATGTACCCTAGGCAACGACAGCCTCCCATGCACATCGGTGATAAATTTGCCGATCTGCGCATGTCCAGACCGTCCGCACGTGAGCGCGGACAGTCCGGGCCAGCGGCGGCTGATCCCATTTTTAGAAGCGAATTACGGAGACCTGCACCCAAGCCGCCACATGCCGTGCAAACCCTAGATAACCCATTCGGACCGTCTGCATATAGCACCAGACAGTCCGAATATAATGTCGGACGGTCCGGCCACATGGCCGGACAGTCCGCGCACAGAGCGGACGGTGCGCGTATTTAACCGAACAGTCCAGCAAAGAGTTTTTTGAGGAGGATGGATATCCAACTCCGTATCCGTCCCAGCTAGACTCCCCATCTCACCATACGATACACTAGCACCATAATATAATCTACCAAAACCGTGAGAGTGAGTACTTTCCGGCCCCCAGAAGGCCAGAAAGGAATGGCCAGCCTATGAGCCTCATAGGGCATGCATTAACACGCCGCAAAACCCAAACCAATGGGGAAGAAAACAACATACCAACATCCAAACAAACTCACCCATATTGGACCAAAGAGCCGGTGATCTCCCACCGGCTGCCATCGATATAGTAAGAAAGGAAATAGCTGGGGTGTTCCGAGATAAGCTCAGAGTTATTATAGTCCCTGGCGGGTAGTCATATCGGAGACCTTATGATAGCCAGTTTGACCGTCTCCCATACCCACAAAGGACAAGAATACCCGAATTCGCAAAGTTTTCGGGTGACCAAGGAAAAAGCACGCGCGAACACAAAGGCCAGTTCTTAGCACAATTAGGAGAATTGGCCGACATAGAAGCATTTCGCGTGCGTTTATTTTCACTATCTTTAACAGGAACCGCGTTCGCATGGTACGCTACATTACCTCCTAATTCTATCTTGTCACGGGGGGATTTAGAACAAAAATTCCATGATCACTTTTTCTCCGGTGACTATGAGTTAGAGTTAGTGGATTTAGTGGCCTTGCGACAAGAAAAAGATGAATCGGTTAGTGATTACATCCGGAGATTCCGGGATACGAGAAACTGATGCTTTCAAATTTATTTAACAGATAAGCAACTAGCGGGAATAGCCTTTGATGGATTGCACTATTATTTAAAAGAGAAATTAGAAGGCATCCAGTTCTTTATGCTAGCACAGTTACATCAGAGAGCTTTGGCTTGTGAAAGCCGAAGCAAAGAACTAGTCAAAACGGTTCATAATAGTGTCCATATAGTAGAACACAATCAAAGTAGTTCGGACGATGAACCAAAGGAAGTTTACACTGCCGAAATAGTTTGGCCCGAACAGGCCAAATCTTTGACTTGCTTCTCCTTGCAGTCAGTTCAAAAGAAACGACAGGAGGAGATTAAGTTTACATTTAATGTCGGCAAATGTGATAAGATATTCGATGAATTACTAAAAAATGGTAACATTAAGATCGATTATATCGTCCCACCCACCGATGAACTAAAGCGTCGCGCATATTGCAAGTGGCACAACTCATTTTCCCATGCCACTAATGATTGTAATGTGTTTCGATGACAAATCCAATCGTCCATTAACGAGGGACGATTGAAATTTCAGGAGGACACGGAGCCCTTCCCAATGAATGTGATCGACTTTAATGGAAAAAGGTCCTAATTCGGCCCAACACAGCCGATAAGGGAAAAGACAAAGAAGTCATCATCGGCAACGCACGGAAGGCTGATGGAAACAACAAAATTTCTTGTAGGAAAGTGATGGCCGAGAAGACCCCTGATGGAGGGAAGACACTGAAGGTGACCATCACATACTGTAGCATTGGAGGGCAAGCGCAGACAAGGGGACATGCGCGAGAACCCATACTACGCATCACGGACGGTCCAGTGCTCATGCGCGGACGGTCCGTAACATCACCGGACGGTCCGGAGCGTTGCAGCGGACGGTCCGGCAACGACGAAGAGCCACGGCGACCACATACCTTCAAACCACGACGACCAGAAATAGGTACATGGAAAACTAACACGTTCAAGGCAACTGGTCGGATGGTAAAATCTCGTCCGACCTTTGATCAATTATTGTCTAAATATGTGAAAAAGAAGGCCAGCCCCAGCGACCGGCTACCAAAGCGACTTCGCTTACCCACCCAGGTGCAACAGCAGGTTAGGCCGATTGGACCACCACACCAATCAGAAAGGACGGGAGGTCATAATGTTCAATTAAGACCTAACGTACCTGCAAGGACACCTCCACCACCATATCCACCTATGCCATATTCATACACATACATACCTCCACCATATGTCCCAAATCAAATGTGGGGCATGCCACCATATCCATTTGGGATGCCACAGTACCCCGCTTGGGGGGCACCTCAAACATCTGTATTCAATAGGTTGACATCTCCAGTACAAGACTGATTGAGAGCCCCTCAATCTGGTCCACGAGCACAGGCCCAGCAAGATTGTCGCACAACTCGGCCCCAAAGGCTGACTAATTCGACAGGGGGCATACAACTACAACCTCCAACAGTATGAAAAAGGAGACGTCATTAAAATAGGAACGACAGATGTCGTCGTACAACAAAATAATGAAGAGCCAATGATTTTTGGTGAATCGGCCAACACAAACAAAAAAGAAGGTACGGCTGTCAACAAAACAGCCGATCCAAAATACTCCATGCCCCGATGGTGCCTATCGGGATTGACACGATCGCAAAAGCGAAAATTACAGTGCCTTAGAGCAAAGGAGAATCAGGAGAAGGAGGTAGAAAAAATATTCAATGACACACATCCGCAGTATCCACCACCACAAAAGAGATGGAGACCAAAGGCCGTTGAGGAAAATCAAACGGCCACAAAGATAGAAAATAAAACAACAACTGTGCAGCTTTTTGCAGGTATGGCAGACAGTCCGGCTATAAAGACCGGACCAACCGTACAGGCGCGGACCGTCCGACCCCTGAGGCCGACTCATCCGCAATACACCATGACACCTGCAACGACGTACCAACACCCATGGAGGAAGACGACCTGCAAGGAGAAGATCTAGTCGACTACGAAGCTACGCCAGAACACTTAGAAAATTAGAAAAGCAAGGTGACGAATTGGTCAGGACCAGTATGGCGCTCGACGGTATTGGGACTAACAGTTCGATCAAAGCTAAAGGGGTCACGTCCGTTGAGTCAACCATCGGGACTAAAGCCACTGTGTATCATCCTAGTAAGTGTCAAGATGCCTAAGAAAACTGATGTGATCACATCGAGTTAGTTGCTTTTGGTTCGCTCAGCTCCACCAAAAGGCAGGGGCATATGTTTGGAACCAAATTGAGCGGCGGACGGTCCGGCCCTGAGGCCGGACGGTTCGCGGTCCGAACGGTACGCGCCTGTGGGCAGGACGGTCCGTGTAAGCGCAGAACAGATTAGGGTTCCGAGTTTCTTGCTATGTTTGTTGGCAAGGATCTCGGGATAAGCTCGAAAATTAGTTTGTAAAGGGTCCAGCCCCCCTCCTCTATAAATAGAGAGGTATACGCCCGATTTGTAATCATCAATCGAATCAATAAAACTTATATCTCGCATTTATTTCCTGTACAATTAGGAGTAGTTCTAGTATAGTTCTAGTTTAGCCTCTCAACCCCCCAAATTCTCCGCTTCTCTTCGACTCTATGTCGATTAGAGGAGTCTAGGTCGGCATGCCCGAGCCTAGACAACTCCTAGGATCTCTCCTCCCCGACGGGGTCCCTCCCGGGAGCGAGATCCAGGCGCCGCCGGCGATCTTCCGCCGCCCTTGCGCACGTGTGGACCGTCCGGCCCTAGGGCGCGGACCGTCCGGCCGTCAGGCAGGAAACCCTAGCCCCTACGTCAGGTCGCGGACCGTCCGACCTCTGGCCGCGGACCGTCCGCGTCTGACCAGAGAGCACCGCCACAATTCTTGTTGAGTGTTTGGCGCTCCAAAAAGACGTCAATAGCCGGGAATGCAGAATCTGAAGGATTTGAGCAGTTTTAGTAAAGTTGATTGCGGGATAAAATATCATCGTTGCGGTCATAACGAGCGGTAGCAGCTGAATCGAGCCTGAACAATTTGACAATGCAGTCAAAGTCAAACGTGTTAACAAACAAAATGAACATAGGCAACTCCCCAGGTTTCAGAGAGTAGCTAGTCTGTAGTCTTACTGTTGTGCTGCAGCAATCGAAGCAAATTATTTGCTCGCAGGTGCGCATGGTGGCATGATCCATTGCGAGGGAACATGGGACTTCCTTTTTGGGCGGGTTTCTTGGATGGACGGATTTTCAACCATGTGAATTGAAATTCAACTTGAGCGAGCGAAGAAAACCCGTATTAACTATTTAGCAATAATAAATATATGGGGATTTTAGCGCTCGGTTAAGTTGAATTTCAGTTCACACTAAATAATTAATACAGGTTTTTCAGCGCTCAGTCAAGTTGAATTTCAATTTACATGGTTGAAACTCTGTCCGTCCGAAAAACCCGCCCAACAAGGAAGTCCCATGTTCCCTCTCTCTGACCAAAGAACAAAAATTAATTTATTACTAGTCTAATAGACATGTTAACGCTACGATCTCGGGAAGGGAATGGGAAGTGGCCGATGACAGTGGCGCAAAAGGAGGGCCCAACGGTGACAGCGATGCGAGTGAGGGTAAGGGGAGAGGGCGGCAGGGTCGCTGTACGGTCTCGGGAAGGGGAAGGGGAGGGCAAGGGCCG
The DNA here is from genome assembly GCA_029449295.1 of Zea luxurians. Lineage (NCBI taxonomy): Eukaryota > Viridiplantae > Streptophyta > Magnoliopsida > Poales > Poaceae > Zea > Zea luxurians. The sequence continues at coordinate 131,289,558 of JAOPSE010000007.1, forward strand.
ACGGTGGCGGTTACACGAGGAAGGGGGAGCGGATGGCGGGGTCGCAGGAGAGGGGGGGAGGCAGAGTGATTATTGTGCATGTGAGAGATGAGGGGGAAGGATGATCCAAATAACATTAGCCATTAGATTTGAGTGGGTAAGAGAGAAGTGTTATCTAGCGATCTGAATATTTGGTTTTGAGAGTATGTTATGTATGGGTGCAATTCCTTTGGTGAATTTAGATGAGGTTATGAGTGTAGAGTGATTTGGTTGGGGTGAGTTTTGTAAAGTTGAAACTAGTGGGCTATATAAAGGTATAGATTACTTCACGTACGTTAAACATGCATGCCATATCCCTAACAAATAGAGAATAAAAAAGAAGAATTAAAGTATAACTAAATACCTATTTACAAATTAGCCACCAACTATGATGGAGAAATTGAAACAGTTAACCAAAAAATTGCTAGAACTGTACGTCCTACTCCTTGTTTTGCACGGAGTTCAATAACCCCTTAATTACAGGTAATTCCGAAAAACTAGCTTGCTTATAACTGCAAACGTGCGTACGAGAACCATGCACGTAAATGACGAGATCGATGGATCGGAGCATGCACGTATATATGCAGTTGATGGTTTATCAGGGGCAGGATCCGTTGGGACGTGGGCAGTTTTTGTTGTTCGAGCCCGGCCCAGCATATAGCACCTGCATGATAATCTCCAGCCAGCCGCCGTCTGCTGTCGTCGCTACCGCCGGCGCCTCCATCAGCAGCGGCCTCGCGGCGACGATCACGTTGCAGCACTGCATCAGCACGACGGCCGCCAGCACCGCCCAGCTCATCGCCGCCATCGTCGCTGCTGCTATAGTGCTATAGGGCTATGTCTGATCAAGCTCTGCGCTAGGGCTAGTAGCAGAGAGAAGTGTGGTGATTGCGCGCTGGGGCTAGCAGAGAAGTATGGTGATCGTAGACGACGTACGATGAAATTGGTACTCTACTCTTGATGAATGGCTTGTTGGGAGACAAGAAAGATGCATGCATGTGTTCCTTTTATAGCTTTATTAGAGCATCTACAAGAGAATCTTCATTTTTGCTCTCTATTTAACTCTATATTTATCTTTTCATAAGGATTATACTCTATATGTAGTATATTCATTCCAACAGATTATCTATTTAGTTTGACTAGTCAGGTGGCTAGCTAAATTTAGCTAACGAGAGAGCCAATTTAGAGAGTCAGATAGCTCGGGAGTCAAATAGCTAGTCTGTTGTAGAGTTATTTTTGTTGTTAAATAGCTAAAATTTAGCTTTACGAGTCATTTAACTAGTCTTTTGTAGATGCTCTTACCAAGATTTTTAAACTGCGCGCGCCGACCGGGTCCTATTCTATCGATCGACCGCGCGCGCCAACGTACGCGCAGGGGGCCGGGGCGACTTGGCTACGCGATTTTCAGCGCTCTCGGTCAAGTTGAATTTCAATTCACAAGGTTCAAAATCCACCCATCAAACCAACCTGTCATGCATACTACTTCAATTCTTATCATTTAATTACACACGCACGCGGGAGTTACAATGCCATATCTCCGATTTATGCTAAGGACACGCATGAGCTGCCTTATTACAAACTCTATTTATTTGCATAAGGAAAAAAAAAACTAGTGAAAGGTAAGCTTATCTTTTGGCATCATCATATAATGCCATCTTGCTGCCAGATGTGCATGACACAACTAAACTAGGATCCAGCGAGCAACAAGTTAATTAAAGAGGAATATGCATAGACTAGCTAGTTCAAAGGTATTTACCAATTCAAAATTTAGACTTTTCATTTTTGTTCAAAGCCTGGGACTGAAATGCTTTGTTTGTGTTGTTATTTGTTCAAAGCACGTACGTAGTCAGGCACTGAGGTCGTAGGTACGGCTCACATGTGGCCAGCTTAATTGTCCAAACAGTAAAAGTATGCTGCTTGCGTTGAAGCCCTAGCTATATAATGGTGCTTATATATGACCAAAGGAATTCATAACCTCCTATTCCTCACGTCAGCCCTCCGAACCATCACGCCACAAGTCAGTTATGACCAAATATAAGATGCTATCCTTTTGTGTTAAATTCCACAAATCTTGAATTGAATATATATATTTTGGCCCTAAACATCTCAAACAGAAAAAACTTTCAAATATATATATAAGATGCTTTGTTCTAGCTAGCATCCAAACACATGATTAGATGACAAATACTATGACGATCCTATATTGTAACACATCAGTCTTGCCACCTTTTGGGACTACGAATGTTAAGTTGTTTAGAAGTATTTGTACGTACTCACATAATTTTTGTTATTGCATATGCTATGACTATGACTTTATATATACTCAGCTTTAGTACTAGATTAGTACTACATTATTGTCTTACCTGCATGCACTCCATGAGATAAAATTACTTTGTACCCAAATAATAAATCGCAAAACCACCTATAGGATCTACCATCTATATCTCCTGCCTAACTTATATACATGAACTATGAAAAATCTAAAACATATATTTGTGCCCCTCTAAATGATCATAGATAAAAAAATCAACTGATTTGTGTTGTTGAGTTGTACAACATCTGACTATATTTTTGTAGAAAAATGCTACTTTACTGGAAACCACCGTTAGAAAACACCCATTTTACAGGGTTCATAATAAATTACCCCGGCCCTATAATATATGATTTCTCGGGGTATTTGCTAATGACAAGTTGAACGGTATATTAATTAGCATATCCGCGTAGTTCGTCTGATGCTGTGGGGACAGTACGTGTGGCCGCAAAGTAGGCAGGTCGCTCACACATACTGACCTGTCTCTTCATTCGTTGATCGAGTCCAAGCGTGCCTACGTAAAGGTCAAAGTGTGTCAAACGGGTATTATAGTAGACCAACATGCATGCATGCATGCTATACTTTGTTACCAGTACGTCAGGGTTACCGTTGGTTCTTGGTTCTTTCCGTGAGGACACCTGCGTTATTACATGCATGTCCTTGATTCTCCGTTGGTCAACTTACTTGAAACGGTGCATGTATATGCATGCATGAAAAGAGGTTTCCATATTGCATGACTACCAATAATGACAGTCTATTTATTTATTAAACACGCTTGTAATATAATTAAACCATGGCCAATAGAGAGTCAGGATATTTAATTAGTAAATTTATTTTTAAAATGCAGATACTTTTTTGAACGTAATGGCAGGAGATCTGCCTCTCAATTAAGAAGAAAAGAATTGATCCAGTTTTAAGGGAAACCGGACCCAAAAACTACACAGGGCACACAAACAACCCAGACAACAGCAACCCCCACACAATACACATCTTGAGTCATCGTTGCCGAGCTCAACACAAGTGACGAGCAGCTCCGACTCCCTAAGACAGGCAGCGCAAGGCTAAATGAAAAACGACGACGACTACAAACATCGGCACAGGAGGAGGAAGAATGCAGCGCGCCGTCGTTGCCAAGCCACGAGACACCCCACTCGAGACAGCTCCGATTCTTCACCAACAAGACTTCCAAAACCTTGATCCTCTGTCCTGCCCCCGCCAGCAGTAGCGACGCCTTCAGGAAGGGAGTGACGTCGGGGACGCCACCGTCGCCGGTCCGAAATGGACGGGGCTTTCGTCCATGTAAGACAGTGCTGGGAAGCACGACGCCCTCAACATGGGAAGCGGCGCCCAGGGGCATCGCCGTCGCCAAGGCTTTCGCCCAAGAAAACCCCAGCACAATGCCAAGCGAGGCCCCCGGGACAAAAGCAAGCTATCTCCGCCGCCGCTCTGACGCACAAACCCCGCAGTCGCCGCCGGGGCCACTGCTGCCCACTTATTGTTGCCACACACCACCACCGGGGAGCCAGATCTGATGACCGTAGCCCCAAACTAGGCCTCGCCGAACCCACGAAGAGGCCACAACACACCTCACCTCCTCCGCTCCTCACTGCCGCATCACCATGGGGAGCTCGCCCGCCGGTGCTCCACAACCAGCATCGGCCCCAGGGACGGCAAATCCGGCCACCGGATCTGCGGATCTGACTGTCGCCCCAAGGCCAACCTGCTGCAGCCACTGACCACCCTGACCTGGGCCACCGACAGCGGCTAACTCCATGCCGCACCACGCCCCACGAACAGAGGCAGCTCCGACGCTGGCGTGACTCACAGCCCACGGAGCACGTGCGCCACCGGATCTGGTTCCAAGCGCGGCGGCCAAGCCAAGCAGGGGACGTGGGGGGCGAGGTCCCGCGGCCATGGCCCCGCCGCCACCATCCTCGCATCTGCATGGACTCCCGGCGGTCTGCTCTGGCGACGACGAGGCTGGAGGAAGCGCGGATGTTGTGGTGGTGGCGGAGTTGCCGCCCGTGTCGCCCGCGGAGTGAGCGACGCGGGTGCCGTTTTCCAAAAAAAATGCAGATACTCACCAACGACAACGACGTCGTCGGTCGCTACCAGATGCATGCGCGGTTTTCAGCGCTTGATGGGTCCATTCCAATTCATTAATTCCTACGTCTACGTCGCCCGTTGTGTTCAGTTTCCGCGACGAATTCTCTCCGCGCCTACTGTATATGGACCGGTTCCCAACTCATTCGTTAAGTTGTTGCTTCAACCTGAGTACCACATTTTCATGGTTGCTGGCACCACTCGTTCCGTTTACGAGGCTCGGTCCAACCACCAACCAACAAAGTGCAGCCATGAGCCATCACAAAAAAGGTTGGGACGGTTTGATGAAGCCGAAGCTAGGGAGACTTTGGCTGGCATAAAACTATAGAGCAAAATATTATTGTAGCTATCCTTGATCTTCACACACGGTGTGCTTGTGTCTCTGTACTCATAAAACTAATAAAACGGGTCTTGCAACTTAGTCGATCCATATAAAAACGTCCAAAATAAAATTTGTTCAAATCGGATGCCGACTCCCGACGTGACGTGCATTCGGCAAATTCTATCTGACCGAGCGTAATGTTTTGTCGAGGACATCACTTGGCAACAGAGTGTCTGACGGTTTGTACTTGACAACTCTCTGAACACTCGACAAAGAAAGCGTCTTCCCTGGTGACAGCCGCCTAGACTCCACGATGGGGACTAATGTGTCCCTGATCGTGGGGAACCATATACTTGCTTTGATGGATGGATAGGATGAGAAAAAACAGTGACAAGGTACATGATAATTGTTCTGTTAGCTTTATTTAGTGAATTTCATTGTATTGTATATAAAAATGCACATAAAATTTTTGGCTACGACAAGACTACCCAGATTGAATGAAATATATTGGGTCCGGCCCCACTGTCCGGCTTGACAGAGGTCCATACACTACTAGAATTCGGCCCAGCTCATCGCCATCTTCATTCGTCTTGATCATCCGTTATTTCTTATGATGCGATCGATTGATATACCGCTCGCTCTGCTTGCTACTTGTAGCTGCTAAATGTGATAGATAGACTAGCTATTAGCTGGTCGATCGTTTACGTTTATGGTCCGTGGGACGATGCCCTGTTGGAATGGTTACTTGTTGGAAGAAGAGAGACAAGGTGGTGGTGGGGTGGCCTTACCTAGTAGCCGCCAAGAAAACTACGACAGTGACCGGGTATATATATCATCCTCACCTGATTAATTAAGGGCAAGCACGTACTGTTCGGTTTCCGGGGCTGTGGAAAGCCTAGTGCAGACTACCTGACTGCTTTCGTCACAAGTCTCACTAGCTAAGAGTAGACTAGCTAATTAAGCCTGTTTGTCACGGCCCCGGCACCTAAAAAAATAACTTTGTCTCTGGATTTTCTTTGAGAGCAGCATCACTATAGAAGATAGTGATTTTTAACAAATCGTTTGATAAAACTTCTCTTAACGCGAGAGAAGGGAAAGATAGGAAGTGTGAGGAGGAGCCAGCTTTTTGGCTCCGGCTTCTCTCTATAAAAATAGATCCGGCTCCTTAGTACTATTTGTTCGGAGCTCTTTTTCTAGATCGTTTGGGAGAACTTCTGCAGGAACTGGAGACAGTTTGAGAGCCTTCCCAAACAAGCCTTAATAACGGCACGAGTATATCTGCCTTGAATTTTGTTAAGAATGTATTTTCCCTGTTTTGTTGGATTGACCCTGTTGTTTTGCTACTGAGAATTCAACTGGGTCGGTCGATTTCCCATATCTACTTGAGCAGTGCATCCCGATCCATGCATCCATCCGACAATTCATTTTCCACGCCAATCTCCATAGATGCTTGCCAACCCGCTGAATCCTCTGCCGTAACGTCCGTGAACATTGTGGCAATGGACGGCTGGTGTGTGAAGTTTACATGGAGTTATTTAACCTCTTAACTAATACAAGATATTCCGAGCAACTAACTTGCTTGCTTACTACAAACCTACGATCGAGTATACCAATGTACTGTATGCACAGGTTAAGTGATTAATCGGCTAGCTAGTTTATCAGGGGCATGATCCGTTGGGAGCTGTGCAGTTGTGGTTGTTCGAGCCGGGCCCTTGTAGCACCTGCGTGATCATCTCCAGCCAGCCGCCGTCCGCCGGCGCCTCCATCAGCAGCGGCCTCGCCCCGACGACCATGTTGCAGCACTGCATCAGCGCGACGGCCACCAGCACCGCCCAGCTCATGGCGGCCATCGTCGCCGTTGCCATACAGTATCCGTTCAAGTAGTTCAGCGCTAGCTAGGGCTAGCAGATAAGTGTGATTGCAGACGACGTACGATCGAGATGGAACTGGTACTCTTGAATGGTTTGTTGGGATGCAAAGATGCATGCATGAGTTCCTTTTATAGCTTCGTTAATTATCACGCAACGCAAGGTTTAAACGCGCGCCGACCGGGTCTATTTTCTCGACCGCGCGCCAATACGTACGCGCAGGGTGCCGGGGCGCCTTGGTCATGTTGAATTTCAATTCACAAGCTAAGGTTGAAAAGTCACAATCAAACCAAGCTGCCCTATGCATACTAACCCGTCCAAACAAAAAAAGTCCCATGTTCTCTCCCTCCGACCAGGACTAAAATTCACTCCGTGTTAATAAGCGTACCATGGATAAAATGAGTTAATTAGGGCCCTAATTTGGATACAAGACTTTTTTTTGGACGTACCTGCCATTATTCATTAACTCAGTTGGCCGAAGCGTCAAACATTAGGAGCATGTTTCATTTTTGGCAGCGAGGGAAACAAAGTTAGAACCCCTCGCTGTTTAAAATTGAATAGTTGAATAGCGAGACTATTTTAGTCTCTCCATTCCCCTCAATTTCCTCTGCTACCAAACAAGCCCTAGAAGATTGCCTATACACGCGCACGTCGGAGATACAATGACAACATATCTCCAATTTATCTGTGTACATGTGACACTAGGGATGTAATATGATTCGAAAAATATCCGTCCGAATCCAGATTCGAAGATGGTGAACACTGCTTCGAATGAAATTTTCGGATATCCGGACTTTTTTTGGATAACGGATACGAATACAGATATTATGTTCGGATATCGAATAAGAATACATAGAGGTGAAAACGAAAACGGTAATTTTCAGATACCGAGAATTGTTTTCGAAGTTTTACCGAAATTTAGGTCTAACGAAAACAGAAACGGTTACCGAAAATACGGAAACGGATATGGTAGAAAAAATCAGAATCGAAAACGGTTTAGGCCTCTTCCGACCGTTTCCGGAAATTACCGTTTTTTATTCGGTATTTTACCATCGGTAATAAATTCGTTATTTTTTCAGAAAAATATGAAACTAATTTTATTATTTTCCTAAAATCAAGATCTATCTAATGGTATATAGTTTAGAATCATTTGAAACTTTTATAAATCTTATTTATGTTTTCTTAACTATTATTACTCTTTATACATATATTCATAATTTGCACGAGAACTTAAGAAGGACCAAGAGAACACTAATTATATTGAGTATGCCAAGTACTAGGAGTACAAATCGAATGTAAGCGTCATATCATTATACACATCTTGATTCTACTTTATTTAAATACATAATAATGATTTTTATTATTGTATACTTCTTACCTTATATATTTAATATGATCTCCTACCTTATATATTATTACTAATTTTATATGAATGTATGACTTGCATGAATTTTTGAAGTTAATTGAGATACATGTTGCAGTTTTTACCGATCGAATTTTAGATTCCGATCGTAATCGGTGTAATTTTCGTGCCAAACGTTCGTTTCCGACTTACCAAAGTCGTTTTCGTTTCTGGAGTTACCGTTTTCGATCTCGTTTCAGAGGAAAAATATGAAAACGAAAATGGTTTTAGTGTTTACCGATCGGTTCTAACCGTTTTCACCCCTAAGAATACAATATGTATGATATCCGTTGGATATCGAATATCCAGATATTTTCTCGGATAAATCTTCTCGGATATCCGGATATCTTATCTGGATAGTTGTGTGCATATTTTTTATTTTTTAGAAAAAATTAATAATATACAAATAGCCTTAGAAATTTATGAAATTTTATGGAGGCATAACATATGTCTAAATATAATCCCCTAACATATTTGGACCATAAAATCGATAATATGCTAGTGTTTTTTATTTCACTTTCACTTGCGTGAATTACACGTAAAATCACTCTAAGTATCCAAGTTTAAACATAATCAATACTTGACTTTATCATTTTCATGTGGAGCCTTGAGATTATATTTTTATAGAATGTTTATTAGTCTTGGTAACTTATTTGTATTTTGATGATTTTATACAAAATAAATTAATAATGCGCGCATAGCCTAAAAATTCATGATTTTTTTAAAAACGCGACATATGTACACATATAATGCTAAAAAATGTTTGGACTCAAGGAGCGGATACATGATTACAATCATGATATCTGTGGAATGATGTCTTACACGATATCCGACAAAAAATTCGTTACCGACAATATCCGTGTCCGACTAGTTCCGTATTCGACACACAACTATTCGTATTTGTATCCGAGAACATTCGTATTGGTATTCATATCCGAAGTTATCCGTATTCGAATCCGAATAAAAATATAAAAACAAATATGGTTGCAGTAATATTCGTCCGTATTCGATCTGATTACATCCCTATGTGACACTGTGACCTGCTTTACTAGAATAACATGAGCAACCCTATTATAAACTCTATTTCTAAGAAAACAAAACTCGTGAAAGGCAAGTTTAGTTTTGTTGATCTCTTCCAGCAGTACTCTCGACTCTTCTCCCACAATTCAAGCAACTAAAGGCAGCCAGTCTCCAAATGCACCCGTTGTAGATCTTGTACCTTAGCAAACCCCTGAGTGCATCCCTACAAGCTAGCCAGCGCGTCCATTAAACACTATTATAGAAATTATTTTTACAAGCAGTCCTACAACAATCCTTTTAAGCGAAGGACATGTCCGCTACCATTTAGCTCACCATGAAAATCACCATCTTTGCAGATAGAGCACTCAGAACCGTTTATAAAGAACAATCTTTGTAAGCGGTTGCCTTAAGCCAACCGCATGTAAAGATAGATTTTTATGTGCGTCTCATATAACTCTACAAGAGAACATGCAAATAAACATTTCCTGCTAAAACAACTTATTTTCGACGATTTTGGCTTTGTCCAAGATTTTTAACCGAAAATAATTGCTATTTTTTGTTGTTGCCGCTGAAAGTTAGTTATTTTGGGCAGCTTTACAACAACTCCCAAAAATAGGCCTCACGTCATTTATTTTCTATGGCTAGCTATAGCCGAAAAATAAGTGATTGTTATTTTAACGAGTCAAAAAATAAGTGAATGTTATTTTAAAGAGTCAAGGACTGTTGGTGCCATACTCCGACTTCATATAGAAATGTATGTAGTGTTGGCTACATATACAAACATGTTTCTTAGATTCACGATAAACAAGAGTGATCGAACATACTAGAAGTCTTACGAGATCATCACAAAGTCCTTGCCTTGCCTCACAAAATGACCAATTGTGGTTTTGGATCTTAAATATGATCGGATAGTATTACAAATTATGAACTGAACAATTGCTGCAAATAGCTCATGATTTGTGTATGGAATTGTCATTCTAATTTTATGTAAATATATGCTTTAATAAAGTAAACCTTGAACCGAGGAACCAAATTCAAGAGAAACAGAAGCATTCCTAAAATCTAGAATTAGTTCAGCAATGTTGATAGATGTAGCATCATATGTTAACTCAAACAGTAGAGAAGTAATTTACCTAATGATTTTTCAGGCCTAATATCAGTTAACATTACTCATGCTTCATGGTGTATTAGGTAAAAGAAATAAAAAAGAAATAAAAGTTAGGACAACAGGAATTTCATCCTACACGCGATAATGAGCTCGGTAATGTCCTTATTCCTTACCGCTCAGTACTTGGGACAACAGGAATTTCATCCTTCCAGTGTCAACTTCACAACCAACTGAAGTAGGGATGATAGGATTAGATGCTTCAGTTACCTGGGTCGTGTGTGTTGAGGAAACAAGCACACACAAAAATAACAGTGAACACATGATCACTATTTTGATGTGAATAATGCAAATCAGACCCAAAACTGCGCTGCGTGATTGTTAAAACAGATCAAATCTCAGAAATTGGTCAAAGGAATGAGAAAAAAAAACTAAGGATTACAGAGCATGGAGAAAAAACTAACATGCAGCGAACTTCTCCCTACACGCAGGCAATAGGGAAAGGGAGATGCGTGGAAGAGTTGACTGCTGATTCAATAATGGAAGAGGAAGAATAGCTAGCCAGCAGAGAGAGGAAAGTTGCGTCGAGTGCGACGTGGGAGAGGGCGAGCACGGGCCACGCGTCGGTAGGGCGGAAAGCCTGCAAGGCCGTGAAGCGGGAAAAAAAATCGGTACATTTTTGATATAAATATCCTCTTTTACATCCCTCACATCCAATATTTGGAGCCCACAAAAATAGATCAAAATTTACAATTTAATCCTTTAAAAATTACTTCTCACATCCAATATTTGGAGCCCACAAAAACAGATCAAATTTACAATTTAATCCTTTAATAATTTGTTTTTTTATATTTATATATACCGCCAGATGATGGATACGAAGGACTGTAAAAAAGATTTTTTTTTTGCATCTTCGGATGTAAAGAAATTTTTTTTCATAAAGCACGGGCAGGGCCTAAAAACCCCGTAGCTTTTAGTAAAAGAGAATATATAATGTGAGAGATCAAGTGGCAGAGGCCGCTCTATGCAATTTTGCATGGAGTTAATTAACCTCTTAATTACAAATAATTCCGAACACCTAGCTAGCTTGCTTGCTTAGTACAAAAAAAAACTACGAGTGCCCACATATATTATATGCACAGCTGGTTAAGCGATTAGTCGGCTAGCTAGGTTATCAGGGGCAGGATCCGTTGGGAGCTTGGCAGTTGTGGTTGTTGGAGCCCGGCCCTTGTAGCACCTGCATGATCATCTCCAGCCAGCCGCCGTCGGCTGTAGTAGCTACCGCCGGCGACTCCATCATCATCAGCGGCCTCGCCGCGACGACCACATTGCAGCACTGCATCATCAGCACGACGGCCACTAGCACCGCCCAGCTCATCGTCGATGATGCTGCCATACGTACTATATATACCCGAGATCAAGTTCTGCGCTAGCTTAGGCCGGGCTAGCAGAGAGAAGTGTGGTGATTGCAGACGATCGATGTTGAATGGTTTGTTGGGAGACAAGATAGATGCATGCATGAGTTGCTTTTATAGCGCTTCGCTACGTACGTACGCAAGGTGGTTTAAACTTTAAACGAGCGCCAACGTACGTACGCGCAGGAGGCCGGGTCTCGCCTTGGTCAAGTTGAATTTCAATTCACATGCATGGTTCAAAATCTACCCATCAAACAAACCGGCCATGTTCACTCTGTCCGAAAAACCATGACCATTAGACCAGGCCGCGGTCCTGCGGGGTACTGTAGTAGTGAAAGAACGTGCATGTACGCGGACCATTAGACTAGGTAACATCGTGTGATCGTGTGTCTGTCAACCTTGTGAGTTTGAACTGCGAACTTGTTCACTGTTCAAGCAACAGCCGCGGACCGAGTAAATACTAGCTAGTTGTGAGCTGAAAAAAACTGCGTACAAGACCGATCCAAAGAATCAAAAGAACGGACCCGGTCCGGTCCGGTCCGGTGTCATATATTTTTTCTGCTTGCGCGGCACTGCCTCTCTTCTTCCAACAATCGTACGTCCGTACCATTCCAAGCAAGTTCACACCATATCCATCCAATCCATCTGTCGTCTCGTCTGTACCACAAACACAGCCTCCAACGAGAGTGCGATCTGCAACTGGCTCTCTTCATTCTTTATTCAAACTTTCAAATGCATACACTGTCTGGTACGGTACGTAAGACTACCTTCTTTTTAATGTAATGGTAGGAGCACTGACTATCTCTATTAACAAAAAGAAATAAATTGGCCTATTTTAAAGAAAATGGGGTTCAAAACTTACATAGGGTGCACAAGTAACCTAGATAACAGCAGAACCACACACAAATGCATCCAGAGTCATCGTTGCCGAGCTTAATACAAGGGATGAGCAGCTCCGACTCCCCAAAATGGACAACACAGGGCCAAAAAAACATGACGACGTCTACAAACACCAGTACCGAAGGAGGAAGGCCGCGATGCGCCGTCGTTGCCTAGCCTCGAGACATGTCCCACTCGAGGCAGCTCCGATTCTTCACCAACAAGACTTCCAAACTTGATCCTTGGCCCCGCCCTCGGCATTCGCCTAGCCTCCGAAGCAATCCAGACCACGAATAAGGGGGGTTCGACTCACGTCATCATTGTCGAGCCATATCCCCTAACGTAGTAGCTTCGACTTCACGTTGCAAAGCCCAAACCCACTCGCATACCGGACGTCGAGAAGCGAAATCATCAACCGAAGGCGACGGCATGGCCGAGACAAGCTTCAATAGCGACGCCATCAGGAAGGTAGTGACGTCTGGAACGCCATCGCCTCCTGTCCGAGATGGACCAGGCTTTCGCTCATGGAAGACAGTGCTGGTGAATACGACACCCTCAACACGGAAAGTGGCGCCCATGGACGTCACCGTCGCACGGCCTCTCTATCAAAAAAATTCTACAACTGAAGCAATAATTTACTAAGTTCATCTATATTGAGCAAATATGTTTGGAATATGCTAAGTTTGAACTATATTGGCTAAGTTAAACATAAAATGAGGAAATTTATCAAAACTCAGAGTACGTTCATCGAAGTTACCTAAGGGCTCTTTGGTTCTTTTGTCAAAGCAAGCTTGCTTTTTAGATAAATAGTTACCTAAGGGCTCTTTGGTTCTTTTGTCAAAGCAAGCTTGCTTTTTAGATTTTATCTTACTTTTTGCTAGAGTGGCAAATCTGCTCACCCCCAGGTTGGCAAGGCTGATCTTGCTTAGTCAGGATAGGCAAGGAAGCTAGCTAGTCAAGCGTACCAAACCGATCAAAATATCGCTACTATACTTAAAACACTAGTTTTAACAGTCGTCCCGTGTCATCGTTTTAAAAAAAATCCCTACATTTCTTCCAAATCAACTCAGCGTAAAATATTAAAAAGAGCAAGTGCAGGAGGTTGGGTTTGGAACCCACACCCGGATAGAAGAAGAGTGGAAGACACTGGAAGAAGCTGTCTAATAACCAGTAGAACATCATGCTCATGTGTTTATAATATTGAATATAAATTGTACATATGTATATATGATTTTTTTGTAAAATAAAAAAAATAATCGTGCCAGGCCAGGCCAGCACTATGGGCCGAGGCTATGGCCCAAGCACCGCACGACAACCGCACGACGCTCGTGCCGGGTTGGTCGAGACACTATTAAATGGGTCGTGCCTCGGGCCAGCTCGCTAGCGCTAGACACGACCCATTTGGTCATCTATACCTCTACACGATAATGATACTCATCGCCTCAGTTGCCACAACTTCGTTCGCCATTCTACTTCTTTTCTCTCTCCTCTCATGCCTCCACCTACGCGCCACCCCATTCTCGACAGAGGGCGTAGGAGCAGGTGCCTCCTCCCTGTATTCGTCCGACACCAGCCCCGACACAGACTCGCGCAGTGGCTATTACACGTCCACGAGGACGTTTCACATCATGCGCGCACCATCGTTTTCGCCTCGTTGGACGTCCCATTTGTCTTCTTGGCCTTCGCCCTATTCTTCCTCCTCAACCTGCTGCCCCCGCACACGGTCGCAGCTGCGAGCCGACCGACGCTCGTCGACGCGGGTACGAGGTGAGTCAGTCATGCTCCTGGCCTTTCACCGTGCGTACCGTCGAGGAGGACATGGTGGCGCCTGTCACGATTAGGTTATCTTAGCGACGAGAAGTCCAGGTCTGAGATATTGGACAACTAAGGCCCGTAGCGTGGCAGCAGTCGGCATATGCTACGGAGTTGTTGGTGGTGTTGTGTCGCTTCGACGGGTCTAGGGCTGGGAAGACACTCGCATTCTCTCGCCCTTCTCGGACTGACGCTTGGTGCGGGTGTCTCTTAGTTTGGAGCTGCTCCGGCTGGGCTTCTTTCTCCACTTGCGTGCTATCCCCTATATATCTATCGGTATACTACCTATGTCGCCTCCAGATGCACAGGTCTTCGCCATGTACTTCTCCGGCAACGAACAAGTATGTCCGCCTCTTCCCTTCCCCTCCTGCTCTACGAAACCTTGGAAATGGGGGAAGCGAGGGATTGAGGTCTCTGATTTGCTGTCTATAGTACCCGTGCATTCATAAAAATATTATACGAAGAGTGGAGACAACCAATAAAAAATCTTGAGATCTTTTTGGTAAATAATTTACGTGGGTATTGTTGTGAGCCGTCACAACGCACGGATAAGCGACTAGTATAGTTTTATGCCAGAGCCAACCTCGCCTTGCCTTTCAGCTTCATTAATATTATCTCAAACCGTCGCCAACCTTTTTGTTGTAATATAGCTGGCACTTTGATGGTTGCATATATATTAATATGTAGGTCTACTATAATGCCGTAAGTGTGTATATAGTGTTGTCTGACACTTTGACCTTAATTTACGTAGGCACGCTTGGACTCGATCAAACAAAGGACGTACAAGCTAAGCTCTAGTCAATATGTGTGAGCCCCGTACGTACCTACCTACGACATGCGGCCACTGTCCTCACAGCATCAGACGAACAACGCGGATATAGGCTATTAGGTCACTTGTGCTGCGTACTAGCTGTAATTAGCATCACGCGCTCAGGATTATGTGGAGCCAGTACATCACTGTATATTCTTCAGGTCCTAAATTTTTTAGACGTCCTGCATATGTAATCAATAGACGTCGCGGTTGGCCGCATCTAAGCACACTACCGGAATCAATCGCTTTGCCGAGTGCCTGAAGCACTCGGCGAAGCGTTCAAAACACTCGGTAAAGAGGATCTTTGCCGAGAGCCTAGCGTTACCGAGTGCGGCACTCGGCAAAGCCTTCTTTGCCGAGTGCCCGACAAAAGGCACTCGGCAAAGAATACAACACTCGGCAAAGCCTCGGATTCCGGTAGTGGCAGAAATCAATTTTTAGAAACGGTTGTTGACATCTGTTGCCATAAGCAAATTTTCCGAGAAATCATATACTATATAGGGCCGGGGTAGTTTATTATGTCCTCCTATATAAATGGGTGATTTCTAACGGTGGTTTCCAGTAAAGTAATATTTTTTTATAAAAATATAATCAGATGACGATTAACATTATATTCAAATAATTGTAGAACTCTATAATTTTTTTTATATAAGATCATTTAGAGAGACCTATATGTGTTTTGAATTCTTAAAGTTTTAAACTTCAAATTTTAAAATTTTAATACATATACATCGGGTTGCAAACATCCTTGTAAAAATATATCACTTTTGTACTTCACTACCGGAATCACAGGCTTTGCCGAGTGCAGTACGCTTTGCCGAGTGCCTTTTGTCGGGCACTCGGCAAAGAAGGCTTTGCCGAGTGCCGCACTCGGTAAAGTTAGGAACTCGGCAAATAGCCCGTTTACCGAGTGCTGAACACTCGGCACAGGGGGCTCTCGGCAAAGACACGTTTTGCCGAGTGTCAAACACTCGGCAAAAGGGGCTCTCGGCAAAGGACCGTCAACGGCCGTCCCACAACTTTCTCCAAACATTCTAAAATTTTTATCACAGCCTCTACATATGATATCATGACACGTGGACAAGTTTCATGATTTTCTGACTTTGTTTGTGTTTTATACAATTTTTAAACATGTGCATGCCAAGTTGACGGCCATGTTTAGTGAGCATGTTGCTCGAAGTTTCCGGTACGCATCTGAAATCGGTCGTAACTTATGCTAAGTAACATGAATATCATTTTTTCATGCACGGTTTTCCAAGTTTCGAGTGACCTGCAGTTCAAATTTGAATTTTCCGAAGAATTTCAAAAAAACAAACTAAATCTACTAACGATTGAAAACTTTGTTATAATTGTCCACAAATGATACATGTAGGTCTACATAGTGTAGGAACATACCACAAAAAGTTTGGGAGACAAAATCAAAAAAATAAAAATATACTTTGCCGAGTGTCTGGATAAGACACTCGGCAAAGCTTCCTTTGCCGAGTGCCAGCTGCGTGGCACTCGGCAAAGAATAGGGAAAGAGTCTTTGCCGAGTGTCGCCCAAGGGACACTCGGCAAAGACGGCTTTGCCGAGTGCCAGCGATCTGGCACTCGGCAAAGCTTATTTTAAAATTAAAAAAAAAACTTTGTCGAGTGCCAGATCATGGGCACTCGGCAAAGCGCCCTACATACAACGGCCAGCGGGCATCTTCCTCACTCTCTCTCTCACTCACTCAACGCCGCCGCCGACGCCACGCCCTCACCGTCGCCGCTCCCTCGCCGCCGCTGCCGTGCCGTTCCTCGCGCCCGCGCCGCGCCGCCGTCGTGCCCCCTCGCCTGCGCCGCCGCCGCGCGCCCGTGCGCGCTCCCTCGCCGCCGCCGCGCGCCCGTGCCCGCGCCGCCTCCGCGCGCCCTCGCCCGAGCGCGCTCCCGTGCCCGCCGCCGTCGCGCGCCCTCGCCCGCGCGCGCTCCCGTGCCGCCGCCGCGCGCCCGCGCTCGCCCTCGCGCTCGCCGAAGCCGCGCCCGCCGTGACCGCGCTCGCCGTGCCGTTGCCCGCGCTCGCCGTGCCGTGCCTACGCTCGCCGTGCCGTGTCCGCGCTCGTGTTGTGCCCGCGCTCGCCCTCGCGCTCGCCGTGCCGTGCCCCTCGTCGTGTCGCGCCCTCGCGCTCGCCGTGCCGTGCCCGCGCTCGCCGTGCCGTGACTACGCTCGCCGTGCCGTGTCCGCGCTCGTCGTGTTGTGCCCGCGCTCGCCCTCGCGCTCGCCGTGCCGTGCCCCTCGTCGTGTCGCGCCCTCGCCCGTCGTCGTGCCCCTCGCCTAACCCCTCGCCCTCGCCCGTGCCCCCGCCGTTTCCTCGCCCACCGCCCCCGCCCGTGCCCCCGCCGCACTCCTCGTCGTGACCCCGCCGTTTCCCCGCCGTGCCCTCGCCCGCCAGGCGCCTCGCCCGCGACCCGTCGTCTCGCCCGCGCCCCGTCGTCTCGCCCGCGCCCCGTCGCCTCGCCCGTGCCGAAACACTCGGCAAAGACGGCTTTGCCGAGTGCCAGCGATCTGGCACTCGGCAAAGCTTATTTTAAAATTAAAAAAAAACTTTGCCGAGTGCCAGATCACGGGCACTCGGCAAAGCGCCCTACATACAACGGCCAGCGGGCATCTTCCTCACTCTCTCTCTCACTCACTCAACGCCGCCGCCGACGCCACGCCCTCACCGTCGCCGCTCCCTCGCCGCCGCTGCCGTTCCTCGCGCCCGCGCCGCGCCGCCGCCGTGCCCCCTCGCCTGCGCCGCCGCCGCGCGCCCGTGCGCGCTCCCTCGCCGCCGCCGCGCGCCCGTGCCCGCGCCGCCTCCGCGCGCCCTCGCCCGAGCGCGCTCCCGTGCCCGCCGCCGTCGCGCGCCCTCGCCCGCGCGCGCTCCCTTGCCGCCGCCGCGCGCCCGCGCTCGCCGAAGCCGCGCCCGCCGTGCCCGCGCTCGCCGTGCCGTTGCCCGCGCTCGCCGTGCCGTGCCTACGCTCGCCGTGCCGTGTCCGCGCTCATCGTGTTGTGCCCGCGCTCGCCCTCGCGCTCACCGTGCCGTGCCCCTCGTCGTGTCGCGCCCTCGCGCTCGCCGTGCCGTGTCCGCGCTCGTCGTGTTGTGCCCGCGCTCGCCCTCGCGCTCGCCGTGCCGTGCCCCTCGTCGTGTCGCGCCCTCGCCCGTCGTCGTGCCCCTCGCCTAACCCCTCGCCCTCGCCCGTGCCCCCGCCGTTTCCTCGCCCACCGCCCCCGCCCGTGCCCCCGCCGCACTCCTCGTCGTGACCCCGCCGTTTCCCCACCGTGCCCTCGCCCGCCAGGCGCCTCGCCCGCGACCCGTCGTCTCGCCCGCGACCCGTCGTCTCGCCCGCGCCCCGTCGCCTCGCCCGTGCCGAAACCTCTAAGGTGATTACTTGATTTATGTTATACGTGTATGATTTATATGAAATGATTAGTTTTAATATTAAGTTAATTATATACGTGCATGATTAGGTTAATATGTAGTATTGTGGATTGCCGGCCATCGTGCCGTTGAATTATGCGTGGATGTCAGCCATCGTGCTGATAGTTTTATTTGCAGGATTTTGAAACCTCCCCGTGCAGGGGAGGTGCTGCCGAAATTTTCTGTTGCTAGGCTTTTGTATTAACAGACTTGTGTTTCTTTTTTACAGAGAAGATACTTGTCTTCCTAGCCACTGCGGGTCTCCCTGCACCGCATCCCGTCGCCACTACACCGACCCGCCACAGCCCCACTAGCCTGACTCCACCGCCACCCTAGGTATAACCTCTACATCCGCATCATGGTCGTAGATCACCTAACCCAGTTAGGCGTCTCCCGTTCGAAAGTGATACGGTGTAGATATGCAGATCTTTGCATATCTACAAATGTATCAGTTTCGAATTGTCCACGTTTTTTGGACAGCCCGCGGTTGCGTAGATGGTGTTAGTTTCATGCTCTACTCCGGTCTGAGATAGAGTTTCGGCGTCACCTCCCTGTTGTTCTCCGGACAGTACACTCTCCCTGCCAGGACGTGTATCCGGAGAACAGCGGGGAGGTGCTGCCGAAATTCTATCTCGGATCGGAGTAGAGCATGAAAACTAACTCCATCTACGCAACCGCGGGTGGGATTAGGACCTATCGTCACCTATTAGAAGGTAGGAACGTAGTGTACATGCATTACATGTCTATATTAAACTATACTCGGTTATATATGTTAGAGGATGGAGGACAGCCTGTGGATGTACACAGGCCGTAGAGGAAGGAACGATGTCACCACTGAATGGATTAGAAAGACCGATGATTTCGTGGAACGGGCATATGGCGAAGCTGCTAAAGGAGCGAGTCTAGTCCCATGCCCGTGCAGCAAATGTGACAACCGGAAAAGAAAACCAAAGAAGACCATGGTAGAACATATTTGGAAGAATGGATTTACGCCGGGCTATACTCGGTGGATATTTCATGGTGAAGCGCATCGTACGAGAGAAGAGGTGCTGAGACAACGTGTCGAGGATTATGACGCGGATGCGGGGGTAGCGGATATGTTGAACGACTATCAGGAGGCACAATACACGGGAGGATGTATGGATGACGAGCCAGAGCCGACTGCAAAGGCGTTCTACGACATGTTCGACGCGGCACAGAAGCCCCTTCACGGCCAGACAAAGGTTTCTCAACTGGATGCCATTGGGCGTGTAATGGCGTTCAAGTCGCAGTACAACATCAGTAGAGATGCATTCGATGGCTTATTGACAGTTATTGGGAGTCTGCTTCCGGATGATCACGTTCTGCCAAAGAGCATGTACGAGGCACAGAAACTACTTCGTGCACTTAAGATGACGTATGAGCAGATTCATGCTTGTCCGAAGGGCTGCGTGCTATTTAGGAAAGAATACGCGGAGGCAAAGTACTGTCCCAAGTGTAATTCGTCTAGGTTTATGGAGGTAGACTCTGGTGATGGACAGAAGAGGCAGCTCGACATCCCCTTGACAATCCTACGACACCTTCCGTTCATACCGAGGATCCAGCGTCTTTACATGACAGAGGAATCCACGAAACAGATGACATGGCACAAAAATGGAAAACGATACAATCCTGACAAGATGGTGCACGCGTCAGATGGTGAAGCATGGAAACACTTTGATGACATTCACCGTGAGAAAGCCGAAGAGGCTCGTAATGTACGTGTTGCGTTGGCCACAGATGGGTTCAATCCCTATGGAATGAGCGCTGCCCCGTACACATGTTGGCCCGTGTTTGTTATCCCAATCAATCTCCCCCCTGGTGTGTGCTTTCAAAGGCAGAATATATTCGTGTCGTTGATAATTCCCGGACACCCGGGGAACAAAATGGGCGTGTACATGGAGCCTTTGATCGATGAATTGGTACGTGCCTGGGAGGAAGGGGTATGGACATATGACCGAGCTACGAAGACAAACTTCAGAATGCATGTTTGGTACCAGTACTCCATGCATGACTTACCGGCGTATGGGCTATTCTGTGCCTGGTGTGTTCACGGTAAATTCCCATGCCCAGTTTGCAAGGAAGCTCTCAGGTTCATTTGGTTGAAAAAGGGTGGCAAATATTCGTCCTTCGATAAACATCGACAATTTCTTCCTGCTGACCATCCATTCCGCCTAGACATCAAGAACTTTACGAAAGGTGTCGTAGTGACAGACCGCCCACCTGCAACGATGACTGGTGCCGAAATTCGTCAACAGATAGATGGGCTCGTGGCCAATACAGAAGGTGGTTTTGTGGGATATGGTGAGCAGCATATGTGGACACATAAGTCTGGCTTGACTCGGCTCCCCTATTATGATGACCTGCTCCTTCCACACAACATTGACGTGATGCACACTGAAAAGAATGTTGCCGAGGCACTGTGGGCAACAATTATGGACATTCCTGATAAGTCAAAGGATAATGTGAAGGCAAGAGTGGATCTGGCAGCGTTATGTGATAGACCAAAACTAGAGATGAAGCCGCCAAGTGGCGGAAAGACATGGAGAAGGCCTAAGGCCGATTTCGTCCTAAGCAGGGCCCAGAGGAAGGAAGTACTTCAGTGGATAAAGATGTTGATGTTCCCTGATGGATATGCAGCTAACCTGAGTAGGGGGGTGAACTTATCTACTATGCGAGTCTTAGGGATGAAGAGTCATAACTTCCATATATGGATTGAATGGATTCTTCCTGCGATGGTTCGAGGCTATGTCCCTGAGCATGTCTGGCTAGCGCTTTCAGAGTTGAGCTATTTCTTCCGTCAGCTTTGTGCAAAAGAGTTATCTCGGACCGTGGTTGCAGACTTGGAAAGATTGGCCCCCGTGTTACTGTGTAAGCTTGAGAAGATATTACCACCTGGCTTCTTCAATCCAATGCAGCATTTGATTCTTCATCTCCCCTATGAGGCACGAATGGGGGGCCCCGTGCAGGGACGTTGGTGCTATCCAATCGAGAGATGTCTAAAGACTATTCGAAAGAAATGTAGAAATAAATGCAAAATCGAGGCTTCCATTGCAGAGGCATACATTCTAGAGGAGGTCTCAAACTTCACAACAACTTATTATGGTGACAAACTGCCGAGCGTGCATAATCCACCCCCTCGTTACAATGATGGCGACAATGAATCGAACCTTAGCATATTTCAAGGCCAACTCGGAAGCGCAAGTGGCTCGACCACCAAGACCCTGACACATGAAGAGTGGCGGCATATCATGCTATACGTATTGACCAACCTTGAAGAGGTGACGCTATACATGGAACAATTTCTTCATGAATTCTGGCGTCGATCAAAGGACCCCACTCCACAGGAATATGACGCTCTTCTTAGAAAGGGTGCGAGAAATGGGTTGCCCGATTTCATTTCCTGGTTCAAACATAAGGTACGTGCTTAGTTTGTAAAATAGATACGTCTTTAAACTCAATTTAGCGTCTTTTAACTTGCGAATACTTGCAGGGCCAAAGAGATCCGTCTATGAGTGCCGAATTGAGACAAGTAGCCAACGGCTTTGCTTATAGGGTCAAGAAATATTCTGGGTATGACGTCAATGGATACCGTTTTCGCACAACACACTACGACAAAAGTCGGCCCAATCGGAAAACAACGTGTTCTGGGGTCTTTACGCCGGGCCTTGACAATGTCGATTATTTTGGACGAATCGAAGAAATATATGAGCTCAATTTTTATGGTTCCAACCCTCTTACTCCAGTGATATTCAAATGTCATTGGTTTGACCCTCAAGTGACGAGACGGACACATTCTAATCTTGGGATAGTCGAAATTCGACAAGATTCCACCTTAGCAGGAGACGATGTCTATATCGTTGCCCAACAGGCCACACAAGTGTATTATCTCCCATATGCGTGTCAAACGAAAGAACATCTTAAGGGTTGGGATGTTGTGTATAAGGTATCGCCGCACGGGAGGTTACCTGTTCCTAACGATGAAGATTACAACTTAGACCCGGACACATATGATGGAGAGTTCTTCCAAGAAGATGGGCTAGAAGGGCGATTTGAGATAGACTTAACCGAAGCTATCGGAATGGACGTAGATATTGAAATGGTTGTTGATGAGGAGGAGGATGAGGTGCAAAATGATAATGACTTAGTAATCCTTGAAGGCAATGACATTACTGACGAACTTGCGTCTTCCGATGGTGTGGAGATTGAAATGCTTGATAGTGATGATGAGAGTTATGATCCGGCTAACCCCGACACATATGAAGATTATTTTTAATCGATGTAATGCTATATGACTTTTTATTTCGCACCTGTTTTTAAGTACATCTTTTTATATGTGCTTATTTGTTTACTCTTAATTGCAGGTTGTTGGACAAATATGGTGGGCGGTTTCCTGAGGAGGAGGAGGGGGAGGAGGAGTAGGACGGCGGACGATGCAGAGCAGGCAGCGCAACAGGACGAGGCAGAGCAGGCAGCGCAGCAGCAGGCGGCGCCTCAGGACGACGACGACCAGCAGCAGGACGACGACGACCAGCAGCAGGACGCCTCAGGTTCAGGCGGCTCTAGTTCGAGGAGCATCTACCTGCGAGGCCCCGCGAGTCTCCCTCAGCGTCCCATACTTCGGGACAGACGGCCGCTGATTCGGCCGGAAGGGGAGAGGTATGTAACTTTATGTTCTTCATTCTTGTTCATATTATGTGTTCAAAATCATAATATAAACTAATACTTTTTATTTATCACTTGGACAGGTCTTGGACGGTTTTGGATTATGCTGGGGGTCATCGTCGCCCCCCCAATGGCATCCTCGGCCTGCTGTGCAGGGAACACTTCCCTGGACTTGTGGAGTACGCCGGAGTGACGGGCCCAGCCTTCACCTTTGACCACTACGCCGTCGCCCCCGATGCAGTAGACCAGGACGGCAGGGAATTCAATAACAAGGCGGAGCGGGTGAAGCAAGAGCTGTGGGTAAGTCTTAGTATAATGTAAAATATGTCGCATTCGTTGCAAATTCTTGAAATAATGTATGGATACATCGTTTTTGTATGCAGGATTTCTTCAGATGCGATGCTGGATACGAGGCTAGGGCGGATGTGGTGGCCACCACGAGCTGTAAGAAGCTCGTCGTGGACATGCACTATGAGGCCCGCATCCAGGCCATCATCACCTACCACGGCTCCGTCCTTGGGGAGAAGGTGACCAAAACTCAAGCCCGAACCATGTCGTTGACCAGGGAGCAGTACCTGCAGGTAAAGTCATGCATGTTTGGTACCAGTACTCCATACATGAATTTTATTTTATCTTCTGATATGCACTTTACGTGTTTACTTTGCAGATGATTCCACATTGGTGCGCCGCACATCCTCTGTGCTGGGAGCAGATGGTGGATAGGTGGTGTTCGGCTGAGTGGGACGAGGCGCACACAGCTAGCCGGGAACGGCGTTTGATGATGCAAGGCCCCTCCCACCACCAAGGCAGCCGGAGCCTGGGCTAATATGCTGAAGCATGGGTACGCCACCTTTTTTATTTAGATATATAGCACTAAGTTAGATATTATTTCTAACTATCTCGTTGGTTTTCGTTGCAGTCGGCGTCACATGGTGGAAGGCCTTGCTCCACCTTCTCGGCCTATGCTATGGCCCATAAGGGTAAGGCGACGTCCGACGTCACCTACAACCCGGATGACGGGCCCGAGGCCTACACCAACCCCGCCGTCTACAGCCGCCTCCATGACTACACCGCCATGGCGCAGGAGGTCCATGGCCCAGACTATGATCCGAGCACCCAGCCGATCGACACCGATGTGCTCATGAGGGTCGGAGGAGGCAAGAGACATGGGTGGTACTGGATTGCCGACGGGGCAATCGACTCGTCCTCCACTCCCACTCTGTCTCAGGTGAGAGCAAGGAGCACGGGCTCGAGTCCAGCCATACGACCTCGGCACGACAGCTCACAGCATCGCATACAGCAACTCGAGGTTAGTGCTTCTGTAACTCGTCCTTTCTTGAGTTATATACCTTCTCTTTGAGTTACTATAACGTTGGCTTGTAATATTACAGACCCAACTAGAAGAAGAGAGGAGGGAACGTCAAGAGATGGAGGCGAGGATAATGGCGGAGCGGGCGGCGGCTGATCAGAGGATGGCAGAGATGTTCCAGTACATGCAGAGCCTTGGCGCCGCACAGGGCATCCCTCCGCCACCTCCATTGTTCCCTCCAGTTGACCCTACTCTCTTCCACACTCCTGTGAGTATCAAAATTGTAGTTAGATGTTTGTAATGCATCTGGTATAACACTTGCAATCTCTTCTCTGTGCAGGGCCAATCTAGGGCGGCATCCAACAACCCTCCGGAAGGGTTCAGCCCAACGCAGCCCCGGTCAAACCGCCCACCTCCATGAGTGTTGTGTTTTCATTGTTTTAGACTTCAGAACTTATGTATAATACTTATGTCTGTGTTTGATACTTATGTGAGAGCTTGCGACGTTTGAGACTTATGTTTGTGTTTAATACTTGTGTTGAACACTTATGTTTGTGATGGATATTTATGTTTGTGGTGACGGTTTTATGTTTGTGTTGGCTATTTATGTCTGTGATGATATCTGTGATGTATATATGTGATATCTTCTGTTTGTGTGGATGGAATACAAAAAACAAATTAAAAAGGTATATACTGGTCACTTTGCCGAGTGTTACACTCGGCAAAGAGGCTCTTTGCCGAGTGTCCGGGTCATAACACTCGGCAAAGAGCACAGACCTGGGCACCGGCTTAGGTTCTTTGCCGAGTGTTACGTCCCTGGCACTCGGCAAAGAGGTCGGCTTTGCCGAGTGCCACTCGGGACACTCGGCAAAGAACCTGACATGGGGACCCTCCCTGGCGGGTTCTTTGCCGAGTGTCCCAAGTGGCACTCGGCAAAGATGGATTCTTTGCCGAGTGCTGCACGGAAGACACTCGGCAAAACTAACTTCTTTGCCGAGTGTCACAGGGGACACTCGGCAAAGCCGCCGTCTCCGTCACTCGACGCCGTAACGGCTGCTTTTCTTTGTCGAGTGCTCTCTGGCACTCGGCAAAGATCTTTGCCGAGTGCCCGATAAAAAGCTCTCGGCAAAGAAGGCTTTGCCGATGCACTGTTCACCGAGCCTTCTTTGCCGAGTGTAACACTCGGCAAAGCTTTTGCCGAGTGTTTTGAACGCTTCGCCGAGTGCTTCAGGCACTCGGCAAAGCGATTGATTCCGGTAGTGCGTAAGACTACCTTCTTTTTAATGTAATGGTAGGAGCACTGACTATCTCTATTAACAAAAAGAAATAAATTGGCCTATTTTAAAGAAAATGGGGTTCAAAACTTACATAGGGTGCACAAGTAACCTAGATAACAGCAGAACCACACACAAATGCATCCAGAGTCATCGTTGCCGAGCTTAATACAAGGGATGAGCAGCTCTGACTCCCCAAAATGGACAACACAGGGCCAAAAAAACATGACGACGTCTACAAACACCAGTACCGAAGGAGGAAGGCCGCGATGCGCCGTCGTTGCCTAGCCTCGAGACATGTCCCACTCGAGGCAGCTCCGATTCTTCACCAACAAGACTTCCAAACTTGATCCTTGGCCCCGCCCTCGGCATTCGCCTAGCCTCCGAAGCAATCCAGACCACGAATAAGGGGGGTTCGACTCACGTCATCATTGTCGAGCCATATCCCCTAACGTAGTAGCTTCGACTTCACGTTGCAAAGCCCAAACCCACTCGCATACCGGACGTCGAGAAGCGAAATCATCAACCGAAGGCGACGGCATGGCCGAGACAAGCTTCAATAGCGACGCCATCAGGAAGGTAGTGACGTCTGGAACGCCATCGCCTCCTGTCCGAGATGGACCAGGCTTTCGCTCAAGGAAAACAGTGCTGGTGAATACGACACCCTCAACACGGAAAGTGGCGCCCATGGACGTCACCGTCGCACGGCCTCTCTATCAAAAAAATTCTACAACTGAAGCAATAATTTACTAAGTTCATCTATATTGAGCAAATATGTTTGGAATATGCTAAGTTTGAACTATATTGGCTAAGTTAAACATAAAATGAGGAAATTTATCAAAACTCAGAGTACGTTCATCGAAGTTACCTAAGGGCTCTTTGGTTCTTTTGTCAAAGCAAGCTTGCTTTTTAGATTTTATCTTACTTTTTGCTAGAGTGGCAAATCTGCTCACCCCCAGGTTGGCAAGGCTGATCTTGCTTAGTCAGGATAGGCAAGGAAGCTAGCTAGTCAAGCGTACCAAACCGATCAAAATATCGCTACTATACTTAAAACACTAGTTTTAACAGTCGTCCCGTGTCATCGTTTTAAAAAAAATCCCTACATTTCTTCCAAATCAACTCAGCGTAAAATATTAAAAAGAGCAAGTGCAGGAGGTTGGGTTTGGAACCCACACCCGGATAGAAGAAGAGTGGAAGACACTGGAAGAAGCTGTCTAATAACCAGTAGAACATCATGCTCATGTGTTTATAATATTGAATATAAATTGTACATATGTATATATGATTTTTTTGTAAAATAAAAAAAAATAATCGTGCCAGGCCAGGCCAGCACTACGGGCCGAGGCTATGGCCCAAGCACCGCACGACAACCGCATGACGCTCGTGCCGGGTTGGTCGAGACACTATTAAATGGGTCGTGCCTCGGGCCAGCTCGCTAGCGCTAGACACGACCCATTTGGTCATCTATACCTCTACACGATAATGATACTCATCGCCTCAGTTGCCACAACTTCGTTCGCCATTCTACTTCTTTTCTCTCTCCTCTCATGCCTCCACCTACGCGCCACCCCATTCTCGACAGAGGGCGTAGGAGCAGGTGCCTCCTCCCTGTATTCGTCCGACACCAGCCCCGACACAGACTCGCGCAGTGGCTATTACACGTCCACGAGGACGTTTCACATCATGCGCGCACCATCGTTTTCGCCTCGTTGGACGTCCCATTTGTCTTCTTGGCCTTCGCCCTATTCTTCCTCCTCAACCTGCTGCCCCCGCACACGGTCGCAGTCGCGAGCCGACCGACGCTCGTCGACGCGGGTACGAGGTGAGTCAGTCATGCTCCTGGCCTTTCACCGTGCGTACCGTCGAGGAGGACATGGTGGCGCCTGTCACGATTAGGTTATCTTAGCGACGAGAAGTCCAGGTCTGAGATATTGGACAACTAAGGCCCGTAGCGTGGCAGCAGTCGGCATATGCTACGGAGTTGTTGGTGGTGTTGTGTCGCTTCGACGGGTCTAGGGCTGGGAAGACACTCGCATTCTCTCGCCCTTCTCGGACTGACGTTTGGTGCGGGTGTCTCTTAGTTTGGAGCTGCTCCGGCTGGGCTTCTTTCTCCACTTGCGTGCTATCCCCTATATATCTATCGGTATACTACCTATGTCGCCTCCAGATGCACAGGTCTTCGCCATGTACTTCTCCGGCAACGAACAAGTATGTCCGCCTCTTCCCTTCCCCTCCTGCTCTACGAAACCTTGGAAATGGGGGAAGCGAGGGATTGAGGTCTCTGATTTGCTGTCTATAGTACCCGTGCATTCATAAAAATATTATACGAAGAGTGGAGACAACCAATAAAAAATCTTAAGATCTTTTTGGTAAATAATTTACGTGGGTATTGTTGTGAGCCGTCACAACGCACGGATAAGCGACTAGTATAGTTTTATGCCAGAGCCAACCTCGCCTTGCCTTTCAGCTTCATTAATATTATCTCAAACCGTCGCCAACCTTTTTGTTGTAATATAGCTGGCACTTTGATGGTTGCATATATATTAATATGTAGGTCTACTATAATGCCGTAAGTGTGTATATAGTGTTGTCTGACACTTTGACCTTAATTTACGTAGGCACGCTTGGACTCGATCAAACAAAGGACGTACAAGCTAAGCTCTAGTCAATATGTGTGAGCCCCGTACGTACCTACCTACGACATGCGGCCACTGTCCTCACAGCATCAGACGAACAACGCGGATATAGGCTATTAGGTCACTTGTGCTGCGTACTAGCTGTAATTAGCATCACGCGCTCAGGATTATGTGGAGCCAGTACATCACTGTATATTCTTCAGGTCCTAAATTTTTTAGACGTCCTGCATATGTAATCAATAGACGTCGCGGTTGGCCGCATCTAAGCACACTAGCATCTAAGCACACTACCGGAATCAATCGCTTTGCCGAGTGCCTGAAGCACTCGGCGAAGCGTTCAAAACACTCGGTAAAGAGGATCTTTGCCGAGAGCCTAGCGTTACCGAGTGCGGCACTCGGCAAAGCCTTCTTTACCGAGTGCCCGACAAAAGGCACTCGGCAAAGAATACAACACTCGGCAAAGCCTCGGATTCCGGTAGTGGCAGAAATCAATTTTTAGAAACGGTTGTTGACATCTGTTGCCATAAGCAAATTTTCCGAGAAATCATATACTATATAGGGCCGGGGTAGTTTATTATGTCCTCCTATATAAATGGGTGATTTCTAACGGTGGTTTCCAGTAAAGTAATATTTTTTTATAAAAATATAATCAGATGACGATTAACATTATATTCAAATAATTGTAGAACTCTATAATTTTTTTTATATAAGATCATTTAGAGAGACCTATATGTGTTTTGAATTCTTAAAGTTTTAAACTTCAAATTTTAAAATTTTAATACATATACATCGGGTTGCAAACATCCTTGTAAAAATATATCACTTTTGTACTTCACTACCGGAATCACAGGCTTTGCCGAGTGCAGTACGCTTTGCCGAGTGCCTTTTGTCGGGCACTCGGCAAAGAAGGCTTTGCCGAGTGCCGCACTCGGTAAAGTTAGGAACTCGGCAAATAGCCCGTTTACCGAGTGCTGAACACTCGGCACAGGGAGCTCTCGGCAAAGACACGTTTTGCCGAGTGTCAAACACTCGGCAAAAGGGGCTCTCGGCAAAGGGCCGTCAACGGCCGTCCCAAAGCTGACGGCCGTTAGTCGTTGCCGAGTGTCATCTCTAGACACTCGACAAAGTATATTTTTATTTTTTTTATTTTGTCTTTCAAATTTTTTGTGGTATGTTCCTACACTGTGTAGACCTACATGTATCATTTGTGCACAATTTTAACAAAGTTTTCAATCGTTAGTAGATTTAGTTCGTTTATTTGAATTTCTTCGGAAAATTTAGATTTGAACTGCAGGTCACTCGAAACTTGGAAAACCGTGCATGCAAAAATGATATTCATATTACTTAGCATAAGTTACGACCGATTCCAGGAGCGGACCGGAAACTTCGAGCAACATGCTCAGTAAACATGGCCGTGAACTTGCCATCCACATGTTTAAAAATTGTATAAAACACAAACAAAGTCAGAAAATCCTGAAACTTGTCCACGTGTCATGATATCATATGTACATGCTGCGATAAAAATTTTAGAATGTTTGGAGAAAGTTGTGGGACACTATGTGTAGAAACCTAAGAGAACTACACATGAAATCATAGAGTTTCAATGTGGATCTCTTAGGTTTTGTACACATAGTGTCCCACAACTTTCTCCAAATATTCTAAAATTTTTATCGCAGCCTGTACATATGATATCATGACACGTGGACAAGTTTCAGGATTTTCTGACTTTGTTTGTGTTTTATACAATTTTTAAACATGTGGATGGCAAGTTCACGGCCATGTTTAGTGAGCATGTTGCTCGAAGTTTCCAGTCCGCTCCTGGAATCGGTCGTAACTTATGCTAAGTAACATGAATATCATTTTTGCATGCACGGTTTTCCAAGTTCCGAGTGACCTGCAGTTTAAATCTAAATTTTCCGAAGAAATTCAAATAAACGAACTAAATCTACTAACGATTGAAACTTTGTTAAATTTATGCATAAATGATACATGTAGGTCTACACAGTGTAGGAACATACCACAAAAAATTTGGGAGACAAAATAAAAAAATAAAAATATACTTTGCCGAGTGTCTAGAGATGACACTCGGCAAAGACTTCTTTGCCGAGTGCCCTAGGGTGGCACTCGGCAAAGATGTGTAAGTTAATCTTTGCCGAGTGTCAGATGATAGACACTCAGTAAAGGATCCTTTGCCGAGTGCCACCGATATGGCACTCAGCAAAGTTTATTTTAAAAATTAAAAAAAACTTTGCTGAGTGCCAGATCACGGGCACTCGGCAAAGAAGGCGAATATACTCGCCCGCGGCTTTCTTCCTCCTTCTTTCTCTGCTCTCTCTCTCCTCTCTATCGCGCCCGCCGCCGCCTCCCTGCGCGCCCGCCGCCGCTCCGCGCCATCGCCGGCTCGCCGCCCGCCGCGCCGTCGCCGGCTCGACGCCCGCCGCGCCTCCTCCACGCCGCGTCCGCCCGCGCCCGCGCCCGCCGCGTCCGCCCACGCCCGCGCCCGCCGCGTCCGCCCACGCCCGCGCCCGCCGCGGCCGCCCTCGCCGGCGCCCGCCGCGCCCTCCCTCGCCGGCGCCCGAGCCCTCGCCGGCGCCCGCCCGTCCGCCCGCCGCACCCTCGCCGGCGCCTGCCCGCCCGCCGCCGCGCCCTCGCCCTCTCACTTTGACGCGCCGTCGCCGCCGCCGCGCCCGCTACGCCCTCGACCGACCACGCGCGCCCTCTACGCCCTCGCCCGACCGCGTCCGTG
Source organism: Zea luxurians (assembly GCA_029449295.1). Lineage (NCBI taxonomy): Eukaryota > Viridiplantae > Streptophyta > Magnoliopsida > Poales > Poaceae > Zea > Zea luxurians. The sequence continues at coordinate 131,320,694 of JAOPSE010000007.1, forward strand.
CCCCTCGCCCGACCGCCCGCGCCCTCCACGCCCTCGGCCGCCGCGCGCCCTCTACGCCGCCGCGCTCGCGCCTCCGTGCCCGCGCCCCTCGCCGTGCCCCCGCCACCAACGCCGCGCGCCACCACCGCCGCCGGAAGCCACCTCCTCGCGCGCCGCCACCGCCTCTCGGCCACGCGAGGTATAAACTTTTTATGCGTCAATTTATATTTATTATTGATTAAATGATAAAATGTATAAATCATGTAAGCCGATGTCACCCAACCATTTATAAACTTGTTACTGTGTGCATGTCAGCCATCGTGCTGTTCGTTTTATTTGCAGGTTTTAAAAACCTCAACGTACAGGGGAGGTGCTGTCGATTTTTTTTGTATTAACAGACTTGTGTTTCTTTTTTACAGAGAAGATACTTGTCTTCCTAGCCGCTGCGGGTCTGCCTGCACCGCGTCCCGTCGCCACTGCACCGACCCACCACAGCCCCACTAGCCTGACTCCACCGCCACCCTAGGTATAACCTCTACATCCGCATCATGGTCGTAGATCACCTAACCCAGTTAGGCGTCTCCCGTTCGGAAGTGATACGGTGTAGATATGCAGATCTTTGCATATCTACAAATGTATCAGTTTCGAATTGTCCACGTTTTTTGGACAGCCCGCGGTTGCGTAGATGGTGTTAGTTTCATGCTCTACTCCGGTCCAAGATAGAGTTTCGGCGTCACCTCCCTGTTGTTCTCCGGACAGTACACTCTCCCTGCCAGGACGTGTATCCGGAGAACAGCGGGGAGGTGCTGCCGAAATTCTATCTCGGATCGGAGTAGAGCATGGAAACTAATTCCATCTACGCAACCGCGGGTGGGATTAGGACCTATCGTCACCTATTAGAAGGTAGGAACGTAGTGTACATGCATTACATGTCTATATTAAACTATACTCGGTTATATATGTTAGAGGATGGAGGACCGTGAGTGGATGTACACGGGCCGCGTTCGACGTAATGATGTCACCCCAGAATGGATTAGGAAGACCGATGCTTTTGTGGAACGGGCATATGGCGAAGCTGCTAAAGGAGCTAGCCTAGTCCCTTGTCCGTGCAGCAAATGTGACAACCGGAAAAGAAAACCAAAGAAGGCCATGGTAGAACATATTTGGAAGAATGGATTTACGCCGGACTATACTCGGTGGATCTTCCATGGTGAAGCGCATCGCACGAGAGAGGAGGTGGTGAGACAACGCGTTGAGGATTACGATGCTGATGCCGGGGTAGCAGACATGTTGAACGACTATCACGAGGCATAGTTCGCCAAAGGACGTACGGAGGACGAGCCAAAGGCGACCGCAAAGGCATTCTACGACATGTTTGACGCGGCACAGAAACCCCTTCACGGCAAGACAAAGGTTTCTCAACTGGATGCCATTGGGCGTATAATGGCATTCAAGTCGCAGTATAGCATGAGTCGAGACGCCTTCGATGGTTTGTTAACAGTTATTGGCAGTCTGCTTCCAGAGGATCACGTTCTGCCAAAGAGCATGTACGAGGCACAGAAACTCCTTCGTGCACTCAAGATGACGTATGAGCAGATACATGCTTGTCCGAAGGGCTGTGTCCTATTTAGGAAAGAACACACTGAGGCAAAGTACTGTCCGAAGTGTAAATCGTCTAGGTTCATGGAGGTAGACTCTGGTGATGGACAGAAGAGGCAGCTCGACATCCCCGTGACAATCCTATGCCACCTTCCGTTCATACCGAGGATCCAGTGTCTATACATGACAGAGGAATCCGCGAAACAGATGACATGGCACAAAAAAGGCAAACGATACAATCCTGACAAGATGGTTCACGCATCCGATGGTGAAGCATGGACCCACTTTGATGCCATTCACCATGAGAAAGCCAAACAGGCTCGTAATGTTCGTGTTGCGCTGGCCACAGATGGGTTCAATCCCTATGGAATGACCGCTGCCCCATACACATGTTGGCCCGTGTTCGTTATCCCCATCAATCTCCCCCCCGGTGTATGCTTTCAAAGACAGAACATATTCGTGTCGTTGATAATTCCTGGACACCCGGGGAATAAAATGGGTGTGTACATGGAGCCTTTGATTGATGAATTGGTCCGTGCTTGGGAGGAAGGGGTATGGACGTATGACCGAGCTACGAAGACAAACTTCAAAATGCATGTTTGGTACCAGTACTCCATGCATGACTTTCCGGCGTATGGGCTATTTTGCGCCTGGTGTGTTCACGGTAAGTTCCCATGCCCAGTTTGCAAGGAAGCTCTTAGGTTCATTTGGTTGAAGAAGGGTGGCAAATATTCGTCATTCGATAAACATCGACAATTTCTCCCTCCTGACCATGCATTCCGACTAGACATCAAGAACTTTACGAAAGGTGTCGTGGTGACAGACCGCCCACCTGCAATGATGACTGGTGCCGAAGTTCGCGAACAGATAGATGGTCTCGTGGCCAACCCAGAAGGTGGTTTTGTGGGATATGGTGAGCAACATATGTGGACACATAAGTCGGGCTTGACTCGGCTCCCCTATTATGATGACCTGCTCCTTCCACACAACATTGACGTGATGCACACTGAAAAGAATGTCGCCGAGGCACTTTGGGCAACAATTATGGAGATTCCTGATAAGTCAAAGGATAACGTAAAGGCAAGAGTGGATCTGGCAGAGTTATGTGATAGACCAAACCAAGAGATGAAGCCGCCTAGTGGTGGTAAGACATGGAGAAGGCCTAAGGCCGATTTCGTCCTGAGCAGGGCCCAGAGGAAGGAAGTACTACAGTGGATCAAGATGTTAATGTTCCCTGATGGGTATGCAGCTAACCTTAGTAGGGGGGTGAACTTATCTACTCTGCGAGTCTTAGGGATGAAGAGTCATGACTTCCACATATGGATTGAACGAATTCTTCCGGCGATGGTTCGAGGCTATGTCCCTGAGCATGTCTGGCTAGCGCTTGCAGAGTTGAGCTATTTCTTCCGCCAGCTTTGTGCAAAATAGTTAGCTCGGACCATGATTGCAGACTTGGAAAGGATGGCACCCGTGTTACTGTGTAAGCTGGAGAAGATCTTTCCACCCGGCTTCTTCAATCCGATGCAGCATTTGATTATTCATCTCCCGTATGAGGCACGAATGGGGGGCCCCGTGCAGGGACGTTGGTGCTATCCAATTGAGAGATGTCTAAAGACTATCCGAAAGAAATGTAGAAATAAATGCAAAATCGAGGCTTCCATTGCAGAGGCATACATACTAGAGGAGGTGTCAAACTTCACAACAACTTACTATGGTGACAAACTGCCGAGCGTGCATAATCCACCCCCTCGTTACAATGATGGCGACAATGAATCGAACCTCAACATTTTTCGAGGGCAACTCGGAAGCGCAAGTGGTTCGACCACCAAGACCCTGAGACATGAAGAGTGGCGCCATATCATGCTATATGTATTGACCAACCTTGAAGAGGTGACGCCATACATGGAGCAATTTCTTCTTGAATTCTGGCGTCGATCAAGGGACCCAACTCCACAGGAATATGATACCCTTCTTCGAAAGGGTGCGGGAAATGGATTGCCCGATTTAGCGTCTTTTAACTTGCGAATACTTGCAGGGCCAAAGAGAGCCATCTATGAGTGCCGAGTTGAGACAAGTAGCCAATGGCTTTGCCTATAGGGTCAGGAAATTTTCTGGGTATGACATCAATGGATACCGTTTTCGCACAACAAGCTACGTAGGGCTGGAAAATTAGCTCGAGGCTCGCGAGCCGGCTCGAGCTCGGAGCGGCTCGGCTCGGCTCGGAGCGGCTCGCGAGCCTCGAACGAGCCGAGCCGAGCCTCTTCTTCGAGCTCGTTTTTGCAGCGAGCCGAGCCGAGCCGGCTCGTTCCAGCTCGCGAGCCGGCTCGCGAGCCTTGCAAAAATGATCAATTTATGGAATAATAATGAATGTTAGATAATTTTATGGATAATAGCTCATTTTTTAGTCTTTGATGATGAATATATTACAAGTTATAGTTTAATTTACTCATAATGTAGAATGATGATTCTATATTTCAAATTTATATAATGTTAATTCACTAAATAATGCAACGATAAGTACCAGAATATGACTCGCGAGCCGAGCCGAGCCGGCTCGCGAGCCAAGGTCGAGCCGAGCCGAGCCTCTTTCGCCAGCTCGTGGAATGGACGAGCCGAGCCGAGCCGAGCTCGTTCAGGCACCGAGCCGCACCGAGCCGAGCCGAGCCGAGCTCGGCTCGGCTCGTTTCCAGCCCTAAAGCTACGACCAAAGTCGGCCCAATCAAAAAACCACGTGTTCTGGAGTCTTTACGCCCGGGCTTGACGAGGTCGAGTATTATGGAAGAATTGAAGAAATATATGAACTCAATTTTTATGGTTCCAAACCTCTTACTCCAGTGATATTCAAATGTCATTGGTTTGACCCTGAAGTTACGAGACGGACACATTCTAATCTTGGGCTAGTCGAAATTCGACAGGATTCCACCTTACCAGGAGACGATGTCTATATTGTGGCCCAACAGGCCACACAAGTGTATTATCTTCCATATGCGTGCCAAACGAAACAACATCTTAAGGGTTGGGATGTTGTGTATAAGGTATCACCGCACGCTAAATTACCTATTCCAAACGATGAAGATTATAACTTAGACCCGGACACATATGACGGAGAGTTCTTCCAAGAAGATGGGCTCGAAGGGCAATTTGAGATAGACTTAACCGAAGCGATCGGAATGGAAGTAGATATTGAAATGGTTGTTGATGACGAGGATGATGAGGTGCAAAATGAGAATGACTTAGAAATACTTGAAGGCAATGCCAATGACGAAATTGCGCCTTCAGATAATGTTAACTATGAAATGGTTGATAGTGATGATGACACTTATGATCCGGCTAACCCGGACACATATGAAGATTATTTTTAATCGATGTAATTCTATATTTCATTTATTTTGCATATGTTTCTAAATACATATTTTTTTATTTGTGCTGAATTGTTTACTCTTAATTGCAGGTTGTTGGACAAAGATGGTGGGCGGTGGGACGAGGACGAGGAGGGGGAGGGAGAGGGGGAGGAGGAGCACCCGTAGGACGGAGGAGGAGGCCGACGCCGTACAGCAGCAGGTGGAGCAGCAAGCCGCTGTCGATGCGGCACAGCAGGACGACGACGATGCGGCGCAGCAGGACGACGCCGCCGCCACCGCTCAGCAGGACGTCTCAGGTTCTGGCTCCTCAGGTTCGAGGAGTATCTACCTGCGAGGTCCCGCGAGCCTCCCTAAGCGACCCATACTTCGTGACAGACATCCGCTGATACGACCCGATGGAGAGAGGTAAGTAACTTTAGATGTTGTTGCTGCTTTTTCATATTATATGTTCAAATTAATAATAGAAACTAATACTTCATCTTAATCACTTGGACATGTCTTGGATGGTTTTGGAGACTGCAGGGGGTCACGGCCGCAACCCCAATGGCATCCTCGGCCTTCTATGCCGGGAACACTTCCCTGGACTTGTCGAGTACGCCGGAGTGACGAGCCCAGCATACACCTTCGACCACTACGCCGTCGCCCCCGATGCAGTAGATCGGGACGACAGACAATTCAACAACAAGGCGGAGCGGGTGAAGCAAGAGCTGTGGGTAAGTCTTCCTCGCACTATATTGTTTAATAAGTCGCATTTGTTGCATATTCTTGAAATAATGTATGGATACATCGTCTTTATATGTAGGATTTCTTCAGGTGCGATGCTGGATACGAGGCCAGGGCGGATGTGCTGTCTACGACGTGCTGTAAGAAGCTCGTCGTGGACATGCACTACGAGGCACGCATCCAGGCCATCGTCACTTACCACGGCTCTGTCCTTGGGGAGAAGGTGAACAAGAAGGACGCCCGAACCATGTCGTTGACTCCGAACCAGTACTTGCAGGTAAATACAAAACTTTATTATTGGTACTAAATATGCTTATTTTTATCTTCTGATATGCGGTGTACTTATATTTTTTTAGATGATTCCTCACTGGTGCGCCGCGCATCCTGAGTGCTGGGAGCAGATGGTGCAGAGGTGGTGCTCGGCTGAGTGGGATGAGGCGCACAACGCTAGCCGGGAACGACGTTTGCTGATGCAAGGTCCCTCCCACTATCAAGGCAGCCGCAGCCTTGGCAAATACGCGGAAGCATGGGTACGCGCTCTTTTTTATTTAGGTATATAACTTTCGATTAGACATGATTTCTAACCATCTCGTTGGTTTTCTCGCAGTCGGCGGCACATGGTGGCGCGCCTTGCTCCACGTTCTCGGCATATGCCATGGCCCACAAGGGGAAGGCGACGTCCGACGTCACCTACAACCCGGATGATGGGCCCGAGGCGTACACCAACCCCGCCATCCACAGCCGACTCAGTGAGTACACCGCCATGGCCAAGGAGGTCCATGGGCCAGATTACGATCCGAGGACCGAGGACATCGACGGAGATGTCCTCATGAGGGTCGGAGGAGGCAAGAGGCATGGGCGGTACTGGATTGCCGACGGGGCAATCGACTCGTCCTCCACTCCCACTCTCTCTCAGGTGCGATCAAGGAGCACGAGCGCGAGCCCAGCCATACGACCTCGGCAGGACACCTCACAGCATCGTATCCAGCAACTCCAGGTTATTCCTTATCTATTCATCGTTCATTGATTTTTATATATCTTCTCTTTGCATTATCGTAACATTAGGGCGAAATATTACAGACTTAGCTAGATGATGAGAGGAGGCAACGTGAGGAGCTGGAGAAGAGGATGGCGGAGATGTTCGCGTATATGCAGAGCCTTGGCGCCGCACAGGGTCATGCTCCACCACCTCCGTTGTTCCCTGCAGTTGACCCTACAGAGTTCCCTACTCCTGTGAGTATCAAAATTTTAGTACTGCATGATATATATTCATATGTTCTCACACATACAATTTCTTCTCTGTGCAGGGTCAATCGGCGGCGTCGAACAACCCTCATGCTTCGTCCAACCCTTCGCCGAACCAGTCCAGATGCCCACCTCGTTGATGATTTGTTTTGTGATGATCCAGACTTACCTTTATGAGTGTTGGTGATGTTAGTTAGACTTTATCTTGTGAGATACTTGGTGATGTTAGTGATGGTGCAGACTTATATCTATCTTGTGATCATCCTGACTTATATTTGTGAGACTTTAGTGAGACTTTGTGATATATATGGTGTTGATGATAAATGTGTTCATTCTGTGATGTGCTTGATATATAATGTGATGTGAATGATATATATCTTTTGTTTGTTTGGATGGAACAACAAAAGCAAATAAAAAAGGGACATTCTGGTCACTTTGCCGAGTGTAACACTCGGCAAAGGGTCGCTTTGCCGAGTGCTATGACCATGGCACTCGGCAAAGAAGGAAACCTGGGAACCGGTAAAGCCATCTTTGCCGAGTGTTGACAATGGCACTCGGCAAAGAAGGAAACCTGGGAACCGGCAAAGACATCTTTGCCGAGTGCTGTTGCTAAGGCACTCGGCAAAGATACTGGCAAAGGGGCCCACTTGAGGGTTCTTTGCCGAGTGCCAGTCCACTAGACACTCGGCAAAGAAGCCTTCTTTGCCGAGTGCCTATTAGAGCTCTCGGCACAGGGACTGGCGGTGGGGCCCACCGAACCAATCTTTGCCGAGAGCCTCTCGAGCAAACACTCGGCAAAGGATCTGTCACCGTCAATTGGCGCCATGATGGTGACTTTTCTTTGCCGAGTGCCAAATGGCACTCGACAAAGTCTTTGCCGAGTGCCCGACAAAAAGTACTAGGCAAAGAGGCTGTTGCCGATGTACAGTTCGCCGAGCTTTCTTTGCCGAGTGTTACACTCGGCAAAGCCTTTGCCGAGTGTAAAATAGCCTTTGCCATGTGTCTCAGACACACGGCAAAGGAGCTGATTCCGGTAGTGCTTGTTGGTAGCATATATATGGACGGTTTCACATACTGCCCACAAAAATATATTCTGATCATGTCTAAAATTTATTGGTGTACTAGTGCAAAAGGTAAATTAGTTATGAACTTAAATTTAACAATTTGTCTAATGAGAGACTAATTTCATAATTCATTTGTTATATCTTATTCAGTTTTTCCTACAATTTTGATAAAAATTAGGATGGCCTTTGGCTCCGAACAAGATCAAGAACCGTCAATTTACGGTTGGTTCTAGCAAATGATAAAAAGGGAAAATCTATTTGTTTTTGAATACTTAAGAAAGATGAAATCCCTAGGTGATGAGATGACATCAGTTAACAGGCCTTCTATAAGATGAAGAATTAATGGAGTACAATCTCACAAGACTCAATGACAAGTTGACAACTACCTCCCACTAGTCTATGTTGCCTTGTGCCAAGGAGTCGATCACAATCATCAAATTGTTTGGTCAACGTTTAAATTTTAAGGCATATGTTAACCTCATATTTGATAGTAGATCTGTCAATGCCACCAAGGACATGTGATGCTACTTGAGGACGAGGTGGGATCCATGGATGCATAGGTGCACGTGACGGTTTTGGACGCGCAACTCTAGTAGCTCTAACTATAACCACGGTAGATTAGAGGATCATGTCATCTACCAATTTGCTTGAAGAAAACTCACACAAAGTTCTAAGTGCTGATACAAGTTTGACGAAAATTTTATTCAAGATAAAAAAAACTTGTTGTCTCTGTCATTGGTTCTTATCAGACTGATATAAGATGATACATGGATTCTAGCACATCACTATAGAGCTAGAAAAGCTTGATATCTTCCGTTCACCTGTTCACCTCTACCTGCCCCACGTTTAAGTGGTAAAAAGCTAAAAGTATGCATAATGAGATTTGAACCATGGTTGTTAGCTCCAAAGACACATAACAGATAACACCCACCTAGCCGACAAAACATATCTTTATGTTTAAAATATATTTATACCCACCTAGCCGATAGAACACTCATGTTTTTATGTTTTATATACTCAAGCATAATATAGATATTATTATGAAAAAGTAGAAAAAAAATAAAACCAGACCAAGTCATGCCTAGCCCGCCACCTAAGGCTTAACATGGTGATCAGACCAGGCCGGCATGGGCCTAGTGGACAACTGGCCAGGGCATGCTTGGGCCAGGCTAAGTCGTGCTGAGCCACACGAGGAGGACCACGCCACCACCATCCTCACTAAGCCGCTTGGGACTTTGTGATGCTTACTCTAGTGGTAGCAAGGCGGAAATGGGTGGAGGGACGGTAGCAGGCGATAGCTAGGGTTTGGTGCCACTCGAGCCACCTCATGGGAGAAGGCATTAGACTGAAATTCTTGTTCTCACTCAGCATATAAAATGCATTTATTGTAGTTACATGCATGGTAGACACATTGAGATCGAGCACAACGACTAGTTCAAATAGAACATAAATCATTGTAAAGGTTTGGAACGTGTTTGAGCAACAACCTCATTTAAACAAGGACGTATGGGCACCCTAACTTGTTTGGCTATAAGTGACTATGTGGTGTGGTGGTAAGGAGGGTTGACGTGAGGCAACAGGGGTTATGGATCTTAATTTCTTGATGTAGTTTATTTTTTTGGATGTTTCATGAAAAAATGCTGGTACAGAGATACTCTATAGAGGCGGTTGTGAACCTATTTGCACCGGCGTTTTTCAGAACCGCCAATGGTAGGGGTCAGTAGAAATAATTATTTGTATAGGCAGATAACTAAGAACGGCTAGTGAAAATCGATTTTAATGGTGGTTGGTCTACGCAAACCGCAATTGTCGAGGTAATAAAACCGCCACTAGAAATACCATTGGTGCTTGATAACCGAATTCGCCTATAAAAATTAAACCTCACCGCACCCTTAAAGCTCTTTTGTAGTAGTAAAAACAGGGCACACTACCGGAATCGCAAGCTTTGCCGAGTGTTGTATTCTTTGCCGAGCGTCTTTTGTCGGGCACTCGGCAAACAAGGCTTTGCCGAGTGCCGCACTCGGTAAAGTTAGGCACTCGGCAAAGCGACCTTTACCGAGTGCTGAACACTCGGCACAGGGCGACACTCGGCAAAGACAACTTTGCCGAGTGTCAAACTCTCGGCAAAGGGGGCTCTCGGCAAACGGCCGTCAGCGGCCGTCCCAAAGCTGACGGTCGTCAGTCTTTGCCGAGAGTCAACGGCTGGCACTCGGCAAAGAGGTTCTGTGCCGAGCGCCACATAGTAGGCACTCGGCAAAGCATACTTTGCCGAGTGTCATCTCTAGACACTCGGCAAAGTATATTTTTATTTTTTTTATTTTGTCTCTCAAAATTTTTGTGGTATGTTCCTACACTATGTAGACCTACATGTATCATTTGTGGACAATTTTAACAGAGTTTTCAATCGTTAGTAGATTTAGTTCGTTTATTTGAATTTCTTCGGAAAATTTAGATTTGAACTGTAGGTCACTCGAAACTTGGAAAACTGTGCATTCAAAAATGATATTCATGTTACTTAGCATAAGTTACGACCGATTCCAGGAGCGGACCGGAAACTTCGAGCAACATGCTCACTAAACATGGCCGTGAACTTGCCATCCACATGTTTAAAAATTGTATAAAACACAAACAAAGTCAGAAAATCCCGAAACTTGTCCACGTGTCATGATATCATATGTACAGGCTGCGATAAAAATTTTTGAATGTTTGGAGAAAGTTGTGGGACACTATGTGTAGAAACCTAAGAGAACTACACATGAAATCATAGAGTTTCAATGTAGTTCTCCTAGGTTTCTACACATAGTGTCCCACAACTTTCTCCAAACATTCTAAAATTTTTATCGCAGCCTGTACATATGATATCATGACACGTGGACAAGTTTCAGGATTTTCTGACTTTGTTTGTGTTTTATACAATTTTTAAACATGTGGATGGCAAGTTCACGGCCATGTTTAGTGAGCATGTTGCTCGAAGTTTCCGGTCCGCTCCTGGAATCGGTCGTAACTTATGCTAAGTAACATGAATATCATTTTTGCATGCACGGTTTTCCAAGTTTCGAGTGACCTACAGTTCAAATCTAAATTTTCCGAAGAAATTCAAATAAACGAACTAAATCTAATAGTTATAAAAAACACTTTTATAATTATACCAAAATGGTACTTGTAGGTCTACATAGTATAGGAACACACCACAAAAAGTTTGGTTGCCAAAAATAAAAAAAATAAAATATACTTTGCCGAGTGCTGTCCAGTTAGCACTCGGCAAAGACAACTTTGCCGAGTGCCTGTCCTTGGGCACTCGGCAAAGTCTGTACAACACATCTTTGCCGAGTGCTCTACAGCTAGCACTCGGCAAAGGCGACTTTGCCGAGTGCTCGAGATCCAGCACTCGGCAAAGGCGACTTTGCCGAGTGCCCGAGATCCAGCACTCGACAAAGTTTATTTTTTAATTTTTAAAAAATCTTTGCCGAGTGCCGGATCGCGGGCACTCGGCAAAGAACGTTTTAATAGCGTTACGGCGCCCTCACTCACTGTCTCTCTCTCACTCTCACTCTCTCTCTCACGCTCGCTCGCTCGCCGCCGTCGCGCCGCCCCGCCGTCGAGCCGCCCATCGTCGCGCCGCCACCCGCCGTCGAGCCGCCCGCCGTCGCGCCTGCGACGAGCACCGCTGCCCGCTGTCGCGCCCGCGGCGAGCACCGCCGCCCGCCGTCGCGCCGCCACCCACCGTCGCGCCCGCGGCGAGCACCGCCGGCCGCTCGCGCTCGCCGCGCCCACGGTCGTCGCGCCCACCGCCGTCGTCGCGCACAGCGAGCACCGCCGCGCCCACCGCCGTCGTCGCGCGCCCGTTGCGACCACCGCCGCCGTCGTCGCGCCGCCGGCCTCCCAGCTGGTATATTCCTATTTGTCCCAATTTCCATTAATTAGCACAATACCGTTCTCTGATGCATGTTAAAATTATGCTATCAAGAATCGGGCGGAGGAAAAAATATGCTATTAAAATTGGGTGGAGGAAAGGGAGGGCAATGGGGGCACCTTATGGATTGCCTAGGTCATTGTTAGTGCCTGCGACTTCATGGGCACTGTCCACAGAATCTCTTCGAATGGAAACAAAAGAGAAAGAAAGGAGGACAAACAAATGAAACGGTGTAGCCGCTAACAATTGAACTTTCCTAGAAGGATGTATCTATAATGCACAACCATATATCTTATAGACAAAAAATAAATAATTAGGATATAAATAATATTATAAATATTTTTGGCAATCCGTGTTACCGACAACCTCTACCATACCGCCCACCGTATGCATGATCCTTCACAACGCTCTCCAATCCGCTAATAAAGGAGGTCACACGCTCGCTAGTATCCACCACATCTGCTGATCTCGCATAACTCTACTGACAAATCATCGCTAGCCTCTTTTTTGACATCAATGCAAACTACTTCAAATCTCACACCCTCACACTTCCTCCTCAACTATCGGTGAACCAGCCTCATACACACACACACACACATGAGAATCGTAGCCCCGACATGCTTAAGTTCGAAGGAGGACAACCTACCTCATGAAGAGTTGATGGTTTACATATGGAGTGCACGGGTCGGGCGTGGGGGTTATTGGGGGTGGGGTGGGTCAGAAAAACGTGTTACAAGCTGTTATTGATAGAAAGCGAATATAAGGCTGAGCCAGCGCCGCAGGATTTGTTTTGTTCCTATCCGGGCGCCACAAAAAGTATGTAGGCGTGACAACTATCACATACATATTTGGTAAGTAGCCTTAAGAAAAAAGATTACAATTTAAATGCATACATTTTTAAAGTTTAATTTGGCAATCAAGTTCATAAAATTAAACAACATACTAGGTTCATCGGCAGCCGCTGCCCCCATGTCCACCTGGCCAGCTGCTGCCCCCATGCCCATCTGGTGGTGGTAGAAGTTCATCGGCAGCGGTGCGGGCATCGGATTGCCGAACAGAGCGCCGTTGATCTGGAGCCCGCCGGCGCCACCCATACCTGCCATAGGCGGCATCATCCCCGCGCCGGCATTTGGGTTGGGGTAGTAGGGGGGCACCGGGTCCATGGCAAAATCTGGCAGGATGGGAAATTGCATCTGCATGGGCACGGGCAGTGGCAGCTGCAGCGGCATGGGGATGGGGATGGCCGGAATGTTGTTCTGATTCTGATCCATCTCAGCACCGGCCATGGCCACCTGGTATGCCGACGCCGCGGCCGAAGGAGACTGTGTCCCCGGCGTCGAGGCGCTTCTCCTTGACGAAGCGGCTCCAGCCCTTGGTCATCACGTAGCTCTGGCTGCTGTTCCAGTAGGAGTAGCGGAAGCGCCAGGGCTTCCCCGTGCGGTCCTCGAAGCTGAGCAGGAGGCCCTTCTCGTTCGCCGCCGCGTCCAGCGGGAAGTACTTCTCCGCGTGCTGCTTCGGGATCACCAGCCGGTTCAGCTTCCCGACGTCGCTCGGCGTCACCACCTTGTCGAACATGTGCTCCTTCTCCACCGTCGCATGCTGCTGCTGCTGGTGCTGGTTGTGCTCAGCAGCCACCCTCTCCTCTCCGCCGCCCGACCGGGTCGCGGGCGGGGGAGCGGTGAACTCCATCGATCTCCGATCGACGACCGGCGATCGGTCGAGATCGAGCCGGCCGTCCGTCGAGGCAGCAGGTCGAACGTAGGCTGTAGACGCCGACCAATCGATCGACGCTGCTGCCGCTACCGCCTCCGCGTTGAGACTTTACTTTGACCACTGGCGCCTGGTATACTTTTTGTTTATGGCACGCTACTGGATGGCGAAGACTGGAGGTGCAGCTGTTACCATAGTTAGTTATACGACTTTGGGGATTGTTTTTTTGTATTAGCGGATATATGGCTTCGGATCGGGAGAATTTAGAATTGGGGAATTTGCAGGGTTTGGTTCAGCTTGGTTTAATTTCTTGGATTGTTATTGCGGATCTGTGGTTGCTACGCGGCCGCGCGCGGGATGGATTGATGAGGACGGAAGGGAGGAGGTGTGCTAACGATGGCATCCTGGACGTCTCTCCCTTTCTGAAGGCGCACTCATCTCGACCTCGACGTTGCCTTCGGTTGATGCTTTCGCTTCCCAGTGTCTAGATTGCGAGTGGAGGTGGGGTTTGCAACATGAAGTCAAAGCTGTCACTGATGTTAGTTAGACTTTGTCTTGTGAGATACTTGGTGATGTCAGTGATGATGCAGACTTATATCTGTTTTGTGATGATCCTGACTTATATTTGTGAGACTTTAGTGAGACTTTGTGATATATATGGTGTTGATGATAAATGTGTTCATTCTGTGATGTGATTGATATATAATGTGATGTGAATCATATATATCTTTTGTTTGTTTGGATGGAACAACAAAAGCAAATAAAAAAGGGACATTCTGGTCACTTTGCCGAGTGTAACACTCGGCAAAGGGTCGCTTTGCCGAGTGCTATGACCACGGCACTTGGCAAAGAAGGCAACCTGGGAACCGGTAAAGCCATCTTTGCCGAGTGCTGACAATGGCACTCGGCAAAGAAGGAAACCTGGGAACCGGCAAAGACATCTTTGCCGAGTGCCATTGCCAAGGCACTCGGCAAAGGGACTGGCAAAGGGGCCCACTGGAGGGTTCTTTGCCGAGTACCTGTCCAACAGACACTCGGCAAAGAAGCCTCCTTTGCCGAGTGCCTACTAGAGCACTCGGCACAAGGACTGGCAGTGGGGCCCACTGGGTCAGTCTTTGCCGAGGGCCTCTCGAGCAAACACTCGGCAACATTGACCTCTTTGCCGAGTGCCACAGACGGCACTCGGCAAAGGATCCGTCACCGTTACTTGGCACCGTGACGGTGACTTTTGTTTGCCGAGTGCCGTTTGGCACTCGGCAAAGTCTTTGCCGAGTGCCCGACAAATAGTACTCGGCAAAGAGACTGTTGCCGATGTACAGTTTACCGATCGTTCTTTGCCGAGTGTAACACTCGGCAAAGCATTTGTCGAGTGTAAATTTGCCTTTGCCGTGTGTCTGAGACACACGGCAAAGGAACTGATTCCGGTAGTGGCAGTCCCTTTGATGAAAATCGATTTTGAATTTTCAAGGCTGGTTGCATGAATGTCTATATATGTTTTTCATTATATTTCTAAATTTGTGGTGTATGGGTGGGCTTTGGTTTTGAAATCTGTCCCTAAAAATATTTTTTGATCTTGTATTCTTGTCCAAAAACCATTTGTGCACTAGTGCAAAGAGGTAATTATGAACCTAAATTTTATAATACATCTAAAAATACTTGATGTCATAAATATTATTATCGTTATTTCTTACAATCAATGTGGCTTCTTTCTTCATTTTTTGACAGAGAAAGCACGACAGCATGCGTCTACTGTTTGGAGAAGATGGCCACGTGTACGTTGTACCTACCTCTCAGTGCCTGACTACGGGCTTTGAACAAATAACAACAAAAACAAAGTGTTTCAATCCCAAGCTTTGAACAAATAAAAGTCTAAGTTTTGAATTGGTAAATTTCTTTGAACTAGCTACGCTATTTATATTTCTCCTTAATTTGTTGCTGGATTCTAGTTCAGTTATGTCATGAATAATTAAATGATAAGAATTGAAGTAGTATGCAGCATGACAGGTTGATTTGATGGGTGGATTCTGAACCTTGTGAATTGAAATTCATCAACTTGACCGAGCGCTGAAAATCGCGTAGCCAAGTCGCCCGGCTCCCTGCGCGTACGTTGGCGCTCGGTCGATCGAGAGAATAGAGTAATAGACCCGGTCGGCGCGCGTTTAATAACGAAGCTATAAAAGGAACTCATGCATGCGTCTTGTCTCCCAACAAAGCATTCAAGAGTACCTGTTCCTTCTCCTCCTTCGCCTAGGCCGTAGCGCAGAACTCGATCGGATATAGTAATAGTATGGCAGCATCGACGATGGTGGCGATGAGCAGCTGGGCAGTGTTGGTGGCCGTCGTGCTGATACAGTGCTGCAACGTGATCGTCGCGGCGAGACCGTTGCCGGAGTCGCCGGCGGTAGCTACAGCCGACGGCGGCTGGCTGGAGATGATCATGCAGGTGCTACAAGGGCCGGGCTCCAACAACCACAACTGCCAAGCTCCCAACGGATCCTGCCCCTGATAATCTAGCTGCTAGCCAACTCCATACCAGTCGATCATCACTTAACCTGTGCATATAGTATATAGGTACTCGTCGGGGGTTTGTAGTAATTAACCAAGCAACCTAGCTAGTTATTGGAATTATTTGTATTAAAGTTAATTAACTTCGTGCAAAAGCGCAAAGAGCGGCCTCTGGCACTCTCTCTCACATTATTATTCTTTTATACATGTATATAGAAAGATATTGTATATTAAGAGCTACGAGCTTACAGTAACTAGAGTTAGTCCTAGTCCAATAATATCTTTCAGTTCAGTATTTACAGTAACCACCTAGATTCGTGCACGACTGTTATGTGGAGGTCTTACGTGACATCGCACTGACCATTGTAACAACATTTATACTATATCTGACACTATTTACGATCAAACTTAAGAATTTTACGATAACGAATACGACGTCCAAGATATCCACGTCTCTCAGGTTGGCTCGTTATTTACGATAACCACCTAGATTCACGCATGTCTGTGTACGCGGAGGTTGTACGTGACATTGTGTTGACCATTATAACAATATTTATGCGATATCTTATACCATTTACGCTCAAACTTGAGGATTTTACGCTCAAACCTGATGGCGTGTCCATCAGTGTCCTGATCGGGTTAGTCCCCACCCGATCGAATCGAAATCGTGCACCGGTGGTCCTAGTGGGGTCGAGGTGAGTAGTGCAAACCCGAAGCGCGCACTGGTTGAGGCTTCCTGTAATCAACACTATTTGTCACACTAGGTGAAGCTTCACCCAACCAACAGTTACAGAATATAACTCATTAATTTTCAGTAATAACCAAAATTCTCTTAGTTATTATTAATAATTACTAAGTGTTCTTCAATATTTACCAGCTACGTGAAGCTTCACCTAGGGTAACGAATAATGTGTATATATTTATATATAAACCGAAGGTTGATATGTTTTGTTTGTCTGCTCAATTCTCTTAGCTCGTCTATATAAATTTCATCATGTCATCGTTTCTCGGTTCGCTTCACTGTCTCTACTTCAGTTGTTAGTCAAGTGCCTCTATTCTAGTTCTTGCGCACATGAGCACTGAGAGTGGCCTTCCGAAATGAGTATCGTTTAAGAGTTCACATGCTCGGTGAATGCCTGCAATCTCGTTTTTGGAGAGTGTCCTCAAGCGACACATCTGCTTGCTTCATTTTATTCTTTGTGGTGTTTATGGTGATCAATGTTTTGTCCCCTCCTTAGTGAAACGATGGTGATACGTGTTGGAGAAATAGGTATTTTCAGTTTTAATTTAATCCAGAAAATCATAGTAATGCATGTAAGGACATGTATGTGTATATGTATACACATAAGCAGTAAACAACAGTAAAATATGCATAAATACAAAGAACAGATTCTACTCAATAACACCTTCAGCGATCACTTAGAATTTCTTCGAAGGTTTCGGCCTCCCCGCTTATCCACTCAATAACACCTTTAGGGTCGCCTTGAACGAAGTTTTCTTCGGCGGAGTACGCACCCACGTTGGCGAAGCTAGTCTTCAGTTTCTTCACACAATCCAATGACTTCTCGTAGCACCTTTCCTTGGATTGGCGAAGCTCTTCAACACTTTTCTCTAGATAATTCTTCCAGTACTCGCTGTTCTCCCGGTTGGCCTCTGCGAGTGCACAGTTCTCTTTAGTTTCGGCCAGCTGTTTGCGAAGATCTTCAATTTCTGCTCTCTGGGCGTTGGCCTGAGCTTTATAACTAGCTTCGTCTTCACTACCGGAATCCGTGCCTTTGCCGAGTGCCGAAGGCTTTGCCGAGTGTTTTTTATCGGGCACTCGGCAAAGCAGAATTTGCCGAGTACCGCCCTCGGCAAAGTTCTGCGCTCGGTAAAGAGTTGGTTTACCGAGTGTAGAACACTCGGCACATCCAAGCACTCGGCAAAGACTGCTTTGCCGAGGGTCAAGCACTCGGCAAATACGGCTCTCGGCAAAGGGCCGTTAGCGGCCGTCTACAACTGACGGCCGTCAGTCTTTGCCGAGTGTCAAATATCTGGCACTCGGCAAACAGGGTCTTTGCCGAGTGTCCTATGTAGACACTCGGCAAAGCAATTTTTTATTTTTTTTATTTTGGTCACCAAACTTTTTGTGGTATGTTCCTACACTATGTAGACCAACATGTACCATTTTGGGACAATTATAACAGTGTTTTCTATACCTAGTACATTTAGTTTGTTTATTTGAATTTCTTCGGAAAATTCAGATTTGAACTGCAGGTTACTCGAAACTTGGAAAACCGTGCATGCAAAAATGATATTCATGCTACTTAGCACAAGTTACGACCGATTTCAGGAGCGGACCGGAAACTTCGAGCACCATGCTCACTCAACATGACCGTAAACTTGCCATCCAGGTGTTTAAAAATTGTATAAAACATAAACAAAGTCAGAAAATCATGAAACCTGTCCACGTGTCATGATATCATATGTAGAGGCTGTGATAAAAATTTGAAAAAGTTTCGAGAAAGGTGTAACGCACTATGTGTACAAACCTAAGAGATCCACATTGAAACTCTATGATTTCATGTGTGGTTCTCTTAGGTTTCTACACATAATGTCTCACAACTTTCTCCAAACATTCTAAATTTTTTATCACAGCCTCTACATATGATATCATGACACGTGGACAGGTTTCATGATTTTCTGACTTTGTTTATGTTTTATACAATTTTTAAACACCTGGATGGCAAGTTTACGGTCATGTTGAGTGAGCATGGTGCTCGAAGTTTCCGGTCCACTCCTGAAACCGGTCGTAACTTGTGCTAAGTAGCATGAATATCATTTTTGCATGCACGGTTTTCCAAGTTTCGAGTAACCTGCAGTTCAAATCTGAATTTTCCGAAGAAATTCAAATAAACAAACTAAATGTACTAGGTATAGAAAACACTGTTATAATTGTCCCAAAATGGTACATGTTGGTCTACATAGTGTAGGAACATACCACAAAAAGTTTGGGAGACAAAATAAAAAAAATACAAATTCACTTTGCCGAGTGTCTAGGGATGACACTCGGCAAAGACTTCTTTGCCGAGTGCTAGATGTGTGGCACTCGGCAAAGAGGTAGTAAAGAACCTTTGCCGAGTGCCGCAGCGGGGGACACTCGGCAAAGAACTCTTTGCCGAGTGCCGCTGATCTGGCACTCGGCAAAGTATATTTTAATATTTTAAAAAAATCTTTGCCGAGTGCCGGATCACGGGCACTCGGCAAAGAAAGGAAATAAACTACCCGCGCGTTCTTCTTTCTCCTTCTTTCTCTCCTCTCACTCTCTCTGTCACGCGCCGCCGCCTGCCTGCGCCGTTCGCTCGCCGCCGCCTCCCCGTGCCTCCCCACGCTGCCGCTTCCCCGCGCCGCCGCCTCCCCGCGCCCGCCGCGCCCGCCCGCGCCCGCCGCGCGCCGCCGGCTCGCCGCGCCCGCCAGCGCCCGCCGCGCGCCGCCGGCTCGCCGCGCCACCACGAGCGCCCCTTGCCGCGCCGTGTCACCGCTGTCCTGCCGCCCTCCCCGAGTCGCAGCCTCCCCGGGCCGCCGTCTCCTCCCCGCGCCGCCGGTAATTAAGGTAATAAAGTTATTGAATTTAACTTATTGAATTGTACTTGAATTCACCGTCGTATGTGATAGAATTGCGGCGGCACGATGTTTCTTAGGTGTGTGTGCTTGAATTCACCGTCGTATGTGATAGTAGAGATGTGGAATGGACATGTGGAGCTCTACAGGTCGATACATATCAACATATATTTAGTATGTCTTGCATGGGGACGCCGGCCTTGATCTCGTCCACTACGAACACCTAAGAAGTGGAGGAGCGCCTTGCCCATGTCTTTGAAGCTGGGCCCGCCCTCCGTCGTGGCGAAGTAGTGGGGAAGGTGGAGGAACGCGGCGAGGTCGCCAGCGCAGGAGGTGTAGTAGAAGTAGGCCGGGATGCCGGCGGATGCGGCCGCGTCGAGCGCGTCGCCGCAGAAGAGGTCGAGCACGAGCCCGGCGACGGAGGGAAGGGAGCGGAGGAAGGCGGTGAGGGAGGGGACTGTGAGGCGGAGCGCGTCGAGCATCCGGAGGAAGGGGTCCGGGTCCGGGACAGGGTAGTCCGGCGGCGGGAGGTGGTGGAAGGATACGGCGGGGTCGGTGACCCCTGCTTCCCTCGCTTCCCGGACCCCCGGCCGGCTCGGTGCTAGGGTCTTTGGGCTTCTTGCGCGCTGACTTCCTCAGCGGAGAACTCACGGCGCTGGCACGGCGGCTGTATCAACGGCACTAATCGTCGTTCGTTACCGGTAATGGCGTGGTCTTGTCTGTTTTAGAGTGTGGGCTATTCACTGCCATCACCCTCCCTCACGATGGCAAGGTCAGGTCAAGCCGGATGCGGATGCATGGGTGACCTCTGGCCTTGGAGCTCACAGCAACAACCATAGTAGACAGGGGCGTGAGGCTCCGGCCGGTCCTTGGCCTCGTGCGGTCGGAGCTCGAGGTGGAGGAGCCTGCAAGCGGGGAGTAGCTTGTGAGACGGTGGTGGTGGTGGCATACCAGGGTTGAGCGCGCGGGCGAACGGGAGCGCCGAAGAGGAGCCTGCAGCGGTGGTGTTGGGGGCATGAGGCAGCGTGAGGAGTTACGGATTTCCCATGGCATGGGGAGACTGATATTTGCCATCACCACACTGTTAGCAACACTAATCTCTTAAAGTCAAACCAGTAGCGACAAGGGAATAGAATGGAAGAGAATCTAGATACTTGAGAGAAGGGAGGAAGAAGATGAGCAGTAGTTGGAAGATAGAGAGTTCAGGTTCTAAAAACTGAACAATGCACATAAGCTTCTTTCCAGTCTGCTAGCCAAGGTTGCAAATATTTCTTTCACGCTATGATCCAAAAACAAGAATTCGGCCCTAGCCCCACGACCCACCACCTGCAGAAGGCGCCGTTGACAGTCGTAGATCCGCCGACGACCAACGCCCCTGACCCAGGCAAACCACGCCGCCGCCGTAGCGAGCCAGCCCCGCTGGCCAGCCACAGCCACGCGAGCGCGGGCATCGCCGCCACGAGTCAGTCGTGCGAGCCACCACGCCACCCGCCCATGCTAGCAGGGAGGAGCAGTAGACAACGACCAGCCTCCTAGATTAGGCTAGCCAGCTCGCTGATCCGGCCTTCCCAACGGCGGTCCAGGTCGTCGTCCACCTCCAGGTCCGATCCTGCCCCTTCTGCAGCCACAACCACCCGGGCAGCGTCCAGTGCGACATCTTTCTCAAGGGAGGTGGTGGAAGGATACGGCGGGGTCGGTGACCCCTGCTTCCCTCGCTTCCCGGACCCCCGGCCGGCTCGGCGCTGGGGTCTTTGGGCTTCTTGCGCGCTGACTTCCTCAGCGGAGAACTCACGGCGCTGGCACGGCGGCTGTATCAACGGCACTAATCGTCGTTCGTTACCGGTAATGGCGTGGTCTTGTCTGTTTTAGAGTGTGGGCTATTCACTGCCATCACCCTCCCTCACGATGGCAAGGTCAGGTCAAGCCGGATGCGGATGCATGGGTGACCTCTGGCCTTGGAGCTCACAGCAACAACCATAGTAGACAGGGGCGTGAGGCTCCGGCCGGTCCTTGGCCTCGTGCGGTCGGAGCTCGAGGTGGAGGAGCCTGCAAGCGGGGAGTAGCTTGTGAGACGGTGGTGGTGGTGGCATACCAGGGTTGAGCGCGCGGGCGAACGGGAGCGCCGAAGAGGAGCCTGCAGCGGTGGTGTTGGGGGCATGAGGCAGCGTGAGGAGTTACGGATTTCCCATGGCATGGGGAGACTGATATTTGCCATCACCACACTGTTAGCAACACTAATCTCTTAAAGTCAAACCAGTAGCGACAAGGGAATAGAATGGAAGAGAATCTAGATACTTGAGAGAAGGGAGGAAGAAGATGAGCAGTAGTTGGAAGATAGAGAGTTCAGGTTCTAAAAACTGAACAATGCACATAAGCTTCTTTCCAGTCTGCTAGCCAAGGTTGCAAATATTTCTTTCACGCTATGATCCAAAAACAAGAATTCGGCCCTAGCCCCACGACCCACCACCTACAGAAGGCGCCGTTGACAGTCGTAGATCCGCCGACGACCAACGCCCCTGACCCAGGCAAACCACGCCGCCGCCGTAGCGAGCCAGCCCCGCTGGCCAGCCACAGCCACGCGAGCGCGGGCATCGCCGCCACGAGTCAGTCGTGCGAGCCACCACGCCACCCGCCCATGCTAGCAGGGAGGAGCAGTAGACAACGACCAGCCTCCTAGATTAGGCTAGCCAGCTCGCTGATCCGGCCTTCCCAACGGCGGTCCAGGTCGTCGTCCACCTCCAGGTCCGATCCTGCCCCTTCTGCAGCCACAACCACCCGGGCAGCGTCCAGTGCGACATCTTTCTCAAGGAACGCCGGCCGTTCGCCGTGGCTGTGGCTGGCCAGCGACTCCAGCCCTTGGTCATCACGTAGCTCTGGCTACTGTTCCAGTAGGAGTAGCGGAAGCGCCATGGCTTCCCCGTGCGGTCCTCGAAGCTGAGCAGGAGGCCCTTCTCGTTCGCCGCCGCGTCCAGCGGGAAGTACTTCTCCGCGTGCTGCTTCGGGATCACCAGCCGGGTCGCGGGCGGGGGAGTGGTGAACTCCATCGATCTCCGATCGACGACCGGCGATCGGTCGAGATCGAGCCGGCCGTCCGTCGAGGCAGCAAGTCGAACGTAGGCCGCAGCAAGTTGAGATTTTTTTGTTACTGTGTGCATGTCAGCCATCGTGCTGTTAGTGTTATTTGCAGGTTTTAAAAACCTCAACGTACAGGGGAGGTGCTGTCGATTTTTTTTGTATTAATAGACTTGTGTTTCTTTTTTACAGAGAAGATACTTGTCTTCCTAGCCGCTGCGGGTCTGCCTGCACCGCGTCGCGTCGCCACTGCACCGACCCGCCACAGCCCCACTAGCCTGACTCCACCGCCACCCTAGGTATAACCTCTATTTCCGCATCATGGTCGTAGATCACGTAACCCAGTTAGGCGTCTCCCGTTCGAAAGTGATACGGTGTAGATATGCAGATCTTTGCATATCTACAAATGTATCAGTTTCGAATTGTCCACGTTTTTTGGACAGCCCGCGGTTGCGTAGATGGTGTTAGTTTCCATGCTCTACTCCGGTCCGAGAAAGAGTTTCGGCGTCACCTCCCTGTTGTTCTCCGGACAGTACACTCTCCCTGCCAGGACGTGTATCCGGAGAACAGCGGGGAGGTGCTGCCGAAATTCTATCTCGGATCGGAGTAGAGCATGGAAACTAACTCCATCTACGCAACCGCGGGTGGGATTAGGACCTATCCTCACCTATTAGAAGGTAGGAACGTAGTGTACATGCATTACATGTCTATATTAAACTATACTCGGTTATATATGTTAGAGGATGGAGGACCGTGAGTGGATGTACACGGGCCGCGTTCGACGTAATGATGTCACCCCAGAATGGATTAGGAAGACCGATGCTTTCGTGGAACGGGCATATGGCGAAGCTGCTAAAGGAGCTAGCCTAGTCCCTTGTCCGTGCAGCAAATGTGACAACCGGAAAAGAAAACCAAAGAAGGCCATGGTAGAACATATTTGGAAGAATGGATTTACGCCGGACTATACTCGGTGGATCTTCCATGGTGAAGCGCATCGCACGAGAGAGGAGGTGGTGAGACAACGCGTCGAGGATTACGATGCTGATGCCGGGGTAGCAGACATGTTGAACGACTATCACGAGGCACAGTTCGCTGAAGGACGTACGGAGGACGAGCCAGAGGCGACCGCAAAGGCATTCTACGACATGTTTGACGCGGCACAGAAACCCCTTCACGGCAAGACAAAGGTTTCTCAACTGGATGCCATTGGGCGTATAATGGCGTTGAAGTCGCAGTATAGAATGAGTCGAGACGCCTTCGATGGTTTGTTGACAGTTATTGGCAGCCTGCTTCCGGAGGATCACGTTCTGCCAAAGAGCATGTACGAGGCATAGAAACTCCTTCGTGCACTCAAGATGACGTATGAGCAGATACATGCTTGTCCGAAGGGCTGCGTCCTATTTAGGAAAGAACACACTGAGGCAAAGTACTGTCCGAAGTGTAAATCGTCTAGGTTCATGGAGGTAGACTCTGGTGATGGACAGAAGAAGCAGCTCGACATCCCCGTGACAATCCTACGCCACCTTCCGTTCATACCGAGGATCCAGCGTCTATACATGACAGAGGAATCCGCGAAACAGATGACATGGCACAAAAAAGGCAAACGATACAATCCTGACAAGATGGTTCACGCATCCGATGGTGAAGCATGGACCCACTTTGATGCCATTCACCATGAGAAAGCCAAAGAGGCTCGACATGTTCGTGTTGCGCTGGCCACAGATGGGTTCAATCCCTATGGAATGACCGCTGCCCCATACACATGTTGGCCCGTGTTCGTTATCCCCATCAATCTCCCCCCCGGCGTATGCTTTCAAAGACAGAACATATTCGTGTCGTTGATAATTCCTGGACACCCGGGGAATAAAATGGGCGTGTACATGGAGCCTTTGATTGATGAATTGGTCCGTGCTTGGGAGGAAGGGGTATGGACGTACGACCGAGCTACGAAGACAAACTTCAAAATGCATGTTTGGTACCAGTACTCCATGCATGACTTTCCGGCGTATGGGCTATTTTGCGCCTGGTGTGTTCACGGTAAGTTCCCATGCCCAGTTTGCAAGGAAGCTCTTAGGTTCATTTGGTTGAAGAAGGGTGGCAAATATTCGTCATTCGATAAACATCGACAATTTCTCCCTCCTGACCATGCATTCCGACAAGACATCAAGAACTTTACGAAAGGTGTTGTGGTGACAGACCGCCCACCTGCAATGATGACTGGTGCCGAAGTTCGCGAACAGATAGATGGTCTCGTGGCCAACCCAGAAGGTGGTTTTGTGGGATATGGTGAGCAACATATGTGGACACATAAGTCGGGCTTGACTCGGCTCCCCTATTATGATGACCTGCTCCTTCCACACAACATTGACGTGATGCACACTGAAAAGAATGTCGCCGAGGCACTTTGGGCGACAATTATGGAGATTCCTGATAAGTCAAAGGACAACGTAAAGGCAAGAGTGGATCTGGCAGAGTTATGTGATAGACCAAACCAAGAGATGAAGCCGCCTAGTGGTGGTAAGACATGGAGAAGGCCTAAGGCCGATTTCGTCCTGAGCAGGGCCCAGAGGAAGGAAGTACTACAGTGGATCAAGATGTTAATGTTCCCTGATGGGTATGCAGCTAACCTTAGTAGGGGGGTGAACTTATCTACTCTGCGAGTCTTAGGGATGAAGAGTCATGACTTCCACATATGGATTGAACGAATTCTTCCGGCGATGGTTCGAGGCTATGTCCCTGAGCATGTCTGGCTAGCGCTTGCAGAGTTGAGCTATTTCTTTCGCCAGCTTTGTGCAAAAGAGTTAGCTCGGACCATGATTGCAGACTTGGAAAGGATGGCACCCGTGTTACTGTGTAAGCTGGAGAAGATCTTTCCACCCGGCTTCTTCAATCCGATGCAGCATTTGATTATTCATCTCCCATATGAGGCACGAATGGGGGGGCCCGTGCAGGGACGTTGGTGCTATCCAATCGAGAGATGTCTAAAGAGTATCCGAAAGAAATGTAGAAATAAATGCAAAATCGAGGCTTCCATTGCAGAGGCATACATACTGGAGGAGGTGTCAAACTTCACAACAACTTACTATGGTGACAAACTGCCGAGCGTGCATAATCCACCCCCTCGTTACAATGATGGCGGCAATGAATCGAACCTCAGCATTTTTCGAGGGCAACTCGGAAGCGCGAGTGGTTCGACCACCAAGACCCTGAGACATGAAGAGTGGCGCCATATCATGCTATATGTATTGACCAACCTTGAAGAGGTGACGCCATACATGGAGCAATTTATTCATGAATTCTGGCGTCGATCAAGGGACCCAACTCCACAGGAATATGATACCCTTCTTAGAAAGGGTGCGGGAAATGGATTGCCCGATTTCATTTCCTGGTTTAAACATAAGGTACGTGCTTAGTTTGTTATTCCAAGTTGCTCTTACGTGCGAATAATATAACAATCTAGCGTGTTTGAACTTGCAGGGCCAAAGAGAGCCGTCTATGAGTGCCGAGTTGAGACAAGTAGCCAATGGCTTTGCCTATAGGGTCAGGAAATTTTCTGGGTATGACATCAATGGATACCGTTTTCGCACAACAAGCTACGACCAAAGTCGGCCCAATCGAAAAACCACGTGTTCTGGAGTCTTTACGCCCGGGCTTGACGAGGTCGAGTATTATGGAAGAATTGAAGAAATATATGAACTCAATTTTTATGGTTCCAAACCTCTTACTCCAGTGATATTCAAATGTCATTGGTTTGACCCTGAAGTTACGAGACGGACACATTCTAATCTTGGGATAGTCGAAATTCGACAGGATTCCACCTTAACAGGAGACGATGTCTACATTGTGGCCCAACAGGCCACACAAGTGTATTATCTTCCATATGCGTGCCAAACGAAACAACATCTTAAGGGTTGGGATGTTGTGTATAAGGTATCACCGCACGCTAAATTACCTGTTCCAAACGATGAAGATTATAACTTAGACCCGGACACATATGACGGAGAGTTCTTCCAAGAAGATGGGCTCGAAGGGCAATTTGAGATAGACTTAACCGAAGCGATCGGAATGGAAGTAGATATTGAAATGGTTGTTGATGACGAGGATGATGAGGTGCAAAATGAGAATGACTTAGAAATACTTGAAGGCAATGCCAATGACGAAGTTGCGCCTTCAGATGATGTTGACTATGAAATGGTTGATAGTGATGATGACACTTATGATCCGGCTAACCCGGACACATATGAAGATTATTTTTAATCGATGTAATGCTATATTTCATTTATTTTGCATATGTTTCTAAATACATATTTTTTTATCTGTGCTTAATTGTTTACTCTTAATTGCAGGTTGTTGGACAAAGATGGTGGGCGGTGGGACGAGGACGAGGAGGGGGAGGGGGAGGGGGAGGAGGAGCACCCGTAGGACGGAGGAGGAGGCGCAGCAGGACGACGCTGTACAGCAGCAGGTGGAGCAGCAAGCCGCTGTCGATGCGGCACAGCAGGACGACGACGATGCGGCGCAGCAGGACGACGACGACGACGCCGCCGCTCAGCAGGGCGTCTCAGGTTCTGGCTCCTCAGGTTCGAGGAGTATCTACCTGCGAGGTCCCGCGAGCCTACCTAAGCGACCCATTCTTCGTGACAGACGTCCCCTCATACGACCCGATGGAGAGAGGTAGGTAACTTTAGATGTTGTTGCTGCTTTTTCATATTATATGTTCAAATTAATAATAGAAACTAATACTTCATCTTAATCACTTCGACAGGTCTTGGATGGTTTTGGAGACTGCAGGGGGTCACGGCCGCAACCCCAATGGCATCCTCGGCCTTCTATGCCGGGAACACTTCCCTGGGCTTGTCGAGTACGCCGGAGTGACGAGCCCAGCGTACACCTTCGACCACTACGCCGTCGCCCCCGATGCAGTAGATCGGGACGGCAGACAATTCAACAACAAGGCGGAGCGGGTCAAGCAAGAGCTGTGGGTAAGTCTTCCTCGCACTATATTGTTTAATAAGTCGCATTTGTTGCATATTCTTTAAATAATGTATGGATACATCGTCTTTGTATGTAGGATTTCTTCAGGTGCGATGCTGGATACGAGGCCAGGGCGGATGTGGTGTCTACGACGTGCTGTAAGAAGCTCGTCGTGGACATGCACTACGAGGCGCGCATCCAGGCCATCGTCACTTACCACGGCTCCGTCCTTGGGGAGAAGGTGAACAAGAAGGACGCCCGAACCATGTCATTGACTGCGGACCAGTACTTGCAGGTAAATACAAAACTTTATTATTGGTACTAAATATGCTTATTCTTATCTTCTGATATGCGGTGTACTTATATTTTTTTAGATGATTCCTCATTGGTGCGCCGCGCATCCTGAGTGCTGGGAGAAGATGGTGCAGAGGTGGTGCTCGGCTGAGTGGGACGAGGCGCACAACGCTAGCCGGGAACGGCGTTTGCTGATGCAAGGTCCCTCCCACCATCAAGGCAGCCGCAGCCTGGGCAAATACGCGGAAGCATGGGTACGCGCTCTTTTTTATTTAGGTATATAACTTTCGATTAGACATGATTTCTAACCATATCGTTGGTTTTCTCGCAGTCGGCGGCACATGGTGGCGCGCCTTGCTCCACGTTCTCGGCATATGCCATGGCCCACAAGGGGAAGGCGACGTCCGACGTCACCTACAACCCGGATGACGGGCCCGAGGCGTACACCAACCCCGCCATCCACAGCCGACTCAGTGAGTACACCGCAATGGCCAAGGAGGTCCATGGGCCAGATTACGATCCGAGGACCGAGGACATCGACGGAGATGTCCTCATGAGGGTCGGAGGAGGCAAGAGGCATGGGCGGTACTGGATTGCCGACGGGGCAATCGACTCGTCCTCCACTCCCACTCTCTCTCAGGTGCGAGCAAGGAGCACGAGCGCGAGCCCAGCCATACGACCTCGGCAGGACACCTCACAGCATCGTATCCAGCAACTCCAGGTTATTCCTTATCTATTCATCGTTCATTAATTTTTATATATCTTCTCTTTGCATTATCGTAACATTAGGGCGAAATATTACAGACTCAGCTAGATGATGAGAGGAGGCAACGTGAGGAGCTGGAGAAGAGGATGGCGGATTTGTTCGCGTACGTGCAGAGCCTTGGCGCCGCACAGGGTCATGCTCCACCACCTCCGTTGTTCCCTGCAACTGACCCTGCTGCGTTCACTACTCCTGTGAGTATCAAAATTTTAGTACTGCATGATATATATTCATATGTTCTCACACATACAATCTATTCTCTGTGCAGGGTCAATCGGCGGCGTCGAACAACCCTCATGCTTCGTCCAGCCCTTCGCCGAACCAGTCCAGATGCCCACCTCGTTGATGATCCAGACTTGGTCTTGTGAGTGTTGGTGATGTTTGGCTACTGACACTTTGTGATATATATGTGACGGTTGGTGATGTTTGGCTAGTGATCCAGACTTGGTAAATACACATACTTGTATTTGTGAGACTTATATTAGTGACACTTTGTGATATATATGGTGTTGATGATAAATGTGTTCATTCTGTGATGCGATTGATATATAATGTGATGTGAATGATATATATCTTTTGTTTGTTTGGATGGAACAGCAAAAACAAATAAAAAAGGGACATCCTGGTCACTTTGCCGAGTGTAACACTCGGCAAAGGTCGCTTTACCGAGTGCTATGACCATGGCACTCGGCAAAGAAGGCAACCTGGGAACCGGTAAAGCCATCTTTGCCGAGTGCTGACCATGGCACTCGGCAAAGAAGGCAACCTGGGAACCGGTAAAGCCGTCTTTGCCGAGTGCTGAAAATGGCACTCGGCAAAGAAGGCAACCTGGGAACCGGCAAAGATGTCTTTGCCGAGTGCCACAGCCAAGGCACTCGGCAAAGGGACTGGCAAAGGGGCCCACTGGAGGGTTCTTTGCCGAGTGCCAGTCCACCAGACACTCGGCAAAATAAACCTCCTTTGCCGAGTGTCGCCGTGGGCACTCGGCGAAGGATCCGTCACCGTCACTTGGCGCCGTGACGGTGACTTTTCTTTGCCGAGTGCCAATGGCACTCGGCAAAGTCTTTGCCGAGTGCCCGACAAAAAGTACTCGGCAAAGATGCTGTTGCCGATGTACAGTTCGCCGAGCGTTCTTTGCCGAGTGTAACACTCGGCAAAGCGTTTGCCGAGTGTATAATAGACTTTGCCGTGTGTCTCAGACACACGGCAAAGAAGCTGATTCCGGTAGTGCTTCCTTTACTTTGTTAACCAGGGAAATTAAGATTTTGTCTTTTTCAAGACCTTCGTTTCTCAATTCAATCACCTCTGAACGAAGGTTGTTCAGAGCCATTGTATAGCCTTCATCTTCAATATTTTTCTGTGCCTTAAGGGCATTACTAAGAATCAAGCCCTGCAAGAGGAGGAAAGAATTGAGTATGACAAATGAAATACCTCATTTTCAAATTCAAAGTCAATTTTTATACCTTTATGCTATTGTATGCTAGGCTGTCAGCAAGTTCATCCTTCGATAAAAGCGAAAGGCCGTCTTTTAGCTTCGGGAATCCCATGCTTTTACCTATCTCCCGACAAACAAATATTTCTTTGTTGTCCGGGAGACAGTATAAGAAATCATCTTCATTACTTCCGTTAAAAACCAAGGCTCCTTTCAGATATTTTAACCTTCGAGCATAGTGCGTGGCTTCCAGAATTTCATCTTCGCATAATTTCTTCCCCGAAGCATGTCAAAAAATGTAGTCAATAGTTTCCATTGAAGCTTCGGGAACAGGAGTTTCAAGTGCAATATGTCCTGCTGATTTTTTTCGAGTGCGGCAGGCTTCGCTGCAGCAGATCCTAAGGGCTCAGCTTCGGCTTCAGCTGAAGCTTGCATAGTTTCGGTTTTTGCTTGCCCAGTTTTAGCTTCGGCTGGAGTTTTGGTAGCTTCAGCAGTTTTCTTTGTGGGAGCAGGGCTCAAGGCCTTTGTAGTCTCCAGCACAACATCTAGTACGCTGGCCATCCTCCTCCTCTTGGGAGTTACAACAGAAGTTTTTTGTACCTTCATAAAATCTACCTTTGTTGGTGGGCTCAGGATTTCAGGCATTTTCATTGTTTTTTCCACCTGTAGCTTTGCGGCCTTATCATCTTTAGCTTCGGCTGGCACCTTCGGCACTACAGCTGGCTCTTCGGTGCTCTGTGCAATCGAAGCAATTTGGGCTGCTTCGACAGCTGAAGAGGACCCTACGCCAAAGTCAGGGACCAAAGCCGGTTCAATGTAACGCGGCCGGTGGGTCAGAACCTTCACCTTTTTGCTCTTCGGCGCAGGCTCAGTTGGGATGTTTGAAGCAGCAATCTTCCTCTTTTTCTCCTGTCCTCGCAGTGGGTAGCGATAATCAGGGTACATAAAGCCGATCACATCAAAAACTCTATTCAATCTTTTCTTTCCCCGACCCTCGAAGGCTGCGGACAGAGCATTATCTTCGGTCTTGCTGTATGTCCCAAGTAGTTCGTCGCTGATAGCCTCAATGCTTTTTAACCAATCATCATTTGGCTCATCAAACCGGTCTCTGAACCTGAAAGTATATATTAGTCGAATCAACCCACCTTCAGTTGATTCAGCAGTAGTTTCCTTCGGCATATCCCAGATTTCCACAAGCAGCCATACTCTGTATGCTATGTGCTCTTGAACAATATCCCTTGTGCCAATGAAGGAGCAGACCTTGCTAAAAGCCTTCTGGCAAGCTTCACCATTTTGATCGATTATCACCTTCGGCCTCCGAAGGCTGAAGCGAGACTAGATAGGACGTTGAATAATTTCCTTAATATCTTCCCTTTCAATTAAATCATTCTTAACATAAAACCACTCTTCCATCTAGGCTCCAGGCCATCTCTTTTGGAATGTGGGAACTGGATGGCTGGCATTGGATCGAGCAACGAATCTGTAACAACCAAAGTTGTTGTGTTACTGCTCCTTTCCGGTGGCCTTCGTCTCGTATAGGAGCTCGTGCATGTTGCAAAAACTTTTTGCACTGGGTTCCAACCCTTGGCTTCTCACAGCCCAGAAAAACAAACCCATCCTGATTATAGCTTCAGGCATAAGTTGATGAAGAAAAATTTGAAATGTCTTTGGTACTTCAACCAAGAACCTGCTCAATGGAAACCGAAGCCCTGCTTTCAAAAAGCTTCGGTAGATAACCACCTCATTCACTTCAGGAGCAGGAGCAGTGCTATCCCCTCCAACCCTCACAATATTCATGTCACGAAAGTATCTTCCTCTTATAGCATCAACGTGACTCTGTTTAATTGTTGATTTTCCGAAGACTATATGGCTTGGCCGCCAAGGCCGATCTTCAGAATCTTTGTCTCCACTTTCCACATCATAGTTATTGTTGTCACCAGTATCTTCAGATAAATCTTCCAGTATCTCTTTAGCAATCTTCTCGGTGTTTGTCTTTGCCATCGATTCAATAAATCCAGCAATATAAGGATCCACAGCCTTCTTCTTCTCAAACAGCTTCGTCCCTTCAGTCAGCTTCGTCTCCGCAACAACCTTCTTTTCCTTGGTCATTTTTTCTCAGACATGGTGAAAACATGGCTTCAAACTGAAGCTCAAGAAGCTTGAAAATCTAACGAGAACTAGTAAGCAAGAGCTAAAAGCTTGAGAAAAATAATGCAAATGGCAGAAATAGTGTATCAAATGATGCCGGTGTGAGTTCATATTTATACGCCCAACACGCTACAACTTGGAGGGCCCCGTCTGTCATTGATTGATTGCTATTCTAGCAAAGGGAAGGTGTTTTTTCGGACCTTCGGCTTAAGGCCTTCGTTCACGTCGCAGTCTGAATTCGTTATTATAACAAATTAATACCGCGAGGGGCTACTGTTGGGGGCCTTCGTCTTCCGAAGGTCCTCAAAAACATGATTAACAACGTTTCCCAAGCATAATATATGTGCAGGAACCTTCGGACTCGGGATGAAGTTGTACACAATATGGAAAGCAGGATCGGAATGAAGGTTGAACCAGCGTCGAAGCTGCGCGCAAGAAGGCTTCGGCTCAGTAGCAGAAAGAGGAACCGACTTAAGGAGGAAAAGGCCATCAAGTCCTCGACAGATTGTTATTAAGTCAACAATAGATATAAAGGGCATGAATGTAATTTTACGCAGGCTGCGTCCTGTGCCTATAAATAGATGAATAGTACCCCCGTACTGTTCACGCTGACTTGTATTCGCTGGTGCGTCACGCTTGGACTTTTACCTTCTGTCAAGCCGAAGGTACAAATGTAATTTAATATTGTTTCTGTTTATCCATAATAATATGAAGAAAAGATAGTAAATAATATCATATAATTATTCATGTTGTCTCTTATGTTTCATATGCTTCTTCTTTCATTAACACATGCTCGGATTAATCTTTTTTGGTTAGACTGTTTGGTGCATGTAACTTAATATGGTATCAGAGTCAGAATATTTTTGCTTAGCTATTTGGTGCATTTGTTAGCAGAAACGACAGAAAAAATGAAGTAGATCAACCAACAAATCACAGAGCATGACACACATATTTACGTGGAAAATCCTTCAATGCGAAAGGAAAAACCACGAGCACCAGCCTAATGAAACATTCACTATATGTAGAGTGTTTACATAACGTCGTCCGTAGACGGTGGCTTACAAGAAGAGTAAATAAAGAGAAAACTTTATCGGTGATATGATATCCGATAAACCCGATTTTCCTGTTTATCGGTGAGCTCTGATATTTTTTTTCTCTATCATCCGAAATTTTCAATTTTTTTTAATTAGCACTATCATATGTTCAAATTAGAAGTCATTTGGTCTATATGTCTTCTCTCTTTCTTCTAGGACACTAAAACCCTAAATTTACTTGATTGATTAGTCTGTGTTGTTTTCATTTGTTAAATGTCTAATATAATCTACATGACATTTAAACAAACTGAGTCATTTTCTTCAAATTTGTACCGAAAAATTTTGCCATAAAATTCCAATAACTCCGATAATCATGTTTATCGCTAATCTCCGATATTGTTTCCCTATCTATAAAATGAACCCTCACGACGCACAGCAAACCCTAATTAGGGTGGTCCAAGCCTCCCGGCGACGAGCCTCCGCTCGCTCGCCAACACGGCCTCTATATGCAGAATTTAGATCACAAACTAAACAACATTCAATTTAATATAGTATCAAAGATGAGAGGTCACAAGTTTAAATCTTAACTAGTACAATTAAAATAAAATAATTGTTGCTCGTTCATATTTCACAAGTGTTTTCCGTTAGCCGTTGTCTAGGGCCCACCCCTTATAACACCTACACGATCATTTCCGTGCCTCCACTAGCAAAGGCCTCACCACCGCCTTTATGTTGCAGTACTGCATCAGCGTAACAATCGCTAGCACCGCCCATGCCCCATGTGCCCAGCTCATTATCGCCATCGTCGTCGACCATCTCCGCCACCGTCGAAAGAGAGACAAGTGGTGTTCTTTTTATAGATTTTTTTAACTTCCAAAAAGAATGGCGCGCGACGGACCAAGTCCATTCTTCAGTGTATACTAGGTGTATGCCCGTACGTTGTTACGGCGCCAACATGTTATGATAAAATACATTAATATACAGAAACATTAATCATCAATCCACCTATATGCTCCCTAATGAACAAACTGATCAAACTGATGTCAAGAAAACAAGAAGGATGAAAAACAAAATCATCAACCAGCTTGCTCATATAAGGGAGTAGCACTTTTCCTATCAGTATCCCACCTTGTAAAATTCAATGTTGTTCTAAAAAAAGTATATTCAAGAAACAATTGAGGGAACTCCATCATAAGTTGATGAAATAGGACATTTTTTGTGGCACATTGACATATAGTCAAAGTAAAAGCAGGAAAATGTTGCACAATCGCAAACTCCAAGAAAATATATTTTCAATGCAAAAAACATATGCATAAAGTCTCGTGTCCGTGCCTTACAACAGCACACGAACTATTTAATAAAATGTTAGTGCACCATAGTATATACATAATAAGACCAAAAAATAGGTGCCACAAGCACCAAACTGGAACATTTGGTACAAAAAAACAGCACAGATAGTAATCCTCCTCTTTTGGTCTTCTTCTTGGATTTATTGGGATATTTGTAGAGTACTTGAGCTAGAACCAACTTAATCACGTGTAGAACTTTGTAAAACATTATGCTAGCCAAGTTCCTATTCCTTTTGCCACATATTCTTATTGCTTAGTGGCAGTCAACATAATTTGCCAAAGCCCTAATCAATTCCTTATTTCTTCATCTTTCCCAATAAAATAAGTGACAATTATTTTGGCTGCTTAATCACGAAGACACTAATTTGTGATATCTAACAAGTGAACAAAACATGTGTTGATAATTACGAATATGGTCACATAACTGCATTCATTCTAAAAACTGTTGAAGCCAACAACAAACACTACAAAAATAAACCATTTGCAAGCAGAATAATAATGACAGGAACAAATCAATGAAACTGAAGGGCCAGAAGATATTGAAAAGACAAAATTTGTCCCAATAAAATTCAAAGTAGAGGGACCCGATAAATCCAAGGAAAGGTTGCAGACAGTAGATCTACTCTCAATTTCATTCGTTTCTGATAAACACATCATGGATGTTACTGATAGTAGACCTACTGGAAAGGTAAACAAGATAGTGATACTTAATAAGGTAAACGCGCTTCACCACCAGCGGCAACGGTCACATCATTCCAACCCACAGGGTCCACGTTGGCACCCACCACCACCTCACAGTCCGCCACGTCGCCGCCTCTTGTACCACTCGCCTGCCTCCTCTCGCATTCCCACGCGCTGCCCCACCACCACTGCCTCCCTCACCCAACGACCATTAGCTGTGACATGAGGAGGACGTCAAAGCAGAGGCAGCGGACGAGGTGGGTGCCGTGCTGGGCGTGCGCGCGGTTGACGTTGGCTCCGGTCCTCGGAGTGCGCACCACTTGGGGCATGATCTAGCCCAAGCACGAAACAAAAGCACACGAGATCAACAATCGCCATTCACAGAGCACCACCAGAGAAAAAAGGCAGAGAAAAATGAAGTCGTAGGCGTTTAGTTACACACTTACAATACAATTATTAGAGGGACCATGAACAGATCAGTATGGTCACTTCGCTCACCAAAAATATTTTGCAAGGCAGTAAAAAAACCATGAATTAAAGCACAGTAGAAGCAAGATGTGACCAAGCATGGTACAACCAAATCTAGAAAAGCAATAATATTTGCATTGGATAGAATACACATTTGAGCATACATCAGTTTACAAGGATGTCATAAAATCCAGAGATGCCACAGCAATTCGCAAGATTCAATTCGAAACAATTGCAATATGGCTAAAGCAGACATTGATGGGCTCAATCAAAGCATGCATACTCCAAAATCAAAACACAATGAGCCACTATCGCTGTGTAATACCACATTCCATGGCTCTGTGCCAACAGGAGTAGCCATCTGGTATCCAACTTATCAGTCGACGAAAGCAGGGAACAAGTTCCCTAAAATAATTGCAGGGAACAAATGTCTGAGCAACCAAAAGAGGTGTGGTTCTGGAAATAGGATCCAGTGCTCAATCTATCGACCTACGAAAGCATGAAGAAAAAAAAGAAACATGGATAAGCACTGCTAAACTGTCGGAGCGGGAATCACAGGATAGCAGGTCTGCTCGTAAGGATATCAAAACAAAACACTGAACGCTGAAGACAACAGCGTCGAAGATACCAAACACCAAAGTGTGGAGCGGTGATTTTTATCTAGAATCACCATGACCTGGAACAGAGGTGCATTGCATCAATGAACGCAATGCTGTTTGTGGGGGACATGGGAAATGAACCAAAAGAATGGACCGAGATGGTGGAAATATGTTTCAAATGGCAGAAACACTCTCAGTGGAGTCCAGAACATGCACTAAGAACCAACTTCAGCATGCACTAAGAAGCCAAGAACTCTACCCAGCATTGCTTCGCTTAAAAAAGAGATGTAACCTTCGACCACCCCGCTATCCGTAGGGGCACCCGATCGATCCTCCATCTGACGAACTGATCGATTAGACCGCAGAAGGCAGGAGCTGCATTTCTTTGGCAACGTTTTCTTTGGAGACCTAAATTGGACAGCAAGTGAGCTGGTAACTTTTTTTTTTGAAAAAACCTAATAAGTTGGACCATTTATCTACAGGATACAAATTGTAGAATACCATACCTTGGTGCTGCTGTCAATGGGTAAATGGACTTTGAATCCGAGGAGAAATTAACAGCATGAGGAAGATAAAGTTTCTATAAGGCTGGTTTGCACAGAAGTGTCCATTCTTGTGTGGAGTGCACTATGCGTATACAAAAAATACAAGACAACATCCACTCATCCACATTATGGTTTGCTATAGTAAAAACATCAATGAGGTGTTTCTGCTAGGTTCGCAACGCAGAATTGGGATCAGTGATTGGAACTATTTCCTTGGTGTAAGGCCCCATTTGAACAATTGTTTAGTAAAATATCATCATCGTAGCACAATTACTTGCACAGAAACGTGAAACCAGACCCATGGCATTATTTCACTTATAGCTCTTATGCTAAACTGAATGTGACTGCAATAGACAGCACCGGTACGGCGGTACCAGCACATGACAACACAGGATTCAGATAAGGATCTCCTTAAGGCTTAAGCTAATGGCAAGAAGCCATTATTGCAAGGGACGAACATTAGAGAGTATTATACCTTCTCCTTGTCCTTCTTAGAGAAGAGTGCGGTCTGCCGGAAGAACTCTTGTTCCTGTGTGAACTCCCGCTGCACCTCCTCCTGGTGGCGCGCGTGATTGGCGTGGACCTGCTCGGCGATCCACTTGCGGCGCTGGTTCGAGTACGAGAGCGGGTGCCACGACTTCTGGTTGAGGTACGAGTGGCTCCACGCCGTCCCTGATTTCTCCTTAAGATCCACCTCCCCCGCTGCCATCTTCCGCCCAATTCCCCCGCCGCTCCCCGTCACCTCCTCCTCCATCAAGAAGCCCACCAAACCAATTTTGATAGGAAGATGTGCCCGCTGCTCGCCTCTTTGGTTGGCATCGTGGGCTTGGTGTCCTCATCCCCGAGGATGGCCAGCACGATGCTATC
This sequence comes from Zea luxurians, assembly GCA_029449295.1. Lineage (NCBI taxonomy): Eukaryota > Viridiplantae > Streptophyta > Magnoliopsida > Poales > Poaceae > Zea > Zea luxurians. Next base: position 131,358,620 of record JAOPSE010000007.1, read on the forward strand.
ACGGGTCGGGGTCGGTAATGTGGAATCCACGCCCCCATGACAGCGCTTCTTGGGGCGGCGCTTCCCCGCGGCTTGGTGTCCTGCTGCTGTCAGTTGTAGTGGTGGGGACGCGAGGAGGACGGGGCAGGGCTGGGACAGTGCGACGGGCATGGAGCGGGGCGCCGAGGACGGGGATACAGCAGAAATCGTGGTGCCACGCGTTGGTGTTGGACAGAGGGCATCGCGCGCTAGGGGCAGAGGCGGAATTGCGGCTTGCGTTCGCGGCGTTCGTGGCGATCGCAGGATGTGCGAGCGGATCACGCGAGCGTAGGGAGGCGCCGTTGCTGGCGTAGGGAGCGCCATGGCTACGAATCCCGCTGTAGTGGCACCGCGTGATCCGCGGGGTAGGGGAATCGGTGGCGCGTGGTAGGGGAATCGGCGGGCGTGGGCGAGCGTGCGCGTGATCCGCGGGGCAAAGTGATTTGCGGCCGGGCGCGTGCCGGATCCGCGGGAGGCAGGGGATCGGGAGCTGCATGGCGGCTGGATTCGCGGTGGGAATCGAGGCGGGGTGGGGGTGGACGGCTGGGCGCGCGCGGGTCGGGAGATAGGGGATGGCGGGGGCAGTCTACATTGTACCCTTAATAGTTAGTAGAGATTTTTTATTAGAGTGTCTGAATGCACTATAACTAGATGTTAGTTAGTAAAAAATTAACAGTAAAATTAATCAGCTAACAAATATCTAGGTAACTATTAGCTATTTGTTTAAAATAGCTAATAGCTAAACTATTAGTTATACTATGTGAATACTAGGTGAGTGGTCGTGCGTTGCAACGGAACCATATAATAACACGATAACAATATATATTATAGATATGTGCTCGTGCGTTGCGACGGAAGTAAAAGATTTGTATGAAACATTGATACGGAACGACAAACATCACTATAATATGCAAAATATGTGTGAAAAACATTATCAATATCACATAATGTTCCCACTTAAAGATATCCTCCGCCCATCTAGAACGTTTCTTGCTGTAAGCAATCTTATATTTTTTTGAGGCCATGATAATCGCTTCCGCGAACCTCTTGTATGGCATGTGTTTACATCAATCTTGAGTCGGTGTAAAGTCGATAAAAGTCACATGCTTTTTAACATGATCTATTACGAAAAGGGTGTGACATCCATTGAATTTCCATGGCATAAGAACCTGTAAAATATCAGTCATTAGGATCCTACAACAGAAGTGTCCTTTATAAATACATTTGAAATGAACACATACTTACATATCTACAACCCATGATATAATAATTCATTGATGGCCAACAATCGAGTGTTTTGGCTAACTGTTTTGGCTAACTCTTCTGTTGTAGGATCTTGATGGTACTTTGGAAGTTTACCAAAACCAACCATTCTCTGGACAGTATATATACATGTTCACATGAGGATTAGATGTAGATACTATATATTAATACATTAATGATTGGAAACAAACTTACCCAAAAACACATGTCCATATAATGCTTTCTATTATTTATGCTTTCTTCTTTCGGCCTACGTGACTCTTTATTGGCAAGCAGCCGAACAACCATGTCAAAATATCTTAGAATCTTATCTTGATTTATCGTTAATATGTTTTGCAGGTCTTTGACAGATATTTCTATCTTAAAAGGATTGAAACTTTGCACCCATGTTCTCCTGTAATGTAGCATGACGAAAGTCTATATCAAGAATATAAGTAGTTGATATACATAAAATAAATAAATCAATGAGCACTTACTCTAGTGTTGTATCGTCTTCTATTGCCATGATATAATCACATAAAACATCTATTGAATCGACTTTGGTCACTGGCATGTCCTTTGTGGAAAGACCAACCATTAAAAAGTCATTAGTGCACCCATCGGTAGAGACTTTTACAGGAGCTCTTTTATCCCAATCATCAACAAACCACCTTTGCAAGTCTGCTTGAGTAATAGGGCCTTTCTCATCTTCATACACTACTTCACAATCATCAAGCACGTGGGGTAGTTTCCTCTTATTAGAATCTGTTGGGTTTTCTAATATCTCAACATCAGATGGGCTTCCAGAGTCAACTTCTTTTTAATTTTTGTATAACAGACACCCCTTCTCTTATTCAGGTCTGAAGATAGTAATATAGCAGCCATTTTTTTCCTAAAGTGTGACATGTCATCCTACAAATAAGAAACAATTATTTAGCATTATATATGTAACACTGACTGTAGATGTGCATATATGTCATAGTAGTAATAATATACCTGGGTAAAACTGTCAGACAGTTCATCCCCTGTCCAGTATTCGATATAGTTCAAAAGAAAGAGGCCACATGAAGAGCTACAATATACATTAATATCAACATAAATATTAGTATGAATGAAGAAATAGGTAAAGAAGATTTTAGGGCGTACCTATCTGTCTACTTTGCATATCCCATGTCTATTTCTCTGAGCGGCCAAGAAGCAACTTGGAGGTCTCGCCACCTGTGGTCTTTTAACTCCTTACATTGAGATATCATATCAATTTGTCTTTGTAGTCCTTTAATCTTTATATATTGTAAAACAAAATTAGAGATTGGGATAAGTTAATATTGAATTCATAATTGTTTAGTTTGTGCATACTCACAGAGTCAGTGAGGTCTTTGCGGTCTTGTGAAGTACCAAGTGAATCGAGCACTTGTATCTCCATATTTCTTGTCTGGATAACGGGAAGATACCAGTGCGTCTCTCGAATATTTATCGGAATAAACACCTACAAAATAGTTATAAATACTTGCATAAGAATAAATTACATATAAACACTAACTGTTCAAATTGCAAACTCATATGCACAATGTCATGGTCTAGGTAAAGTAACACCCTTCGTTCAGCGCTACATATTTGTGTCATGTCTTTAATTGGATATAGCTCCTCTATTTTAATTTCAACATCACCATCTCGCTTCAGGAAATTGAACTGGAAAGCATTTTTTTATGTGAAAGCGACCTCCAGATCGGCACTTTAGATGCTTTTGAGATTTTATCAAATTTATGTAACAGTCTATAACCTGCAAGTGTGTAAGTTGTGGTTAAAAATACTAGGATGAGTAAAAAAACTTATACATAACAACGTCGCCAAATATAAAAACTAAGCATGGATTACCTCGTCACCTAAATATGCGTTCAGCTGAAATAAACACTCCATCCACTTCCTTTCAACAAAGGCATCATCATTAAGCACGACTTCTACCCTTGGTTCACAAGGGATTTCCTTAATAAAATCGATGAGGGCAAGATCACCTTGCGTGCAAATATAGTCTAGGAGCAACCAGTCATAAGATAAAACTAAAATTAGTTATTACAAAAAATACAAATTGATCCATACAGAACTATGAAAATTATAATACCTTCTCGAACTATTGCGGTTACCACCGATTTTTTTGGCTTGTTATGAGACAAGCCTACAAATAGAGATTCCATTCTCGCGGGACAAAAACCTACATTCATAAGGTATAATATAGGTCAGTGCCAGTGCTTCGCCATGCATAACAAATTGTTAGATGCATAAAAATTAATATTGCTAATTTCACAAATGATCCAAAACTCAATAATACTTTAACACAGTATGCATGCAGTAAGAAGGTTGATGACTATAAAAAATTGTGCGGCTCTAATAAAAACAATTGTAGCATGCAAACATGACTTGATAATACACCAGACCAATCAAACAGAAGACGAACATCATCCTATTAGTTTGTTAGCTGAACATGCAACTCTTACCATGGGTCTAGTTTGTTAGGACCTCCTTGTAGACGATGTTCTTGGTATATGTCCCACAATCTATGGTGGGGTTTTTCTTTACACCCTTCCTTGACTTTTTCCTCCCATCGACGGCTGGGATGACAAGAATCTTTATGTTCGATCGGGCTGTAGCTCTAGATAGAGCAGCATATAGTTGGCCATGAGAGAACACTGGTTCAGGCAAGTATACACCAACATTGGGAATAGTCTGACCCTGTGCTTTATTAACCATCATTGCAAAGCTAAGCCATACAGGAAACTGCTTTCTTTTGAACTGGAAAGGGAACATCTCTTCATCGGAGGGACACAACGGTATACGCGGTAGGAAAATCTGTTTTCCAACGTGTTGACCCAGTACAATCTCTACATCAATGCTATTTCTTTGGAAGCCACGAACAACCAGCCTGGTGCCATTGTAAAGTCCATTTGCAGGGTCTATATTCCAGAGCAATATAACAGGACATCCAATCTTGAGCTTCAAAACATGAGGTGGCAGCCCATTAGGCGTCAATGTGTTTAGGAACTCAGGTGGGTAGTAGTTATGGGGATCATCCATGGCGCTATCGAAACTATGGTACACCATATGCTCCCCTTGAAAATGATCAATCATCTTAACATTTATCATATCCACCCAGTCGTTCCGTGTTGACAGTATCGCCCTTGAAGTGATGTAGGTGGAATCCGACAAATTTTCGTTGATATTTGGGAAAGCGAAGTCTATTAGGTTGTCAAGATCGCTGTCACTCCCACTGTAAGGCACACACACATCGTCTGGAAGACGAATGTCGCCGTCACTATTTGTGTCCTCTGTTCCACCGCCTACGCGTAGCAAAAACTCCGCAAACCAAGGGTCGTTTTTTGCTCTCATGTTGCTAACAATCTTTAAGTGGGACATGGACTCCCATAGGTAAGACATCCGTAGCGAAGACGCGACCACTTGAGCCCTTGACCCTTTACGAACAACAGGCAAGACCTGTCTGAAATCTCCACCGAAGACAATGGTTTTACCACCAAATGGCAGTGCGGGGCGACCCATTATATCGCGCATGCTATTGTCTAGTGCCTCCACAGCTTGTCTCTTAGTCATAGAAGCCTCGTCCCAGATAATGAGAGATCCTTTCCGTAGCAACTCTGTTGTTCCACTCTGCTTCGTGAAGCTACATACAGCGCCATCGTCAATAGTGAGTGGTATCTTGAAGCATGAATGGGCGGTTCTTCCTCCAGGCATTATGGAAGCCACAACACCAGATGTAGCTGTTGCCACTGCAATCTTGCCTTGGTTGCGTAGCGTCGCGAGCAGCACTATGTATAGATAAGTCTTCCCGGTGCCACCAGGTCCATCCACAAAGAACAATCCGCCCTGATCGGTGTCAACGACAGACATAATCTTATCATAGGCGGCCCTCTGTTCCTCATTAAGAGAGTCTTTAAGAGCCACATCTCCTACTGTCGGTTCGATACTTTCCTCCTCGTAAACCTCCCTAGCAGTACCAATAGCATCGTCATACACGTCGATGATAGGAGGTAGAGGGAATGTCTTTATGTCCTTTCCCATTGACTGCAGCATGTTCCTAATGTCCTCAGACATAGAATCTTTGTGTTTCTGCCAGAGTATAGCCACATCGCTTGGCTCACAGTACACTAGTATTGTGGCAAAAAGCTGTCGTAGCGACGATGGCATCTAGAAAAGAGCACGTTCAGTGAGACACTCATCCAGTGTGTTGTCCGACTCAAGCAGTCCCCTTCTCTCTGCTGCCTCACAAAAAATCAGTAGGGTAACACCATTAACTGTCCTTAGATCCACATAGGAGGCGGCGCCAGTCACGTGGTTTAGGAGAACAAGAAGATAGTAGCGCTCCCCCTCGGCCGGATGAGCAGAGACTATTCTACCGACTTGTCCACCTGTATCTCGTTTCCTCCGTTGCCATACTTTGCCCTTACCACTCTGCCAAGTGTACCACTCAGGGAAATCATGATATAGGATGCCACGAGCCTCATCGTGTAGCCTATTCGCCTCAAAATATGATGTGAGCATCGACCTATCAACACCTGGACGGTTGATGACTCGCTTGACCATTTGCCGCTCGTGAAATGCCACCATGTGCATGTTTGGAAGATGGAGTTGCAGCTGCATCACAGGTGGAGATATCTGACTAAGCTCAAAGCCATATATCCTCCACAAGGCTTCCGAAGGAGTCACCCACCTTGCATCTCTATACTGCTTGATCTCATCAACATCATCATCTGCCTTGCTCGCATCTCTCATAACAATAGATGCATGATCATGGCCTTTGTATATGTACTTGAATAGGTATTTAACAGCCTTGATGCTCCCACATGCCTCGACATTGATGTGACAGTTGAAGAGATGAAGGAGGTATGGGTTATAAGGGACAACCCATCTATTGTCCAGTTCGCACCCTCAGACCTTTTCTTTACAGTCATCGTCACGACGTCTGTAAATAGGGTACGAATCATTCCCTTGCAAGGTTGTGTCACTGAAAGGCCGAGGGTTTGCACGATTTACGACCCTTAGTGCATGGGCAGTTAGGGTTTAGCGACCCACACGGGCCATGCATCATATGCTTGATAACCATCTTTCGTAGTTCAGGGTAATTGTTGCTTGGGATCTCGGTTGAGATCAAAAGGTCGTACTGCTTAGGACATGTGAGCTTGTACTTCCTCTGCATTATGAGTAGAAAATGGGCATGCGGCAAACCCCACTTCTGAAACTCCACGACATAGACGTAGGCTCGGAACTTACCAAGAATATCCTGTTTAGTCCCTGATCATCCCTACTCAAAGGTGATAAGGGTGAAAACCCTTCATCATACACATTTTGAAAAGCATTTTCTTTTGAAAACTCTCACCTTTCCTCAAATCATTTGTAACAAATATATCAGGGATTGATTGCGGCAAGCGGCTGGGTGGCCATAATAACTTGTCTCAAAATCATATCATGCATAAAATAATAGGCTGAGGGTTGTGGTTGAAAAACATAGGTAATTTATGCATCAAAGGGATCCAGTGAGCTTGTCGTGCTTATCCGGCGAAGGGGGAAGAGGAGCTCGCGGAACTGGCTTCTAGCTCCACTGCCTGGCGTAGACTTGCAGATCTGGCCTCCACGAGATGGCACGAACGCTCCGATAACTATGCAACATGAACAAACAAACATACAAACCAACAAGTACACCAACAAATATTTAGTATAGTGGTCACAATAGCGATATATGGATGGGTAGAGTCTTGAGTAGAATCTGTGTCATGTGGTGTTGAGATACTACTAGTGGTGGAGCGGAGGTGCTTACCAGGAGGGTGGACTGGAGGCAAAGCGATACTATGCGTGTAGCCGGTAGAGCGGAGTAACTGAGTGGGTGGGGTGTTTGCCTTGGCTGAGGGTGTTGAGTGTGTGGAGTGGGAGAGGGTAGCTGGGTGTATTTATAGCTAGGTGTATGTGGTGTAGCACAGTGAAGTTCACTGTTGGTGAGAATAGTGACAAATGAATCGTCTGACTTAATATGAACAAGAGAGTTATAGGTAGAATATGGGACAAGAGTATTTTGGGAGTTTTCTGGAATATGAACCATGCTTAAGGGATGACATGGTTGGATAGGGAATAGTTTGACAAGAATTTTAGAAACAAGAATGACTGAAATCTGAGTTTGGATGGAGGAGTTTTGGATTTTATAATCATAGGGAGAAAAAGAAAAGGAATATTCTAGAATTTGAATATTTAGAGATATTTGGAAAATAAAAAATATAAATGTATTTTTGAGCGGGGTGCGGGGAATTATTTTTGGGCTTTTCTTGGGCAGAGGTTTATGTTGGTGGAAACTGTTCCTACTTACTGTGTCACATCAGACAGCAGTGAGGCGGGACCCAAATAACTGGAATGTTGTGGTATTCTGGTCCGAGTGGGCTGTGGTATCTTGGGCCAGGTTTTATAGGATTGAAGACGTATCCATACAAACATGGTTTGCCTTTCTTTTTGGAAGTCTGGCTTGAAAGAATCCCAAAGTTAAGCGTGCTCAACTTGGAGAAATCTAAGATGGGTGACCAGATGGGAAGTTCCCTACTGGAATGAAAATCACAGTCACCGGAGTTCGTATGACTGGAATATGGGTCTGGCTGATCTTAGGTGGACTGGACAGCATGATGGATGAGTAGTTGAAATTTGGGGTGATCGGATTAGCGATGAATAGTAACGGTGAATAGTGATGGTGAATAGTTCGTATGAACGAACGATGAACGGTGAATAGTGACGATGAACGAACGATGAACGATGAATATGAACTATGAACGAACGATGAACGATCGAATGATCGAACGAACGAATGATCGGAATTTCGGCAGCATAACGACAGGAAAAAGATTATTTGGACGAACGGACGGACGAACGATCAAACGATCGTACGAACGAACCATGAACGATCGGACGAACGATCAAACGATCGTACGAACGAACGATCAGAATTCCGACAGCATAACAGCAGGAAAAAGATTATTTGGACGAACGAACGGACGAACGATTGAACGATCGGACGAACGGACGAACGAACAATGAACGATCGGACGAACGATCGAACGATCGGACGAACGAACGAACAAACTAAGAACAGGGGGGCGAACGATCGAAGAACGACCGAACGATCCTTGTGCTAGTGTGTGCTTGTGTGGGAGGTGGAGTGGGAGTGTGGGTGTGGGGGGGAGGGAGTTGCCATGAAATGGCTTGGGGTGGGATGAGAGGAGGCCCTTGCCCCTCTATTTATAGCCATGGTGGGGGGATTAGGGGGAGGGATGAGAAGATTAGTGGGAGGATGAGAGGATTAGTGGGAGATTAGCATGGATTTGTCTTATATGAGTGTAATTAGCTTGTAGAGCTCACCGTATGACACCGGAGGCATACGTATACGTATGAGCATGAGGAAAGTTATGGAGAAAATATTTGTAGGGACTTAAAAAATGATTCTGAAGGTATTTCTCAGGAAGAAAAATACTTGGAGATATATCGGTGGAATATTTGAGCAGTATTTCTGAAAGAGTTTGAGGGTGATCACTGGGGGAATATTTGTAGGATATTTTGAGGAGGATTTTAGAGAGAATATAGACCACTATAATTTTATTTGTTGATATCAACTTGCAAACAAACATTTTGAAATGAAATTTGAAATTCATTTTGAATTTAGAGCGAGTTTGAGAAAATTTCAAGATTTGAATTTTTGGGATGCTACCAATCTACCCCACTTAAAATGAATCTCGTCCTCGAGATTCGGCTTAGAAGGGTTATGGGTATAGCTTTACTTCAGCTACATATCTTCACTTTGCAGACTCTTCGACAAGATTTGGCCTTGAGGAGCATCTGGTTGCCAATTGCAAACGCTGATTCTGGCTACTCAAGATCATCTTCAGGCTTCTAGCTTTCACTTGGCAGCTAGCTTATTGAGGGAGCATCGATGCCAACACACAAACCTTTCTCTTGCGAACTTCCACATGGATTTCTTCCTTGATTGGTCTTCTGGTGCTTCATCAACGGAACTTGGGTAACCACTTCTCATCCAGAAACTTATATGCTTTGATGATCTGGTCTTCCACAAGCTTGCTACAGGCTTTCTTCTTTTTCTCCATAGCAGGAACCTTACTGGAATACTACCCCACTTAAAAAAGAATGAGGGTAGAACTCTTTAATTTTGGGGATTTGAACTCCTTGAAGTACTTCATAACAAGGGTGTTACGGGGCCTTCTTCTGATGTTGCTGCTTGAGCAGGCTGGGGAGAAATGACTGACACAGGGTTGATTCTGGGAGAACCTTCTTCTCATCTTCTCTTCACTATCTTCTTTTCACTGACCCTTTCTTTCTCTTTGCTCTTCCCACTGGAGGATTCTATCAAAGAGTATTACCATCATACAGAGGAGGAAACCGAAGATGTTGAACCATGTACAACAGTCTTCAACCCAAGAATCACCAAGCATTGTGATCTTAGGAGCGAGGGAGTGGAAAATGGAGTTGCTTGCAATTTGGCAGAGGAGATTTTATCAGGTGTGTGCTTTGCTTGGGATGGGAATTGAGGGAGTTGGTGTGGGGGTTTTATAGGAGAGCGGTATGCGAGGTGGTGCTCAGGTGCAGAGTGGCGGTGATGGAGCAGGTGACACGAGGCAGTAGGTGCGACAAGGGGTGGGGAACGGTGTTGCCGGCGATGATGGCGGTGGTGGGTGCGCTGCAAAGGGGGGGTGTGGGTGGTGGTAGTGTGCATGGAGGCGGGCACGTATGTGGGGGGGCATGGGTGAGTGGTGGGGTCAATGACCCTGATGTTTGTGGTCTCTGGTTCCAAGAATCTTTGCCTCTCTGTATGGTAATAACTCCTTCTATCCTCTTTTCCTGTTTACTTTGACTCAGGGGCAGTGCTTTGATTCTCACGGTCGGTCCTTTTGACTGAGCGACTGGACTGGTTTCTTCTGTAGCTTATTCTAGGCTTCAAGGGTAAGCTTCTCGGTATCTTCTTCGGTAAGGTGCTTTTCTCTTGAGATGGGTTAAGATGAGAATGGAAGCATAAGGTGAGGATTAGCTCTAATTTGTGATCTATGTTTTGAGAAAACCTCTCTTAAAAAGAAAGAAAACACACAAGCTCAGCAATGATAAGCACAAACAAATCAAATGTTTTGAATAAGGAAAGAATAGAGTTTTTCAAAGCACAGACTACTCAGATTTGGGGGCTAAGCATAACTACTATTGCTTGGCTCCTGAATTGAGAACTATGCTAAATGCAACTTATGAGCACTAACATTAAAGCATCACATATGCACTCAAAAGGGAAGAAAACATCAAGCGAAATTCATTTTGAAATGCCCTAGGGGGCCACACAATTAGAGTTTTTCAAAACACGAGCCTACACGATTACTCTCATACATGCAGGGCTCTAGCCAAAGTGAAGAAAAACTTCACTACCCAATGCATGCAGAGGACTGGGCATAACTAACTTCAGATCTGGCAGCTTCTCTTCTGGTGAGGCTAGCACGCAACTTCAATCTGAGACATATCCTGGATGGGTCAAGAGGGAGCTGATGTTGATGACTTCTTCTGGCGGCGACTGAGATGGCAAGACGGGGACGAACTCTTCTTCAAGCGGGACTGGCTCTTGTAGCTCCTCAGAGGGCGGCGGTGCTGGCGGGGTGCTTGCAGCTTCTTCTTTGATCTCACGGGACGGTGCTGGAATCTTCTTCATGGTGAGGGGCTCAAACAACTCTGGCAGGGGATCTTGGGAGGATTCGGGGTGCTCTTGCTTATCCATAGCCTGAGGGAAGACTGGAATTCCTTCCAAGACTATGGCTCCTTCTGGGAGTTCCCAAGCCTTCTTCTCTCCTCTGGTAGAGACCGTGTGACCTTCAAGAATCTGGGGATCTTTAGCTCTCCTGGGTTGAACTAGGTTGTATGAGGCGGGCTCTTGGATCCGTAGGGCTCTACGTTGGTTATGGGTTACCAAGTAGGCCTCCATCAACTTCTGGACGTGCTCATCCTTGGCTTGCTTCAGGGCTTCAACATCAATGACTTCACGACTTTCCAAGGCAGCTACACAGGCTTGAGCTATGGTGAGATCCACATGGAGCTTACGGTTGCGCTTCTCTGCATCTTCTGCTCGGGCAATCATCTGACGGTGGTGCCGAGCCAAGAAATCATACTGTGCATCTAGGGTGAGCAGGTAGGCAGTGAGGTACACGACTGAGGGGTCGTCCTCAAGCAGCTGTTGCCCTTCCAATGCATGCATCCTGGCCATCCAGACTGGACGATCTCTCTGAAAGGGCGGAAAGAATCTGAGCGGGGTGTCGGCCACTTCTTCTTCATAGATCTGACACAGGGCCCTCAATGCCTTGCGAGCGACGACTTGGCAGGTGTCTTTGAATCTGTGCCCAGCAGCAGTGACACTCCATTCCACATGGTGCGGACTGGATCCAATGTATACAGTCACGACATACTTCTCTGTGCCATGCTCGACGAATTCATGACCATCATACTCTGGCTGACTCCTGATTCTGAGGCGAACTGTGCATGCTCTCAGCAACTTGGGGAAACCATCTTCATTCTGGCAAAAGCTGGTTTGGTAGCGAACCTCCATCTGACTTCTGAGAGAAGGAAAGGGGGAAACCATTTTTGAAATGAAGGGATAAGAGCAAGAATTTTTTTAAGAAAATAGTTTGGACTCAAAAACTTTTGGATCAGGCTAAGGGTTACGTCCTGCGGCCAACCTAACAGCTCTGATACCACCTGAAGCGCCCCAATCCTCTGGGACTCAAATGTGATACAATTACTAGTCCCAGGAGGCTAGTAAACACATTTATACATCAGATGATTTCAGATCTGCTTAAATGATACAAACCTATAAAGGTGGCAAACAACTTTAAGAGTTGGTCCACAACTCGGGACATATCATCAGAGTGGGGCTGAAGCAGCCCGATATACGCAGCGAAGCAATTCAGCGGTCCAACAGCCACAGGCAAGGTTGGGAACAGTCGTAACTCTTACCCGATCTCTTTTTTCTAAAAAACAACAAATAAGCAAGGTGAGTACAAACGTACTCAGCAGCCCACCTTCACCCGCGAAATGGGGAAATCAGATATAATGCATGGAATATGTGGAGCTCAGGATATTTGCAGGAACAGCAATATTTTATGCAGGGTTGTTTTGAAAAAAACATTTTGTATTTTGCAAAGCGCATCCTCTCCAAAAGGAGCAGGAAGTTTTTTAGTATAGAACAAAATCCCCTGGACTAAACCATCTAGGTATCTTAGCAGTCTCCCACTAGTTTTCATTTTCAAAAACAGCTACTGGACTTCCCGTCCACCATAGCTCACGGCTCAACCGCCGAACCTTTTAAAAAACCATTTTTCTCAAATGCACCCTTTTTTGAAAACAAAACATTAATTGCCATACCATACCAGACTCGTCCATTCCTGTGGACACGGACTATTCGAATAGGTTTTCAAACTCTGCGCAGAGGTGTACACTTTACCCACTAGTCCGGCTCTGCGATCTCATAGCTAGTGAGACCCGAATCCGAATCTCTTTCTTTCCCCGCACGTCCTAACCTTAATGGTTATACCGGAAGGAGTTAGGCCACCGCCATGTCCAAACCGGACAAAACATTCCCCCTCCTTATCCTCCCGGTGCTCCCCAGCTTTCATAACCCTAGGGTTGGACCGTACGAGTTCAGATTGAGTGACTGCCCACACAGTCTCGAGTGGTTGTACTTATCATGAGTACAGGTAGTGAAGGATGACAAACCGGTCCTTATATCAGGGGACAATCCTTCTGCTCACGCCTAAACCAGCTGAGCCATCACCTTAGGCCCTCCCCTAAACCAAGGAGTCCCTGGTCATCCCTACTCAAAGGTGATAAGGGTGAAAACCCTTCATCATACACATTTTGAAAAGCATTTTCTTTTGAAAACTCACACCTTTCCTCAAATCATTTGTAACAAATATATCAGGGATTGATTGCGGCAAGCGGCTGGGTGGCCATAATAACTTGTCTCAAAATCATATCATGCATAAAATAACAGGCTGAGGGTTGTGGTTGAAAAACATAGGTAATTTATGCATCAAAGAGATCCAGTGAGCTTGACGTGCTTATCCGGCAAAGGGGGAAGAGGAGCTCGCGGAACTGGCTTCTAGCTCCACTGCCTGGCGTAGACTTGCAGATCTGGCCTCCACGAGATGGCACGAACGCTCCGATAACTATGCAACATGAACAAACAAACATACAAACCAACAAGTACACCAACAAATATTTAGTATAGTGGTCAGAATAGCGATATATGGATGGGTAGAGTCTTGAGTAGAATCTCTGTCATGTGGTGTTGAGATACTACTAGTGGTGGAGCGGAGGTGCTTACCAGGAGGGTGGACTGGAGGCAAAGCGATACTATGTGTGTAGCCAGTAGAGCGGAGTAACTGAGTGGGTGGGGTGTTTGCCTTGGCTGAGGGTGTTGAGTGTGTGGAGTGGGAGAGGGTAGCTGGGTGTATTTATAGCTGGGTGTATGTGGTGTAGCACAGTGAAGTTCACTGTTGGTGAGAATAGTGACAAATGAATCGTCTGACTTAATATGAACAAGAGAGTTATAGGTAGAATATGGGACAAGAGTATTTTGGGAGTTTTCTGGAATATGAACCATGCTTAAGGGATGACATGGTTGGATAGGGAATAGTTTGACAAGAATTTTAGAAACAAGAATGACTGAAATCTGAGTTTGGATGGAGGAGTTTTGGATTTTATAATCATAGGGAGAAAATGAAAAGGAAAGGAATATTCTTGGAATATTCTAGAATTTGAATATTTAGAGATATTTGGAAAATCAAAAATACAAATGTATTTTTGAGCGAGGTGCGGGGAATTATTTTTGGGCTTTTCTTGGGCAGAGGTTTATGTTGGTGGAAACTGTTCCTACCTACTGTGTCACATCAGACAGCAGTGAGGCGGGACCCAAATAACTGGAATGTTGTGGTATTCTGGTCCGAGTGGGCTGTGGTATCTTGGGCCAGGTTTTATAGGATTGAAGACGTATCCATACAAACATGGTTTGCCTTTCTTTTTGGAAGTCTGTCTTGAAAGAATCCCAAAGTTAAGCGTGCTCAACTTGGAGAAATCTAAGATGGGTGACCAGATGGGAAGTTCCCTACTGGAATGAAAATCACAGTCACCGGAGTTCGTATGACTGGAATATGGGTCTGGCTGATCTTAGGTGGACTGGACAGCATGATGGATGAGTAGTTGAAATTTGGGGTGATCGGATTAGCGATGAATAGTAACGATGAATAGTAACGGTGAATAGTGATGGTGAATAGTTCGTATGAACGAACGATGAACGGTGAATAGTGACGATGAACGAACGATGAATGATGAATATGAACTATGAACGAACGATGAACGATCGAATGATCGAACGAACGAATGATCGGAATTTCGGCAGCATAACGGTAGGAAAAAGATTATTTGGACGAACGGACGAACGATCGAACGATCGTACGAACGAACCATGAACGATCGGACGAACGATCAAACGATCGTACGAACGAACGATCAGAATTCCGAGAGCATAACGGCAGGAAAAAGATTATTTGGACGAACGAACGGACGAACGATTGAACGATCGGACGAACAGACGAACGAACCATGAACGATCGGACGAACGATCGAAAGATCGGACGAACGAACGAACAAACTAAGAACAGGGGGACGAACGATCGAAGAACGACCGAACGATCCTTGTGCTAGTGTGTGCTTGTGTGGGAGGTGGAGTGGGAGTGTGGGTGTGGGGGGGAGGGAGTTGCCATGAAATGGCTTGGGGTGGGATGAGAGGAGGCCCTTGCCCCTCTATTTATAGCCATGGTGGGGGGATTAGGGGGAGGGATGAGAGGATTAGTGGGAGGATGAGAGGATTAGTGGGAGATTAGCATGGATTTGTCTTATATGAGTGTAATTAGCTTGTAGAGCTCACCGTATGACACCGGAGGCATACATATACGTATGAGCATGAGGAAAGTTATGGAGAAAATATTTGTAGGGACTTAAAAAATGATTCTGAAGGTATTTCTCAGGAAGAAAAATACTTGGAGATATATCGGTGGAATATTTGAGCTGTATTTCTGAAAGAGTTTGAGGGTGATCACTGGGGGAATATTTGTAGGATATTTTGAGGAGGATTTTAGAGAGAATATAGACCACTATAATTTTATTTGTTGATATCAACTTGCAAACAAACATTTTGAAATGAAATTTGAAATTCATTTTGAATTTAGAGCGAGTTTGAGAAAATTTCAAGATTTGAATTTTTGGGATGCTACACTTTAACTCTTGTAGCTTCGCATGAAAGACACGCACTACAAGATCCAGACGATCTTGCGGTGTCTGCCCAAGGAGAAGCTCCCTCCTTATCTCATCCTAGTTAGGGTTACATGTCATGGTAAGAAATATGTCTGGTTTACCAAACTTTCGCACCAGAGCCATAGCATCCATAGACCGACGTCTCATGCACGAGGACCGCCAATAAACGACGTCGACAGCACATTTCGCTTGCCAACCTTTTCTGCTCTAATATCTCCATATAGCATGCTATCCACCAAGCCATGGTATAGGTCTGCCTTTAACCGATCCTGATTCCTGCGTATGTAATCTAAATGAGAGCTCTCAATCTTTATGTACGTGTTGACCGCGAACTACTGAAAAAGACGCTTTCCATGAAGTATTGGATTGAATACCCTGGGGCGAATCTAGAATTTGTAGCAGTAGTAGTTATGTACAGACACACATAAATGGCTAGGAGATTCTGCATACGCAAGGATTATAAAGTGAGTGATGCTGAAAAGATAGTTAATAATGCGCAAATATATCAAATTATAAAGAAACAACTAACCTGCATCTTCATCATTTGCATTACTTGCCCTATGTGTCGCACGGTATGCATCCACTTCGTCCATGGATACTCCAACCTTTGGGATATTTGCATGCCATCCAAGTTCGCCTCTAGGGAAGAACAATGGATATGATAGTGCATCGTAGCATCCATGGTATGAGTGGATGCAGTGGCTTGAACTGTCCTTCCTATGGAGCATAACACTCTTGCTGAACTAGCCTCGCCCTTCGCTCCCTTCGATCCAAACAACGGCACCTCGGAAGTGAGAGGTGTGTTATATGTCTTCTAGTTTAGTGTCTGGTCTAGGTTCAACGCGATACGATAGTCATCAAGGTTATCAACGTGGCCCATGGTCCTAAGGTGCTCGAAGTATGGGTTTCCACGTAGTATGTCGACTATCTATCGAATAACCTCTTTGTCTTTCTGTTGATGCTCTTCGCGACACTTACGGTACCGATGCTCGAGAGTGGGATCATCATCATAAAAGTAAAGCTCAAGGTGTTTATGCTCTGCCCCACCCTCCCTACCAAATGACTTGATATTGTGGTACATCATGCCCTGTGCTCGGAACGTGTATATACAAGAATCCCTTACATTAGTTGTCATACCATCGAGGCAACAGTATAGGGAAGTGAAAGAAAAATGGCCATTAAAAAACCTAATGTTATCATGAAAGTGCCTAGCATCAGAGTTTGCACTATCCCACAACCTCTTGAGTTGGAGAGGGGTCTCCAGTGGGGCTAGCTCAACCTTCCCACCACGACAACAAAAACCAGGTGTCTAATACTCAAACTTCTTCGCAGTGCAATAACCGTAGTTGGGAACAGTCTTTGGCATATGTGTTTCTTCAGGGATGTTGCTATACACCTTATCGTACGGGTCAGGAACATCAGTGGCAGTCGATTCATCTTGACTACCATCGATCTCTATATCCTCATCTAATATTTTTTGGAAACAATGAGTAAGACATATGTATTTATATGAGCATTGGTATCATAAAAAGATTGAAATTAGTACATTGCCCAGCAAATATGTATCCCTCGTTCTCATCAGCATCGTCTTCAAATACGACACCATCATCGTCATCAACTGGAGGGTGAAAATACAAGCCACATAAAATACCTGGGCATTCAGGATAAAAGGGTGGGGAAAATATGTAACCTGAATAAAGATTCTTAACAATTACCATTGGAAATGACCCTTGGCTTCGACTAGGTATGATCCACCCCACTTCCTTGTTCGGTCATACTTGCACTCTCATTTGTTGCCACGATAGCACCATGGCATTGAATCCTACATTGTACTGATGGAAACACACGTTTAGTCAGACTACACGCTATCGTCGTCATGCTACATCAATTTAAGATAGGATAGTAATCATTGTTTTCAAGTCATCCGATCAATCGAGATTGGTCACGATTAATCGTCCAAGTCGGACAGCCAAAATGACCGACAACTTGGCCGACTTGAAAAAATGATAGTAATTACCATTGTTGTTGATCTTTGCAGACATATGTGGTTGTGTCCAATCATCCCCTTCCTCAGCGTCACTAATAGTATCCTCAGTCGCAGTAGCCATGTTCCTTGAAATGGATGCTTCAAATTGCCAGTTTCGATGGGCTAAGATAGCTTGTCTTTCACCACATGGCACATGTTTATGTCTTAGTGGTCTAGTAGACATACGCAGTGAATCGGCATCCTCAGTCTGTGTTGAAGCTGGCAGGAACGAGTTACTGACGATATCAGGGATAACCCAATCGTAGGGGGTAACTGCGGATCCATCAGGTTCAATTGCATCTGTTGTAGGGTGTACAACCTCAGGGGTATATGTTGGGGACTCCATGGCAATGGACTCCTGACTCAATGTGTCAGCCAATAGTGCTCTACGTTTTCTTATGTACTCTATCTTTGACCCTTTCCGCTTTGGTGTATTATTACACAACCTAAGGCGTTCACGCCTAAACTCCCTCTCGGTGGGAGTTAAGTTTTTGTACCGCTCTCTAAAGTAGGCGGTCCTTTCCAAATTGTGGTTAGGCGTGTTACCAACAGTTTCATGCACACCGCCTGGAATAAGGCATGTATACGTTAAACCGCCTGAAATCAGCTGTTTTGCAAAATTAGTTGAGTGAACAGTCATGTACCTGGTGTTAGAAGGTCTCTCGTTGTGAAAACATCGTCTGCCTTGAATGTCTCATTCCTATGCAACCAATCGCTATCATCATCTTGATTCACATTTGGAACTGCCAAATCAACAATGGCAAAATGATTTTCATGGCTACAAATCTGTATTATAAAACAACGGGTGAAAAAATTGTGATAGGTATACCCGCAATACCTTGTGTTGCAAAGTTTGTGAAATCAATTGTGCTACAGCCATCTGAAAGACTAACTGCGAAACACAATGAAAACCAAAAATAAGATTAATAGACATTCACTAATCCACAAGAGGATCTATTAAAATAATTGTTACAATGATCATATACCTGAACCAAGATGGACATCTCCACTTATTTTAAAGTTAACCATCTCACATGTCTTCATATTAATGTCTTCTTTGTATATCACCCAAATACAAAAGAATACACGTCAACTTTGTATAAGGTACATGTAGGTATATAATAACAATTAGGAATTTAACTTTTTCATCACCTCTAGATGCCTCTGGATGTATAGGAGGTCCTTTATTTCGTTGGCTTACTTCACAACGTTTTCTACTTTTCTCATTTTTTGTTCAACGGTCATTGTGGCATATCTTTCCCTTTCCCATTGCCTCTTATGTTCCTTAGCATCGACATTTGGACCAAGCGATTTTGATCCATTTTCATCAGCTACAATATAACCTTGTGTATTAGTGTTCCCCTACATACTACGTTTCAAACGTTAATCGACACGCGTGTAATAACCTTTACCTATAGTAATGGTGTTTGAGATGTTTGTCAATGGTGTGCGACCATCATTATGTTCCATCTTATCTGTTTCTGTTGGTTCTGCGTTCTCCATAAAGAAACCCTATCATGGACAGTGGAATGGCTTAGTTAAGTTTTCACACAGTACTTGAGTAAGGGCTGATTTGGTGATCAGGGATCCTGAGGGGATCCATGGAGAGGAATTCCGCTTGCTATTCAAATAGCAAGGAGATTCCTCACCCATGGATTTAAATAGCAAGGGGATTCCTCCCCCATTCGATATCATTTGTATTTGTTTATAACATTTGAGGTTTTACATTTAGAAAACAAATACTTAATTCTTATGAGATATGAACACTTTATTCTTATGAGATATGAACAATCGACGTTTCTTCTAGTTCAAACTATCCTTTTAGTTCAAGCTTGAGGACGTGCGTTCACTCGGCAGGTGCTCTGCCGTGTCCAAGCGATTCAGTGGCCTGGTTCTTCAAATAGTGTCCATCTGGTTTTTCAAATCGTTTTCTTTTAGGTACCTTCCCATTCTGTGCCTTGGTATGAAAGACAACACTGGCTACCTGGTGATTCTTAAAAACACTTTCTTTCTGGAACTTCACAGCATGGGACCATCCATCCTTAGATGGCCTGACTACCTTTATGCATGTGTCCATCTAGTGGATTTTCTATTTACTTAGTGCTATGGGATTGGGGATCGCTTATGCTGTTATTTTTTAGGAGGAAATGATGCGAGGGAAGTCAGGATATGATGAACACCTGAATGAACCCCTCCATATATTGGTTGAGGCAGAGCTACCTGTTGAAATCATTGATGCGCGCCTGATGCAAGCCCGCGAGATCCTTGAAGATCTGCTAAAGCATGTGGTATGCCATTAACACCTTTATCCTTTTTAAAACACTTGGCTTGCTTGCTTGCTTTGAGTCCATCTTGAAGAACCGGTACCTAAGTACTTGTTTTCTACTCCGCAGGATGAATCCCATGACTACTTCAAGAAGCAACAGCTATGGGAGCTTGCGATGCTTAATGGCACCCTTCATGAGGAAGGGATGTAGAGATCCGGTTCAGCGTCCCCTTTCCACAACAGCCTTGGGATGAAGAGAGCCAAGATAAGGGGGTAATGAACATAGCTGCAAGCATCATGAAGGAAGAACCAAATGAATCTATTCTGAGACCGATCCTGTGTGCACATGGGGTTGCCTTGCTTGGCTACTGTACTGGCCTAGTACGGCCTCGAGCCACCAGCATCAGGGCGGCCGTACCCAGACGAGCAAATGCAGCAACAAGTGAGCATGAAGCTACAAAGAGAAAACACGCCAATGCTGGCAAGCAAGGAACCTGACAGTCAGTAGCCTCGTACCCTGATGGTGATGGATGCAAATCGGTGTTCTCAAAAGTTGCAGGAGCTCAGTAGCAAGAAAGCCAATGTGAAAAAGAAACAAAAGATGTAGAATGGTAAGAAAATCAGCACAAAAGGTGTTTGCAACATATAAAATGAGGTCAATAAAATTGAGATGAAGCAAAGCAGCAGTTCAGTTGATCCAAAAATAGATGTCTTGGACATGGTTAGCAGATGGGTTGATTTTGAAGAAAAGGAGAGGCAGAAGAGCAGTAAATAGGTTGGGTTGAAAGAAAAGCTGAAGTCATGGCCTATACCTGAAGTGCACATAGTATACACGAGGAGAAACCGCAAGCAACACAAGAAGGAACTAGGAGATGAAGTAACTGGTGCTACTCCGAGAACAGAGTACCATATGCCTGCCAGATATGGCTGTTTGAACCAAGTATGTCCTGATGCAGGCTCTGACAAAATTTCTGATCCTGATGCAGATTTCTACAGTGTTCCTGATGTAGATTTTTCAAGTTTTGGTGATCATTCTGAAAGTTCATTTCAAAATGATCAAGCTTGGGCCATGTATGATGAGGAAGATGGTGTGCCTCGCTATTATGCTTTGATCAGAAAAGTCATTTCCACTCGCCCTTTTAAAGTTAGACTGGTCCACCTCAAAGCAAACGACTCTAATGAGTTCGAAGTCTCCAGTTGGCTCTCGTGTGGATACTCCAAGACCTATGGTGAGTTCAAGGTTGATGTGTTCAAGTTTGATGCCTCGCTATTTTCAGTTAGTGTTTAAGCCTATTCACAACGCAACGAGAAACTAGAGGATACCAAGGGAAGAGATGATGTGTTTTTTACACCAAGTGCCATTCTATGTCCTTACTGGAGAAGAAGCTCACAATGCTCCCAAGGGGTGCTATGAATTGGATCCAGGCTCAACTCCACAGGAGCTTCTCCATGTAGTTCCACCATCTGGCGATGCTAAATAAGTTTGCACTAATCTTGTTCATGTTATTATTCAGGAATTCCACGCATGTTAGACAAAATACAAAGTTTATATTTTTTCTCATAATATAATATAGATTTGGAGACTATTTGCATTATCTAAATATGTGTAACCCATACAGATTATTGCGGGAATTCAATTTTTCGCAAAAAATATTTATTAATCATGGGAACAAAAAATTCACAAAATATCTCTTATTAAACCCATGTCATAGGTATTACAAACAAAATTCATAGGCATACAAGTTTGCCTCATGTTGCTTTTGGTTGATCAATAACAGTACGACACGTATTCTATCATTATAGAATCTATCTACGCCTAAACATAGTCCCAATTATTGCTCTTTGTGAATTTGTAAAATCTATCTACGCCTTTGTTCTTCAAGAAATGTAACAGCAAACTGACGGTTGTTCCGCGCCACCAAAGCTTTTTGAATTGCTGCAATGAATGCCACAATTAATCACATCTACACGTAGTTCATGATATAATGAGAACAATCACGATTTAAATGTAACTAATTTTTAGAATATACTTACATCCAAAATGATGGGTGTAGTGATGGAACGGATTGAAGTGTATTGCGGTATGATCCGAAGACTCGAGGCACTCTAGAATTACACATTTAAATCTCCATTACGAATCATTATAAAGCAAAACTTAGTGACAGATGTGTTTGAAAGGCGTAAAGACATGTTGTACCTTGTCTTCTGAACCGTCTAAACATAGTCCCAATTATTATGCCATAATCCTCCTTAGCCAACGCTCAGCGGAGTGCATTTTGTTTAGTAGATCACCCCAAACTTTAATGATATGTAAAGACCCCCTACGACATTGATTTTAGTAAGAATAGGTTAGTAATTAGATTTGAATATATATACACTGAAAGTAGCCTAGAGGGGGGTGAATAGGCTACACCTGAAATTTTTCACTAAAAACTTCGAGAAAGGTTAACTTAAAGTTGCACTGGTGCAAACCGGTTCAGTTGATTTTGTTCACAACTGAACAAGTTTGAACCTGCTCAACTTAGATAAACAAATATTATGAAGTAGTGAAAGATTTTGCTAATGACTTGCCCTACGCAAGATCTACTCGAATAGATAATATGAACCAACCAACAAATTTAAAGTGCTTAACAAGAACACACAAGAACACGCGATATAACCCGAGGTTTGGCAACCACCACAAAGGTGTCCTACTCCTCGTTGAGGAGCCCACAAAGGGCCGGGTCTTTTCCAACCCTAATCCTCCACAAGCCGACCACAAAGGTCAAGGCAATCTCTTCTCAAATATGCTCAGAGAGCGGGTGATACAAACTTCTTGGGGTCGTCCACAAATTTGGAGACTCCCAAGCAACCTCTAACCGTCAAGGAACACGAGGTTCCAAGAGTAACAAATCCGCACAAGGTTAAGTTTGCAATGAGCTCAAGAACAAAGAGAATAGGAGAATCGAGATGAAAATGATAGCATGTTAGATCGAGTTCACCTCACACCAAGGATCCTTCAAGCAATTGAAGGAGATGTGATTGCGGGTGTGAAAGGTGAAATGAATGCACTTGTTGAGAGTTTGGTCAGCCAAGATTTCGTAGGAGGAGCTGAAGTAAATGAGAGAGAGAGTGTGAGGGGGTATATAAAGGATCCCCCAAAAGCTGGCAGCCATTGGGAGAAAAAGAGTAAAAACCAACCGGTTTTTAGACCGGTTGAACCGGTTTCTACCAGGGGGATCCCGGTTCACAAACCTACTCAGCCGGAGACTCGACCGATTTCAAAACCGGTTGAGTAAGGGAAAAATCTGGTTGAACCGGTTTTCCCAAAAAATCTGCAGCGACTTTTTCTGACAGCTCTGACTGTCAGACAGGTCAGAGCAGGGGTGGCAGAGGAACAGTCCCAAAACCGGTTGAACCGGTTTCAGGACCGGTAGAACCGGTTTCCAGGGTTGAAACCAAATTTTGAGTGTTTTGAGGAGGAGAAAAGTGGAGTTTTTGTGGGAAGTAAAATTGGTCTTTCTCAAGGGCATTCATGATCTAGAAAAATATTCTCAAGGATGTTTTCAAAGGGTTTTGAACTTAGCTCATTGCATAACTTACTTAACCATTGCGGATCCCTCTTAATTGTACGGCGATTCCTATAACTCAAGAACTGTAAAAAGAGTACCGCCGTTGTTTCAAAGCACTTGGAGCACGCCATTTGATGTGGAATTTTAAATCTGTAGTCCTTTTTATTTTTATGCTCGTAAGATCTGTGCTTCTCCTGTCTGTAGAATTACTACGTACATGCTAGGAGCAAACTTGTTAGAATCTCTGTTTGTTTTGTCATTTAATCACCAAAACCCTCAATTAGGGTTGATTGCACTTACAATCTCCCCCTTTTTGGTGATTGATGCCAAAACAAACTAGAGTAGAGATAAACATTAAAAATTACGAGTACTTGCGAGATAAAAGCATTTATGTATGTGTTGCTCCCCCTAAATATGTGCATAAGTTTTATGATATTAACATTGACTTGATATGTCAATTTGCAACATTTTTAGAGAGAGTGAACAATCAACACCATACACAAACCAATGAGGGATGAAACATAATTGTAGACTGTGATGATAGAAAGAGTAAAATTACACATACAAACTCATTATTGCATAGCATATGATATGAAAAGTTACTACTGCTATTACAATAATGATATCATATCGCATCACATCATAAAAAGTTTATGGCTACAGAGCCATGCATGCATCACAAATTATTACAAACCAGTGTTCGTTACATAAATAGGAGGAACTGCCATGATGATAAGAAACCTTCTCCCCCTTTTTGGCAACAAGAACCAAAAGAGGAGAGAGCCATCAACACAAGATCACCAGTTTGGAGGAGGCTGATGAGGAGCAAAGAAGTGGTGTGCCAGGTGAGATGCGAAGTGTTCTTCCCCAGACTGATCCGGGGGAGGAGCACTTCCAGAAGGATCCTGGGGCGGAGGGTGGGAGGATGATTGACCCGGATCCCCATAGTAGGGAGGTGGGGCAAACTGCTCGCGGTCATCGAAGTAGGTTTCTTCTTCTTCTTCGTCTTCTGCTGACATGAAGGGCACCCCATAGGTCTGCTGGTGCCACTCATTTATCTCCGGGGGAGGAGGATGGAGAGGCACGTCAGGCGAGCGAGGGGCAAAGGGCATACCCATGGAAGAAGCTTGACGACGAAGATTGTCGTTCGTCTCCCGCTGACGCCTTGCCAGCTCATGAACATCCGCAGAAATGTTCCGGCACATGGAGAAAAATGCCGCAATCCCGTGGGCCAAGCGGGAACCATCCCTCGGCCACGACCTCGACCATGGCCACGACCATGTGGCATGGGAGATCCGCGGCCAGGGGAGGGACGCGAGGCACCGGCAGGAGCAGCAGCAGTAGGACCAGCAGACGGACCAGCAGAGGTATGAGCACGGGAGCTGGAAGGGGCTTTCCTTAAGCGCCCTGCTGGATTGTTGGGGTCAATCCAGAAAGGGGTATATGATTGATGTCTTGTACTTTGATCATATCGAAACTAGGTCACAACTTCAATCATCTTCATGATATTCAATGGAAAGCAGGCATCATGAATGATTTCCTGCCAGATCATATCAAAGACGTTGATACTCTCTGAGCTGCTGGGCTTCATGAAAGAGAGCAAAACCTTGCTCTCGCTAAGAATTTTCATCTGATTACCCCCTTTTGGAATGAGGGTCATCCGGCCGAGGGAGTTGATGTATCTGTAATACTTGTGTACGTTGGAGGACTCCCAAAATTTCCCAGACTCATAGAGATGAAGGTCTCTGGCTTCATCTCTAATAGGTTGGCGGAAATCATGAATCTTTATCTTATCCCCAGAAATATCATTGTCAGTGAATCCAAGAATGTGAGCAAACCGACGGTAGCTCACCTTGTACCAGCTTCCCTCAATGTAGAAGTTAAGATAAGGATAGTTGTATGGACTATCCTCATCCGCCAGCTTAACCCACAGAGTTGAGTAAAACTGGGCAATCACTTCATCATTCCAATCATATTGGAATGTCATTATCTCCTTCATTTTCTTTCTTTCACAGGCCCTCAATGCCTGTGTCATCTCTGGGTCCCCAATTGCCTCACATCCTTCCCAGTTGATATAGCATTGATGTAGGATGGGTTGATGTTTCTTGGGGAGGATCACAGTGTTGTAAAAATCCACATGATGAAGCGTCCAAAAATGGTTCCCATCAATCCTGGCATCACGAAGGCGTAATGCAGGATTCTAGAAACGGATGTCCTGCAGAAGAGCAGAACCTCCACTGGCAGTGAAATCAGTCACTGGCTCATTTCCAGCGCGACGGGCCTCCACCCGGTGGAGGACCAAACCTCAAATAACAGGGGCATGGGCAGTGAAAGCTCTCTTGTGGGTTTTGGTGTTTGGATGATAACTCAATTAAAGGACTAACAAGTGTGCTAAGTGTTGAACAGGTGCTTAATGTAAAGCTGACAGGGTTCAACACAAGTGAACAAATGTGATGGTCCAAGAACTGGATTATGGATACATGATGGACATCACAAGTAAGATGGACATTGCAAAAGTGATACTCGGTTATGTAGCTTGGAGACAACTGATCAAGCCAAGGACGAAGCAAGAAGAGCTTCGAGGTACCAAGTGCACGGGAGAAGGTCAAGGAGGCTGAGGAACCCAAAGCCAAGGGTGAAGAAAAAGGCTTGCAAAGTCAAGGGTGATCGAGTTGAGAACAGCTACGGCACATCAAGGATCACTACATAAGGACGTGACTTACAACCAATGAGGTAATAGCTATAGTTATGTGGTGTAAGTCATAAGGCTCAAGATCAAGCTCTAAGAAGGAGATCAAGGTCACTAGAAGGAGATCAAGTGTCAAAACCAGAACGGGAAGCAGCCCAAAAGAGCTAAGTTCATCTTGATCTTTAGCTTGGGTTGTTCCTATGTTTGGAGATGTTCTATGTGACCTTTGCAGGATGTTGGAGCTAAGAAATGTCAATCTAGATCAAGTCAAGCCGACTTGATGATTTATGAGTCCAACATCAAAGCTCAAGCATGTGAAACGCTATAGATGTAATAATTAAGAGAAGGTATGTTTCTAGACTTAGTACATTGGTTTTTGTGTACTAACATATTTGTCTAAGTGTTAGAAACAGAAAGAAGAAGAAAAGAAAGAGGTGCAAAAGGCTTGGCTGTGTACAGCCAAGACTCAGCTCAGTCTGGCACACCGGACTGTCCGGTGGTGCACCGGACAGTGTCCGGTGCGCCAGGTTAAACTCCGGCAAACAGGTCGCTCTCGGGAGGAGTCGGCGGCATACGACTATAAATCACCGGACTGTCCGGTGAGTCGGCTGCGGCGAAGTCGCCGCTCTTGGGAGAAGTCGAGCGACGTTCGGTTATAATTCACCGGACTGTCCGGTGGTGCACCGGACTGTCCGGTGAGCCAACGGTCGGCTGGGCCAACGGTCGACCGCGCAATCCGCGCGTGACGTGTGGCCGAGCCAACGGTCAAATGGGGGCACCGGACTGTCCGGTGTGCACCAGACAGTGTCCGGTGCGCCAACGGCTCCAGGACAGCAACGGTCGACTGCTCCATTTATGGAAGGAAATCAGGCACCGGACTGTCCAGTGCACCACCCGACAGAAGGCAAGATTTGCCTTCCTGGATTGCTTCCAATGGCTCCTAGGCCCCTTGTGCCTATAAAGGGACCCCTAGGCGCCTCAAGCAAAGTACAAGTGCAGCCAACAAGTGTAGACATCACTCGAATCAATTCTCACTCTCCCTCTTGTGTGTAACTCTATAGTTTGTGTAGAAGGCACAACTATAAGCCTTTAGAGAGAGGAGAAATGCTGCTAAGAGCTAGAGCAAGGTCTTGAGCGTATCGTTACTCTACCGAGATGCTGCCGAGAAGTTTGTAAGCAGCCACGGTGTTGTTGTAACCCAACTCAATAGTGAAAGGCTCTATCTGTCATATTGACAGATCTAAGCAAACGGAGGAAGGAGTTGAAATAGACTCCAAGCCCAGGTGTGGCTAACTCCAACGAGGACTAGGCAAGCGTTTCAGGCTTGGCCGAACCTCGGGATAAATCCTTGCGTCTGTGTGCTCTGACTTTTTGAGATAGGATCTTCTATTCCACTGCAACCTACTCGAAGGGTCTTCACTCCACTGCGTTCTAGTCTTCGAGTAGAGTAAGAATTTAAGTTTTAAATTAATAAGTTTTATTCGCCTATTCACCCCCCTCTAGGCGACATCCAGATCCTGTTCCCGGGCATAAGGGAACTCTCAATTGGTATCAAAGCTAGGCCTCTCCAGCGTGGGCTTAGCCGTCTAGAGATAACGATGTCGTCACAAGAGGTAACTGTAGAACTTCTTTTAGGCGATGGTTCTAATTACAAATCTTGGTCTGTCTCTATTTACAAAGCTTTCATGAATGTTGATTCTGATTTGAGACAGATCTTTAGTAGAAGTATTTTTCCCTCTGATTTTAGTAAAAATCCTTCTAATGAAGAACTAAGATGTTTATCTCTCAATCACCATGCTTGCAACATCTTAGTTGACTCTCTTTCTAGAAGTGCTTATTTTGCCATCATGAGCAGTGATAGTGATCTATTTGTTGATGCTCATGATTTATGGAATAGAATTAAAGAAAAATATTCTGTGACAAACTATGATGCTCCTACTCCCTATATTACTTGTGTTACTAACCATTCAGAGGGAGAAGAACAAGAACGATGGCACCCAAACGATGAATCCACCTCGTCGACAGGTTTGTTCTCCACTAGTGATAAATGTTTTATTGCTAACAATGACGGTGGAGACGAAAGCCATTATGAGAAGAAATATGAGGATGATAGCGAGGATGAATCTTCATCATCACAAGGTACATTTTACTATATTGTTTCCACTGACATTAATGACAGGGAAAATGAGACCGATGATGTGGAAGAAGAGGAGATTCGCCTTTTCTACAACCATCTCAACAAAGCGGACAAAGCTCTCTTGGTTAAGTTGTTGAGAAGGAACAAGGAACAAGGTGAGACGCTTCTCAGGCTAGAGGAGACTCTCATCAAAACAAACAACAGCCTGGAGAAGATGACCAAAGAACATGAGGAGCTAAGGTGCTCTCATGATGTCTTGGTCCAACGGTATGATTCAATGTTAATTGAGCAAAGTAATAATGATGACGCTCTATCTAATGTTGCTCAACTTAAAACTGAAAATTCTATGCTTAGAAGTCAAGTAGAAACAATGAATTTAGAAAAGCTTGCTCTTAGTGAAAAGTATGATACGTTGTCATACTCTCATAGTAAACTAGTTGATGATTATATTATGCTCGATATTGCTCATGAGGTAGTAATTACTAGTTTAAACTCATATGAACCTCATTCTTGCACTAGTAATCAA
The DNA here is from genome assembly GCA_029449295.1 of Zea luxurians. NCBI lineage: Eukaryota > Viridiplantae > Streptophyta > Magnoliopsida > Poales > Poaceae > Zea > Zea luxurians. The sequence continues at coordinate 131,387,460 of JAOPSE010000007.1, forward strand.
TTGGTCAAAATATTATCATGTGCTGACCTCCACCGCCCCAAGAAAGGCCAATCTTTGTTTGAGAAACAAGTTGCAGGATCAAAAAGGAAATTGCTTGGGAACAAGAAACAAAGACAATTAAGGAGAAGATGCCTTGCTCGACTTCCGCAAGATATCTACGAACACGTGGTGAAGAAGCTTGAGGAAGGAGAAACCGCAGCAAGGGTCAAACTCCATGAGAAGGATGTTCCCAAAGCAATAAATAAAGAAATCAACATGAACAAGGGAAAAGGTAAAAATTCAATTAATCATGTTGTTTGCACTGATCATCTCTCCATGTCATTTAAGTACAAAAAGGGAAAAGAAAAAAGGAGGTGCTTCAAGTGCAAGAAGTTAGGCCACCTCATCGCGTCTTGTCCGTACCAAGACAAGAATAAAGGGACAAGGAGTTGTTTTGGATGCAACAATCAGGACCACACGATCACTTCATGTCCGGTCATGAAGAATCAAGAATGTGCATCCTCCAAGGTGACCCTCACCATGGAAAATGACAAACAACAAGCGTCATGTTAGGTTGAGCGATGCTTCTGCTACAAGTGTAGTGAGCAGGGTCATCTATCCAAGGTATGTTATAAAGGTAAGATTCCTAAGCAAGTGAATTTGTCTCAATTTTATTCGCATAGGAGACCCAAATCATACACTTGTGCTAGATCTATAACGAGATCACCTAGAACTAGCACAAAGGCAATTTGGGTACCAAAGGCACATTTAGATGATCATTATGGACCCATCCCGAGATGGGTACCAAACTATGCTAACTAGACCATGCAGGTGCCTTGAGATGGACTGGAGACCATGGGAGAGCTTAAGACGGTTATCTAAAACTCTATGCTTAAGCTGTTAATTGTTTTGGTGTTTATTGACCCAAGGTTGAATTATTGTGAGACACTAATCTCATGTTCATCTCAAGTGAAATAAGGTGTATAGGTCCTTAATCATTATTGGTGAATCAAATAAAGGACCTTGACAAGATTCTTCCACTTGCTCTCCATAGGATGGTACCCTTGTATCGTACTCTCAATTGGTATCTTATCATTGCTTAATCATTCTTTGGGTAACTTATCATTTGAGATATCCTTCATGATTAACTCTTGTTGTGTTCATGAATAAACCTGCATCCCGTTGTGAGTTATGCTATATGGTTTTATGATTAGTTTGTGTGAAAATATGACATATTGCTTAGTTTATATGATGACCCTATTGTGGCACTATGTGTTATGTCTCTAATGCATTCTCTCGAGCTATGAAGTAATAATAGGGAACTTTCAGTTGGTTTGTGGTAATAACTGGTGCTCTCATGGCCATACTAGTAAAAGGCAAAGGTATGGAAAATGGAACTGTGCAATTTTATTGAATATCTTGAAGTTCCATTGATTGTGATCATAGCTGTGTTCTAGTGTACCTAAAGAACCTTCTTAACTATGCTTAAGACATGATCGTGTTGTCTTTCAATTGGTTTATGTAATGCAATGATAGTTAAGTATGAAGCATGTCTAAGTTGCGTGTAAAAGTTAGACTTCCTGTGAGTATTCAATTGGCTTAGGTGCTCCTGAGGCATGCATTGTTGTATTTAGTTAACCTTTCATTTAGCCTTCAATTTGTATTAAGTGGCTTTTGGTATTTAATTGATATCTCTTTGGGATGAAAGTGATAGAGTGTGCCTAGACCAAGGTATGTTGTGATCCCCTCTAGTTCTGAGGAAGCTAGAATGTGCAAAGTGCAAGTCATTCAAATACTTGATGCACAACTTGAGGGGGAGCATACATAACTTGTGTCTTTTGAGACTAACTGTTTCTTGAGCAATCTTGTACAATCTCAAGGTGGAAAAGAGAAGATGAGCATGAAATGGAGCAATCAAGACTTAGGTACCTCTCAACAAGAAAAGGTCAGGATAAAGGATCAGGCACAAGTGTGAAGGAACTCATGGTAAAGGTACAACATGAGGTATTGACCTTTTGCGTATTTGTATCTTAATTTTCCTCCAATGCTTCTGCTGTATATGTTTAATGTGTAAGGGGGAGTAATGTTAGTGTGTTGCATTTTACCTGCTTAATACCCTGCTGTCCCTTGACATCATCTTATGTTCTTGCTTGAATATGGTTTTGGTATTTGATGTCAAAGGGGGAGAATTTGTGCATTAAAGCTCACCTCGACCTGAGAAGAAAGCTTATCTTAAATGTGAAGAGGGTGAAGATTAATTTTTTGTGTGCTAAAGGACCTAAAGGGGTTTCCTTGAGTTCCTTTGATGTTAAGGAAGAATGTGGTAGTTTTGTAGTTTTGTTGATAATACTTATCATATGCTTATTGTTGTACTATATGGTAATAATGCATAATTAGTGCTTCCGTTGATATGAATCAATTGGTATCTATTGTGTTTGTCCTGTAATAGATATTCATATGGTTCTGGTGCTTTAAATTGGTATCTTAGTTTAAATTGGTATCTTAATGGTGAATAGTGGTAGGTTGATATTCCTGTGATATATCCACTTAAGTGAATGGTGTTTAACTTTGATTCTATGCATTTGTGTCATGGTTTGGTCCTTGGCACAATGCATCCCACAGGTGCTAAGGTGTAGAAATGTTTCGATTTAGCCTAAGTATGTGCATATTGGCATTTAAGGCCAAAGCTAAGTTTTTAATGCAAGCACATATTTAGGGGGAGCATTCTACAATCTTAGAACTCATTTTGTGCTTTAAATTTCACTCTTATGTAAGCTTTAATTGTGTTGCCATCAATCACCAAAAAGGGGGGAGATTGAAAGCTCTCTTGTGGGTTTTGGTGTTTGGATGACAACTCAATTAAAGGACTAACAAGTGTGCTAAGTGTTGAACAGGTGCTTAATGTAAAGCTGACAGGGTTCAACACAAGTGAACAAATGTGATGGTCCAAGAACTGGATTATGGATACATGATGGACATCACAAGTAAGATGGACATTGCAAAAGTGATACTCGGGTGTGTAGCTCGGAGACAACTGATCAAGCCAAGGACGAAGCAAGAAGAGCTTCGAGGTACCAAGTGCACGGGAGAAGGTCAAGGAGGCTGAGGAACCCAAAGCCAAGGGTGAAGAAAAAGGCTTGCAAAGTCAAGGGTGATCGAGTTGAGAACAGCTACGGCACATCAAGGATCACTACATAAGGACGTGACTTACAACCAATGAGGTAATAGCTACAGTTATGTGGTGTAAGTCATAAGGCTCAAGATCAAGCTCTAAGAAGGAGATCAAGGTCACTAGAAGGAGATCAAGTGTCAAAACCAGAATGGGAAGCAGCACAAAAGAGCTAAGTTCATCTTGATCTTTAGCTTGGGTTGTTCCTATGTTTGGAGATGTTCTATGTGACCTTTGCAGGATGTTGGAGCTAAGAAATGTCAATCTAGATCAAGTCAAGCTGACTTGATGATTTATGAGTCCAACATCAAAGCTCAAGCATGTGAAATGCTATAGATGTAATAATTAAGAGAAGGTATGTTTCTAGACTTAGTACATTGGTTTTTATGTACTAACATATTTGTCTAAGTGTTAGAAACAGAAAGAAGAAGAAAAGAAAGAGGTGCAAAAGGCTTGGCTGTGTACAGCCAAGACTCAGCTCAGTCTGGCACACCGGACTGTCCGGTGGTGCACCGGACAGTGTCCGGTGCGCCAGGTTAAACTCCGGCAAACAGGTCGCTCTCGGGAGGAGTCGGCGGCATACAGCTATAAATCACCGGACTGTCCGGTGGTGCACCGGACAGTGTCCGGTGAGTCGGCTGCGGCGAAGTCGCCGCTCACGGGAGAAGTCGGGCGACGTTCGGTTATAATTCACCGGACTATCCGGTGGTGCACCGGACTGTCCGGTGAGCCAACGGTCGGCTGGGCCAACGGTGGTCGCGCAATCCGCGCGTGACGCGTGGCCGAGCCAACGGTCAGATGGGGGCACCGGACTGTCCGGTGTGCACCGAACAGTGTCCGGTGCACCAACGGCTCTAGGACTGCAAAGGTCGACTGCTCCATTTATGGAAGGAAATCAGGCACCGGACAGTGTCTGGTGGTGCACCGGACTGTCCGGTGCACCACCCGACAGAAGGCAAGATTTGCCTTCCTGGATTGCTTCCAACGGCTCCTAGGCCCCTTGTGCCTATAAAAAGGACCCCTAGGCGCCTCAAGCAAAGTACAAGTGCAGCCAACAAGTGTAGACATCACTCGAATCAATTCTCACTCTCCCTCTTGTGTGTAACTCTATAGTTTGTGTAGAAGGCACAACTATAAGCCTTTAGAGAGAGGAGAAGTGCTGCTAAGAGCTAGAGCAAGGTCTTGAGCGTATCGTTACTCTACCGAGATGCTGCCGAGAAGTTTGTAAGCAGCCACGGTGTTGTTGTAACCCAACTCAATAGTGAAAGGCTCTATCTGTCATACTGACAGATCTGAGCAAACGGAGGAAGGAGTTGAAATAGACTCCAAGCCCAGGTGTGGCTAACTCCAACGAGGACTAGGCAAGCGTTTCAGGCTTGGCCGAACCTCGGGATAAATCCTTGCGTCTGTGTGCTCTGACTTTTTGAGACAGGATCTTCTATTCCACTGCAACCTACTCGAAGGGTCTTCACTCCACTGCGTTCTAGTCTTCGAGTAGAGTAAGAATTTAAGTTTTAAAGTAATAAGTTTTATTCGCCTATTCACCCCCCCTCTAGGCGACATCCAGATCCTGTTCCCGGGCATAAGGGAACTCTCAGGCAGGGGGAAGATCAACCTCATCATCTTTCCCACCCTCATCATCACTTGTTGCTTCCCATGCATGAGGGTTTGTCGTGGGTCGGGATCGACCGGATGGATTCTGGGCCATCCGACCACGACCACCATGAGACCCGGAGGCCTCACCACCCTGCATGACTTTGCCAATTCCTCGCCCCCGCTTGGATCTGGCGCGTGGGGGAGTATCTCCATGGATCTCTTGGTCGTCAGAAGAGTCGGATTCAACCACAGATAGATTCCTTCTACGCACCATCCTTAAAAAGAGAAGATAGAACCTATGATGAGCAAGGATCTTAACAACCACACTTGAGTAGAGACGTGTATGATATTGAGCATGCACTTCAACCGTTCATGCGAGCGGTTCAACTACAACGAACAATATCAAACCGCTAAACTCAAACAATGTTCGTGATAAATGAGGATAATCTAAGTGTTGCAAGCACTTAAACTAAAATGTACCCAACGAATGATACACTAGATAATCAAGAATGAGTGGGATTGAGAAAAAGAGAGATGAACTAGAACAATACCTCGATCCGGAGTTTGAATCAAGAAATCCCAACAAGATCGAGGGAGATGATGGAGAACGCCGAGATGAACGGATTTCCAACAAAATTTCCAAAGATTGAATGGCACAAGTGGGTTTTGGAGTGGTGAAAGTGTGGAGGAGAGAGAGAGGAAAGAGTAGGCGGCGTCGGCTGGAATAAGAAACTGAGAAGAAGATAAGAGAGGAAGGGGAGAGAAATAGGGGAGGGGCCGGCCGGTCAACAGACAGAAAACCGGTTCAACCGGTTTCTGGTCAGACTGCACAGTAAAAGCGCGCAGAAAAAGGTATTGACTGCGCGGATTCTGTGGCAGACTGACAGCGCAGTCTGCAAGACTGACGGCGCAGACTGCGGCGCTGACTGACAGCACAGACGCGGAGGGGGGCAAAACCGGTTCAACCGGTTTTTATACCGGTTCAACCGGTTTCCACCAGAGGAAAACCGGTTGAGTGATCTACTCAGCCGATTTACTCAACCAGTTTTCAGATATTGCCCAAAAAGGCTATAATAGCACTTAGCAAAAATGACATGAGTGATTTTAATGAAACAAATAGTGTTTCTCATGACATATTGCGCAAATAATCAATTTATATCCATCAAATTTGATCAAAATTTTAGTTTTTAAGACACGTTTCGAGAATCCAAGATATTTAGTTCACTCCTAAGAAAGCAAAACCTAGTCTCATCAAGTGGTTTTGTGAAGATATCAGCTAGTTGATTTTCGGTGCTCACATGAAACAATTCGATATCTCCTTTGGCTTCGTGGTCTCTCAAGAAATGATGTCTAATGTCAATATGTTTGGTTCTAGAGTGTTGCACTGGATTGTTTGCTAGTTTTATGGCACTCTCATTGTCACACAATAGTGGAATCTTGTTAAACTCACAACCAAAATCTCTCAGGGTTTGCTTCATCCATAACAACTGTGCACAGCATGCCCCAGCTGCTATGTACTCAGCTTCTGCAGTGGAAAGTGCAACACAATTTTGTTTCTTGGAACTCCATGACACTAAGTACCGCCCAAGGAATTGGCAAGTCCCAGTAGTGCTTTTTCGATCTACTTTGCAACCGGCATAATCTGAGTCAGAGTAGCCAAGCAAATCGAAAAGGGAGCCTTTAGGGTACCATAAGCCTAGATTTTGGGTGTGCACTAAGTATCTTAGGATTCTCTTAATGGCAACAAGATGACAATCTTTAGGATTAGCTTGAAAGCAAGCACACATGCAAACACTCAACATTATATCAGGTCTAGATGCACACAAATAAAGTAGTGACCCTATCATTGATCTATATAACTTTTGATCTACAGGTTTACCTTCTTCATTTATGTCGAGGTGTCCATTTGATGACATTGGAGTCTTAGCGTGCTTTGCCTTTTCCATACCAAACTTCTTGAGCATATCTTGCTTATATTTAGTTTGGCATAGAAAAGTACCTTCCTTGAGTTGTTTGACTTGAAATCCCAGGAAGTATTTAAGCTCACCCATCATAGACATCTCAAACCTGTTCGTCATTACTTTGCTAAACTCTTCACAAAATTTTTCATTAGTACTACCAAATATAATGTCATCAACATATATTTGGCACATAAATAATTCATTGTCAACTTTGCGAGTAAATAATGTAGAGTCAGCTTTTCCTATTGTAAACCCATTCTTAATTAAAAAATCTTTAAGGCAATCATACCAAGCTCTAGGGGCTTGTTTAAGCCCGTAGAGTGCCTTGTGAAGTAGATAGACATGATTTGGCTTCCTTGGGTCTTCAAAGCCCGGCGGTTGCTCCACATAGACCCTCTCTTGTAGTGGACCATTTAGAAACGCGCTTTTGACGTCCATTTGATATAGCTTGAAATCATGGTTAGTAGCATAGGCAATTAATATTCTTATTGACTCTAACCTTGCTACCGGCGCATATGTTTCACCAAAATCAAGTCCTTCCACTTGAGTGTAGCCTTGAGCAACCAACCATGCTTTATTTCTTGTAACCACGCCATGCTCATCTTGTTTGTTCCTAAAGACCCATTTTGTCCCAATCACATTTTGCTTGGGTCTTGGAACCAAGGACCAGACTTCATTCCGAGTGAAGTTGTTCAATTCCTCTTGCATGTCAATTATCCAATCCGGATCACCCAACGCTTCTTCAACCTTAAGTGGATCAAGAGAGGAAACAAACGAGTAAAATTCACAAAAATTTGCTAGACGAGATCGAGTTGTTACCCCTCTCCTGATGCTACCCAGGATGTTGTCCACCGGATGATCTCTTTGAATAGTGTGATGAACTCGAGGATGAGGCACTGATGGTTGTCTTTGAATTTGTTCCTCCTCATCATCTACTTGATCAATAGCCACTTCACCATCAATACTTTCATGTTCATCTTCTACCACCGTTGGCATCCTTTGGGGTTGATGATTTTCTTCAAGATTTGGATGACTTGAGGTTGATGGGTTTGCTTGGGTGGAGGATTTGTCACCCACCACCTTTGCACCCACATCAAAAACCACATTGGTCATCCATAAAGTTCCTTCATCATCATCCTTCTCTTGAGGTCTTACCTCACCTATTGCAAGTCTCTTTATAGCCTCACAAGGTGGTTCTTCATTTCCTGCAGTGCCATTAGAAACGTGCCCTTGCGAGCCATTAGACTCATCAAATGTCACGTCTATCGCTATTTCAACAAGACCGGTGGTATTGTTGAAAATGCGATATCCATGCGCATTTGATGCATAACCAAGCAAGAAACCCTCGTCCACTCTAGGAGCAAACTTTGAGCTCTTGACTTTCTTGTTTAGAATAAAACATTTACAACCAAATACTCTAAAATAATCAACTTTAGGTTTGTTACCAGTGAGAAGTTCATAAGTTGTCTTCTTGTAGATCTTATGAAGATAGAGACGGTTGATTGCATGACAGGCGGTGTTAACCGCTTCTACCCAAAAGTTGTCAGGTGTCTTGTACTCATCTAACATAGTTCTAGCTGCTTCAATTAGAGTTCAGTTCTTTCTTTCCACAACACCATTTTGTTGTGGAGTATAAGGAACCGAGAACTCATGTTTGATTCCTTCTTCACCTAAGAATTCTTCAACACCTGTGTTCTTGAATTCCGTCCCATTATCACTCCTCACTTTCTTGATTTTGAGCTCAAACTCATTTTGAGCCCTTCTCATGAATTTCTTCAAAGTTTCTTGAGTTTCACCTTTATCACTTAAAAAGAAAACCCAGGTGAAACGAGAATAATCATCAATAATGACTAAACCATACTTACTACCACCAATGCTGATGTAAGCCACAGGTCCGAAGAGGTCCATGTGAAGAAGCTCCAGTGGCCTTTTTGTTGTAACCACATTCTTTGATTGATGTGGGACTCCATGTTGCTTTCCTGCTTGGCATGCGCCACAAACCCTATCTTTCTCAAACACAACATTTGTTAGTCCAATAATGTGACCATCCTTTTGAAGTTTGGCCAAGTTCCTCATGCCAACATGAGCTAGCCGGCGATGCCAAAGCCAACCCCTGTCAGATTTTGCCACTAAACAAGTCTTAGGCGTCACTCTACTTGTTGTGAAATCAACAAGATAGAGTTTGCCCTTCAAGCGACCTGTAAAGGCAACAGAGGAATCCTCCCTTCTAAGGATCTTCACATCCACATCAGAAAATAAGCAATTATAACCCATTCCACAAAGTTGTGAAACGGACATCAAATTGTAGCTTAAAGAATCTACAAATAAAACATTTGAAAGTGATTGTTGGTCAGAGATAGAAATTTTACCAATACTGTTGGGGGCTTGTTCTCAAATGCTATGAATTAAGAACAAGACAACATAAAAGTGTTAAATGTTAAAACTCCTTCGTCCTCAAAAACAATATATCCCCTTGGATATAATGAGTCTCGGACGAAGGTTATAAAAGAGAAGACCTTCGTAAGGTTGATAAATGGTAAAACAGGGCAACCATATATAATACACGAGTAGTAATACCAATATTATTATTAATGTATTCCTATTATTAAACTCATAAAATAGAATTACAAATGTACCTTCAGATTGATGTAAAAGCACAGACGTGATGTGAAAAAGCATATGCCAAGTCAGCGTGAACAGTACAGGAGTACTGTTCATCTATTTATAGGCGCGGGACGCAGCCCGTGTAAAATTACATTGATGCCCTTTACATTTGACAATAACTTTATAATAATCCTTCGAGGTTTAACTTGACTTTTCATCTTTAAGTCGGTTCCTCTTTTCCTGCCGTCATGCCGAAGCTCTTCTTCACGTAGCTTCGTGATCGTCTTATCCTTCGTTGTGATTGCTTTCCGCCCCAGTTAAGCTTAGTCATGACCATACTCTTGTATATCCGTAACCTGATTCCGAAGACACCTGTTCACATATTTCACTTGGAAAACATTGTCAAATCATGTTTTTTGAGGACCTTCGGAAGCCAAAGGCCCCCAACAGTAGCCCCTCGCAATATTAATTTACTGGAATGATAAATTCATATTGCGACATGGACGAAGGCTTTAAGCTGAAGGTCCGAAAAAACACCTTCCCGTTGCTAGGATAGCAATAGTCTTTGACAAGCGGGACCCTCCAGTTTTCAACGTACCGGGTGTATAAATAAGAGCTCCCCACTAGTTATTTGGCACACTCTCTTGCCAACTGCTCTTGCTCCCCCAACTTTTAGCCTGTGCGCAACAACACTTGCTTGGTTTTTTTAGATTTTTAAGCTTCGGTTTCGAGTGTAGTTTGTCAGCATTTTCGAAGATGTCTGAGGATAAGAAAGTTGTTGGTGCTTCGAAGCTAAGCCTTTCTGAGGAAATGCACTTGGGTTTTCTTGAATCAATGTCAAAGACCAATACAGAGAAAATTGTCAAGGAGACTTTGGAGGGTCTTTCTGAAGATACTGGCGATAGTGATAGTTATGATGTGGATAGTGGTGGGGAGGATTCCGAAGATCGCCCGTGGCGGCCCAGTCACTCAAATTTCGGAAAATCAACTATAAAGCAGAGTCACCTTGAAAATATGAGGGGGAGATATTTCCGAGATATATCCATTGTAAGGGCAGATGACGGAGAGAAAACTACACCGACTCCCGAAGATAATGAAGTCGTGATCTTCCGAAGCTTTTTAAAAGCTGGGCTACGATTCCCTCTAAACAGATTTGTGGTAGAAGTTCTGAAAATATATCAAGTTTACCTTCATCAACTTACTCCTGAAGCAATGATAAGGCTGGGAGTCTTCGTCTGGGCCGTGAAGAGCCAGGGCCTAGAGCCAAGTGCAAAAAGCTTTTGCAATATACACGAGTTAGTGTACGAGACGAAGCCCTGGGTAAGGAGCAATATCATAATAATTTTGGCTGCTATAGCTTCGGCGCCCGCTCTGGGTCAAGTTGTCCTATGCCAACTTTTCGGAAGAGATGGCCCGGGGAATGGATGAAGGAATGGTTCTATGTGAAGAACGATTTGAAGGTTCGAGAAGATATTAAAGATATCATCATGCGCCCTATCTGGCAGCGCTTCGGACTTCGGAAACCAAAGGTAGAAATGGACGAAGCAGCTGAAGAATGCCAGAGAGCCTTCGGCATAGTCTGCTCTTTTATTGGTACCAGGGATTTAATGCAAGAGCACATTGCCTTCAGAGTGTGGCCACTTGCAGATATCTGGGAAATGCCGAAGGAGACCGTTAAAGAAACTGACGAGGGTGGGCTAATCAGGCTGAAATATACATTCAAGTATGGAGATAAGTTCGTTGAACCGGATGATGATTGGCTAAAAAGCATTGAGAATGTAAGTGATGAATTGCTTGGGGCATACTCAAAGGCCGAAAATACTGCATTATCAGCGGCTTTCGGAGGCCGAAAGAAGAAAAGACTGAACCGAGTATTTGACGCAATTGGGTTTATCTACCCCGACTACTATTATCCAATGCGAGGCAAAAAAAGGAAAAATACTTCTCCTGCAAAGGAAATTGCTTTGGCTGCTCCTAGGGAGCCAGCGCCGAAGAGGAAGAAGGTAAAAGTGCTCACACACCCTCCACGCTGTATTGAGCCGGCCACAGTGCCTGAGTTTATTGGTGAGGCTTCTTCGGCCACCGAAGCCAGAGAACCAACTCTAGTGCCAAAATCCGAAAAAATGGCCGAAGCACCAGCAATAGAGAAAACGGAAGAACCGAGAACTGAAGAAGGAAAAAGATTGGACATTTTAAGTCCTTCATCAAAAGTTGAGGCAGCTAAAAGCCAAAAGGGGCCAGCAGCGACCCCGAAAAGAAAAAGGATGGTTAATGTGCTGGATGTTTTGGAGACAATTAAATCTTCAAGCATAACTCCAAAGAAAACTGTTGAAACTTCTGAAGTGCCTACTGAAGCCTTTGTTGCTGAAACTTCGAAGGAACACTTTGAAACTGAAGCTGGGCCTTCAGAGCCCACCAAGATACAACCTTTGGAAGCCGAAGAGACGAAAATGTCAGAGGCAAGTTTAGAAGCTGAAAAAACAAAAACAACAGAGCCGATTTTGATTGAGGAAATCGACACTGCCACCCCCGAAGCATCTTCCAAAATACGTGATTATATTGTGCGACATGCTTCGGGGAAGAAACTAACTGAAGAAGAGATTTTTGAAGCCAATCACTATGCCCGAGAACTGAAGTATCCGAGGGGGGCTGTAGTGTTCAATGGGACAAACGAAGATGATTTCTTATACTGTCTCCCAGACAATAAAGAATTATCCATGTGCCGGGAGATGGCTAGAAGCATGGGGTTCCCGAAACTCGAAGGTGGCCTTTGCGCCATGACGAAGGACGATCTTGCGGATAGCCTGGCATACAATAGTCTGAAGGTACAAAAAATTGTGAATTTTGAAGGTTATGAATTTTGAATTAGTGTTTTGTTCTTATGTTAACTCATTCATTCTTTTGAATAGGGCTTAATACTTAGCAATGCCTTAAGGGATCAGAAGAATGCCGAAGATGAGAGCTGCACCATTGCTCTTAACAACCTTCGAACAGAGGTTATCAGGCTAAGAAACGAAGCCTTGGAGAAGGACAAAATTCTGCTTACGTTGGTGGAAAAAATGAAGGAAGACGAAGCTAACTCTAAAACTCAAGCCGAAGCTCAGAAGCGCGAAATCGAAGATCTTCGGAAACAACTAGCCCGAGCTAAAGAAGAACACATTCTTGAAGAAACAAAACGAGAATTAAGTGATCAATGGGCAAATCATTTGGAAGTAAATGTCGAAGAGCTTCGTGCTTCGAAGAAAAGGTGTTATGATAAATCCATAGAGTGTGTTAAAAAGATAAGATCCAGCTTCGCCAGCGTCGGTGCATTTTCTAGTGAAGAAAATTTCACAAGAGGGAATCCAGAAGGCCCGATTGAATGGATCAGTCGCGAAGCTGAGGCCTTCGAGGAAATCTTGAATAGTCGTGGGGACATTTGTGCTTTTTCAGGCGCCAGAGGAATTGTTACTATTTTGGAAAAGAAAGGATGCGAACATGTGAAATCTTTAGCGCAATCTGGAACTGCTTTATCCTTTGAAGATATCAAAGACCCTTCAGCCGAAGCAAGCCAGGTCGGTGGAAAATTTTTCACAGACATTTGGGACAATGGTGGCCTAGAAATGGCTCAAGAAATTATTCAGAGAAGCGAAAAAGGTATCCATGATGCTAGAAAGGTAGCGGAGGCTGCTGAACAAGGCACAGGGCAAATAGGTATTAGTTAGTGGTCTTTATTCTGTTGTCATTTTTGATTTTAAAATTTGCTCGCGATTCTGTAATAGTAATATAGCCGTATCCTTTCCTCCCTCAGAATCTGCTGGGGCAGCTCCAGACCCCCCCCCCCCGAAGGGGGACGACGAAATTAGACGAATGGCCGAAGCCATTATGGATAAAGTTGTTGATCAGCTACTAAATGAAGTTGCAGAAGTAGTTCTAAGGGAAGCTTAAATGCTGCTGTAAAAACATTTAGAATATAATATTTGTTGAGAAATATGTGTAATATATTAACTATTTATTGTTCTATTCTTTACGATGCATGAAACTTCATATACATACCGTTTTTGAGCCTTCGGCGAAAAAACACTTTCCCTTCTTTTCATGCTTCGTAAATAATATCCATATTTTCATAAAAACATCCGATCTTCGCAAAATCAATAACCGATAAATCTTTTCATTTTGGAGTTTGACGAAGGTATGCTTCTTCAAAATTTACTTTTTCGTGCCTTGGCACTGTTTCTTCGGAACAATCTCCAAATATCAACATTGATCCCCTTCTTGCGTCATTGATGCAACATGATGTATGATGTTATGCTATGCAAATGATGTGATGATGTGATGCTATGCAAAATGATATTTGCCGAAGGTCGACATTTATTTTTCACTGCAAGCCTCCCTTAGGAGCTTCTTCGCCTTTTACTTCAGCGGAATCAGCGTTTATTTTTCGATGTAAGCCTCCCTTAGGAGCTTCTTCGCCTTTTACTTTCAGCGGAATCAGCGTTTATTTTTCGCTGTAAGCCTCCCTTAGGAGCTTCTTCGCCTTTTACTTTCAGCGGAATCAGCGTTTATTTTTCGCTGTAAGCCTCCCTTAGGAGCTTCTTCGCCTTTTACTTTCAGCGGAATCAGCGTTTATTTTTCGCTGTAAGCTCTGCATTCCCTTCGGAACGACTTTTGAGCAGAAAACTTACACTGTGCTCCCTTAGGAACGACTTTTTCTGCTTCGAAGAAATTGCACTGTATTTCTTAGAACAAATTTTTGATAATTCAAAGATCCTTCTTGCCACCATAAATTCTTATGTTTCGGCAACTTAAGCCTATGGAGAAGACATATTTTTATTATGACAGAGAACGAAACTGTTACAAGAGATTAAAAGACGATAAAAAGCCCTTAAACTTCCCATAATTGTTCCTTATTAAAAAGAAAGTAAGACTGAAATGCGAATAATGCGAAAATCCGCTGTCGAGGTAGGATATTTATCAGTAAATATGCTTCGACTCCGGCACAGTGCTATTGACTGTGCGAGCTTCGGACTCCTCTCTGAAATCCCGCTGAAGGTGAGAGTGCTGGCTCCCTTCTGGCTGCGGAGCTCGTTGTATTGGTGGTGGTGGTGGAAGCTGTTGCCAGGAAGCTTGGGGTTGACTTGCCGAAGCAACAGAGGCTGCAGGGTGATTGCCTACATATTCTAGAATGTAAGGCGAATGGTACGAAGCGGTATGCATAACCTGCTTCGGCTGGCTCTGTTGCGTTGCAGCCTCTGCTAGTTCCTTTTGCTTTTGAATGGTAATATGGCACATTCTGGTGGTATGGCCCTTGCCTTCACCGCAGAATAAACAGTAAATTTTTCTTGTTTGATCTCCAAATCTTCCTCCGAAGCCCCTGACGCCTCTGCCTCTTGGCGCTGGTGGTAGAAAAGAGCTTTGCTGTTGCCCCGAAGCTTGCGAGGAACACTGTGGCCTTTGCTGCTGACTCCCTTTGTCATCATTTTGAGTAGAATTGTGAATTGACCTGACATGCCTCGGATAAAACCTTCCTCCAAAGCCCCTGGTCATTTCAGAGAACCTGAGAGCTTCCTCCCTTCTTTGGCGAAAATCATTGTCAGCTCGAATATACTCGTCCATCTTCTGGAGCAGCTTCTCCAAAGTTTGAGGAGGCTTCCTGGCGAAGTACTGAGCCGAAGGTCCTGGCCGAAGCCCCTTAATCATGGCCTCAATGACAATTTCATTGGGCACTGTTGGTGCCTGTGCCCTCAGACATAAGAACCTTCGGACATATGCCTGAAGATATTCTTCGTGATCCTGGGTACACTGGAATAAGGCTTGAGCAGTGACTGGCTTCATCTGAAAGCCTTGGAAGCTGGTTATCAACATATCCTTCAGCTTTTGCCATGAGGTGATTGTTCCTGGCCTAAGGGAGGAGTACCAGGTTTGTGCCACGCTCCTGACAGCCATGACAAAGGACTTTGCCATGACCGCCGTGTTGCCGCCATACGAAGATATAGTTGCTTCATAGCTCATCAAGAATTGCTTCGGGTCTGAATGACCGTCGTACATGGGGAGCTGGGGTGGCTTATAAGACTGTGGCCAAGGTGTAGCCTGCAGTTCTGTTGACAGAGGAGAAGTATCATCAAAAGCAAAATTCCCATGATGGAAATCTTCATACCAGTCATCCTCGTTGTAGAAACCCTCTTGATGAAGCTCTCTGCGCGGGGGCCTTTGATTCTGGTCATCTTGAGCGAGGTGTCGAAGCTCTTCAGAGGCTTCATCTATCTGCCTTTGAAGATCAGCTAGACGAGCCATCTTCTCCTTCTTCCATTGGACCTGTTGATGGAGCACCTCCATTTTTTGGATTTCTTGGTCCAAGTCGTCTTCCGGAGGCGTTGGACTGGTGGCTTTCCTCTTCTGGCTTCGGGCCTCCCTAAGAGAAACGACATCCTGATTGGGGTCCAGCGGCTACAGAGTGGCAGCCCCTGTCGCTGAAGCTTTTTCGGCGGCATGAGGAAGGTGATGCTTGCCGAAGGTTTTCAAAACTCAAAAAGTGGAAGTGAGTTCACCGGAGGTGGGCGCCAATGTTGGGGGCTTGTTCTCAAATGCTATGAATTAAGAACAAGACAACATAAAAGTGTTAAATGTTAAAACTCCTTCGTCCTCAAAAACAATATATCCCCTTGGATATAATGAGTCTTGGACGAAGGTTATAAAAGAGAAGACCTTCGTAAGGTTGATAAATGGTAAAACAGGGCAACCATATATAATACACGAGTAGTAATACCAATATTATTATTAATGTATTCCTATTATTAAACTCATAAAATAGAATTACAAATGTACCTTCAGATTGATGTAAAAGCATAGACGTGATGTGAAAAAGCATATGCCAAGTCAGCGTGAACAGTACAGGAGTACTGTTCATCTATTTATAGGCGCGGGACGCAGCCCGTGTAAAATTACATTGATGCCCTTTACATTTGACAATAACTTTATAATAATCCTTCGAGGTTTAACTTGACTTTTCATCTTTAAGTCGGTTCCTCTTTTCCTGCCGTCATGCCGAAGTTCTTCTGCACGTAGCTTCGTGATCGTCTTATCCTTCGTTGTGATTGCTTTCCGCCCTAGTTAAGCTTCATCATGACCATACTCTTGTATATCCGTAACCTGATTCCGAAGACACCTGTTCACATATTTCACTTGGAAAACATTGTCAAATCATGTTTTTTGAGGACCTTCGGAAGC
This sequence comes from Zea luxurians, assembly GCA_029449295.1. Taxonomy (NCBI): domain Eukaryota; kingdom Viridiplantae; phylum Streptophyta; class Magnoliopsida; order Poales; family Poaceae; genus Zea; species Zea luxurians. The sequence continues at coordinate 131,403,975 of JAOPSE010000007.1, forward strand.
CAAAGGCCCCCAACAAATACTATCACCTTACTCTTGCCACTATCTCCAAACACAATTTCTTGTGCTTCTTGAGTTAGTTGCAAGGAATGAAACATGTCTTCCTCCTCGGTCATGTGATTTGTGCATCCACTGTCAAGCACCCAACTTGACCCACCAGAGGAGTAGACCTGCAAAACAAATTTAGGCTATGCTTTTAGGTACCCAAATTGAGTTGGGTCCTGCAGTGTTAGTTATAGCCTTGGGTACCCACACACTTCTTTTCATGACTTTTCTTTTAGTGTAGGCACCCACATATTTAACAACCAATTTCCCTAAATCCCAAGTCAACATGTAATCACAAAGATAAGAGTGAGAAATGGGATCATTAAATTTTTCTCCACTTGTTGATGTCGCTTCCTTCATCTTACTCTTTGTGGAACTCAAGTTTACCTTTACTTGAGTTGACTTGTCATTTGAGGAGTGAATCCTCCCCAAGGCATCATATACGGTGGTTCTCTCTATGAACTTGGGGGATCTCCACCCCTTATGCACTGTGCTAGGGTTTTCCTTGGATGAGTTGAACCCAAGCCCCCTTCTTCCATTGTTGGGCTTTAGGGACTTGTACTTGGGTTCAATTTTCTTTAACCCATCATTGCTAGAGCATCTTTTCAATATTTCTTTGACCTTCACCTGTGGGCTCTTTTTCCTTGCATGGTTAGTTAGACAACAAGAAGCATGATATTTGGCACAATGTTTGCAAAAAGTATTATTTGAGGAGCTAGACTTAGATTCAATCAATAAAGATGAAGCATTGATGTTCTTGCAATTTTCAAGTTGCACTTGAAGTTCTTGATTTTGGACATTCAAGCTTAATATGCTTGATTCAAGTGCATCCTTTTCATTTGTAAGACTAGCTATAGAGGTTTTCATATTGATTACTTCCTTTTTTTATCCTCTATAGTTATCTTGACTAAAGATACTTCCTTAGTCAAGGCATCTAGCATTTCATCTTTATTGAGTAGCAATCCTTGAAGCTCTAGGTTTCTTTCCTTTTCAAGGATAAGCAAGTCTTCTTGAGCATCAAGAGTTGCTTTTCTTTTATCTAGCTTCTCCATCAATTTTATGATAACATTATATCCATTCAAGCCAAATTCCTTAATCATTTTATTTTTCATAGCAATTTGTTCATCATCATCATCATTTTGAGAATCATTACTAAATAAAGTTACCTTATCTCCTTTTGCCATGAGGCAAGTTGGAGTGTAGGAGTCGTCTTGTAGGTTGGTGAAGAGTTGCGAGCTTGAAGTAGATTGGATGGCAACATTTGCCACCACTTCTTCTTCTTCGAAGCTAGAACTCTCTTCATCGGAGTTCCATTCTTCACCAATATGGGCTTGACCATATTTCTTCTTCTTGAAATGTCCCTTGGTCTTGCCTCCCTTTTTGAACTTGTCCTTCTTGTATTCCTTCTTGGCTTCTTGTTCCTTTTTGTTAGGACAATCCGCTATGAAATGACCGGTTTGGCCACATTCATAGCATGCCCTCTTCTTTCCTTTCCTTTGAAACTTGTCATTTTTCTTTACAAATTTCTTGAATGTTTTGATGAACATAGTTGTGTCTTCATCACTTGAGCTATCTTCATCACTTGACGTCTCGACCACATTCTTTGCCTTGTGGTCTTTGTTCTTCTTGGGGGTGTCTTGTTCATTTGTGATCAAGGCATGAGAGTCTCTTGTCTTGATGGGGGCTTCTTCGGACTCGTGTTGTTGAATCTTTCAAATAATTGATGAGGCGTCATATCCTCATAGTCATCACGATCCCTTATCATCCTTGCTAGACTCTTATCCTTTTCTTTGTATGCTCTCATGAATAGTCTTGTGACCTTGGAGTCACTCCAATCTTCACTTCCAAGTACTCTTATCTTGTTTACTAACACCATCAATTGATCAAAGAGTGATTGAAGTGACTCACCCTTGATCCAATCATATCTAGCAAGCTCACTCTCCAAAGCTTTAACTCTATGTCTCTTAGCTTTGGGATCTCCTTCATGTGACATTTTAAGAATGTTCCAAATGTCACGGGCATCTTCTCTTCCTTGAACTTTCTGGTATTCTTCCGGACAAAGACTCCCTTTAATTATGCTCACTGCTTGAGCATTGCGATGAATCTCTTGCATCATTTCTGGAGTCATCTCTTCTCCTTGGGCAGGCTTATGCATACCTACATTAACAATCTCCCAAAGACTAGAATGTACACTGATTAAATGCGACTTCATCTTATCGGCCCACTCGTCATAGTTCAACTCACTAAGAGTTGGTAACTTTCCAAGTGGGGCGGAAGAGAAGTTGGGAATAAAATTTCTAGATTAATCGAATTGAACTTTACTAAACTTGTTACATTAGCTTTTGGTAGATGATTCTTCGGTGTTGAGACTTACCTTGCTCAACACCTTCGACACCAAAAGATCCACTAGGTCGTCATTGTAATCAAATTTTCCTTTACCTTTGTCTTCTTCGGCCTTTCTTCTTGATTCTTCTTCTTCGGCCTTTTTCTTAGCATCTTCCTCTTTCATCTTGAGGAACATCCTCTCGGTGATCTTCATGGCGAGGTCGAGGACCTTGGGATCCACTTCCTCACCGGAGGATGTGACGGGAATATCCTCGAGGATAGGATCCACATGGTCCCGTTGAGTAGACATGATCGTTTCCTCACGCGGTGAAGCGTAAAACGAGGTACGTAGCTCTGATACCAATTGAAAGTAGCCTAGAGGGGGTGAATAGGCTACACCTGAAATTTTTCACTAAAAACTTCAAGAAAGGTTAAATTAAAGTTGCACTGGTGCAAACCAGTTCAGTTGATTTTGTTCACAACTGAATAAGTTTGAACCTGCTCAACTTAGATAAACAAATATTACGAAGTAGTGAAAGATTTTGCTAATGACTTGCCCTACGCAAGATCTACTCAAATAGATAATATGAACCAACCAACAAATTTAAAGTGCTTAACAAGAACACACAAGAACACGCGATATAACCCGAGGTTCGGCAACCACCACAAAGGTGTCCTACTCCTCGTTGAGGAGCCCACAAAGGGCCGGGTCTTTTCCAACCCTAATCCTCCACAAGCCGACCACAAAGGTCAAGGCAATCTCTTCTCAAATATGCTTAGAGAGCGGGTGATACAAACTTCTTGGGGTCGTCCACAAATTTGGAGACTCCCAAGCAACCTCTAACCGTCAAGGAACACGAGGTTCCAAGAGTAACAAATCCGCACAAGGTTAAGTTTGCAACGAGCTCAAGAACAAAGAGAATAGGAGAATCGAGATGAAAATGATAGCGTGTTAGATCGAGTTCACCTCACACCAAGGATCCTTCAAGCAATTGAAGGAGATGTGATTGCGGGTGTGAAAGGTGAAATGAATGCACTTGTTGAGAGTTTGGTCAGCCAAGATTTCGTAGGAGGAGCTGAAGTAAATGAGAGAGAGTGTGTGAGGGGGTATATAAAGGATCCCCCAAAAGCTGGCAGCCGTTGGGAGAAAAAGAGTAAAAACCGGTTGAACTGGTTTTTAGACCGGTTGAACCGGTTTCTACCAGGGGGATCCCGGTTCACAAACCTACTCAGCCGGAGACTCGACCGGTTTCAAAACCGGTTGAGTAAGGGAAAATCCGGTTGAACCGGTTTTCCCAAAAAATCTGCAGCGACTTTTTCTGACAGCTCTGACTGTCAGACAGGTCAGAGCAGGGGTGGCAGAGGAACAGTCCCAAAACCGGTTGAACCGGTTTCAGGACCGGTTGAACCGGTTTCCAGGGCTGAAACCAAATTTTGAGTGTTTTGAGGAGGACAAAAGTGGAGTTTTTGTGGGAAGTAAAATTGGTCTTTCTCAAGGGCATTCATGATCTGGAAAAATATTCTCAAGGATGTTTTCAAAGGGTTTTGAACTTAGCTCATTGCATAACTTACTTAACCATTGCGGATCCCTCTTAATTGTACGGCGATTCCTATAACTCAAGAACTGTAAAAAGAGTACCGCCGTTGTTTCAAAGCACTTGGAGCACGCCATTTGATGTGGAATTTTAAATCTGCGGTCCTTTTTATTTTTATGCTCGTAAGATCTGTGCTTCTCCTGTCTGTAGAATTACTGCGTACATGCTAGGAGCAAACTTGTTAGAATCTCTGTTTGTTTTGTCATTTAATCACCAAAACCCTCAATTAGGGTTGATTGCACTTACATACACAATTAATGGAATATACCTAGCATCCATTATAACAATCTTTCTGAAAGGGCCCCACATTGTGCGATGAATTGTATCCAAGTGGACTACAATAGCCATAATGTCTACAAAAATAACAATTTATAAATGGATTAATACTGAATTTTGTGTAAACGATATTTTAATAATATTAAGAGATCGATATATTCTTACCGACTAAAGTCCTGTTTGGCAACTCGGCAATATCAGCAAGGTTCAAGAATATTTGTTTTGGGAATGGCGCCATTTGAATTGGAACAGTGTATGACTCCACGATAGTTTGTTGGTTGAGACACAATTCCATGGGACCATTTAGATTACGAAAATTAAATTCACCCAGATGAAGACCAAACTTTACATTATGCATCTTGTAAACATGCTTTTCATGGAGCAAATTGTCGAAATGTTTGACTGTCTCATACATATATGTTATGGCCTCAATCTTGGCTCCCTAATAGTATTTCAGTAGGAGAAGAGGAGATGGTATGAAGATTGTGTAACTTTCAAAATGAAACTTAAAGAATTGTTGGCTTACATTGATGTCAGATAAAATGAAATGTTGTCTGTCACGAAAACGTGGTTCAATCGGGAATTTAACTTCTACTCAAGCGACAATACTGTATTTCCGCGGTAGCCCATAAAAATCTTCATCACGGTAGTCGTCGAACAACCTGAAGCTATATTAAACATACGACTAAATAACGGTCATAACTTTGATAAACAAATTTTGTGTAAATATATTTATATAATAACTTACATTGGCATCCGTTTTAGGCGGTCCGTTGCGTCTCTTTCGCGGTTCAATACGACCGGTTCCATCAAAACCTTGTAGCATTTAACATAATTTAAAATTTAAATTTAAATGGAACACATATCATACTTTCACATCAGCTTTCAAATTTGGCTATAACCTTATATCTGTATGGGGTTAGAGGGGCATGGTTTCACATCAGCTTTGAAACACTAGCTTCAGACTGCTTTCCATAGTGTTGTGCTAGCATGCTCTGGTGTTCCCTAGATATTTCTTACGCAGTTTTCTAACTCATTTCATATGAGATCGTACAATTAACTAGCCTGCTACACATTTGATGATGAAGGTGATTTGGAAAAATACAATGTATGTGAAATGCAGGAATGTAGGAAGAAGCATGGTTGATTTTTGACCGTGTGATGAATAAGGATGTAATCTCATGGAATACACTGATAGGAGGTTACTCCAGAGATAATTTTCCCAATGAATCCTTCAGTTTGTTCAGTGACATGTTGCTCCAATTCAGAACCAATGCAGTGATCATGACTTGCATCCTTCCTGCTGCTGCAAGCATTTCATCCTTGGAGCGAGGATTTGGATAAAGTCTAAATCGGTTGCATTGTATTATTTTCTTGAGATCGAGGGATTATTTGGTACTACAACATTTCAAAACGAAACTGTTTCAGATAAGGTATTGATAGGACATGGATTGTACTCATCAGAATTGGTACTTTTGTTGGAGAGGTACCATGATGGGCTCACTTGCTTAATAGTACAAAATGCATGGGCATGGTCTTGTCAAGAACAAAGGAATCAGATTTGTTAAACCATGTCCTGAAAGTAAAACCAGTACAATGGTAGCTGAGCAGTAGCTTCAGAAACTATGGTGTAAATACCAGGCCAGCTTATTTGGATTTGCAAAGAAGCAAGCACGAAAGCACCTACTGGTTTGCACTCCTCACAGACAGGGGTCTCTTTCAACTATCAGCTACCTAGGTGCATTCTTCAATGCTAGATGTCTGATAACATGTTTGTGGTGTATGGGTGTTCCGGTACAAGTATTTTATTTTAAAGGAGGGAGAGCAAGGATATATAGCCTTGATACCCCATACAGATAGCTGCACAAATATGTGTGCACAAAAAACATGAATTATTGTTCTAATATATAGTAGTAGAGATTAGCATCAACTGATATATACCAGAAGAATGCATATAAACTTTATACCCCAATACAAACCACCAATACACACAAGCATCCATGGCATTAACAACATTGTTTGTTAGGAAAATTCAACTGAAACATGATCGAAAAAATGAAACCAAAGTGGTATGGGCAGGCTAAGAATAACATAAATGGTATGGGCATGAACTCTGTACCTAACAATACATGATAAAAAAAATAACAAATCAGCTGATTCATGGGCACGCTAAGTATTTTATTTGGAGACGAGCAGCAAAATAAGGTCTTTGACTCTACAGAGAGAATGTCTAATGCCTCCCCACACACAATTTTATCTAAAAATTAGCATCAACTGATATATACCAGAAGAATGCATATAAACTTTATACCCAAAAAAACCCCACAACACACAAGCTCATTTTGTATTACTTAACATATGTCATATATATATATATAAGTTATATTAGGAGAAGCATTGAAAGAAGTTAGTTCATTTTATGTTTGAGCGACAAATTCACTAACATATCACAGGCTACTAAAGAACAGTTGCAGCAACAAATTCTCTTGAAAGCTTACCTTGGCCTGAGAAGCTGTGGAAGCCGTCGATGCGTTGCAGCGAACCCCCGACAGTGTCCTGCCGTCCGGTCCGGGTCAACCAATCGCAAATCCCTTCCTTCTTCTGCACCCCTCGCTAGCCGAAACAACAAACTACTACAATGAAACCCCCATACCCAATTTCAGTAAACACTCTATGATCAATGTAGTCAGGCATAACTGAGTTTCAAATGAAATTGTTAAGAAAATACCTGGTTGATGAAGAAACTTAAGATCGACAAATTTTGTTATTTGAGATTCCCTTCACAACTACAATAGTTCAGATCTGAATGAGTATAGTATAGTATAATAAACACTTGTAGAACAAGCCTTAAGAGCAAAAAATGATTAATAAAAAAAGAAGTCAATTGTCCGTGTGGTTTTCAGGGCCGATGTCACCCTTTGTTATCACTTTGGTTAGTCATGGGACCTTCAGCATTCTTTATAAGATTTTGGAGGTTAGAGATGTGTGGACATTGGTTAGTCATTGGTTAGTCATGGGACCTTCAGCATTCTTTATAAGATTTTGTATAGTAATTTTTATATACACTTTATCCCTTTTTCTCTCTTTTACAATCACCCCATTTCTCCACTGATCGTTTTTAATAAAAATAGAACAGGGGGACAGAATATGGAGCAAGGAAACTAAATACTGAACAGGTCAATTTCATCTTGACCATCGAAGGCATATCATGGTCTCTCTTGATAGCCAAATCAATACTCGAGGTCTACAAATGCAAGTAGAGTAGCTAGAGAAAAGTATTCACATAAGTGAAAAAACAGAAGCAACAAAATTTCAGTCAGAAAGTAATCATTGGTCACTATTTTCTTTGATCCACTCTATAGTTGCTGAAAGTAGAACTTGCAAGAATGTCTGGTTCTGAATCTCAAAAATCTTGTGGATCAATCATAAACTGCAGTGATCCAAAGATTATATGAAAATGTAACGGCCAAAATAATGAGAAGAAGATTCGTATGATATACTAAAGCAACATTACCTGCTTGCCATACATGGAAAACAGTTCAATTGTCATTATCTCTAGCTTATTGCGTTATCAAATATTGATTTATCACCACTAAATTGATTTATCACTGAAGTCAAATATTGATTTATCACTGAATGTCAAATAACTTTTGGAGCAAAGTGGATAGCTGATGTGCAAGATTTCAACCAACTAAATTACCAATGAGGCTATTAGTTCCAGAAACTGACTGAGTTTCTCTGTTGTATTCTTCTGTTTCACTTACTACATCCAAAAACGACATTGAAATGCCTTTAGCATTCTAATGAGGTATTCTTTATAAAATTACTATTTACAAGATTTTGGATGAGAGAAGTAGCAGGTTTGTTAGGAGGTTAGAGAATTACAGAAAGTATTTCTTGACCCTAACACATAGTTATTTGGTTATGAAGAATGCTGAAAATATCCAGTGGTCATAGTATGTAAAATAAGCAATATTTGCAAGACCTGAGCACCTTGGGTTGCATGCTCCAATTTGATAGAGGTATCTAAAAACATACCAGATAATACATAGTGTGTCACTGGTACAATTGAATGGTTTAGTCAGTGCTCTGGTTACTTTCTTGTTTGTCCCTGAACATCTTTTTTTTGCTTTTTGCTGACAAAGTGATTTTACATACTATGTTCATAAAATGCAGTCTTCAGCATGGAATTATATAGGTCTGCACGAAGGGATGAAAGTTGAAGCCTCTGCAGTCTGAACATGAGGGGCAGAGCTTAGTATGGCCAAACCTCTACTTATGTTGATGACTTGCTAATTGCTAGGTGACATCTATACCTACAGTTCGCACTCTACAGTTTGCTAATTTCTACAGTTTGGAATTTTGCATGTATTTATAGATCCTCAACCACTACCGGAATCAATCGCTTTGCCGAGTGTCTGAAGCACTCGGCGAAGCCTTAAAAACAATCGGCAAAGGCTTTGCCGAGTGTAACACTCGGCAAAGAAGGCTCGGCAAACAGTGCATCGGCAAAGCCTTCTTTGCCGAGTGCTTTTTCTCGGGCACTCGGCAAACCTCTTTGCCGAGTGCCAGAGAGCACTCGGCAAAGAAAAGCGGCCGTTACGGCGTCGGGTGACGGAGACGGCGGCTTTGCCGAGTGTCCCTCGTGACACTCGGCAAAGAAGTTATCTTTGCCGAGTTTCGTCCAGGCAGCACTCGACAAAGAATCCAGCTTTGCCGAGTGACACCAGGGACACTCGGCAAAGAGCCCGCCAGAGAGGGTCACTTCGAGCAACATGCTCACTAAACATGGCCGTGAACTTGGCATCCACATGTTTAAAAATTGTATAAAACACAAACAAAGTAAGAAAATCATGAAACTTGTCCACGTGTCATGATATCATATGTACAGGCTGTGATAAAAATTTTAGAATGTTTGGAGAAAGATGTGAGACACTATGTGTAGAAACCTAGAGGACTACACATGAAATCATAGAGTTTCAAAGTGGATCTTCTAGGTTTCTACACATAGTGTCTCACAACTTTCTCCAAACATTCTAAAATTTTTATCACAGCCTGTACATATGATATCATGACACGTGGATAAGTTTCATGATTTTCTGACTTTGTTTGTGTTTTATACAATTTTTAAACATGTGGATGCCAAGTTCACGGCCATGTTTAGTGAGCATGTTGCTCCAAGTTTCCGGTACGCTTCTGGAATTGGTCATAACTTATGCTAAGTAACATGAATATCATTTTTTCATGCACGGTTTTCTAAGTTTTGAGTGACCTGCAGTTCAAATCTGAATTTTCCGAAGAATTTCAAATAAACGAACTAAATCTACTAACGATTGAAAACTCTGTTATAATTGTCCACAAATGATACATGTAGGTCTACATAGTGTAGGAACATACCACAAAAAGTTTGGGAGACAAAATAAAAAAAAAAATACACTTTGCCGAGTGCTTAGGGATGACACTCGGCAAAGCCTCCTTTGCCGAGTGCCTACCATTTGGCACTCGACAAAGAAGACTCTTTGCCGAGTGTCAACCGTTGGCTCTCGGCAAAGACTGACGGCCGTCAACTTTTGGACGGCCGCTGACGGCCCTTTGCCGAGAGTCCCTTTTGCCGAGTGTTTGACACTTGGCAAAGGTGTCTTTGCCGAGTGGGTTCGGTGCGGAGTGTCCAGCACTCGGTAAAGAGGCTCTTTGCCGAGAGCTTAACTTTACCGAGGGCGGCGCTCGGCAAAGTCATCTTTGTCGAGTGCCCGATAAAAGGCACTCGGCAAAGATGCCAACACTCGGCAAAGCCTCGGATTCCGGTAGTGAACACGTCTTCTAATGTCCGTTTAATAATTCAAATCACACCTTTGATTAAGTCAAGTCCACTTTGCATTCTTTGAACCTAAATAAAAAATGCTAGCAAACAATATAATTTAACAAATACCAAAAATCTAAACCTAATAGTCATATGGTCCATTTACCATTTTACATCATGGAAGCATTAAACATCTGAAAGGAAAACGAATGATTTGCACTAAATGAACGCGTGAGTGTGGGGGTAGGGGCGGGGGAGCGGGGGAGGGATTTGGTCAGAAAACAATAAAAATAAAATGAGAAGCTGGCCGGTTTTCTTTCTGCACTATTTGTGACCAGGGACCATCTGCTTGCCGATCGAGACTGCAATTGCTTCACCTTTCAGCAGGTTCGCTCTTCTATTTATTTAGTTTTCCTTGAGAGTACACCTCTCTGCAGCTTGTATATATCTAACAGTACAAAATAGTATGCTACTGCCATTCAAAGCACTCATAATCCGATTTCAAAGCACTCATCTGAGTCAAGGACAACTCCTACTGTTTTGGTCAAAGCATTAAAAATCCCAGAGCCAGCGGTAAACTACACAACACAGCGTCGGCGCGGCGAGCTGGAGCTAGATAAAAACCATACTAGCGCAGGAGGAGAGGGAGCGAGGAAGGAGAGATGATGTGCCTTTGGTGGAGCCGATGAATGTTGAATTCGTCCCAATCTGGCCGGTACCGAAAATCCATGGCGCACTTGAGTAAAGCACTGGCACTGCACCTCCGTGTCTTCTCTAGGGACGGCTAAGGCTCTTGGTGAGGTGGGGCGGCGAGCGAGGGGCAGGATGGTGATGAGCACGGGATCTGAGAGGTGAGGGTTTAGGGTGAGTGTCGTCGGTGGAATGGAGGAAGAGCAATTTTGTTGATGGAAGGTGAGTGCCATCGGTGGAAGGGGATCGCAGTGGCAATGGAGTTGATTGCGGGGCACTTGCAGCAACGACGTCATGGATGGAAGGGTTCCTGGGAAGGCGGCATCGCGGTGGCAATGGAGGGAGCGCGGATCACGTGGGCAATGGAGGGAGCGCGGATCGCGGGGGGAATTGGAGCAACGCCGCCATGGATGGAAGCCGCGGCTGCGGTGCTACCGCGGATGCGGGCGGTTGCCTGCGGGGTGGCTGCGGGTTGCGGCGTGGATGCGGGTGGCAGAACGCGGCAGAACGTTCTGTGTGGACGCCTACAGTGCTAACATAATTAGTAGAGATTTTTAACTAATTTTAGCAGCTAACTATTAGCTCTAATAAATTCAGACATGGCCTTACCTTAGTCTTTTGATTAGATTTTGATTCCTCTGAGTGATCAAGCGCAAGCACGTACGTAGGACACCTACGTCCCATGATCAAGGGTCACGTGCCTTTGACTTTGACATCTCAAGTGGCTATTAGTTGCAAGCTTGCTCGACGAGGTCAAGAAAATATTCTTCATTTCTGAATTAGCATCCCACGCACAAAGGAATAACATTGCGTACTTCAAATGAGATCGAACGCCACGAAGTTATTATCGATTTGAGATGTAGATCTTTTCTTTTCAAAGCATGTAGTCAGGCATATAGATACATGCGACCAACTGCTCCAGATAGAATAAACCTATGTGGTTATGTCACACAATTTTTTTAAATGGAAATAAAGCCAGATAGAGTGATGCTAAGAAAGAACTAACTGAATTAACTATTTCTGAACTGTATGTTTTAATTTTGAACATGAATTTTCATTGTGGCGTTTAAAGCAGTGATGTATGTTGATTTTGGGGGCAAAAAGGCGGAAAGAGTAAAGCAGGGAATGCAGAATCTGAAGGATTTGAGCAGTTTTAGTAAAGTTGATTGCGGGGTAAAATATCATCGCTGCGATCATAACGAGCGGTAGCTGAATCGAGCCTGAACAATTTGACAATGCAGTCAAAGTCAAACGTGTTAACAAACAAATGAACATACGCAACTCCTCAGGTTTCAGAGAGTAGCTAGTCTGTAGTCTAGTGGCCGTGTTTAGATCGGCTTTTGGTGGACTTCTGGCCGCTAGAAGCTGGAAGCCCATCCAAACAGCTAGCTTCGTGACCAGATTCTCCCCACCGCGCGGCGGCTCGCAGCGGCTTCACCACAGCAGCCAAGAATCGGCCAGCAGCCTACGTCCATGAAAAGTTGGACGACTTCTCACCTTAAGTCGGTACCGAAGCAAACTATTTAGGGATGAAATCAAATTAGTTATAAATTTGTGGAGCAAACTAACCATTAGTTTCTTTCTACAGCCAGCATATCAAACATCTAGATCCTTGTTTTTGCAGGTAAATACTATCTTGTAGCCTTGTTCATGATGTACACGATCGAGACTTTAACCAATATGTACCTAGTAGCCTTGTTCATGATGTACCCGTATCCAAACACCTAGATTCTAATCATCAGTTTCTCTCCACAACAGCCGAAACAAACACTTAGATTGTAACCACCAGCTTCTCACTACAGCCAGCTTTTCCCCACAGCCAGCTTTTCAGAAAAGCTCTTCAGAAAAAAGCCGAACCATTTGACAATGCAGTCAAAGTCAAACGTGTTAACAAACAAATGAACATACGCAACTCCCCAGGTTTCAGAGAGTAGCTAGTCTGTAGTCTTACTGTTGTCACTACCGGAATCGCAGGCTTTGCCGAGTGTTGTATTCTTTGCCGAGTGCCTTTTGTCGGGCACTCGGCAAAGAAGGCTTTGCCGAGTGCTGCACTCGGTAAAGTTAGGATCTCGGCAAAAAACCCCTTTACCAAGTGCTGAACACTCGGCACAGGACAGCACTCGGCAAAGACAAGTTTGCCGAGTGTCTAACACTCGGCAAAGGGGGCTCTCGGCAAAGGGCCGTCAGCGGCCGTCCCAAAGCTAACGTCCGTCAGTCTTTGCCGAGAGCCAGGCACTCGGCAAAGTATGCTTTGCCGAGTGTCATCTCTAGACACTCGGCAAAGTATATTTTTATTTTTTTGATTTTGTCTCCCAAAATTTTTATGGTATGTTCCTACACTATGTAGACCTACATGTATCATTTGTGGACAATTTTAACAGAGTTTTCAATCATTAGTAGATTTAGTTCGTTTATTTGAATTTCTTCAGAAAATCTAGATTTGAACTGCAGGTCACTCGAAACTTGGAAAACCGTGCATGCAAAAATGATATTCATGTTACTTAGCATAAGTTACGACCGATTCCAGGAGCGGACCGGAAACTTCGAGCAACATGCTCACTAAACATGGCCGTGAACTTGCCATCCACATGTTTAAAAATTGTATAAAACACAAACAAAGTCAGAAAATCCTGAAACTTGTCCACGTGTCATGATATCATATGTACATGCTGCGATAAAAATTTTAGAATGTTTGGAGAATTTTGTGAGACACTATGTGTACAAATCTAAGAGAACTACACATGAAATCATAGAGTTTCAATGTGGATCTCTTAGGTTTGCACACATAGTGTCTCACAAAATTCTCCAAACATTCTAAAATTTTTATCGCAGCATGTACATATGATATCATGACACGTGGACAAGTTTCAGGATTTTCTGACTTTGTTTGTGTTTTATACAATTTTTAAACATGTGGATGGCAAGTTCACGGCCATGTTTAGTGAGCATGTTGCTCGAAGTTTCCGGTCCGCTCCTGGAATCGGTCGTAACTTATGCTAAGTAACATGAATATTATTTTTGCATGCACGGTTTTCCAAGTTTCGAGTGACCTGCAGTTCAAATCTAAATTTTCCGAAGAAATTCAAATAAACGAACTAAATCTACTAACGATTGAAAACTCTGTTAAAATTGTCCACAAATGATACATGTAGGTCTACATAGTGTAGGAACATACCACAAAAATTTTGGGAGACAAAATCAAAAAAATAAAAATATACTTTGCCGAGTGTCTAATGGTTGACACTCGGCAAAGTATGCTTTGCCGAGTGTCCCCAGATTGACACTCGGCAAAGATGTGTAAGTTAATCTTTGCCGAGTGTCAGATGGTAGACGCTCGACAAAGGATCCTTTGCCAAGTGCCACTGATCTGGCACTCGGCAAAGTTTATTTTAAAAATTAAAAAAAAACTTTGCCGAGTGCCAGATCACGGGCACTCGGCAAAGTAGGCGAATATACTTCGCCCGCGCCCTTCTTCCTCCTTTCTTTCTCTGCTCTCGCTAACTCGCGCCCGCCGCCGCCTCCCTGCGCTGCCGTCGCCGCCCCGCGCCGTCGCCGGCTCGCCGCCCCACCGCGGCCTCCTCCACGACCGAGCCCTCGCCGGCCGCCCGCGCCCGCCCTCGCCAGCCGCGGCCGCCCGCGCCCGCGCCCGCCGCGCCCTCCCTCGCCGGCGCCCGCCCGTCCGCCCGCCGCGCCCTCGCCGGCGCCTGCCGCCCGCCGCCGCACCCTCGCCGTATCACTTTCACGCGCCGCCGCCGCCGCCGCGCCCGCTACACCCTCGGCCGACCACGCGCGCCCTCTACGCCCTCGCCCTCGCCCGACCGCGTCCGTGCCCCTCGCCCGACCGCGCGCGCCCTCCACGCCCTCGGCCGCCGCGTGCCCTCTACGCCGCCGTGCCCGCGCCCCTCGCCGTGCCCCCGCCACCACCGCCGCCGGAAGCCACCTCCTCGCGCACCGCCACCGCCTCCCGGCCACGCGTACCACGCCACGCCACGACACTCGACAAAGGTTTAAACTTTTTATGCGTCAATTTATATTTATTATTGATTAGATGATAGAATGTATAAATCATGTAAGCCGAGGTCACCCAACCATTTATAAACTTGTTACTGTGTGCATGTCAGCCATCGTGCTGTTAGTTTAGGGTTGCAGGTTTTAAAAACCTCAACGTATAGGGGAGGTGCTATCAATTTTTTTTGTATTAACAGACTTGTGTTTCTTTTTTACAGAGAAGATACTTGTCTTCCTAGCCGCTGCGGGTCTGCCTGCACCGCATCGCGTCGCCACTGCACCGACCCGCCACAGCCCCACTAGCCTGACTCCACCGCCACCCTAGGTATAACCTCTATTTTCGCATCATGGTCGTAGATCACGTAACCCAGTTAGGCGTCTCCCGTTCGAAAGTGATACGGTGTACATATGCAGATCTTTGCATATCTACAAATGTATCAGTTTCGAATTGTCCACGTTTTTTGGACAGCCCGCGATTGCGTAGATGGTGTTAGTTTCATGCTCTACTCCGTTCCAAGATAGAGTTTCGGCGTCACCTCCTTGTTGTTCTCCGAACAGTACACTCTCCCTGCCAGGACGTGTATCCGGAGAACAATGGGGAGGTGCTGCCGAAATTCTATCTCGGATCAGAGTAGAGCGTGGAAACTAACTCCATCTACGCAACCGCGGGTGGGATTAGGACCTATCATCACCTATTAGAAGGTAGGAACGTAGTGTACATGCATTACATGTCTATATTAAACTATACTCGGTTATATATGTTAGAGGATGGAAGACCGTGAGTGGATGTACACGGGCCGTAGAGGAAGGAACGATGTCACCACTGAATGGATTAGAAAGACCGATGATTCCGTGGAACGGGCATATGGCGAAGCTGCTAAAGGAGCGAGTCTAGTCCCATGCCCGTGCAGCAAATGTGACAACCGGAAAAGAAAACCAAAGAAGACCATGGTAGAACATATTTGGAAGAATGGATTTACGCCGGGCTATACTCAGTGGATATTTCATGGTGAAGCGCATCGTACGAGAGAGGAGGTGCTGAGACAACGTGTCGAGGATTATGACGCGGATGCGGGGGTAGCGGATATGTTGAACGACTATCAGGAGGCACAGTACACGGGAGGATGTATGGATGACGAGCCAGAGCCGACTGCAAAGGCGTTCTACGACATGTTCGACGCGGCACAGAAGCCCCTTCACGGCCAGACAAAGGTTTCTCAACTGGATGCCATTGGGCGTGTAATGGCGTTCAAGTCGCAGTACAGCATGAGTAGAGATGCATTCGATGGCTTGTTAACGGTTATTGGGAGTCTGCTTCCGGATGATCACGTTCTGCCAAAGAGCATGTACGAGGCACAGAAACTATTTCATGCACTCAAGATGACGTATGAGCAGATTCATGCTTGTCCGAAGGGCTACGTGCTATTTAGGAAAGAATACACGGAGGCAAAGTACTGTCCCAAGTGTAATTCGTCTAGGTTTATGGAGGTAGACTCTGGTGATGGACAGAAGAGGCAGCTCGACATCCCCTTGACAATCCTACGACACCTTCCGTTCATACCGAGGATCCAGCGTCTTTACATGACAGAGGAATCCGCGAAACAGATGACATGGCACAAAAATGGAAAACGATACAATCCTGACAAGATGGTGCACGCATCAGATGGTGAAGCATGGAAACACTTTGATGACATTCACCGTGAGAAAGCCGAAGAGGCTCGTAATGTACGTGTTGCGTTGGCCACAGATGGGTTCAATCCCTATGGAATGAGCGCTGCCCCGTACACATGTTGGCCCATGTTTGTTATCCCAATCAATCTCCCCCCTGGTGTGTGCTTTCAAAGGCAGAATATATTCGTGTCGTTGATAATTCTCGGACACCCGGGGAACAAAATGGGCGTGTACATGGAGCCTTTGATTGATGAATTGGTACGTGCCTGGGAGGAAGGGGTATGGACATATGACCGAGCTACGAAGACAAACTTCAGAATGCATGTTTGGTACTAGTACTCCATGCATGACTTACCGGCGTATGGGCTATTCTGTGCCAGGTGTGTTCACGGTAAGTTCCCATGCCCAGTTTGCAAGGAAGCTCTCACGTTCATTTGGTTGAAAAAGGGTGGCAAATATTCGTCCTTCGATAAACATCGACAATTTCTTCCTGCTAACCATCCATTCCGCCTAAACATCAAGAACTTTACGAAAGGTGTCGTAGTGACAGACCGCCCACCTGCAACGATGACTGGTGCCGAAATTCGTCAACAGATAGATGGGCTCGTGGCCAATACAGAAGGTGGTTTTGTGGGATATGGTGAGCAGCATATGTGGACACATAAGTCTAGCTTGACTCGGCTCCCCTATTATGACGACCTGCTCCTTCCACACAACATTGACGTGATGCACACTGAAAAGAATGTTGTCGAGGCACTGTGGGCAACAATTATGGACATTCCTGATAAGTCAAAGGATAATGTGAAGGCAAGAGTGGATCTGGCAGCGTTATGTGATAGACCAAAACTAGAGATGAAGCTGCCAAGTGGCGGAAAGACGTGGAGAAGGCCTAAGGCCGATTTTGTCCTAAGCAGGGCCCAGAGGAAGGAAGTACTTCAGTGGATCAAGATGTTGATGTTCCCTGATGGATATGCAGCTAACCTGAGTAGGGGGGTGAACTTATCTACTATGCGAGTCTTAGGGATGAAGAGTCATGACTTCCACATATGGATTGAACGGATTCTTCCTGCGATGGTTCGAGGCTATGTCCCTGACCATGTCTGGCTAGCGCTTTCAGAGTTGAGCTATTTCTTTCGTCAGCTTTGTGCAAAAGAGTTATCTCGGACCGTGGTTGCAGACTTGGAAAGATTGGCCCCCGTGTTACTGTGTAAGCTTGAGAAGATATTTCCACCTGGCTTCTTCAATCCAATGCAGCATTTGATTCTTCATCTCCCCTATGAGGCACGAATGGGGGGCCCCGTGCAGGGACGTTGGTGCTATCCAATCGAGAGATGTCTAAATACTATTCGAAAGAAATGTAGAAATAAATGCAAAATCGAGGCTTCCATTGCAGAGACATACATTCTAGAGGAGGTCTCAAACTTCACAACAACTTATTATGGTGACAAACTGCCGAGCGTGCATAATCCACCCCATCGTTACAATGATGGCGACAATGAATCGAACCTTAGCATATTTCGAGGCCAACTCGGAAGCGCAAGTGGCTCGACCACCAAGACCCTGACACATGAAGAGTGGCGGCATATCATGCTATACGTATTGACCAACCTTGAAGAGGTGACGCCATACATGGAACAATTTCTTCATGAATTCTGGCGTCGATCAAGGGACCCCACTCCACAGGAATATGACGCTCTTCTTAGAAAGGGTGCGAGAAATGGGTTGCCCGATTTCATTTCCTGGTTCAAACATAAGGTACGTGCTTAGTTTGTAAAAGAGATACGTCTTTAAACTCAATTTAGCGTCTTTTAACTTGCGAATACTTGCAGGGCCAAAGAGATCCGTCTATGAGTGCCGAGTTGAGACAAGTAGCCAACGACTTTGCTTATAGGGTCAAGAAATATTCTGGGTATGACGTCAATGGATACCGTTTTCGCACAACACACTACGACAAAAGTCGGCCCAATCGGAAAACAACGTGTTCTGGAGTCTTTACGCCGGGCCTTGACAATGTCGATTATTTTGGACGAATCGAAGAAATATATGAGCTCAATTTTTATGGTTCCAAACCTCTTACTCCAGTGATATTCAAATGTCATTGGTTTGACCCTCAAGTGACGAGACAGACACACTCTAATCTTGGGATAGTCGAAATTCGACAAGATTCCACCTTAGTAGGAGACGATGTCTATATCGTGGCCCAATAGGCCACACAAGTGTATTATCTCCCATATGCGTGTCAAACGAAAGAACATCTTAAGGGTTGGGATGTTGTGTATAAGGTATCACCGCACGGGAGGTTACCTGTTCCTAACGATGAAGATTACAACTTAGACCCGGACACATATGATGGAGAGTTCTTCCAAGAAGATGGGCTAGAAGGGCGATTTGAGATAGACTTAACCGAAGCTATCGGAATGGACGTAGATATTGAAATGGTTGTTGATGAGGAGGATGATGAGGTGTAAAATGATAATGACTTAGTAATCCTTGAAGGCAATGACATTAATGACGAACTTGCGTCTTCCGATGGTGTGGAGATTGAAATGCTTGATAGTGATGATAAGAGTTATGATCCAGCTAACCCCGACACATATGAAGATTATTTTTAATCGATGTAATGCTATATGACTTTTTATTTCGCACCTGTTTTTAAATACATATTTTTATATGTGTTTATTTGTTTACTCTTAATTGCAGGTTGTTGGACAAATATGGTGGGCGGTTTCCTGAGGAGGAGGAGGGGGAGGACGAGTAGGACGGAGGACGATGCAGAGCAGGCAGCGCAGCAGGATGAGGCAGAGCAGGCAGCGCAGCAGCAGGCGGCGCCTCAGGACGACGACGACCAGCAGCAGGACGACGACGACCAGCAGCAGGACGCCTTAGGTTCAGGTGGCTCTAGTTCGAGGAGCATCTACCTGCGAGGCCCCGCGAGTCTCCCTCAGCGTCCCATACTTCGGGACAGACGACCGCTGATTCGGCCGGAAGGGGAGAGGTATGTAACTTTATGTTCTTCATTCTTGTTCATATTATGTGTTCAAAATCATAATGTAAACTAATACTTTTTATTTATCACTTGGACAGGTCTTGGACGGTTTTGGATTATGCTGGGGGTCATCGTCGCCCCCCAATAACATCCTCGGCCTGCTATGCAGGGAACACTTCCCTGGACTTGTGGAGTACGCTGGAGTGACGGGCCCAGCCTTCACCTTCGACCACTACGCCGTCGCCCCCGATGCAGTATACCGGGACGGCAGGGAATTCAATAACAAGACGGAGCGGGTGAAGCAAGAGCTGTGGGTAAGTCTTAGTATAATGTAAAATATGTCGCATTCGTTGCAAATTCTTGAAATAATGTATGGATACATCGTTTTTGTATGCAGGATTTCTTCAGATGCGATGGTGGATACGAGGCTAGGGCGGATGTGGTGGCCACCACGAGCTGTAAGAAGCTCGTCGTGGACATGCACTATGAGGCCCGCATCCAAGCCATCATCACCTACCACGGCTCCGTCCTTGGGGAGAAGGTGACCAAAACTCAAGCCCGAACCATGTCGTTGACCAGGGAGCAGTACCTGCAGGTAAAGTCATGCATGTTTGGTACCAGCACTCCATGCATGAATTTTATTTTATCTTCTGATATGCACTTTACGTGTTTACTTTGCAGATGATTCCACATTGGTGCGCCGCACATCCTCTGTGCTGGGAGCAGATGGTGGATAGGTGGTGTTCGGCTGAGTGGGACGAGGCGCACACATCTAGCCGGGAACGGCGTTTGATGATGCAAGGCCCCTCCCACCACCAAGGCAGCCGGAGCCTGGGCCAATATGCCGAAGCATGGGTACGCCACCTTTTTTATTTAGATATATAGCACTAAGTTAGATATTATTTCTAACTATCTCGTTGGTTTTCGTTGCAGTCGGCGTCACATGGTGGCAGGCCTTGCTCCACCTTCTCGGCCTATGCTATGGCCCATAAGGGTAAGGCGACGTCCGACGTCACCTACAACCCGGATGACGGGCCCGAGGCCTACACCAACCCCGCCGTCTACAGCCGCCTCCATGACTACACCGCCATGGCGCAGGAGGTCCATGGCCCAGACTATGATCCGAGCACCGAGCCGATCGACACCGATGTGCTCATGAGGGTCGGAGGAGGCAAGAGACATGGGCGGTACTGGATTGCTGACGGGGCAATCGACTCGTCCTCCACTCCCACTCTGTCTCAGGTGAGAGCAAGGAGCACGAGCTCGAGTCCAGCCATACGACCTCGACACGACAGCTCACAGCATCGCATACAGCAACTCGAGGTTAGTGCTTCTGTAACTCGTCCTTTCTTGAGTTATATACCTTCTCTTTGAGTTACTATAACATTGGCTTGTAATATTACAGACCCAACTAGAAGAAGAGAGGAGGGAACGTCAAGAGATGGAGGCGAGGATAATGGCGGAGCGGGCGGCGGCTGATCAGAGGATGGCGGAGATGTTCCAGTACATGCAGAGCCTTGGCGCCGCATAGGGCATCCCTCTGCCACCTCCATTGTTCCCTCTAGTTGACCCTACTCTCTTCCACACTCCTGTGAGTATCAAAATTGTAGTTAGATGTTTGTAATGCATCTAGTATAACACATGCAATCTCTTCTCTGTGCAGGGCCAATCTGGGGCGGCATCCAACAACCCTCCGGAAGGGTTCAGCCCAACGCAGCCCCGGTCAAACCGCCCACCTCCATGAGTGTTGTGTTTGTTTTAGACTTCAGAACTTATGTATAATACTTATGTCTGTGTTTGATACTTATGTGAGAGCTTGCGACGTTTGAGACTTATGTTTGTGTTTAATACTTGTGTTGAACACTTATGTTTGTGATGGATATTTATGTTTGTGGTGACGGTTTTATGTTTGTGTTGGCAAAAAATAAACTAAAAAGGTATATGCTGGTCACTTTGCCGAGTGTAACACTCGGCAAAGAGGCTCTTTGCCGAGTGTCATGGTCATAGCACTCGGCAAAGAGCACAGACCTGGGCACCGGCTTAGGTTCTTTGTCGAGTGTTATGTCGCTGGCACTCGGCAAAGAGGTCGTATTTGCCGAGTGCCGCACAGAACACTCGGCAAAGAACCTGACAATGGGACCCTCCCTGGCGGGTTCTTTGCCGAGTGTTTCACGCGGCACTCGGCAAAGATGGATTCTTTGCCGAGTATCACAAGGGACACTCGGCAAAGCCGCCGTCTCCGTCACCCGGCGCCGTAACGGCCGCTTTTCTTTGCCGAGTGCTGTCTGGCACTCGGCAAAGATCTTTGCCGAGTGCCCGAGAAAAAGCTCTCGGCAAAGAAGGCTTTGCCGATGCACTGTTCGCCGAGCCTTCTTTGCCGAGTGTAACACTCGGCAAAGCATTTGCCGAGTGTTTTCAAGGCTTCGCCGAGTGCTTCAGGCACTCGGCAAAGCGATTGATTCCGGTAGTGGCATGTGCTGCAGCAATCGAAGCAAATTATTTCCTCGCAGGTGCGCATGGTGGCATGATCCATTGCGAGGGAACATGGGACTTCCTTTTTGGGCGGGTTTCTTATGGACGGATTTTCAACCATGTGAATTGAAATTCAACTTGAGCGAGCGAAGAAAACTCGTATTAACTATTTAGCAATAATAAATATATGGGGATTTTAGCGCTCGGTTAAGTTGAATTTCAGTTCACACTAAATAATTAATACAGGTTTTTCAGCGCTCAGTCAAGTTGAATTTCAATTTATGTTGGGGACTTGTTCTCGAATGCTTCGGAATTAAGAACAAGGCAACACAAAATGTTAAATATTAATGTCCTTCGTCCTTCGAAGCATTATTTCCCTTAGGATATAACGATCTTCGGACGAAGGTCATGAAGGACGTACCTTCATCATCACAATATACATAAATGAAAGACGAAGCACACGGAACATGGAAGATGACATGAATAATTACATAACATAACATTATTAATATAACTTTATTATATCATCATGGAAAGATAGAGATAATGTCGAATTACAAATGTACCTTCGGCTTGACAGAAGGTAAAGGTACAAGCGTGACGCACAAGCAAGTACCAGTCAGCATGAACAGTACGGGGGTACTGTTCATCTATTTATAGGCACGGGACGCAGCCCATGTGGAATTACATTGATGCCCTTTACATTTATCAATAACTTTATAGCAATCCTTCGAGGTTTAATTTGACTTTTCATCTTTAAGTCAGTTCCTCTTTTCCGCCGTCAGCCGAAGCTTTTCTGCACATAGCTTCATGATCGTCTTATCCTTCGTCGTGGTCGCTTTCCATTCCAGTCAAGCTTCGTCTTAACCATGCTCTTGTACACCCGCAACCTGACTCCGAAGATACCTGTTCACATGTTTCACTCGGAAAATATTGTCAAATTATGTTTTTGAGGACCTTCGGAAGCCGAAGGCCCCCAACAGTAGCCCCTCGCAATATTAATTTGTTAGAATGATAAATTTAGTTTGCGACATGGACGAAGGCCTTAAGCCGAAGGTCCGAAAAAACACCTTCCCTTTGCTAGAATAGCAACATTCACTGACAATGGGGTCTTCCAATTTTTAATACACTGGGCGTATAAATAAGAGCATACCGCAAGCTCATTTGGTACGCTTTCTTGCCATCTGCTCTTGCTTGCTCAATTTTTAGCTTCTTGCGCACCAACACTTGCTTGGCTTTTTAAGTTTTTAAGCTTCAGCTTTGAAAGCAGTTTTTTAGCATTTCCGAAGATGTCTGAAGATAAAAGAGCTGCTATCGAGATGAAGCTGAGTCTCTCTGAAGAGAAAAACCTGGGGTTTCTTGAAGCAATGTCGAAGACAAATACAGAAAAGATCACCAAAGAAATTTTAGAAGGTTTATCTGAAGATACTGATGACAACGACAGTTATGATGCAGATAGCGGTGGTGAAGACTCCGAAGATCGCCCTTGGCGGCCAAGCCATGCGGTTTTCGGCAAATCAAGTATCAAAGAAAATCATCTTGTCAACATGAGGGGAAGATATTTCTGGGACTTGTCCATTGTGAGGGCCGACGAAGGAGAGAAGACTTGTCCAACTCCTGAGGAAAATGAAGTCGTAGTGTTCCGAAGCTTTTTGAAAGCTGGACTACGATTTCCCCTGAGCAGCTTTGTCGTAGAAGTACTGAAAATATTTGAAATCTATCTTCACCAACTTACCCCCGAAGCAATCATAAGGATGAATATCTTCGTGTGGGCCGTGAGAAGCCAAGGTCTGGAACCTGATGCGAAAAGTTTCTGCAACATACACGAATTGTTATACGAGACAAAACCCTGGGGTAAGGAGCAGTATCACAATAATTTCGGCTGCTACAGTTTCGTCTCTCGGTCCGGGTCAAGCTGTCCCATGCCAACCTTTCGGAGGAGATGGCCCGGCGACTGGATGACAGAATGGTTTTATGTGAAGAATGACCTGAAAACACGGGAAGATATTAAAGGTATAATTATGCGCCCTATTTGGCAACGCTTCGGCCTGCGGAAGCCGAAGGTTGAAATGAACGAAGCTGCCGAAGAATGCCAGAGAGCCTTCGGAGTTATTTGCTCTTTTATTGGAACGAGAGATTTGGTTCAAGAGCATATTGCCTTCAGGGTGTGGCCGCTCGCGGAAAAATGGGAAATGCCGCGAGAGACCATAAAGAAGGCTGACGAAGGTGGACTTATCAGGCTGAAGTATACTTTCAAGTTTGGAGATAAATTTGTTGAGCCAAATGATGACTGGCTAAAAAGCATTGAAAATTTAAGTGATGAACTACTCGGGGTTTATTCAAAGGCCGAAGATACTGCATTGTCAGCAGCCTTCGGAGGCCGGAAAAAGAAAAGACTGAACCGAGTGTTTGACGCAATTTGGTTCGTGTACCCCGACTACCACTATCCAGCGCGGGGTCAAAAAAGAAAAAACGCAGCTTCTGCACAAGAAACTTCTTCAGCTGCTCCTAGTGAGCCAGCGCCGAAGAGGCAAAGGGTAAAGGTTCTCACACACCGACCACACTATATTGAACCAGCTACAGTACCCGAATTTGTCAGCGAAACCTCTTCGGCCACCGAAATTAAAGAACCAACTTCAGTGCCGAAGATTGAAGAAAAAAACTGAAGAACCTTCAATAAAGAAAGCAGAAAAACCGAGAACTGAAGGAACGAAAATATTGGAAATTTTAAGTCCTTCAGCCAGTGTTGAGACAATAAAAAACCAAAAGGGCCCAGCAATGACCCCGAAAAGAAAAAGAATGGTCAACGTGCTAGATGTTCTGGAGACAATTAAGTCCTCGAGCACGACTCCGAAGAAGACTGTTGAAACTTCCGAAGCGGAAACTAAAATCTTTGATACTAGAGCTCCAAAACAACAAACTGAAACTGAAGCAGGGCCTTCAGAGCTCACGAAGGTGAAACCCTTGGAAACCGAGGAAGAAAAAATTACGGAGCCAATTCTTGTTGAGGAAATCGGTGCTGTTGCCCCCGAAGCATCCCCCAAAGTCCTTGATTATATTGTTCGACATGCTTCGGGGAAAAAGTTATCAGAAGAAGAAGTTTTTGAAGCTAATCACTATGCCAAAGAATTGAAATATCCGAAGGGGGCACTAGTGTTCAATGGTACAAATGAAGAAGATTTCCTATACTGCCTCCCGGATAACAAAGAATTACTCGTCTGTCGGAAAATGGCCCGAAGCATGGGATTTCCGAAACTGGAGGCTGGCCTCTGCGCGATGACAAAGGACGATCTTGCGGACAGCCTTGCGTATAATAGCCTGAAGGTACGAGATTTGCGCATTTGAAAACTTTATGATTTGAAATTTATTCTTTTATTCTTATACTAACTCTTTTACATATAGGGTTTAATTCTAAGCAACGCGCTGAGAGCGCAAAAGAATGCCGAAGACGAAAGCTATGAAATTGCTTTTAACAACCTTCGAACAGAGGTGATCAAACTAAGAAACGAAGCCTTGGAAAAGGACAAAATTCTAGTTACATTGGTGGATAAAATAAAGGAGAACGAAGCTGCCTCGAGGGCACAAGCTGCCGCCCAAAAACAAGAGATTGACGATCTTCGGAAGCAATTAGCCCGAGCTAAAGAAGAACGCATACTTGAAGAAACGAAGCGAGAACTTAGCGACCAATGGGCAAATCATTTAGAAGGAACTGTTGAAGAGCTTCGTTCATCCAAGAAAAGATGTTATGACAAATCTATGGAATGTGTTAAGAAAATAAAAGCTAGCTTCGCCAGCGTTGGCGCATTCTCGAGCGAAGAAAACTTTACAAGAGGCAACCCCGAAGGTCCCATTGAATGGATTAATCACGAAGCTGAGGCCTTTGAGGAAATTTTAAATAGTCGCGGAGACATATGCGCTTTTTCGGGTGCCAGAGGGATTGCCAGCATTTTGGAAAGGAAAGGCTGCGATCATGTAAAAATTTTAGCACAATCCGAAACTGCCTTGTCCTTCGAAGATGCTAAAGACCCTTCAGCTGAAGCTAGCATGGTTGGTGGGAGATTTTTTACCGATATCTGGGATAATGGTGGCCGAGAAATGGCCCGAGAAATTATCCAAAAAAGCGAAAAAGGCATCCATGATGCCAGAAAAGTGGCCGAGGCTGCTGAAAAAGCGCAGAGCCCGAAGGGCAAATAGGTATTAACTAATGGTTTTTATTGTGTTGTAATTTTTGATTTCAAACTTCGTTCGCCAATTGTAATAGCAATGTAACCGTATCCTGTCCTCCCTCAGATCCTGCTAAAACGTCTCCGGGCCCTCACCCGAAGGAAGACGATGAAATCAAAAAGATGGCCGAAGCTATCATGGATCAAGTTGTCAATCAACTCCTGAACGAAGCTGCGGAAGTAGTACTTAGGGAAGACTAGGTGCTATTGTAAAAACATCTGAAATGTAATATGTGAAATATCTTGTAACACTGAATGTAATATACTTGTTTTTTTATGGTTCAATTCTTTACGATGCATGAAATTTTACATGCGTACCGTTTTTGAGTCTTCGACGAAAAAACACCTTCCCTTCTTTTCATGCTTCGTGAAGAAGAATTTTCATTTATCAGAACAAGATCCATAGTGCTCTGATGAAGAATGTCCAAGCTTCGTGAAAATATTTTCCGAAGCTACACTCCGAAGATCAATATTGTATCTCCTTGTGACAGCATGATTTTCCCTTTTTCAAAGCATTTTTCCGAAGATTGATATTTTGCCCCCTTATGCCATATGCAACATGATGTATGATGCTTATGCTATGCGAAATGATGTGATGATGTTATGTTATGTAAAATGGTATTTATTCCGAAGATACACGGACATCCCTGCAATAAAACACAATCTTTTTAAATCACCGTTGACTTTTCGCTGTAAGCCTCCCTTAGGAGCTTCTTCGCCTTTTACTTTCGGCGGTATTCGCGTTGACTTTTCGCGGTAAGCCTCCCTTAGGAGCTTCTTCGCCTTTTACTTTCGGCGGTATTCGCGTTGACTTTTCACGCTTCGCCTTTTACTTAGGCGGTATCAGCGTTTATTTTTCGTTGTAAGCTCTGCATTCCCTTTGGAACGACTTCTGAGCAGAAAACTTAAACTGCGCTCCCTTTGGAACGGCTTTTTGTCACTTCAGCAAACTTACTCTGCGTTCCTTAGAACGACTTTTTTTTGCTTCGAAAAATTTATACTGTGCCTTTTAAAATAAATTTTTGAAAATTCGAAGGTCCTCCTTGCTATCGCAAATCTTTAAGCTTCAACAATTTAAGCATGTGGAGAAGATATATTTTCTTTATAGTAGACAACGAAACTATTTCATGAGATTTTTTTTAAAAAAAGTGTCCTTTATTACACAGAAAATAAAACTGAATGGGAAAGACTACTATCAAGGTAGGATATTTGTCAATAAATGTGCTTCGACTCTGGCACAGTGCTATTGACTGTACGAGCTTCGGACTGTTCTCTGAAGTCCCTTTGATGTTGAGCATATTGGCCCCCTTCTGGCTGCTGGCCTTGTTGCAGCGGTGGTGGAGGCGGAGGTTGTTGCCAGGAAGCTTGAGGTTGACTCGCCGAAGCAACAGAAACTGCAGGGTGATTGCCTACATATTCTGGGATTTAAGGCGAATGATACGAAGCAGTGTGCATGATCTGCTTCGGCTGACCCTGTTGTGCTGCAGCTTCAGCTATCTCCTTTTGCTTCTGGATGGTAACATGGCACATCCTGGTGGTATGACCCTTGTTTTCACCACAAAACAAGCAAAATGTTCTTCTTGGTTGATCTCCAAATCTTCCGCCGAAGCCCCTGGCGCCTCTGCCTCTTGGAGCTAGCGGCCGGAAGGAGCTTTGTTGTTGCCCCGAAGCCTGTGAGTAGCACTGTGGCCTTTGCTGTTGACTCCCCTTATCATCATTTTGAGTGGAGTTGTGAATTGACCTGACGTGCCTCGGATAAAATCTTCCTCCGAAGCCCCTGGTCATTTCGGAAAACCTGAAAGCTTCCTCCCTTCTTTGACGAAAATCATTGTCGGCCCGAATATACTCGTCCATCTTCTAGAGCAGCTTCTCCAAAGTTTGAGGAGGCTTCCTAGCAAAGTACTGAGCTGAAGGTCCTGGCCGTAGTCCCTTGATCATGGCCTCAATTACGATTTCGTTGGGCACTGTTGGCGCCTGTGCCCTCAAACGTAAGAACCTCCGGACATACGCCTGAAGGTATTCTTCGTGATCCTGGGTGCACTGGAATAGAGCTTGAGCAGTGACCGGCTTCGTCTGAAACCCTTGGAAGCTGGTTAACAACATGTCCTTCAACTTTTGCCATGAAGTGATTGTTCCTGGTCGAAGGGAGGAATACCAGGTTTGAGCAACACTCCTGACAGCCATAACAAAAGATTTTGCCATGACTGCAGTATTGCCACCATACGAAGATACTGTTGCTTCATAGCTCATCAAAAACTGATTTGGGTCTGAATGGCCGTCAAACATGGGAAGCTGGGGCGGCTTGTAGGACGAAGGCCAAGGTGTAGCCTGCAGCTCAGCGGACAGAGGAGAAGCATCATCAAAAGCAAAATTTTCATGATGGAAATTCTCATACCAGTCATCTTCGTTGAAAAAACCCTCCTGATGAAGGTCCTTGTGCTGAGGCCTTCGGTTCTGCTCATCCTGAGTAAGATGACGAACTTCTTCAGAGGCTTCGTCTATCTGCCTTTGTAGTTCTGCTAGCCTGGCCATCTTTTCCTTCTTCTTCTGCACCTGTTGACGAAGCATCTCCATGTCTCTGATTTCTTGGTCTAGCTCATCCTCTTGCGATGTCGGGCTGACAGCCTTCCTCTTCTGGCTTCGGGCCTCCTGAAGAGAGAGAGTCTCCTGATTAGGGTCCACACTAAATAATTAATACAGGTTTTAATATATTAGCGCTCGGTTAAGTTGAATTTCAGTTCACACTAAATATTAGAGTCTCCTGATTGGGGATTTTAGCGCTCGGTTAAGTTGAATTTCAGTTCACACTAAATAATTAATACAGGTTTTTCAGCGCTCAGTCAAGTTGAATTGCAATTTACATGGTTGAAACTCTGTCCGTCCGAAAAACCCGCCCAACAAGGAAGTCTCATGTTCCCTCTCTCTGACCAAAGAACAAAAATTAATTTATTACTAGTTTAATAGACATGTTAACGCTACGATCTCGGGAAGGGAATGGGAAGTGGCCGATGACAGTGGCGCGAAAGGAGGGCCCCCAATGGTGACAGCGATGCAAGTGAGGGTAAAGGGAGAGGGTGGCAGGGTCGCTGTACGGTCTCGGGAAGGGGAAGGGGAGGGCAAGGGCCGACGGTGGCGGTTACACGAGGAAGGGGGAGCGGATGGCGGGGTCGCAGGAGAGGGGGAGGCAGAGTGATTATTGTGCATGTGAGAGATGAGGGGGAAGGATGATCCAAATAACATTAGCCATTAGATTTGAGTGGGTAAGAGAGAAGTGTTATCTAGCGATCTGAATATTTGGTTTTGAGAGTATGTTATGTATGGGTGCAATTCCTTTGGTGAATTTAGATGAGGTTATGAGTGTAGAGTGATTTGGTTGGGGTGAGTTTTGTAAAGTTGAAACTAGTGGGCTATATAAAGGTATAGATTACTTCACGTACGTTAAACATGCATGCCATATCCCTAACAAATAGAGAATAAAAAAGAAGAATTAAAGTATAACTAAATACCTATTTAGAAATTAATTAGCCACCAACTATGATGGAGAAATTGAAACAGTTAACCAAAAAATTGCTAGAACTGTACGTCCTACTCCTTGTTTTGCACGGAGTTCAATAACCCCTTAATTACAGGTAATTCCGAAAAACTAGCTTGCTTATAACTGCAAACGTACGTACGAGAACCATGCACGTAAATGACGAGAACGATGGATCGGAGCATGCACGTATATATGCAGTTGATGGTTTATATTATCAGGGGCAGGATCCGTTGGGACGTGGGCAGTTTTTGTTGTTCGAGCCCGGCCCATATAGCACCTGCATGATAATCTCCAGCCAGCCGCCGTCTGCTGTCGTCGCTGCCGCCGGCGCCTCCATCAGCAGCGGCCTCGCGGCGACGATCATGTTGCAGCACTGCATCAGCACGACGGCCGCCAGCACCGCCCAGCTCATCGCCGCCATCGTCGCTGCTGCTATAGGGCTATGTCTGATCAAGCTCCGCGCTAGGGGGCTAGTAGCAGAGAGAAGTGTGGTGATTGCGCGCTGGGGCTAGCAGAGAAGTATGGTGATCGTAGACGACGTACGATGAAACTGGTACTCTACTCTTGATGAATGGCTTGTTGGGAGACAAGAAAGATGCATGCATGTGTTCCTTTTATAGCTTCGTTACGCAAGGTTTTTAAACTGCGCGCGCCGACCGGGTCCTATTCTATCGATCGACCGCGCGCGCCAACGTACGCGCAGGGGGCCGGCCGGGGCGACTTGGCTACGCGATTTTCAGCGCTCTCGGTCAAGTTGAATTTCAATTCACAAGGTTCAAAATCCACCCATCAAACCAACCTGTCATGCATACTACTTCAATTCTTCCGTACATTGCAACGGGAATATATAATACCAGTATACTACGATAACTTATATACAAAATATGTGTTATACATTTATGAGAAAATGTTTCATAATCAATTTGTGATTCTGGTCATACATAATGTCGGCGTTCCGAGACCGGGGGGTCCTCGAGCCGACGAGTGAGAGTGCCGCGTGCCCCAGCCCAGATGGGTCGAGCGCGTGGAGCGAGCGCAAAGGGGGGAACGGAGTGAGAGAGAGGTCGGTGGCCGGAGCCGGATCGCGAGGGAGTCGGAGAAATTCCCACGGCCTTCGTGTTCGTCCCGCGCCCAGGTCGGGTGCGCTTGCAGTAGGGGGTTACAAGCGTCCGCACGAGGTGAAGGGAGAGGGCGGCCCCGAGAGAGCGCCTGCCCCTGCCTTTCGTTCCCGTGAGGCCAACCTTCTCTAAGAAGGCCCTGGCCCTTCCTTTTATAGTCGTAAGGAGAGGGTCCAGGTGTACAAGACGGGGGTGTAGCAAGGTGCTACGTGTCTAGCGAGGGTGAGCTAGCGCCCTATGTACATGCCCAGGTGGCAGCCAGAGAGATCGTGGCACCCTGTTGGAGTGGCGTCGTGGCTGTTGGAGGAGTAACGGAGCCGGACGGGGGGACAGCTGTCGAGGTGGCTGGGTCCTTGCTGACGTTCTCCTGCTTTCGTAAGGGAGCTGGGAGCCGCCGTCGTCATGATCTAGCGGGGCGCCATCATGGCCTATCTGGCATAGCTGGCCAGATGGGACGCCGGTCTTGTTCTCTGCGACCCAAGTCGGCTCAGGGCAGGGTGATGATGACGCTTCCTGTTGACGTGGCGGTCTCGTATCCTAGGTCGGGCGTCGTGGAGGCTCCTCCGAGGCTGTGGCCGAGTCCGTCCTGCAAGACAGAGACAGAGTCCGAGCCCTGGTCGGGCGAGGCGGAGATTATTCGGCAGAGGCCGAGGCGGAGTCCGAGCCCTGGGTCGGGCGAGGCGGAGGTCGCCGTCTTCCGAGGCCTTAGCCTGAGTCCGAGCCCTGGGTCGGGCGGAGCGGAGTTCGCCGTCTTCCGAGGCCTTAGCCTGAGTCCGAGCCCTGGGTCGGGCGGAGCGGAGTTCGCCGTCTTCCGAGGCCTTAGCCTGAGTCCGAGCCCTGGGTCGGGCGGAGCGGAGTTCGCCGTCTTCCGAGGCCTTAGCCTGAGTCCGAGCCCTGGGTCGGGCGGAGTCTCCTATGGCACCACTGGCGAAGTCTGGCCGCCCGTCGGTCTTAACTTTTGCGTTAAACGCCCTGGTGACTCGGTCGGTTGGTGCGGTGATTTAGTCAGGGTTTCTCCTTATCGGAGGCGGGGCCTAGGGCGAGCCGGGGATGCGCCTGCCGTGAAAGAGGAGACCTCAGGCGAGACGGAGTCATCTTAGGGTCGGCTGCCCTCGCCCGAGGCTAGGCTCGGGCGTGGCGTGGTCAAGTCACTCGTGTGGACTGATCCCTGACTTAATCAAACCCATCAGGCCTTTGCAGCTTTATGCTGATGGGGGTTACCAGCTGAGAATTAGGCGTCTTGAGGGTACCCCTAATTATGGTCCCCGACAGTAGCCCCCGAGCCTCGAAGAGAGTGTTAACACTCGCTTGGAGGCTTGCACCGCACTTTTTTGCAAGGGGACCAGCCTTTCTCGGAGGTACCTTGTTCCGGTGGGTGCGCGCGAGCGCACCCGCCGGGTGTAGCCCCCGAGGCCTCGGAGGAGTGGTTTCACTCCTTCGAGGTCTTAATGCCTTGCGCAATGCTTCGGCGTGACTAGCGGTTCCCTCATGCGAGCAGGGCGTAACCCAGGTGCACTGTCGGGGCCCAAGTTCTCGGGCTGGTATGTTGACGCTGTCAACGGTTCGGCCGGAGCCGGGTTTGCGAGAGCAGCCCCCGAGCCTTCGCACGGAGCGAGAGGACGATCAGGGACAGACTCGACTTTTTATATACGCCCCTACGTCGCCTTTCCGCAAGGAGGAGGGGGGGAGTGCGCCATGTTACCCTCGATGGGCACCGAACATGGTGTCTCCGGTGAGCTGCGATCGGGTAATCCGAGTGGACGTCCGTGCCCCGTTCGTTAGGGGTCGGCTAGGGGCCCGGAGGCACGCCCAAAAGTACCTGCGGGTGATCTGCCGGACCCGGTCCCCTAGCGACGGGGTCCGAGGGCTCGTTGCCTCCCTCCGATGGGATTCCGTTACAGAGTCGTTCCCGCTGGTCTCGGAAATGTCCTAGGGTACCTCGGGAGCGCAGCCCGAGCCTTGGTTATGTATCGAACGTACCCCTGGTCATCCCTCGCTCGGCGTCTGAGGCGGCTGTGAACCCTTCGACAGGCCAGCCTTCGAACCCCTGATCAGTAGGGGGCACGGAGCCCTAGTAGCCTGAGGCGGTCATGGAACCTTTCGGGGGCCGACCTTCGAACCCCTGACCAGTAGTGGGTGTCGGGCCCACGCGATCTGAGGCGGCTGTTGAACCCTTCGGGGGGCCAGCCTTCGAACCCCTGATCAGTAGGGAGGCTCGGGGCCTAGTTCCTTCACGGGGAAGGATCCCTTTGGGGTTATCCCCCTTCTCGGTCCCTGTTGCAAGAGATAGAGAAAGAAGGAAAAGGGAAAAAGGGATTCGAAATTGAACTTCGTGGCGTACCTTTCTCGGCGTGGCCGTTTTTGGCGGAGGCGAAGCGCCGCCAGCTGCCCCTGCCAGAAACGTCACCTATTTCGCCGTGGAGTTAATGCGCTGGGGTGAGTAGTTGGCGAGGTCGCCGTTGCGCGCGCGCGGGCCGTTCGAGGTACGGGTCACGGACGCGTCGTCTTCACGCCGTGAAAAGGGTTCTCTTGCTGCCCCCGGATGGGACGTGAGCCTGGTCGATGGCGTGACCGCTGCCCTCACACGCCTGCCACCGTCATTACTGCCGGCCCATTTTTGACCGCGTTTGACCGCTGCGCCAAGCTGGCGCCGCTGGATCGCAGGCTGGGCGGCCTCGAGTCGCGGTATCGGTTCCGCAATCGAGGAGGTGCGGTGGTGGAGCGAGAGGCGCAGCGGTTCGCATGCAGCGCCTGGCGCGCCAGTTGAACGACGCGTGGTCTTGAGCCGTCGCGCTGGCCTGTCAGGAGTCGGGGAGGCGCGTCCACTTGGCGTGGTTGCATGCCGCTTGCATGGCCGCTCGCCCCCTTTGCCCGTTGGTCTGGGCAAAAGTGGAGGGTTACTTGTAACCGCTGGGCGGTTGCGTGCGTCGTGCGCGGCGGTTTGGCTCCCTCTGCTTGGAGCTGGTCTGCATGACAGGCGGGCCCCAGCCCCCGCGCCGCGGGGAAAGGCCTAGGAGGCGTGTTGGAGAAGACTCGGCCCGTGACGGTTGAGGGCGCTAGCAGGGGGAGTTGCCTTTAAAAGGAGGGCGACCCTCTTCGTGAGGCGACCATGTCTCCTTTCTCCCTTATGCATTGTGTCTCTCCATCTTCCAGGCCCCCGGATGGGGGGAACCGCCGCCTTTTCGCTCCATCGTTGGAGGAACGCGACCCCGCGGGGGTTGGTACCTTTCAGCCATCGTTCGGCTTCAAGGATTTTCATCATGCGGCCCGGCTGCACCCCTCCACCGGCGATCGCCCGAGAAGGCGACCTCCGGCTTGATGGTGGGGGAAAGCGAGCCGGGCTGCGGTCTCTGCCCCTCCCTCGGCCTCAAGGATTTTCATCACCAGGCCAAGAGGGAGGACGAGGCGAGCCAGGGGGCTGTCTCCGTGTGGGTCGGTTGCCCCCTTCTTCCCCGTGTTCCCGGGGTGAGAGCGGCATCCTCCAGCATCTCGGAGACTTCCTCTAGCCATGCCGGAAGTGGGGGGTCCCGAGGCGCCGGCGGACGGAACTGGCTTCTCTACTGATGAGATTGCCGACTCCGTCAGTAGCCCTGGGTCTCCGTCTCCCGGCCTGAATGGCTGGCTCTCGTCCTCGAGGGGTGAGAGTCTTTCCGCTGCCCCGCAGGCCCGCCCCTATCGAGTGGGGTTGTTCGTACCTGCGGGGGGGGAACCGGAGTTCCGCCTGTAGTGGCACTTTGAGTGCCGGGTTTTTTGTTCATTTCGGCTTTCGGGGCCTGAACATGTATGTAACTCCGGCACAGAGCCGTGTTTTTTCCTCATTTCTGAGCAATAAGACTTGCCTATCGATTGTCTGAATCGCTTCACCAAGCATGAGTCGCCCCGTGTCCAGGTGACGAGTGAGGTATCCGTATCCCGGAGGCGTAGGAATCCCTCGGCTCGGTCGGACCTGTTGTCCGAGGCTCTTCTAGCTTAGTTAAAAAGACCCCTCGGTCGCTCTTCGACGAGCCGAGGCCAGGGGTAGCGATATCAGCACAAGCAGAGGCGTTGTTGGCTCGGAAATGGAACCTGGTTGGCCGGAGCCCAGCTGGGTCGTCTGCTGTCAGGCTCGGCGCCGGAGTTGATTGGCCGAGGCCTCGGACCGAGCTGGCGCCCTCGGAAGGGGTCGGCCGAGGCCCCGGAGGTGGCCGGCCGAGCCGTCCGCTTGGGCCGGATTCTCGGGGAAGCCTCTGGCGGAGATTGCTCGAGCGCGGTGTCGACGTCGTCCTTTGGAGCAGAGGCCTTCGGACCGCGTGGCCACCCGAGGCCAGGTCGGGTCTTTGCCGAAGGTGCTGCTGATGCCGAGGGTGTCGTCACCCTCTTCCAGCGCCGAGGTCCGCGCCTGCAGGGTCAAGTCGTCCTGTAGCGTGGGCCTTGTGCGGCCGTTGAGGCCAGAACACACACCCTTGTCGCGTTATAAAGCTGTGTCTCTTTTCCTCTTGCTTCGAGTATCTGGACTTTTTGTCGGTAGCAGGGATGTTAGTGCGAGCAAGAGTTGCTTCTCGCGGGAGGTGATGAGTGAGGTATCCGTATCCCGGAGGCGTGGGAGTCCCTCGGCTCGGTCGGCCTCGCCGCTTACGCGTACTTTTACCCATCAATGAGGCCCTGTCACCGACTCGGTCGAGAAGGCTCGAAGAACCTGCTTCAACAGAAGAGCCTCCGTACGTAAAGACTCATTCGATCCGCGGAGTCACCTTATCCGAACGCGAGTTACTTATCACAGAAGGTGACGAGTGAGGTATCCGTATCCCGGAGGCGTAGGAGTCCCTCGGCTCGGTCGGCCTTGGCTGCTTACGTGTACCCCGTCGTTTCTAGGACCCACTTTTCGAAGTAGTCAAAAAGCACGAAAGATGTTCTGGTAAAAGAGGTTTTTTGTTCGAGGAAAATTTTGACGCAGAGGGGGTTAACCCCCTTTTAGCCCCCGAGGGAGGGTCGGGCTCCGCTGAGGCGAGGCCGACCCTTCCTTGTTGACTAAACTTCGCGTGGGTACGGGGTATAAGAACAACTTGGAAACATTCTTAAGGATAGAAGCGACGTAGCTGTTGGATGTTCCAAGCGTTGCCGTAGACCTCGCCTTGACTGTTGGCCAGCTTGTAAGTTCCGGGCTTCAGAACTTTGGCGATGATGAACGGCCCCTCCCAGGGGGGCGTTAGCTTATGCCTCCCTCGGGCGTCCTGCCGCAGCCGAAGCACCAGATCGCCCACCTGGAGATCTCGGGGTCGGACCCCTCGGGCGTGGTAGCGTCGCAGGGACTGCTGATACCGCGCTGAGTGTAGTAGGGCCCTGTCCCGAGCCTCGTCCAGCTGGTCCAGCGAGTCTTCTCGGCTGGCTTGGTTGCTTTCTTCGTCGTAAGCCCTCGTCCTCGGGGAACCGTATTCCAGGTCCGTGGGCAGGATTGCCTCGGCCCCGTAGACCAGGAAGAACGGCGTGAAACCCGTGGCTCGGCTTGGAGTCGTCCTCAGGCTCCAGACCACCGAGGGGAGTTCCTTCATCCATCGCTTGCCGAACTTGTTGAGACTGTTATAAATCCGAGGCTTAAGCCCCCGTAGAATCATGCCATTGGCACGATCCACTTGCCCATTCGACATGGGGTGAGCTACGGCGGCCCAGTCCACCCGGATGTTGTGATCGTCGCAAAAATCCAAGAATTTTTTGCCGGTGAACTGGGTGCCATTGTCGGTGATGATGGAGTTCGGGACCCCGAAGCGATGGATGATGTTGGTGAAGAATGCCACCGCCTGCTCGGACCTGATGCTGCTTAGGGGTCGGACCTCGATCCACTTGGAGAATTTGTCGATGGCGACCAGCAGGTGCGTGTAGCCCCCGGGTGCCTTCTGCAGTGGGCCGACGAGGTCCAGACCCCACACAGCGAAGGGCCAGGTGATGGGTATCGTCTGCAGAGCCTGAGCGGGCAGGTGGGTCTGCTTCGCATAGAATTGGCACCCTTCGCAGGCGCGGACAATTCTAGTGGCGTCAGCCACCGCCGTTGGCCAGTAGAAGCCTTGGCGGAAAGCATTCCCGACGAGGGTTCGAGGTGCTGCATGATGACCGCAAGCCCCCGAGTGTATTTCCTGCAGGAGGTCCTGACCCTCGGCGATGGTGATGCATCGCTGGAGGATGCCCGAGGGGCTGCGGTGGTAGAGCTCCTTCTCGTCGCCCAGCAGGACGAACGATTTTGCTCGTCGCGTTACCCGCCGAGCCTCGGTTTGGTCGAGGGGCAGCTCTCCTCGGCGGAGATATTGCAGGTACGGGGTCTTCCAATCTTGATCTGGCACGACCCCGTTCTGCTCCTCCTCGACGTGCAGCGCTTCGCGCTCGGGCCCCGAGGGTTCCTCGGATTGAGCCGAGGACGGCTCGGGCTGAGCCGAGGTCGCCTCGGACGAGGCCGAGGGTGCCTCGGGTTCGGGCGCGTCGCCTATCTTGACTGAGGGTTGGTGCAGATCCCGGGCGAAGACGTCCGGGGGAACCGTTGTCCGCCCCGAGGCTATCTTCGCCAGCTCGTCCGCAGTCTCGTTATAGCGTCGGGCGATGTGGTTAAGTTCGAGCCCGTAGAACTTGTCCTCCAGGCGTCGAACCTCTTCGCAGTAGGCCTCCATCTTCGGGTCGCGGCAGAGGGAATTCTTCATGACTTGGTCGATGACGAGCTGCGAGTCGCCGCGCGCATCGAGGCGTCGAACCCCTAGCTCGATGGCGATTCGCAACCCGTTGATCAGAGCCTCGTACTCAGCTACATTGTTAGACGCCGGGAAATGGAGGCGAAGCACGTAGCGCAGGTGTTTTCTGAGGGGCGAGACGAGAAGCAGGCCCGCGCCAGCTCCCGTCTTCATCAGCGACCCGTCGAAAAACATGGTCCAGAGTTCTGGTTGGATCGGAGCCGTTGGTAACTGGGTATCGACCCATTCGACCACGAAATCCGCCAGTGCCTGGGACTTGATGGCCTTCCGAGGGGCGAACGAGATTGCCTCGCCCATGATTTCCACCGCCCACTTTGCGATCCGTCCCGAGGCTTCCCGGCACTGGATGATCTCCCCCAGGGGGAAGGATGACACCACAGTCACCGGATGGGACTCGAAGTAATGTCGCAACTTTCGCCTCGTCAGGACCACAGCGTATAGCAGCTTCTGGACTTGTGGGTAGCGGGTCTTGGTCTCGGACAGCACTTCGCTGACGAAGTAAACTGGCCTCTGAATGGGCAAAGCATGCCCCTCTTCCTGCCTTTCGACCACGATCGCGGCGCTGACCACCTGAGTGGTTGCGGCGACGTAGACCAGGAGGGTCTCTCCATCAGTTGGGGGTACCAAGATGGGCGCCCGTGTGAGGAGTGCCTTCAGGCTCCCGAGGGCTTCTTCGGCCTCGGGAGTCCAAGTGAAGCATTCGGCCTTCCTTAAGAGGCGGTACAGGGGCAGGCCTCTTTCGCCGAGGCGCGAGATGAAGCGGCTCAAGGCCGCGAGGCATCCCATGACCCTCTGTACGCCTTTTAAGTCCTTGACAGGTCCCATGTTTGTGATTGCTGCGATCTTCTCCGGATTGGCTTCGATGCCCCGCTCGGAGACGATGAATCCCAAGAGCATGCCCCGGGGCACCCCGAAGACGCACTTCTCGGGATTGAGCTTGACGCCCTTCGCCTTGAGACACCGGAATGTCAGTCCGAGGTCGGAGAGAAGGTCGGAGGCTTTCCTCGTCTTGACCACGATGTCGTCGACGTAGGCCTCGACCGTGCGACCAATGTGTTCGCCGAACACATGGTTCATGCACCGCTGGTACGTTGCACCCGCGTTCCTCAACCCGAACGGCATTGTGACATAACAGTACATGCCGAAGGGCGTGATGAAAGAAGTCGCGAGCTGGTCGGACTCTTTCATCTTGATTTGATGATACCCTGAGTAGGCATCGAGAAAAGACAGGGTTTCGCACCCTGCTGTGGAGTCCACAATTTGGTCGATGCGAGGTAGAGGGTAGGGGACCTTTGGACATGCTTTGTTGAGGCCAGTGTAGTCTACACACATCCGCCACTTCCCCCCTTTTTTCCTCACAAGTACAGGGTTGGCAAGCCATTCGGGATGGAATACCTCTTTGATGAACCCTGCTGCCATCAGCTTGTGGACCTCCTCGCCTATCACTCTGCGCCTTTCCTCGTCGAATCGGCGCAGAGGCTGTCTGACCGGTCGGGCCCCGGCCCGAATATCCAGCGAGTGCTCGGCGACTTCCCTCGGTATGCCGGGCATGTCCGAGGGACTCCACGCGAAAACGTCGGCGTTTGCGCGGAGAAAGTCGACGAGCACTGCCTCCTATTTGGGGTCGAGCCCTGAACCGATCCGGATCTGCTTGGAGGCGTCGCCACTGGGGTCGAGAGGGACGGCCTTAACCGTCTCTGCTGGCTCGAAGTTGCCGGCATGCCGCTTCACATCCGGCACCTCTCGGGAGAGGCTTTCCAGGTCGGCGATGAGGGCCTCGGACTCGGCGAGGGCCTCGGCGTACTCCACGCACTCCACATCGCATTCGAATGCGTGTTTGTACGTGGGGCCGACGGTGATGACCCCGTTGGGGCCCGGCATCTTGAGCTTCAGGTAGGTGTAGTTGGGGATGGCCATGAACTTCGCGTAGCATGGCCTTCCCAACACCGCGTGGTAGGTCCCTCGGAACCCGACCACCTCGAACGTCAGAGTCTCCCTTCGGAAGTTGGAGGGTGTTCCGAAGCAGACAGGGAGGTCGAGCTGTCCGAGGGGCTGGACACGCTTCTCGGGAATGATCCCGTGGAAGGGCGCAGCGCCTGCTCGGACGGACGACAAGTCGACGCGCAGGAGCTTGAGAGTCTCGGCGTAGATGATGTTGAGGCAGCTGCCCCCATCCATCAGGACCTTGGTGAGCCTGACGTCGCCAATGACAGGATCGACGACGAGCGGGTACTTCCCCGGGCTCGGCACGTGGTCGGGGTGGTCGTCCTGGTCGAAGGTGATGGGCTTGTCGGACCAGTCTAGGTAGACTGGCGCCACCACCTTCACCGAGCAGACCTCCCGACGCTCTTGCTTACGATGCCGAGCCGAGGCATTCGCCACATGCCCTCCGTAGATCATGAAGCAGTCGCGGACCTCGGGGAACTCTCCTGCTTGGTGATCCTCCCTTTTTTCGTCGTCGTGAGCCTTGCCACCCTCGGCGGGTGGCCCGGCCCGATGGAAGTGACGCCGAAGCATGACGCACTCTTCGAGGGTGTGTTTGACGGGCCCCTGATGGTAGGGGCACGTCTCCTTGAGTGCCTTGTCGAAGAGGTTTGCACCTCCGGGGGGTTTCCAAGGGTTCTTGCGCTCGGCGGCGGCGACAAGGTCAGTATCGGGAACGTCGCGTTTCGCTTGCGACTTCCTCCTGCCTTTCTTCTTGGCGCCGCGCGGAGCAGACGCCTCGGGAGCATCTTCCGACGGGCGGCCCTGGGGCTGCTTGTCCTTTCGGAAGATGGCCTCTACCGCCTCCTGGCCGGAGGCGAACTTGGTAGCGATGTCCATCAGCTCGCTCGCCCTGGTGGGGGTCTTGCGACCCAACTTGCTCACCAGGTCGCGGCAGGTGGTGCCGGCGAGGAACGCGCCGATGACATCGGAGTCGGTGATGTTGGGCAGCTCGGTGCGCTGCTTCGAGAACCGCCGGATGTAGTCCCGAAGGGACTCTCCCGGCAATTGCCGACAGCTTCGGAGGTCCCAGGAATTCCCGGGGCGCACGTACGTGCCCTGGAAGTTCCCGGCGAAGGCCTGGACCAGATCCTCCCAGTTGGAAATCTGCCCCGGGGGCAGGTGCTCCAACCAGGCACGAGCGGTGTCGGAGAGAAATAGGGGGAGGTTTCGGATGATGAGGTTGTCATCGTCCGTCCCACCCAGCTGACAGGCCAGGCGGTAGTCTGCAAGCCACAATTCCGGTCTCGTCTCCCCCGAGTACTTCGTGATAGTAGTCGGGGGTCGGAATCGGGGCGGAAACGGCGCCCGCCGAATGGCTCAGCTAAAGACCTGCGGACCGGGTGGTTCGGGCGAGGGACTTCGATCCTCCCCGCTGTCATAACGTCCCCCACGCCTGGGGTGGTAGCCTCGGCGCACCCTTTCGTCGAGGCGTGCCCGACGGTCGCGATGAGGGTGCTCGTCGCCGAGGTGGCCCGGGGCCGCAGGCGCGGTGTTGCGCGTGCGCCCGGTGAAGACCGAGGCTTCCCGCGTGAGTCGGGAAGTCGCGGCACGAGAATCCGGGGTGTATCCCTGCCTTCGAGAGGCAGAGCTCTCTGCCCGCCGGGCCGCAGCGCCTTCCAGGAGATGCCTGAGTTCTCCCTGGATCCGCCGTCCCTCGGTGGTTGATGACTCCGGCATCGCGCGGAGGAGCATTGCTGCAGCGACCAGGTCCTGGCCAGTCCCGCCGGATGCGGGTGGCGGTTTGTCCCTGGCATCGTTGGCGATGCGGTGCTGGAGACCTTGGGGCAAGTGACGTATTCCTCCGGCCGGGGGTTGGCTCGCCCATACCTGCCCGATGTTCTGACGGATTGCCTCGAGCGCTCCTGCTCCTTCATCGAACCCGGCCTGCGCCCCGCGGACTTGCTCGAGCTGTGGGTCGTGACCTCCCGCCGAAGCGGGGACCACAGCTAGCTCCCGCGGGATGTCAGCGCGAGGCGCTGGCCTAGGGGGATCACCATCCTCCGGCATGCCGAGACAGCCGCCTCCGGAGGGATCCCCTAGCTCGATGTGGAAACATTCGCGACTCAGGCCGCAGTCCTTGTCGCCAAGGCTGCGGCTGCCGTCGGAACAGTCGGAGAGGCAGTAGTCACATGCGGTCATGAAGTCCCGCATGGCACTAGGGTTGCCAGATCCGGAGAAATCCCAGCAGATGCTGGGGTCGTCGTCTTCCTCGGACCCAGAGGGTCCGTAGGTCGAGACACCCGTCAATCGGTCCCAAGGCGACCGCACAGGAAACCCCAGAGAGGTTGCACTCGCCTCAATGTGAGCGCCCGCCAAAGCGAGATCGCCAGGCGGGCTGAGGCCGAGTCGAAATAACGAAAGATGGGTAGCAGTCGATACCTTTTTGTCGACGAGGAGCGATGAAGTCGCGTCGGGGGCTGACCGCGTCGTCGTCTTGGGTCCGAGGGCGACGTCCTGCAGGCCTTCCGTGAGCGTGCT
Source organism: Zea luxurians (assembly GCA_029449295.1). Lineage (NCBI taxonomy): Eukaryota > Viridiplantae > Streptophyta > Magnoliopsida > Poales > Poaceae > Zea > Zea luxurians. Next base: position 131,445,890 of record JAOPSE010000007.1, read on the forward strand.
GGCGTCGTCCACTTGCTCGGAGTCGACGCGTTGCGGGGGGATGGCGCTCGCGTCTGCCTTGAACGCGAGGGCGACGCTTGGCGTGTCCTCCGTCGAGGCGCCGGGGATGTCGATTTGCCCGACAGCCGTCGGAGCGCGACCTCCCGCTCGGCCCCGGTTGCCCTGCCTCCTCCTCCTTCGACGGCGAGGGAGAGGATGGGGCAAGCTCGAAAGTTGTCCTTCCCCTACGCGGGAAAGACGTCGTCGATTCCGCCGCCGGCGGGCGGGCTGTCCGCCATCAATGTCGTCGTCGCGCGGCGGTGGAAGGAGTATCATGTCGTAGTCGCCGTCGAGCGAGATGAACTCGAGGTTCCCGAAACGGAGTACCGTCCCGGGTTGAAGAGGTTGTTGGAGACTGCCCATCTGGAGCTTGACGGGAAATCGAACGTCAACACGCAGCGTGCCCCTACCTGGCGCGCCAACTGTCGGCGTTCCGAGACCGGGGGGTCCTCGAGCCGACGAGTGAGAGTGCCGCGTGCCCCAGCCCAGATGGGTCGAGCGCGTGGAGCGAGCGCAAAGGGGGGAACGGAGTGAGAGAGAGGTCGGTGGCCGGAGCCGGATCGCGAGGGAGTCGGAGAAATTCCCACGGCCTTCGTGTTCGTCCCGCGCCCAGGTCGGGTGCGCTTGCAGTAGGGGGTTACAAGCGTCCGCACGAGGTGAAGGGAGAGGGCGGCCCCGAGAGAGCGCCTGCCCCTGCCTTTCGTCCCCGCGAGGCCAACCTTCTCTAAGAAGGCCCTGGCCCTTCCTTTTATAGTCGTAAGGAGAGGGTCCAGGTGTACAAGACGGGGGTGTAGCAAGGTGCTACGTGTCTAGCGAGGGTGAGCTAGCGCCCTATGTACATGCCCAGGTGGCAGCCAGAGAGATCGTGGCACCCTGTTGGAGTGGCGTCGTGGCTGTTGGAGGAGTAACGGAGCCGGACGGGGGGACAGCTGTCGAGGTGGCTGGGTCCTTGCTGACGTTCTCCTGCTTTCGTAAGGGAGCTGGGAGCCGCCGTCGTCATGATCTAGCGGGGCGCCATCATGGCCTATCTGGCATAGCTGGCCAGATGGGACGCCGGTCTTGTTCTCTGCGACCCAAGTCGGCTCAGGGCAGGGTGATGATGACGCTTCCTGTTGACGTGGCGGTCTCGTATCCTAGGTCGGGCGTCGTGGAGGCTCCTCCGAGGCTGTGGCCGAGTCCGTCCTGCAAGACAGAGACAGAGTCCGAGCCCTGGTCGGGCGAGGCGGAGATTATTCGGCAGAGGCCGAGGCGGAGTCCGAGCCCTGGGTCGGGCGAGGCGGAGGTCGCCGTCTTCCGAGGCCTTAGCCTGAGTCCGAGCCCTGGGTCGGGCGGAGCGGAGTTCGCCGTCTTCCGAGGCCTTAGCCTGAGTCCGAGCCCTGGGTCGGGCGGAGCGGAGTTCGCCGTCTTCCGAGGCCTTAGCCTGAGTCCGAGCCCTGGGTCGGGCGGAGCGGAGTTCGCCGTCTTCCGAGGCCTTAGCCTGAGTCCGAGCCCTGGGTCGGGCGGAGTCTCCTATGGCACCACTGGCGAAGTCTGGCCGCCCGTCGGTCTTACCTTTTGCGTTAAACGCCCTGGTGACTCGGTCGGTTGGTGCGGTGATTTAGTCAGGGTTTCTCCTTATCGGAGGCGGGGCCTAGGGCGAGCCGGGGATGCGCCTGCCGTGAAAGAGGAGACCTCAGGCGAGACGGAGTCATCTTAGGGTCGGCTGCCCTCGCCCGAGGCTAGGCTCGGGCGTGGCGTGGTCAAGTCACTCGTGTGGACTGATCCCTGACTTAATCAAACCCATCAGGCCTTTGCAGCTTTATGCTGATGGGGGTTACCAGCTGAGAATTAGGCGTCTTGAGGGTACCCCTAATTATGGTCCCCGACACATAAATTTTGTTATTTATAATCTATTTGTTTCACCACTACATTGCAACCATCAGTATCATACAGACTTCGATATATGTCACGATTTGCATGGTCTCATTATTGGAGAGCATGTTTCACACATACCGGAAGAAATTCCCTCGTACATCGTTAGTCATCGGACACGTACCACCATACGCTTTTACTTAAACAAAAAGGTAAGTATGTGTGTTTACAAGACTAATGGTCAAACATCGTATAACCATAAAGTTAGAATACTATATTAATATATTAAATAAATTAATCCAATAGACATAGATTAACCCAATTAACATAGGATAAATAAATATCTAATTATAAAAGTATGAAACATGGTATAATCAATGTTGTTACTGCGTAGTAAATATTCATACGAGACTAACACAACTGGAACGGTTCAATTTAGAATTAAAATGGGAAAGTTATGAATTTCCAAAGTTTCTATGTATTTGATATAGGATTAATTAGGAAATCAATTTTATTGTTGTTTTCATGACAAAACAGAGGTATTATATGATAAAAATAATATTATAGAATTATAGAAATTGGAATGAACTCATTTGGATTTAATATGAAATTTCCATGAATTAAATGGGGTTTTGCAATTATTTTTAAACTAAAAATCAATTTCTAAACTCATTTTCCCTATTTTCTTTATTTCCTGAACTGCGTCCCAAATTCCAGAAAGATCAGGGTCCAAGCTATAAATGTTTTTCTAGTCTCAGTGAGCATACAGAGTGGACGAGGGGTTAAACACAAATAAAGTCTTAGTTGAAGTTGTACACAATTCAACATGAGTCACATTGGCTAGAGGGTGGAAGACTAGACATTCTACTCAATAGATCCAAGGTTCGATCCTTGAGCAGCTATAGTTTGAATTTTTTTCCTGCGCGCGTCACGGGGGAGGACAGAACGGCATCATCGTATAATGCCATCTTGCTGCCAGATGTGCATGCCACAACTAAACTAGGATCCAGCAGCAACAAGTTAATTAAGGAGGAATATGCATGCACAGACTAGCTAGTTCAAAAGGTATTTACCAATTCAAAATTTAGACTTTTCATTTGTTCAAAGCCTGGGACTGAAATGCTTTGTTTTTGTTGCTATTTGTTCAAAGCACGTACTTAGTCAGGCACTGAGGTCCTAGGGACGGCTCACATGTAAAAGTATGCTGCTTGCGTTGAAGCCCTAGCTATAGTGATGCTTATATATGACCAAAGGAATTCATAACCTCCTATTCCTCACGTCAGCCCTCCGAACCATCACGCCACAAGTCACTTAATTATGACCAAATATAAGATGCTATCCTTTTGTGTTAAATTCCACAAATCTTGAATTGAATATATATTTCGGCCCTAAACATCTCAAACAGAAAAAAACTTTCAAATATAAGATGCTTTGTTCTAGCTAGCATCCAACACATGATTAGATGACAAATACTATGATCCTATATCACTACCGGAATTCGGCTCTTTGCCGAGTGCCGGCGGATTTGCCGAGTGCTTTTTATCGGGCACTCGGCAAAGTCGACTTTGCCGAGTGCCGCACTCGGCAGAGTCCTGCGCTCGGTAAAGATCTTGTTTACCGAGTGCAGGGCACTCGGCACAGCCAAGCACTCGGCAAAGACTGTTTTGCCGAGCGTACAACACTCGGCAAATATGGCTCTCGGCAAAGGGCCGTTAGCGGCCGTCTACAACTGACGGCCGTCAGTCTTTGCCGAGTGTCAAGTATCTGGCACTCGGCAAAGAGAGTCTTTGCCGAGTGTCCTATGTAGACACTCGGCAAAGCATATTTTTATTTTTTTAATTTTGGTCACCAAACTTTTTGTGGTATGTTCCTACACTATGTAGACCTACATGTACCATTTTGGGACGATTATAACAGTGTTTTCTATAGCTAGTACATTTAGTTTGTTTATTTGAATTTCTTCGGAAAATTCAGATTTGAACTGCAGGTCAGTTGAAACTTGGAAAACCGTGCATGCAAAAATGATATTCATGCTACATAGCACAAGTTACGACCGATTTCAGGAGCGGACCGGAAACTTCGAGCACCATGCTCACTCAACATGACCGTAAACTTGCCATCCAGGTGTTTAAAAATTGTATAAAACAGAAACAAAGTCAGAAAATCATGAACCCTGTCCACGTGTCATGATATCATATGTAGAGGCTGTGATAAAAATTTGAAAAAGTTTCGAGAAAGCTGTAACGCACTATGTGTACAAACCTAAGAGATCCACATTGAAACTCTATGATTTCATGTGTAGTTCTCCTAGGTTTCTACACATAGTGTCCCACAACTTTCTCCAAACATTCTAAAATTTTTATCGCAGCCTGTACATATGATATCATGACACGTGGACAAGTTTCAAGATTTTTTGACTTTGTTTGTGTTTTATACAATTTTTAAACATGTGTATGGCAAGTTCACGGCCATGTTTAGTGAGCATGTTGCTCGAAGTTTCCGATCCGCTCCTAGAATCGGTCGTAACTTATGCTAAGTAACATGAATATTATTTTTGCATGCACGGTTTTCCAAGTTTCGAGTGACCTACAGTTCAAATCTAAATTTTCCGAAGAAATTCAAATAAACGAACTAAATCTACTAACGATTGAAAACTCTGTTAAAATTGTCCATAAATGATACATGTAGGTCTACATAGTGTAGAAACACACCACAAAAAGTTTGGTTGCAAAAACTAAAAAAAATAAAAAATACTTTGCCGAGTGCTGTCCAGTTAACACTCGGCAAAGACAACTTTGCCGAGTGCCTGTTCTTGGGCACTCGGCAAAGTCTGTACAACATATCTTTGCCGAGTGTCTGAGATCCAGCACTCGGCAAAGACGACTTTACCGAGTGCCCGAGATCCAGCACTCGGCAAAGACGACTTTGCCGAGTGCCCGAGATCCAGCACTCGGCAAAGTTTATTTTTTAATTTTTAAAAAATCTTTGCCGAGTGCCGGATCGCGGGCACTCGGCAAAGAACGTTTTAATACCGTTACAGCGCCCGCACTCTCTGTCTCTCTCTCACTCTCACTTTCTCTCTGCCCCCAACCCGCCGTCGCCCGCCGGAGCGCCGCCGTCGCCCGCCGGAGCCCGCCGTCGCGCCCGCCGGAGCGCCCGCCGTCGAGCCCGCCGTCGCGCCCGCCGTTCTTGCGCCACCCACCGTCGCCCGCCGTCGCGCCGCTACGTACACGGTACGGCAGTGCACTGCATGTGGTGATGTGGAGCCAGGCATTAGCGACCCGTTGAGTTCTCATGCATTTTATACATACCGTAACGTATTTCCCATCCATAAACGTGACGCTGCCATCGTTGCCTAGTGGCTTACACAAGAAATTAACTTGGGGGGACCGAGAGCATGCATGGCAACGTCGCCGTCACTCAGAGGACAGTAGATAGACGATGAAACAAACAACACTCCTAACTCCATCGATCAACCGGGGGCTAGGCTAGCTGATGGGGCGTCAATTCTGCTGTGCCATTAGGTTAGCAAGCCGTCTCGTCACGTTTATGATTGTGTAGGGGCCCTAGTTTTAGTTGTATGCCGATTAGATATGATTGTGTGATGGTGGATATGGATGTCGATTAAATGTGATTGTCGGCCATCGTGCCGTTGATATATGTGTGAATGTCAGCCATCGTGCTGTTACTTTTATTTGCAGGTTTTGGAAACCTCCCCGTGCAGGGGAGGTGCTGCCGAATTTTTTTGTTGACATACTTGTTTATTTTTTTTGCAGAGGTCTTCCTAGCCGCTGCGGGTCTGCCTCGCGTCGCCACTGCACCGACCCGCCACTGCCCCACTAGCCTGACTCCACCGCCACCCTAGGTATAACCTCTACATCCACATCATGGTCGTAGATCACGTAACCCTGTTAGGCGTCTCCCGTTCGAAAGAGATATGGTGTAGATATGCAGATCTTTGCATATCTACAAATGTATCAGTTTCGAATTGTCCACGTTTTTTGGACAGCCTGCGGTTGCGTAGATGGTGTTAGTTTCCATGCTCTACTCCGGTCCGAGATAGAGTTTCGGCGTCACCTCCCTGTTGTTCTCCGGACAGTACACTCTCCCTGTCAGGACGTGTATCCGGAGAACAGCGGGTAGGTGCTGCCGAAATTTTATCTCGGATCGGAGTAGAGCATGGAAACTAACTCCATCTACGCAACCGCGGGTGGGATTAGGACCTATCATCACCTATTAGAAGGTACGAACGTAGTGTACATGCATTACATGTCTATATTAAACTATACTCGGTTATATATGTTAGAGGATGGAGGACCGTGAGTGGATGTACACGGGTCGCGTTCGACGTAATGATGTCACCCCAGAATGGATTAGGAAGACCGATGCTTTCGTGGAACGGGCATATGGCGAAGCTGCTAAAGGAGCTAGCCTAGTCCCTTGTCCGTGCAGCAAATGTGACAACCGGAAAAGAAAACCAAAGAAGGCCATGGTAGAACATATTTGGAAGAATGGATTTACGCCGGACTATACTCGGTGGATCTTCCATGGTGAAGCGCATCGCACGAGAGAGGAGGTGGTGAGACAACGCGTCGAGGATTACGATGCTGATGCCGGGGTAGCGGACATGTTGAACGACTATCACGAGGCACAGTTCGCCGAAGGATGTACGGAGGACGAGCCAGAGGCGACCGCAAAGGCATTCTACGACATGTTTGACGCGGCACAGAAACCCCTTCACGGCAAGACAAAGGTTTCTCAACTGGATGCCATTGGGCGTATAATGGCGTTCAAGTCGCAGTATAGCATGAGTCGAGACGCCTTCGACGGTTTGTTGACAGTTATTGGCAGCCTGCTTCCGGAGGATCACGTTCTCCCAAAGAGCATGTACGAGGCACAGAAACTCCTTCGTGCACTCAAGATGACGTATGAGCAGATACATGCTTGTCCGAAGGGCTGCGTCCTATTTAGGAAAGAACACACTGAGGCAAAGTACTGTCCGAAGTGTAAATCGTCTAGGTTCATGGAGGTAGACTCTGGTGATGGACAGAAGAAGCAGCTCGACATCCCCGTGACAATCCTACACCACCTTCCGTTCATACCGAGGATCCAGCGTCTATACATGACAGAGGAATCCGCGAAACAGATGACATGGCACAAAAAAGGCAAACGATACAATCCTGACAAGATGGTTCACGCATCCGATGGTGAAGCATGGACCCACTTTGATGCCATTCACCATGAGAAAGCCAAAGAGGCTCGACATGTTCGTGTTGCGCTGGCCACAGATGGGTTCAATCCCTATGGAATGACCGCTGCCCCATACACATGTTGGCCCGTGTTCGTTATCCCCATCAATCTCCCCCCCGGCGTATGCTTTCAAAGACAGAACATATTCGTGTCGTTGATAATTCCTGGACACCCGGGGAATAAAATGGGCGTGTACATGGAGCCTTTGATTGATGAATTGGTCCGTGCTTGGGAGGAAGGGGTATGGACGTACGACCGAGCTACGAAGACAAACTTCAAAATGCATGTTTGGTACCAGTACTCCATGCATGACTTTCCGGTGTATGGGCTATTTTGCGCCTGGTGTGTTCACGGTAAGTTCCCATGCCCAGTTTGCAAGGAAGCTCTTAGGTTCATTTGGTTGAAGAAGGGTGGCAAATATTCGTCATTCGATAAACATCGACAATTTCTCCCTCCTGACCATGCATTCCGACAAGACATCAAGAACTTTACGAAAGGTGTCGTGGTGACAGACCGCCCACCTGCAATGATGACTGGTGCCGAAGTTCACGAACAGATAGATGGTCTCGTGGCCAACCCAGAAGGTGGTTTTGTGGGATATGGTGAGCAACATATGTGGACACATAAGTCGGGCTTGACTCGGCTCCCCTATTATGATGACCTGCTCCTTCCACACAACATTGACGTGATGCACACTGAAAAGAATGTCGCCGAGGCACTTTGGGCGACAATTATGGAGATTCCTGATAAGTCAAAGGATAACGTAAAGGCAAGAGTGGATCTGGCAGAGTTATGTGATAGACCAAACCAAGAGATGAAGCCGCCTAGTGGTGGTAAGACATGGAGAAGGCCTAAGGCCGATTTCGTCCTGAGCAGGGCCCAGAGGAAGGAAGTACTACAGTGGATCAAGATGTTAATGTTCCCTGATGGGTATGCAGCTAACCTTAGTAGGGGGGTGAACTTATCTACTCTGCGAGTCTTAGGGATGAAGAGTCATGACTTCCACATATGGATTGAACGAATTCTTCCGGCGATGGTTCGAGGCTATGTCCCTGAGCATGTCTGGCTAGCGCTTGCAGAGTTGAGCTATTTCTTTCGCCAGCTTTGTGCAAAAGAGTTAGCTCGGACCATGATTGCAGACTTGGAAAGGATGGCACCCGTGTTACTGTGTAAGCTGGAGAAGATCTTTCCACCCGGCTTCTTCAATCCGATGCAGCATTTGATTATTCATCTCCCATATGAGGCACGAATGGGGGGGCCCGTGCAGGGACGTTGGTGCTATCCAATCGAGAGATGTCTAAAGAGTATCCGAAAGAAATGTAGATATAAATGCAAAATCGAGGCTTCCATTGCAGAGGCATACATACTGGAGGAGGTGTCAAACTTCACAACAACTTACTATGGTGACAAACTGCCGAGCGTGCATAATCCACCCCCTCGTTACAATGATGGCGGCAATGAATCGAACCTCAGCATTTTTCGAGGGCAACTCGGAAGCGCGAGTGGTTCGACCACCAAGACCCTGAGACATGAAGAGTGGCGCCATATCATGCTATATGTATTGACCAACCTTGAAGAGGTGACGCCATACATGGAGCAATTTCTTCATGAATTCTGGCGTCGATCAAGGGACCCAACTCCACAGGAATATGATACCCTTCTTAGAAAGGGTGCGGGAAATGGATTGCCCGATTTCATTTCCTGGTTTAAACATAAGGTACGTGCTTAGTTTGTTATTCCAAGTTGCTCTTACGTGCGAATAATATAACAATCTAGCGTGTTTGAACTTGCAGGGCCAAAGAGAGCCGTCTATGAGTGCCGAGTTGAGACAAGTAGCCAATGGCTTTGCCTATAGGGTCAGGAAATTTTCTGGGTATGACATCAATGGATACCGTTTTCGCACAACAAGCTACGACCAAAGTCGGCCCAATCGAAAAACCACGTGTTCTGGAGTCTTTACGCCCGGGCTTGACGAGGTCGAGTATTATGGAAGAATTGAAGAAATATATGAACTCAATTTTTATGGTTCCAAACCTCTTACTCCAGTGATATTCAAATGTCATTGGTTTGACCCTGAAGTTACGAGACGGACACATTCTAATCTTGGGATAGTCGAAATTCGACAGGATTCCACCTTAACAGGAGACGATGTCTACATTGTGGCCCAACAGGCCACACAAGTGTATTATCTTCCATATGCGTGCCAAACGAAACAACATCTTAAGGGTTGGGATGTTGTGTATAAGGTATCACCGCACGCTAAATTACCTGTTCCAAACGATGAAGATTATAACTTAGACCCGGACACATATGACGGAGAGTTCTTCCAAGAAGATGGGCTCGAAGGGCAATTTGAGATAGACTTAACCGAAGCGATCGGAATGGAAGTAGATATTGAAATGGTTGTTGATGACGAGGATGATGAGGTGCAAAATGAGAATGACTTAGAAATACTTGAAGGCAATGCCAATGACGAAGTTGCGCCTTCAGATGATGTTGACTATGAAATGGTTGATAGTGATGATGACACTTATGATCCGGCTAACCCGGACACATATGAAGATTATTTTTAATCGATGTAATGCTATATTTCATTTATTTTGCATATGTTTCTAAATACATATTTTATCTGTGCTTAATTGTTTACTCTTAATTGCAGGTTGTTGGACAAAGATGGTGGGCGGTGGGACGAGGACGAGGAGGGGGAGGGGGAGGAGGAGCACCCGTAGGACGGAGGAGGAGGCGCAGCAGGACGACGCCGTACAGCAGCAGGTGGAGCAGCAAGCCGCTGTCGATGCGGCACAGCAGGACGACGACGATGCGGCGCAGCAGGACGACGACGATGACGCCGCCGCTCAGCAGGACGTCTCAGGTTCTGGCTCCTCAGGTTCGAGGAGTATCTACCTGCGAGGTCCCGCGAGCCTACCTAAGCGACCCATTCTTCGTGACAGACGTCCCCTCATACGACCCGATGGAGAGAGGTAGGTAACTTTAGATGTTGTTGCTGCTTTTTCATATTATATGTTCAAATTAATAATAGAAACTAATACTTCATCTTAATCACTTCGACAGGTCTTGGATGGTTTTGGAGACTGCAGGGGGTCACGGCCGCAACCCCAATGGCATCCTCGGCCTTCTATGCCGGGAACACTTCCCTGGGCTTGTCGAGTACGCCGGAGTGACGAGCCCAGCGTACACCTTCGACCACTACGCCGTCGCCCCCGATGCAGTAGATCGGGACGGCAGACAATTCAACAACAAGGCGGAGCGGGTCAAGCAAGAGCTGTGGGTAAGTCTTCCTCGCACTATATTGTTTAATAAGTCGCATTTGTTGCATATTCTTTAAATAATGTATGGATACATCGTCTTTGTATATAGGATTTCTTCAGGTGCGATGCTGGATACGAGGCCAGGGCGGATGTGGTGTCTACGACGTGCTGTAAGAAGCTCGTCGTGGACATGCACTACGAGGCGCGCATCCAGGCCATCGTCACTTACCACGGCTCCGTCCTTGGGGAGAAGGTGAACAAGAAGGACGCCCGAACCATGTCATTGACTGCGGACCAGTACTTGCAGGTAAATACAAAACTTTATTATTGGTACTAAATATGCTTATTCTTATCTTCTGATATGCGGTGTACTTATATTTTTTTAGATGATTCCTCATTGGTGCGCCGCGCATCCTGAGTGCTGGGAGAAGATGGTGCAGAGGTGGTGCTCGGCTGAGTGGGACGAGGCGCACAACGCTAGCCGGGAACGGCGTTTGCTGATGCAAGGTCCCTCCCACCATCAAGGCAGCCGCAGCCTGGGCAAATACGCGGAAGCATGGGTACGCGCTCTTTTTTATTTAGGTATATAACTTTCGATTAGACATGATTTCTAACCATATCGTTGGTTTTCTCGCAGTCGGCGGCACATGGTGGCGCGCCTTGCTCCACGTTCTCGGCATATGCCATGGCCCACAAGGGGAAGGCGACGTCCGACGTCACCTACAACCCGGATGACGGGCCCGAGGCGTACACCAACCCCGCCATCCACAGCCGACTCAGTGAGTACACCGCAATGGCCAAGGAGGTCCATGGGCCAGATTACGATCCGAGGACCGAGGACATCGACGGAGATGTCCTCATGAGGGTCGGAGGAGGCAAGAGGCATGGGCGGTACTGGATTGCCGACGGGGCAATCGACTCGTCCTCCACTCCCACTCTCTCTCAGGTGCGAGCAAGGAGCACGAGCGCGAGCCCAGCCATACGACCTCGGCAGGACACCTCACAGCATCGTATCCAGCAACTCCAGGTTATTCCTTATCTATTCATCGTTCATTAATTTTTATATATCTTCTCTTTGCATTATCGTAACATTAGGGCGAAATATTACAGACTCAGCTAGATGATGAGAGGAGGCAACGTGAGGAGCTGGAGAAGAGGATGGCGGATTTGTTCGCGTACGTGTAGAGCCTTGGCGCCGCACAGGGTCATGCTCCACCACCTCCGTTGTTCCCTGCAACTGACCCTGCTGAGTTCACTACTCCTGTGAGTATCAAAATTTTAGTACTGCATGATATATATTCATATGTTCTCACACATACAATCTATTCTCTGTGCAGGGTCAATCGGCGGCGTCGAACAACCCTCATGCTTCGTCCAGCCCTTCGCCGAACCAGTCCAGATGCCCACCTCGTTGATGATCCAGACTTGGTCTTGTGAGTGTTGGTGATGTTTGGCTAGTGACACTTTGTGATATATATGTGACGGTTGGTGATGTTTGGCTAGTGATCCAGACTTGGTAAATACACATACTTTTATTTGTGAGACTTATATTAGTGACACTTTGTGATATATATGGTGTTGATGATAAATGTGTTCATTCTGTGATGCGATTGATATATAATGTGATGTGAATGATATATATCTTTTGTTTGTTTGGATGGAACAGCAAAAACAAATAAAAAAGGGACATCCTGGTCACTTTGCCGAGTGTAACACTCGGCAAAGGTCGCTTTGCCGAGTGCTATGACCATGGCACTCGGCAAAGAAGGCAACCTGGGAACCGGTAAAGCCATCTTTGCCGAGTGCTGACCATGGCACTCGGCAAAGAAGGCAACCTGGGAACCGGTAAAGCCGTCTTTGCCGAGTGCTGAAAATGGCACTCGGCAAAGAAGGCAACCTGGGAACCGGCAAAGATGTCTTTGCCGAGTGCCACTGCCAAGGCACTCGGCAAAGGGACTGGCAAAGGGGCCCACTGGAGGGTTCTTTGCCGAGTGCCAGTCCACCAGACACTCGGCAAATAAACCTCCTTTGCCGAGTGTCGCCGTGGGCACTCGGCGAAGGTTCCGTCACCGTCACTTGGCGCCGTGACGGTGACTTTTCTTTGCCGAGTGCCAAATGGCACTCGGCAAAGTCTTTGCCGAGTGCCCGACAAAAAGTACTCGGCAAAGATGCTGTTGCCGATGTACAGTTCGCCGAGCGTTCTTTGCCGAGTGTTACACTCGGCAAAGCGTTTGCCGAGTGTAAAATAGCCTTTGCCGTGTGTCTCAGACACACGGCAAAGAAGCTGATTCCGGTAGTGATACTGTAACACATCAGTCTTGTCTAGGGGTGATAATGAATCACGATCCGAATGCTTCTTCACAGAATGGTAGAGCCCTAAACAAATTTTAGTTAAAAATGAATAGAAATATAGTCTGATCCTAGTCTGATCTAATCCTTAAATCTTATAGTGTAAAATTTAGAGCTCATTATCACACATAACTCTTGCCACCTTGGGACTACGAATATTAAGTTTTTTAGAAGTATTTGTACTCACATAAGTTTTGTTATTGCATATGCTATGATTATGACTTTAGATATACTCAGCTTTAGTACTAGATTAGTACATTGTCTTACTTGCATGCACTCCATGTGAGATAAAATTACTATGTACCCAAATAGTAAATCGCAAAACCACCTATAGATCTTCTACCATCTATATCTCCTGCCTAACTTATATACATGAACTATGAAAAATCTAAAACATATACATATTTGTGCCCCTCTAAATGATCATAGATAAAAAAAAATATCAACTGATTTTTGTTTTTGAGTTCTACAACATCTGACTATATTTTTGTAGAAAGATATATGCTACTTTACTGGAAAACCACCGTTAGAAAACACCCATTTTTACAGGGTGCATAATAAATTATATTACCCCGGCCCTATAATATATGATTTCTCGGGGTGGGGTATTTGCTAATGACAAGTTGAACAGTATATTAATTATCATATCCGCGTAGTTCGTCTGATGCTCCAAAGCGTTGATCGAGTCCAAGCGTGTGCCTACGTAAAGGTCAAAGTGTCAAACGGGTATTATAGTAGTAGACCAACATGCATGCATGCCGTTGTGTTTAAACATAATAAAACAGTTGAATTTTTGGGTGCAGTCCTATACTACTTTGTTACCAGCAGTACGTCAGGGTTACTGTCGTTCTTGGTTCTTTCCGTGAGGACACCTGCGTTATTAATGTCCTTGATTCTCCGTTGGTCAACTTACTTGAAACGTGCATGTATATTGCATGCATACATGAAAAGTGGTTTCCATATTGTATGACTACCAATAATGACAGTCTATTTATTTATTAAACACGCTTATAATATAATTAAACCATGGCCAATAGGGAGTCAGGATATTTAGTTAGTAAATTTCTTTTTAAAATGCAGATACTCACCAACGACGTGTCATCGGTCGCTACCAGCTGCATGCGCGGTTTTCAGAGCTTGATGGGTCCATTCCAATTCATTAATTAATTCCTACGTCTACGTCGCCCGGCCGTCGTTCAGTTTCCGCAAAGAATTCTCTCCGCGCCTACTGTATATGGACCGGTTCCCAACTCATTCGTTAAGTTGTTGCTTCAATCTGAGTACCACATTTTCATGGTGGCTGGCACCACTCGTTCCGTTTACGAGGCTCGGTCCAACCACCAACCAAGTGCGCAGCCATGAGCCATCACAAAAAAGGTTGGGACGGTTTGATGAAGCTGAAGCTGGTAGGGAGACTTTGGCTGGCATAAAACTATAGAGTAATATATTGTAGCTATTCTCGAGCTTGACACACCGCGTGTGCTTGTGTCTCTGTACTCATAAAACTAAGAAAACGGGTCTTGTAACTTAGTCGGCCCATATAAAATTACCATCCAAAATAAGATTTACTCAAATCGGATGCTGACTCTCGTGACGTGCACTCGGCAAATCGTATCTGTACCGAGCGTAATGTTTTGTGGAAGACATCACTTGGCAACGGAGTGTCTGGCAGTTTGTACTTGTCAACTATCTAAACACTCGACAAATAACGTGTCTTCCCTGGTGACAGCCGCCTAGGCTCCACGATGGGGACTAATGCGTCCCTGATCCTCGGGAACCATATACTTGCTTTGATGGATGCATATATGAGAAAAAAACAGTGACAGGCTACAAGATAATTGTTCTGTTAACCTTTATTTAGTGAATTTCAACGTATTGTATATAAAAATGCATATAAATTTTAGGGCTACGACAAGACTACCCGGATTGAATGAAATATTTTGGGTCCGGCCCCACTGTCTGCCTTGATCGGAGAGCCGGCCGGTTGAGAGATTAGGTCCATACACTACCGGAATTGGGCTCTGCTCATCGCCATCTTCATTCGTCTTGATCGTCTGTTATTTATGATGCGATCGATCACTTCTCTGCGATCGATTGATATGCCGCTAGCTCGCTCTGCTTGCTACTTGTAGTTGCTAAATGTGATAGACTAGCTAGCTGCAGATGAGAGGGAGGGAGCTAGCTGGTCGATCGTTTACGTTTATGGTGCGTGGGACGATGCCCTGTTGGAATGGTTACTTGTTTAGGGAGCTAGATGAGAGACAAGGTGGTGGTGGGGTGGCCTTACCTAGTAGCCTCACCCGGCCTGACGCCGCCAATTAAGGGCAAGCACGACAGCGACCGAGTATATATATCATCCTTACCTGATCAATTAAGGGCAAGCACGCGTACTGTTCGGTTTCCGGGGCTCTGGAAAGCCAAATGCAGACTAGCTGACTGCTTTCGTCACAAGTCTCACTAGCTAAGCCTGTTTGGCATGGCCCAGGCACCTCAAAAAAATAACTTTGTCTCTAGATTTTCTTCAAGAGCAGTATCACACTACTGAAGATAGTTATTTTTAACAAATCATTTGACAAAACTCCTCTTAACGCGAGAGAAGGGAAAGATAGGAAGTGGGAGGGGAGCCAGCTTTTTAGCTCCGGCTTCTCTCTATAAAAATAGATCCGGCTCCTTACTGCTATTTGTTTGGAGCTCTTTTTTTAGACGGTTTGGGAGAATTTTTGCAGGAACCGGAGACGGTTTGAGAGCCCTCCAGTATATCTGCCTTGAATTTTGCTAAGAATGTTTTTCCCTGTTTTGTTGGATTGACCTGTTGTTTTGCTACTGAGAATTCAACTGGGTCGGTCGATTTCCCATATCTACTTGAGCAGTGCATCCCTCTCGATCCATGCATCCATCCGACAATTCATTTTCCACGCCAATCTCCATAAATGCTTGCCAATCCTCTGCCGTAACGTCCGTGAACATTGTGGCAATGGACGGCTGGTGTGTGAAGTTTACATGGAGTTATTTAACCTCTTAACTAGAAGATATTCCGAGCAACTACTAGCTTGCTTGCTTACTACAAACCTACGAGTATGCCAATATACTGAATGCACAGGTTAAGTGATTAGTCAGTCGGCTAGCTAGTTTATCAGGGGCATGATCCGTTGGGAGCTGTGCAGTTGCGGTTGTTCGAGCCGGGCCCTTGTAGCACCTGCGTGATCATCTCCAGCCAGCCGCCGTCCGCCGGCGCCTCCATCAGCAGCGGCCTCGCCCCGACGACCATGTTGCAGCACTGCATCAGCGCGACGGCCACCAGCACCGCCCAGCTCATCGCCGCCATCGTCGCTGTTGCCATACAGTATCCGTTCAAGTAGTCCAGCGCTAGGGCTAGCAGATAAGTGTGATTGCAGACGACGACGTACGAGATGGAACTGAATGGTTTTGTTGGGACTTGGGAGGCAAGATGCATGCATGAGTTCCTTTTATAGCTTCGTTAATTATCACGCAACGCAAGGTTTAAACGCGCGCCGACCGGGTCTATTTTCTGATTCTTGACCGCGCGCCAACGTACGCGCAGGGTGCCGGGACTAAAATTCACTCCGCGTTAATAAGCGTACCATGGATAAAATGAGTTAATTAGGGCCCTAATTTGGATACAAGACTTTTTTTTGGACGTATCTGCCTTTCATTAACTCAGTTTGCCGAAGCCTCAAACATTACGAGCATGTTTCATTTTTGGCAGCGAGGGAAACAAAGTTAGAACCCCTCGCTATTTAAAATTGAATAGTTGAATAGCGAGACTATTTTAGTCTCTCCAATCCCCTCAATTTCCTATGCTACCAAACAAGCCCTAGAATATTGCCTATACACGCGCACGTCGGAGATACAATGACAACATATATCCAATTTATGTGTGTACGTGTGACACTAGGGATGTAATATGGTTCGAAAAATATCCATCCGAATCCGGATTCGAAGATGATGAACACTGGTTCGAATGGAATTTTCGAATATTCGGACTTTTTTCGGATAACGGATACGAATACAGATATTATGTTCGGATATCGAATAAGAATACATAGGGGTGAAAACGGAAACAGTAATTTTCGGATACCGAGAATCGTTTTCGAAGTTTTACCGAAATTTAGGTCTAAACGGAAACAGAAACGGTTACTGAAAATACGAAAACGGATATGGTAGAAAAAATCAGAATCGGAAACAGTTTAGGCCTCTTCCAACAGTTTCCGAAAATTACCGTTTTATTCGGTATTTTACCGTCGGTAATAAATTCGGTATTTTTTCAGAAAAATATTAAATCTAAACCGACCTTTATAAATTCATCTTAGCTTAGAAAAATATAAAACTAATTGTATTATTTTCCTAAAATCAAGATCTATCTAATGGTATATAGTTTATAATCTTTTGAAACTTTTATAAATCTTATTTATGTTTTCTTAACTGTTATTACTCTTTATACATATATTCATAATTTGCACGAGAACTTAAGAAGGACCAAGAGAACACTAATTATATTGAGTATGCCAAGTAGTAGGAGTACAAATCGAATGTAAGTGTCATATCATTATACACATCTTGATTCTACTTTATTTAAATACATAATAATGATTTTATTATTGTATACTTCTTACCTTATATATTTAATATGATCTCCTACCTTATATATTATTACTAATTTTATATGAATGTATGACTTGCATGAATTTTTGAAGTTAATTGAGATACATGTTGCAGTTTTTACCGATAGAATTTTAGATTCCGATCGTAACCGGTGTAATTTTCGTGCCGAACTTTCGTTTCCGACTTACCAAAGTCGTTTTCGTTTCTAGAGTTACCGTTTTCGATCTCGTTTCGGAGGAAAAATATGAAAACGGAAATGGTTTTAGTGTTTACCGATCGGTTCCGACCGTTTTCACCCCTAAGAATACAATATGTATGATATCCGTCGGATATCGAATATCCAGATATTTTCTCGGATAAATTTTCTCGGATATCTGGATATCTTATCTGGGTAGCTGTGTGCTTTTTTTTGATTTTTTAGAAAAAATTAATAATATACAAATAACCTTAGAAATTCATGAAATTTTATGGAGGCATAACATATGTCTAAATATAATCCTCTAACATATTTGGACCATAAAATCCATAATATGCTAGTGTTTCTTTCATTTCACTTTCACTTGTTGCGTGAATTACACGTAAACTCACTCTAAGTATCCAAGTTTAAACATAATCAATACTTCACTTTATCATTTTCATGTGGAGCCTTGAGATTATACTTTTATAGAATGTTTATTAGTCTTGGTAACTTATTTGCATTTTGATGATTTTATATAAAATAAATTAATAATGCGCACATAGCCTAAAAATTCATGATTTTTTAAAAACACGATATATGTACACATATAATGCTAAAAAATGTTTGGACTCAAGGAGCGGATACATGATTACAACCATGATATGTGTGGAATGATGTCTTACACGATATCCGACAAAAAATTCGTTACCGACTAGTTCCGTATTCGACACACAACTATCCGTATTTGTATCCGAGAACATTCGTATTCATATCCGAAGTTATTCGTATTCAAATTCGAATCCGAATAAAAATATAAAAACAAATATGGTTTCAGTGATATCCGTCCGTATTCGATCTGATTACATCCCTATGTGACACTGTGACCTGCTTTACTAGAACAACATGAGCAACCCTATTATAAACTCTATTTCTAAGAAAACAAAACTCGTGAAAGGCAAGTTTAGTTTTGTCGATCTCTTCCAGCAGTACTCTTGACTCTTCTCCCACAATTCAAGCAACTAAAGGCAGACAGTCTCCAAATGCACCCGTTGTAGATCTTGTACCTGCAAACCCCTGAGTGCATCCCTACAAGCTAGCCAGCGCGTCCATTAAACACTATTATAGAAATCATTTTTACAAGCAGTCCTACAACAATCTTTTTAAGCGGAGGACATGTCCGCTACCATTTAGCTCATCATGAAAATCACCATCTTTGCAGATAGAGCACTCAGAACCGTTATAAATAACAATCTTTGTAAGCGGTTGCGCCTGTAAAGATAGTTTTTTACGTGCGTCTGACTTAACTCTACAAGAGAACATGCAAATAAACATTTCCGGTCAAAAACAACTTATTTTTCGACGATTTTGGCTTTGTCCAAGAGTTTTAGCCAAAAATGATTGCTATTTTTTGTTGTTGCCGCTGAAAGTTAGTTATTTTGGGCAGCTTTACAACAACACCCAAAAATAGGCCTCACATCATTTATTTTTTATGGTTAGCTATAGCCGAAAAAATAAGTGATTGCTATTTTGACGAGTCAAAAAATAAGTGATTGTTATTTTAAAGAGTCAAGGACTGTTGGTGCCATACTCCGACTTCATATAGAAATGAATGTAGTGTTGGCTACATATACAAACATGTTTCTTAGATTCACGATAAACAAATATTGTTATAAATGAATGCGACACAAAGAGGATCAATCACAGAGAAGACACGGATTTAACGTGGAAAACGCCTCTAAAGCGAAGAGGAAAAAACCACGGGTGCCGACCAGCAACTTCTCACTATTTTCGGGTGGTTACAGATCGCAGGAGATTTACAATTGAGATAATTATCTTGTGCGGCTTACAAAGATATTTATAGAGGTGAAACCCTAAAAGAAGCCTCACGGGCCTTCGCTTCGCTCACCAACTTGGCCACCTTCTTCAGAATTTGGATCACAAACTCAACAAATATTATTTCAATGTAACAAAGTGATCGAACATACTAGAAGTCTTACGAGATCATCACAAAGTCCTTGCCTTGCCTCACAAAATGACCAATTGTGGTTTTGGATCTTAAATATGATCGAATAATATTACAAATTATGAACTGAACAATTGCTGCAAATAGCTCATGATTTGTGTATGGAATTGTCATTCTAATTTTATGTAAATATATGCTTTAATAATGTAAACCTTGAACCGAGGAACCAAATTCAAGAGAAACAGAAGCATTCCTAAAATCTAGAATTAGTTCAGCAATGTTGATAGATATAGCATCATATGTTAACTCAAACAGTAGAGAAGTAATTTACCTGATGATTTTTCAGGCCTAATATCAGTTAACGTTACTCATGCTTCATGGTGTATTAGGTAAAAAAAATAAAAGTTGGGACAACAGGAATTTCATCCTACACGCGATAATGAGCTCGGTAATGTCCTTATTCCTTACCGCTCAGTACTTGGGACAACAGGAATTTCATCCTTCCAGTGTCAACTTCACAACCAACTGAAGTAGGGATGATAGGATTAGATGCTTCAGTTACCTGGGTCGTGTGTGTTGAGGAAACAAGCACAAAAAAAACAGTGAACACATGATCACTATTTTGATGTGAATAATGCAAATCAGACCCAAAACTGCGCTGCATGATTGTTAAAACTGATCAAATCTCAGAAATTGGTAAAAGGAAAGAGAAAAAATACTAAGGCCCTGTTTGTTTCGGCTTCTGGCAGCTTCTGGCCACCAAAAGTTGTTGCGGACTGTCAAACACTCAGTTTTTTCAGCTAGCTTCTATAAAATTCGTTGGGGCAAAAACTATCCAAAATCAACATAAACACATAATCGGTTGAGTCGTTGTAATAGTAGGAATCCGTCACTTTCTAGATCCTGAGCCCTATGAACAACTTTATCTTCCTCCACACGTAATCGTAATTATACTTAGATTCTCTCTACAGCCAGATTCTCCCCACAGCCAGATTTTCAGAAAAGCTGGTCAGAAAAAAGCTGAAGCAAACAGGCCCTAAGGATTACGGAGCATGGAGAAAAAACTAACATGAAGCAAACTTCTCCCTACACTACACGCAGGCAATAGGGAAAGGGAGATGCGTGGAAGAGTTGACTGCTGATTCAATAATGGAAGAGGAAGAATAGCCAGCAGAGAGAGGAAAGTTGCGTCGAGTGCGACGTGGGAGAGGGCGAGCGCGGGACACGCGTCGGTAGGGCGGAAAGATTTTTTTGTACATTCCGGATGCTCTTTTACAGTCTCTCGTATCCAGCATTTGAAAGTCCACAAAAACAGAACAAAATTTATAACTTAATATTTTAATAATTTATTTTTCTTATATTTATATGGATCACCAGGTGATGATATATAATGGGATGTAAAAAAGATTTTTTTTGCAGCAGGACCTGAAAACCCGGTAGCTTTTAATAGAAGAGAATATATAATGTGAGAGAGTGGCAGAGGCCGCTCTATGCAATTTTGCATGGAGTTAATTAACCTCTTAATTACAAATAATTCCGAACACCTATAGCTAGCTTGCTTGCTTAGTACAAAAAAACTACGAGTACCCACATATATTATATGCACAGCTGGTTAAGCGATTAGTCGGCTAGCTAGGTTATCAGGGGCAGGATCCGTTGGGAGCTTGGCAGTTGTGGTTGTTGGAGCCCGGCCCTTGCAGCACCTGCATGATCATCTCCAGCCAGCCGCCGTCTGCTGTCGCTACCGCCGGCGCCTCCATCATTAGCAGCGGCCTCGCCGCGACGACCACGTTGCAGCACTGCATCATCAGCACGACGGCCACCATCACCGCCCAGCTCATCGTCGATGATGCTGCCATGCGTACTATATCCGATCAAGTTCTGCGCTAGCTAGGCCGGGCTAGCAGAGAGAAGTGTGGTGATTGTGCAGAGACGATGTTGAATGGTTTGTTGGCAGACAAGATAGATGCATGCATGAGTTGCTTTTATAGCGCTTCTCGCTACGTACGCAAGGTTGTTTGAACGAGCGCCGAGACCGGGTCTATACTATACTGATGGTCTATTATTCTCTCGACCGCGCGCGCGCCAAACGTACTTACGCGCAGGAGGCCGGGTCTCGCCTTGGTCAAGTTGAATTTCAATTCACATGGTTCAAAATCTACCCATCAAACAAACCGGCCATGCATGTTCGCTGATCTGTCCGAAAAACCATGGCCATTAGACCAGGCCGCGGACCGAGTAAGTACTAGCTAGTTGTGAGCTGAAAACTGCGTACCTTTTAAAAGTACAAGACCGATCCAAAGAATCAAAAGAACGGACCTGGTGTTAGAAATATAGGCATTTTTCATATCATTTTAACTCCATAAATTAAAGTTATGATGATGACATATAAAAGATAATTACTCATAGAAATTATGATATCAAATATATCCATAACAATATGGATCATGAGAACATAAAACATATGAATCATATAAATCATATAAATGTAATAAGCATATAAACTGACGAAACAATTGAAAAATAAACAAATAGCAATATAAACAGCATGACTGTAAATTTAAAACAAACAGATATAACATATTACTAGCATGAAGATACAGCAGACATGTCATCATATCATATGATAGAACAGATGAGATAAATTCATGGTTTTATATAAAACAGCAGAGATGAACAACATATATAATCTGCAGAACGTAAAACAGTAAGGAGATGAATTGATCATACCCTCCTATGCGCTCCGAGGATCTAGATCCTTGTCCAACTTTACTTGTCATATTGTACGAGATGAAGACGCCAGGAACCAGCGATGAAGACAACGACAGACGTTTGGGCAGTCGCGTAGATGCTCCCCAAAAACCTAATTGCTGATCACTCGTGCAAGGTCTCGAACGGCAAGGACTTCAGAGGCACCTGCCCTCTCGCTCCTCTGTGCGCGCAGAGTTACGAGATGGAAATACCCACTCTTGCGGCTGGACAGTGATTCTGAGATGGTTCTATTCGCGTGTACCAAATGGCAGGGGTTCTCCCCTACTTATCCTTTCGCGGAAGGAAGCTGAAGGAGAAGGGTCGCATGCAGCACGCCAAGAGACGGGCAGCTGAAGGATAAGGGTCTCGCATGCAGCTGACGAAGAGACGGGCAACCGAAAGGTTTAACCCGGAGTTGAAACTCCCGCGGTTAATGAGTGCTAAAAATTAACACAACCACACCACGCCCGCTCGCCGCCTGCCACGCCACGCCCGGCCCGAGCGGCGGCGGCGCGCGCGTGCGTGTGGCACGCCCTTGTCCATTTCTTGACTTCTCAAATTAGGCGGAATAATTTCCACCATATAAGTCAAGCAAAAAAACCCTTGGACTTCCAATATGGTACTATTGGTATTCCCCACCATTACACACCATAGAGTTTATTGAATAAATGGGTCAAGCCCATAAGAGATCCAACAATCCCCACCAAACTCTAGGGTTTGTAATGATGAAGTATCAGAATCACAATCCTTTGATATACCAGTGTTTCGATGGAGACTGTTAAGTTGAACATCCATCTAGAATAAGAGTTTCACTCATTCACAACTGAACAATGGATTAAGCCTTGAATTGACAGTTTTGTGCGAAATGAGATTCACTCAAATCCTTTGCTGATACCAGGCTGCAAAAGGACATTCCCGCTATTTAGAAGCATATAAGTCACACTTCAGTGCCTTTCATGAGTATTTAAAGATTACCCAAGTCCCATAGACTGTGACCAGCAGTCTGACTCATATAGGTGTACTCCTCAGAAGATGTTCTGTAGGACAACATCTCACCTTTATAAGACTCTTGGAATACATTAAGGTAAATATCATCCTGCCTTACAGATAGGAAAGATGTGCATCAAAAATGAGTTAAATTAAGGGATCTTTCCTCATAATCTACTCCTAGCTTGTTTCTCCACTCTACTTCACGGGATCTCCGATCACATAGAGCAGGTTACCACTAGAGTAGATTTCACATGGGTCTCATACCCATTTCTCTTGATGCACTTTTTATCACATTGCGTGACAGACCCTTAGTGAATTGATCTGCCAGATTATTTGATGCGTGGACATAATCCACTGTAATAACTCCGGAGTTTTTCAGCTTTCTGACAGATTTCAATCTCCTCTTAACATGCCTTGTAGACTTCATGTTATTCCTAGAACTGTTAACCTTTGTAATCACCGTTTGGTTGTCATAGTTCATGGAAATAGCCGGTATCGGTTTTCAACTACCGGTAAATCCAATAGGAAATCACGAAGCCACTCGGCCTCAGCCCCAGCAGTGTCTAATGCTGCGAGTTCTGCTTCCATTGCAGACTTCGTTAAAATAGTCTGCTTGCAAGACTTCCAGGAAACAGCGCCACCTCCAAACAGAAACACATATCCGCTTGTGGCATAAAGCTCATCAGCATCAGAAATCTAGTTGGCATCACAATAGCCTTCCAGCACTTTTGGGTTTCCAGTATAATGAATACCGTATGTCATAGTACCTTTCAAATACCGCAACACTCTCTTAAGAGCACGCTAGTGATCATCTCCTGGTTTCGACACAAACCGACTCAGCTTACTCACAGCATATGAGATGTCTGGCCTTGTTGGTTGCAAGGTACATGAGCGAGCCAATGATCTGGGAGTATGTCAATTGATCCCTTGCTATTCTCTGATTCTTTCTCAATAGCACGCTAGGGTCATAAGGTGTTGGAGCAGGATCACAGTCACTAAAACCAAAGTGACTCAATACCTTTTCCACATAATGGGATTGTAACAAAGTTACCCCACCATCAGCTTCTCTAACAAGCTTGATGTTTAGAATGACATCAGCCTCTCCCAAATCTTTCATCTCGAAATTGCTCGATAGAATATTTTTAACTTCCTCAATCACATTGAGATTTGATCCAAAGATCAAGATGTCATCAACATAAAGGCACAGCATAACAGACTCACCCCCACCATACCGATAATATACACACGTGTCGGATTCATTTTTAGCAAAACCAGCAGTTGTAAGAGTATTATCAAACTTTTCATGCCATTGCTTAGGTGCTTGTTTTAGGCCATACAATGATTTTATCAACCTGCACACCTTGTTCTCTTGGCCATCCGCAATGAACCCTTCTGGCTGATCCATGTAGATCTCATCCAACTCTCCATTTAGGAAAGTTGTCTTAACATCCATCTGATGAATGATAAGACCATAAGAGGCTGCCGCAGCTATTAATGTGTGAATCGTAGTCAATCGAGCCACTGGTGAGTAGGTATCAAAGAAATCTTCACCCTCTTTTTGGGTATATCATTTGGCCATAAGCCTTGCCTTGTACCTCTCGATTGTACCATCAGGCCTAAGCTTTTTCTTGAAGATCCATCTGCAGCCTATAGGTTGACAACCATAAGGATGGTCAACGACCTCCCAAGTTCCATTAGACATAATAGATTCCATCTCGCTTCTTACTGCTTCCTTCCATAAGTCAGCATCAGGAGAGGAATATGCCTCACTAATGGTAGTTGGTGTGTCTTCCACAAGGTACACTATAAAGTCATTACCAAAGGATTTTGCAACCCTCTGTCTCTTGCTCTTTCGAGTGACTATAGTGTCATCCTCCTCAGGGATGTGCATGTGAGAATCCTCAGCATGATCTATAGGAATAGACAGTTCGTGCTCATGGGGAATTATAGTCTCATGACTTGTATCACTAGGTGTATTCTTCATGGGAAACTCATTCTCAAAAAATGTTGCGTCTCTTGATTCCATGATAGTATCAACATACATATCAGGCACATCAGATTTTATAATTAAGAACCTATACCCAGTGCTGTGAAAAGAGTACCCAAGGAATATACAATCAACAGTTTTAGGCCCAAGTTTACGCTTTTTGTTGATTGGCACATTCACTTTAGCCAAGCAACCCCAAGTGCGCAAATATGAGAGATTTAATCTTCTCTTTTCCCATTCCTCAAATAGTGCGATCTCTTTGTTCTTTGTTGGAACTCTGTTCAGGACATGACATGCTAAGTGCGCAAATATGAGAGATTTAATCTTCTCTTTTCCCATTCCTCAAATAGTGCGATCTCTTTGTTCTTTGTTGGAACTCTGTTCAGGACATGACATGCTGTCAAAATCGCCTCACCCCACCATGCCTTGGATAATCCCGCTGTACTCAACATGGCATTCACCAAGTCTGTTAGAGTGCGGTTTTTCCTTTCAGCAATCCCATTGGATTGTGGTGAGAATGGCGGTGTCCTCTCATGAATAATACCATGTTCCACGTAGAACTCATCGAACACATTAGAGAAATATTCTCCACCTCGATCACACCTTAACCGTTTTATTTTCCTCTCAAGTTGGTTCTCAACTTCAGCTTTATAGGTCATAAAATAATTAAACGCTTCATCTTTCATTTTTAAGAGATACACATAGCAAAATATGGTGGAGTCATCTATAAAAGTGAGAAAGTATCTTTTACCACCTTTGGTCAAAATTCCATTCATCTCGCACAGATCAGAATGAACAAGTTCTAGAGGTGCCAAACTCCTCGCCTCAACAGCCTTGTGAGGCTTGCGGGGTTGTTTTGATTCAACACGCAATGGCACTTAGACTTTTTGACCAAGTTAAATTTAGGAATTAGATTTAGATTTGCTAACCACATAAGACAGCCAAAGCTTGCATGACAAAAACGTGAATGCCATAAATCTGACTCATCAGAAAAATTAATAGAATTAACCACTTTATTACACACATCATGCAGTGATAAGCGGAACAAGCCTCCGCAGTCATATCATTTAACAACAAAAGTACTATATTTTGACGCAACACATTTATTTGACTCAAGAACAACTTTGTATCCATCTCGACATAGCATTGAAGCACTAACGAGATTCTTCTTGATAGAGGGCACATGCTGTACGCTCTTCAATGACACCGTCTTTCCCGAAGTAAACTTCAGAATGACCGTACCAACACCAAGAACATGAGCACGCGACCCATTTCCCATTAACAAGGCGCTAGACCTCCCGACCTGGTAGGAGGAGAACATAGAGGCATCAGCACACACATGACTATTTGCACCACTGTCCATCCACCACTCAGGTGAATTACAAACTGAAAGAACAAATGGTAAAGAATTACCATACCCAGATGTTCCATCTCTAGTTTCAGTGGTTACAACATTAGCTGATTTCTTGTCCTGTGTGAACTTGGATCAGGGCACTCTCTAGCCCAATGTTGATCACTGTCATAGACAAAACATCCTCCATTTCCCTTGTTATTGTTGTTCTTCTTTTTAAACTGTGCTGTTTGAACAGGTTTATTTGTGTTCTCTTGTTTGTTCTAGTTTTTCTTCTTGTTAAACTTGCGAAAGTTTCTCTTCTGCACCACATTAGCAGTAGAGAATAGAGATCTCAACACCTTTTCCACTGTCCTTTGTTCTAGCCCTTTCCTCAACATCAAGAGTACCAATGAGCTCTTCCATATTGAACTCTTGTCTCTTATGTTTGAGAGAGGTAGCAAAGTCCTTCCAAGAAGGTGGCAACTTGGCGATTATACCGCCAGCCACAAACTTGTCAGGCAAAGGACAAGGAAAAAGTTCAAGTTCCTTAGCTAGTGCCTAAAACTCATGAGCCTGTTCCACTACAGATCGGTTCTCAACCATCTTGTAGTCATACAGCTGCTCCATGAGATACAGCTCGCTACCAGCGTCAATAACTCCAAACTTTCCAACAAGTGCATTTCACAGCTCTTTCCCTGTGGGAAGGATGATATAGCTTTTCTGAAATTTTATATCAAGTGCGCTAATCACTGCTCCTCGGAAGAGGTTGTCATCAGCCTTAAACTTAGCCTCATCCTCAGGAGGTAAGTTGGTAGGCTTGCCCTCAGCGGCATGATAATAAGACATTGCAGTTAGCCACAATTCCATCTTAGCTTTCCAAATCAAGAAGTTTTTACCATCAAAAGGATCAGGCTTTAGCACAACAGCAAAACCTCTAACAGAAAAATGCCTAACATTAGGTTTTTGGATTGTTAGAAATATAGCCATTTTCCATATTATTTTAACTCCATAAATTAACGTTATGATGATGACATATAAAAGATAATTACTCATAGAAATTATGATATCAAATATATCCATAACAATATGGATCATGAGAACATAAAACATATGAATCATATAAATCATATAAATGTAATAAGCATATAAACTGACGGAACAATTGAAAATAAACAAATAGCAATATAAACAGCATGACTATAAATTTAAAACAAACAGATATAACATATTACTAGCATGAACATACAGCAGACATGTCATGATATCATATGATAGAACAGATGAGATAAATTTATGGTTATATATAAAATAGCAGAGATGAACAACATATATAATCTGCAGAACGTAAAACAGTAAGGAGATGAATTGATCATACCCTCCTATGCGCTCCGAGGATCTAGATCCTTGTCCAACATCACTTGTCATATCGTACGAGATGAAGACGCCAGGAACCAGTGATGAAGACAACGACGGACGTTTGGGCAGTCGCGTAGACACTCCCCAAAAACCTAATTGCCGATCCCTCGTGCAAGGTATCGAACGACAAGGGCTTCGGAGGCACCTGCCCTCTCGCTCCTCTGTGCGCATAGAGTTACGAGATGGAATTACCCACTCTTGCGGCTGGACAGTGATTCTGAGATGGTTCTGTTCGCGTGTACCAAATGACAAGAGTTCTCCTCTACTTATCCTTTCGCGGAAGGAAGCTAAAGGAGAAGGGTCGCATGCGGCACGCCAAGAGACGGGCAGCTGAACGATACCCACTCTTGTGGCTGGACAGTGATTTTGAGATGGTTCTGTTCGCGTGTACCAAATGACAGGGGTTCTCCCCTACTTATCGTTTCGTGGAAGGAAGCTGAAGTGCCTCGCCATGCCCGGCCCGAGCCCGGCCCGGCCGGCGGCGGCGCGCGCGCGTCTAGCACGCCCTTGTCCGTTTCTTGACTTCTCAAATTAGGTGGAATAATTCCCACCATATAAGTCAAGCCAAAAAACCCTTGGACTTCCAATATGGTACTATTGGTATTCCCCACCATTATACACCATAGAGTTTATTAAATAAATGGGCCAAGCCCATAAGAGATCCAACACCCGATCTGGTCCGGTGTCATATATTTTTTCTGCTAGCGCGGCACTACAGCACCATGACCACCACCTTGCCTCTCTTCTTCGAACAACCGTACGTCCATACCATTCCAAGCAAGTTCATGCCATCCATCCAATCCATCCGTCGTCTTGTCTGCACCACAATCACATCCTCTAAACGACAGTGCGATCTGCAACTGGGTCTCTTCATTCTTTATTCAAACTTTCAAATGCATACACTTTGTGGTACGTAAGACTACCTTCTTTTTAATATAATGGTACGAGCATGGCCTCTCTATTAATAAAAAAAATTGACCTAGTTTTTTTTAAAAAAATCGGGTTTAAAACGTACATAGGGTGCACAAGTAACCCACATAACAGTAGAACCACACATAAATCTATCCAGAGTCGTCATTGCCAAACTCAACACAAAGGGCGAGCAGCCCCAACTCCCTAAGATGGGCAACATAGGGCCAAATGAAACATAACGACGTCTACAAACACCGGCACGGAAGGTGGAAGGCCGTGGTGCGTCGTCGTTGCCATGCCTCGAGACATGCCCCACTCGAGGCACCTCTGATTCTTCACCAACGAGATTTCCAAACTTGATCCTCAGCCTCGCCCTCGGTACTCACCCAACCTCCAAAGCAATCCAGACCACGAATAAGGGGGTTCGACTCACGTCATTGTCGCCAAGCCACATCCCCTGACGTAGCATCATCGACTTCACGTTGCAAAACCCAAACCCACCTACATACCGGACGTCGAGAAGCGAAAGTATTAGGAGGCTCTTTGCCAGTTTCTTTGCCGAGAGTATTAGGAGGCACTCGGCAAAGGCTCCCTCTTTGCCGAGTGCCCGCTAGACTAGCACTCGGCCAAGGGAGCACTAGCGGGCCGCTTTGTTAGTTCCTTTGCCGAGTGCACTAGGAGGCACTCGATAAAGGTTGCTTCTTTACCGAGTACCATGGACACAACACTCGGCAAAGAAGCTTTATCGGTTCCTAGATGTGCCTTCTTTGCCGAGTGATATGGTCTTGACACTCGGCAAAGTATCTCTTTGCCGAGTGTTACACTCGCCAGGTCTACATTGAAGTTTTATGATTTCATGTGAAGGGTGACTAGGTTTCTACATATAGTGTGTGACAATTTTCATGAAACACTGTCAAAATTTTATCAGTCTCTACATATGATATCATGACATATCGACAAGTTTCATGATTTTCTGACTTTGTTTGTGTTTTATACAATTTTAAAACAACTAGATCATAAGTTCGCTGTCATGTTTTGTGAGCATGGTGTTCGAAAATTCCGTCCTGTTTGTAAAATAGGCTGTAACTTTTGCTAAATAACATGAATATTATTTTTTCCATTCACTGATTTCCATTTTTCGGGTGACTTGCAGTTCGAATCTGAATTATCCAAGAAAATTCAGTTAAACGAACAAAATCTGCCAAAATCGAACATGTAGGTCTACATATTGTAGGAACACACCATAAAAAGTTAGGTGGGAAAAAGAAAAAAATTGAAAATATATACTTTACCGAGTGTAAAGACAGTCGACAAAATGTACGGTTGCCGAGTGTGTGCAAGGAGACACTCGACAAAGAAGCTATTTTGCCGAGTGTCAAAGCCTGACGCTCGGCAAAGGTAACGACCGTCAACTATAGACGGCTGCTAACGTTCCTTTGTAGAGCGTTGCGTTTCGCCGAGAGTTTGACACTTTGCAAAGCCTCCTTTTCGGAGTGTTGCGTTTCGCCAAGTGTCTGTCTATGCCGAGTGTCTCGTCCTCGATAAACAGAGTCTTTACCGAGAGTCTTATTTCGCCAAGAGTGGCACTCGGTAAAGCGTCGAGCACTTAGTAAGGAGCCGGATTCCGGTAGTGAGACATAAGTGGGTAATTTGTTAGTTCTAACAATTATAAATTATTATCATTACAGTCTGCTAAAAAAATAACTGTAAAAACCAGAAAAAATAGGCTAGTTTGGCAACTCCATTATTCCAAAGGAAAATGAACTAATTTCTCTTAGGAAAATAGAAATACTTTGGAAAAATAGAGTTTTTAAACTAAACAAAATTTAAGTGATCTACTTGTGCCATTATTAAATAGCCAAAGTAAGTACATAAACAATAATTGTGACAAAAGTTGATTTTTCCACTTGTGATCTAGCTGAAATAGAACTGGACCGAGCCCTGGAAACCGAGTAGTACGTGCTTGCGCTTAATTAATTAATCAGCCGAGGGTGAATATAGACCTGGTCCGCCAGCTATCGTAGTTTTACCAACAGCGTTAGTGTGAGGCTACTAGGTAAGGCCACCGCACTGACCCTGACGCTGCTGGTAAAACTACGATAGCTGGCGGACCCAGTTAGAGATGGCAACGGGTACAAACCCGCTGGGTTTTACCGTCCCAAACTCGTACCCGTGAAAAATATCTATGCCCATTAAAAAACCCGTACCCATGACGGGTTTGAGATTTTGCCCAAACCCGTACCCATCGGGTTAACGGGTACCCATGGGTTACCCGCGGGTTTCATCTCTAATATACTTGTTCTTCTCATAATCAATAAGTATTGTAATGATTAATGATATCATGATCCAAAATCTATGTAATGAACAACGAGTTCATGATTTGGTATAAAAATTATTAGTAGAGAGAATGAAATACAAATAATAAGTTGTATAATTAAGTGACCTTGCACTAAGTTATCCATCCACCACATATATAATGCTAGTAAAAACTATAATATCAAGCAAGCAACACTCTCATCGACTATTGATACATTCACCAATTGATAAAAAATATGAAGTAAATAAGGAATAACAAGTTTGTTGTTCGTTTATAAAATAAAATGACAATATGCACTAGGTTTGGTCGGGTTTAAAAAACCCACGGGTTCACGGGTTTGGGTACTATAGGAACAAACCCGTACCCATAAACCCGCTGGGTACAGATTTATGCCCGTTAACAAACCCATGGGTATGAAAATTGACCCAAACCCGTACCCTAATGGGGTAAAAACCCATCGGATTTCGGGTTTCGGGTACCCATTGCCATCTCTAGACCCAGTGCGGTGGCCTCACCTAGTAGCCTCACCCTGACGCTGCTGGTAAAACTACGATAGCTGGCGGACCGGGTCTAGGGCTGGAAACGAGCCGAGCCGAGCTCGGCTCGGTGCCTGAACGAGCTCGGCTCGGCTCGACCTTGGCTCGCGAGCCATATTCTGGTACTTATCGTTGCATTATTTGGTGAATTAATATTATATAAATTTGAAATATAGAATCATCATTCTACATTATGAGTAAATTAAATTATAACTTCTAATATATTCTTCATCAAAGACTAAAAAATGAGCTATTATCCATAAAATTATCTAATATTCATTATTATTCTATAAATTGATCATTTTTGCAAGGCTCGCGAGCTGGAACGAGCCGGCTCGGCTCGGCTCGCTGCAAAAACGAGCTCGAAGAAGGGGCTCGGTTTGGCTCGTTCGAGGCTCGCGAGCCGCTCTGAGCTCGAGCAGGCTCGCGAGCCTCGAGCTAATTTTTCAGCCCTACACCGCACCTTGCCTCTCTTCTTCCAACCACTAACCATTCCAAAAGGCACCATCGACGTAAACAACCAACTAGCTTCCTCTCATTTGCAGCTAGTCTATCACATTTAGCGGTCAGAACTAACACGTTTTATTTTATTTTCCAATTAATTTTCCATCTCAACTTTATAAGTCTTAAAACATTCTAGCACCTCATCTTTAGTTTTTTGTAGAAACACATAACAATACCTAGTTGCATCATCAATTAAAGTCATGAAGTATCTTTTACATCCTTTTATGAACACACCATCCATCTCACAAAGATCAGAGTGTATGAGCTCTAGTAGTGTCGTGTGCCTCTCGTCTATAGTCTTATGTGCACACACGCTTGACACTTATAGCCTTTGTTAGTATTGAAATTCAAAATCAAACTCATACTCAATGACATGACATACAACCAAAATTAATGTGGCAAACGAGAATGCCATATATCGGCCACATAATTATTGAATCACACACATGGTTCACAACTTTATTACTGAAATCGAATACAGAAAAACTAAACAAGCCTCAGCTATCATAGCGCCTGCCACTGAATTGTCCATATTTTCAAATCACTATTTTATTCGACTCGAATACCAGCTTGAACCCATCTCAACATAGGAGGGATCCACTAACAAGGTTCTTATTTATCGAGGGCGCATGCTGCACATTTTTCAGACGCTTGATCTTTTCCGAAGTAAACTTCAGATCGACCGTACCAACACCAAGGATAGTAGCATGCGAGCCGTTCCCCATCATGACGGTTGAACCTCATCAGAACTGGTAAGATGAAAACATGGAGATATCACTACAAACATGAATATTAGCTCATGTATCTATCCACCAATCATTATATTGACATACGAAAAATACATACGATAAATTATCGTACCTAGATCTGCTAGGATCGCCAATAGTCACATTGGCAGACTTCTGCCCTGACTGATTCTTTTTGCCCTTGCGGTTCTTGCACTTCTTGGTGAAATGCCCGTTCTCATCGCAAACGAAGCACACAATCTCATCTATGTCCATCTTCTTCTTCTTCTTCTTCTTCTTCTTTAATTGAGTAGTTTGATTGGGCTTATGATTCTTCTTTCCTGCATGCTGCATCATGTTGGCGCTAGTCTGGCCTTCGGGTACTTTTGTAGTATCCTTCGTTCGAGCCTTCTCTTCCACATCAAGATCAGTCGACAAATTCTCAATGGAAATTTGTTGTCTTTTATGTTTTAGAGCTGTAGCAAAAGTTACTCCATGACGAAGGCAACTAGGCCATTATGCCACCTACTACAAACTTATCACGCAAGACGTGTTCATGTTGTTCGAGTTCCCTCACAATATGTTGGAACTCGTGGGCCTGTTCCGCGGCAGAACAGTCATCAACCATTCTAAAATCATGGTACTGCTCCATCACATATAGTTCACACCCAATGTCTGAGGCAGAGAACATGTGTTCGAGAGCTTCCCATAGTTCAGCAGCACTCTAAGATCGCTAAGAACGCATCCGACGAAAACTGTCGTAGCCGCAATAAACTCCTACACCTCTTTCTTAGATTCAAGGTAGTGCGAGAGGATTACTCACGACCCAAAACATGCCCATAGCCGAGAACCGTAACTGGGCTCTCGTCGACCATCTCTTGAAATTCACACTAGTGAACTTATCCGGTCTCATCACATCGGGGTAATTAACCTTCACTAAATGCCTATCAGGTTTTGGATTGTTGGAGATAATAGAAATGTAGAGATGAACAAATTGATTCTGATAATAATAATACAAGAAATACCAGCATGCTTTGTATATGTATAACTCATTAGAAGTTCATATACTAGTGTTAGTGCATAAACATCCTTACAATGGGATTGTAGGTGCTAGAACAACGCAAGAGTAGACATAGCGACAAACAGTGAGCAGTCGTCGGTGCTTTCCAAAAACTTGATACGACCCCTACTCCATGCAGGGACACGAGGGGACAGGCTTCAGAGATCTTGATCTCATAACCTGACAGCACGTCGACGGCGAGATGGGGAAGACGGGGACAACGCAACGCTCTGGTGTAAAGAGTAGAAAGTCTGTGCTGAGAGACGACGTCTCGCCCTCAATATGTATACACGTCACGACCAAAACGGACAAGTACCG
Organism: Zea luxurians; assembly: GCA_029449295.1. Taxonomy (NCBI): domain Eukaryota; kingdom Viridiplantae; phylum Streptophyta; class Magnoliopsida; order Poales; family Poaceae; genus Zea; species Zea luxurians. The sequence goes on from JAOPSE010000007.1 coordinate 131,480,261, forward strand.
CCCTCAATATGTACACACGTCATGACCAAAACAGACAAGTAATCAGCCGCATAATCACAACACTAACGTGACAATCAATTACAATTAATGCGAGAATAATTACTTACCAAAATAGGTTAGTTTGTTTTTATCCATGCATGCAGAAATATCAAGTAGCAAAAGGAAGTCGCGCATCTATAAGATCGGAAGCGAGCAAAATCGTCGGACCATTCACGCACATGTCGCGCTCGCGCCCATTGCCCCGCCTGGTGAGGCGAGGCTAGCGCGCCTATGAGTTCTCCCTTTTCTGCTTAAGTCGGCCTTACTCCACCTGCAATAGCAAGGTGTTATTAAAGTTCCCATCATACCATGCATGTGCGAGTGAGACTTTGTAATTTACAGAAATTATTATTTGGTCAAGTCCAAATTCTCTAACAATAGGTTAACTTCAGCAGGAGAATAAAATTATCTTTATTTAGTGAGCATATCTTAATTTTTATGGTTCATTAGTGAGTATTGAATATGGTTTAACTTAGATAAAAAATAGAACTATAATTATTTTTATTAACATCAATGCTATTTTGTTTCTAGAAAGGATTAAGTTTGGATTAATAATTTGTTGAATGTCAGTTGATGTGAATTATTTTCTTTAAATTTGTTTATTGTAAGAAGTAAAAACGGGCAAACGATTTGATTAGGAGTTAACCGCATATGTAGTCGTAGGTACGTAGAGTTTTTGGACAACAACATGATTAAAGTAAGGGGCCGTTTGGTTCCTTTAGTCCGAAGGCTAAAGTTTAGTTAGGAGACTAAAATTTAGTCTATACCATGTTTTGTTCTAGAACTAAAACTATTCAAAACACATTAAATAAATCATAAGAAGACTAAAATACCCTTAACATTCTTCCAGCATTAGTACAACTGAAATGAAGGAGGATAAAAAATAAAATTTATATAGTTTAGTCCCTTTTAGTCACCCCTTGAGGGACTAGAGACTAAAACAGTTTAGTTCCTGTTTTAGTCCCACTGTTTAGTAATTTAGGGACTAAATGTGACTAAAATAGAGGGACTAATCTTTAGTCCCTCAAACTAAACGGGGCATAAAGACGAACGTTTTTTTTTTTTTGGCAACGAGGCTGCAGCTTCTGCTAGTTACTTCGTCTGATGCTGTGGCCAGTGGCCGCATGTTCCCTATACCCGTAGGTCGTTCGCACACATTGACGTTTCTGCTGTTGACCCAAGCGTATCCAAAAGTTGAAGTGGCGATGCACTATACATATTAGCTAGACCAACGTGTTGTTGTACAAGTTCAATCAAAAAATGCTAAAGGTTCTCTTTTGTATGATAACGACGCTATTGTTAACTCTACGTTGTCACCAATCGTATGCATCATCATGCTTAATAATATTTTTCCGATCTTATGGCGGTGGCCGGGTCGTGTTAAAATATAATATAAGTCTCTTCCTATCAAATTAAAATTTTGGGTTAGATTGATTGATGCATACAACTTAATATGATATCTAAGTCAGAGATCATTAGTTCAAATCCTTGTCAACACAATTAAAATAAAAAATAATTGTTTTCCGATGTTATTTTACGTCTAAGACATAAGAGAGACTCGACGTATCCACCTCTTTCATCAGCTTAATCTTTTTTGGTTAGACTATTTGGTGCATGTAACTTAATATGGTCAGAATATTTTTGCTTAGCTGTTTGGTGCATTTGTTAGCAAAAACGATATAAAAAATGAAGTAGATCAACCAACAAATCACAGAGCATGACACACATATTTACGTGGAAAATCCTTTAATGCGAAAGGAAAAACAACGAGCACCAGCCAAATGACATTCACTATATGTAGAGTGTTTACATAACACCGTCCGTAGACGGTGGCTTACAAGAAGAGTAAATAAAGAAAAAACTTTATCAGTGATATGATATCCGATAAACCCGATTTTCCTGTTTATCGGTGAGCTCCGATATTTTTTTCTCTATCATCCGAAATTTTCAATTTTTTTTAATTGGCACTATCATATGTTCAAATTAGAAGTCATTTGGTCTATATGTCTTCTCTCTTTCTTCTAGGACACTAAAACCCTAAATTTACTTGATTGATTAGTCTGTGTTGTTTTCATTTGTTAAATGTCTAATATAATCTACATGACATTTAAACAAACTGAGTCATTTTCTTCAAATTTGTACCGAAAAAATTTGTCACAAAATTCCGATAACTCCGATAATCATGTTTATCGCTAATCTCCGATATTTTTTCCCTATCGATAAAATGAACCCTCACGACGCACAGCAAACCCTAATTAGGGTGGTCCAAGCCTCCCAGCGACGAGCCTCCGCTCGCTCGCCAACACGGCCTCTATATGCAGAATTTAGATCACAAACTAAACAACATTCAATTTAATATAGTATCAAAGATGAGAGGTCACAAGTTTAAATCTTAACTAGTACAATTAAAATAAAATAATTATTGCTCGTTCATATTTCACAAATGTTTTCCGCTAGCTGTTGTCTAGGCCCACCCCTTATAACACCTACACGATCATTTCCGTGCCTCCACTAGCAAAGGCCTCGATCACCACCGCCTTTATGTTGCAGTACTGCATCAGCGTAACAATCGCTAGCACCGCCCATGCCCCCATGTGCCCAACTCATTATCGCCATCGTCGTCGACCATCTCCGCCACCGTCGAAAGAGAGACAAGTGGTGTTCTTTTTATAGATTTTTTTAACTTCCAAAAAGAATGGCGCGCGACGGACCAAGTCCATTCTTCAGTGTATACTAGGGTAGTGTCAGTAAGTACCATCTTCCACTCAGGATCGATGCTCATGGCTGCATTGATGAACTCTGTTGGGGGCCTTCGGCTTCCGAAGGCCCTCAAAAACATGATTTGACAATGTTTTCCAAGTGAAATATGTGAACAGGTATCTTCGGAATCGGGTCACGAGTATACAAGAAGTATGGTCAAGATGAAGCTTGAGTAGGACGGAAGGCGATCATGACGAAGGATAAGATGATCACGAAGCTATGCGCAGAAAAAGCTTCGGTATGACGGCAGAAAAGGGAAACCGACTTATATGATGAAAAGCCAAATTAGACCTCGAAGAATCACTATAGAGTTATTGATAAATGTAAAGGGCATTAATGTAATTCTCCACGAGCTGCGTCCTGTGCCTATAAATAGATGAACAGGACTCCCGTACTGTTCATGCTGACTTGGCATTTGCTTTTCGCATCACGCCTGTACCTTTACCTTTCGTCAATTCAAAGGTACATTTATAATTTGTTATTATGAATTTGATAATGCAAAATAAAAATAAGTTGATAATAATATCGGTATTATTATTCGTATTTCATATATGTATTCTCCTTCATCATCTGTCGAGCTTACGAAGGTCTCTTCCTTCATAACCTTCGTCCGAAATTCATTATATCCGAAGGGACATAATGTCTTGAAGGACGAAGGACTTTAACATTTAACACTTTTTATGTTGCCTTGTTCTTAATTCGAAGCATTTGAGAACAAGTCTCCAACATTGGCGCCCACCTCCGGTGAACTCACGTCCATTTTTTGAGTTTTGAACATCTTCGGCAAGCATCACCTTCGTCATGCCGCCGAAGAAAGCTTCAGCCACAGGGGCTGCCACTCTGCAGCCGCTGGATCCCAATCAGGATGTCCTCTCTCTCAGGGAGGCCCGAAGCCAGAAGAGGAAGGCCACCAGTCCAACGCCTCCGGAGGACGACTTGGATCAAGAAATCCAAAACTTGGAGATGCTCCATCAACAGGTCCAACGGAAGAAGGAAAAGATGGCTCGTCTAGCTGACCTACAAAGGCAGATAGACGAAGCCTCTAAAGAAGTTCGTCATCTTGCTCAAGATGACCAGAACCGAAGGCCTCCACGCAGAGAGCTTCATCAGGAGGGCTTATACAACGAGGACGACTGGTATGAAGATTTCCATCATGGAAATTTTGCTTTTGATGATACTTCTCCTCTGTCAACAGAACTGCAGGCTACACCTTGGCCACAGTCTTACAAGCCACCCCAGCTCCCCATGTACGACGGTCATTCAGACTCGAAGCAATTCTTGATGAGCTATGAAGCAACCATATCTTCGTATGGTGGCAACACAGCGGTCATGGCAAAGTCTTTCGTCATAGCTGTCAGGAGTGTTGCACAAACCTGGTACTCCTCTCTTCGGCCAGGGACAATCACCTCATGGCAAAAGCTCAAGGACATGTTGATAACCAGCTTCCAAGAGTTTCAAACGAAGCCAGTCACTGCTCAAGCTTTATTCCAGTGCACCCAGGACCACGAAGAATACCTTCAGGCGTATGTCCGAAGGTTCCTGTGTCTGAGGGCACAGGCACCAACAGTGTCCAATGAAATTGTCATTGAGGCCATGATCAAGGGGCTTCGGCCGGGACCTTTGAAAGTTGCCTAGAGGGGGGTGAATAGGCAAGTTAAAACTTTTTCTACAAAAACTAGAAGCAAACTAGGTAAAACTGAATTGATCTCGAAATTCACCCAGTTAACATTGGAAATGAAATGTTCTAAATGATCCACAGGGTTCAAAGTAGTAGATCTGAGAAGGGCACTTCTCAAAATCCACACACCAAAAAGGTATAAACAAATCTTTCACGGAATGGTGAGAGAACGAAAAACACAAACAAACACAATGAGCAAGAACACAAGAGACACAAGATTTATCCCGAGGTTCGGTCACACCACCAAGGTGCCCTACTTCCTCGTTGAGGCGCCCACAAAGAGCCGGGTCTCTTTCAACCCTAATCCTCCCTTTGCCGACCACAAAGGTCAAGCTCACACACTAATCTTTGCTCAAACGAGCGGGTAATACAAACTTTCTTGTGGTCTTCCACAAGATTTGGGGACTCACAAGAGACACCTAGTCGTCTAGGAGCTAGAAGCTCCAAGAGTAATGAATCCACAAAGAACTCGATGTAGTACCAAAGCTCGAATCAAGAAGAAGAGCAAGAGAGATTTAGAGATGAAGCACAAAACCGCAGCTCTCAAGCTCACTCAAAGATTTCTCTCCAAAGATTTGAAATGGGAGAGGCAAGAGATGTGTGAGAGAGAGAGGGAGGTGTTTCTTGGGTTAGAAATGGAGTTCAAATCGTGCTCACTGCTGTGGGGAGAGAGGTAGGAGGTAGTATATATAGGTGGAGCTCAAAACTAGCCGTTGGGGCCGATTTTGCTGTTTGAGACCGGTTGAACCGCCCCCTAGGGCGGTTGAACCGCCCCTGGCAGGCCTGGCAGCCTGTCTGCCAGTCTGAGTGGCAGACTGACGCGCAGACTGACCGCAGACTGGTCAAAGTTGACCAACACCGGTTGAACCGCCCAGGGGGGCGGTTGAACCGCCCCTGACAGCTCCAGGCGACCTGTTTGCCAGTCTGACTGGCAGACAACAGATCAGAGGTCAGAGGGGTCAGAGACCAGCTGAACTGCCCCTCAGGACCAGTTCAACCGGTCTTGACCAGTGAGTTTAGGAGAGAAAACCCCAGCTCAACTGCCCGGAGGCAAGTTCAGCTGGTGTATGGTCAAAGAGGTTCACAGCTGAAGTTGAGTTCAGCTGAAGTTGAGAAAGCTCAACTCAGCTGAAGTTCAGCTCAGCTGAAAAGCTCAGCTGCAGCTGAAGAAGCTCAACTCAGCTGAAGTTCAGCTCAGCTGCAGTTGAAGAAGTTCAGCTGCTTTTCAGCAAGAACACTCTAGGTTTCTCAAACCTAACCATGGTCAACCATAGAACGTTAAAGAGATTTTTGCTTTTCAAAAATAGCTTTTGAATAGAGAGGTTTGAGCTTTGGCAAACACCAACCTTCTTTTTGGATCCCCCTTTATAGTACGACGATTCCTATACTCAAGTTAAATAAAATATAATGAATTAAACTCCTTGAGTCATTGGTGTCTCATGTGTGATTTCTCCATGGCATTGCTTCATAAGGATCACAAACATCTTTGTCTCACCTTTTGAAGCAAACACAAATCAAACCCTGTGACTTGTACCATATCACCTTATATGAGTTCAAATCATGGCTTCAAGTCACCTTACTGATGCATCAACATGTTGTAACTCTTCATAGCTGATTAGTTCATCGACTTAGTGCAAGTACTCTCTTCTTCACCTTAGCCATGGTACCTCGGTCTACAAGCCGTCGCTTGGCCTTCACCTTCGCTTAGTTCCTCGAAGCCCTTTCCTTGCTATCTTCACCCTATCAAGCCATTCTTGAGTCACATCCTATTGTGCATCCATTGAGAGAATCATTTCTTCAATATTGTGAACCTTGCTTGAATGTCTTCTAGATATAACTGTTAAGATTAATCAAGCTTTAGTTTGATTCTCATAGAAGCATATATGGACTGATAGTAATATGGTCAAGCCAATTCATGATTCCTCATATCTTATTCTCTTTGGCTTGACCAATCCTCTAAATCACTTTGTCCTCTATTCTGGTCATATGTATGTAGTGATTTCTCAGGTCTTGTCCATATATTCAAACCAATATAGAGATCATATTATATCCATTTGCATTGTCTCATTGGTTATTTAACCTCGTGTTGAACCTTTGTTCACTGATCATTATACACTATTCAAGTATGTTCATCATACTGAATTTCCTGTTCAACACTTAGCAAACTTGTTAGACCTTTAAATGTGTTGTTATCCAAATCGCCAAAACTCACAAAAGGGATGAATGCACTTTCAATCTCCCCCTTTTTGGTGATTAATAACAACACATTTAAAGCTTACATAAGATTTGATAAATAAGATTTTAAATCCTATGATATAGTTTCCTCCCCCTAAATATGTGCATTTCAGAAAATACCAATTTTGTACTCAAATGCCAAAAGCACATATTTAGGTCAAAGTATAGACAACTTATATCATACTATTCATAGGGTGCAGTGTGTCATAAAATAACCGTGATGCTCATGACATGGATAATATGCATGGTTGTTCAATGAAGTCTAAAGGGCTGACTTAATCCATATTATGGTGAGTGTCTAATATAGAAGAATCAAATCCAAATTAACTAGAGAGAGAATACATCACATAATTTTGGATTGTTCACCATACCAACTTCCAATTAGACCTTTATTTCATAGTCAACAACTGATGTATATCCTCAAGTGCTTCTTTTCCCTTAGTGGCTACACAAGTCACAAAAGAGATAAGATTTGAAAATAATATGCACTTGAGATTCAGTTGTTACCACCCTTGCTACTATCTCCAAATATGATTTATACATTCATTATTGAGCATCCAACTTGATCCATTGAAGGAGTGATCCTGCAAAACAAGTTTAAGCTTCATATCTTGGTACCCAATTTGAATTGGGTCCTTTGAGATTAGTAGTAAAAGCCTTGAGTACCCACACAATCCTTATTGTGGCCTTTCTCTTTGTGTAGGCACCCACATATACATGACAACCATCTTACATGGTTTCAATTCAATATTTAATCACATAGATAAAAACTAGAGTTAAGAATAAGAGTCTTTTCTCCTTTTCTTGATACATCGTTGTGTTGCCTTCTTGATGATGAACCTAGCTTGACCTTGGGTGTACCTAGCTTATCAAGGTTAGTCGCACAAGCATTCATATCATGAAGACAAGTTATGCATGGAATTTACAACTTAGTGATCCAATTCAATGTGAAGCATATGGATACCGATTGAAGTAGATTTCTAAGATATCAAAATGTGGGTTTTCCAATTTTAGAGAGTATGGATCACTAATTGTACCTTTTACAGTTTAAAAATCATATCCATGTTAGTGCATATGTATGTGATGAATATTAACAAAAAGATTCTTATGCACTTTTAGAATTAACGATAAGGGAATTTTAAACTGCATCAAGAGTAGCTATTAAAAAAACAAAGATTACAATCCATATGAATGAGATGCAAATTTACCATTTTGGATTGTCTTAGTATAGCTTACTCAAAGGAAACTTATTCTCTACGACACAAGATATATAATGTTCTCCCACTAGATATGTGCATCAAGTATTTGAATGACTTGCCACATGCACTTTCAATTCAGTTAAGAATCTCATGAGGAGTATATTACATATCATGGTCAAGGCATGACAAATTTGCAATGAATTAACTTATGCCTAAGAATACTTACCACCATATAGAATGTACCATTTGTTATACCAATTGAAAGGTCTTGCTATATGAGATGGTGTGATCTAAGTATTCTTCTTGTCTTCATTCGTGGAGACTTCCTTCTTTAGCTTGTTATCTCTTTTCCTTTTAAAACTAGTCGAAAAGCACTTTGAAAAGAGGTATTAGTAGTACAAGGAAGTATTTAATGAATGATGATATTTATATATGAATGGCAAACAAATCATCATTTATGAGGCATAAAGGCATAAATTAAATTCCTTTTAAATTAATGCACATGGATGAGTGAATTAATAATATGCACCAATTTACAAATTTAAGCCAAAAAGAATTTAACTTTCATATTGACATTTTTTTTCTTCATAAAATAGATTATTACCAATTGAAAGAATGCCACTTGAAAGGAACTATTATTGGTCACATACCAAACGAAACAGTAAAAGTCTGCAAAAATAAAGCTGAAAAGGTACTGCAGAAAAAGTGAAAAAGCAATTGACGCGTTCTGAAAAGGTGACCTGACGCGACAAAAAAATGACTGAAAAATTGCTGCAAAAGTTGAATGAAAAAGTGCTGCAAAAGTTACTGAAAAGGTGCTGCAAAAGTTGCTGAAAAGGTGCTGCAAAAGTTGATCTGACGCCTGAAAAAGGTGCTGTTGCAGACTGAAAAAGGCGTCTGAAAAAGGGCTGACGCAGTCTAAAAAAAATGGTCAGACTGGCCGGTCAAACTGTGCCAGACCGGTTCAACCGGTCCTGGACACCGGTTCAACCGGTTTCAGCCAGGGGGTTTCCTGGTGAATACCAGCCGAACTGAAGTTCAACTCAGAAGTTCAGCTGGTCTCTCCAGCTGAGCTAGAAAGTTCAGCTGGTCAGACCAGTTGAGCTTGGAATGAAAATTTTAAAATAATTTTCCACAATAAACCTCATTTCAAAATTTAAAATGTACACATAGATTTAATGACACACTCTATTTTAGAAACACATTCTCATGTTGTGAAACTACATAATTCACTTAGATAAAAACATTAGTCTCACAACTCTAGTCATATAGAGAATTCCCCTTTTGGTAAGTGCTTTAAGAATTTGAATTTCTTACTTAGCACTCTATTCATTTAAGAACATGAGATAATCCTCTTTATGTCTAGGTCATGGCAATAATACGATGATTAATTTGAAATATGCCACAAGATACATACAATCAATTTAAAGCATGTAGATTGTCACAATATAAAAATATGAACTTGCAATCTACCATATAATTAGATCCTTTCCAAAGCAAGGTAAAATCTTTTAAGTTCATTCTCAAGTGCTTCATTTTTCCTATGTGGCTACAAAAGACATAAAGGAATATACCAATTAAAAGCAATGTGCACTTAAGAATTAATTGTTACCATCCTTTGGATATCACTTGGTTGTAGGCCTTTTGCTTGATTCCCACAAAGGTTAATCCTTATTCCCTACAACACAAGTTCTTGCTAGAGATGAATATGAAGTTAGTGATATAACAACTCAATTCATCTTTGGGTCAATCTTAAAGGATATACAATGTAAGATTGATAGCTTGAGATAAGAATTGAGTTAAACCGCTCAAGCACCCCAAAGCTTCATATCATCTGTGGGTACCTGCAAAACTTATTAAGTACATTTTGGTACCCATTTTTGGATGGGTCCACCAAGGTTAGCTAGCAAGTACTTAGGCACCCAAATGGCCTTTGTGCTAGTTTTAGGTGAACTAATTACCTTTCTAGCACAAATGTCATTTTTGGGTCTCCTAAGCGAATATGAATGAATTGACATGGTAGGCTTAGGATACTTACTCATGGGACAATCCTTGCATAGGTGTCCCTTTCTTCGGCAAGTGTAGCAAATCTGATTTTTAATTTTGCAAGACTCCTTCTTGCCTTGCTTCTTGTTTGCTACATGGTTAGTGAGCCTCTTTCTTTCTAAAGTTAAGCCACTATCTTTTATGTAGGGACATGACTTAATCTCATGTCCCTTCTCATGACATTGATAACACTTTCTAGTGCATCTTCTCTTATTTGGAAGAGTGGCTTGTTTGTTACCTTGTGTGGAGCATGTGGAGACGTGATTGAGGCACTTGTCATGAGCTTTGGATTTCTTATCTTGATGTTTGCTCATGACTTTCTTGGAAAGCTTGGTATTCTTTTGAAGGGGTTTTGTGCATGCTACGGTTGTCCCCTTCTCAAGCTTTTTCACCATATTATCACGGTTATCTTGAGAAGGTTGAGCATGACACTTTCCCTTCAAAAGAGTTAAGCTCCTTCTTTGCCTTCCAACTTCTTCCTTGAGCTCTTTATTTTCTTGTGTGATAGAAATATCACTAATTCCTGAAATTTCTAGCTCAATGGAAGATTGGCTTTCTTGAGAGCAACATTTGTTAGCACATGATAATATAGTTTCTACTTGAGTACATGTGCATATGTGAGGTTGGTATGATTTAAAATTAGTTAACACAACCTCATGAGCCATTTCTAACATGATATGTGAATCCATAAATTAATTATGAGAGCACACAAGCATATCATGTTTTCTTGCAAAGCTAGATTTTCAATGTTTAGCTTTTCTACCGTGTTCTTGAGCATAGCATTTTTATTTTCTAATTGAGCAATATATGATGAATGATTAATAGCTTTAATTTGCTCAATTGAAATGTCTTCATACCTTTGGACCAAATCATCATGAGAGCACTTTAGCTTCTCATGCTCTTTGGTCAACTTCTCCAAGTCTTTGATTTTTTCGATGAGGATATCTTCTTGCTTATGAAGCATTTCCTTTTGTTCTTCCGCTCTTTTCATGAGTTTGAGCAAGCTCATCCGGTTCTTCTTACTTAGTTGAGCGAAGAATTTTTGAAGATCATCCTCATCTTCACTATCACTTTCATGCTCCTCCTCATTCTCACTTTCGCTTTCACTGTCACTCTCATTAGCAACAAAGCACATATGAGAAGTGGATTTAAAAGACGAACCTTGTGAAGAGGTGGATTCGTCGTTTGGTCTCCATCGATCATTTTCTTCTTCTTCAATAATGTTCTTCGCCTCATCTTCCTTCATTTTGAGGAACATCCTTTCGACGATTCTCATGGCAAGGTCTATTGCCCTAGGATCAACATCTGCACCAAAAGATGAAGTCGAGGCAACCTCAACTTTTTCAAGCTTAGAAGCACTTTCGTTTCTTAGTCCCCCCGACATGATCTTTCCTCACGCGGTTAAGCGTTAGAACGAGGATTAGGCTTTGATACCAATTGAAAGTTGCCTAGAGGGGGGTGAATAGGCAAGTTAAAACTTTTTCTACAAAAACTAGAAGCAAACTAGGTAAAACTGAATTGATCTTGAAATTCACCCAGTTAACTTTGGAAATGAAATGTTCTAAATGGTCCACAGGGTTCAAAGTAGTAGATCTGAGAAGGGCACTTCTCAAAATCCACACACCAAAAAGGTATAAACAAATCTTTCACGGAATGGTGAGAGAACGAAAAACACAAACAAACACAATGAGCAAGAACACAAGAGACACAAGATTTATCCCGAGGTTTGGTCACACCACCAAGGTGCCCTACTTCCTCGTTGAGGCGCCCACAAAGAGCCGGGTCTCTTTCAACCCTAATCCTCCCTTTGCCGACCACAAAGGTCAAGCTCACACACTAATCTTTGCTCAAACGAGCGGGTAATACAAACTTTCTTGTGGTCTTCCACAAGATTTGGAGACTCACAAGAGACACCTAGTCGTCTAGGAGCTAGAAGCTCCAAGAGTAATGAATCCACAAAGAACTCGATGTAGTACCAAAGCTCGAATCAAGAAGAAGAGCAAGAGAGATTTAGAGATGAAGCACAAAACCGCAGCTCTCAAGCTCACTCAAAGATTTCTCTCCAAAGATTTGAAATGGGAGAGGCAAGAGATGTGTGAGAGAGAGAGGGAGGTGTTTCTTGGGTTAGAAATGGAGTTCAAATCGTGCTCACTACTGTGGGGAGAGAGGTAGGAGGTAGTATATATAGGTGGAGCTCAAAACTAGCCGTTGGGGCCGATTTTGCTGTTTGAGACCGGTTGAACCGCCCCCTAGGGCGGTTGAACCGCCCCTGGCAGGCCTGGCAGCCTGTCTGCCAGTCTGAGTGGCAGACTGACGCGCAGACTGACCGCAGACTGGTCAAAGTTGACCAACACCGGTTGAACCGCCCCTGACAGCTCCAGGCGACTTGTTTGCCAGTCTGACTGGCAGACAACAGATCAGAGGTCAGAGGGGTCAGTGAAAGTCGCCTAGAGGGGGGGTGAATAGGGCGAAACTGAAATTTACAAATATAAAATCACAACTACAAGCCGGGTTAGCGTTAGAAATGTAAACGAGTCCGCGAGAGAGGGCGCAAGACAAATCGCAAGCAAATAAAAGTGTGACACGCGGATTTGTTTTACCGAGGTTCGGTTCGCGCAAACCTACTCCCCGTTGAGGAGGCCACAAAGGCCGGGTCTCTTTCAACCCTTCCCTCTCTCAAACGATCCCACGGATCGAGTGAGCTTTCTCTTCTTCTCAATCAAACGGGAACAAAACTTCCCCGCAAGGGCCACCACACAATTGGTGCCTCTTGCCTTGGTTACAATTGAGATTGATCACAAGAACAAGTGAGAAAGAAAGAAAGCGATCCAAGCGCAAGAGCTCAAAAGAACACGGCAAATCTCTCTCGCGAGTCACTAAGGGCTTGAGTGGAATTGGAGAGGATTTGATCTCTTTGTATGTGTCTAGAATTGAATGCCTAGCTCTTGTAAGTGGTTGAGAGTTGGAAAACTTGGATGGCCATGAATGTGGGGTGGTTGGGGTATTTATAGCCCCAACCACCAAAAGTGACCGTTGCTGGAAGCTGTCTGTTCGATGGCACACCGGACAGTCCGGTGCACACCGGACAGTCCGGTGCCCCTGCCACGTCACCATTGCCGTTGGATTCTGACCGTTGGAGCTTCTGACTTCTGGGCCCTCCTGGGTGTCCGGTGCACACCGGACATGTACTGTTTGATGTCCGGTGCACCGGTATGGGCGTGCCTGACGTCTGCGCGCGCATTTAATGCACCGCACGGAGCCGTTGGCGCCGCAGGGAGCCGTTGCTCCGCTGGCACACCGGACAGTCTGGTGCACACCGGACAGTCCGGTGAATTTTAGCGGAGCGGCTGCCGAGCGAACCCGAGGCTGGCGAGTTCCGGAGACCGCGCTTCCTTGGAGCACCGGACATGTCCGGTGCACACCGGACAGTCCGGTGAATTATAGCGCGCCGGCTTCCGAGAATTCCCGAGAGCGAAGAGTTGGAGTTGGAGTCCTCTGGGCGCACCGGACACTGTCCGGTGCACACCGGACAGTCCGGTGCCTCCAGCCAGAGGTGCCCTCGGTTGCCTCGTTGCTCCTTTGTTGAATCCAAAACTTGGTCTTTTTATTGGCTAAGTGTGAACCTTTTGCACCTGTATAACTTATTCACTAGAGCAAACTAGTTAGTCCAATATTTGTGTTGGGCAATTCAACCACCAAAAATATTTAGGAACTAGGTGTAAGCCTAATTCCCTTTCAATCTCCCCCTTTTTGGTGATTGATGCCAACACAAACCAAAGCAAATATAGAAGTGCATAATTGAACTAGTTTGCATAATGTAAGTGCAAAGGTTACTTGGAATTTGAGCCAATAAATATTTATATGATGCGCATGGATTGTTTTCTTTGTTTTTGACATATTGGACCATATTTGCACCAAGAGTTTTGTTTTTGCAAATTCTTTTGTAAATTCTTTTCAAAGTCCTTTTGCAAGATAGTCAAAGGTAAATGAATAAGATTTGCAAAGCATTTTAAAGTCTTGAAAATTTCTTTCTTTGTTCCAAAATGCTTTTCCTTTGACTAAACAAAACTCCCCCTCAAATAAGGTCTCCTCTTAGTGTTCAAGAGGGTTTTAAGACATCAATTTTGAAAATACTAGTTGCTCCCCCTTTAGAACACAAAGAGATACCAATTTTGAAATTTACCATTGAAAATCATCAAATTTTAAAAAAAATTAGGTGGTGGTGCGGTCCTTTTGCTTTGGGCTCATATTTTCTCCCCCTTTGGCATGAATCGCCAAAAACGGAATCATTAGAGCCCAATGAAGTACTTTTCTCCCCCTTTGGTCATGAAATGAATGAGTGAAGATTATACCAAAGTTGGAGAGATGATGCGGAGCGACGGCGAAGGATGAGTAGTAGAGTGGAGTGGAAGCCTTTGTCTTCGCCGAAGACTCCAATTCCCTTTCAATATACCTATGACTTGGTTTGAGATACACTTGAAAACACATTAGTCATAGCATATATAAAAGAGACATGATCAAAGGTATATTCATGTGCTATGTGTGCAAGTTTAGCAAAAGAAATTCCTAGAATCAAGAATATTGAGCTCATGCCTAAGTCGGGTAAAGGATTGTTCATCAAGTGGCTTGGTAAAGATATCGGCTAATTGATCTTTAGTGTTAATGTAAGAAATCTCGATATCCCCCTTTTGCTGGTGATCCCGAAGAAAATGATACCGAATGGCTATGTGCTTAGTGCGGCTGTGCTCGACGGGATTGTCGGCCATTTTGATTGCACTCTCATTGTCACATAGCAAAGGGACTTTGGTTAATTTGTAACCGTAGTCCCGCAGGGTTTGCCTCATCCAAAGCAATTGCGCGCAACAGTGGCCTGCGGCAATATACTCGGCTTCGGCAGTAGAAAGAGCGACCGAATTTTGCTTCTTTGAAGCCCATGACACCAAGGATCTTCCCAAGAACTGGCAAGTCCCCGATGTGCTCTTCCTATTAATCCTACACCCCGCCCAATCGGCATCCGAATAACCAATCAAATCAAAAGTGGATCCCCGAGGGTACCAAAGCCCAAACTTAGGAGTAAAAGCCAAATATCTCAAGATTCGTTTCACGACCGTAAGGTGTGATTCCTTAGGGTCGGCTTGGAATCTTGCACACATGCAAACAGAAAGCATAATGTCCGGTCGAGATGCACATAAATAAAGCAATGAACCAATCATCGACCGGTATACCTTTTGATCCACGGACTTACCTTCCGTGTCGAGGTCGAGATGCCCATTTGTTCCCATGGGTGTCTTGATGGGCTTGGCATCCTTCATTCCAAACTTGCTTAGGATATCTTGAGTATACTTCGTTTGGCTAATGAAGGTGCCCTCATGGAGTTGCTTGACTTGGAATCCTAGAAAATACTTCAACTCCTCCATCATCGACATCTCGAATTTTTGTGTCATGATCCTACTAAATTCTTCACATGTAGATTTGTTAGTAGACCCAAATATGATATCATCAACATAAATTTGGCATACAAACAAATCATTGTCAAGAGTTTTAGTAAATAAAGTAGGATCGGCCTTGCCGACTTTGAAGCCATTTGCAATAAGGAAATCTCTAAGGCATTCATACCATGCTCTTGGGGCTTGCTTGAGCCCATAAAGCGCCTTAGAGAGCCTATAAACATGATTAGGATACTCACTGTCTTCAAAGCCGGGAGGTTGCTCAACATAGACCTCCTCCTTGATTGGTCCATTGAGGAAGGCACTCTTCACGTCCATTTGATAAAGCTTGAAGCCATGGTAAGTAGCATAGGCTAATAATATGCGAATTGACTCAAGCCTAGCTACGGGTGCATAGGTTTCACCAAAATCCAAACCTTCGACTTGTGAATATCCCTTGGCCACGAGTCGAGCTTTGTTCCTAGTCACCACACCATGCTCGTCTTGCTTGTTGCGGAAGACCCACTTGGTTCCTACAACATTTTGGTTAGGACGTGGAACTAAGTGCCATACCTCATTCCTTGTGAAATTGTTGAGCTCCTCTTGCATCGCCATCACCCAATCCGAATCTTGAAGAGCTTCCTCTACCCTGTGTGGCTCAATAGAGGAAACAAAGGAGTAATGTTCACAAAAATGAGCAACACGAGATCGAGTAGTTACCCCCTTATGAATATCGCCGAGGATGGTGTCGACGGGGTGATCTCGTTGTATTGCTTGGTGGACTCTTGGGTGTGGCGGCCTTGGTTGATCATCCTCCTTGTCCTCATCATTTACATCTCCCCCTTGATCGTTGCCGTTATTTTGAGGTGGCTCATCTTCTTGATCTTCTTGTTCAACATCTTGAGCCTCATCCTCAATTTGAGTTGGTGGAGATGCTTGCGTTGAGGAGGATGGTTGATCTTGTGCATTTGAAGGCTCTTCGGATTCCTTAGGACACACATCCCCAATGGACATGTTCCTTAGCGCTATGCATGGAGCCTGTTCTTCACCGGTTAGGAGTTCATAAGATGTCTTCTTGAGGATTCGATGAAGGTATAACCGGTTGATGGCGTAGCAGGCGGTGTTGACCGCCTCGGCCCAAAACCGATCCGGTGTCTTGTACTCATCAAGCATGGTTCTTGCCATGTCCAATAGGGTTCGATTCTTCCTCTCCACTACACCATTTTGTTGTGGAGTGTAGGGAGAAGAGAACTCATGCTTGATGCCCTCCTCCTCAAGGAAGCCTTCAATTTGAGAGTTCTTGAACTCCGTCCCATTATCGCTTCTAATTTTCTTGATCCTTAAGCCGAACTAATTTTGAGCACGTCTCAAGAATCCCTTTAAGATCTCTTGGGTTTGTGATTTTTCCTGTAAAAAGAATACCCAAGTGAAGCGAGAATAATCATCCACAATTACAAGACAATACTTACTACCGCCGATGCTTATGTAAGCGATCGGGCCGAATAGATCCATGTGTAGGAGCTCCAGTGGCCTGTCGGTAGTCATGATGTTTTTGTGTGGATGATGAACACCAACTTGCTTCCCGGCTTGGCATGCGCTACAAATCCTGTCTTTCTCAAAATGAACATCGGTTAGTCCTAAAATGTGTTCTCCCTTTAGAAGCTTGTGAAGATTCTTCATTCCAACATGGGCTAGTCGGCGGTGCCAAAGCCAACCCAAGTTAGTCTTAGCAATCAAGCAAGTGTCGAGTTCAGCTCTATCAAAATCTACCAAGTATAGCTGACCCTCTAACACTCCCTTAAATGCTACTGAATCATCACTTCTTCTAAAGACAGTAACACCTGTATCAGTAAAAAGACAGTTGTAGCCCATTTTGCATAATTGAGAAACGGAAAGCAAATTGTAATCTAAAGAATCTACAAGAAAAACATTGGAAATGGAATGGTCAGGTGAAATAGCAATTTTACCCAAACCTTTGACCAAACCTTGATTTCCATCCCCGAATGTGATAGCTCGTTGGGGATCTTGGTTTTTCTCATATGAGGAGAACATCCTTTTCTCCCCTGTCATATGGTTTGTGCACCCGCTGTCGAGTATCCAACTTGAGCCCCCGGATGCATAAACCTACAAAACAAGTTTAGTTCTTTGTTTTAGGTACCCAAACGGTTTTGGGTCCTTTGGCATTAGATATAAGAACTTTGGGTACCCAAACACAAGTCTTGGAGCCCTTGTGTTTGCCCCCAACAATTTTGGCAACTACCTTGCCGGATTTGTTAGTCAAAACATAAGATGCATCAAAAGTTTTAAATGAAATGCTATGATCATTTGATGCATTAGGAATTTTCTTTCTAGGCAACTTTGCATGGGTTGGTTGCCTAGATCTAGATGTCTCACCCTTATACATAAAAGCATGATTAGGGCCAGAGTGAGACTTCCTAGAATGAGTTTTCCTAATCTTGCTCTCAGGATAGCCGGCAGGGTACAAAATGTAACCCTCGTTATCCTGAGGCATGGGAGCCTTGCCCTTAACAAAGTTAGATAGGTTCTTTGGAGGGGCATTAATTTTGACATTGTCTCCCTTTTGGAAGCCAATGCCATCCTTAATCCCCGGGCGTCTCCCATTATAGAGCATGCTTCTAGCAAGTTTAAATTTTTCATTTTCCAAGTCATGCTCTCTAATCTTAGCATTAAGTTGTGCTATGTGATCATTTTGTTGTTTAATTAAGGCTAGGTGATCATGGATAGCATCAACATTAATATCTCTACATCTAGTACAAATGGAAATATGCTCAACATTAGATGTAGAGGGTTTGCAAGATTTTAGTTCAACAACCTTAGCATGCAACATATCATTTTTAGCTCTAAGGTCGGAAATGGTAGTATTGCAAACATCAAAATCCTTAGTCTTAGCAATTAATTTCTCATTCTCATTTCTAAGACTAGCAAGAGAAATGTTCAATTCTTCAATCCTAGCAAGCAAATTATCATTATCATTTCTAGAATTTGGAATTGAAACATTGCAAATATGAGAATCAACCTTAGCTAACAAATTAGCATTTTCATTTCTAAGGTTGTCTAAAGTCTCATGACAAGCGCTTAGCTCACTAGACAATTTTTCACATTTTTCTCTTTCTAGAGCATAAGCATTTTTAACCTTAACATGCTTCTTGTTTTCTTTAATAAGGAAATCCTCTTGAGAATCCAAGAGATCATCCTTCTCATGTATAGCACTAATTAATTCATTTAATTTTTCCTTTTGATGCATGTTGAGGTTAGCAAAAAGAATGCGCAAATTATCTTCTTCATTTTTATCATTGTCCTCATCACTAGATGTTTCATATTTAGTGGAGGACTTTGATTTTACCTTCTTTTTGCCATCCTTGGCCATGAGACACTTGTGGCCGACGTTGGGGAAGAGGAGGCCCTTGGTGACGGCGATGTTGGCGGCGTCCTCGTCGTCGGAGGAGTCGCTTGAGCTTTCGTCGGAGTCCCACTCCCGACAAACATGGGCATCGCCGCCCTTCTTCTTGTAGTATTTCTTTTTCTCCTTCCTCTTGCCCTTCTTGTCGTCGCCCCTGTCACTGTCACTTGACATAGGACATTTTGCAATAAAATGACCGGGCTTACCACACTTGTAGCAAACCTTCTTGGAACGGGATTTATAATCTTTCCCCTTCCGTTGCTTGAGGATTTGCCGGAAGCTTTTGATGATTAGGGCCATCTCCTCGTTGTCGAGCTTGGAGGCGTCAATCGGTTGTCTACTTGGTGTAGACTCCTCCTTCTTCTCCTCCGTTGCCTTGAAGGCCACCGGTTGCGCCTCGGATGTGGAAGGCTCGTCAAGCTCGTTGATCTTCTTGGAGCCCTTAATCATGCATTCAAAGCTCACAAAATTCCCGATAACTTCCTCGGGGGTCATTAGTGGATATCTAGGATTACCACGAATTAATTGTACTTGAGTAGGGTTAAGGAAAATAATTGCTCTTAAAATAACCTTAACCACTTCGTGGTCATCCCATTTTGCGCTCCCGAGGTTGCGCACTTGGTTCACCAAGGTTTTGAGCCGGTTGTACATGTCTTGTGGCTCCTCCCCTTGGCGAAGACGGAAGCGACCGAGCTCCCCCTCGATCGTTTCCCGCTTGGTGATCTTGGTGAGTTCATCACCCTCGTGCGCCGTCTTGAGTAGGTCCCAAATCTCCTTGGCGTTCTTCAACCCTTGTACTTTGTTGTATTCCTCCTTGCTTAGAGAGGCAAGGAGGATGGTTGCGGCTTGGGAGTTGAAGTGCTCGATTTGGGCCACTTCGTCCGTGTCATAGTCCTCATCCCCTACGGATGGTACCTGTACACCATACTCAACAACATCCCATAATCTTTTGTGGAGAGAGGTTAGATGAAATCGCATCAAATTACTCCACATAGCATAATCTTCACCATTAAAAGTTGGTGGTTTGCCTAATGGGACGGAAAGTAAAGGTGTATGTTTAGGAATGCGAGGGTAGCGTAGGGGAATCTTACTATACTTCTTACGCTCTTGGCGTTTAGAAGTGACGGACGCCGCGTCGGAGCCGGAGGTGGATGTCGATGAAGTGTCGGTCTTGTAGTAGACCACCTTCCTCATCCTTTTGTGCTTGTCCCCACTCCGATGCGGCTTGTGAGAAGAAGATTTTTCCTTCTTCTCCTTGTGGTGAGAAGAGGAAGATCTTTTCTCCTTCCGCTTGGAGGAGTTCTTCTTCTTCTCCCTTCTCTTGGTGCGGGACTCTTCCGATGAAGTGCTCCCTTGGCTTGTAGTGGGCTTGTCGCCGGTCTCCATCTCCTTCTTGGCGTGATCTCCCGACATCACTTCGAGCGGTTAGGCTCTAATGAAGCACCGGGCTCTGATACCAATTGAAAGTCGCCTAGAGGGGGGGTGAATAGGGCGAAACTGAAATTTACAAATATAAAATCACAACTACAAGCCGGGTTAGCGTTAGAAATGTAAACGAGTCCGCGAGAGAGGGCGCAAGACAAATCGCAAGCAAATAAAAGTGTGACACGCGGATTTGTTTTACCGAGGTTCGGTTCGCGCAAACCTACTCCCCGTTGAGGAGGCCACAAAGGCCGGGTCTCTTTCAACCCTTCCCTCTCTCAAACGATCCCACGGATCGAGTGAGCTTTCTCTTCTTCTCAATCAAACGGGAACAAAACTTCCCCGCAAGGGCCACCACACAATTGGTGCCTCTTGCCTTGGTTACAATTGAGATTGATCACAAGAACAAGTGAGAAAGAAAGAAAGCGATCCAAGCGCAAGAGCTCAAAAGAACACGGCAAATCTCTCTCGCGAGTCACTAAGGGCTTGAGTGGAATTGGAGAGGATTTGATCTCTTTGTATGTGTCTAGAATTGAATGCCTAGCTCTTGTAAGTGGTTGAGAGTTGGAAAACTTGGATGGCCATGAATGTGGGGTGGTTGGGGTATTTATAGCCCCAACCACCAAAAGTGACCGTTGCTGGAAGCTGTCTGTTCGATGGCACACCGGACAGTCCGGTGCACACCGGACAGTCCGGTGCCCCTGCCACGTCACCATTGCCGTTGGATTCTGACCGTTGGAGCTTCTGACTTCTGGGCCCTCCTGGGTGTCCGGTGCACACCGGACATGTACTGTTTGATGTCCGGTGCACCGGTATGGGCGTGCCTGACGTCTGCGCGCGCTGCGCGCGCATTTAATGCACCGCAGGGAGCCGTTGGCGCCGCAGGGAGCCGTTGCTCCGCTGGCACACCGGACAGTCCGGTGCACACCGGACAGTCCGGTGAATTTTAGCGGAGCGGCTGCCGAGCGAACCCGAGGCTGGCGAGTTCCGGAGACCGCGCTTCCTTGGAGCACCGGACATGTCCGGTGCACACCGGACAGTCCGGTGAATTATAGCGCGCCGGCTTCCGAGAATTCCCGAGAGCGAAGAGTTGGAGTTGGAGTCCTCTGGGCGCACCGGACACTGTCCGGTGCACACCGGACAGTCCGGTGCCTCCAGCCAGAGGTGCCCTCGGTTGCCTCGTTGCTCCTTTGTTGAATCCAAAACTTGGTCTTTTTATTGGCTAAGTGTGAACCTTTTGCACCTGTATAACTTATTCACTAGAGCAAACTAGTTAGTCCAATATTTGTGTTGGGCAATTCAACCACCAAAAATATTTAGGAACTAGGTGTAAGCCTAATTCCCTTTCAGTCAGAGACCAGCTGAACTGCCCCTCAGGACCAGTTCAACCGGTCTTGACCAGTGAGTTTAGGAGAGAAAACCCCAGCTCAACTGCCCGGAGGCAAGTTCAGCTGGTGTATGGTCAAAGAGGTTCACAGCTGAAGTTGAGTTCAGCTGAAGTTGAGAAAGCTCAACTCAGCTGAAGTTCAGCTCAGCTGAAAAGCTCAGCTGCAGCTGAAGAAGCTCAACTCAGCTGAAGTTCAGCTCAGCTGAAAAGCTCAGCTGCAGTTGAAGAAGTTCAGCTGCTTTTCAGCAAGAACACTCTAGGTTTCTCAAACCTAACCATGGTCAACCATAGAACGTTAAAGAGATTTTTGCTTTTCAAAAATAGCTTTTGAATAGAGAGGTTTGAGCTTTGGCAAACACCAACCTTCTTTTTGGATCCCCCTTTATAGTACGACGATTCCTATACTCAAGTTAAATAAAATATAATGAATTAAACTCCTTGAGTCATTGGTGTCTCATGTGTGATTTCTCCATGGCATTGCTTCATAAGGATCACAAACATCTTTGTCTCACCTTTTGAAGCAAACACAAATCAAACCCTGTGACTTGTACCATATCACCTTATATGAGTTCAAATCATGGCTTCAAGTCACCTTACTGATGCATCAACATGTTGTAACTCTTCATAGCTGATTAGTTCATCGACTTAGTGCAAGTACTCTCTTCTTCACCTTAGCCATGGTACCTCGGTCTACAAGCCGTCGCTTGGCCTTCACCTTCGCTTAGTTCCTCGAAGCCCTTTCCTTGCTATCTTCACCCTATCAAGCCATTCTTGAGTCACATCCTATTGAGCATCCATTGAGAGAATCATTTCTTCAATATTGTGAACCTTGCTTGAATGTCTTCTAGATATAACTGTTAAGATTAATCAAGCTTTAGTTTGATTCTCATAGAAGCATATATGGACTGATAGTAATATGGTCAAGCCAATTCACGATTCCTCATATCTTATTCTCTTTGGCTTGACCAATCCTCTAAATCACTTTGTCCTCTATTCTGGTCATATGTATGTAGTGATTTCTCAGGTCTTGTCCATATATTCAAACCAATATAGAGATCATATTATATCCATTTGCATTGTCTCATTGGTTATTTAACCTCGTGTTGAACCTTTGTTCACTGATCATTATACACTATTCAAGTATGTTCATCATACTGAATTTCCTGTTCAACACTTAGCAAACTTGTTAGACCTTTAAATGTGTTGTTATCCAAATCACCAAAACTCACAAAAGGGATGAATGCACTTTCAACCTTCAGCTCAGTACTTTGCCAGAAAGCCTCCTCAAACTTTGGAGAAGTTGCTCCAGAAGATGGATGAGTATATTCGAGCTGACAATGATTTTCGCCAAAGAAAGGAGGAAGCATTCAGGTTCTCTGAAATGACCAGGGGCTTCGGAGGAAGATTCCATCTGAGGCACGTCAGGTCAATTCACAATTCTACTCAAAGTGATGACAGAGGGAGTCAACAGCAAAGGCCACAGTACTCCTCGTAAGCTTCGGGGCAGCAGCAAAGCTCTTTCCGGCTGCCAGCGCCAAGGGGCAGAGGCGCTAGGGGCTTCGGGGGAAGGTTTGGGGATCAGCCAAGAAAAATTTACTGCCTATTCTGTTGTGAAGACAAGGGCCATACCACCAGGATGTGCCATGTTACCATCCAGAAGCAAAAGGAGATAGCAGAAGCTGCAGCACAATAGAGTCAGCCGAAGCAAGTCATGCATACTGCTTCGTACCATTTGCCTTACATTCCAGAATATGTAGGCAACCACCCTGCAGCTTCTGTTGCTTCGGCAAGTCAACCCCAAGCATCTTGGCAACAGCCTCTACCGCCACCACCAACGCAACGAGGTCAGCAGCCAGAAGGGAGTCAGCACAATCACCTTCAGCAGGACTTCAGAGAGGAGTCCGAAGCTCGCACAGTCAATAGGACTGTGCCAGAGTCGAAGCATATTTACTGACAAATATCCTACCTCGACAGCAGCTTTTTGCATTTTCGCATTTCAGTCTTACTTTCTTTTTAATAAGGAACAATTATGGGAAGTTTAAGTGCTTTTTATCGTTTTTCAATCTCTTGTAGCAGTTTCGCTTTTTACCATAAGAGAAATATATCTTCTCCATAGGCTTAAGTTGCCGAAGCATAATAATTTATGGTGGTAAGGAGGACCTTCGAATTATCAAAAATTTGTTCTAAGGAATGCAGTGCGATTTCTTCGAAGCAGCAAAAAGTCGTTCCTAAGGGAGCGCAGTGTAAGTTTTCTGCTCAAAAGTCGTTCCGAAGGGAATGCAGAGCTTACAACGAAAAATAAACGCTGATTCCGCTGAAAGTAAAAGGCGAAGAAGCTCCTAAGGGAGGCTTACAGCGAAAAATAAACGTTGATTCTGCTGAAAGTAAAAGGCGAAGAAGCTCCTAAGGGAGGCTTACAGCGAAAAATAAACGCTGATTCCGCTGAAGTAAAAGGCGAAGAAGCTCCTAAGGGAGGCTTACAGCGAAAAATAAACGCTGATTCCGCTGAAGTAAAAGGCGAAGAAGCTCCTAAGGGAGGCTTACAGTGAAAAATAAATGTCGACCTTCGGCAAATATCATTTTGCATAACATCACATCATTACATCATTTGCATAGCATAACATCATATATCATAGTGCATCAACAACGCAAGAAGGGGGTCTCAATATTGATATTCGAAGATCGTTTTGAAGAAATAGTGACACGGCACAAACAATAGCCATTGAAGAGTTATATCTTCGTCAAACTCTGAAATGGAAAGATCTATTGATTATTGATTTTACGAGGATTGGCTACTGATTTTATGAGAACACGGATATTATTTACGAAGCATGAAAAGAAGGGAAGGTGTTTTTTCGCCGAAGGCTCAAAAACGGTATGTATATAATGTTTCATGCATCGCAAAGAATAGAACTATAAACAGCTAATATATTACATCCAAAGTTACACAATATTACACATGATTCTCAACAAACATTACATTCTAAATGTTTTTGCAACAGCATCTAATCTTCCCTTAAGACTACTTCTGCAGCTTCGTTTAGAAGCTGATCAACAACTCTATCCATGATGGCTTCAGCCATTTGTCTAATTTCGTCATCCCCCTTCGTGTGGGGGCCCGCAGATGACTCAGCAGGTTCTAAGGGAAGAGTAGATACAGATTTATTACTATTACAAACCGTGAATAAGTTCGAAATCAAAAAATTACAACAAAGAGTCAAAAACCACTAGTTAATACCTATTTGCCCTTCGGGCTCTGCGCTTTTCTCAGCGGCCTCTGCTAATTTTCTAGCATCATGAATGCCTTTTTTGCTTTTTTGAATAATTTCTTGGGCCATTTCCCGGCCACCATTGTCCCAGATGTCGGTGAAAAATTTTCCACCAACCATGCTTGCTTCGGCCGAGGGGTCTTTTATATCTTCGGAGGATAAGGCAGTTTCGGATTGTGCCAAAGATTTCACATGCTCACAGCCTTTCCTCTCCAAAATAGTAGCAATCCCTCTGGCACCCGAAAAGGCGCATATGTCTCCCCGGCTATTCAAAATTTCCTCAAAGGCCTCAGCTTCGTGATTGATCCATTCAATCGGGCCTTCGGGGTTACCCCTTATGAAGTTTTCCTCGCTCGAGAATGCGCCAACGCTGGCGAAGCAAGTTTTTATTTTCTTAGCGCATTCTATAGATTTGTCATAGCACCTTTTCTTGGATGCACGAAGCTCTTCAACGTTTCCTTCTAAATGATTTGCCCATTGATCGCTAAGTTCTCGTTTCGTCTCTTCAAGTATGTGTTCTTCCTTAGCTCTGGCTAACTGTTTCTGAAGATCCTCGATTTCGTGCTTCTGAGCCTCAGCTTGAGCTTTAGAAGTAGCTTCGTCTTCCTTTATCTTATCCACCAATGTAAGCAGAATTTTATCTTTTTCCAAAGCTTCGTTCCTCAGCTTAATAACCTCTGTTCGTAGGTTGTTGAAAGCAATATTATAGCTCTCGTCTTCAGCATTCCTTTGCGCTCTCAAAGCGTTGCTAAGTATTAAACCCTATATGAAAAGAATTAGTATAAGAATAAAAGAATAATTCAAAAATTATAAATTTCCAAATATACAATTTTCATACCTTCAGACTATTATATGCGAGGCTATCTGCAAGATCATCCTTTGTCATAGCGCAGAGGCCAGCTTCAAGCTTCGGGAATCCCATACTTCTAGCCATCTCCCGGCAGACGGATAATTCTTTGTTATCTGGGAGACAGTATAAGAAGTCATCTTCGTCTGTGCCATTGAATACTAAGGCCCCCTTTGGATACTTCAGTTCTCGGGCATAGTGATTAGCTTCAAAAATCTCTTCTTCAGATAATCTTTTTCCCGAAGCATGTCGTACAATATAATCGAGGACTTTGGAGGATGCTTCGGGGGCAGCAGTGCTAGTTTCTTCAACCAAAATTGGCTCTGCCATTTTTGTTTCTTCGGCTTCCAAGGATTTTACCTTGGTGGGCTCTGAAGGCCCAGCTTCAGTTTTAGATTTTTGCTTTGAAGCTTCGGCAACAAAGGCTTCAGTATGCACTTCGGAAGTTTCAACAATTTTCTTCGGAGTTGTGCTTGAAGACTTAATTGTCTCCAAAACATCCAGCACATTAACCATCCTTTTTCTTTTTGGGGTCACTGCTGGACCCTTTTGGCTTTTTGCTGCCTCAATTTTTGCTGAAAGACTTAAAACTTCTGATGTCTTTGTTTCTTCAGTCCTTGGTTCTTCTATTTTTTCTGTTACTGGCACTTCGGCCAACTCTTCGATTTTTGACAGTGGAGTTAGTTCTTTAGCTTCGGTGGCCAAAGAGGTCTCACCGATAAACTCAGGCACTGTGGCCAGTTCAATATAACGTGGCCGGTGTGTGAGAACCTTTACCCTTTTCCTCTTCGGCGCCGGCTCGCTAGGAGCGGCTGAAGCAGTTTCCTTCGCAGAAGATGTATTTTTCTTTTTTGACCCCGCGTTGGATAACGATAGTCGGGGTAAACAAACCCAATTGCATCAAATACTCGGTTGAGTCTCTTCTTCTTTCGGCCTCCGAAGGCTGCTGATAATGCAGTATCTTCGGCCTTTGAGTATACCCCAAGCAATTCGTCACTTATGGCCTCAATACTTTTCAACCAGTCATCATCTGGCTCAACGAACTTATCTCCATATTTGAATGTGTATTTTAGCCTGACTAGTCCACCTTCGTCAGTTTCTTTAATGGTCTCCTCCGGCATTTCCCACTTTTCCACAAGTGGCCATACTCTGAAAGCAATGTGTTCTTGGACCAAATCCCTTGTCCCAATAAAAGAGCAAACAACGCCGAAGGCTCTCTGGCATTCTTCGGCTGCTTCATTCATTTCCACCTTCGGCTTCCGGAGGCCAAAGCGTTGCCAGATAGGGCGCATAATGATACCTTTAATATCTTCTCGTGATTTCAAGTCATTTTTCACATAAAACCATTCCGTCATCCAGTCGCCGGGCCACCTCTTTCGAAAGGTTGGCACGGGGCAGCTTGACCCAGACCGGGCGCCGAAGCTGTAGCAGCCAAAATTGTTGTGATACTGCTCTTTACCCCAGGGTTTTGTTTCATACAATAGCTCATGTATGTTGCAGAAGCTTTTTGCATTAGGTTCCAAACCTTGGCTCCTCACGGCCCACACAAAGATGTTCATCCTTATGATTGCTTCGGGGGTAAGTTGGTGAAGGTAGATTTCAAATATCTTCAGTATTTCCACGACAAAACTGCTCAAGGGAAATCACAGTCCAGCCTTTAAGAAGCTTCGGAATATCACGACTTCATTTTCCTCGGGAGTCGGACAAGTCTTCTCTCCTTCGTCAGCCCTCACAACAGACAAGTCCCGAAAATATTTGCCCCTCATATTGACAAGATGATTTTCTTTAATACTGGATTTATCGAAAACCGCATGGCTTGGTCGCCAAGGTCGATCTTCGAAATCTTCACCACCACTATCCAAATCATAACTGTCACTGTCACCAGTATCTTCAGATAAACCCTCCCAAATCTCCCTAGTAATCTTCTCTGTATTAGTCTTTGATATTGATTCAAGAAAGCCCAGATGCATTTCCTCAGAAAGGCTTAGCTTTGAACCACCAACAGCTTTCTTATCTTCAGACATCTTCGCAAACGCTGAGAAAGTGCTCTCGAAACCGAAGCTTAAAAATTTAAAAAGCCAAGCAAGTGTTGTTGCGCGCAGGCTAAAAGTTGGGTGAGTAAAAGCAGATGGCAAGGGAGCGTGCCAAATAAACTGGTGGTGAGCTCTTATTTATACACCTAGTGCGTTGAAAACTGGAGGGTCCCGCTTGTCAAAGACTGTTGCTATTCTAGCAAAGGGAAGGTGTTTTTTCGGACCTTCGGCTTAAAGCCTTCGTCCATGTCGCAATATGAATTTATCATTCCAGCAAATTAATATTGCGAGGGGCTACTGTTGGGGGCCTTCGGCTTCCGAAGGTCCTCAAAAACATGATTTGACAATGTTTTCCAAGTGAAATATGTGAACAGGTATCTTCGGAATCGGGTCACGAGTATACAAGAAGTATGGTCAAGACGAAGCTTGAGTAGGACGGAAGGCGATCATGACGAAGGATAAGATGATCACGAAGCTATGCGTAGAAAAAGCTTCGGTATGACGGCAGAAAAGGGAAACCGACTTATATGATGAAAAGCCAAATTAGACCTCGAAGAATCACTATAGAGTTATTGATAAATGTAAAGGGCATTAATGTAATTCTCCACGGGCTGCGTCCTGTGCCTATAAATAGATGAACAGGACTTCCGTACTGTTCATGCTGACTTGGCATTTGCTTTTCGCATCACGCCTGTACCTTTACCTTTCGTCAATTTGAAGGTACATTTATAATTTGTTATTATGAATTTGATAATGCAAAATAAAAATAAGTTGATAATAATATCGGTATTATTATTCGTATTTCATATATGTATTCTCCTTCATCATCTGTCGAGCTTACGAAGGTCTCTTCCTTCATAACCTTCGTCCAGAATTCATTATATCCGAAGGGACATAATGTCTTGAAGGACGAAGGACTTTAACATTTAACACTTTTTATGTTGCCTTGTTCTTAATTCGAAGCATTTGAGAACAAGTCTGCAACAAACTCCTTGTCTAGGAACGGGACGTGAGCCTCCAGGCCCCAAGCCGACGTCGCCTTGTTGGCTCTCAGGCAGTCATACTAATGCAGAGCCTTAACCTGCAGAGCAAGAATCGATCATCCATCCATCCACCAATGCCAGCAGTCAGTTAGTGAAAGAAACTGACACAGACCTTCCTGCACGTCTCTCGATGCAACTCCTCCTTGTTGGGCGCCTTGTGGAAGTAGAGGTAGCCTCTGAAGAGCTCGTCGGAGCCCTCGCCGGAGATGGCCATCTTGACCCCGAGGGACTTGATCTTGCGCGACATGAGGAACATGGGCGTGCTCTCCCTGATTGTGGTGACGTCGTACGTCTCCGTGTGGTAGATCACGTCCTCGATGGCGTCGATGTCATCCTGAACTATGAAGTGGAACTCATGGTGCAGGGTGCCCAGGTACTCCGCCACCTCCTTGGCCGCCTTGAGGTCAGGGGACCCCTCCAGGCCCACGTAGAAGGAGTGGAGCTTGGTGCCCCAGCGCCTAGCGGCCTCTGTCCCAGCAAGGTGGCGAACGGCGACGGCCGCCACCAGCGACGAGTCCAGCCCGCCGGAGAGCAAGACGCCGAACGGGACGTATGTCATCAGTCGCTTCACCACGGCCTTCTCGAACGCCTTCCTTAGTGCCATCGGGTCATAGGGGACGGAGGGGGTGACGATGGCCTCATCGTCGTCGTCGTCGTACCCAGGAGGGTTGGACGGAGTGCCGCGATCGGACGGCTTTGGGCTGGGTTGGGCTGAAAGGAAGAAATCAAGTCGGGGACGGAGAGCACGAGCTAGAGCAGTCGAGCTGGTCAACTGACTGGATGGAGCGAGGACGTCGGCCTCGGATAGGCGCCAAGGCGGCTGAGGGGCGAGGGCAGAAACGGGGCCAAGGCCGAGCGCCAGAGCGGGCGGTCAGCGGTGAGCGAGCGGACAACGATGGGAAGAGTTGTCCTGCTCGACTCGCTCTCCCCGAGGTGGCATTCCGCGGTGGGGCGGCGATGGGAAGAGTTGGGAGGCATGAAGCCACAGCGGCGGGGCGGTACTGCGAGGAGAGCGAGTCGAGCAGGTAGAGGAGCGGCCACAGCGATGCTCGAGGGCACGGACGGAGAGCTTGGAATGGAGGTCAGCGGATGAGAGTGCATCATCGGGGCAGCCCGAGGCGGCGAGGCGACGCTTGATGGACTCCGCGAGCGCGTGCTCATCGGGGAGGACCGCAGGGGTGAGGCGGCTGGAGAGAATCCGGTGGTTGATGGACTTCCAGCATGCCTCACATGGCGGGCGGGGATTGCGGAGGGCGGGCGGGGATTGCGGCGGGCGGGCGGATCGTGGCTGTCGCGTCTGGCGGGCGGGAGGGGTAGGGAGGCGGGGGCAGTCTACAGTGCTCTCTTAATAGTTAGTAGATTTGAAGAGTCGTTTTTAGAGGCACGCACGCACTATGCCCTCCTCTTTAGTTGCTTAGTGCATGTTTGTTTCAGACTATATTCTATCTCAATTATATAATCTACGTTGAATAATCTAGATTATTATGCCAGATTATATAATATGGAGGCTAGATTATCATAATCCCATAATCTACTCAAGGGTGTTTATTTGATATTATTTTTTTGGGAAAGGACCCAATACCATTTCAACTTCAGAAGAAATTAACCACTATTACCACTCTTTTAAAAAACGTTTCATTTATTTTTCCTTGCTCTCGCTACGTAACACTTGACTAAAATTAATAATCAAAATTTCAATAAGCTGGATTGCCAAATAGGTACGTTCAAATTATGTAATATAGATTATATAATCTATAGTTACAAAGAATGCCTTCCTTTGAAATTCATTTATAGATGTGAGCGTCCTAAGAAGACCACCATAGAAAATCATCAAGCAACGGTCGATCGTTACCCCCAAACCCTGTACTGCCGCTGCGTTACGATTACAGAGTACGCTACAGAGTAGCAAGTACGCCTTCAGGAACTGCACAAAGTAGTCCGTATAGTGTATGTTCGGTGCTCAGCGTCACGTCTCCTGTGTGATGAGATGAGACCTTCACTGGAGTTGTTTCTTTTTTATTTTTTTCCAGCTGCAAAAACTTGGCGGTCAAGTCGAGCGCTCGTGCCCCGCATTGATTCTAGTCTCTCGGACGCCTTTCTGCACACGTGCAATTGCTGAGCTGCATGAGGCCGCAGAAAAAGTTCGTTGAATCTGGACCCATTTCAGTTGCATCTGGGGATTAGGGTGTCCGCATTATCGTGTGTCTACCAGGAAAGGGAAGAAACGGGCAGTTGGGTCACAAGAAATCTCGGCTGCCGTTTAAAGCGCTCATCACAACGTCAGACGCGGGGTGGCCGCGGGTGCGCGATCCGCAGGAGCTGTTGCAGCGGCTCACAGGATGGGCTGCAGAATGGGCCGCACTAATCATTGGGCCGCATACACCGCTACACAGGCACTGCTATGGTGTTATTTGATTAGTGCCATACCGGCCACACAGAGCGTCGAAACGTGACTTATAAGCGTTGGTGTGTATTGTTTGTTGCTCAGACTAACGTCTCTGGTGCCACAGCAAGATGATTTTTTGGCGCGAGGCTGTACGGCTACGACCGTCGGAGGCAGAACGACAGAACGGGTCAGAGGCAGAACGGGTCAAAGGCAGGTTATGAGAAAGTGTTTCATAATCAATTTGTGATTCTGACCATACATAAATTTTGTTATTTATAATCTATCTGTTTCACCACTACATTGCAACCATCAGTATCATGCAAACTTTGATATATGTCACGATTTGCATGGTCTCATTATTGGAGAGCACGTTTCACACATACCGGAAGAAATTCCCTCGTACATCGTTAGTCATCGGACACGTACCACCATACGCTTTTGCTTAAACAAAAAAGTAGGTGTGCGTGTTTGCAAGACTAATGGTCAAACATCGTATAACCATAAAGTTAGAATACTATATTAATATATTAAATAAATTAATCCAATAGACATAGATTAACCCAATTAACATAGGATAAATAAATATCTAATTATAAAAGTATGAAACATGGTATAATAAATGTTGTTACTGCGTAGTAAATATTCATACGAGACTAAAACAACTGGAACAGTTCAATTTGGAATTAAAATGGGGAAGTTACGAATTTCCAAAGTTTCTATGTATTTGATATAGGATTAATTAGGAATCAATTTTATTGTTGTTTTCATGACAAAACAGAGGTATTATGTGATAAAAAATAATATTATAGAATTATAGAAATTAGAATGAACTCATTTGGATTTAATATGAAATTTCCATGAATTAAATGGATTTCTGCAATTATTTTTAAACTAAAAATCAATTTCTAAACTCCTTTTCCTTATTTTCTTTATTTCTTGGACTGCGTCCCAAATTCCAGAAAGATCGGGGGCCAAGCTATAAATGTTTTTCTAGACTTAGTGAACATACAGAGTGGACGGCGGGTTAAACACAAAAGACGTCTTAGTTGAAGTTGAACAAAATTTAATATGAGTCACGTTGGCTAGAGAGTGGAAGGCTATGCATTCTACTCAATAGATCCAAGGTTTGATCCCTAAGCAGCCATAATTTAATTTTTTTTTCTGCGCGCGAAACCGGGAGGGCAAAACGGCAGAACGGGGAAGGCAGAACGGCAACTACTCTTACCTTCTTAATAAGTAGTATAGATTTTTTATTAGAGTGTCTGAATGTACTATAACTAGATGTTAGTTAGCTAAAAAATTAACAGTAAAATTAATCAGCTAACAAATATCTAGGTAACTATTAGCTATTTGCTTAAAATAGCTAATAGCTAAACTATTAGTTAGACTATGTAAATATTTTTAATTAATTTTAGCAGCTACCTATTAGCTCTAATAAATTTAATAAATTTAGACATGACCTTACCTTAGTCTTTTGATTAGATTTTGATTCCTCTGAGTGATCAAGCGCAAGCACGTACGTACGACACCTACGTCCCATGATCAAGGGTCACGTGCCTTTGACTTTGACATCTCAAGTGGCTATTAGTTGCAAGCTTGCTCGACTAGGTCAACAAAATATTCTTCATTTCTGAATTAGCATCGCACGCACAAAGGAATAACATTGCGTACTTCAAATGAGATCGAACGCCACGAAGTTATTATCGATTTGAGATGTAGATGTTTTCTTTTCAAAGCATGTAGTCAGGCATGTAGATACATGCGACCAACTGCTCCAGATAGAATAAACCTATGTGGTTATGTCACACAATTTTTTAAAAATGGAAATAAAGCCAGATAGAGTGATGCTAAGAAAGAACTAACTGAATTAACTATGTTCTGAACTTTATGTTTTAATTTTTGAACAAGAATTTTCATTGTGGCGTTTAAAGCAGTGATGTATGTTGATTTTGGGGGCAAAAAGGCGGAAAGAGTAAAGCAGGGAATGCAGAATCTGAAGGATTTGAGCAGTTTTAGTAAAGTTGATTGCGGGGTAAAATATAATCGCTGCGGTCATAACGAGCGGTAGCTGAATCGAGCCTGAACAATTTGACAATGCAGTCAAAGTCAAACGTGTTTACAAACAAATGAACATACGCAACTCCCCAGGTTTCAGAGAGTAGCTAGTGTGTAGTCTTACTGTTGTGCTGCAGCAATCGAAGCAAATTATTTCCTTGCAGGTGCGCATGGTGGCATGATCAATTGCGAGGGAACATGGGACTTCATTTTTGGGCGGGTTTCTTGGACGGACGGATTTTCAACCATGTGAATTGAAATTCAACTTGAGCGAGCGAAGAAAACCCGTATTAATTATTTAGCAATAATAAATATATGGGGATTTTAGCGCTCGGTTAAGTTGAATTTCAGTTCACACTAAATAATTAATATGATTTTTTCAGCGCTCAGTCAAGTTGAATTTCAATTTACATGGTTGAAAATCTGTCATTCCAAAAAGGAAGTCTCATGTTCCCTCTCTCTGACCAAAGAACAAAAATTAATTTATTACTAGTCTAATAGATATGTTAACGCTACGATCTCAGGGAGAAAAGGGGCCGACGACGGTGGCACGAAATTAAAGGAGGGCCCGACGGTGACGGCGATGCGAGTGAGGGTAAGGGGAGGGGGCCGGCGACAGGGTCGCTGTACGGTCCCGGAAAGGGGAGAAGAGGGACCGACGGTGGCACTTACACGAGGAAGGGGGAGCGGACGACGGGGTCGAGGGGAGGGGAGGCAAAGTGATTATTGCACATGTGAGAGATGAGGGGGAGGATGATCCAAATAACATTTGCCATTGGATTTGAGTGGGTAAGAGAGAAGTGTTATCTAGCGATCTGAATATTTGGTTTTTGAGAGTATGTCATGTATGGGTGCAATTCATTTGGTGAATTTAGATGAGGTTATGAGTGTAGAGTGATTTGGTTGGGGTGAGTTTTGTATAGTTGAAACTAGTGGGCTATATAAGGGTATATATTACTTCACGACTTCACGTACGTTAAGCATGCATGCCATATCCCCTACAAATAGAGAATAAAAAGAAGAATTAAAGTATAACTAAATACCTATTTACAAAGTAGCGACCAACTATGATGGAGAAATTGAAAAAGTTAACCCAAAAATTGCTAGAACTGTCCTACTCCTTGTTTTGCACGGAGTTCATTAACCCCTTAATTACAGGTAAGTCCGAACAACTATATGCACAGAATAAGTGACGAGATCGATGGATCGGAGCACATGTACGTATATATGCAGTTGATGGTTTATCAGGGGCAGGATCCGTTGGGACGTGGGCAGTTTTTGTTGTTCGAGCCCGGCCCATATAGCACCTGCATGATGATCTCCAGCCAGCCGCCGTCTGCTGTCGTCGCTACCGCCGGCGCCTCCATCAGCAGCGGCCTCGCGGCGACGATCACGTTGCAGCACTGCATCAGCACGACGGCCGCCAGCACCGCCCAGCTCATCGCCGCCATCGTCGCTGCTGCTATAGGGCTATGTCTGATCAAGCTCCGCGCTAGGGCTAGTAGCAGAGAGAAGTGTGTGGTGATTGCGCGCTGGGGCTAGCAGAGAAGTATGGTGATCGTAGACGACGTACGATGAAACTGGTACTCTACTCTTGATGAGACAAGAAAGATGCATGCATGTGTTCCTTTTATAGCTTCGTTACGCGAGGTTTTTAAACTGCGCGCGCCGACCGGGTCTATATATATTCTATCGATCGACCGCGCGCGCCAACGTACGCGCAGGGGGCCGGGGCGACTTGGCTACGCAGTCAAGTTGAATTTCAATTCACAAGGTTCAAAATCCACCAATCAAACCAACCTGTCATGCATACTACTTCAATTCTTATCATTTAATTACACACGCACGCGGGAGTTACAATGCCATATCTCCGATTTATGCTAAGGACACGCATGAGCTGCCTTATTACAAACTCTATTTATTTGCATAAGGAAAAAAAAAAACTAGTGAAAGGTAAGCTTATCTTTTGGCATCATCATATAATGCCATCTTGCTGCCAGATGTGCATGACACAACTAAACTAGGATCCAGCGAGCAACAAGTTAACTAAAGAGGAATATGCATAGACTAGCTCTAGTTCAAAGGTATTTACCAATTCAAAATTTAGACTTTTCATTTGTTCAAAGCCTGGGACTGAAATGCTTTGTTTTTGTTGTTATTTGTTCAAAGCACGTACGTAGTCAGGGTCAGGCACTGAGGTCGTAGGTACGGCTTACATGTGGCCAGCTTCTCCAAACAGTAAAAGTATGCTGCTTGCGTTGAAGCCCTAGCTATAGTGGTGCTTATATATGACCAAAGGAATTCATAACCTCCTATTCCTCACGTCAGCACGGCCTCCGTATAGTACCACGCCACACCACAAGTCAGTTATGACCAAATATAAGATGCTATCCTTTTGTGTTAAATTCCACAAATCTTGAATTGAATATATATATATATATATATATATATATATATATATATTTCGACCCTAAACATCTCAAATAGGAAAAAAAACTTTCAAATATAAGATGCTTTGTTCTAGCTAGCATCCAAAACACATGATTAGATGACAAATACTATGATCCTATATTGTAACACATCAGTCTTGCGGTGCCACCTTGGGACTACGAATATTAAGTTTTTTATTAGAAGTATTTGTACTCACATAAGTTTTGTTATTACATATGCTATGACTATGACTTACTTGCATGCACTCCATGAGATAAAATTACTATGTACCCAAATAGTTTTTTTTGAATATCACCGGGGGAATAGGATCCCCACCTGAATTGCATTGCTTTTTGCGGCCAAAACGCCTATTGACAGTACAACATGGGGGGGGAGGGGGGTTCTAGATTACATCGATGTGGTTACGCTACGTTACATACAAAGCACGACACCAGGCAGCCACGATCTGGTGGTCCTCATTCCGTAGCGTGGACCTCCATAATCCGGCTTTAGAGCGGCACAACAGCATGGTAGTTTCAAGTGGTGATCTTTCCCCCACGCGGAACACTACAACATTTCTGCGTTTCCAAAGCTGCCAGCAACAGAGGAGGACAAACATGTTGTAGTGTTTCGCTGGGACAGTGGACGGCCGAAGCAGGCTCAGCAGAATGTTGCTGCAGTCTGGGGCAATCAGAACTCCCAGAGCACCCCAGAAACTGGAAGCGAAGCCGCAGTGGAGGAAGATGTGCGCCGTGTCTTCAGGGGCTTGACCACAGACCTCACACGTAGTATCTTGGACAATTTTTTTCCTGGCCAGGTTAACGCGGCACTGGACGCGACCGTTGTTGACAAGCCAACCAAAGAAGCATACCCGAGGGGGGGCCTGGTTGCGCCAAACAAAGATAGCCTCAGCACTGCGCACCCCCTCGCCACTGCGCATGACACGGTAAAGGCTCCCTGTGTGCAGATTGCCTCCAGCGCCAGCAATGGGACAGTGGCGCACGTCCGGCGCCTCGGACAGCATCACGTCGTCGAGGACCAACTGCAGTGCATCGCGCTCTTCAACGGCTTGAGAGGTCAGGCGCGGCACGAGGTGTGCAGCAAGGCCAGTTTCCAGGACTTCCCGCACACTGACCTCGGTTTTCTTGGCGTGACTAAAGAGGGATGGGAATTTGGTGGACAGGTCATCTTCTCCGTGCCAGGCATCAAACCAGAAAGCCGTCGACCACCCATCCTTGATCGAACACGTAGTAATCGATCTGTAGAGGGGGAGCAGGGCGCGCAGAGTCATCCAGTGATTACCAGATAGGTCACCGGTCAGCGTAGCCAAGCAGACGCGTCCCCTGACCCAGCTGGCCCAGGAAGAACCCACAACAGTCACTACCGGAATCGCAGGCTTTGTCGAGTGTTGTCTTCTTTGCCGAGTGCCTTTTGTCGGGCACTCGGCAAAGAAGGCTTTGCCGAGTGCCGCACTCGGTAAAGTTAGGATCTCGGCAAAGAACCCCTTTACCGAGTGCTCAACACTCGGCACAGGACAGCACTCGGCAAAGACAAGTTTGTCGAGTGTCTACCACTCGGCAAATGGGGCTCTCGGCAAAGGGCCGTCAGCGGCCATCCCAAAGCTGACGGCCGTCAGTCTTTGCCGAGAGCCAACGGCTGGCACTCGGCAAAGAGGATTCTTTGCCGAGTGCCGCGTAGTAGGCACTCGGCAAAGTATACTTTGCCGAGTGTCATCTCTAGACACTCGGCAAAGTACACTTTTATTTTTTTGATTTTGTCTCCCAAAATTTTTGTGGTATGTTCCTACACTATGTAGACCTACATGTATCATTTGTGGACAATTTTAACAGAGTTTTCAATCGTTAGTAGATTTAGTTCGTTTATTTGAATTTCTTCGGAAAATTTAGATTTGAACTGCAGGTCACTCGAAACTTGGAAAACCGTGCATGCAAAAATGATATTCATGTTACTTAGCATAAGTTACGACCGATTCCAGGAGCGGACCGGAAACTTCGAGCAACATGCTCACTAAACATGGTCGTGAACTTGCCATCCACATGTTTAAAAATTGTATAAAACACAAACAAAGTCAGAAAATCCTGAAACTTGTCCACGTGTCATGATATCATATGTACAGGCTGCGATAAAAATTTTAAAATGTTTGGAGAATTTTGTGAGACACTATGTGTACAAAACTAATAGATCCACATTGAAACTCTATGATTTCATGTGTAGTTCTCTTAGGTTTGTACACATAGTGTCTCACAAAATTCTCCAAACATTCTAAAATTTTTATCGCAGCCTGTACATATGATATCATGACACGTGGACAAGTTTCAGGATTTTCTGACTTTGTTTGTGTTTTATACAATTTTTAAACATGTGGATGGCAAGTTCACGACCATGTTTAGTGAGCATGTTGCTCGAAGTTTCCGGTCCGCTCCTGGAATCGGTCGTAACTTATGCTAAGTAACATGAATATCATTTTTGCATGCACGGTTTTCCAAGTTTCGAGTGACCTACAGTTCAAATCTAAATTTTCCGAAGAAATTCAAATAAACGAATTAAATCTACTAACGATTGAAAACTCTGTTAAAATTGTCCACAAATGATACATGTAGATCTACATAGTGTAGGAACATACCACAAAAATTTTGGGAGACAAAATCCAAAAAATAAAAATATACTTTGTCGAGTGTCTAGAGATGACACTCGGCAAAGTATACTTTGCCGAGTGCCTACAGATTGACACTCGGCAAAGATGTGTAAGTTAAACTTTGCCGAGTGTCGAATGACAGACACTCGGCAAAGGATCCTTTGCCGAGTGCCACCGATCTGGCACTCGGCAAAGTTTATTTTAAAAATTTAAAAAAACTTTGCCGAGTGCCAGATCACGGGCACTCGGCAAAGAAGGCGAATATACTTTCGCCCGCGTCTTTCTTCCTCCTTTCTCTGCTCTCGCTCTCTCGTCTCTGTCGCGCCCGCCGCCGCCTCCCTGCTGCCGCCGCCGCTCCGCGCCGTAGCCGGCTCGCCGCCCGCCGCGCCTCCTCCACGCCGCGTCCGCCCGCGCCCGCGCCCGCCCTCGCCGGCGCCCGAGCCCTCCCTCGCCGGCGCCCTCCCTCGCCGGCGTCCTCCCTCGCCGAGCCCTCCCTCGCTCGCGCCCTCCCTCGCTGGCGCCCGAGCCCTCGCCGGCGCCTGCCCGTCCACCCGCCGCGCCCTCGCCGGCGCCTGCCCACCCGCCGCCGCGCCCTCGCCCTCTCACTTTCACGCGCCGCCGCCGCTGCCGCGCCCGCTACGCCCTCGGCCGACCACGCGCGCCCTCTACGCCCTCGCCCTCGCCCGACCGGGTCCGTGACCCTCGCCCGACCGCGCGCGCCCTCCACGCCCTCGGCCGCCGCGCGCCCTCTATGCCGCCGCGCTTGCGCCGCCATGCCCGCGCCCCTCGCCGTGCCCCCGCCACCAACGCCGCGCGCCACCACCGCCACCGGAAGCCACCTCCTCGCGCGCCGCCACCGCCTCCCGGCCACGCGAGGTATAAACTTTTCATGCGTCAATTTATATTCATAAACGTGTGGATATATGTGTGGATATACATGTGGATATATGTGTGGATATATTGTCGGCCATCGTGCCGTTCATATATGTGTGAATGTCAGCGGGCGGCGGCTGATCAGAGGATGGCGGAGATGTTCCAGTACATGCAGAGCCTTGGCGCCGCACAGGGCATCCCTCCGCCACCTCCATTGTTCCCTCCAGTTGACCCTACTCTCTTCCACACTCCTGTGAGTATCAAAATTGTAGTTAGATGTTTGTAATGCATCTGGCATAACACATGCAATCTCTTCTCTATGCAGGGCCAATCTGGGGCGGCATCCAACAACCCTCCGGAAGGGTTCAGCCCAACGCAGCCCCGGTCAAACCGCCCACCTCCATGAGTGTTGTGTTTTCATTGTTTTAGACTTCAGAACTTATGTATAATACTTATGTCTGTGTTTGATACTTATGTGAGAGCTTGCGACGTTTGAGACTTATGTTTGTGTTTAATACTTGTGTTGAACACTTATGTTTGTGATGGATATTTATGTTTGTGGTGACGGTTTTATGTTTGTGTTGGCTATTTATGTCTGTGATGATATCTGTGATGTATATATGTGATATATATGTGATATCTTCTGTTTGTGTGGATGGAATACAAAAAACAAATAAAAAAGGTATATGCTGGTCACTTTGCCGAGTGTAACACTCGGCAAAGAGGCGCTTTGCCGAGTGTCTAGGTCATAACACTCGGCAAAGAGCACAGACCTGGGCACCGGCTTAGGTTCTTTGCCGAGTGTTATGTCGCTGGCACTCGGCAAAGAGGTCGTATTTGCCGAGTGCTGCACAGAACACTCGGCAAAGAACCTGACATGGGGACCCTCCCTGGCGGGGTCTTTGTCGAGTGTCCCACGCGGCACTCGGCAAAAGAAGGCACTCGGCAAAAGATGGATTCTTTGCCGAGTGTCACGAGGGACACTCGGCAAAGCCGCCGTCTCCGACACCCGGCGCCGTAACGGTCGCTTTTCTTTGCCGAGTGCTGTCTGGCACTCGGCAAAGATCTTTGCCGAGTGCCCGAGAAAAAGCTCTCGGCAAAGAAAGCTTTGCCGATGTACTGTTCGTCGAGCCTTCTTTGCCGAGTGTTTTCAAGGCTTCGCCGAGTGCTTCAGGCACTCGGCAAAGCGATTGATTCCGGTAGTGAGTGAAGAGCCTATGGAGCAATTTGAGGAGGAGGCAGGTGTTCCTTGTCATCAGATCAGTGACGCCCAGGCCCCCTTCTCCCTTATCCAAGCATGCAGACTCTATCCCAGGCCACCAGACATTTTGCACCTGCGCAACTGTCCTTCCCAGACCACAAGAAGGAGCGGCGTTTGCTGTCAATTTTTTTCACGAACCCTGGTAGCAGGAGGAGGGAGCTCATGCCTAACTTACATGAACTATGAAAAATCTAAAACATATATTTGTGCCCCTCTAAATGATCATAGATAAAAAAAATTATCAACTGATTTTTGTTGTTGAGTTCTACAACATCTGACTATATTTTTGTAGAAAGATGCTACTTTAATTTACTGGAAACCACCGTTAGAAAACACCCATTTTTACAGGGTGCATAATAAATTACCACGGCCCTGCTATAATATATGATTTCTCGGCCGGGGTACTTGCTAATGACAAGTTGAACGGTATATTAATTATCATATCCGCGTAGTTCGTCTGATGCTGTGGGGACAGTACGTGTGGCCGCAAGTAGGCAGGTCGCTCGCACATACTGACCTGTCTCTTCATTCGTTGATCGAGTCCAAACGTGCCTACGTAAAGGTCAAAGTGTCAAACGGGTATTATAGTAGACCAACATGCATGCATGCCGTTGTGTTTAAACATAATAAAACATTTGAATTTTTGGGTGCAGTCATCCTATATTTTGTTACCAGTACGTCAGGGTTGCTGTTGGTTCTTTGTTCTTTCCGTGAGGACACCTGCGTTATTACATGCATGTCCTTGATTCTCCGTTGGTCAACTTACTTGAAACGGTGCATGTCGTATATGCATGCATGAAAAGTGGTTTCCATATTGCATGACTACCAATAATGACAGTCTATTTATTTATTAAACACGCTTATAATATAATTAAACCATGGCCATAGGGAGTCAGGATATTTAATTAGTAAATTTCTTTTTAAAATGCAGATACTCACCGCAACGACGTCGTCGGTCACTACCAGCTGCATGCGCGGTTTTATGGGTCCATTCCAATTCATTAATTAATTCCTACCACTACCGGAATGAATCGCTTTGTCGAGTGCCTGAAGCACTCGGCGAAGCCTTGAAAACACTCGGCAAATGCTTTGCCGAGTGTTACACTCGGCAAAAAAGGCTCGGCGAACAGTGCATCGGCAAAGCCTTCTTTGCCGAGAGCTTTTTCTCGGGCACTCGGCAAATTGCCGAGTGCCAGACAACACTCGGCAAAGAAAAGCGGCCGTTACGGCGCCGGGTGACGGAGACGGCGGCTTTGCCGAGTGTCCCTTGTGACACTCGGCAAAGAAGTTAGCTTTGCCGAGTGTCGTCCAGGCAGCACTCGGCAAAGAGCCCGCCAGAGAGGGTCCCCATGTCAGGTTCTTTACCGAGTGTTCTGTGCGGCACTCGGCAAAGACGACCTCTTTGCCGAGTGCCAGCGACATAACACTCGGCAAAGAACCTAAGCCGGTGCCCAGGTCTGTGCTCTTTGCCGAGTGTTATGACCCAGACACTCGGCAAAGCGCCTCTTTGCCGAGTGTTACACTCGGCAAAGTGACCAGCATATACCTTTTTTATTTGTTTTTTGTATTCCATCCACACAAACAGAAGATATCACATATATATCACATATATACATCACAGATATCATCACAGACATAAATAGCCAACACAAACATAAAACCGTCACCACAAACATAAATATCCATCACAAACATAAGTGTTCAACACAAGTATTAAACACAAACATAAGTCTCAAACGTCGCAAGCTCTCACATAAGTATCAAACACAGACATAAGTATTATACAT
This sequence comes from Zea luxurians, assembly GCA_029449295.1. Lineage (NCBI taxonomy): Eukaryota > Viridiplantae > Streptophyta > Magnoliopsida > Poales > Poaceae > Zea > Zea luxurians. The sequence goes on from JAOPSE010000007.1 coordinate 131,522,514, forward strand.
AAGTTCTGAAGTCTAAAACAATGAAAACACAACACTCATGGAGGTGGGCGGTTTGACCGGGGCTGCGTTAGGCTGAACCCTTCCGGAGGGTTGTTGGATGTCGCCCCAGATTGGCCCTGCACAGAGAAGAGATTGCATGTGTTATACCAGATGCATTACAAACATCTAACTACAATTTTGATACTCACAGGAGTGTGGAAGAGAGTAGGGTCAACTGGAGGGAACAATGGAGGTGGCGGAGGGATGCCCTGTGCGGCGCCAAGGCTCTGCATGTACTGGAACATCTCTGCCATCCTCTGATCAGCCGCCGCCCGCTCCGCCATTATCCTCGCCTCCATCTCTTGACGTTCCCTCCTCTCTTCTTCTAGTTGGGTCTGTAATATTACAAGCCAACGTTATAGTAACTCAAAGAGAAGGTATATAACTCAAGAAAGGACGAGTTACAGAAGCACTAACCTCGAGTTGCTGTATGCGATGCTGTGAGCTGTCGTGCCGAGGTCGTATGGCTGGACTCGAGCCCGTGCTCCTTGCTCTCACCTGAGACAGAGTGGGAGTGGAGGACGAGTCGATTGCCCCGTCGGCAATCCAGTACCGTCCATGTCTCTTGCCTCCTCCGACCCTCATGAGCACATCGGTGTCGATCGGCTCGGTGCTCGGATCATAGTCTGGGCCATGGACCTCCTGCGCCATGGCGGTGTAGTCATGGAGGCGGCTGTAGACGGCAGGGTTGGTGTAGGCCTCGGGCCCGTCATCCGGGTTGTAGGTGACGTCGGACGTCGCCTTACCCTTATGGGCCATAGCGTAGGCCGAGAAGGTGGAGCAAGGCCTGCCACCATGTGACACCGACTGCAACGAAAACCAACGAGATAGTTAGAAATAATATCTAACTTAGTGCTATATATCTAAATAAAAAAGGTGGCGTACCCATGCTTCGGCATATTGGCCCAGGCTCCGGCTGCCTTGGTGGTGGGAGGGGCCTTGCATCATCAAACGCCGTTCCCGGCTAGCTGTGTGCGCCTCGTCCCACTCAGCCGAACACCACCTATCCACCATCTGCTCCCAGCACAGAGGATGTGCGGCGCACCAATGTGGAATCATCTGCAAAGTAAACACGTAAAGTGCATATCAGAAGATAAAATAAAATTCATGCATGGAGTACTGGTACCAAACATGCATGACTTTACCTGCAGGTACTGCTCCCTGGTCAACGACATGGTTCGGGCTTGAGGTTTGGTCACCTTCTCCCCAAGGACGGAGCCATGGTAGGTGATGATGGCCTGGATGCGGGCCTCATAGTGCATGTCCACGACGAGCTTCTTACAGCTCGTGGTGGCCACCACATCCGCCCTAGCCTCGTATCCAGCATCGCATCTGAAGAAATCCTGCATACAAAAACGATGTATCCATACATTATTTCAAGAATTTGCAACGAATGCGACATATTTTACATTATACTAAGACTTACCCACAGCTCTTGCTTCACCCGCTCCGCCTTGTTATTGAATTCCCTGCCGTCCCGGTCTACTGCATCGGGGGCGACGGCGTAGTGGTCGAAGGTGAAGGCTGGGCCCGTCACTCCGGCGTACTCCACAAGTCCAGGAAAGTGTTCCCTGCACAGCAGGCCGAGGATGTTATTGGGGGGGCGACGATGACCCCCAACATAATCCAAAACCGTCCAAGACCTGTCCAAGTGATAAATAAAAAGTATTAGTTTATATTATGATTTTGAACACATAATATGAACAAGAATGAAGAACATAAAGTTACATACCTCTCCCCTTCCGGCCGAATCAGCGGCCGTCTGTCCCGAAGTATGGGACGCGGCGGGAGACTCGCGGGGCCTCGCAGGTAGATGCTCCTCGAACTAGAGCCGCCTGAACCTGAGGCGTCCTGCTGCTGGTCGTCGTCGTCCTGCTGCTGGTCGTCGTCGTCCTGAGGCGCCGCCTGCTGCTGCGCTGCCTGCTCTGCCTCGTCCTGCTGCGCTGCCTGCTCTACATCGTCCGCCGTCCTACTCCTCCTCCTCAGGAAACCGCCCACCATATTTGTCCAACAACCTGCAATTAAGAGTAAACAAATAAGCACATATAAAAAGATGTATTTAAAAACAGGTGCGAAATAAAAAGTCATATAGCATTACATCGATTAAAAATAATCTTCATATGTGTCGGGGTTAGTCGGATCATAACTCTCATCATCACTATCAAGCATTTCAATCTCAACACCATCGGAAGACGCAAGTTCGTCATTAATGTCATTGCCTTCAAGGATTACTAAGTCATTATCATTTTGCACCTCATCATCCTCCTCATCAACAACCATTTCAATATCTACGCCCATTCCGATAGCTTCGGTTAAGTCTATCTCAAATCGCCCTTCTAGCCCATCTTCTTGGAAGAACTCTCCATCATATGTGTCCGGGTCTAAGTTGTAATCTTCATCGTTAGGAACAGGTAACCTCCCGTGCGGCGATACCTTATACACAACATCCCGACCCTTAAGATGTTCTTTCGTTTGACACGCATATGGGAGATAATACACTTGTGTGGCCTGTTGGGCCACGATATAGACATCGTCTCCTGCTAAGGTGGAATCTTGTCGAATTTCGACTATCCCAAGATTAGAATGTGTCTGTCTCGTCACTTGAGGATCAAACCAATGACATTTGAATATCACTGGAGTAAGAGGTTTGGAACCATAAAAATTGAGCTCATATATTTCTTCGATTCGTCCAAAATAATCGACATTGTCAAGGCCCGACGTAAAGACTCCAGAACACATTGTTTTCCGATTGGGCCGACTTTTGTCGTAGTGTGTTGTGCGAAAACGGTATCCATTGACGTCATACCCAGAATATTTCTTGACCCTATAAGCAAAGCCGTTGGCTACTTGTCTCAACTCGGCACTCATAGACGGATCTCTTTGGCCCTGCAAGTATTCGCAAGTTAAAAGACGCTAAATTGAGTTTAAAGACGTATCTCTTTTACAAACTAAGCACGTACCTTATGTTTGAACCAGGAACTGAAATCGGGCAACCCATTTCTCGCACCCTTTCTAAGAAGAGCGTCATATTCCTGTGGAGTGGGGTCCCTTGATCGACGCCAGAATTCATGAAGAAATTGTTCCATGTATGGCGTCACCTCTTCAAGGTTGGTCAATACGTATAGCATGATATGCCGCCACTCTTCATGTGTCAGGGTCTTGGTGGTCGAGCCACTTGCGCTTCCGAGTTGGCCTCAAAATATGCTAAGGTTCGATTCATTGTCGCCATCATTGTAACGAGGGGGTGGATTATGCACGCTCGGCAGTTTATCACCATAATAAGTTGTTGTGAAGTTTGAGACCTCCTCTAGAATGTATGCCTCTGCAATGGAAGCCTCGATTTTGCATTTATTTCTACATTTCTTTCGAATAGTCTTTAGACATCTCTCGATTGGATAGCACCAACGTCCCTGCACGGGGCCCCCCATTCGTGCCTCATAGGGGAGATGAAGAATCAAATGCTGCATTGGATTGAAGAAGCCGGGTGGAAATATCTTCTCAAGCTTACACAGTAACACGGGGGCCAATCTTTCCAAGTCTGCAACCACGGTCTGAGATAACTCTTTTGCACAAAGCTGACGGAAGAAATAGCTCAACTCTGAAAGCGCTAGCCAAACATGCTCAGGGACATAGCCTCGAACCATCGCAGGAAGAATCTGTTCAATCCATATGTGGTAGTCATGACTCTTCATCCCTAAGACTCGCATAGTAGATAAGTTCACCCCCCTACTCAGGTTAGCTACATATCCATCAGGGAACATCAACATCTTGATCCACTGAAGTACTTCCTTCCTCTGGGCCCTGCTTAGGACAAAATCGGCCTTAGGCCTTCTCCACGTCTTTCCGCCACTTGGCGGCTTCATCTCTAGTTTTGGTCTATCACATAACGCTGCCAGATCCACTCTTGCCTTCACATTATCCTTTGACTTATCAGGAATGTCCATAATTGTTGCCCACAGTGCCTCGGCAACATTCTTTTCAGTGTGCATCACGTCAATGTTGTGTGGAAGGAGCAGGTCGTCATAATAGGGGAGCCGAGTCAAGCCAGACTTATGTGTCCACATATGCTGCTCACCATATCCCACAAAACCACCTTCTGTATTGGCCACGAGCCCATCTATCTGTTGACGAATTTCGGCACCAGTCATCGTTGCAGGTGGGCGGTCTGTCACTACAACACCTTTCGTAAAGTTCTTGATGTCTAGGCGGAATGGATGGTCAGCAGGAAGAAATTGTCGATGTTTATCGAAGGACGAATATTTGCCACCCTTTTTCAACCAAATGAACCTGAGAGCTTCCTTGCAAACTGGGCATGGGAACTTACCGTGAACACACCAGGCATAGAATAGCCCATACGCCGGTAAGTCATGCATGGAGTACTGGTACCAAACATGCATTCTGAAGTTTGTCTTCGTAGCTCGGTCATATGTCCATACCCCTTCCTCCCAGGCACGTACCAATTCATCGATCAAAGGCTCCATGTACACGCCCATTTTGTTCCCCGGGTGTCCGGGAATTATCAACGACACGAATATATTCTGCCTTTGAAAGCACACACCAGGGGGAGATTGATTGGGATAACAAACACGGGCCAACATGTGTACGGGGCAGCGCTCATTCCATAGGGATTGAACCCATCTATGGCCAACGCAACACGTACATTACGAGCCTTTTCGGCTTTCTCACAGTGAATGTCATCAAAGTGTTTCCATGCTTCACCATCTGATGCATGCACCATCTTGTCAGGATTGTATCGTTTTCCATTTTTGTGCCATGTCATCTGTTTCGCGGATTCCTCTGTCATGTAAAGACGCTGGATCCTCGGTATGAACGGAAGGTGTCGTAGGATTGTCAAGGGGATGTCGAGCTGCCTCTTCTGTCCATCACCAGAGTCTACCTCCATAAACCTAGACGAATTACACTTGGGACAGTACTTTGCCTCCGCGTATTCTTTCCTAAATAGCACGCAGCCCTTCGGACAACCATGAATCTGCTCATACGTCATCTTGAGTGCACGAAGTAGTTTCTGTGCCTCGTACATGCTCTTTGGCAGAACGTGATCATCCGGAAGCAGACTCCCAATAACCGTCAACAAGCCATCGAATGCATCTCTACTCATGCTGTACTGCGACTTGAACGCCATTACACGCCCAATGGCATCCAGTTGAGAAACCTTTGTCTGGCCGTGAAGGGGCTTCTGTGCCGCGTCGAACATGTCGTAGAACGCCTTTGCAGTCGGCTCTGGCTCGTCATCCATACATCCTCCCGTGTACTGTGCCTCCTGATAGTCGTTCAACATATCCGCTACCCCCGCATCCGCGTCATAATCCTCGACACGTTGTCTCAGCACCTCCTCTCTCGTACGATGCGCTTCACCATGAAATATCCACCGAGTATAGCCCGACGTAAATCCATTCTTCCAAATATGTTCTACCATGGTCTTCTTTGGTTTTCTTTTCCGGTTGTCACATTTGCTGCACGGGCATGGGACTAGACTCGCTCCTTTAGCAGCTTCGCCATATGCCCGTTCCTCGAAATCATCGGTCTTTCTAATCCATTCAGTGGTGACATCGTTCCTTCCTCTACGGCCCGTGTACATCCACTCACGGTCCTCCATCCTCTAACATATATAACCGAGTATAGTTTAATATAGACAAGTAATGCATGTACACTACGTTCCTACCTTCTAATAGGTGAGGATAGGTCCTAATCCCACCCGCGGTTGCGTAGATGGAGTTAGTTTCCATGCTCTACTCCGATGCGAGATAGAATTGCGGCAGCACCTCCCCGCTGTTCTCCGGATACACGTCCTGGCAGGGAGAGTGTATGTCCGGAGAACAACAGGGAGGTGACGCCGAAACTCTATCTCGGACCGGAGTACAGCATGAAACTAACACCATCTACGCAACCGCGGGCTATCCAAAAAACATGGACAATTCGAAACTGATACATTTGTAGATATGCAAAGATCTGCATATCTACACCGTATCTCTTTCGAACGGGAGACGCCTAACTGGGTTACGTGATCTACGACCATGATGCGGAAATTGAGGTTATACCTAGGGTGGTGGTGGAGTCAGGCTAGTGGGGCTGTGGCGGGTCGGTGCAGTGGCGATGCGACACGGTGCAGGCAGACCCGCAGCGGCTAGGAAGACAAGTATCTTCTCTGTAAAAAAGAAACACAAGTAAATGAGATGAGAAAAAAACACTCGGCAAAGCCGCCGACACTCGGCAAAGGCCCGGATTCCGGTAGTGCTTGAGCTAGTGCAAAAACAAAATTGTGGTAAGTAAATGTGATGAGAAAAAAGCGTGCAAACACTCATGATGATGGTTTAGCCCATGGTATTGGTGGGCAAAACCCTACCTCTAGCCAAAGTTGGACCTCCACCAAGGACATTCTCCAATTACCAAGGTTCTCCTAGTCAAAACCTTAGAGTATACACTACAAATACTTGGCCAAGACTAATGATCCACTCACTACAAAATCAAGCCTCACTACTAGCCTTTTATCCTGAACCCTATGAATTTTAACCTAACAACAAATGACAAGGACTATTCAGTGTGGTTCGACGCATAATCCATCTTGACCACGAGCTATCTCTCTCTACATGCATGATGTCTTTGTAACATGGACTCACAATATTGCATACCTTGGAGTAGATGACAATGGCTATGAAGAAGGAGGCGGTTCCTCCGACGAAGATGAGCAAGAAACCGTCGACGTGGGCGGCCTTCCGGTCCCTGAGACGTCCGCTAGAAGCTCCTCCACTGGTGGCAGCGCGGCGAGGGGTGGCGGTGCGGCGAGGGGCGATCGGGCGGGGCGCGTCGAGCGCAGTCGGGCGGGCAGCACGGGCGGCGGCGGGGCGCGTCGAGGGCGGCGCGTGGCAGCGGCGCGGCCGGACGGCGAGGGGCGCGGCCGGACAGCAAGGGGCGGGACGGCGATGGGGCGGCGACGCGGTGAGAGTGCGTGAGTGAGAGAGTGAGGAAGAAAGGGCTAACTGTCGGTAAGTAAACCCTCTTTGCTGAGTGCCCGTGATCTGGCACTCGGCAAAGTTTTTTTTTAATTTTAAAATATACTTTGCTGAGTGTCCTCGATTCGGCACTCGGCAAAGTCTTCTTTGCCGAGTGTCGCCTGGGGGACACTCGGCAAAGACTATTTCACCACACTTTGCCGAGTGTCAACCATTTGACCCTCGGCAAATGCTTCTTTACCGAGTGTCATCTCTGGACACTCGGCAAAGTACATTTTTATTTTTTTTATTTTCCCTACCAAATTTTTTGTGGTGTGTTCCTACACTATATAGACCTACATGTACCATTTTGAGACAATTAGAAAATTGTTTTCTATAGCTAGTAGATTTAGTTCGTTTATTTGAATTTCTTTGAAAAAAACACATTTGAACTGCAAGTCACTTGAAACTTGGAAAACCGTGCATGCAAAAATGATATCCATGCTACTTAGCACAAGTTACGACCGATTTCAGGAGCGGACCAGAAACTTCGAGCACCATGCTCACTCAACATGGCCGTGAACTTGCCATCCAGCTGTTTAAAATTTTTATAAAACACAAACAAACTTAGAAAATCATGAAACTTGTCCACGTGTCATGATATCATATGTAGAGTCTGTGATAAAAAATTTAGAATGTTTGGAGAAAGTTGTGAGACATTATGTGTAGAAACCTAAGAGAACTACACATGAAATCATAGAGTTTCAATGTGGATCTCTTAGGTTTGTACATATAGTGTGTTACAGCTTTCTCGAAATTTTTTCAAATTTTTATCACAACCTCTACATATGATATCATGATACGTGGACAGGTTTTACGATTTTCTGACTTTGTTTGTGTTTTATACAATTTTTAAACACTTGGATGGCAAGTTCACGGTCATGTTGAGTGAGCATGGTGCTCGAAGTTTCCAGTCCGCTCCTGAAATCGGTCGTAACTTGTGCTAAGTAGCATGGATATCATTTTTGCATGCACGGTTTTCCAAGTTTCGAGTGACCTGCAGTTCAAATCTAAATTTTCCGAAGAAATTCAAATAAACAAACTAAATCTACTAACGATTGAAAACTCTGTTATAATTGTCCACAAGTGATACATATAGGTCTACATAGTGTAGGAACATACCACAAAAAGTTTGGGAGACAAAATAAAAAAAATAAAAATATACTTTGCCGAGTGTCTAGAGATGACACTCGGCAAAGCCTCCTTTGCCGAGTGCCTACTATATGGCACTCGGCAAAGAAGCCTCTTTGCCGAGTGCTAGCCGTTGGCTCTTGGCAAAGACTGACGGCCGTCAGCTTTGGGACGGCCGCTAACGGCCCTTTGCCGAGAGCCCCCTTTGCCGAGTGTTAGACACTCGGCAAACTTGTCTTTGCCGAGTGCTGTCCTGTGCCGAGTGTTCAGCACTCGGTAAAGGGGTTCTTTGCCGAGATCCTAACTTTACCGAGTGCGGCACTCGGCAAAGCCTTCTTTGCCGAGTGCCCGACAAAAGGCACTCGGCAAAGAATACAACACTCGGCAAAGCCTAGGATTCCGGTAGTGTACGTCTACGTCACCCGTCGTTCAGTTTCCGCAAAGAATTCTCTCCGCGCCTACTGTATATGGACCGGTTCCCAACTCATTCGTTGTTGCTTCAACCTGAGTACCACATTTTCATGGTTGCTGGCACCACTCGTTCCGTTTACGAGGCTCGGTCCAACCACCAATCAACCAAGTGCAGCCATGAGCCATCACAGAAAAGGGTTGGGACGGTTTGATGAAGCTGAAGCTAGGGAGACTTTGGCTGGCATAAAACTATAGAGTAAAATATTATTGTAGTTATCCTTGAGTTTGACACAGCGTGTCACTTGTGTCTCGATCCGAACATAGAAAACTAAGAAAACGGGTTCTGTAACTTAGTCGGCCCATATAAAACTGTTCAAAATAAGATTTGCTCAAACCGGATGCCAACTGCCGATGTGACGTGCACTTGGCAAATCGTATCTGTACCGAGCATAATGTTTTGTCGAAGACATCACTTGATAATGGAGTGTCTGACAGTTTGTACTTATCAACTCTCTGAACACTCGACAAAGAACGCGTGACAGCCGCGTAGGTTCGTCGATGCCATGATGGGGCCTAATGCGTCCCTGATTCTCTCGGGAACCATATACTTGCTTTGATGGACGGATAGATGAGAAAAACAGTGACAAGCTACAGGATAATTGTTCTGTTACCTTTATTTAGTGAATTTTAACGTATTGTATGTAAAAATGCATATAATTTTTTGGCTACGACAAGACTACCCAGATTGAATGAAATATTGGGTCCGGCCCCCACTGTCTGGCTTGATCGAAGAGCCGGCCGGTTGAGAGATCAGGTCCATACACTACCGGAATTGGTCCCTGCTCATCGCCATCTTCATTCGTCTTGATCGTCCGTTATTTCTTATGATGCGATCGATCACTTCTCTGCGATCGATTGATATACCGCTCGCTCTGCTTGCTACTTGTAGCTGCTAAATGTGATAGACTAGCTAGCTGCAGATGAGAGGGAGCTAGCTGGTCGTTTACGTTTATGGTGTGTGGGGGAGGATGTCCTCTTGGCATGGTTACTTGTTGGAAGAAGAGAGACAAGGTGGTGGTGGGGTTGCCTTACCTAGTAGCCTCACCCGGCCTGACGCCGCCAAGAAAACTACGACAGCGACCAGGTATATATAATCCTCACCTGATTAATTAAGGGCAAGCACGCGTACTGTTCGGTTTCCGGGACTCTGGAAAGCCAAGTGCAGACTAGCTGACTGCCTTCGTCACAAGTCTCACTAGGTAAGACTAGCTAGCTAAGCCTGTTTGGCAGGGCCCCAGCACCTCAAAAATAACTCTGACTCTGGCTTTTCTTCGAAAGCAATTTCACTATAGAAGCTAGTGATCTTTAACAAATCGTTTGACAAAACTTCTATTAACGTGAGAGAAGGAAAAGATAGGAAGTGGGAGGAGGAGCCAGCTTTTTGGCTTCGGCTTCTCTCTATAAAAATAGATCAGGCTCCTTAGTCTATTTATGTATTCGGGGCTCTTTTTTTAGACCGTTTGGGAGCCTTTGCCAAGCATCCTTCTTAACAGAATGAAGTCTATGTAGTATAATAGAATATGAAGTCTATATAGACGAGCTCTCGGTAGTGAAGTTTACATATGGAGTTATTTAACCTCTTAACCAGAAGATATTCCGAGCAACTAGCTTGCTTGCTTACTACAAACCTACGAGGATACCAATATACTGTATGCACATGTTATGTGATTAGTCAGTCGGCTAGCTAGTTTATCAGGGGCATGATCCGTTGGGAGCTGTGCAGTTGCGGTTGTTCGAGCCGGGCCCTTGTAGCACCTGCGTGATCATCTCCAGCCAGCCGCCGTCCGCCGGCGCCTCCATCAGCAGCGTCCTCGCCCCGGCGACGACAATGTTGCAGCACTGCATCAGCGCGACGGCCACCAGCACCGCCCAGCTCATCGCCGCCATCCTCGCTGCTGCCATACAATATCCGTTTTCAAGTTGTTCTGCGCTAGGGCTAGCAACAGAGAAGTGTGATTGCAGACGACGTACGAGATGGAACAGCTGGTACTCTTGAATGGTTTGTTGGGAGACAAGATGCATCATGCATGAGAGTTCCTTTTATAGCTTCGTTATCACACAACGCAAGGTTTAAACGCGCGCCGACCGGGTCTATTTTCTCGACCGCGCGCCAATACGTACACGCAGGGTGCCGGGGCGCCTTGGTCATGTTGAATTTCAATCCACAAGCTAAGGTAGAAAAGTCACAATCAAATACCAAACTACGCTATGCATACTAACCCGTCCAAACAAAAAATGTCCCATGTTCGCTCCCTCCGACCAGGACTAAAATTCACTCCGCGTTAATAAGCGTGCCATAGAGAAAAGGAATAAGGGCCTAATTTGGACACGAGAGTTTTTTTTATGTACTTGCCTTCCATTGACTCTGTTGCTGAAAGCCTCAAACAATAGAACATGTTTGGCAGCAAGAGAAACCAAGTGAATTATAGATATAAATTCACTCTCTGTTTAAAATTAAATAGCCTTCAATCATCTCCATTTCCTCTGCCGCCAAACAAGCTCTAGAAGATCGCCTACACACACGTCGGAGATACAATGCCATATCTCCAATCTATTATAACCTACTTCACTACTAGAACAACATGAGCAGCCCTATTACAAAGTCTATTATTTCTAATAAAACAAAACTCGTGAAAGGCAAGTTTAGTTTTGTCGATCTCTTCCATCAGTACTCGACTCTTCTCCCACAATTGAATCAACTAAAGGCGCTAGTCTCCAAATGCACCCGTTGTAGATCTTGTAGCTTATAGCAAACCCCTGAGTGCATCCCTACAAGCCATCCATCAAACACTATTATACAAATCGTTTTTACAAGCAGTCCAACAACAATCTTTTTAAGCGGAGGACATGTCCGCTACCATTTAGCTCATCATGAAAATCACCATCTTTGCAGATAGAGCACTCAGAACCGGTTATAAAGAACAATCTTTGTAAGTGGTTGCCTTAAACCAACCGTCTGTAAAGATAGATTTTTACGTGCGTGTGACTTAATTCTACAAGAGAACATGCAAATAAACATTTCCCGCTAAAAACAGCTTATTTTCGACGATTTTAGCTTGTCCAAGATTTTTAGTCGATAATAATTGCTATTTTTTTGTTGTTGCCGCTGAAACTTAGTTATTTTAGGCAGCTTTACAACAACACCCAAAAATAGGCCTCACATCATTTATTTTCTATGGCTAGCTATAGCCGAAAAAATAAGTTGGTTGCTATTTTTTTAACGAGTCAAAAATAAGTGATTGTTATTTTAACGAGTCAAGGACTGTTCGTGCCATACTCCGACTTCATATAGAAATGAATGTAGTGTTGGCTACATATACAAACATATTTGTTAGATTCACGTTAAACAAATACTATTTTAATGTAACAAACAACAGTCACTACCGGAATCCGGTCCTTTGCCGAGTGCTCGGCGCTTTGCCGAGTGCTTTCTGTCAGGCACTCAACAAAGAAGTCTTTGCCGAGTACCACACTCGGCAAAGTCCACCTCTCGGTAACAACGGTGTTTGCCGAGAGCAGGACTCTCGGCACAGGATTACACTCGGCAAAGAAATCTTTGCCGAGAGCCAAACACTCGGCAAAGGGCGGCTCTCGGCAAAGGGCCGCCAGCCGCCGTCTAAAGCTGACGGTCGTTACCTTTGCCGAGAGCCGAAATCTGGCACTCGGCAACGAATCTTCTTTGCCGAGTGCCTCCCGTTTGACACTCCGCAGAAAAGGGTTTGCCGAGTGCCTTCCTTGGGCACTCGGCAAAGTATATTTTTATATTTTTTTTATTTTGCCAACCAAACTTTTTGTGGTATGTTTATACAATATGTAGACCTATATGTACCATTTTGGGACAATTATAAAAGTGTTTTGTATAACTATTGGATTTAGTTCGTTTATTTGAATTTCTTCGGAAAATTCACATTTGAACTGCAAGTCACTCGAAACTTGGAAAACCGTGCATGCAAAAATTATATCCATACTATTTAGCACAAGTTACGACCGATTTTAGGAGCAGATCGGAAACTTCGAGCACCATGCTCACTGAACATGGCTGTGAACTTGCCATCCATCTGTTTAAAAATTGTATAAAACACAAACAAAGTCAGAAAATCATGAAACTTGTCCACATGTCATGATATCATATGTAGAGGCTGTGATAAAAATTTGAGAATGTTTCGAGAAAGTTGTGAGATGCTTTTATTTGCCGAGTGCCCGATAAAATGTACTCGAGAAAGAAGCCTTTGCTGATGTACTGTTCGCCGAGCCCTCTTTACCGAGTACCACACTCAGCTTTGCCGAGTGTTCAGGCACTCGGCAAAGCACATGATTCCGGTAGTGAGTGATCGAACATACTGGAAGTCGTACGAGATCATCACAAAGTCCTTGCCCTGTCTCACAAGATGACCAATTGCCCTCACAAAGTCCTTTTTATTCTGTGTCCTATTATTTATGTCATTATTGAACTCCTTTTTAGAACTTTTAGAACTCATTTGAGTTTTTGTCAAAGTTGATGGTGAAAGCTGTCTTGCAAACCTAGGTCAGGTCAATGACGCAACACTTCCATGTGTCAACTTTCTCTATGTGCATCTATTGCATCCTACATGGAGACACAATCCTTAATCAACACCGTCATATGGCATGTATTCATAGAGTAAAAGGATAAAATATGTGAGCTTACACGCCCCAGAAAGCTATTATATTGATGTTGAGCATTCTACGTCGGTACATATATCTCACCCACAAGTCTTTGATATCGATTATCAATGTTTTATCTTTGCTACAGAATGCGTCTTTGGGCATATTACATGTGAGGTGGGTCAACCCCGTTGCCATTGCATCCATGTGATCCATGTATGAAGTCTCCCAATGGGGAAATGTCGCTTGTACAATTGTACGGTGCTATGGAATATATGACTTTTTGAAGATATACTTTCAAGAACAAACTTCTTTCTTGTTGAAGATTGACTCATTTGTGCGCATAAACAACTACTCACAACAATATGTTACATCGTCTTGTTCCCAAACTCAAGAGGTTGAGCAACTTGAGGCCTTTGACCAAAACACGTAGCTATGCAATTTTGCATGGAGTTAATTAACCTCTTAATTACAAATAATTCCGAACACCTAGCTACTAGCTTGCTTGCTTAGTACAAAAAAACTACGTGTATCCATATACTATATATGCACAGGTTAAGTGATTAGTCGCCGGCTAGCTAGATTATCAGGGGCAGGATCCGTTGGGAGCTTGGCAGTTGTGGTTGTTGGAGCCGGGCCCTTGTAGCACCTGCATGATCATCTCCAGCCAGCCGCCGTCTGCTGTTGCTACCGCCGGCGCCTCCATCATCAGCAGCGGCCTCGCCGCGACGACCACGTTGCAGCACTGCATCATCAGCACGACGACGGCCACCAGCACCGCCCAGCTCATCGTCGATGATGCTGCCATACGTACTATACCCGATCAAGTTCTGCGCTAGCTAGTAGGCCGGGCTAGCAGAGAGAAGTGTGGTGATTGCAGACGATCGATGTTGAATGGTTTGTTGGGTGACAAGATAGATGCATGCATGAGTTGCTTTTATAGCGCTTCGCGCTACGTACGCAAGGTTTCAACGAGAGCGCCGAGACCGGGTCTATACTGATGGTTTATTATTCTCTCGACCGCGCGCGCGCCAAACGTACTTACGCGCACGGGGCCGGGTCTCGCCTTGGTCAAGATGAATTTCAATTCACATGGTTCAAAATCTACCCATCAAACAAACCGGCCATGCATGTTCGCTGATCTGTCCGAAAAACCATGACCACCATTAGACCAGGCCGCGGTCCTGTGAAAGAATGTGCATGTAGCCTTCCCGCGGGGCAAACCAGATAACTTCGTGTGATCGTGTGTAGATTGGCTGTCTGTCAACCTTGTGAGTTTGAACTGCGAACTTTGTTCAAGCAACAGCCGCGGACCGAGTAAGTACTAGCTAGTTGTGAGCTGAAAAAAACTGCGTACAAGACCGATCCAAAGAATCAAAAGAACGGACCCGGTCCGGTGTCATATATTTTTTCTGCTTGCGCGGCAGTGCAGCACCACCACCTTGCCTCTCTTCTTCCAACAATCGTACGTCCGTACTCCGTACCATTCCAAGCAAGTTCACACCATCCATCCAATCCATCTGTCGTCTCGTCTGTACCACAAACACACAGCCTCCAACGTGAGTGCGATCTGCAACGGGCTCTCTTCATTCTTTATTCAAACTTTCAAATGCATACACTGTCTGGTACGGTACGTAAGACTACCTTCTTTTTAATGTAATGGTAGGAGCACTGACTATCTTTATTAACAAAAAGAAATAAATTGGCCTATTTTAAAGAAAATGGGGTTCAAAACTTACATAGGGTGCACAAGTAACCTAGATAACAGCAGAACCACACACAAATGCATCCAGAGTCATCGTTGCCGAGCTTAATACAAGGGATGAGCAGCTCCGACTCCCCAAAATGGACAACACAGGGCCAAAAAAACATGACGACGTCTACAAACACTAGTACCGAAGGAGGAAGGCCGCGATGCGCCGTCGTTGCCTAGCCTCGAGACATGTCCCACTCGAGGCAGCTCCGATTCTTCACCAACAAGACTTCCAAACTTGATCCTTGGCCCCGCCCTCGGCATTCGCCTAGCCTCCGAAGCAATCCAGACCACGAATAAGGGGGGTTCGACTCACGTCATCATTGTCGAGCCATATCCCCTAACGTAGTAGCTTCGACTTCACGTTGCAAAGCCCAAACCCACTCGCATACCGGACGTCGAGAAGCGAAATCATTAACCGAAGGCGACGGCATGACCGAGACAAGCTTCAATAGCGACGCCATCAGGAAGGTAGTGACGTCTGGAACGCCATCGCCTCCTGTCCGAGATGGACCAGGCTTTCGCTCATGGAAGACAGTGCTGGTGAATACGACACCCTCAACACGGAAAGTGGCGCCCATGGACGTCACCGTCGCACGGCCTCTCTATCAAAAAAATTCTACAACTGAAGCAATAATTTACTAAGTTCATCTATATTGAGCAAATATGTTTGGAATATGCTAAGTTTGAACTATATTGGCTAAGTTAAACATAAAATGAGGAAATTTATCGAAACTCAGAGTACGTTCATCGAAGTTACCTAAGGGCTCTTTGGTTCTTTTGTCAAAGCAAGCTTGCTTTTTAGATTTTATCTTACTTTTTGCTAGAGTGGCAAATCTGCTCACCCCCAGGTTGGCAAGGCTGATCTTGCTTAGTCAGGATAGGCAAGGAAGCTAGCTAGTCAAGCGTACCAAACCGATCAAAATATCGCTACTATACTTAAAACACTAGTTTTAACAGTCGTCCCGTGTCATCGTTTTAAAAAAAATCCCTACATTTCTTCCAAATCAACTCAGCGTAAAATATTAAAAAGAGCAAGTGCAGGAGGTTGGGTTGGAACCCACACCCGGATAGAAGAAGAGTGGAAGACACTGGAAGAAGCTGTCTAATAACCAGTAGAACATCATGCTCATGTGTTTATAATATTGAATATAAATTGTACATATGTATATATGATTTTTTTGTAAAATAAAAAAAATAATCGTGTCAGGCCAGGCCAGCACTACGGGCCGAGGCTATGGCCCAAGCACCGCACGACAACCGCACGACGCTCGTGCCGGGTTGGTCGAGACACTATTAAATGGGTCGTGCCTCGGGCCAGCTCGCTAGCGCTAGACACGACCCATTTGGTCATCTATACCTCTACACGATAATGATACTCATCGCCTCAGTTGCCACAACTTCGTTCGCCATTCTACTTCTTTTCTCTCTCCTCTCATGCCTCCACCTACGCGCCACCCCATTCTCGACAGAGGGCGTAGGAGCAGGTGCCTCCTCCCTGTATTCGTCCGACACCAGCCCCGACACAGACTCGCGTAGTGGCTATTACACGTCCACGAGGACGTTTCACATCATGCGCGCACCATCGTTTTCGCCTCGTTGGACGTCCCATTTGTCTTCTTGGCCTTCGCCCTATTCTTCCTCCTCAACCTGCTGCCCCCGCACACGGTCGCAGCCGCGAGCCGACCGACGCTCGTCGACGCGGGTACGAGGTGAGTCAGTCATGCTCCTGACCTTTTACCGTGCGTACCGTCGAGGAGTACATGGTGGCGCCTGTCACGATTAGGTTATCTTAGCGACGAGAAGTCCAGGTCTGAGATATTGGACAACTAAGGCCCGTAGCGTGGCAGCAGTCGGCATATGCTACGGAGTTGTTGGTGGTGTTGTGTCACTTCGACGGGTCTAGGGCTGGGAAGACACTCGCATTCTCTCGCCCTTCTCGGACTGACGCTTGGTGCGGGTGTCTCTTAGTTTGGAGCTGCTCCGGCTGGGCTTCTTTCTCCACTTGCGTGCTATCCCCTATATATCTATCGGTATACTACCTATGTCGCCTCCAGATGCACAGGTCTTCGCCATGTACTTCTCCGGCAACGAACAAGTATGTCCGCCTCTTCCCTTCCCCTCCTGCTCTACGAAACCTTGGAAATGGGGGAAGCGAGGGATTGAGGTCTCTGATTTGCTGTCTATAGTACCCGTGCATTCATAAAAATATTATACGAAGAGTGGAGACAACCAATAAAAAATCTTGAGATCTTTTTGGTAAATAATTTACGTGGGTATTGTTATGAGCCGTCACAACGCACGGATAAGCGACTAGTATAGTTTTATGCTAGAGCCAGCCTCGCCTTGCCTTTCAGCTTCATTAATATTATCTCAAACCGTTGGAGTCACGTTGAAGGTCCAAATGGTTACCTGGACTCATTCTCACGTACGTACAAATGAATTGAATTCTGTTATGCTAGAGCGAGCCCGAATTCTAGCACGTACGTACGTATGTCGTCAAAAGTGATCGTATCGTACAAGTAGAATCTATAAATTCAATTCAATTCATTTGAATGAGTTGAGAATCGGTCCCTATATATACTCCCTGTTGACCACTGTTCAACTATAAGCGTGTTTAATAACTAGACTGCCTTTTTGGTACGGTACGGAGGGCATGCATGGCATGAAAACCATTTTCCATATACATCACTTTTCAAGTAAGGTCTCGTTTCAATCTCAAGAGATAAAATTTAGCAACTTTTTAGCTACTTTTAGCCATTTGGTGATCTAAACAGGATAGCTAATGGTGGTGTGATAAAATTTAGCACATATTATCTCATAAGCTGCTCAAGAGGTGCTAAAAGGAGCTAAACGTGGGCCAGGGAACCTCATTTTCCACCCATACCCTCTAACCCCATTCTCTCTCTCCGCATTAAGGGCAGGGTGTCTTTTTTATTCCAACATGCTAAACTTTATTAAACTTTATTAGAGTAGTCCAAACACCCAAGGAGCTAAACTTCAGTAATTTAATTTATATGGCTAAAGTTTAGCAGGAAGTTAAAGTTTATCTCGTGAGATTGAATAAACGGAGCCTAAGTTGACCAATGGAGAATCAAAGACATGCATGTAATAATTAATGCAGGCGTCGTCCTCGCGAATAGAACGAAGAACTATAGCTGTAACCCTGACGTACTGGTAATTAACAGAAAATAGGACTGGCACCAAAATTTTCAACTGTTTTATTATTTTTAAACACAACGGCATGCATATATATTAATATGTAGGTCTACTATAATGCCGTAAGTGTGTATATAGTGTTGTCTGACACTTTGACCTTAATTTACGTAGGCACGCTTGGACTCGATCAAACAAAGGACGTACAAGCTAAGCTCTAGTCAATATGTGTGAGCCCCGTACGTACCTACCTACGACATGCGGCCACTGTCCTCACAGCATCAGACGAACAACGCGGATATAGGCTATTAGGTCACTTGTGCTGCGTACTAGCTGTAATTAGCATCACGCGCTCAGGATTATGTGGAGCCAGTACATCACTGTATATTCTTCAGGTCCTAAATTTTTTAGACGTCCTGCATATGTAATCAATAGACGTCGCGGTTGGCCGCATCTAAGCAGAAATCAATTTTTAGAAACGGTTGTTGACATCTGTTGCCATAAGCAAATTTTCCGAGAAATCATATACTATATAGGGCCGGGGTAGTTTATTATGTCCTCCTGTATAAGAGCATCTCTAAGAGATTAGTCAAATGGCTCAGCAAGCTAAATTTTAGCTACTCAATAGCAAAATAATTTTTAGCCATCCAACTTACCAAGCTATCCGGCTCTTCAAATTGGCTCCCTCTCTAGCCAAATTTGGCTAGCCGCTGACTAGCCAAACTAAATAGAGAGTCTGTTGAAGTGAGATGCTACATATACAATGTAATCTTTATGAAGAGATAAATAGAGTGTCATATAGAGAGTTAAAAATGGAGTGTCTCTTGGAGATGCTCTAAATGGGTGATTTCTAACGGTGGTTTCCAGTAAAGTAATATTTTTTTATAAAAATATAATCAGATGACGATTAACATTATATTCAAATAATTGTAGAACTCTATAATTTTTTTTATATAAGATCATTTAGAGAGACCTATATGTGTTTTGAATTCTTAAAGTTTTAAACTTCAAATTTTAAAATTTTAATACATATACATCGGGTTGCAAACATCCTTGTAAAAATATATCACTTTTGTACTTCACTACCGGAATCACAGGCTTTGCCGAGTGCAGTACGCTTTGCCGAGTGCCTTTTGTCGGACACTCGGCAAAGAAGTCTTTGCCGAGTGCCGCACTCGGTAAAGTTAGGAACTCGGCAAAGAGCCCGTTTACCGAGTGCTGAACACTCGGCACAGGGGGCTCTCGGCAAAGACACGTTTTGCCGAGTGTCAAACACTCGGCAAAAGGGGCTCTCGGCAAAGGGCCGTCAACGGCCGTCCCAAAGCTGACGGCCGTTAGTCGTTGCCGAGTGTCATCTCTAGACACTCGGCAAAGTATATTTTTATTTTTTTTATTTTGTCTCCCAAATTTTTTGTGGTATGTTCCTACACTGTGTAGACCTACATGTATCATTTGTGCACAATTTTAACAAAGTTTTCAATCGTTAGTAGATTTAGTTCGTTTATTTGAATTTCTTCGGAAAATTTAGATTTGAACTGCAGGTCACTCGAAACTTGGAAAACCGTGCATGCAAAAATGATATTCATGTTACTTAGCATAAGTTACGACCGATTCCAGGAGCGGACCGGAAACTTCGAGCAACATGCTCAGTAAACATGGCCGTGAACTTGCCATCCACATGTTTAAAAATTGTATAAAACACAAACAAAGTCAGAAAATCCTGAAACTTGTCCACGTGTCATGATATCATATGTACATGCTGCGATAAAAATTTTAGAATGTTTGGAGAAAGTTGTGGGACACTATGTGTAGAAACCTAAGAGAACTACACATGAAATCATAGAGTTTCAATGTGGATCTCTTAGGTTTGTACACATAGTGTCCCACAACTTTCTCCAAATATTCTAAAATTTTAATCGCAGCCTGTACATATGATATCATGACACGTGGACAAGTTTCAGGATTTTCTGACTTTGTTTGTGTTTTATACAATTTTTAAACATGTGGATGGCAAGTTCACGGCCATGTTTAGTGAGCATGTTGCTCGAAGTTTCCAGTCCGCTCCTGGAACCGGTCGTAACTTATGCTAAGTAACATGAATATCATTTTTGCATGCACGGTTTTCCAAGTTTCGAGTGACCTGCAGTTCAAATCTAAATTTTCCGAAGAAATTCAAATAAAGGAACTAAATCTACTAACGATTGAAAACTTTGTTAAATTTATGCATAAATGATACATGTAGGTCTACACAGTGTAGGAACATACCACAAAAAATTTGGGAGACAAAATAAAAAAATAAAAATATACTTTGCCGAGTGTCTAGAGATGACACTCGGCAAAGACTTCTTTGCCGAGTGCCCTAGGGTGGCACTCGGCAAAGATGTGTAAGTTAATCTTTGCCGAGTGTCAGATGATAGACACTCGGCAAAGGATCCTTTGCCGAGTGCCACCGATCTGGCACTCGGCAAAGTTTATTTTAAAAATTAAAAAAAACTTTGCTGAGTGCCAGATCACGGGCACTCGGCAAAGAAGGCGAATATACTCGCCCGCGGCTTTCTTCCTCCTTCTTTCTCTGCTCTCTCTCTCCTCTCTATCGCGCCCGCCGCCGCCTCCCTGCGCGCCCGCCGCCGCTCCGCGCCATCGCCGGCTCGCCGCCCGCCGCGCCGTCGCCGGCTCGCCGCCCGCCGCGCCTCCTCCACGCCGCGTCCGCCCGCGCCCGCGCCCGCCGCGTCCGCCCACGCCCGCGCCCGCCGCGGCCGCCCTCGCCGGCGCCCGCGCCCGCGCCCGCCGCGCCCTCCCTCGCCGGCGCCCAAGCCCTCGCCGGCGCCCGCCCGTCCGCCCGCCGCGCCCTCGCCGGCGCCTGCCCGCCCGCCGCCGCGCCCTCGCCCTCTCACTTTGACGCGCCGTCGCCGCCGCCGCGCCCGCTACGCCCTCGACCGACCACGCGCGCCCTCTATGCCCTCGCCCTCGCCCTCGCCCGACCGCGTCCGTGCCCCTCGCCGGCCGCCCGCGCCCTCCACGCCCTCGGCCGCCGCGCGCCCTCTACGCCGCCGCGCTCGCGCCTCCGTGCCCGCGCCCCTCGCCGTGCCCCCGCCACCAACGCCGCGCGCCACCACCGCCGCCGGAAGCCACCTCCTCGCGCGCCGCCACCGCCTCTCGGCCACGCGAGGTATAAACTTTTTATGCGTCAATTTATATTTATTATTGATTAAATGATAAAATGTATAAATCATGTAAGCCGATGTCACCCAACCATTTATAAACTTGTTACTGTGTGCATGTCAGCCATCGTGCTGTTCGTTTTATTTGCAGGTTTTAAAAACCTCAACGTACAGGGGAGGTGCTGTCGATTTTTTTTTGTATTAACAGACTTGTGTTTCTTTTTTACAGAGAAGATACTTGTCTTCCTAGCCGCTGCAGGTCTGCCTGCACCGCGTCCCGTCGCCACTGCACCGACCCACCACAGCCTCACTAGCCTGACTCCACCGCCACCCTAGGTATAACCTCTACATCCGCATCATGGTCGTAGATCACCTAACCCAGTTAGGCGTCTCCCGTTCGGAAGTGATACGGTGTAGATATGCAGATCTTTGCATATCTACAAATGTATCAGTTTCGAATTGTCCACGTTTTTTGGACAGCCCGCGGTTGCGTAGATGGTGTTAGTTTCATGCTCTACTCCGGTCCAAGATAGAGTTTCGGCGTCACCTCCCTGTTGTTCTCCGGACAGTACACTCTCCCTGCCAGGACGTGTATCCGGAGAACAGCGGGGAGGTGCTGCCGAAATTCTATCTCGGATCGGAGTAGAGCATGGAAACTAATTCCATCTACGCAACCGCGGGTGGGATTAGGACCTATCGTCACCTATTAGAAGGTAGGAACGTAGTGTACATGCATTACATGTCTATATTAAACTATACTCGGTTATATATGTTAGAGGATGGAGGACCGTGAGTGGATGTACACGGGCCGCGTTCGACGTAATGATGTCACCCCAGAATGGATTAGGAAGACCGATGCTTTCGTGGAACGGGCATATGGCGAAGCTGCTAAAGGAGCTAGCCTAGTCCCTTGTCCGTGCAGCAAATGTGACAACCAGAAAAGAAAACCAAAGAAGGCCATGGTAGAACATATTTGGAAGAATGGATTTACGCCGGACTATACTCGGTGGATCTTCCATGGTGAAGCGCATCGCACGAGAGAGGAGGTGGTGAGACAACGCGTCGAGGATTACGATGCTGATGCCGGGGTAGCAGACATGTTGAACGACTATCACGAGGCATAGTTCGCCAAAGGACGTACGGAGGACGAGCCAGAGGCGACCGCAAAGGCATTCTACGACATGTTTGACGCGGCACAGAAACCCCTTCACGGCAAGACAAAGGTTTCTCAACTGGATGCCATTGGGCGTATAATGGCATTCAAGTCGCAGTATAGCATGAGTCGAGACGCCTTCGATGGTTTGTTAACAGTTATTGGCAGTCTGCTTCCAGAGGATCACGTTCTGCCAAAGAGCATGTACGAGGCACAGAAACTCCTTCGTGCACTCAAGATGACGTATGAGCAGATACATGCTTGTCCGAAGGGCTGTGTCCTATTTAGGAAAGAACACACTGAGGCAAAGTACTGTCCGAAGTGTAAATCGTCTAGGTTCATGGAGGTAGACTCTGGTGATGGACAGAAGAGGCAGCTCGACATCCCCGTGACAATCCTACGCCACCTTCCGTTCATACCGAGGATCCAGTGTCTATACATGACAGAGGAATCTGCGAAACAGATGACATGGCACAAAAAAGGCAAACGATACAATCCTGACAAGATGGTTCACGCATCCGATGGTGAAGCATGGACCCACTTTGATGCCATTCACCATGAGAAAGCCAAAGAGGCTCGTAATGTTCGTGTTGCGCTGGCCACAGATGGGTTCAATCCCTATGGAATGACCGCTGCCCCATACACATGTTGGCCCGTGTTCGTTATCCCCATCAATCTCCCCCCCGGTGTATGCTTTCAAAGACAGAACATATTCGTGTCGTTGATAATTCCTGGACACCCGGGGAATAAAATGGGCGTGTACATGGAGCCTTTGATTGATGAATTGGTCCGTGCTTGGGAGGAAGGGGTATGGACGTATGACCGAGCTACGAAGACAAACTTCAAAATGCATGTTTGGTACCAGTACTCCATGCATGACTTTCCGGCGTATGGGCTATTTTGCGCCTGGTGTGTTCACGGTAAGTTCCCATGCCCAGTTTGCAAGGAAGCTCTTAGGTTCATTTGGTTGAAGAAGGGTGGCAAATATTCGTCATTCGATAAACATCGACATTTTCTCCCTCCTGACCATGCATTCCGACTAGACATCAAGAACTTTACGAAAGGTGTCGTGGTGACAGACCGCCCACCTGCAATGATGACTGGTGCCGAAGTTTGCGAATAGATAGATGGTCTCGTGGCCAACCCAGAAGGTGGTTTTGTGGGATATGGTGAGCAACATATGTGGACACATAAGTCGGGCTTGACTCGGCTCCCCTATTATGATGACCTGCTCCTTCCACACAACATTGACGTGATGCACACTGAAAAGAATGTCGCCGAGGCACTTTGGGCAACAATTATGGAGATTCCTGATAAGTCAAAGGATAACGTAAAGGCAAGAGTGGATCTGGCAGAGTTATGTGATAGACCAAACCAAGAGATGAAGCCGCCTAGTGGTGGTAAGACATGGAGAAGGCCTAAGGCCGATTTCGTCCTAAGCAGGGCCCAGAGGAAGGAAGTACTACAGTGGATCAAGATGTTAATGTTCCCTGATGGGTATGCAGCTAACCTTAGTAGGGGGGTGAACTTATCTACTCTGCGAGTCTTAGGGATGAAGAGTCATGACTTCCACATATGGATTGAACGAATTCTTCCGGCGATGGTTCGAGGCTATGTCCCTGAGCATGTCTGGCTAGCGCTTGCAGAGTTGAGCTATTTCTTCCGCCAGCTTTGTGCAAAAGAGTTAGCTCGGACCATGATTGCAGACTTGGAAAGGATGGCACCCGTGTTACTGTGTAAGCTGGAGAAGATCTTTCCACCCGGCTTCTTCAATCCGATGCAGCATTTGATTATTCATCTCCCGTATGAGGCACGAATGGGGGGCCCCGTGCAGGGACGTTGGTGCTATCCAATTGAGAGATGTCTAAAGACTATCCGAAAGAAATGTAGAAATAAATGCAAAATCGAGGCTTCCATTGCAGAGGCATACATACTGGAGGAGGTGTCAAACTTTACAACAACTTACTATGGTGACAAACTGCCGAGCGTGCATAATCCACCCCCTCGTTACAATGATGGCGACAATGAATCGAACCTCAGCATTTTTCGAGGGCAACTCGGAAGCGCAAGTGGTTCGACCACCAAGACCCTGAGACATGAAGAGTGGCGCCATATCATGCTATATGTATTGACCAACCTTGAAGAGGTGACGCCATACATGGAGCAATTTCTTCATGAATTCTGGCATCGATCAAGGGACCCAACTCCACAGGAATATGATACCCTTCTTCGAAAGGGTGCGGGAAATGGATTGCCCGATTTCATTTCCTGGTTTAAACGTAAGGTATGTGCTTAGTTTGTCATTTGAAGTTGCTCTTACGTGCGAATAATATAACAATCTAGCGTGTTTGAACTTGCAGGGCCAAAGAGAGCCATCTATGAGTGCCGAGTTGAGACAAGTAGCCAATGGCTTTGCCTATAGGGTCAGGAAATTTTCTGGGTATGACGTCAATGGATACCGTTTTCGCACAACAAGCTACGACCAAAGTCGGCCCAATCAAAAAACCACGTGTTCTGGAGTCTTTACGCCCGGGCTTGACGAGGTCGAGTATTATGGAAGAATTGAAGAAATATATGAACTCAATTTTTATGGTTCCAAACCTCTTACTCCAGTGATATTCAAATGTCATTGGTTTGACCCTGAAGTTACGAGACGGACACATTCTAATCTTGGGCTAGTCGAAATTCGACAGGATTCCACCTTACCAGGAGACAATGTCTATATTGTGGCCCAACAGGCCACACAAGTGTATTATCTTCCATATGCGTGCCAAACGAAACAACATCTTAAGGGTTGGGATGTTGTGTATAAGGTATCACCGCACGCTAAATTACCTATTCCAAACGATGAAGATTATAACTTAGACCCGGGCACATATGACGGAGAGTTCTTCCAAGAAGATGGGCTCGAAGGGCAATTTGAGATAGACTTAACCGAAGCGATCGGAATGGAAGTAGATATTGAAATGGTTGTTGATGACGAGGATGATGAGGTGCAAAATGAGAATGACTTAGAAATACTTGAAGGCAATGCCAATGACAAAATTGCGCCTTCAGATAATGTTAACTATGAAATGGTTGATAGTGATGATGACACTTATGATCCGGCTAACCCGGACACATATGAAGATTATTTTTAATCGATGTAATTCTATATTTCATTTATTTTGCATATGTTTCTAAATACATATTTTTTATTTGTGCTGAATTGTTTACTCTTAATTGCAGGTTGTTGGACAAAGATGGTGGGCGGTGGGACGAGGACGAGGAGGGGGAGGGGGAGGGGGAGGAGGAGCACCCGTAGGACGGAGGAGGAGGCCGACGCCGTACAGCAGCAGGTGGAGCAGCAAGCCGCTGTCGATGCGACACAGCAGGACGACGACGATGCGGCGCAGCAGGACGACGACGCCGCCGCCGCTCAGCAGAACGTCTCAGGTTCTGGCTCCTCATGTTCGAGGAGTATCTACCTGCGAGGTCCCGCGAGCCTCCCTAAGCGACCCATACTTCGTGACAGACATCCGCTGATACGACCCGATGGAGAGAGGTAAGTAACTTTAGATGTTGTTGCTGCTTTTTCATATTATATGTTCAAATTAATAATAGAAACTAATACTTCATCTTAATCACTTGGACATGTCTTGGATGGTTTTGGAGACTGCAGGGGGTCACGGCCGCAACCCCAATGGCATCCTCGGCCTTCTATGCCGGGAACACTTCCCTGGACTTGTCGAGTACGCCGGAGTGACGAGCCCAGCATACACCTTCGACCACTACGCCGTCGCCCCCAATGCAGTAGATCGGGACGACAGACAATTCAACAACAAGGCGGAGCGGGTGAAGCAAGAGCTGTGGGTAAGTCTTCCTCGCACTATATTGTTTAATAAGTCGCATTTGTTGCATATTCTTGAAATAATGTATGGATACATCGTCTTTATATGTAGGATTTCTTCAGGTGCGATGCTGGATACGAGGCCAGGGCGGATGTGCTGTCTACGACGTGCTGTAAGAAGCTCGTCGTGGACATGCACTACGAGGCACGCATCCAGGCCATCGTCACTTACCACGGCTCCGTCCTTGGGGAGAAGGTGAACAAGAAGGACGCCCGAACCATGTCGTTGACTCCGGACCAGTACTTGTGGGTAAATACAAAACTTTATTATTGGTACTAAATATGCTTATTTTTATCTTCTGATATGCGGTGTACTTATATTTTTTTTAGATGATTCCTCACTGGTGCGCCGCGCATCCTGAGTGCTGGGAGCAGATGGTGCAGAGGTGGTGCTCGGCTGAGTGGGATGAGGCGCACAACGCTAGCCGAGAACGACGTTTGCTGATGCAAGGTCCCTCCCACTATCAAGGCAGCCGCAGCCTTGGCAAATACGCGGAAGCATGGGTACGCGCTCTTTTTTATTTAGGTATATAACTTTCGATTAGACATGATTTCTAACCATCTCGTTGGTTTTCTCGCAGTCGGCGGCACATGGTGGCGCGCCTTGCTCCACGTTCTCGGCATATGCCATGGCCCACAAGGGGAAGGCGACGTCCGACGTCACCTACAACCCGGATGATGGGCCCGAGGCGTACACCAACCCCGCCATCCACAGCCGACTCAGTGAGTACACCGCCATGGCCAAGGAGGTCCATGGGCCAGATTACGATCCGAGGACCGAGGACATCGACGGAGATGTCCTCATGAGGGTCGGAGGAGGCAAGAGGCATGGGCGGTACTGGATTGCCGACGGGGCAATCGACTCGTCCTCCACTCCCACTCTCTCTCAGGTGCGAGCAAGGAGCACGAGCGCGAGCCCAGCCATACGACCTCGGCAGGACACCTCACAGCATCGTATCCAGCAACTCCAGGTTATTCCTTATCTATTCATCGTTCATTGATTTTTATATATCTTCTCTTTGCATTATCGTAACATTAGGGCGAAATATTATAGACTTAGCTAGATGATGAGAGGAGGCAACGTGAGGAGCTGGAGAAGAGGATGGCAGAGATGTTCGCGTATATGCAGAGCCTTGGCGCCGCACAGGGTCATGCTCCACCACCTCCGTTGTTCCCTGCAGCTGACCCTACAGAGTTCCCTACTCCTGTGAGTATCAAAATTTTAGTACTGCATGATATATATTCATATGTTCTCACACATACAATTTCTTCTCTGTGCAGGGTCAATCGGCGGCGTCGAACAACCCTCATGCTTCGTCCAGCCCTTCGCCGAACAAGTCCAGATGCCCACCTCGTTGATGATTTGTTTTGTGATGATCCAGACTTACCTTTATGAGTGTTGGTGATGTTAGTTAGACTTTATCTTGTGAGATACTTGGTGATGTTAGTGATGATGCAGACTTATATCTATTTTGTGATGATCCTGACTTATATTTGTGAGACTTTAGTGAGACTTTGTGATATATATGGTGTTGATGATAAATGTGTTCATTCTGTGATGTGCTTGATATATAATGTGATGTGAATGATATATATCTTTTGTTTGTTTGGATGGAACAATAAAAGCAAATAAAAAAGGGACATTCTGGTCACTTTGCCGAGTGTAACACTCGGC
This sequence comes from Zea luxurians, assembly GCA_029449295.1. Lineage (NCBI taxonomy): Eukaryota > Viridiplantae > Streptophyta > Magnoliopsida > Poales > Poaceae > Zea > Zea luxurians. The sequence goes on from JAOPSE010000007.1 coordinate 131,550,575, forward strand.
AAAGGGTCGCTTTGCCGAGTGCTATGACCATGGCACTCGGCAAAGAAGGAAACCTGGGAACCGGTAAAGCCATCTTTGCCGAGTGCTGACAATGGCACTCGGCAAAGAAGGAAACCTGGGAACCGGCAAAGACATCTTTGCCGAGTGCTGTTGCTAAGGCACTCGGCAAAGATACTGGCAAAGGGGCCCACTTGAGCCTTCTTTGCCGAGTGCCAGTCCACTAGACACTCGGCAAAGAAGCCTTCTTTGCCGAGTGCCTATTAGAGCTCTCGGCACAGGGACTGGCGGTGGGGCCCACCGAACCAGTCTTTGCCGAGAGCCTCTCGAGCAAACACTCGGCAAAGGATCCGTCACCGTCAATTGGCGCCATGATGGTGAATTTTCTTTGCCGAGTGCCAAATGGCACTCGACAAAGTCTTTGCCGAGTGCCCGACAAAAAGTACTCGGCAAAGAGGCTGTTGCCGATGTACAGTTCGCCGAGCTTTCTTTGCCGAGTGTTACACTCGGCAAAGCCTTTGCCGAGTGTAAAATAGCCTTTGCCGTGTGTCTCAGACACACGGCAAAGGAGCTGATTCCGGTAGTGCTTGTTGGTAGCATATATATGGACGGTTTCACATACTGCCCACAAAAATATATTCTGATCATGTCTAAAATTTATTGGTGTACTAGTGCAAAAGGTAAATTAGTTATGAACTTAAATTTAACAATTTGTCTAATGAGAGACTAATTTCATAATTCATTTGTTATATCTTATTCAGTTTTCCTACAATTTTGATAAAAATTAGGATGGCCTTTGGCTCCGAACAAGATCAAGAACCGTCAATTTACGGTTGGTTCTAGCAAATGATAAAAAGGGAAAATCTATTTGTTTTTGAATACTTAAGAAAGATGAAATCCCTAGGTGATGAGATGACATCAGTTAACAGGCCTTCTATAAGATGAAGAATTAATGGAGTACAATCTCACAAGACTCAATGACAAGTTGACAACTACCTCCCACTAGTCTATGTTGCCTTGTGCCAAGGAGTCGATCACAATCATCAAATTGTTTGGTCAACGTTTAAATTTTAAGGCATATGTTAACCTCATATTTGATAGTAGATCTGTCAATGCCACCAAGGACATGTGATGCTCCTTGAGGACGAGGTGGGATCCATGGATGCATAGGTGCAGTACGTGACGGTTTTGGACGCGCGGTACCAGCAGGGCGCGCAACTCTAGTAGCTCTAACTATAACCACGGTAGATTAGAGGATCATGTCATCTACCAATTTGCTTGAAGAAAACTCACACAAAGTTCTAAGTGCTGATACAAGTTTGACGAAAATTTTATTCAAGATAAAAAAAACTTGTTGTCTCTGTCATTGGTTCTTATCAGACTGATATAAGATGATACATGGATTCTAGCACATCACTATAGAGCTAGAAAAGCTTGATATCTTCCGTTCACCTGTTCACCTCTACCTGCCCCACGTTTAAGTGGTAAAAAGCTAAAAGTATGCATAATGAGATTTGAACCATGGTTGTTAGCTCCAAAGACACATAACAGATAACACCCACCTAGCCGACAAAACATATCTTTATGTTTAAAATATATTTATACCCACCTAGCCGATAGAACACTCATGTTTTTATGTTTTATATACTCAAGCATAATATAGATATTATTATGAAAAAGTAGAAAAAAAATAAAACCAGCCCAAGTCATGCCTAGCCCGCCACCTAAGGCTTAACATGGTGATCAGACCAGGCCGGCATGGGCCTAGTGGACAACTGGCCAGGGCATGCTTGGGCCAGGCTAAGTCGTGCTGAGCCACACGAGGAGGACCACGCCACCACCATCCTCACTAAGCCGCTTGGGACTTTGTGATGCTTACTCTAGTGGTAGCAAGGCGGAAATGGGTGGAGGGATGGTAGCAGGCGATAGCTAGGGTTTGGTGCCACTCGAGCCACCTCATGGGAGAAGGCATTAGACTGAAATTCTTGTTCTCACTCAGCATATAAAATGCATTTATTGTAGTTACATGCATGGTAGACACATTGAGATCGAGCACAACGACCAGTTCAAATAGAACATAAATCATTGTAAAGGTTTGGAACGTGTTTGAGCAACAACCTCATTTAAACAAGGACGTATGGGCACCCTAACTTGTTTGGCTATAAGTGACTATGTGGTGTGGTGGTAAGGAGGGTTGACGTGAGGCAACAGGGGTTATGGATCTTAATTTCTTGATGTAGTTTATTTTTTTGGATGTTTCATGAAAAAATGCTGGTACAGAGATACTCTATAGAGGCGGTTGTGAACCTATTTGCACCGGCGTTTTTCAGAACCGCCAGTGGTAGGGGTCAGTAGAAATAATTATTTGTATAGGCAGATAACTAAGAACGGCTAGTGAAAATCGATTTTAATGGTGGTTGGTCTACGCAAACCGCAATTGTCGAGGTAATAAAACCGCCACTAGAAATACCATTGGTGCTTGATAACCGAATTCGCCTATAAAAATTAAACCTCACCGCACCCTTAAAGCTCTTTTGTAGTAGTAAAAACAGGGCAGTCCCTTTGATGAAAATCGATTTTGAATTTTCAAGGCTCGTTGCATGAATGTCTATATATGTTTTTCATTATATTTCTAAATTTGTGGTGTATGGGTGGGCTTTGGTTTTGAAATCTGTCCCTAAAAATATTTTTTGATCTTGTATTCTTGTCCAAAAACCATTTGTGCACTAGTGCAAAGAGGTAATTATGAACCTAAATTTTATAATACATCTAAAAATACTTGATGTCATAAATATTATTATCGTTATTTCTTACAATCAATGTGGCTTCTTTCTTCATTTTTTGACAGAGAAAGCACGACAGCATGCGTCTACTGTTTGGAGAAGATGGCCACGTGTACGTTGTACCTACCTCTCAGTGCCTGACTACGGGCTTTGAACAAATAACAACAAAAACAAAGTGTTTCAATCCCAAGCTTTGAACAAATAAAAGTCTAAGTTTTGAATTGGTAAATTTCTTTGAACTAGCTACGCTATTTATATTTCTCCTTAATTTGTTGCTGGATTCTAGTTCAGTTATGTCATGAATAATTAAATGATAAGAATTGAAGTAGTATGCAGCATGACAGGTTGATTTGATGGGTGGATTCTGAACCTTGTGAATTGAAATTCATCAACTTGACCGAGCGCTGAAAATCGCGTAGCCAAGTCGCCCGGCTCCCTGCGCGTACGTTGGCGCTCGGTCGATCGAGAGAATAGAGTAATAGACCCGGTCGGCGCGCGTTTAATAACGAAGCTATAAAAGGAACTCATGCATGCGTCTTGTCTCCCAACAAAGCATTCAAGAGTACCTGTTCCTTCTCCTCCTTCGCCTAGGTCGTCTGCAATCACACTTCTCTGCTAGCCGTAGCGCAGAACTCGATCGGATATAGTAATAGTATGGCAGCATCGACGATGGTGGCGATGAGCAGCTGGGCAGTGCTGGTGGCCGTCGTGCTGATACAGTGCTGCAACGTGATCGTCGCGGCGAGACCGTTGCCGGAGTCGCCGGCGGTAGCTACAGCCGACGGCGGCTGGCTGGAGATGATCATGCAGGTGCTGCAAGGGCCGGGCTCCAACAACCACAACTGCCAAGCTCCCAACGGATCCTGCCCCTGATAATCTAGCTGCTAGCCAACTCCATACCAGTCGATCATCACTTAACCTGTGCATATAGTATATAGGTACTCGTCGGGGGTTTGTAGTAATTAACCAAGCAACCTAGATAGTTATTGGAATTATTTGTATTAAAGTTAATTAACTTCGTGCAAAAGCGCAAAGAGCGGCCTCTGGCACTCTCTCTCACATTATTATTCTTTTATACATGTATATAGAAAGATATTGTATATTAAGAGCTACGAGCTTACAGTAACTAGAGTTAGTCCTAGTCCAATAATATCTTTCAGTTCAGTATTTACAGTAACCACCTAGATTCGTGCACGACTGTTATGTGGAGGTCTTACGTGACATCGCACTGACCATTGTAACAACATTTATACTATATCTGACACTATTTACGCTCAAACTTAAGAATTTTACGATAACGAATACGACGTCCAAGATATCCACGTCTCTCAGGTTGGCTCGTTATTTACGATAACCACCTAGATTCACGCATGTCTGTGTACGCGGAGGTTGTACGTGACATTGTGTTGACCATTATAACAATATTTATGCGATATCTTATACCATTTACGCTCAAACTTGAGGATTTTACGCTCAAACCTGATGGCGTGTCCATCAGTGTCCTGATCGGGTTAGTCCCCACCCGATCGAATCAAAATCGTGCACCGGTGGTCCTAGTGGGGTCGAGGTGAGTAGTGCAAACCCGAAGCGCGCACTGGTTGAGGCTTCCTGTAATCAACACTATTTGTCACACTAGGTGAAGCTTCACCCAACCAACAGTTACAGAATATCACTCATTAATTTTCAGTAATAACCAAAATTCTCTTAGTTATTATTAATAATTACTAAGTGTTCTTCAATATTTACCAGCTACGTGAAGCTTCACCTAGGGTAACGAATAATGTGTATATATTTATATATAAACCGAAGGTTGATATGTTATGTTTGTCTGCTCAATTCTCTTAGCTCGTCTATATAAATTTCATCATGTCATCGTTTCTCGGTTCGCTTCACTGTCTCTACTTCAGTTGTTAGTCAAGTGCCTCTATTCTAGTTCTTGCGCACATGAGCACTGAGAGTGGCCTTCCGAAATGAGTATCGTTTAAGAGTTCACATGCTCGGTGAATGCCTGCAATCTCGTTTTTGGAGAGTGTCCTCAAGCGACACATCTGCTTGCTTCATTTTATTCTTTGTGGTGTTTATGGTGATCAATGTTTCGTCCCCTCCTTAGTGAAACGATGGTGATACGTGTTGGAGAAATAGGTATTTTCAGTTTTAATTTAATCCAGAAAATCACAGTAATGCATGTAAGGACATGTATGTGTATATGTATACACATAAGTAGTAAACAACAGTAAAATATGCATAAATACAAAGAACAGATTCTACTCAATAACACCTTCAGCGATCACTTAGAATTTCTTCGAAGGTTTCGGCCTCCCCGCTTATCCACTCAATAACACCTTCAGGGTCGCCTTGAACGAAGTTTTCTTCGGCGGAGTACGCACCCACGTTGGCGAAGCTAGTCTTCAGTTTCTTCACACAATCCAATGACTTCTCGTAGCACCTTTCCTTGGATTGGCGAAGCTCTTCAACACTTTTCTCTAGATAATTCTTCCAGTACTCGCTGTTCTCCCGGTTGGCCTCTGCGAGTGCACAGTTCTCTTTAGTTTCGGCCAGCTGTTTGCGAAGATCTTCAATTTCTGCTCTCTAGGCGTTGGCCTGAGCTTTATAACTAGCTTCGTCTTCCTTTACTTTGTTAACCAGGGAAATTAAGATTTTGTCTTTTTCAAGACCTTCGTTTCTCAATTCAATCACCTCTGAACGAAGGTTGTTCAGAGCCATTGTATAGCCTTCATCTTCAATATTTTTCTGTGCCTTAAGGGCATTACTAAGAATCAAGCCCTGCAAGAGGAGGAAAGAATTGAGTATGACAAATGAAATACCTCATTTTCAAATTCAAAGTCAATTTTTATACCTTTATGCTATTGTATGCTAGGCTGTCAGCAAGTTCATCCTTCGATAAAAGCGAAAGGCCGTCTTTCAGCTTCGGGAATCCCACGCTTTTACCTATCTCCCGACAAACGGATATTTCTTTGTTGTCCGGGAGACAGTATAAGAAATCATCTTCATTACTTCCATTAAAAACCAAGGCTCCTTTCAGATATTTTAACCTTCGAGCATAGTGCGTGGCTTCCAGAATTTCATCTTCGGATAATTTCTTCCCCGAAGCATGTCAAAAAATGTAGTCAATAGTTTCAATTGAAGCTTCGGGAACAGGAGTTTCAAGTGCAATATGTCCTGCTGATTTTTTTCGAGTGCGGCAGGCTTCGCTGCAGCAGATCCTAAGGGCTAAGCTTCGGCTTCAGCTGAAGCTTGCATAGTTTCAGTTTTTGCTTGCCCAGTTTTAGCTTCGGCTGGAGTTTTGGTAGCTTCAGCAGTTTTCTTTGTGGGAGCAGGGCTCAAGGCCTTTGTAGTCTCCAGCACAACATCTAGTACGCTGGCCATCCTCCTCCTCTTGGGAGTTACAGCAGAAGTTTTTTGTACCTTCGTAAAATCTACCTTTGTTGGTGGGCTCAGGATTTCAGGCATTTTCATTGTTTTTTTTCCACCTGTAGCTTTGCGGCCTTATCATCTTTAGCTTCGGCTGGCACCTTCGGCACTGCAGCTGGCTCTTCGGTGCTCTATGCAATCGGAGCAATTTGGGCTGCTTCGACAGCTGAAGAGGACCCTACGCCAAAGTCAGGGACCACAGCCGGTTCAATGTAACGCGGCCGGTGGGTTAGAACCTTCACCTTTTTGCTCTTCGGCGCAGGCTCAGTTGGGATGTTTGAAGCAGCAATCTTCCTCTTTTTCTCCTGTCCTCGCAGTGGGTAGCGATAATCAGGGTACATAAAGCCGATCACATCAAAAACTCTATTCAATCTTTTCTTTCCCCGACCCCCGAAGGCTGCGGACAGAGCATTATCTTCGGCCTTGCTGTATGTCCCAAGTAGTTCGTTGTTGATAGCCTCAATGCTTTTTAACCAATCATCATTTGGCTCATCAAACCGGTCTCTGAACCTGAAAGTATATATTAGTCGAATCAACCCACCTTCAGTTGATTCAGCAGTAGTTTCCTTCGGCATATCCCAGATTTCCACAAGCAGCCATACTCTGTATGCTATGTGCTCTTGAACAATATCCCTTGTGCCAATGAAGGAGCAGACCTTGCTAAAAGCCTTCTGGCAAGCTTCGCCATTTTGATCGATTATCACCTTCGGCCTCCGAAGGCTGAAGCGAGACTAGATAGGACGTTGAATAATTTCCTTAATATCTTCCCTTTCAATTAAATCATTCTTAACATAAAACCACTCTTCCATCTAGGCTCCAGGCCATCTCTTTTGGAATGTGGGAACTGGATGGCTGGCATTGGATCGAGCAACGAATCCGTAACAACCAAAGTTGTTGTGATACTGCTCCTTTCTGGTGGCCTTCGTCTCGTATAGGAGCTCGTGCATGTTGCAAAAACTTTTTGCACTGGGTTCCAACCCTTGGCTTCTCACAGCCCAGACAAACAAACCCATCCTGATTATAGCTTCAGGCATAAGTTGATGAAGAAAAATTTGAAATGTCTTCAGTACTTCAACCAAGAACCTGCTCAATGGAAACCGAAGCCCTACTTTCAAAAAGCTTCGGTAGATAACCACCTCATTCACTTCAGGAGCAGGAGCAGTGCTATCCCCTCCAACCCTCACAATATTCATGTCACGAAAGTATCTTCCTCTCATAGCATCAACGTGACTCTGTTTAATTGTTGATTTTCCGAAGACTGTATGGCTTGGCCGCCAAGGCCGATCTTCAGAATCTTTGTCTCCACTTTCCACATCATAGTTATTGTTGTCACCAGTATCTTCAGATAAACCTTCCAGTATCTCTTTAGCAATCTTCTCGGTGTTTGTCTTTGCCATCGATTCAATAAATCCAGCAATATAAGGATCCACAGCCTTCTTCTCAAACAGCTTCGTCCCTTCAGTCAGCTTCGTCTCCGCAACAACCTTCTTTTCCTTGGTCATTTTTTCTCAGACATGGTGAAAACATGGCTTCAAACTGAAGCTCAAGAAGCTTGAAAATCTAACGAGAACTAGTAAGCAAGAGCTAAAAGCTTGAGAAAAATAATGCAAATGGCAGAAATAGTGTACCAAATGATGCCGGTGTGAGTTCATATTTATACGCCCAACACGCTACAACTTGGAGGGCCCCGTCTGTCATTGATTGATTGCTATTCTAGCAAAGGGAAGGTGTTTTTTCGGACCTTCGGCTTAAGGCCTTTGTTCACGTCGCAGTCTGAATTCGTTATTATAACAAATTAATACCGCGAGGGGCTACTGTTGGGGGCCTTCGTCTTCCGAAGGTCCTCAAAAACATGATTAACAACGTTTCCCAAGCATAATATATGTGCAGGAACCTTCGGACTCGGGATGAAGTTGTACACAATATGGAAAGCAGGATCGGAACGAAGGTTGAACCAGCGTCGAAGCTGCGCGCAAGAAGGCTTCGGCTCAGTAGCAGAAAGAGGAACCGACTTAAGGAGGAAAAGGCCATCAAGTCCTCGACAGATTGTTATTAAGTCAACAATAGATATAAAGGGCATGAATGTAATTTTACGCAGGTTGCGTCCTGTGCCTATAAATAGATGAATAGTACCCCCGTACTGTTCACGCTAACTTGTATTCGCTGGTGCGTCACGCTTGGACTTTTACCTTCTGTCAAGCCGAAGGTACAAATGTAATTTAATATTGTTTCTGTTTATCCATAATAATATGAAGAAAAGATAGTAAATAATATCATATAATTATTCATGTTGTCTCTTATGTTTCATATGCTTCTTCTTTCATTAACACATGCTCGGATTAATCTTTTTTGGTTAGACTGTTTGGTGCATGTAACTTAATATGGTATCAGAGTCAGAATATTTTTGCTTAGCTATTTGGTGCATTTGTTAGCAGAAACGACAGAAAAAATGAAGTAGATCAACCAACAAATCACAGAGCATGACACACATATTTACGTGGAAAATCCTTCAATGCGAAAGGAAAAACCACGAGCACCAGCCTAATGAAACATTCACTATATGTAGAGTGTTTACATAACGTCGTCCGTAGACGGTGGCTTACAAGAAGAGTAAATAAAGACAAAACTTTATCGGTGATATGATATCCGATAAACCCGATTTTCCTGTTTATCGGTGAGCTCTGACATTTTTTTTCTCTATCATCCGAAATTTTCAATTTTTTTTAATTAGCACTATCATATGTTCAAATTAGAAGTCATTTGGTCTATATGTCTTCTCTCTTTCTTCTAGGACACTAAAACCCTAAATTTACTTGATTGATTAGTCTGTGTTGTTTTCATTTGTTAAATGTCTAATATAATCTACATGACATTTAAACAAACTGAGTCATTTTCTTCAAATTTGTACCGAAAAATTTTTCCATAAAATTCCAATAACTCCGATAATCATGTTTATCGCTAATCTCCGATATTGTTTCCCTATCTATAAAATGAACCCTCACGACGCACAGCAAACCCTAATTAGGGTGGTCCAAGCCTCCCGGCGACGAGCCTCCGCTCGCTCGCCAACACGGCCTCTATATGCAGAATTTAGATCACAAACTAAACAACATTCAATTTAATATAGTATCAAAGATGAGAGGTCACAAGTTTAAATCTTAACTAGTACAATTAAAATAAAATAATTGTTGCTCGTTCATATTTCACAAGTGTTTTCCGTTAGCCGTTGTCTAGGGCCCACCCCTTATAACACCTACACGATCATTTCCGTGCCTCCACTAGCAAAGGCCTCACCACCGCCTTTATGTTGCAGTACTGCATCAGCGTAACAATCGCTAGCACCGCCCATGCCCCATGTGCCCAGCTCATTATCGCCATCGTCGTCGACCATCTCCGCCACCGTCGAAAGAGAGACAAGTGGTGTTCTTTTTATAGATTTTTTTAACTTCCAAAAAGAATGGCGCGCGACGGACCAAGTCCATTCTTCAGTGTATACTAGGTGTATGCCCGTACGTTGTTACGGCGCCAACATGTTATGATAAAATACATTAATATACAGAAACATTAATCATCATTCCACCTATATGCTCCCTAATGAACAAACTGATCAAACTGATGTCAAGAAAACAAGAAGGATGAAAAACAAAATCATCAACCATCTTGCTCATATAAGGGAGTAGCACTTTTCCTATCAGTATCCCACCTTGTAAAATTCAATGTTGTTCTAAAAAAAGTATATTCAAGAAACAATTGAGGGAACTCCATCATAAGTTGATGAAATAGGACATTTTTTGTGGCACATTGACATATAGTCAAAGTAAAAGCAGGAAAATGTTGCACAATCGCAAACTCCAAGAAAATATATTTTCAATGCAAAAAACATATGCATAAAGTCTCGTGTCCGTGCCTTACAACAGCACACGAACTATTTAATAAAATGTTAGTGCACAATAGTATATACATAATAAGACCAAAAAATAGGTGCCACAAGCACCAAACTGGAACATTTGGTACAAAAAAACAACATAGATAGTAATCCTCCTCTTTTGGTCTTCTTCTTGGATTTATTGGGATATTTGTAGAGTACTTGAGCTAGAACCAACTTAATCACGTGTAGAACTTTGTAAAACATTATGCTAGCCAAGTTCCTATTCCTTTTGCCACATATTCTTATTGCTTAGTGGCAGTCAGCATAATTTGCCAAAGCCCTAATCAATTCCTTATTTCTTCGTCTTTCCCAATAAAATAAGTGACAATTATTTTGGTTGCTTAATCACGAAGACACTAATTTGTGATATCTAACAAGTGAACAAAACATGTGTTGATAATTACGAATATGGTCACATAACTGCATTCATTCTAAAAACTGTTGAAGCCAACAACAAACACTACAAAAATAAACCATTTGCAAGCAGAATAATAATGACAGGAACAAATCAATGAAACTGAAGGGCCAGAAGATATTGAAAAGACAAAATTTGTCCCAATAAAATTCAAAGTAGAGGGACCCGATAAATCCAAGGAAAGGTTGCAGACAGTAGATCTACTCTCAATTTCATTCGTTTCTGATAAACACATCATGGATGTTACTGATAGTAGACCTACTGGAAAGGTAAACAAGATAGTGATACTTAATAAGGTAAACGCGCTTCACCAGCAGCGGCAACGGTCACATCATTCCAACCCACAGGGTCCACGTTGGCACCCACCACCACCTCACGGTCCGCCACGTCACCGCCTCTTGTACCACTCGCCTGCCTCCTCTCGCATTCCCACGCGCTGCCCCACCGCCACTGCCTCCCTCACCCCAACGACCATTAGCTGTGACATGAGGAGGACGTCAAAGCAGAGGCAGTGGACGAGGTGGGTGCCGTGCTGGGCGTGCGCGCGGTTGACGTTGGCTCTGGTCCCCGGAGTGTGCACCACTTGGGGCATGATCTAGCCCAAGCACGAAACAAAAGCACACGAGATCAACAATCGCCATTCGCAGAGCACCACCAGAGAAAAAAGGCAGAGAAAAATGAAGTCGTAGGCGTTTAGTTACACACTTACAATACAATTATTAGAGGGACCATGAACAGATCAGTATGGTCACTTCGCTCACCAAAAATATTTTGCAAGGCAGTATAAAAACCATGAATTAAAGCACAGTAGAAGCAAGATGTGACCAAGCATGGTACAACCAAATCTAGAAAAGCAATAATATTTGCATCGGATAGAATACACATTTGAGCATACATCAGTTTACAAGGATGTCATAAAATCCAGAGATGCCACAGCAATTCGCAAGATTCAATTCGAAACAATTGCAATATGGCTAAAGCAGACATTGATGGGCTCAATCAAAGCATGCATACTCCAAAATCAAAACACAATGAGCCACTATCGCTGTGTAATACCACATTCCATGGCTCTGTGCCAACAGGAGTAGCCATCTGGTATCCAACTTATCAGTCGACGAAAGCAGGGAACAAGTTCCCTAAAATAATTGCAGGGAACAAATGTCTGAGCAACCAAAAGAGGTGTGGTTCTGGAAATAGGATCCAGTGCTCAATCTATCGACCTACGAAAGCATGATGAAAAAAATGAAACATGGATAAGCACTGCTAAACTGTCAGAGCGGGAATCACAGGATAGCAGGTCTGCTCGTAAGGATATCAAAACAAAACACTGAACGCTGAAGACAACAGCGTCGAAGATACCAAACACCGAAGTGTGGAGCGGTGATTTTTATCTAGAATCACCATGACCTGGAACAGAGGTGCATTGCATCAATAAACGCAATGCTGTTTGTGGGGGACATGGGAAATGAACCAAAAGAATGGACCGAGATGGTGGAAATATGTTTCAAATGGCAGAAACACTCTCAGTGGAGTCCAGAACATGCACTAAGAACCAACTTCAGCATGCACTAAGAAGCCAAGAACTCTACCCAGCATTGCTTCGCTTAAAAAAGAGATGTAACCTTCGACCACCCCGCTATCCGTAGGGGCACCCGATCAATCCTCCATCTGACGAACTGATCGATTAGACCGCAGAAGGCAGGAGCTGCATTTCTTTGGCAACGTTTTCTTTGGAGACCTAAATTGGACAGCAAGTGAGCTGGTAACTTTTTTTTGAAAAAACCTAATAAGTTGGACCTTTTATCTGCATGATACAAATTGTAGAATACCATACCTTGGTGCTGCTGTCAATGGGTAAATGGACTTTGAATCCGAGGAGAAATTAACAGCATGAGGAAGATAAAGTTTCTATAAGGCTGGTTTGCACAGAAGTGTCAATTCTTGTGTGGAGTGCACTATGCGTATACAAAAAATACAAGACAACATCCACTCATCCACATTATGGTTCGCTATAGTAAAAGCATCAATGAGGTGTTTCTGCTAGGTTCGCAACGCAGAATTGGGATCAGTGATTGGAACTATTTCCTTGGTGTAAGGCCCCATTTGAACAATTGTTTAGTAAAATATCATCATCGTAGCACAATTACTTGCACAGAAACGTGAAACCAGACCCATGGCATTATTTCACTTATAGCTCTTATGCTAAATTGAATGTGACTGCAATAGACAGCACCGGTACGGCGGTACCAGCACATGACAACACAGGATTCAGATAAGGATCTCCTTAAGGCTTAAGCTAATGGCAAGAAGCCATTATTGCAAGGGACGAACATTAGAGAGTATTATACCTTCTCCTTGTCCTTCTTAGAGAAGAGTGTGGTCTGCCGGAAGAACTCTTGTTCCTGTGTGAACTCCCGCTGCACCTCCTCCTGGCGGCGCGCGTGATTGGCGTGGACCTGCTCGGCGATCCACTTGCGGCGCTGGTTCGGGTACGAGAGCGGGTGCCACGACTTCTGGTTGAGGTACGAGTGGCTCCACGCCGTCCCTGATTTCTCCTTAAGATCCACCTCCCCCGCTGCCATCTTCCGCCCAATTCCCCCGCCGCTCCCCATCACCTCCTCCTCCATCAAGAAGCCCACCAAACCAATTTTGATAGGAAGATGTGCCCGCTGCTCGCCTCTTTGGTTGGCATCGTGGGCTTGGTGTCCTCATCTCCGAGGATGGCCAGCACGACGCTATCACGGGTCGGGGCCGGTAATGTGGAATACACGCCCCCATGACAGCGCTTCTTGGGGCGGCGCTTCCCCACGGCTTGGTGTCCTGCTGCTGTCGGTTGTAGTGGTGGGGACGCGAGGAGGACGGGGCAGGGCTGGGACAGTGCGACGGGCATGGAGCGGGGCGTCGAGGACGGGGATATGGCAGAAATCGCGGTGCCACGCGTTGGTGTGGGACAGAGGGCATCGCGCGCTGGGGGCAGAGGCAGAATTGCGGCTTGCGTTCGTGGCGATCGCGGGCTGTGCGAGCGGATCACGCGCACGTAGGGAGGCGCCGTTGCTGGCGTAGGGAGCGCCATGGCTACGAATCCCGCTGTAGTGGCACCGCGTGATCCGCGGGGTAGGGGAATCGGTGGCGCGTGGTAGGGGAATCGGTGGGCGTGGGCGAGCGTGCGCGTGATCCGCGGGGCAAAGTGATTTGCGGCCGGGCGCGTGCCGGATCCGCGGGAGGCAGGGGATCGGGAGCTGCATGGCGGCTGGATTCGCGGTGGGAATCGAGGCGGGGTGGGGGTGGACGGCTGGGCGCGCGCGGGTCGGGAGATAGGGGATGGCGGGGGCAGTCTACATTGTACCCTTAATAGTTAGTAGAGATTTTTTATTAGAGTGTTAGAATGCACTATACTAGATGTTAGTTAGTAAAAAATTAACAGTAAAATTAATCAGCTAACAAATATCTAGGTAACTATTAGCTATTTGTTTAAAATAGCTAATAGCTAAACTATTAGTTATACTATGTGAATACTAGGTGAGTGGTCGTGCGTTGCAACGGAACCATATAATTACACGATAACAATATATATTATAGATATGTGCTCGTGCGTTGCGACGGAAGTAAAAGATTTGTATGAAACATTGATACGGAACGACAAACATCACTATAATATGCAAAATATGTGTGAAAAACATTATCAATATCACATAATGTTCCCACTTAAAGATATCCTCCGCCCATCTAGAACGTTTCTTGCTGTAAGCAATCTTATATTTTTTTGAGGCCATGATAATCGCTTCCGCGAACCTCTTGTATGGCATGTGTTTACATCAATCTTGAGTCGGTGTAAAGTCGATAAAAGTCACATGCTTTTTAACATGATCTATTATGAAAAGGGTGTGACATCCATTGAATTTCCATGGCATAAGAACCTGTAAAATATCAGTCATTAGGATCCTACAACAGAAGTGTCCTTTATAAATACATTTGAAATGAACACATACTTACATATCTACAACCCGTGATATAATAATTCATTGATGGCCAACAATCGAGTGTTTTGGCTAACTTGTTTTGGCTAACTCTTCTGTTGTAGGATCTTGATGGTACTTTGGAAGTTTACCAAAACCAACCATTCTCTGGACAGTATATATACATGTTCACATGAGGATTAGATGTAGATACTATATATTAATACATTAATGATTGGAAACAAACTTACCCAATAACACATGTCCATATAATGCTTTCTATTATTTATGCTTTCTTCTTTCGGCCTACGTGACTCTTTATTGGCAAGCAGCCGAACAGCCATGTCAAAATATCATAGAATCTTATCTTGATTTATCGTTAATATGTTTTGCAGGTCTTTGACAGATATTTCTATCTTAAAAGGATTGAAACTTTGCACCCATGTTCTCCTGTAATGTAGCATGACGAAAGTCTATATCAAGAATCTAAGTAGTTGATATACATAAAATAAATAAATCAATGAGCACTTACTCTAGTGTTGTATCGTCTTCTATTTCCATGATATAATCACATAAAACATCTATTGAATCGACTTTGGTCACTGGCATGTCCTTTGTGGAAAGACCAACCATTAAAAAGTCATTAGTGCACCCATCGGTAGAGACTTTTATAGGAGCTCTTTTATCCCAATCATCAACAAACCACCTTTGCAAGTCTGCTTGAGTAATAGGGCCTTCCTCATCTTCATACACTACTTCGCAATCATCAAGCACGTGGGGTAGTTTCCTCTTATTAGAATCTGTTGGGTTTTCTAATATCTCAACATCAGATGGGCTTCCAGAGTCAACTTCTTTTTCATTTTTGTATAACAGACACCCCTTCTCTTATTCAGGTCTGAAGATAGTAATATAGCAGCCATTTTTTTCCTAAAGTGTGACATGTCATCCTACAAATAAGAAACAATTATTTAGCATTATATATGTAACACTGACTGTAGATGTGCATATATGTCATAGTAGTAATAATATACCTGGGTAAAACTGTCAGACAGTTCATCCCCTGTCCAGTATTCGATATAGTTCAAAAGAAAGAGGCCACATGAAGAGCTACAATATACATTAATATCAACATAAATATTAGTATGAATGAAGAAATAGGTAAAGAAGATTTTAGGGCGTACCTATCTGTCTACTTTGCATATCCCATGTCTATTTCTCTGAGCGGCCAAGAAGCAACTTGGAGGTCTCGCCACCTGTGGTCTTTTAACTCCTTACATTGAGATATCGTATCAATTTGTCTTTGTAGTCCTTTAATCTTTATATATTGTAAAACAAAATTAGAGATTGGGATAAGTTAATATTGAATTCATAATTGTTTAGTTTGTGCATACTCACAGAGTCAGTGAGGTCTTTGCGGTCTTGTGAAGTACCAAGTGAATCGAGCACTTGTATCTCCATATTTCTTGTCTGGATAACGGCAAGATACCAGTGCGTCTCTCGAATGTTTATCGGAATAAACACCTACAAAATAGTTATAAATACTTGCATAAGAATAAATTACATATAAACACTAACTGTTCAAATTGCAAACTCATATGTACAATGTCATGGTCTAGGTAAAGTAACACCCTTCGTTCAACGCTACATATTTGTGTCATGTCTTTAATTGGATATAGCTCCTCTATTTTAATTTCAACATCACTATCTCGCTTTAGGAAATTGAACTAGAAAGCATTTTTTTATGTGAAAGCGACCTCCAGATCGGCACTTTAGATGCTTTTGAGATTTTATCAAATTTATGTAACAGTCTATAACCTGCAAGTGTGTAAGTTGTGGTTAAAAATACTAGGATGAGTAAAAAAAACTTATACATAACAACGTCGCCAAATATAAAAACTAAGCATGGATTACCTCGTCACCTAAATATGCGTTCAGCTGAAATAAACACTCCATCCACTTCCTTTCAACAAAGGCATCATCAATAAGCACGACTTCTACCCTTGGTTCACAAGGGATTTCCTTAATAAAATCGATGAGGGCAAGATCACCTTGCGTGCAAATATAGTCTAGGAGCAACCAGTCATAAGATAAAACTAAAATTAGTTATTACAAAAAATACAAATTGATCCATACAGAACTATGAAAATTATAATACCTTCTCGAACTATTGCGGTTACCACCGATTTTTTTGGCTTGTTATGAGACAAGCCTACAAATAGAGATTCCATTCTCGCGGGACAAAAACCTACATTCATAAGGTATAATATAGGTCAGTGCCAGTGCTTCGCCATGCATAACAAATTGTTAGATGCATAAAAATTAATATTGCTAATTTCACAAATGATCCAAAACTCAATAATACTTTAAGACAGTATGCATGCAGTAAGAAGGTTGATGACTATAAAAAATTGTGCGGCTCTAATAAAAATAATTGTAGCATGCAAACATGACTTGATAATACACCAGACCAATCAAACAGAAGACGAACATCATCCTATTAGTTTGTTAGCTGAACATGCAACTCTTACCATGGGTCTAGTTTGTTAGGACCTCCTTGTAGACGATGTTCTTGGTATATGTCCCACAATCTATGGTGGGGTTTTTCTTTACACCCTTCCTTGACTTTTTCCTCCCATCGACGGCTGGGATGACAAGAATCTTTATGTTCGATCGGGCTGTAGCTCTAGATAGAGCAGCATATAGTTGGCCATGAGAGAACACTGGTTCAGGCAAGTATACACCAACATTGGGAATAGTCTGACCCTGTGCTTTATTAACCATCATTGCAAAGCTAAGCCGTACAGGAAACTGCTTTCTTTTGAACTGGAAAGGGAACATCTCTTCATCGGAGGGACACAGCGGTATACGCGGTAGGAAAATCTGTTTTCCAACGTGTTGACCCAGTACAATCTCTACATCAATGCTATTTCTTTGGAAGCCACGAACAACCAGCCTGGTGCCATTGTAAAGTCCATTTGCAGGGTCTATATTCCAGAGCAATATAACAGGACATCCAATCTTGAGCTTCAAAACATGAGGTGGCAGCCCATTAGGCGTCAATGTGTTTAGGAACTCAGGTGGGTAGTAGTTATGGGGATCATCCATGGCGCTATCGAAACTATGGTACACCATATGCTCCCCTTGAAAATGATCAATCATCTTAACATTTATCATATCCACCCAGTCGTTCCGTGTTGACAGTATCGCCCTTGAAGTGATGTAGGTGGAATCCGACAAATTTTCGTTGATATTTGGGAAAGCGAAGTCTATTAGGTTGTCAAGATCGCTGTCACTCCCACTGTAAGGCACACACACATCGTCTGGAAGACGAATGTCGCCGTCACTATTTGTGTCCTCGGTTCCACCGCCTACGCGTAGCAAAAACTCCGCAAACCAAGGGTCGTTTTTTGCTCTCATGTTGCTAACAATCTTTAAGTGGGACATGGACTCCCATAGGTAAGACATCCGTAGCGAAGACGCGACCACTTGAGCCCTTGACCCTTTACGAACAACAGGCAAGACCTGTCTGAAATCTCCACCGAAGACAATGGTTTTACCACCAAATGGCAGTGCGGGGCGACCCATTATATCGCGCATGCTATTGTCTAGTGCCTCCACAGCTTGTCTCTTAGTCATAGAAGCCTCGTCCCAGATAATGAGAGATCCTTTCCGTAGCAACTCTGTTGTTCCACTCTGCTTCGTGAAGCTACATACAGCGCCATCGTCAATAGTGAGTGGTATCTTGAAGCATGAATGGGCGGTTCTTCCTCCATGCATTATGGAAGCCACAACACCAGATGTAGTTGTTGCCACTGCAATCTTGCCCTGGTTGCGTAGCGTCGCGAGCAGCACTATGTATAGATAAGTCTTCCCGGTGCCACTAGGTCCATCCACAAAGAACAATCCGCCCTGATCGGTGTCAACGACAGACATAATCTTATCATAGGCGGCCCTCTGTTCCTCATTAAGAGAGTCTTTAAGAGCCACATATCCTACTGTCGGTTCGATACTTTCCTCCTCGTAAACCTCCCTAGCAGTACCAATAGCATCGTCATACACGTCGATGATAGGAGGTAGAGGGAATGTCTTTATGTCCTTTCCCATTGACTGCAGCATGTTCCTAATGTCCTCAGACATAGAATCTTTGTGTTTCTGCCAGAGTATATCCACATCGCTTGGCTCACAGTACACCAGTATTGTGGCAAAAAGCTGTCGTAGCGACGATGGCATCTAGAAAAGAGCACGTTCAGTGAGACACTCATCCAGTGTGTTGTCCGACTCAAGCAGTCCCCTTCTCTCTGCTGCCTCACAAAAAGTCAGTAGGGTAACACCATTAACTGTCCTTAGATCCACATAGGAGGCGGCGCCAGTCACGTGGTTTAGGAGAACACGAAGATAGTAGCGCTCCCCCTCGGCCGGATGAGCAGAGACTATTCTACCGACTTGTCCACCTGTATCTCGTTTCCTCCGTTGCCATACTTTGCCCTTACCACTCTGCCAAGTGTACCACTCAAGGAAATCATGATATAGGATGCCACGAGCCTCATCGTGTAGCCTATTCGCCTCAAAATATGATGTGAGCATCGACCTATCAACACCTGGACGGTTGATGACTCGCTTGACCATTTGCCGCTCGTGAAATGCCACCATGTGCATGTTTGGAAGATGGAGTTGCAGCTACATCATAGGTGGAGATATCTGACTAAGCTCAAAGCCATATATCCTCCACAAGGCTTCCGGAGGAGTCACCCACCTTGCATCTCTATACTGCTTGATCTCATCAACATCATCATCTGCCTTGCTCGCATCTCTCATAACAATAGACGCACGATCATGGCCTTTGTATATGTACTTGAATAGGTATTTAACAGCCGTGATGCTCCCACATGCCTCGACATTGATGTGACAGTTGAAGAGATGAAGGAGGTATGGGTTATAAGGGACAACCCATCTATTGTCCAGTTCGCACCCTCAGACCTTTTCTTTACAGTCATCGTCACGACGTCTGTAAATAGGGTACGAATCCTTCCCTTGCAAGGTTGTGTCACTGAAAGGCCGAGGGTTTGCACGATTTACGACCCTTAGTGCATGGGTAGTTAGGGTTTAGCGACCCACATGGGCCATGCATCATATGCTTGATAACCGTCTTTCGTAGTTCAGGGTAATTGTTGCTTGGGATCTCGGTTGAGATCAAAAGGTCGTACTGCTTGGAATTCCGACAGCATAACGGCAGGAAAAAGATTATTTGGACGAACAAACGGACGAACGATTGAACGATCGGACGAACGAACCATGAACGATCGGACGAACGATCGAACGATCGGACGAACGAACGAACAAACTAAGAACAGGGGGGCGAACGATCGAAGAACGACCGAACGATCCTTGTGCTAGTGTGTGCTTGTGTGGGAGGTGGAGTGGGAGTGTGGGTGTGGGGGGGGGGGGGAGGGAGTTGCCATGAAATGGCTTGGGGTGGGATGAGAGGAGGCCCTTGCCCCTCTATTTATAGCCATGGTGGGGGGATTAGGGGGAGGGATGAGAAGATTAGTGGGAGGATGAGAGGATTAGTGGGAGATTAGCATGGATTTGTCTTATATGAGTGTAATTAGCTTGTAGAGCTCACCGTATGACACCGGAGGCATACGTATACGTATGAGCATGAGGAAAGTTATGGAGAAAATATTTGTAGGGACTTAAAAAATGATTCTGAAGGTATTTCTCAGGAAGAAAAATACTTGGAGATATATCGGTGGAATATTTGAGCAGTATTTCTGAAAGAGTTTGAGGGTGATCACTGGGGGAATATTTGTAGGATATTTTGAGGAGGATTTTAGAGAGAATATAGACCACTATAATTTTATTTGTTGATATCAACTTGCAAACAAACATTTTGAAATGAAATTTGAAATTCATTTTGAATTTAGAGCGAGTTTGAGAAAATTTCAAGATTTGAATTTTTGGGATGCTACAAATCTACCCCACTTAAAATGAATCTCGTCCTCGAGATTCGGCTTAGAAGGGTTATGGGTATAGCTTTACTTCAGCTACATATCTTCACTTTGCAGACTCTTCGACAAGATCTGGCTTTGAGGAGCATCTGGTTGCCAATTGCAAACGCTGATTCTGGCTACTCAAGATCATCTTCAGGCTTCTAGCTTTCACTTGGCAGCTAGCTTATTGAGGGAGCATCGATGCCAACACACAAACCTTTCTCTTGCGAACTTCCACATGGATTTCTTCCTTGATTGGTCTTCTGGTGCTTCATCAACGGAACTTGGGTAACCACTTCTCATCCAGAAACTTATATGCTTTGATGATCTGGTCTTCCACAAGCTTGCTACAGGCTTTCTTCTTTTTCTCCATAGCAGGAACCTTACTGGAATACTACCCCACTTAAAAAATGAGGGTAGAACTCTTGAATTTTGGGGATTTGAACTCCTTGAAGTACTTCATAACAAGGGTGTTACGGGGCCTTCTTCTGATGTTGCTGCTTGAGCAGGCTGGGGAGAAATGACTGACACAGTGTTGATTCTGGGAGAACCTTCTTCTCATCTTCTCTTCACTATCTTCTTTTCACTGACCCTTTCTTTCTCTTTTCTCTTCCCACTGGAGGATTCTATCAAAGAGTATTACCATCATACAGAGGAGGAAACCGAAGATGTTGAACCATGTACAACAATCTTCAACCCAAGAATCACCAAGCATTGTGATCTTAGGAGCGAGGGAGTGGAAAATGGAGTTGCTTGCAATTTGGCAGAGGAGATTTTATCAGGTGTGTGCTTTGCTTGGGATGGGAATTGAGGGAGTTGGTGTGGGGGTTTTATAGGAGAGCGGTATGCGAGGTGGTGCTCGGGTGCAGAGTGGCGGTGATGGAGCAGGTGACACGAGGCAGTAGGTGCGACAAGGGATGGGGAACGGTGTTGCCGGCGATGATGGCGGTGGTGGGTGCGCTACAAAGGGGGGGTGTGGGCGGTGGTAGTGTGCATGGAGGCGGGCACGTATGCGGGGGGCATGGGTGAGTGGTGGGGTCAATGACCCTGATGTTTGTGGTCTCTGGTTCCAAGAATCTTTGCCTCTCTGTATGGTAATAACTCCTTCTGTCCTCTTTTCCTGTTTACTTTGACTCAGGGACAGTGCTTTGATTCTCACGGTCGGTCCTTTTGACTGAGCGACTGGACTGGTTTCTTCTGTAGCTTATTCTAGGCTTCAAGGGTAAGCTTCTCGGTATCTTCTTCGGTAAGGTGCTTTTCTCTTGAGATGGGTTAAGATGAGAATGGAAGCATAAGGTGAGGATTAGCTCTAATTTGTGATCTATGTTTTGAGAAAACCTCTCTTAAAAAGAAAGAAAACACACAAGCTCAGCAATGATAAGCACAAACAAATCAAATGTTTTGAATAAGGAAAGAATAGAGTTTTTCAAAGCACAGACTACTCAGATTTGGGGGCTAAGCATAACTACTATTGCTTGGCTCCTGAATTGAGAACTATGCTAAATGCAACTTATGAGCACTAACATTAAAGCATCACATATGCACTCAAAAGGGAAGAAAACATCAAGCGAAATTCATTTTGAAATGCCCTAGGGGGCCACACAATTAGAGTTTTTCAAAACACGAGACTACATGATTACTCTCATACATGCAGGGCTCTAGCCAAAGTGAAGAAAAACTTCACTACCCAATGCATGCAGAGGACTGGGCATAACTAACTTCAGATCTGGCAGCTTCTCTTCTAGTGAGGCTAGCACGCAACTTCAATCTGAGACATATCCTGGATGGGTCAAGAGGGAGCTGATGTTGATGACTTCTTCTGGCGGCGACTGAGATGGCAAGACAGGGACGAACTCTTCTTCAAGCGGGACTGGCTCTTGTAGCTCCTCAGAGGGCGGCGGTGCTGGCGGGGTGCTTGCAGCTTCTTCTTTGATCTCACGGGACGGTGCTGGAATCTTCTTCATGGTGAGGGGCTCAAACAACTCTGGCAGGGGATCTTGGGAGGATTCGGGGTGCTCTTGCTTATCCATAGCCTGAGGGAAGACTGGAATTCCTTCCAAGACTATGGCTCCTTCTGGGAGTTCCCAAGCCTTCTTCTCTCCTCTGGTAGAGACCGGGTGACCTTCAAGAATCTGGGGATCTTTAGCTCTCCTGGGTTGAACTAGGTTGTATGAGGCGGGCTCTTGGATCCGTAGGGCTCTATGTTAGTTATGGGTTACCAAGTAGGCCTCCATCAACTTCTGGACGTGCTCATCCTTGGCTTGCTTCAGGGCTTCAACATCAATGACTTCACGACTTTCCAAGGCAGCTACACAGGCTTGAGCTATGGTGAGATCCACATGGAGCTTACGGTTGCGCTTCTCTGCATCTTCTGCTCGGGCAATCATCTGACGGGGGTGCCGAGCCAAGAAATCATATTGTGCATCCAGGGTGAGTAGGTAGGCAGTGAGGTACACGACTGAGGGGTCGTCCTCAAGCAGCTGCTGCCCTTCCAATGCACGCATCCTGGCCATCTAGACTGGACGATCTCTCTGAAAGGGCGGAAAGAATCTGAGTGGGGTGTCGGCCACTTCTTCTTCATAGATCTGACACAGGGCCCTCAATGCCTTGCGAGCGACGACTTGGCAGGTGTCTTTGAATCTGTGCCCAGCAGCAGTGACACTCCATTCCACATGGTGCGGACTGGATCCAATGTATACAGTCACGACACACTTCTCTGTGCCATGCTCGACGAATTCATGACCATCATACTCTGGCTGACTCCTGATTCTGAGGCGAACTGTGCATGCTCTCAGCAACTTGGGGAAACCATCTTCATTCTGGCAAAAGCTGGTTTGGCAGCGAACCTCCATCTAACTTCTGAGAGAAGGAAAGGGGGAAACCATTTTTGAAATGAAGGGATAAGAGCAAGAATTTTTTTAAGAAAATAGTTTGGACTCAAAAACTTTTGGATCAGGCTAAGGGTTACGTCCTGCGGCCAACCTAACAGCTTTGATACCACCTGAAGCGCCCCAATCCTCTGGGACTCAAATGTGATACAATTACTAGTCCCAGGAGGCTAGTAAACACATTTATACATCAGATGATTTCAGATCTGCTTAAATGATACAAACCTATAAAGGTGGCGAACAACTTTAAGAGTTGGTCCACAACTCGGGACATATCATCAGAGTGAGGCTGAAGCAGCCCGATATACGCAGCGAAGCAATTCAGCGGTCCAACAGCCACATGCAAGGTTGGGAACAGTCGTAACTCTTACCCGATCTCCTTTTTCTGAAAAACAACAAATAAGCAAGGGTGAGTACAAACGTACTCAGCAGCCCACCTTCACCCGCGGAATGGGGAAATCAGATATAATGCATGGAATATGTGGAGCTCAGGATATTTGCAGGAACAACAATATTTTATGCAGGGTTGTTTTGAAAAAAACATTTTGTATTTTGCAAAGCGCATCCTCTCCAAAAGGAGCAGGAAGTTTTTTAGTATAGAACAAAATCCCCTGGACTAAACCATCCAGGTATCTTAGCAGTCTCCCACTAGTTTTCATTTTCAAAAACAGCTACTGGACTTCCCGTCCACCATAGCTCACGGCTCAACCGCCGGACCTTTTAAAAAACCATTTTTCTCAAATGCACCCTTTTTTGAAAACAAAACATTAATTGCCATACCATACCAGACTCGTCCATTCCTGTGGACACGGACTATTCGAATAGGTTTTCAAACTCTGCGCAGAGGTGTACACTTTACCCACTAGTCCGGCTCTACGATCTCATAGCTAGTGAGACCCGAATCCGAATCTCTTTCTTTCTCCGCACGTCCTAACCTTATTGGTTATACCGGAAGGAGTTAGGCCACCGCCATGTCCAAACCGGACAAAACATTCCCCCTCCTTATCCTCCCGGAGCTCCCCAGCTTTCATAACCCTAGGGTTGGACCGTACGAGTTCAGATTGAGTGACTGCCCACACAGTCTCGAGTGGTTGTACTTATCATGAGTACAGGTAGTGAAGGATGACAAACCGGTCCTTATATGAGGGGACAATCCTTCTGCTCACGCCTAAACCAGCTGAGCCATCACCTTAGGCCCTCCCCTAAACCAGGGAGTCCCTGGTCATCCCTACTCAAAGGTGATAAGGGTGAAAACCCTTCATCATACACATTTTGAAAAGCATTTTCTTTTGAAAACTCACACCTTTCCTCAAATCATTTGTAACAAATATATCAGGGATTGATTGCGGCAAGCGGCTGTGTGGCCATAATAACTTGTCTCAAAATCATATCATGCATAAAATAACAGGCTGAGGGTTGTGGTTGAAAAACATAGGTAATTTATGCATCAAAGGGATCCAGTGAGCTTGCCGTGCTTATCCGGCAAAGGGGAAGAGGAGCTCGCGGAACTGGCTTCTAGCTCCACTGCCTGGCGTAGACTTGCAGATCTAGCCTCCACGAGATGGCACGAACGCTCCGATAACTATGCAACATGAACAAACAAACATACAAACCAACAAGTACACCAACAAATATTTAGTATAGTGGTCAGAATAGCGATATATGGATGGGTAGAGTCTTGAGTAGAATCTCTGTCATGTGGTGTTGAGATACTACTAGTGGTGGAGCGGAGGTGCTTACCAGGAGGGTGGACTGGAGGCAAAGCGATACTATGTGTGTAGCCGATAGAGCGGAGTAACTGAGTGGGTGGGGTGTTTGCCTTGGCTGAGGGTGTTGAGTGTGTGGAGTGGGAGAGGGTAGCTGGGTGTATTTATAGCTGGGTGTATGTGGTGTAGCACAGTGAAGTTCACTGTTGGTGAGAATAGTGACAAATGAATCGTCTGACTTAATATGAACAAGAGAGTTATAGGTAGAATATGGGACAAGAGTATTTTGGGAGTTTTCTGGAATATGAACCATGCTTAAGGGATGACATGGTTGGATAGGGAATAGTTTGACAAGAATTTTAGAAACAAGAATGACTGAAATCTGAGTTTGGATGGAGGAGTTTTGGATTTTATAATCATAGGGAGAAAAAGAAAAGGAAAGGAATATTCTTGGAATATTCTAGAATTTGAATATTTAGAGATATTTGGAAAATCAAAAATACAAATGTATTTTTGAGCGGGGTGCGGGGAATTATTTTTGGGCTTTTCTTGGGCAGAGGTTTATGTTGGTGGAAACTGTTCCTACCTACTGTGTCACATCATACAGCAGTGAGGCGGGACCCAAATAACTGGAATGTTGTGGTATTCTGGTCCGAGTGGGCTGTGGTATCTTGGGCCAGGTTTTATAGGATTGAAGACGTATCCATACAAACATGGTTTGCCTTTCTTTTTGGAAGTCTGGCTTGAAAGAATCCCAAAGTTAAGCGTGCTCAACTTGGAGAAATCTAAGATGGGTGACCAGATGGGAAGTTCCCTACTGGAATGAAAATCACAGTCACCGGAGTTCGTATGACTGGAATATGGGTCTGGCTGATCTTAGGTGGACTGGACAACATGATGGATGAGTAGTTGAAATTTGGGGTGATCGGATTAGCGATGAATAGTAACAATGAATAGTAACGGTGAATAGTGATGGTGAATAGTTCGTATGAACGAACGATGAACGGTGAATAGTGACGATGAATATGAACTATGAACGAACGATGAACGATCGAATGATCGAACGAACGAATGATCGGAATTTCGGCAGCATAACGGCAGGAAAAAGATTATTTGGACGAACGGACGAACGATCGAACGATTGTACGAACAAACCATGAACGATCGGACGAACGATCAAACGATCGTACGAACGAACGATCGGAATTCCGACAGCATAACGGCAGGAAAAAGATTATTTGGACGAACGAACGGACGAACGATTGAACGATCGGACGAACAGACGAACGAACCATGAACGATCGGACGAACTATCGAATGATCGGACGAACGAACGAACAAACTAAGAACAGGGGGACGAATGATCGAAGAACGACCGAACGATCCTTGTGCTAGTGTGTGCTTGTGTGGGAGGTGGAGTGGGAGTGTGGGTGTGGGGGGAGAGGGAGTTGCCATGAAATGGCTTGGGGTGGGATGAGAGGAGGCCCTTGCCCCTCTATTTATAGCCATGGTGGGGGGATTAGGGGGAGGGATGAGAGGATTAGTGGGAGGATGAGAGGATTAGTGGGAGATTAGCATGGATTTGTCTTATATGAGTGTAATTAGCTTGTAGAGCTCACCGTATGACACCGGAGGCATATGTATACGTATGAGCATGAGGAAAGTTATGGAGAAAATATTTGTAGGGACTTAAAAAATGATTCTGAAGGTATTTCTCAGGAAGAAAAATACTTGGAGATATATCGGTGGAATATTTGAGCAGTATTTCTGAAAGAGTTTGAGGGTGATCACTGGGGGAATATTTGTAGGATATTTTGAGGAGGATTTTAGAGAGAATATAGACCACTATAATTTTATTTGTTGATATCAACTTGCAAACAAACATTTTGAAATGAAATTTGAAATTCATTTTGAATTTAGAGCGAGTTTGAGAAAATTTCAAGATTTGAATTTTTGGGATGCTACACTTTAACTCTTGTAGCTTCGCATGAAAGACACGCACTACAAGATCCAGACGATCTTGCGGTGTCTGCCCAAGGAGAAGCTCCCTCCTTATCTCATCCTAGTTAGGGTTACATGTCATGGTAAGAAATATGTCTGGTTTACCAAACTTTTGCACCAGAGCCATAGCATCCATAGACCGACGTCTCATGCACGAGGACCGCCAATAAACGACGTCGACAACACATTTCGCTTGCCAACCTTCTCTGCTCTAATATCTCCATCTAGCATGCTATCCACCAAGCCATGGTATAGGTCTGCCTTTAACCGATCCTGATTCCTACGTATGTAATCTAAACGAGAGCTCTCAATCTTTATGTACGTGTTGACCGCGAACTACTGAAAAAGCCGCTTTCCATGAAGTATTGGATTGAATACCCTGGGGCAAATCTGGAATTTGTAGCAGTAGTAGTTATGTACAGACACACATAAATGGCTAGGAGATTCTGCATACGCAAGGATTATAAAGTGAGTGATGCTGAAAAGATAGTTAATAATGCTCAAATTATAAAGAAACAACTAACCTGCATCTTCATCATTTGCATTACTTGCCCTATGTGTCGCACGGTATGCATCCGCTTCGTCCATGGATACTCCAACCTTTGGGATATTTGCATGCCATCCAAGTTCGCCTCTAGGGAAGAACAATGGATATGATAGTGCATCGTAGCATCCATGGTATGAGTGGATGCAGTGGCTTGAACTATCCTTCCTATGGAGCATAACACTCTTGCTGAACTGGCCTCGCCCTTCGCTCCCTTCGATCCAAACAACGGCCACCTCGGAAGTGAGAGGTGTGTTATATGTCTTCTGGTTTAGTGTCTGGTCTAGGTTCAACGCGATACGATAGTCATCAAGGTTATCAACGTGGCCCATGGTCCTAAGGTGCTCGAAGTATGGGTTTCCACGTAGTATGTCGACTATCTATCGAATAACCTCTTTGTCTTTCTGTTGATGCTCTTCGCGACACTTACGGTACCGATGCTCGAGAGTGGGATCATCATCATAAAAGTAAAGCTCAAGGTGTTTATGCTCTGCCCCACCCTCCCTACCAAATGACTTGATATTGTGGTACATCATGCCCTGTGCTCGGAACGTGTATATACAAGAATCCCTTACATTAGTTGTCATACTATCGAGGCAACAGTATAGGGAAGTGAAAGAAAAATGGCCATTAAAAAACCTAATGTTATCATGAAAGTGCCTAGCATCAGAGTCTGCACTATCCCACAACCTCTTGAGTTGGGGAGGGGTCTCCAGTGGGGCTAGCTCAACCTTCCTACCACGACAACAAAAACCAGGTGTCTAATACTCAAACTTCTTCGCGGTGCAATAACCGTAGTTGGGAACAGTCTTTGGCATATGTGTTTCTTCAGGGATATTGCTATACACCTTATCGTACGGGTCAGGAACATCAGTGGCAGTCGATTCATCTTGACTACCATCGATCTCTATATCCTCATCGGTATCCTCATCTAATATTTTTTTGGAAACAATGAGTAAGACATATGTATTTATATGAGCATTGGTATCATAAAAAGATTGAAATTAGTACATTGCCCAGCAAATATGTATCCCTCGTTCTCATCAGCATCGTCTTCAAATACGACACCATCATCGTCATCAACTGGAGGGTGAAAATACAAGCCACATAAAATACCTGGGCATTCAGGATAAAAGGGTGGGGAAAATATGTAACCTGAGTAAAGATTCTTAACGATTACCATTGGAAATGACCCTTGGCTTCGACTAGGTATGATCCACCCCACTTCCTTGTTCGGTCATACTTGCACTCTCATTTGTTGCCACGATAGCACCATGGCATTGAATCCTACATTGTACTGATGGAAACACACGTTTAGTCAGACTACACGCTATCGTCGTCATGCTACATCAATTTAAGATAGGATAGTAATCATTGTTTTCAAGTCATCCGATCAATCGAGATTGGTCACGATTAATCGTCCAAGTCGGACAGCCAAAATGACCGACAACTTGGCCGACTTGAAAAAATGATAGTAATTACCATTTTTGTTGATCTTTGCAGACATATGTGGTTGTGTCCAATCATCCCCTTCCTCAGCGTCACTAATAGTATCCTCAGTCACAGTAGCCATGTTCCTTGAAATGGATGCTTCAAATTGCCGGTTTCGATGGGCTAAGATAGCTTATCTTTCACCACGTGGCACATGTTTACGTCTTAGTGGTCTAGTAGACATACACAGTGAATCGGCATCCTCAGTCTGTGTTGAAGCTGGCAGGAACGAGTTACTGACGATATCAGGGATAACCCAATCGCAGGGGTTAACTGCGGATCCATCAGGTTCAATTGCATCTGTTGTAGGGTGTACAACCTCAGGGGTATATGTTGGGGACTCCATGGCAATGGACTCCTGACTCAATGTGTCAGCCAATAGTGCTCTACGTTTTCTTATGTACTCTATCTTTGACCCTTTCCGCTTTGGTGTATTATTATACAACCTAAGGCGTTCACGCCTAAACTCCCTCTCGGTGGGAGTTAAGTTTTTGTACCGCTCTCTAAAGTAGGCGGCCCTTTCCAAATTGTGGTTAGGCGTGTTACCAACAGTTTCATGCACACCGCCTGGAATAAGGCATGTATACGTTAAACCGCCTGAAATGAGCTGTTTTGCAAAATTAGTTGAGTGAACAGTCATGTACCTGGTGTTAGAAGGTCTCTCGTTGTGAAAACATCGTCTGCCTTGAATGTCTCATTCCTATGCAACCAATCGCTATCATCATCTTGATTCACATTTGGAACTGCCAAATCAACAATGGCAAAATGATTTTCATGGCTACAAATCTGTATTATAAAACAACGGGTGAAAAAATTGTGATAGGTATACCCGCAATACCTTGTGTTGCAAAGTTTGTGAAATCAATTGTGCTACAGCCATCTGAAAGACTAACTGTGAAACACAATGAAAACCAAAAATAAGATTAATAGACATTCACTAATCCACAAGAGGATCTATTAAAATAATTGTTACAATGATCATATACCTGAACCAAGATGGACATCTCCACTTATTTTAAAGTTAACCATCTCACATGTCTTCATATTAATGTCTTCTTTGTATATCACCCAAATACAAAAGAATACACGTCAACTTTGTATAAGGTACATGTAGGTATATAATAAAAATTAGGAATTTAACTTTTTCATCACCTCTAGATGTCTCTGGATGTATAGGAGGTCCTTTATTTCGTTGGCTTACTTCACGACGTTTTCTACTTTTCTCATTTTTTGTTCAACGGTCATCGTGGCATATCTTTCCCTTTCCCTTTGCCTCTTATGTTCCTTAGCATCGACATTTGGACCAAGCGATTTTGATCCATTTTCATCAGCTACAATATAACCTTGTGTATTAGTGTTCCCCTACATACTACGTTTCAAACGTTAATCGACACGCGTGTAATAACCTTTACCTATAGTAATGGTGTTTGAGATGTTTGTCAATGGTGTGCGACCATCATTATGTTCCATCTTATCTGTTTCTGTTGGTTCTGTGTTCTCCATAAAGAAACCCTATCACGGACAGTGGAATGGCTTAGTTAAGTTTTCACACAGTACTTGAGTAAGGGTTGATTTGGTGATCAGGGATCCTGTGGGGATCCATGGAGAGGAATTCCGCTTGCTATTCAAATAGCAAGGAGATTCCTCACCCATGGATTTAAATAGCAAGGGGATTCCTCCCCCATTTGATATCATTTGTATTTGTTTATAACATTTGAGGTTTTACATTTAGAAAACAAATACTTAATTCTTATGAGATATGAACACTTTATTCTTATGAGATATGAACAATCGACGTTTCTTCTAGTTCAAACTATCCTTTTAGTTCAAGCTTGAGGACGTGCGTTCACTCGGCAGGTGCTCTGCCGTGTCCAAGCGATTCAGTGGCCTGGTTCTTCAAATAGTGTCCATCTGGTTTTTCAAATCGTTTTCTTTTAGGTACCTTCCCATTCTGTGCCTTGGTATGAAAGACAACACTGGCTACCTGGTGATTCTTAAAAACACTTTCTTTCTGGAACTTCACAGCATGGGACCATCCATCCTTAGATGGCCTGACTACCTTTATGCATGTGTCCATCTAGTGGATTTTCTATTTACTTAGTGCTATGGGATTGGGGATCGCTTATGCTGTTATTTTTAGGAGGAAATGATGCGAGGGAAGGCAGGGTATGATGAACACCTGAATGAACCCCTCCATATATTGGTTGAGGCAGAGCTACCTGTTGAAATCATTGATGCGCGCCTGATGCAAGCCCGCGAGATCCTTGAAGATCTACAAAAGCATGTGGTATGCCATTAACACCTTTATCCTTTTTAAAACACTTGGCTTGCTTGCTTGCTTTGAGTCCATCTTGAAGAACCGATACCTAAGTACTTGTTTTCTACTCCGCAGGATGAATCCCATGACTACTTCAAGAAGCAACAGCTACGGGAGCTTGCGATGCTTAATGGCACCCTTCATGAGGAAGGGATGTAGAGATCCGTTCAGCGTCCCCTTTCCACAACAGCCTTGGGATGAAGAGAGCCAAGATAAGGGGGTAATGAACAAAGCTGCAAGCATCATGAAGGAAGAACCAAATGAATCTATTCTGAGACCGATCCTGTGTGCACATGGGGTTGCCTTGCTTGGCTACTGTACTGGCCTAGTACGGCCTCGAGCCACCAGCATCAGGGCGGCCGTACCCAGACGAGCAAATGCAGCAACAAGTGAGCATGAAGCTACAAAGAGAAAACACGCCAATGCTGGCAAGCAAGGAACCTGACAGTCAGTAGCCTCGTACCCTGATGGTGATGGATGCAAATCGGTGTTCTCAGAAGTTGCAGGAGCTCAGTAGCAAGAAAGCCAATGTGAAAAAGAAACAAAAGATGTAGAATGGTAAGAAAATCAGCACAAAAGGTGTTTGCAACATATAAAATGAGGTCAATAAAATTGAGATGAAGCAAAGCAGCAGTTCAGTTGATCCAAAAATAGATGTCTTGGACATGGTTAGCAGATGGGTTGATTTTGAAGAAAAGGAGAGGCAGAAGAGCAGTAAATAGGTTGGGTTGAAAGAAAAGCTGAAGTCATGGCCTGTACCTGAAGTGCACATAGTATACACGAGGAGAAACCGCAAGCAACACAAGAAGGAACTAGGAGATGAAGTAACTGGTGCTACTCCGAGAACAGAGTACCATATGCCTGCCAGATATGGCTGTTTGAACCAAGTATGTCCTGATGCAGGCTCTGACAAAATTTCTGATCCTGATGCAGATTTCTACAGTGTTCCTGATGTAGATTTTTCAAGTTTTGGTGATCATTCTGAAAGTTCATTTCAAAATGATCAAGCCTGGGCCATGTATGATGAGGAAGATGGTGTGCCTCGCTATTATGCTTTGATCAGAAAAGTCATTTCCACTCGCCCTTTTAAAGTTAGACTGGTCCACCTCAAAGCAAACGACTCTAATGAGTTCGAAGTCTCCAGTTGGCTCTCGTGTGGATACTCCAAGACCTATGGTGAGTTCAAGGTTGATGTGTTCAAGTTTGATGCCTCGCTATTTTCAGTTAGTGTTTAAGCCTATTCACAACGCAACAAGAAGCTAGAGGATACCAAGGGAAGAGATGATGTGTTTTTTACACCAAGTGCCATTCTATGTCCTTACTGGAGAAGAAGCTCACAATGCTCCCAAGGGGTGCTATGAATTGGATCCAGGCTCAACTCCACAGGAGCTTCTCCATGTAGTTCCACCATCTGGCGATGCTAAATAAGTTTGCACTAATCTTGTTCATGTTATTATTCAGGAATTCCACGCATGTTAGACAAAATACAAAGTTTATATTTTTTCTCATAATATAATATAGATTTGGAGACTGTTTGCATTATCTAAATATGTGTAACCCATACAGATTATTGCGGGAATTCAATTTTTCGCAAAAAATATTTATTAATCATGGGAACAAAAAATTCACAAAATATCTCTTATTAAACCCATGTCATAGGTATTACAAACAAAATTCATAGACATACAAGTTTGCCTCATGTTGGTTTTGGTTGATCAATAACAGTACGACACGTATTCTATCATTATAGAATCTATCTACGCCTAAACATAGTCCCAATTATTGCTCTTTGTGAATTTGTAAAATCTATCTACGCCTTTGTTCTTCAAGAAATGTAACAGCAAACTGACGGTTGTTCCGCGCCACCAAAGCTTTTTGAATTGCTGCAATGAATGCCACAATTAATCACATCTACACGTAGTTCATGATATAATGAGAACAATCACGATTTAAATGTAACTAATTTTTTAGAATATACTTACATCCAAAATGATGGGTGTGGTGATGGAACGGATTGAAGTGTATTGCGGTATGATCCAAAGACTCGAGGCACTCTAGAATTACACATTTAAATCTCCGTTACGAATCATTATAAAGCAAAACTTAGTGACAGATGTGTTTGAAAGGCGTAAAGACATGTTGTACCTTGTCTTCTGAACCGTCTAAACATAGTCCCAATTATTATGCCATAATCCTCCTTAGCCAACGCTCAGCGGAGTGCATTTTGTTTAGTAGATCACCCCAAACTTTAATGATATGTAAAGACCCCCTACGGCATTGATTTTGGTAAGAATAGGTTAGCAATATTTAGATTTGAATATATATACACTGAAAGTAGCCTAGAGGGGGGATGAATAGGCTACACCTGAAATTTTTCACTAAAAACTTCGAGAAAGGTTAAATTAAAGTTGCACTGGTGCAAACCAGTTCAGTTGATTTTGTTCACAACTGAACAAGTTTGAACCTGCTCAACTTAGATAAACAAATATTACGAAGTAGTGAAAGATTTTGCTAATGACTTGCCCTACGCAAGATCTACTCGAATAGATAATATGAACCAACCAACAAATTTAAAGTGCTTAACAAGAACACACAAGAACACGCGATATAACCCGAGGTTCGGCAACCACCACAAAGGTGTCCTACTCCTCGTTGAGGAGCCCACAAAGGGCCGGGTCTTTTCCAACCCTAATCCTCCACAAGCCGACCACAAAGGTCAAGGCAATCTCTTCTCAAATATGCTCAGAGAGCGGGTGATACAAACTTCTTGGGGTCGTCCACAAATTTGGAGACTCCCAAGCAACCTCTAACCGTCAAGGAACACGAGGTTCCAAGAGTAACAAATCCGCACAAGGTTAAGTTTGCAACGAGCTCAAGAACAAAGAGAATAGGAGAATCAAGATGAAAATGATAGCGTGTTAGATCGAGTTCACCTCACACCAAGGATCCTTCAAGCAATTGAAGGAGATGTGATTGCGGGTGTGAAAGGTGAAATGAATGCACTTGTTGAGAGTTTGGTCAGCCAAGATTTCGTAGGAGGAGCTGAAGTAAATGAGAGAGAGAGTGTGAGGGGGTATATAAAGGATCCCCCAAAAGCTGGCAGCCGTTGGGAGAAAAAGAGTAAAAACCGGTTGAACTGGTTTTTAGACCGGTTGAACCGGTTTCTACCAGGGGGATCCCGGTTCACAAACCTACTCAGCCGGAGACTCGACCGGTTTCAAAACCGGTTGAGTAAGGGAAAAATCCGGTTGAACCGGTTTTCCCAAAAAACCTGCAGCGACTTTTTCTGACAGCTCTGACTGTCAGACAGGTCAGAGCAGGGGTGGCAGAGGAACAGTCCCAAAACCGGTTGAACCGGTTTCAGGACCGGTTGAACCGGTTTCCAGGGCTGAAACCAAATTTTGAGTGTTTTGAGGAGGACAAAAGTGGAGTTTTTGTGGGAAGTAAAATTGGTCTTTCTCAAAGGCATTCATGATCTGGAAAAATATTCTCAAGGATGTTTTCAAAGGGTTTTGAACTTAGCTCATTGCATAACTTACTTAACCATTGCGGATCCCTCTTAATTGTACGACGATTCCTATAACTCAAGAACTGTAAAAAGAGTACCGCCGTTGTTTCAAAGCACTTGGATCACGCCATTTGATGTGGAATTTTAAATCTGCAGTCCTTTTTATTTTTATGCTCGTAAGATCTGTGCTTCTCCTGTCTGTAGAATTACTACGTACATGCTAGGAGCAAACTTGTTAGAATCTCTGTTTGTTTTGTCATTTAATCACCAAAACCCTCAATTAGGGTTGATTGCACTTACAATCTCCCCCTTTTTGGTGATTGATGCCAAAACAAACTAGAGTAGAGATAAACATTAAAAATTACGAGTACTTGCGAGATAAAAGCATTTGTGTATGTGTTGCTCCCCCTAAATATGTGCATAAGTTTTATGATATTAACATTGACTTGATATGTCAATTTGCAACATTTTTAGAGAGAGTGAACAATCAACACCATACACAAACCAATGAGGGATGAAACATAATTGTAGACTGTGATGATAGAAAGAGTAAAATTACACATACAAACTCATTATTGCATAGCATATGATATGAAAAGTTACTACTGCTATTACAATAATGATATCATATCGCATCACATCATAAAAAGTTTATGGCTACAGAGCCATGCATGCATCACAAATTATTACAAACCAGTGTTCGTTACATAAATAGGAGGAACTGCCATGATGATAAGAAACCTTCTCCCCCTTTTTGGCAACAAGAACCAAAAGAGGAGAGAGCCATCAACACAAGATCACCAGTTTGGAGGAGGCTGATGAGGAGCAAAGAAGTGGTGTGCCAGGTGAGGTGCGAAGTGTTCTTCCCCAGACTGATCCGGGGGAGGAGCACTTCTAGAAGGATCCTGGGGCGGAGGGTGGGAGGATGATTGACCCGGATCCCCATAGTAGGGAGGTGGGGCAAACTGCTCGCGGTCATCGAAGTAGGTTTCTTCTTCTTCGTCTTCTGCTGACATGAAGGGCACCCCATAGGTCTGCTGGTGCCACTCATTTATCTCCGGGGGAGGAGGATGGAGAGGCACGTCAGGCAAGCGAGGGGCAAAGGGCATACCCATGGAAGAAGCTTGACGACGAAGATTGTCGTCCGTCTCCCGCTGATGCCTTGCCAGCTCATGAACATCCGCAGAAATGTTCCGGCACATGGAGAAAAATGTCACAATCCCGTGGGCCAAGCGGGAACCCATCCCTCGGCCACGACCTCGACCACGGCCACGACCACGTGGCATGGGAGATCCGCGGCCAGGGGAGGGACGCGAGGCACCGGCAGGAGCAGCAGCAGTAGGACCAGCAGACGGACCAGCAGAGGTATGAGCCCGGAGCTGGAAGGGGCTTTCCTTAAGCGCCCTGCTGGATTGTTGGGGTCAATCCAGAAAGGGGTATATGATTGATGTCTTGTACTTTGATCATATCGAAACTAGGTCACAACTTCAATCATCTTCATGATAAAAGGAGCATGAAGACATCCCTTCAATGGAAAGCAGGCATCATGAATGATTTCCTGCCAGATCATATCAAAGACGTTGATACTCTCTGAGCTGCTGGGCTTCATGAAAGAGAGCAAAACCTTGCTCTCGCCAAGAATATTCATCTGATTACCCCCTTTTGGAATGAGGGTCATCCGGCTGAGGGAGTTGATGTATCTGTAATACTTGTGTACGTTGGTGGACTCCCAAAATTTCCCAGACTCAGAGAGATGAAGGTCTCTGGCTTCATCTCTAGTAGGTTGGCGGAAATCATGAATCTTTATCTTATCCCCAGAAATATCATTGTCAGTGAATCCAAGAATGTGAGCAAACCGACGGTAGCTCACCTTGTACCAGCTTCCCTCAATGTAGAAGTTAAGATAAGGATAGTTGTATGGACTATCCTCATCCGCCAGCTTAACCCACAGAGTTGAGTAAAACTGGGCAATCACTTCATCATTCCAATCATATTGGAATGTCATTATCTCCTTCATTTTCTTTCTTTCACAGGCCCTCAATGCCTGTGTCATCTCTGGGTCCCCAATTGCCTCACATCCTTCCCAGTTGATATAGCGTTGATGTAGGATGGGTTGATGTTTCTTGGGGAGGATCACAGTGTTGTAAAAATCCACATGATGAAGCGTCCAAAAATGGTTCCCATCAATCCTGGCATCACGAAGGCGTAATGCAGGATTCTGGAAACGGATGTCCTGCAGAAGAGCAGAACCTCCACTTGCAGTGAAATCAGTCACTGGCTCATTTCCAGCGCGACGGGCCTCCACCCGGTGGAGGACCAAACCTCGAATAACAGGGGCATGGGCAGTGAAAGCTCTCTTGTGGGTTTTGGTGTTTGGATGACAACTCAATTAAAGGACTAACAAGTGTGCTAAGTGTTGAACAGGTGCTTAATGTAAAGCTGACAGGGTTCAACACAAGTGAACAAATGTGATGGTCCAAGAACTGGATTATGGATACATGATGGACATCACAAGTAAGATGGACATTGCAAAAGTGATACTCGGGTGTGTAGCTCGGAGACAACTGATCAAGCCAAGGACGAAGCAAGAAGAGCTTCGAGGTACCAAGTGCACGGGAGAAGGTCAAGGAGGCTGAGGAACCCAAAGCCAAGGGTGAAGAAAAAGGCTTGCAAAGTCAAGGGTGATCGAGTTGAGAACAGCTACGGCACATCAAGGATCACTACATAAGGACGTGACTTACAACCAATGAGGTAATAGCTACAGTTATGTGGTGTAAGTCATAAGGCTCAAGATCAAGCTCTAAGAAGGAGATCAAGGTCACTAGAAGGAGATCAAGTGTCAAAACCAGAACGGGAAGCAGCCCAAAAGAGCTAAGTTCATCTTGATCTTTAGCTTGGGTTGTTCCTATGTTTGGAGATGTTCTATGTGACCTTTGCAGGATGTTGGAGCTAAGAAATGTCAATCTAGATCAAGTCAAGCCGACTTGATGATTTATGAGTCCAACATCAAAGCTCAAGCATGTGAAATGCTATAGATGTAATAATTAAGAGAAGGTATGTTTCTAGACTTAGTACATTGGTTTTTGTGTACTAACGTATTTGTCTAAGTGTTAGAAACAGAAAGAAGAAGAAAAGAAAGAGGTGCAAAAGGCTTGGCTGTGTACAGC
Source organism: Zea luxurians (assembly GCA_029449295.1). NCBI lineage: Eukaryota > Viridiplantae > Streptophyta > Magnoliopsida > Poales > Poaceae > Zea > Zea luxurians. The sequence continues at coordinate 131,588,698 of JAOPSE010000007.1, forward strand.
CAAGACTCAGCTCAGTCTGGCACACCGGACTGTCCGGTGGTGCACCGGACAGTGTCCGGTGCGCCAGGTTAAACTCCGGCAAACAGGTCGCTCTCGGGAGGAGTCGGCGGCATACGGCTATAAATCACCGGACTGTCCGGTGGTGCACCAGACAGTGTTCGGTGAGTCGGCTGCGGCGAAGTCGCCGCTCTCGGGAGAAGTCGGGCAACGTTCGGTTATAATTCACCGGACTGTCCGGTGGTGCACCGGACTGTCCGGTGAGCCAACGGTCGGCTGGGCCAATGGTCGACCGCGCAATCCGCGCGTGACGCGTGGCCGAGCCAACGGTCAGATGGGGGCACCGGACAGTGTCCGTTGCGCCAACGGCTCCTGGACTGCAACGGTCGACTGCTCCATTTATGGAAGGAAATCAGGCACCGGACAGTGTCCGGTGGTGCACCGGACTGTCCGGTGCACCACCCGACAGAAGGCAAGATTTGCCTTCCTGGATTGCTTCCAACGGCTCCTAGGCCCCTTGTGCCTATAAAAGGGACCCCTAGGCGCCTCAAGCAAAGTACAAGTGCAGCCAACAAGTGTAGACATCACTCGAATCAATTCTCACTCTCCCTCTTGTGTGTAACTCTATAGTTTGTGTAGAAGGCACAGCTATAAGCCTTTAGAGAGAGGAGAAGTGCTGCTAAGAGCTAGAGCAAGGTCTTGAGCGTATCGTTACTCTACCGAGATGCTGCCGAGAAGTTTGTAAGCAGCCATGGTGTTGTTGTAACCCAACTCAATAGTGAAAGGCTCTATCTGTCATACTGACAGATCTGAGCAAACGGAGGAAGGAGTTGAAATAGACTCCAAGCCCAGGTGTGGCTAACTCCAACGAGGACTAGGCAAGCGTTTTAGGCTTGGCCGAACCTCGGGATAAATCCTTGCGTCTGTGTGCTCTGACTTTTGGAGACAGGATCTTCTATTCCACTGCAACCTACTCGAAGGGTCTTCACTCCACTGCGTTCCAGTCTTCGAGTAGAGTAAGAATTTAAGTTTTAAAGTAATAAGTTTTATTCGCCTATTCACCCCCCCTCTAGGCGACATCCAGATCCTGTTCCCGGGCATAAGGGAACTCTCTATTGGTATCAAAGCTAGGCCTCTCCAGTGTGGGCTTAGCCGTCTGGAGATAACGATGTCGTCACAAGAGGTAACTGTAGAACTTCTTTTAGGCGATGGTTCTAATTACAAATCTTGGTCTGTCTCTATTTACAAAGCTTTCATGAATGTTGATTCTGATTTGAGACAGATCTTTAGTAGAAGTATTTTCCCCTCTGATTTTAGTAAAAATCCTTCTAATGAAGAACTAAGATGTTTATCTCTCAATCACCATGCTTGCAACATCTTAGTTGACTCTCTTTCTAGAAGTGCTTATTTTGCCATCATGAGCAGTGATAGTGATCTATTTGTTGATGCTCATGATTTATGGAATAGAATTAAAGAAAAATATTCTGTGACAAACTGTGATGCTCCTACTCCCTATATTACTTGTGTTACTAACCATTCAGAGGGAGAAGAACAAGAACGATGGCACCCAAACGATGAATCCACCTTGTCGACAGGTTTGTTCTCCACTAGTGATAAATGTTTTATTGCTAACAATGACGGTGGAGACGAAAGCCATTATGAGAAGAAATATGAGGATGATAGCGAGGATGAATCTTCATCATCACAAGGTACATTTTCCTATATTGTTTCCACTGACATTAATGATAGGGAAAATGAGATCGATGATGTGGAAGAAGAGGAGATTCGCCGTTTCTACAACCATCTCAACAAAGCGGACAAAGCTCTCTTGGTTAAGTTGTTGAGAAGGAACAAGGAACAAGGCGAGACGCTTCTCAGGCTAGAGGAGACTCTCATCAAAACAAACAACAGCCTGGAGAAGATGACCAAAGAACATGAGGAGCTAAGGTGCTCTCATGATGTCTTGGTCCAACGGTATGATTCAATGTTAATTGAGCAAAGTAATAATGATGACGCTCTATCTAATGTTGCTCAACTTAAAACTAAAAATTCTATGCTTAGAAGTCAAGTAGAAACAATGAATTTAGAAAAGCTTGCTCTTAGTGAAAAGTATGATACGTTGTCATACTCTCATAGTAAACTAGTTGATGATCATATCATGCTCGATATTGCTCATGAGGTAGTAATTACTAGTTTAAACTCATATGAACCTCATTCTTGCACTAGTAATCAATTGGTCAAAATATTATCATGTGCTGACCTCCACCGCCCCAAGAAAGGCCAATCTTTGTTTGAGAAACAAGTTGCAGGATCAAAAAGGAAATTGCTTGGGAACAAGAAACAAAGACAATTAAGGAGAAGATGCCTTGCTCGACTTCCACAAGATATCTACGAACACGTGGTGAAGAAGCTTGAGGAAGGAGAAACCGCAGCAAGGGTCAAACTCCATGAGAAGGATGTTCCCAAAGCAATAAATAAAGAAATCAACATGAACAAGGAAAAAGGTAAAAATTCAATTAATCATGTTGTTTGCACTGATCATCTCTCCATGTCATTTAAGTACAAAAAGGGAAAAGAAAAAAGGAGGTGCTTCAAGTGCAAGAAGTTAGGCCACCTCATCGCGTCTTGTCCGTACCAAGACAAGAATAAAGGGACAAGGAGTTGTTTTGGATGCAACAATCAGGACCACACGATCACTTCATGTCCGGTCATGAAGAATCAAGGATGTGCATCCTCCAAGGTGACCCTCACCATGGAAAATGACAAACAGCAAGCGTCATGTTAGGTTGAGCGACGCTTCTGCTACAAGTGTAGTGAGCAGGGTCATCTATCCAAGGTATGTTATAAAGGTAAGATTCCTAAGCAAGTGAATTTGTCTCAATTTTATTCGCATAGGAGACCCAAATCATACACTTGTGCTAGATCTATAACGAGATCACCTAAAACTAGCACAAAGGCAATTTGGGTACCAAAGGCACATTTAGATGATCATTATGGACCCATCCCGAGATGGGTACCAAACTGTGCTAACTAGACCATGCAGGTGCCTTGAGATGGACTGGAGACCACGGGAGAGCTTAAGACGGTTATCTAAAACTCTATGCTTAAGCTGTTAATTGTTTTGGTGTTTATTGACCCAAGGTTGAATTATTGTGAGACACTAATCTCATGTTCATCTCAAGTGAAATAAGGTGTATAGGTCCTTAATCATTATTGGTGAATCAAATAAAGGACCTTGACAAGATTCTTCAACTTGCTCTCCATAGGATGGTACCCTTGTATCATACTCTCAATTGGTATCTTATCATTGCTTAATCATTCTTTGGGTAACTTATCATTTGAGATATCCTTCATGATTAACTCTTGTTGTGTTCATGAATAAACCTGCATCCCGTTGTGAGTTATGCTATATGGTTTTATGATTAGTTTGTGTGAAAATATGACATATTGCTTAGTTTATATGATGACCCTATTGTGGCACTATGTGTTATGTCTCTAATGCATTCTCTCGAGCTATGAAGTAATAATAGGGAACTTTCAGTTGGTTTGTGGTAATAACTGGTGCTCTCATGGCCATACTAGTAAAAGGCAAAGGTATGGAAAATGGAACTGTGCAATTTTATTGAATATCTTGAAGTTCCATTGATTGTGATCATAGATGTGTTCTAGTGTACCTAAAGAACCTTCATAACTATGCTTAAGACATGATCATGTTGTCTTTCAATTGGTTTATGTAATGCAATGATAGTTAAGTATGAAGCATGTCTAAGTTGCGTGTAAAAGTTAGACTTCCTGTGAGTATTCAATTGGCTTAGGTGCTCCTGAGGCATGCATTGTTGTATTTAGTTAACCTTTCATTTAGCCTTCAATTTGTATTAAGTGGCTTTTGGTATTTAATTGATATCTCTTTGGGATGAAAGTGATAGAGTGTGCCTTGACCAAGGTATGTTGTGATCCCCTTTAGTTCTGAGGAAGCTAGAATGTGCAAAGTGCAAGTCATTTAAATACTTGATGCACAACTTGAGGGGGAGCATACATAACTTGTGTCTTTTGAGACTAACTGTTTCTTGAGCAATCTTGTACAATCTCAAGGTGGAAAAGAGAAGATGAGCATGAAATGGAGCAATCAGGACTTAGGTACCTCTCAACAAGAAAAGGTCAGGATAAAGGATCAGGCACAAGTGTGAAGGAACTCATGGTAAAGGTACAACATGAGGTATTGACCTTTTGCGTATTTGTATCTTAATTTTCCTCCAATGCTTCTGCTGCATATGTTTAATGTGTAAGGGGGAGTAATGTTAGTGTGTTGCATTTTACCTGCTTAATACCCTGCTGTCCCTTGACATCATCTTATGTTCTTGCTTGAATATGGTTTTGGTATTTGATGTCAAAGGGGGAGAATTTGTGCATTAAAGCTCACCTCGACCTGAGAAGAAAGCTTATCTTAAGTGTGAAGAGGGTGAAGATTAATTTTTTTGTGTGCTAAAGGACCTAAAGGGGTTTCCTTGAGTTCATTTGATGTTAAGGAAGAATGTGTTAGTTTTGTAGTTTTGTTGATAATACTTATCATATGCTTATTGTTGTACTATATGGTAATAATGCATAATTAGTGCTTCCGTTGATATGAATCAATTGGTATCTATTGTGTTTGTCCTGTAATAGATATTCATATGGTTCTGGTGCTTTAAATTGGTATCTTAGTTTAAATTGGTATCTTAATGGTGAATAGTGGTAGGTTGATATTCCTGTGATATATCCACTTAAGTGAATGGTGTTTAACTTTGATTCTATGCATTTGTGTCATGGTTTGGTCCTTGGCACAATGCATCCCACAGGTGCTAAGGTGTAGAAATGTTTCGATTTAGCCTAAGTATGTGCATATTGGCATTTAAGGCCAAAGCTAAGTTTTTAATGCAAGCACATATTTAGGGGGAGCATTCTACAATCTTAGAACTCATTTTGTGCTTTAAATTTCACTCTTATGTAAGCTTTAATTGTGTTGCCATCAATCACCAAAAAGGGGGAGATTGAAAGCTCTCTTGTGGGTTTTGGTGTTTGGATGACAACTCAATTAAAGGACTAACAAGTGTGCTAAGTGTTGAACAGGTGCTTAATGTAAAGCTGACAGGGTTCAACACAAGTGAACAAATGTGATGGTCCAAGAACTGGATTATGGATACATGATGGACATCACAAGTAAGATGGACATTGCAAAAGTGATACTCGGGTGTGTAGCTCGGAGACAACTGATCAAGCCAAGGACGAAGCAAGAAGAGCTTCGAGGTACCAAGTGCACGGGAGAAGGTCAAGGAGGCTGAGGAACCCAAAGCCAAGGGTGAAGAAAAAGGCTTGCAAAGTCAAGGGTGATCGAGTTGAGAACAGCTACGGCACATCAAGGATCACTACATAAGGACGTGACTTACAACCAATGAGGTAATAGCTACAGTTATGTGGTGTAAGTCATAAGGCTCAAGATCAAGCTCTAAGAAGGAGATCAAGGTCACTAGAAGGAGATCAAGTGTCAAAACCAGAACGGGAAGCAGCCCAAAAGAGCTAAGTTCATCTTGATCTTTAGCTTGGGTTGTTCCTATGTTTGGAGATGTTCTATGTGACCTTTGCTAGATGTTGGAGCTAAGAAATGTCAATCTAGATCAAGTCAAGCCGACTTGATGATTTATGAGTCCAACATCAAAGCTCAAGCATGTGAAATGCTATAGATGTAATAATTAAGAGAAGGTATGTTTCTAGACTTAGTACATTGGTTTTTGTGTACTAACATATTTGTCTAAGTGTTAGAAACAGAAAGAAGAAGAAAAGAAAGAGGTGCAAAAGGCTTGGCTGTGTACAGCCAAGACTCAGCTCAGTCTGGCACACCGGACTGTCCGGTGGTGCACCGGACAGTGTCCGGTGGTGCACCGGACAGTGTCCGGTGCGCCAGGTTAAACTCCGGCAAACAGGTCGCTCTCGGGAGGAGTCGGCGGCATACGGCTATAAATCACCGGACTGTCCGGTGGTGCACCGGACAGTGTTCGGTGAGTCGGCTGCGGCGAAGTCGCCGCTCTCGGGAGAAGTCGGGCAACGTTCGGTTATAATTCACCGGACTGTCCGGTGGTGCACCGGACTGTCCGGTGAGCCAACGGTCGACCGCGCAATCCGCGCGTGACGCGTGGCCGACCCAACGGTCAGATGGGGGCACCGGACAGTGTCCGTTGCGCCAACAGCTCTAGGACTGCAAAGGTCGACTGCTCCATTTATGGAAGGAAATCAGGCACCGGACAGTGTCCGGTGGTGCACCGGACTGTCCGGTGCACCACCCGACAGAAGGCAAGATTTGCCTTCCTGGATTGCTTCCAACGGCTCCTAGGCCCCTTGTGCCTATAAAAGGGACCCCTAGGCGCCTCAAGCAAAGTACAAGTGCAGCCAACAAGTGTAGACATCACTCGAATCAATTCTCACTCTCCCTCTTGTGTGTAACTCTATAGTTTGTGTAGAAGGCACAGCTATAAGCCTTTAGAGAGAGGAGAAGTGCTGCTAAGAGCTAGAGCAAGGTCTTGAACGTATCGTTACTCTACCGAGATGCTGCCGAGAAGTTTGTAAGCAGCCACGGTGTTGTTGTAACCCAACTCAATAGTGAAAGGCTCTATCTGTCATACTGACAGATCTGAGCAAACGGAAGAAGGAGTTGAAATAGACTCCAAGCCCAGGTGTGGCTAACTCCAACGAGGACTAGGCAAGCGTTTCAGGCTTGGCCGAACCTCGGGATAAATCCTTGCGTCTGTGTGCTCTGACTTTTTGAGACAGGATCTTCTATTCCACTGCAACCTACTCTAAGGGTCTTCACTCCACTGCGTTCTAGTCTTCGAGTAGAGTAAGAATTTAAGTTTTAAAGTAATAAGTTTTATTCGCCTATTCACCCCCCTCTAGGCGACATCCAGATCCTGTTCCCGGGCATAAGGGAACTCTCAGGCAGGGGGAAGATCAACCTCATCATCTTTCCCACCCTCATCATCACTTGTTGCTTCCCATGCATGAGGGTTTGTCGTGGGTCGGGATCGACCGGATGGATTCCGGGCCATCCGACCACGACCACCATGAGACCCAGAGGCCTCACCACCCTGCATGACGTTGCCAATTCCTCGCCCCCGCTTGGATCTGGCGCGTGGGGGAGTATCTCCATGGATCTCTTGGTCGTCAGAAGAGTCGGATTCAACCATAGAAGGATTCCTTCTACGCACCATCCTTAAAAAGAGAAGATAGAACCTATGATGAGCAAGGATCTTAACAACCACGCTTGAGTAGAGACGTGTATGATATTGAGCATGCACTTCAACCGTTCATGCGAGCGGTTCAACTACAACGAACAATATCAAACCGCTAAACCCAAACAATGTTCGTGATAAATGAGGATAATCTAAGTGTTGCAAGCACTTAAACTAAAATGTACCCAACGAATGATACACTAGATAATCAAGAATGAGTGGGATTGAGAAAAAGAGAGATGAACTAGAACAATACCTCGATCCGGAGTTTGAATCAAGAAATCCCAACAAGATCGAGGGAGATGATGGAGAACGCCGAGATGAATGGATTTCCAACAAAATTTCCAAAGATTGAATGGCACAAGTGGGTTTTGGAGTGGTGAAAGTGTGGAGGAGAGAGAGAGGAAAGAGTAGGCGGCGTCGGCTGGAATAAGAAACTGAGAAGAAGATAAGAGAGGAAGGGGAGAGAAATAGGGGAGGGACCTGCCGGTCAACAGACAGAAAACCGGTTCAACCGGTTTCTGGTCAGACTGCACAGTAAAAGCACGCAGAAAAAGGTATTGACTGCACGGATTCTGTGGCAGACTGACAGCGCAGTCTGCAAGACTGACGGCGCAGACTGCGGCGCTGACTGACAGCACAGACGCGGAGGGGGGCAAAACCGGTTCAACCGGTTTTTATACTGGTTCAACCGGTTTCCACCAGAGGAAAACCGGTTGAGTGATCTACTCAGCCGATTTACTCAACCAGTTTTTAGATATTGCCCAAAAAGGCTATAATAGCACTTAGCAAAAATGACATGAGTGATTTTAATGAAACAAATAGTGTTTCTCATGACATATTGCGCAAATAATCAATTTATATCCATCAAATTTGATCAAAATTTTAGTTTTTAAGACACGTTTCGAGAATCCAAGATATTTAGTTCACTCCTAAGAAAGCAAAACCTAGTCTCATCAAGTGGTTTTGTGAAGATATCGGCTAGTTGATTTTTGGTGCTCACATGAAACAATTCGATATCTCCTTTGGCTTCGTGGTCTCTCAAGAAATGATGTCTAATGTCAATATGTTTGGTTCTAGAGTGTTGCACTGGATTGTTTGCTAGTTTTATGGCACTCTCATTGTCACACAATAGTGGAATCTTGTTAAACTCACAACCAAAATCTCTTAGGGTTTGCTTCATCCATAACAACTGTGCACAGCATGCCCCAGCTGCTATGTACTCAGCTTCTGCAGTGGAAAGTGCAACACAATTTTGTTTCTTGGAACTCCATGACACTAAGTACCGCCTAAGGAATTGGCAAGTCCCAGTAGTGCTTTTTCGATCTACTTTGCAACCAGCATAATCTGAGTCAGAGTAGCCAAGCAAATCGAAAAGGGAGCCTTTAGGGTACCATAAGCCTAGATTTTGGGTGTGCACTAAGTATCTTAGGATTCTCTTAATGGCAACAAGATGACAATCTTTAGGATTAGCTTGAAAGCGAGCACACATGCAAACACTCAACATTATATCAGGTCTAGATGCACACAAATAAAGTAGTGACCCTATCATTGATCTATATAACTTTTGATCTACAGGTTTACCTTCTTCATTTAGGTCGAGGTGTCCATTTGATGACATTGGAGTCTTGGCGTGCTTTGCCTTTTCCATACCAAACTTCTTGAGCATATCTTGCGTATATTTAGTTTGGCATAGAAAAGTACCTTCCTTGAGTTGTTTGACTTGAAATCCCAGGAAGTATTTAAGCTCACCCATCATAGACATCTCAAACCTGTTCGTCATTACTTTGCTAAACTCTTCACAAAATTTTTCATTAGTACTACCAAATATAATGTCATCAACATATATTTGGTACATAAATAATTCATTGTCAACTTTGCGAGTAAATAATGTAGAGTCAGCTTTTCCTATTGTAAACCCATTCTTAATTAAAAAATCTTTAAGGCAATCATACCAAGCTCTAGGGGCTTGTTTAAGCCCGTAGAGTGCCTTGTGAAGTAGATAGACATGATTTGGCTTCCTTGGTCTTCAAAGCCCGGCGGTTGCTCCACATAGACCCTCTCTTGTAGTGGACCATTTAGAAACGCGCTCTTGACATCCATTTGATATAGCTTGAAATCATGGTTAGTAGCATAGGCAATTAATATTCTTATTGACTCTAACCTTGCTACCGGCGCATATGTTTCACCAAAATCAAGTCCTTCCACTTGAGTGTAGCCTTAAGCAACCAACCGTGCTTTATTTCTTGTAACCACGCCATGCTCATCTTGTTTGTTCCTAAAGACCCATTTTGTCCCAATCACATTTTGCTTGGGTCTTGGAACCAAGGACCAGACTTCATTCCGAGTGAAGTTGTTCAATTCCTCTTGCATGGCAATTATCCAATCCGGATCACCCAACGCTTCTTCAACCTTAAGTGGCTCAAGAGAGGAAACAAACGAGTAAAATTCACAAAATTTTGCTAGACGAGATCGAGTTGTTACCCCTCTCCTGATGCTACCCAGGATGTTGTCCACCGGATGATCTCTTTGAATAGTGTGATGAACTCGAGGATGAGGCACTGATGGTTGTCTTTGAATTTGTTCCTCCTCATCATCTACTTGATCAATAGCCACTTCACCATCAATACTTTCATGTTCATCTTCTACCACCGTTGGCATCCTTTGGGGTTGATGATTTTCTTCAAGATTTGGATGACTTGAGGTTGATGGGTTTGCTTGGGTGGAGGATTTGTCACCCACCACCTTTGCACCCACATCAAAAACCACATTGGTCATCCATAAAGTTCCTTCATCATCATCCTTCTCTTGAGGTCTTACCTCACCTATTGCAAGTCTCTTTATAGCCTCACAAGGTGGTTCTTCATTTCCTGCAGTGCCATTAGAAACGTGCCCTTGCGAGCCATTAGACTCATCAAATGTCACGTCTATCGCTATTTCAACAAGACCGGTGGTATTGTTGAAACTGCGATATCCATGCGCATTTGATGCATAACCAAGCAAGAAACCCTCGTCCACTCTAGGAGCAAACTTTGAGCTCTTGACTTTCTTGTTTAGAATAAAACATTTACAACCAAATACTCTAAAATAATCAACTTTAGGTTTGTTACCAGTGAGAAGTTCATAAGCTGTCTTCTTGTAGATCTTATGAAGATAGAGACGGTTGATTGCATGACAGGCGGTGTTAACCGCTTCTGCCCAAAAGTTGTCAGGTGTCTTGTACTCATCTAACATAGTTCTAGCTGCTTCAATTAGAGTTCAGTTCTTTCTTTCCACAACACCATTTTGTTGTGGAGTATAAGGAACCAAGAACTCATGTTTGATTCCTTCTTCACCTAAGAATTCTTCAACACCTGTGTTCTTGAATTCCGTCCCATTATCACTCCTCACTTTCTTGATTTTGAGCTCAAACTCATTTTGAGCCCTTCTCATGAATTTCTTCAAAGTTTCTTGAGTTTCATCTTTATCACTTAAAAAGAAAACCCAAGTGAAACGAGAATAATCATCAATAATGACTAAACCATACTTACTACCACCAATGCTGATGTAAGCCACAGGTCCGAAGAGGTCCATGTGAAGAAGCTCCAGTGGCCTTTTTGTTGTAACCACATTCTTTGATTGATGTGGGACTCCATGTTGCTTTCCTGCTTGGCATGCGCCACAAACCCTATCTTTCTCAAACACAACATTTGTTAGTCCAATAATGTGACCATCCTTTTGAAGTTTGGCCAAGTTCCTCATGCCAACATGAGCTAGCCGGCGATGCCAAAGCCAACCCCTGTCAGATTTTGCCACTAAACAAGTCTCAGGCGTCACTCTACTTGTTGTGAAATCAACAAGATAGAGTTTGCCCTTCAAGCGACCTGTAAAGGCAACAGAGGAATCCTCCCTTCTAAGGATCTTCACATCCACATCAGAAAATAAGCAATTATAACCCATTCCACAAAGTTGTGAAACGGATATCAAATTGTAGCTTAAAGAATCTACCAATAAAACATTTGAAAGTGATTGTTGGTCAGAGATAGGAATTTTACCAATACTGTTGGGGGCTTGTTCTCAAATGCTATGAATTAAGAACAAGACAACATAAAAGTGTTAAATGTTAAAACTCCTTCGTCCTCAAAAACAATATATCCCCTTGGATATAATGAGTCTCGGACGAAGGTTATAAAAGAGAAGACCTTCGTAAGGTTGATAAATGGTAAAACAGGGCAACCATATATAATACACGAGTAGTAATACCAATATTATTATTAATGTATTCCTATTATTAAACTCATAAAATAGAATTACAAATGTTCCTTCAGATTGATGTAAAAGCACAGACGTGATGTGAAAAAGCATATGCCAAGTCAGCGTGAACAGTACAGGAGTACTGTTCATCTATTTATAGGCGCGGGACGCAGCCCTGTAAAATTACATTGATGCCCTTTACATTTGACAATAACTTTATAATAATCCTTCGAGGTTTAACTTGACTTTTCATCTTTAAGTCGGTTCCTCTTTTCCTGCCGTCATGCCGAAGCTCTTCTGCACGTAGCTTCGTGATCGTCTTATCCTTCGTTGTGATTGCTTTCCGCCCCAGTTAAGCTTCGTCATGACCATACTCTTGTATATCCGTAACCTGATTCCGAAGACACCTGTTCACATATTTCACTTGGAAAACATTGTCAAATCATGTTTTTTGAGGACCTTCGGAAGCCGAAGGCCCCCAACAGTAGCCCCTCGCAATATTAATTTACTGGAATGATAAATTCATATTGCGACATGGACGAAGGCTTTAAAAAACACCTTCCCGTTGCTAGGATAGCAACAGTCTTTGACAAGCGGGACCCTCCAGTTTTCAACGTACCGGGTGTATAAATAAGAGCTCCCCACTAGTTATTTGGCACACTCTCTTGCCAACTGCTCTTGCTCCCCCAACTTTTAGCCTGTGTGCAAGAACACTTGCTTGGTTTTTTAGATTTTTAAGCTTCGGTTTCGAGTGTAGTTTGTCAGCATTTTCGAAGATGTCTGAGGATAAGAAAGTTGTTGGTGCTTCGAAGCTAAGCCTTTCTGAGGAAATGCACTTGGGTTTTCTTGAATCAATGTCAAAGACCAATACAGAGAAAATTGTCAAGGAGACTTTGGAGGGTCTATCTGAAGATACTGGCGATAGTGATAGTTATGATGTGGATAGTGGTGGGGAGGACTCCGAAGATCGCCCGTGGCGGCCCAGTCACTCAAATTTCAGAAAATCAACTATAAAGCAGAGTCACCTTGAAAATATGAGGGGGAGATATTTCCGAGATATATCCATTGTAAGGGCAGATGGCGGAGAGAAAACTACGCCGACTCCCGAAGATAATGAAGTCGTGATCTTCTGAAGCTTTTTAAAAGCTGGGCTACGATTCCCTCTAAACAGATTTGTGGTAGAAGTTCTAAAAATATATCAAGTTTACCTTCATCAACTTACTCCTGAAGCAATGATAAGGCTAGGAGTCTTCGTCTGGGCCGTGAAGAGCCACGGCCTGGAGCCAAGTGCAAAAAGCTTTTGCAATATACACGAGTTAGTGTACGAGACGAAGCCCTGGGGTAAGGAGCAATATCATAATAATTTTGGCTGCTATAGCTTCGGCGCCCGCTCTGGGTCAAGTTGTCCTATGCCAACTTTTCGGAAGAGATGGCCCGGGGAATGGATGAAGGAATGGTTCTATGTGAAGAACGATTTGAAGGTTCGAGAAGATATTAAAGATATCATCATGCGCCCTATCTGGCAGCGCTTCGGACTTCGAAAACCAAAGGTAGAAATGGACGAAGCAGCTGAAGAATGCCAGAGAGCCTTTGGCATAGTCTACTCTTTTATTGGTACCAGGGATTTAATGCAAGAGCACATTGCCTTCAGAGTGTGGCCACTTGCAGATATCTGGGAAATGCCGAAGGAGACCGTTAAAGAAACTGACGAGGGTGGGCTAATCAGGCTGAAATATACATTCAAGTATGGAGATAAGTTCGTTGAACCGGATGATGATTGGCTAAAAAGCATTGAGAATGTAAGTGATAAATTGCTTGGGGCATACTCAAAGGCCGAAAATACTGCATTATCAGCGGCTTTCGGAGGCCGAAAGAAGAAAAGACTGAACCGAGTATTTGACGCAATTGGGTTTATCTACCCCGACTACTATTATCCAATGCGAGGCAAAAAAAGGAAAAATACTTCTCCTGCAAAGGAAATTGCTTTGGCTGCTCCTAGGGAGCCAGCGCCGAAGAGGAAGAAGGTAAAAGTGCTCACACACCCTCCACGCTGTATTGAGCCGGCCACAGTGCCTGAGTTTATTGGTGAGGCTTCTTCGGCCACCGAAGCCAGAGAACCAACTCTAGTGCCAAAATCCGAAAAAATGGCCGAAGCACCAGCAATAGAGAAAACGGAAGAACCGAGAACTGAAGAAGGAAAAAGATTGGACATTTTAAGTCCTTCATCAAAAGTTGAGGCAGCTAAAAGCCAAAAGGGGCCAGTAGCGACCCCGAAAAGAAAAAGGATGGTTAATGTGCTGGATGTTTTGGAGACAATTAAATCTTCAAGCATAACTCCAAAGAAAACTGTTGAAACTTCTGAAGTGCCTACTGAAGCCTTTGTTGCTGAAACTTCGAAGGAACACTTTGAAACTGAAGCTAGGCCTTCAGAGCCCACCAAGATACAACCTTTGGAAGCCGAAGAGACGAAAATGTCAGAGGCAAGTTTAGAAGCTGAAAAAACAAAAACAACAGAGCCGATTTTGATTGAGGAAATCGACACTGCCACCCCGAAGCATCTTCCAAAATACGTGATTATATTGTGCGACATGCTTCGGGGAAGAAACTAACTGAAGAAGAGATTTTTGAAGCCAATCACTATGCCCGAGAACTGAAGTATCCGAGGGGGGCTGTAGTGTTCAATGGGACAAACGAAGATGATTTCTTATACTGTCTCCCAGACAATAAAGAATTATCCATGTGCCGGGAGATGGCTAGAAGCATGGGGTTCCCGAAACTCGAAGGTGGCCTTTGCGCCATGACGAAGGACGATCTTGCGGATAGCCTGGCATACAATAGTCTGAAGGTACAAAAAATTGTGAATTTTGAAGGTTATGAATTTTGAATTAGTCTTTTGTTCTTATGTTAACTCATTCATTCTTTTGAATAGGGCTTAATACTTAGCAATGCCTTAAGGGATCAGAAGAATGCCGAAGATGAGAGCTGCACCATTGCTCTTAACAACCTTCGAACAGAGGTTATCAGGCTAAGAAACGAAGCCTTGGAGAAGGACAAAATTCTGCTTACGTTGGTGGAAAAAATGAAGGAAGATGAAGCTAACTCTAAAACTCAAGCCGAAGCTCAGAAGCGCGAAATCGAAGATTTTCGGAAACAACTAGCCCGAGCTAAAGAAGAACACATTCTTGAAGAAACAAAACGAGAATTAAGTGATCAATTGGCAAATCATTTGGAAGTAAATGTCGAAGAGCTTCGTGCTTCGAAGAAAAGGTGTTATGATAAATCCATAGAGTGTGTTAAAAAGATAAGATCCAGCTTCGCCAGCGTCGGTGCATTTTCTAGTGAAGAAAATTTCACAAGAGGGAATCCAGAAGGCCCGATTGAATGGATCAGTCGCGAAGCTGAGGCCTTCGAGGAAATCTTGAATAGTTGTGGGGACATTTGTGCTTTTTCAGGCACTAGAGGAATTGTTACTATTTTGGAAAAGAAAGGATGCGAACATGTGAAATCTTTAGCGCAATCTAGAACTGCTTTATCCTCTGAAGATATCAAAGACCCTTCAGCCGAAGCAAGCCAGGTCGGTGGAAAATTTTTCACAGACATTTGGGACAATGGTGGCCGAGAAATGGCTCAAGAAATTATTCAGAGAAGCGAAAAAGGTATCCATGATGCTAGAAAGGTAGCGGAGGCTGCTGAACAAGGCACAGGGCAAATAGGTATTAGTTAGTGGTCTTTATTCTGTTGTCATTTTTTATTTTAAACTTTGCTCGCGATTCTGTAATAGTAATATAGCTGTATCCTTTCCTCCCTCAGAATCTGCTGGCCCCCCCCCCCCCGAAGGGGGACGACGAAATTAGACGAATGGCCGAAGCCATTATGGATAAAGTTGTTGATCAGCTACTAAATGAAGTTGCAGAAGTAGTTCTAAGGGAAGATTAAATGCTGCTGTAAAAACATTTAGAATAAAATATTTGTTGAGAAATATGTGTAATATATTAACTATTTATTGTTCTATTCTTTATGATGCATGAAACTTCATATACATACCGTTTTTGAGCCTTCGGCGAAAAAACACTTTCCCTTCTTTTCATGCTTCGTAAATAATATCCATATTTTCATAAAAACATCCGATCTTCGCAAAATCAATAACCGATAAATCTTTTCATTTCGGAGTTTGACGAAGGTATGCTTCTTCAAAATTTACTTTTTCGTGCCTTGGCACTGTTTCTTCGGAACAATCTCCAAATATCAACATTGATCCCCTTCTTGCGTCATTGATGCAACATGATGTATGATGTTATGCTATGCAAATGATGTGATGAAGTGATGCTATGCAAAATGATATTTGCCGAAGGTCGACATTTATTTTTCACTTCAAGCCTCCCTTAGGAGCTTCTTCGCCTTTTACTTCAGCGGAATCAGCGTTTATTTTTCGCTGTAAGCCTCCCTTAGGAGCTTCTTCGCCTTTTACTTTCAGCGGAATCAGCGTTTATTTTTCGCTATAAGCCTCCCTTAGGAGCTTCTTCGCCTTTTACTTTCAGCGGAATCAGCGTTTATTTTTCGCTGTAAGCTCTGCATTCCCTTCGAAACGACTTTTGAGCAGAAAACTTACACTGTGCTCCCTTAGGAACGACTTTTTCTGCTTCGAAGAAATTGCACTGTATTTCTTAGAACAAATTTTTGATAATTCGAAGATCCTTCTTGCCACCATAAATTCTTATGTTTCGGCAACTTAAGCCTATGGAGAAGACATATTTTTATTATGACAGAGAACGAAACTGTTACAAGAGATTAAAAGACGATAAAAAGCACTTAAACTTCCCATAATTGTTCCTTATTAAAAAGAAAGTAAGACTGAAATGCGAATAATGCGAAAATCCACTGTCGAGGTAGGATATTTATCAGTAAATATGCTTCGACTCCGGCACAGTGCTATTGACTGTGCGAGCTTCGGAGTCCTCTCTGAAATCCCGCTGAAGGTGAAAGTGCTGGCTCCCTTCTGGCTGCGGAGCTCGTTGTATTGGTGGTGGTGGTGGAAGCTGTTGCCAGGAAGCTTGGGGTTGACTTGCCGAAGCAACAGAGGCTGCAGGGTGATTGCCTACATATTCTGGAATGTAAGGCGAATGGTACGAAGCGGTATGCATAACCTGCTTCGGCTGGCTCTGTTGCGTTGCAGCCTCTGCTAGTTCCTTTTGCTTTTGAATGGTAATATGGCACATTCTGGTGGTATGGCCCTTGCCTTCACCGCAGAATAAACAGTAAATTTTTTCTTGTTTGATCTCCAAATCTTCCTCCGAAGCCCCTGGCGCCTCTGCCTCTTGGCGCTGGCGGCCGAAAAGAGCTTTGCTGTTGCCCCGAAGCTTGCGAGGAACACTGTGGCCTTTGCTGCTGACTCCCTTTGTCATCATTTTGAGTAGAATTGTGAATTGACCTGACATGCCTCGGATAAAACCTTCCTCCAAAGCCCCTGGTCATTTCAGAGAACCTGAGAGCTTCCTCCCTTCTTTGGCGAAAATCATTGTCAGCTCGAATATACTCGTCCATCTTCTGGAGCAGCTTCTCCAAAGTTTGAGGAGGCTTCCTGGCGAAGTATTAAGCCGAAGGTCCTGGCCGAAGCCCCTTAATCATGGCCTCAATGACAATTTCATTGGGCACTGTTGGTGCCTGTGCCCTCAGACGTAAGAACCTTCGGACATATGCCTGAAGATATTCTTCGTGATCCTGGGTACACTGGAATAAGGCTTGAGCAGTGACTGGCTTCGTCTGAAAGCCTTGGAAGCTGGTTATCAACATATCCTTCAGCTTTTGCCATGAGGTGATTGTTCCTGGCCTAAGGGAGGAGTACCAGGTTTGTGCCACGCTCCTGACAGCCATGACAAAGGACTTTGCCATGACCGCCGTGTTGCTGCCATACGAAGATATAGTTGCTTCATAGCTCATCAAGAATTGCTTTGGGTCTGAATGACCGTCGTACATGGGGAGCTGGGGTGGCTTATAAGACTGTGGCCAAGGTGTAGCCTGCAATTCTGTTGACAGAGGAGAAGTATCATCAAAAGCAAAATTCCCATGATGGAAATCTTCATACCAGTCATCCTCGTTGTAGAAACCCTCTTGATGAAGCTCTCTGCGCGGGGGCCTTTGATTCTGGTCATCTTGAGCGAGGTGTCGAAGCTCCTCAGAGGCTTCATCTATCTGCCTTTGAAGATCAGCTAGACGAGCCATCTTATCCTTCTTCCGTTGGACCTGTTGATGGAGCACCTCCATTTTTTGGATTTCTTGGTCCAAGTCGTCTTCCGGAGGCGTTGGACTGGTGGCTTTCCTCTTCTGGCTTTGGGCCTCCCTAAGAGAAACGACATCCTGATTGGGGTCCAGCGGCTGCAGAGTGGCAGCCCCTGTCGCTGAAGCTTTTTTCGGCGGCATGAGGAAGGTGATGCTTGCCGAAGGTTTTCAAAACTCAAAAAGTGGAAGTGAGTTCACCGGAGGTGGGCACCAATGTTGGGGGCTTGTTCTCAAATGCTATGAATTAAGAACAAGACAACATAAAAGTGTTAAATGTTAAAACTCCTTCGTCCTCAAAAACAATATATCCCCTTGGATATAATGAGTCTCGGACGAAGGTTATAAAAGAGAAGACCTTCGTAAGGTTGATAAATGGTAAAACAGGGCAACCATATATAATACACGAGTAGTAATACCAATATTATTATTAATGTATTCCTATTATTAAACTCATAAAATAGAATTACAAATGTACCTTCAGATTGATGTAAAAGCACAGACGTGATGTGAAAAAGCATATGCCAAGTCAGCGTGAACAGTACAGGAGTACTGTTCATCTATTTATAGGCGCGGGACACAGCCCGTGTAAAATTACATTGATGCCCTTTACATTTGACAATAACTTTATAATAATCCTTCGAGGTTTAACTTGACTTTTCATCTTTAAGTCGGTTCCTCTTTTCCTGCCGTCATGCCGAAGTTCTTCTGCACGTAGCTTCGTGATCGTCTTATCCTTCGTTGTGATTGCTTTCCGCCCCAGTTAAGCTTCGTCATGACCATACTCTTGTATATCCGTAACCTGATTCCGAAGACACCTGTTCACATATTTCACTTGGAAAACATTGTCAAATCATGTTTTTTGAGGACCTTCGGAAGCCGAAGGCCCCCAACAAATACCAATCACCTTACTCTTGCCACTATCTCCAAACACAATTTCTTGTGCTTCTTGAGTTAGTTGCAAGGAATGAAACATGTCTTCCTCCCCGGTCATGTGATTTGTGCATCCACTGTCAAGCACCCAACTTGACCCACCAGAGGAGTAGACCTGCAAAACAAATTTAGGCTATGCTTTTAGGTACCCAAATTGAGTTGGGTCCTGCAGTGTTAGTTATAGCCTTGGGTACCCACACACTTCTTTTCATGACTTTTCTTTTAGTGTAGGCACCCACATATTTAACAACCAATTTCCCTAAATCCCAAGTCAACATGTAATCACAAAGATAAGAGTGAGAAATGGGAGCATTAAATTTTTCTCCACTTGTTGATGCCGCTTCCTTCATCTTACTCTTTGTGGAACTCAAGTTTACCTTTACTTGAGTTGACTTGTCATTTGAGGAGTGAATCCTCCCCAAGGCATCATATAGGGTGGTTCTCTCTATGAACTTGGGGGATCTCCACCCCTTATGCACTGTGCTAGGGTTTAGGGATGAGTTGAACCCAAGCCCCCTTCTTCCATTGTTGGGCTTTAGGGACTTGTACTTGGGTTCAATTTTCTTTAACCCATCATTGCTAGAGCATCTTTTCAATATTTCTTTGACCTTCACCTGTGGGCTCTTTTTCCTTGCATGGTTAGTTAGACAACAAGAAGCATGATATTTGGCACAATGTTTGCAAAAAGTATTATTTGAGGAGCTAGACTTAGATTCAATCAATAAAGATGAAGCATTGATGTTCTTGCAATTTTCAAGTTGCACTTGAAGTTCTTGATTTTGGACATTCAAGCTTAATATGCTTGATTCAAGTGCATCCTTTTCATTTGCAAGACTAGCTATAGAGGTTTTCATATTGATTACTTCCTTTTTTTATCCTCTATAGTTATCTTGACTAAAGATACTTCCTTAGTCAAGGCATCTAGCATTTCATCTTTATTGAGTAGCAATCCTTGAAGCTCTAGGTTTCTTTCCTTTTCAAGGATAAGCAAGTCTTCTTGAGCATCAAGAGTTGCTTTTCTTTTATCTAGCTTCTCCATCAATTTTATGATAACATTATATCCATTCAAGCCAAATTCCTTAATCATTTTATTTTTCATAGCAATTTGTTCATCATCATCATCATCATTTTGAGAATCATTACTAAATAAAGTTACCTTATCTCCTTTTGCCATGAGGCAAGTTGGAGTGTAGGAGTCGTCTTGTAGGTTGGTGAAGAGTTGCGAGCTTGAAGTAGATTGGATGGCAACATTTGCCACCACTTCTTCTTCTTCGAAGCTAGAACTCTCTTCATCGGAGTTCCATTCTTCACCAATATGGGCTTGACCATATTTCTTCTTCTTGAAATGTCCCTTGGTCTTGCCTCCCTTTTTGAACTTGTCCTTCTTGTATTCCTTCTTGGCTTCTTGTTCCTTTTTATTAGGACAATCCGCTATGAAATGACCGGTTTGGCCACATTCATAGCATGCCCTCTTCTTTCCTTTTCTTTGAAACTTGTCATTTTTCTTTACAAATTTCTTGAATGTTTTGATGAACATAGCTGTGTCTTCATCACTTGAGCTATCTTCATCACTTGACGTCTCGACCACTTTCTTTGCCTTGTGGTCTTTGTTCTTCTTGGGGGTGTCTTGTTCATTTGTGATCAAGGCATGAGAGTCTCTTGTCTTGATGGGGGCTTCTTTGGACTCGTGTTGTTGAATCTTTGCAAATAATTGATGAGGCATCATATCCTCATAGTCATCACGATCCCTTATCATCCTTGCTAGACTCTTATCCTTTTCTTTGTATGCTCTCATGAATAGTCTTGTGACCTTGGAGTCACTCCAATCTTCACTTCCAAGTACTCTTATCTTGTTTACTAACACCATCAATTGATCAAAGAGTGATTGAAGCGACTCACCCTTGATCCAATCATATCTAGCAAGCTCACTCTCCAAAGCTTCAACTCTATGTCTCTTAGCTTTGGGATCTCCTTCATGTGACATTTTAAGAATGTTCCAAATGTCACGGGCATCTTCTCTTCCTTGAACTTTCTGGTATTCTTCCGGACAAAGACTCCCTTTAATTATGCTCACTGCTTGAGCATTGCGATGAATCTCTTGCATCATTTCTGGAGTCATCTCTTCTCCTTGGGCAGGCTTATGCATACCTACATTAACAATCTCCCAAAGACTAGGATGTACACTGATTAAATGCGACTTCATCTTATCGGCCCACTCGTCATAGTTCAACTCACTAAGAGTTGGTAACTTTCCAAGTGGGGCAGAAGAGAAGTTGGGAATAAAATTTCTAGAGTAATCGAATTGAACTTTACTAAACTTGTTACATTTGCTTTTGGTAGATGATTCTTCGGTGTTGAGACTTACCTTGCTCAACACCTTCGACACCAAAAGATCCACTAGGTCGTCATTGTAATCAAATTTTCCTTTACCTTTGTCTTATTCGGCCTTTCTTCTTGATTCTTCTTCTTCGGCCTTTTTCTTAGCATCTTCCTCTTTCATCTTGAGGAACATCCTCTCGGTGATCTTCATGGCGAGGTCAAGGACCTTGGGGTCCACTTCCTCACCGGAGGATGTGACGGGAATATCCTCGAGGATAGGATCCACATGGTCCCGTTGAGTAGACATGATCGTTTCCTCACGCGGTGAAGCGTAAAACAAGGTACGTAGCTCTGATACCAATTGAAAGTAGCCTAGAGGGGGGGTGAATAGGCTACACCTGAAACTTTTCACTAAAAACTTCGAGAAAGGTTAAATTAAAGTTGCACTGGTGCAAACCAGTTGATTTTGTTCACAACTGAACAAGTTTGAACCTGCTCAACTTAGATAAACAAATATTACGAAGTAGTGAAAGATTTTGCTAATGACTTGCCCTACGCAAGATCTACTCGAATAGATAATATGTACCAACCAACAAATTTAAAGTGCTTAACAAGAACACACAAGAACACGCGATATAACCCGAGGTTCGGCAACCACCACAAAGGTGTCCTACTCCTCGTTGAGGAGCCCACAAAGGGCCAGGTCTTTTCCAACCCTAATCCTCCACAAGCCGACCACAAAGGTCAAGGCAATCTCTTCTCAAATATGCTCAGAGAGCGGGTGATACAAACTTCTTGGGGTCGTCCACAAATTTGGAGACTCCCAAGCAACCTCTAACCGTCAAGGAACACGAGGTTCCAAGAGTAACAAATCCGCACAAGGTTAAGTTTGCAACGAGCTCAAGAACAAAGAGAATAGGAGAATCAAGATGAAAATGATAGCGTGTTAGATCGAGTTCACCTCACACCAAGGATCCTTCAAGCAATTGAAGGAGATGTGATTGCGGGTGTGAAAGGTGAAATGAATGCACTTGTTGAGAGTTTGGTCAGCCAAGATTTCGTAGGAGGAGCTGAAGTAAATGAGAGAGAGTGTGAGGGGGTATATAAAGGATCCCCCAAAAGCTGGCAGCCGTTGGGAGAAAAAGAGTAAAAACCGGTTGAACTGGTTTTTAGACCGGTTGAACCGGTTTCTACCAGGGGGATCCCGGTTCACAAACCTACTCAGCCGGAGACTCGACCGGTTTCAAAACCGGTTGAGTAAGGGAAAAATCCGGTTGAACCGGTTTTCCCAAAAAATCTGCAGCGACTTTTTCTGACAGCTCTGACTGTCAGACAGGTCAGAGCAGGGGTGGCAGAGGAACAGTCCCAAAACCGGTTGAACCGGTTTCAGGACCGGTTGAACCGGTTTCCAGGGCTGAAACCAAATTTTGAGTGTTTTGAGGAGGACAAAAGTGGAGTTTTTGTGGGAAGTAAAATTGGTCTTTCTCAAGGGCATTCATGATCTGGAAAAATATTCTCAAGGATGTTTTCAAAGGGTTTTGAACTTAGCTCATTGCATAACTTACTTAACCATTGCGGATCCCTCTTAATTGTACGACGATTCCTATAACTCAAGAACTGTAAAAAGAGTACCGCCGTTGTTTCAAAGCACTTGGAGCACGCCATTTGATGTGGAATTTTAAATCTGCGGTCCTTTTTATTTTTATGCTCGTAAGATCTGTGCTTCTCCTGTCTGTAGAATTACTGCGTACAAGCTAGGAGCAAACTTGTTAGAATCTCTGTTTGTTTTGTCATTTAATCACCAAAACCCTCAATTAGGGTTGATTGCACTTACATACACAATTAATGGAATATACCTAGCATCCATTATAACAATCTTTCTGAAAGGGCCCCACATTGTGCGATGAATTGTATCCAAGTGGACTACAATAGCCATAATGTCTACAAAAATAACAATTTATAAATGGATTAATACTGAATTTTGTGTAAACGATATTTTAATAATATTAAGAGATCGATATATTCTTACCGACTAAAGTCCTGTTTGGCAACTCGGCAATATTAGCAAGGTTCAAGAATATTTGTTTTGGGAATGGCGCCATTTGAATTGGAACAGTGTATGACTCCACGATAGTTTGTTGGTTGAGACACAATTCCATGGGACCATTTAGATTACGAAAATTAAATTCACCCGGATGAAGACCAAACTTTACATTATGCATCTTGTAAACATGCTTTTCATGGAGCAAATTGTCGAAATGTTTGACTGTCTCATACATATATGTTATGGCCTCAATCTTGGCTCCCTAATAGTATTTCAGTAGGAGAAGAGGAGATGGTATGAAGATTGTGTAACTTTCAAAATGAAACTTAAAGAATTGTTGGCTTACATTGATGTCAGATAAAACGAAATGTTGTCTGTCACGAAGACGTGGTTCAATCGGGAATTTAACTTCTACTCAAGCGACAATACTGTATTTCCGCGGTAGCCCATAAAAATCTTCATCACGGTAGTCATCGAACAACCTGAAGCTATATTAAACATACGACTAAATAACGGTCATAACTTTGATAAACAAATTTTGTGTAAATATATTTATATAATAACTTACATTGGCATCCGTTTTAGGCGGTCCGTTGCGTCTCTTTCGCGGTTCAATACGACCGGTTCCATCAAAACCTTGTAGCATTTAACATAATTTAAAATTTAAATTTAAATGAAATACATATCATACTTTCACATCAGCTTTCAAATTTGGCTATAACCTTATATCTGTATGGGGTTAGAGGGGCATGGTTTCACATCAGCTTTGAAACACTAGCTTCAGACTGCTTTCCATAGTGTTGTGCTAGCATGCTCTGGTGTTCCCTAGATATTTCTTACGCAGTTTTCTAACTCATTTCATATGAGATCGTACAATTAACTAGCCTGCTACACATTTGATGATGAAGGTGATTTGGAAAAATACAATGTATGTGAAATGCAGGAATGTAGGAAGAAGCATGGTTGATTTTTGACCGTGTGATGAATAAGGATGTAATCTCATGGAATACACTGATAGGAGGTTACTCCAGAGATAATTTTCCCAATGAATCCTTCAGTTTGTTCAGTGACATGTTGCTCCAATTCAGAACCAATGCAGTGATCATGACTTGCATCCTTCCTACTGCTGCAAGCATTTCATCCTTGGAGCGAGGATTTGGTTAAAGTCTAAATCGGTTGCATTGTATTATTTTCTTGAGATCGAGGGATTATTTGGTACTACAACATTTCAAAACGAAACTGTTTCAGATAAGGTATTGATAGGACATGGATTGTACTCATCAGAATTGGTACTTTTGTTGGAGAGGTACCATGATGGGCTCACTTGCTTAATAGTACAAAATGCATGGGCATGGTCTTGTCAAGAACAGAGGAATCAGATTTGTTAAACCATGTCCTGAAAGTAAAACCAGTACAATGGTAGCTGAGCAGTAGCTTCAGAAACTATGGTGTAAATACCAGGCCAGCTTATTTGGATTTGCAAAGAAGCAAGCACGAAAGCACCTACTGGTTTGCACTCCTCGCAGACAGGGGTCTCTTTCAACTATCAGCTACCTAGGTGCATTCTTCAATGCTAGATGTCTGATAACATGTTTGTGGTGTATGGGTGTTCCGGTACAAGTATTTTATTTTAAAGGAGGGAGAGCAAGGATATATAGCCTTGATACCCCATACAGATAGCTGCACAAATATGTGTGCACAAAAAACATGAATTATTGTTCTGATATATAGTAGTAGAGATTAGCATCAACTGATATATACCAGAAGAATGCATATAAACTTTATACCCCAATACAAACCACCAATACACACAAGCATCCATGGCATTAACAACATTGTTTGTTAGGAAAATTCAACTGAAACATGATCGAAAAAATGAAACCAAAGTGGTATGGGCAGGCTAAGAATAACATAAATGGTATGGGCATGAACTCTGTACCTAACAATACATGATAAAAAAATAACAAATCAGCTGATTCATGGGCACGCTAAGTATTTTATTTGGAGACGAGCAGCAAAATAAGGTCTTTGACTCTACAGAGAGAATGTCTAATGCCTCCCCACGCACAATTTTATCTAAAAATTAGCATCAACTGATATATACCAGAAGAATGCATATAAACTTTATACCCAAAAAAACCCCACAACACACAAGCTCATTTTGTATTACTTAACATATGTCATATATATATATAAGTTATATTAGGAGAAGCATTGAAAGAAGTTAGTTCATTTTATGTTTGAGCGACAAATTCACTAACATATCACAGGCTACTAAAGAACAGTTGCAGCAACAAATTCGCTTGAAAGCTTACCTTGGCCTGAGAAGCTGTGGAAGCCGTCGATGCGTTGCAGCGAACCCCCGACAGTGTCCTGCCGTCCGGTCCGGGTCAACCAATCGCAAATCCCTTCCCTCTTCTGCACCCCTCGCTAGCCGAAACAACAAACTACTACAATGAAACCCCCATACCCAATTTCAGTAAACACTCTATGATCAATGTAGTCAGGCATAACTGAGTTTCAAATGAAATTGTTAAGAAAATACCTGGTTGATGAAGAAACTTAAGATCGACAAATTTTGTTATTTGAGATTCCCTTCACAACTACAATAGTTCAGATCTGAATGAGTATAGTATAGTATAATAAACACTTGTAGAACAAGCCTTAAGAGCAAAAAATGATTAATAAAAAAAGAAGTCAATTGTCCGTGTGGTTTTCAGGGCCGATGTCACCCTTTGTTATCACTTTGGTTAGTCATGGGACCTTCAGCATTCTTTATAAGATTTTGGAGGTTAGAGATGTGTGGACATTGGTTAGTCATGGGACCTTCAGCATTCTTTATAAGATTTTGTATAGTAATTTTTATATACACTTTATCCCTTTTTCTCTCTTTTACAATCACCCCATTTCTCCACTGATCGTTTTTAATAAAAATAGAACAGGGGGACAGAGTATGGAGCAAGGAAACTAAATACTGAACAAGTCAATTTCATCTTGACCATCGAAGGCATATCATGGTCTCTCTTGATAGCCAAATCAATACTCGAGAGTCTACAAATGCAAGTAGAGTAGCTAGAGAAAAGTATTCACAGAAGTGAAAAAACAGAAGCAACAAAATTTCAGTCAGAAAGTAATCATTGGTCACTATTTTCTTTGATCCACTCTATAGTTGCTGAAAGTAGAACTTGCAAGAATGTCTGGTTCTGAATCTCGAAAATCTTGTGGATCAATCATAAACTGCAGTGATCCAAAGATTATATGAAAATGTAACGGCCAAAATAATGAGAAGAAGATTCGTATGATATACTAAAGCAACATTACCTGCTTGCCATACATGGAAAACAGTTCAATTGTCATTATCTCTAGCTTATTGCGTTATCAAATATTGATTTATCACCACTAAATTGATTTATCACTGAAGTCAAATATTGATTTATCACTGAATGTCAAATAACTTTTGGAGCAAAGTGGATAGCTGATGTGCAAGATTTCAACCAACTAAATTACCAATGAGGCTATTAGTTCCAGAAACTGACTGAGTTTCTCTGTTGTATTCTTCTGTTTCACTTACTACATCCAAAAACGACATTGAAATGCCTTTAGCATTCTAATGAGGTATTCTTTATAAAATTACTATTTACAAGATTTTGGATGAGAGAAGTAGCAGGTTTGTTAGGAGGTTACAGAATTACAGCAAGTATTTCTTGACCCTAACACACAGTTATTTGGTTATGAAGAATGCTGAAAATATCCAGTGGTCATAGTATGTAAAATCAGCAATATTTGCAAGACCTGAGCACCTTGGGTTGCATGCTCCAATTTGATAGAGGTATCTAAAAACATACCAGATAATACATAGTGTGTTACTGGTACAATTGAATGGTTTAGTCAGTGCTCTGGTTACTTTCTTGTTTGTCCCTGAACATCTTTTTTTTGCTTTTTACTGACAAAGTGATTTTACATACTATGTTCATAAAATGCAGTCTTGAGCATGGAATTATATAGGTCTGCACGAAGGGATGAAAGTTGAAGCCTCTGCAGTCTGCACATGAGGGGCAGAGCTTAGTATGGCCAAACCTCTACTTATGTTGATGACTTGCTAATTGCTAGGTGACATCTATACCTACAGTTCGCACTCTACAGTTTGCTAATTTCTACAGTTTGGAATTTTGCATGTATTTATAGATCCTCAACCACTACCGGAATCAATCGCTTTGCCGAGTGTCTGAAGCACTCGGCGAAGCCTTAAAAACACTCGGCAAAGGCTTTGCCGAGTGTAACACTCGGCAAAGAAGGCTCGGCAAACAGTGCATCGGCAAAGCCTTCTTTGCCGAGTGCCAGAGAGCACTCGGCAAAGAAAAGCGGCCGTTACGGCGCCGGGTGACGGAGACGGCGGCTTTGCCGAGTGTCCCTGGTGACACTCGGCAAAGAAGTTATCTTTGCCGAGTTTCGTCCAGGCAGCACTCGACAAAGAATCCATCTTTGCCGAGTGACACCAGGGACACTCGGCAAAGAGCCCGCCAGAGAGGGTCACTTCGAGCAACATGCTCACTAAACATGGCCGTGAACTTGGCATCCACATGTTTAAAAATTGTATAAAACACAAACAAAGTCAGAAAATCATGAAACTTGTCCACGTGTCATGATATCATATGTACAGGCTGTGATAAAAATTTCAGAATGTTTGGAGAAAGATGTGAGACACTATGTGTAGAAACCTAGAGGACTACACATGAAATCATAGAGTTTCAAAGTGGATCTTCTAGGTTTCTACACATAGTGTCTCACAACTTTCTCCAAACATTCTAAAATTTTTATCACAGCCTGTACATATGATATCATGACACGTGGACAAGTTTCATGATTTTCTGACTTTGTTTGTGTTTTATACAATTTTTAAACATGTGGATGCCAAGTTCACGGCCTTGTTTAGTGAGCATGTTGCTCCAAGTTTCCGGTACGCTTCTGGAATCGGTCATAACTTATGCTAAGTAACATGAATATCATTTTTTCATGCACGGTTTTCTAAGTTTCGAGTGACCTGCAGTTCAAATCTGAATTTTCCGAAGAATTTCAAATAAACGAACTAAATCTACTAACGATTGAAAACTCTGTTATAATTGTCCACAAATGATACATGTAGGTCTACATAGTGTAGGAACATACCACAAAAAGTTTGGGAGACAAAATAAAAAAAAATAAAAATACACTTTGCCGAGTGCTTAGGGATGACACTCGGCAAAGCCTCCTTTGCCGAGTGCCTACCATTTGGCACTCGACAAAGAAGACTCTTTGCCGAGTGTCAACCGTTGGCTCTCGGCAAAGACTGACGGCCGTCAATTTTTGGACGGCCGCTGACGGCCCTTTGCCGAGAGTCCCTTTTGCCGAGTGTTTGACACTCGGCAAAGGTGTCTTTGCCGAGTGGGGTTCGGTGCGGAGTGTCCAGCACTCGGTAAAGAGGCTCTTTGCCGAGAGCTTAACTTTACCGAGGGCGGCGCTCGGCAAAGTCATCTTTGTCGAGTGCCCGATAAAAGGCACTCGGCAAAGATGCCAACACTCGGCAAAGCCTCGGATTCCGGTAGTGAACACGTCTTCTAATGTCCGTTTAATAATTCAGATCACACCTTTGATTAAGTCAAGTCCACTTTGCATTCTTTGAACCTAAATAAAAAATGCTAGCAAACAATATAATTTAACAAATACCAAAAATCTAAACCTAATAGTCATATGGTCCATTTACCATTTTACATCATGGAAGCATTAAACATCTGAAAGGAAAACGAATGATTTGCACTAAATGAACGCGTGAGTGTGGGGGTAGGGGCGGGGGAGCGGGGGAGGGATTTGGTCAGAAAACAATAAAAATAAAATGAGAAGCTGGCCGGTTTTCTTTCTGCACTATTTGTGACCAGGGACCATCTGCTTGCCGATCGAGACTGCAATTGCTTCACCTTTCAGCAGGTTCGCTCTTCTATTTATTTAGTTTTCCTTGAGAGTACACCTCTCTGCAGCTTGTATATATCTAACAGTACAAAATAGTATGCTACTGCCATTCAAAGCACTCATAATCCGATTTCAAAGCACTCATCTGAGTCAAGGACAACTCCTACTGTTTTGGTCAAAGCATTAAAAATCCCAGAGCCAGCGGTAAACTACACAACACAGCGTCGGCGCGGCGAGCTGGAGCTAGATAAAAACCATACTAGCGCAGGAGGAGAGGGAGCGAGGAAGGAGAGATGATGTGCCTTTGGTGGAGCCGATGAATGTTGAATTCGTCCCAATCTGGCCGGTACCGAAAATCCATGGCGCACTTGAGTAAAGCACTGGCACTGCACCTCCGTGTCTTCTCTAGGGACGGCTAAGGCTCTTGGTGAGGTGGGGCGGCGAGCGAGGGGCAGGATGGTGATGAGCACGGGATCTGAGAGGTGAGGGTTTAGGGTGAGTGTCGTCGGTGGAATGGAGGAAGAGCAATTTTGTTGATGGAAGGTGAGTGCCATCGGTGGAAGGGGATCGCAGTGGCAATGGAGTTGATTGCGGGGCACTTGCAGCAACGACGTCATGGATGGAAGGGTTCCTGGGAAGGCGGCATCGCGGTGGCAATGGAAGAAGCGCGGATCACGTGGGCAATGGAGGGAGCGCGGATCGCGGGGGGAATTGCAGCAACGGCGCCATGGATGGAAGCCGCGGCTGCGGTGCTACCGCGGATGCGGGCGGTTGCCTGCGGGGTGGCTGCGGGTTGCGGCGTGGATGCGGGTGGCAGAACGCGGCAGAACGTTCTGTGTGGATGCCTACAGTGCTAACATAATTAGTAGTAGAGATTTTTAACTAATTTTAGCAGCTAACTATTAGCTCTAATAAATTCAGACATGGCCTTACCTTAGTCTTTTGATTAGATTTTGATTCCTCTGAGTGATCAAGCGCAAGCACGTACGTAGGACACCTACGTCCCATGATCAAGGGTCACGTGCCTTTGACTTTGACATCTCAAGTGGCTATTAGTTGCAAGCTTGCTCGACGAGGTCAAGAAAATATTCTTCATTTCTGAATTAGCATCCCACGCACAAAGGAATAACATTGCGTACTTCAAATGAGATCGAACGCCACGAAGTTATTATTGATTTGAGATGTAGATCTTTTCTTTTCAAAGCATGTAGTCAGGCATATAGATACATGCGACCAACTGCTCCAGATAGAATAAACCTATGTGGTTATGTCACACAATTTTTTTAAATGGAAATAAAGCCAGATAGAGTGATGCTAAGAAAGAACTAACTGAATTAACTATTTCTGAACTGTATGTTTTAATTTTGAACATGAATTTTCATTGTGGCGTTTAAAGCAGTGATGTATGTTGATTTTGGGGGCAAAAAGGCGGAAAGAGTAAAGCAGGGAATGCAGAATCTGAAGGATTTGAGCAGTTTTAGTAAAGTTGATTGCGGGGTAAAATATCATCGCTGCGGTCATAACGAGCGGTAGCTGAATCGAGCCTGAACAATTTGACAATGCAGTCAAAGTCAAACGTGTTAACAAACAAATGAACATACGCAACTCCTCAGGTTTCAGAGAGTAGCTAGTCTGTAGTCTAGTGGCCGTGTTTAGATCGGCTTTTGGTGGACTTCTGGCCGCTAGAAGCTGGAAGCCCATCCAAACAGCTAGCTTCGTGACCAGATTCTCCCCACCGCGCGGCGGCTCGCAGCGGCTTCACCACAGCAGCCAAGAATCGGCCAGCAGCCTACGTCCATGAAAAGTTGGACGACTTCTCACCTTAAGTCGGTACCGAAGCAAACTATTTAGGGATGAAATCAAATTAGTTATAAATTTGTGGAGCAAACTAACCATTAGTTTCTTTCTACAGCCAGCATATCAAACATCTAGATCCTTGTTTTTGCAGGTAAATACTATGTTGTAGCCTTGTTCATGATGTACACGATCGAGACTTTAACCAATATGTACCTAGTAGCCTTGTTCATGATGTACCCGTATCCAAACACCTAGATTCTAATCATCAGTTTCTCTCCACAACAGCCGAAACAAACACTTAGATTGTAACCACCAGCTTCTCACTACAGCCAGCTTTTCCCCACAGCCAGCTTTTCAGAAAAGCTCTTCAGAAAAAAGCCGAATCATTTGACAATGCAGTCAAAGTCAAACGTGTTAACAAACAAATGAACATACGCAACTCCCCAGGTTTCAGAGAGTAGCTAGTCTGTAGTCTTACTGTTGTCACTACCGAAATCGCAGGCTTTGCCGAGTGTTGTATTCTTTGCCGAGTGCCTTTTGTCGGGCACTCGGCAAAGAAGGCTTTGCCGAGTGCCGCACTCGGTAAAGTTAGGATCTCGGCAAAAAACCCCCTTTACCAAGTGCTGAACACTCGGCACAGGACAGCACTCGGCAAAGACAAGTTTGCCGAGTGTCTAACACTCGGCAAAGGGGGCTCTCGGCAAAGGGCCGTCAGCGGCCGTCCCAAAGCTAACGTCCGTCAGTCTTTGCCGAGAGCCAACGGCTGGCACTCGGCAAAGAGGCTTCTTTGCTGAGTGCCACATAGTAGGCACTCGGCAAAGTATGCTTTGCCGAGTGTCATCTCTAGACACTCGGCAAAGTATATTTTTATTTTTTTGATTTTGTCTCCCAAAATTTTTATGGTATGTTCCTACACTATGTAGACCTACATGTATCATTTGTGGACAATTTTAACATAGTTTTCAATCATTAGTAGATTTAGTTCGTTTATTTGAATTTCTTCGGAAAATCTAGATTTGAACTGCAGGTCACTCGAAACTTGGAAAACCGTGCATGCAAAAATGATATTCATGTTACTTAGCATAAGTTACGACCGATTCCAGGAGCGGACCGGAAACTTCGAGCAACATGCTCACTAAACATGGCCGTGAACTTGCCATCCACATGTTTAAAAATTGTATAAAACACAAACAAAGTCAGAAAATCCTGAAACTTGTCCACGTGTCATGATATCATATGTACATGCTGCGATAAAAATTTTAGAATGTTTGGAGAATTTTGTGAGACACTATGTGTACAAATCTAAGAGAACTGCACATGAAATCATAGAGTTTCAATGTGGATCTCTTAGGTTTGCACACATAGTGTCTCACAAAATTCTCCAAACATTCTAAAATTTTTATCGCAGCCTGTACATATGATATCATGACACGTGGACAAGTTTCAGGATTTTCTGACTTTGTTTGTGTTTTATACAATTTTTAAACATGTGCATGGCAAGTTCACGGCCATGTTTAGTGAGCATGTTGCTCGAAGTTTCCGGTCCGCTCCTGGAATCGGTCGTAACTTATGCTAAGTAACATGAATATTATTTTTGCATGCACGGTTTTCCAAGTTTCGAGTGACCTGCAGTTCAAATCTAAATTTTCCGAAGAAATTCAAATAAACGAACTAAATCTACTAACGATTGAAAACTCTGTTAAAATTGTCCACAAATGATACATGTAGGTCTACATAGTGTAGGAACATACCACAAAAATTTTGGGAGACAAAATCAAAAAAATAAAAATATACTTTGCCGAGTGTCTAATGGTTGACACTCAGCAAAGTATGCTTTGCCGAGTGTCCCCAGATTGACACTCGGCAAAGATGTGTAAGTTAATCTTTGCCGAGTGTCAGATGGTAGACGCTCGGCAAAGGATCCTTTGCCGAGTGCCACTGATCTGGCACTCGGCAAAGTTTATTTTAAAAATTAAAAAAAACTTTGCCGAGTGCCAGATCACGGGCACTCGGCAAAGTAGACGAATATACTTCGCCCGCGCCCTTCTTCCTCCTTTCTTTCTCTGCTCTCGCTAACTCGCGCCCGCCGCCGCCTCCCTGCGCTGCCGTCGCCGCCCCACGCCGTCGCCGGCTCGCCGCCCCACCGCGGCCTCCTCCACGACCGAGCCCTCGCCGGCCGCCCGCGCCCGCCCTCGCCAGCCGCGGCCGCCCGCGCCCGCCGCGCCCTCCCTCGCCGGCGCCCGAGCGCTCGCCGGCGCCCGCCCGTCCGCCCGCCGCGCCCTCGCCGGCGCCTGCCCGCCCGCCGCCGCACCCTCGCCGTATCACTTTCACGCGCCGCCGCCGCCGCCGCGCCCGCTACACCCTCGGCCGACCACGCGCGCCCTCTACGCCCTCGCCCTCGCCCGACCGCGTCCGTGCCCCTCGCCCGACCGCGCGCGCCCTCCACGCCCTCGGCCGCCGCGTGCCCTCTACGCCGCCGCGCCCGCGTCGCCGTGCCCGCGCCCCTCGCCGTGCCCCCGCCACCACCGCCGCCGGAAGCCACCTCCTCGCGCACCGCCACCGCCTCCCGGCCACGCGTACCACGCCACGCCACGACACTTGACAAAGGTTTAAACTTTTTATGCGTCAATTTATATTTATTATTGATTAGATGATAGAATGTATAAATCATGTAAGCCGAGGTCACCCAACCATTTATAAACTTGTTACTGTGTGCATGTCAGCCATCGTGCTGTTAGTTTAGGGTTGCAGGTTTTAAAAACCTCAACGTACAGGGGAGGTGCTATCAATTTTTTTTGTATTAACAGACTTGTGTTTCTTTTTTACAGAGAAGATACTTGTCTTCCTAGCCGCTGCGGGTCTGCCTGCACCGCGTCGCGTCGCCACTGCACCGACCCGCCACAGCCCCACTAGCCTGACTCCACCGCCACCCTAGGTATAACCTCTATTTTCGCATCATGGTCGTAGATCACGTAACCCAGTTAGGCGTCTCCCGTTCGAAAGTGATACGGTGTACATATGCAGATCTTTGCATATCTATAAATGTATCAGTTTCGAATTGTCCACGTTTTTTGGACAGCCCGCGATTGCGTAGATGGTGTTAGTTTCATGCTCTACTCCGGTCCAAGATAGAGTTTCAGCGTCACCTCCTTGTTGTTCTCCGGACAGTACACTCTCCCTGCCAGGACGTGTATCCGGAGAACAATGGGGAGGTGCTGCCGAAATTCTATCTCGGATCAGAGTAGAGCATGGAAACTAACTCCATCTACGCAACCGCGGGTGGGATTAGGACCTATCATCACCTATTAGAAGGTAGGAACGTAGTGTACATGCATTACATGTCTATATTAAACTATACTCGGTTATATATGTTAGAGGATGGAGGACCGTGAGTGGATGTACACGGGCCGTAGAGGAAGGAACGATGTCACCACTGAATGAATTAGAAAGACCGATGATTCCGTGGAACGGGCATATGGCGAAGCTGCTAAAGGAGCGAGTCTAGTCCCATGCCCGTGCAGCAAATGTGACAACCGGAAAAGAAAACCAAAGAAGACCATGGTAGAACATATTTGGAAGAATGGATTTACGCCGGGCTATACTCAGTGGATATTTCATGGTGAAGCGCATCGTACGAGAGAGGAGGTGCTGAGACAACGTGTTGAGGATTATGACGCGGATGCGGGGGTAGCGGATATGTTGAACGACTATCAGGAGGCACAGTACACGGGAGGATGTATGGATGACGAGCCAGAGTCGACTGCAAAGGCGTTCTACGACATGTTCGACGCGGCACAGAAGCCCCTTCACGGCCAGACAAAGGTTTCTCAACTGGATGCCATTGGGCGTGTAATGGCGTTCAAGTCGCAGTACAGCATGAGTAGAGATGCATTCGATGGCTTGTTAACGGTTATTGGGAGTCTGCTTCCGGATGATCACGTTCTGCCAAAGAGCATGTACGAGGCACAGAAACTATTTCATGCACTCAAGATGACGTATGAGCAGATTCATGCTTGTCCGAAGGGCTGCGTGCTATTTAGGAAAGAATACACGGAGGCAAAGTACTGTCCCAAGTGTAATTCGTCTAGGTTTATGGAGGTAGACTCTGGTGATGGACAGAAGAGGCAGCTCGACATCCCCTTGACAATCCTACGACACCTTCCGTTCATACCGAGGATCCAGCGTCTTTACATGACAGAGGAATCCGCGAAACAGATGACATGGCACAAAAATGGAAAACGATACAATCCTGACAAGATGGTGCACGCATCAGATGGTGAAGCATGGAAACACTTTGATGACATTCACCGTGAGAAAGCCGAAGAGGCTCGTAATGTACGTGTTGCGTTGGCCACAGATGGGTTCAATCCCTATGGAATGAGCGCTGCCCCGTACACATGTTGGCCCATGTTTGTTATCCCAATCAATCTCCCCCTGGTGTGTGCTTTCAAAGGCAGAATATATTCGTGTCGTTGATAATTCCCGGACACCCGGGGAACAAAATGGGCGTGTACATGGAGCCTTTGATTGATGAATTGGTACGTGCCTGGGAGGAAGGGGTATGGACATATGACCGAGCTACAAAGACAAACTTCAGAATGCATGTTTGGTACTAGTACTCCATGCATGACTTACCGGCGTATGGGCTATTCTGTGCCTGGTGTGTTCACGGTAAGTTCCCATGCCCAGTTTGCAAGGAAGCTCTCACGTTCATTTGGTTGAAAAAGGGTGGCAAATATTCGTCCTTCGATAAACATCGACAATTTCTTCCTGCTGACCATCCATTCCGCCTAAACATCAAGAACTTTACGAAAGGTGTCGTAGTGACAGACCGCCCACCTGCAACGATGACTGGTGCCGAAATTCGTCAACAGATAGATGGGCTCGTGGCCAATACAGAAGGTGGTTTTGTGGGATATGGTGAGCAGCATATGTGGACACATAAGTCTAGCCTGACTCGGCTCCCCTATTATGACGACCTGCTCCTTCCACACAACATTGACGTGATGCACACTGAAAAGAATGTTGTCGAGGCACTGTGGGCAACAATTATGGACATTCCTGATAAGTCAAAGGATAATGTGAAGGCAAGAGTGGATCTGGCAGCGTTATGTGATAGACCAAAACTAGAGATGAAGCTGCCAAGTGGCGGAAAGACGTGGAGAAGGCCTAAGGCCGATTTCGTCCTAAGCAGGGCCCAGAGGAAGGAAGTACTTCAGTGGATCAAGATGTTGATGTTCCCTGATGGATATGCAGCTAACCTGAGTAGGGGGGTGAACTTATCTACTATGCGAGTCTTAGGGATGAAGAGTCATGACTTCCACATATGGATTGAACGGATTCTTCCTGCGATGGTTCGAGGCTATGTCCCTGAGCATGTCTGGCTAGCGCTTTCAGAGTTGAGCTATTTCTTTCGTTGGCTTTGTGCAAAAGAGTTATCTCGGACCGTGGTTGCAGACTTGGAAAGATTGGCCCCCGTGTTACTGTGTAAGCTTGAGAAGATATTTCCACCTGGCTTCTTCAATCCAATGCAGCATTTGATTCTTCATCTCCCCTATGAGGCACGAATGGGGGGCCCCGTGCAGGGACGTTGGTGCTATCCAATCGAGAGATGTCTAAATACTATTCGAAAGAAATGTAGAAATAAATGCAAAATCGAGGCTTCCATTGCAGAGGCATACATTCTAGAGGAGGTCTCAAACTTCACAACAACTTATTATGGTGACAAACTGCCGAGCATGCATAATCCA
This sequence comes from Zea luxurians, assembly GCA_029449295.1. Taxonomy (NCBI): domain Eukaryota; kingdom Viridiplantae; phylum Streptophyta; class Magnoliopsida; order Poales; family Poaceae; genus Zea; species Zea luxurians. Next base: position 131,625,246 of record JAOPSE010000007.1, read on the forward strand.
CCCCATCGTTACAATGATGGCGACAATGAATCGAACCTTAGCATATTTCGAGGCCAACTCGGAAGCGCAAGTGGCTCGACCACCAAGACCCTGACACATGAAGAGTGGCGGCATATCATGCTATACGTATTGACCAACCTTGAAGAGGTGACGCCATATATGGAACAATTTCTTCATGAATTCTGGCGTCGATCAAGGGACCCCACTCCACAGGAATATGACGCTCTTCTTAGAAAGGGTGCGAGAAATGGGTTGCCCGATTTCATTTCCTGGTTCAAACATAAGGTACGTGCTTAGTTTGTAAAAGAGATACGTCTTTAAACTCAATTTAGCGTCTTTTAACTTGCGAATACTTGCAGGGCCAAAGAGATCCGTCTATGAGTGCCGAGTTGAGACAAGTAGCCAACGACTTTGCTTATAGGGTCAAGAAATATTCTGGGTATGACGTCAATGGATACCGTTTTCGCACAACACACTACGACAAAAGTCGGCCCAATCGGAAAACAACGTGTTCTGGAGTCTTTACGCCGCGCCTTGACAATGTCGATTATTTTGGACGAATCGAAGAAATATATGAGCTCAATTTTTATGGTTCCAAACCTCTTACTCCAGTGATATTCAAATGTCATTGGTTTGACCCTCAAGTGACGAGACAGACACACTCTAATCTTGGGATAGTCGAAATTCGACAAGATTCCACCTTAGCCGGAGACGATGTCTATATCGTGGCCCAACAGGCCACACAAGTGTATTATCTCCCATATGCGTGTCAAACGAAAGAACATCTTAAGGGTTGGGATGTTGTGTATAAGGTATCGCCGCACGGGAGGTTACCTGTTCCTAACGAAGAAGATTACAACTTAGACCCGGACACATATGATGGAGAGTTCTTCCAAGAAGATGGGCTAGAAGGGCGATTTGAGATAGACTTAACCGAAGCTATCGGAATGGACGTAGATATTGAAATGGTTGTTGATGAGGAGGATGATGAGGTGTAAAATGATAATGACTTAGTAATCCTTGAAGGCAATGACATTAATGACGAACTTGCGTCTTCCGATGGCGTGGAGATTGAAATGCTTGATAGTGATGATAAGAGTTATGATCCGGCTAACCCCGACACATATGAAGATTATTTTTAATCGATGTAATGCTATATGACTTTTTATTTCGCACCTGTTTTTAAATACATATTTTTATATGTGTTTATTTGTTTACTCTTAATTGCAGGTTGTTGGACAAATATGGTGGGCGGTTTCCTGAGGAGGAGGAGGGGAGGACGAGTAGGACGGAGGACGATGCAGAGCAGGCAGCGCAGCAGGACGAGGCAGAGCAGGCAGCACAGCAGCAGGCGGCGCCTCAGGACGACGACGACCAGCAGCAGGACGCCTTAGGTTCAAGTGGCTCTAGTTCGAGGAGCATCTACCTGCGAGGCCCCGCGAGTCTCCCTCAGCGTCCCATACTTCGGGACAGACGACCGCTGATTCGGCCGGAAGGGGAGAGGTATGCAACTTTATGTTCTTCATTCTTGTTCATATTATGTGTTCAAAATCATAATGTAAACTAATACTTTTTATTTATCACTTGGACAGGTCTTGGACGGTTTTGGATTATGCTGGGGGTCATCGTCGCCCCCCCAATAACATCCTCGGCCTGCTGTACAGGGAACACTTCCCTGGACTTGTGGAGTACGCCGGAGTGACGGGCCCAGCCTTCACCTTCGACCACTACGCCGTCGCCCCCGATGCAGTAGACCGGGACGGCAGGGAATTCAATAACAAGACGGAGCGGGTGAAGCAAGAGCTGTGGGTAAGTCTTAGTATAATGTAAAATATGTCGCATTCGTTGCAAATTCTTGAAATAATGTATGGATACATCGTTTTTGTATGCAGGATTTCTTCAGATGCGATGGTGGATACGAGGCTAGGGCGGATGTGGTGGCCACCACGAGCTGTAAGAAGCTCGTCGTGGACATGCACTATGAGGCCCGCATCCAAGCCATCATCACCTACCACGGTGTCACACCCGGTTTTTAGAAGGTAAACCGAATGCGAACCATGTACGTGCCAGGATCAGTTATTCACGTACACAGCAGTTACATAACATGGACATCATCACACAGTGCTCAAATAGTATTAAAAGGGGAAATAATAGTCGATTACATCATACGTCTGAGACGTCCATATAGTTCTTACAATAAATCAAAGTGCGGAAAAGAAACGTAGATAACGCGGCCTTTCACAGGCAGCCGACTGGGGGTTGCCGCTAACCCACGCCTAGAACTCGTCGTAGTCTTGAAACTCCTGGAAGTCTCCTTCCACAGCTTCATCTTCTCCTGAGCAGTGGTTGCAATGCTGACAACCTGGGGGGGGGGTTTGGTGTGTAGAGCAAGGGTGAGTACACATCAACATACTCAGCAAGCATCCCGTTTGGCTGTAGTGGACTAGCTTTATGTGGGGATAAGTCAAGCAGTTGCTTTTAGTTGGTCAGGTTATTACTTGCTAGTAGAAAGCCAGGTTTTAACATTAACCCAAGTTATTAGCCCAATGTATCCTTTCCAAACGGAAAGAATACCACTTACCAGCACCATAATCATAATCAGAACCATCAATCTCATTGCCGCCTGTACCAAAATGTCTCTGATCAAGTATCACTAATCTCTGGAGCTCCCTTGGCCGCTCATAACCGTGAGCACGACTGATATATCAGTTTCATAACACTCTGCAGAGGTTGCGCACTTTACCCACAAGCCGTGATTCCCTCTTGCCTCGGGCCGATCAAACCCTTAAACACTACCAAGGTGAATAGGCAGGGTCTCACTACGTAGCCTTTACAAAGATTCCCCGGGGCTGTAGCCACCCGTTAGGTTTTCTAAATGTACCGCACTCCTCCCCAAGGGACAAATCAACCTTGGCAGAGCGAGCCGCATACACCGAGCCCCATTGACGGCACAACGGCTAAGCGAACTACACCCCGGTTCCTCTAATTATTCAGCTAAGGGCGTCCCATTCCACCCTCATGGTTGCACTGTTTTCCCGGGCGGTCATCCATTGAACAGGTCCTTACGGAGAGGCACTCGAGAAACCGCTCGAGTCCCCTTGAAGGTCACAAATATAATCATAAATAAGAAGGGAAAATAGCGTATCATAGATAACCACATCATGTTCATTGATTAGAGTTGAGCAATAGCATCAGACTAAGCAGTAATAATCCGACCCAAATAGGTAAACAAGGACATGGATAACAAAAGCTAGTCAATCCTTAAGTATAAATGTGTAATGCGGGAGGTGAATTAAAGAATGAATAGGACAGAAATAGGTCAAAGGACACTTGCCTCCACCAACCGACTGCTGCTCAGGGGCTTCTCCTGCGAATTCCTCGGGCTCTTCGACCGGATCGTTCTCTATGCGAGCGCAAACATACATACATCCACATATTTAATACAAAAGAACAGTACACCATACAAGGGAACAAGTAAAGCGAATATGCATCAAGTATGACATTCGATATCGCATTCATTAAGGTTAGGAAGAAACGGGAAAAGGTCTCGCAGGGGGTTAAAGTTTATGCACTAATGATTAGTTACAACTGGTTCTTAGCAAAAGAATTCTGTTATATACACCAATGGAAACCTAGTCATTTTAAGTTGATCAACATTGCACTAGATAAACAATTAACTAAATGAATCAACTAGCGCAACGAAATTCTAAATTAAGCTTCCTATTTCAATAACATGAACAATGATTAGCCTACCTAAAATAAAATAACTATGATAACAGAAAGTAAAACAAAATAAATAAAATAATATAAAAAATAAAAAAAATAAAAAAGGGGGGGGGCGGTTGAACCGGCCCTGGGGGCGGTTGAACCGGCCGGGGGCAGGGCGGCTGGGGCGGCCGAACCGGCGGCCAGGGCGGCCGAACTGGCGGCCAGGGCCGGCCGAGGCGGGGGCGCGGCCAGGGGCGCGCGGCCAGGCGGCCAGGCGCGGCCAGGGGGCGGCCAGGCGGCCAGGCGCGGCCAGGGGCGCGCGGCCAGGCGGCCGGGGGGGGGGGGGGGGGGGGGGCGCGGCCAGGGACGGCCGGGGGCGCGCGGCCAGGCGGCCGGGGTGGGCGGCCAGGGCGGCCAGGCGCGGCTGGGCCGGCCAAGGAGAGAGGAGGGGAGAGGGGAGAGGGAGGAGGGAGGGAGGAGGGGGAGGGGGGCTCACCGGGGACGGGTGAACGACGGCGAGGGGCGGCGGTTGGGCCGGCGGCCAGGGGGCGGCCGAGCTGGGGGTAGGGGGCGGCGGCGGCTAGGGTGGGGAGGGGGAAAATGGGAGGGAGAGAGAGAGGGGTAAGGGGAAAAGGGGAGGGGGCGGTTGGGCCAATTAGGCCCAAAGGGGCGTAGGGGGCGGCTGGGCCGGCCAGGGACGGCCCACGGCGCGGGAGAGAGAGAAAAAGAGGAGAGAGGAAGAAAAAGAAAAAGAAAGAAAAGGTTTTCTCCTTATTTTCAAAATCCGATCTTCCTAGATGAATGCATTTGCACTTTCAAACAATCAAAGAATGCATAGTTCGGCATGGTGCATCAAACAACATAAAACAATTTTAGGGTTTTTCTTTACACGGGAATTCCAAACCGAATCCCGCTAGCTTTGGAAAAAGTCAAGGTCTAGCGAGGGAAAAAGAAAAAGAAAAGGTAACGCCCGAATTTGGCGAGTAAAGAAAAGAAAAAATTCAACTGCAAAATTCGGGGCGTTACAAACCTATCCCCCTTAAAAGAATCTCGCCCTCGAGATTCAAGGCTGGCTAGCAAAGAGCTCTGGGTACTTGGCCATCAAATCATCTTCACGCTCCCAGGTTGCTTCTTCCTCAGAGTGGTGATGCCATCTAACTTTGCACATTCTGATGGTCTTCCTTCGGGTGACTCTATCTGCAACCTCAAGGATCTGAGCTGGCTTCTCGACATAGGTCAAGTCCTCCTGGACTTCCAGACCTTCCACTGGCAACTGCTCTTCTGGCACACGCAAGCACTTCTTCAACTGAGACACATGAAAGACATCATGCACAGCTGACAAATTCTCTGGCAGACTGAGCTGATAGGCCACTTCTCCACGCTTTGAGAGGATCTGGTACGGACCAATGTAGCGGGGTGCTAGCTTGCCTTTGATTCCGAACCTTCTGACTCCTCTGATCGGTGACACTTTCAGATAGACAAAGTCTCCGACTTCAAAACTCAGCTCTCTTCTTCTTGTGTCTGCATAGCTTCGCTGCCTCGATTGCGCTATCTTCAGATTCTCCCGGACCATCTTGATGTTCTCTTCGGCTTCAAGCAGAATGTCTGGCCCAAACACTTGCTTCTCTCCAGGCTGATCCCATTGCAACGGAATTCTACAACTCCTTCCATAAAGCGCTTGAAATGGTGACATCTTCAAACTGGCCTGGTAACTGTTGTTATAGGAAAACTCTGCATAGGGCAATCGCTTATCCCATCCGGACTGATCTTGCAACGCACAGGCTCTCAACATGTCTTCAAGAATTTGATTGGTCCTTTCGGTCTGGCCATCTGTCTGCGGGTGATAAGCTGAACTGAAATTCAGATGTGTGCCCAAAGCTTCATGCAACTGCTGCCAGAAATGAGAGGTGAACTGCGTTCCTCTGTCTGACACTATCTTCTTTGGCACACCATGAAGACAAACGATCCGAGACATATACAACTCTGCCAATACTGCACTGCTGTAGGTGGTCTTGACAGGTATGAAGTGGGCTGACTTGGTTAAACGGTCCACTACTACCCAAATGGAATCGTAGCCGGCTCGAGTGCGAGGCAATCCGACTATGAAATCCATACCGATTTCATCCCATTTCCACTGAGGGATCTGCAACGGTTGCAACAATCCAGCAGGTCTCTGGTGCTCTGCCTTAATTCTTCGACAACTATCGCACATAGCCACATGCTCTGCGATTTCCCTCTTCATTCCGTACCACCAGAATTTCTTCTTCAGATCCTGATACATCTTCTCACTGCCAGGGTGAATCGAATAGGCTGTCTCATGAGCTTCCTTGAGAATCAACTCCCGAATAGACTGGACATTGGGAACACACAAGCGGTCTTTGAACCATATCACGCCTTCGGCATCTTCTCGAAAATCTTTGCCTCTGCCATCTAGAATCAGTCGCCGAATCTCACTGATCTTTTCATCATTCTTCTGCGCTTCTTTGATTTCTCGCTCCAAGGTAGGTTCCAACTCAACTGTGACTCCTCGCGAATTGTTCAGAAATCCGAGACTCAACCTGTCAAACTCCTTGGCCAACTCATAAGGCATCGGACGAGCGACCATCAGATTGACTTGACTCTTTCTGCTCAAAGCATCTGCCACTACGTTTGCTTTGCCTGGATGGTAATGAATCTCCAACTCATAGTCTTTGATCAACTCTAACCATCTTTGTTGCCTCATGTTCAATTCTGACTGAGTGAATATGTACTTCAGACTCTTGTGATCTGTGTAAACATCGCATTTCTGTCCATACAGATAGTGCCTCCATGTCTTCAGCGCGTGAACCACTGCTGCCAACTCTAGATCATGGATTGGGTAATTCTTCTCATGAACCTTCAGCTGTCGGGACGAGTAAGCCACAACTCTTCCCTCTTGCATCAATACGCATCCCAAACCTGTGTAACAAGCATCACAATACACAGAGAAGGGCTTGTGCACATCAGGCAAGACTAGGACAGGCGCTGTTGTCAACTTCTCTTTCAGCGCTTCGAAGGCCTCTTGGCACTTCTGGGTCCACTTGAACTCAACCTTGTTGCCTAGCAACGCTGTCATTGGTTTCGCAATCTTCGAAAACCCTTCAATGAATCGCCGATAATATCCGGCCATTCCAATGAAGCTCTTGATTCCTCGAGCATCCGTTGGCGCTTTCCAGTTCAGAATGTCTGCCACTTTCTTCGGATCCACAGCCAATCCTTCTTTGTTGATTATGTGACCCAAGAACAGGACTTCACTGATCCAGAACTCACACTTGCTCAACTTTGCATACAACTGGTGCTCTCGCAATCTCTGTAATACCATCCTCAAATGATCTGCATGTTCTTCTTCGCTTTGAGAATAAACCAGAATGTCATCAATGAATACCACCACAAACTTATCAAGATAATCCATGAATACACTGTTCATCAAGTTCATAAAGAACGCTGGTGCATTGGTCAAACCAAAAGACATCACTGTGAACTCATACAAACCATACTTGGTAATGAATGCCGTCTTCGGTATGTCCGAAGGTCGGATCCTGAGCTGATGATAACCTGACCTCAGATCAATCTTGGAGAACACACTGGCTCCTCTCAACTGGTCAAACAGATCTTCTATTCTGGGCAAGGGATACTTGTTCTTGATCGTGACTTCATTCAAAGCTCGATAATCGATACACATCCTTTTTGTGCCATCTTTCTTCTCCACAAACAAGACAGGGGCGGCCCAAGGCGAGGTGCTTGGCCGGATGTAACCTTTCTCCGACAGCTCATCAATCTGCTTCTTAAGCTCAACCAACTCTGGTCCAGATATTCTGTAAGCTCTCTTAAAGATAGGGGCGGTTCCAGGAAGAAGCTCTATGGCAAACTCAACTTTCCGCTCTGGTGGCATACCCGGTAAGTCCTTTGGAAACACATCTGGGAATTCAGACACAACCTTGATACTCTCAATTGGGTCTGCTTCACTGCTATCGACAGCCATCTGATAACAACTTCCTTTCTTTGGCTCAGGCGGGACTAACTCGGTCACCACTTCCTCTCCTAGTGGGGACACCAACTTGATTGTCCTTTTATCACAACTGATAACTGCCTGATACTTATCTAGCCAATTCATCCCTAGGATGACATCTATTCCCTGAGTACCCATTACTATAAGGTTAGCAGGAAACGCTATCCCCCTTATTTCCACACTTACATTCAAACATATGCTATCAGCTCGAATTCTACCACCAGCTGAGTCAATTTGGATGGGGGTTGACATGGTAGTAATTGGAAGATTATGTGCTTCTACCCATGATGCAGTAATGAAAGAATGCGTTGCTCCAGTATCAAATAACACTTCTGCAATATGGGAGTCGACTGGGAACATACCTACTGTCATGCCGGGGGTCTCCTGAACTGCTTCAGCCTCCAAGTGATTCAATCTTCCGTGATTATAGCGCTGCTGAGGGCGGTTGCCTGCTCCAGACTGAGACACATTCTGCTTTGCTGGGGCATTGGGGCCTGACTCCTGCTGGGCTGCCTTCTTCGGACATTGCATCACCCAGTGGCCTTGCTCTCCACAGTGGAAACATGCTCTGTTTCCAACCTGAGCTGGTGCTGCCTGATTGCTCTGCTGATTTGCTGGGGCAGGAAGACGAGGTGTCTGCTGATTCTGCCTCTGAAACTGACCTCCTGATTGATTGCTCTGACGGTTCTGGTACTGATGCTGAGGATACTGCCTTTGGAACTGCTGATACTGCTGACGCTGCTGATGCTGCTGAGGTGGACGCTGGTTCTGCCTGAACTGCTGAGGTTGATTGCCTGAAAAACGAGGACGACTGCTGCTTCTAGGCTGGGGTCCACTGATCTTGCGCTTACGATCCTCCATCTCCTTACGCTTCCTTTCTGTCATGATTGCTCTGTCAATCAGGTGCTGGAATGTCGGGAAGGTATGATTCATCAGTTGGTACTGAAGAGGGTCGACCAAGCCTCTCAAGAAACGGTACTGTCGCTTGGCGTCGGTGTTGACATCCTCAGGAGCATAGCGAGACAACTGCAGAAACCTGTCTCGATACTCACTGACAGATGATGACCCTTGCTTAAGGGCCAGGAACTCCTCCTTCTTCACTGTCATCAGACCTGCAGGCACATGGTACTGACGAAAGCTACCTCTGAACTCTTCCCAAGTGATGGCATCGGGGTTGGCATGGGTGGCGAGGTAAGACTCCCACCATGATTGGGCTGCTCCTCTCAACAAACGGGGACCATACAAGACTTTCTCCCTGTCATCACACTGAGCGGTATGCAACTCCCGCTCCACAGTGCGCAGCCAATCTTCAGCATCCATGGGGTCAGAAGAGTGAGCGAACGTTGGGGGATGACCTCTCATGAATTCAGCACGCTTGTCTCTGGGCATCTGAGGCATCTGAGGCTGGGGTGGAGCCTGCTGCTGTTGCTGCTGCTGCTGCTGCTGCTGAATGGCGGCCAGAGTCTGACCGATGGCCTGAACTGCCTGAGTCTGCATCAGAAACATCTGCTCGATCGACATCGGGGGCGGGGGTGGCAGGTGCTGCTGCTGAGGCACCTCATCCTGCGGGGCGGCTTGCTCCTGCTGAGCACGCCTTCCTCCTCTGCGCCTGTTCTCTGACATCTGCAGAACGCAACCACACATCAGAACTGATCTGGCAAATCTTGCAGCATAAGAAAAGAGTATAGAATTCTCCAACAGCACTGAACAGATGAGCATCTTCACTGATCTCCATCGCAGACCACACAGCTTCTCAGATAAAGAGGAAAGTAGAATAAAGGGTTTCCCAACTATATAACTAACTCCATTAACATAATAGGTAAACCAAAATGCAGGGGATACCCACACTCTGGTGACAATCATTACAAAGATCCAAACCAAACATAGTTCATCATGACAAACATGAATGCACAGGATATAGCAAACTACCCTGTCTAACTAAGACTAACTAAGACCGAGACTAACGCTAAGACTGAAGCTTCTATGTATATATTTTGTATTAATTACAAGATCCAACTCTAACGATCTATGGTTCTAGATTTATCTTGGTCTTGCAGTCGGGATTGCCATAAGACTGAAGTCCACGCCGAGGCGAGCGGTACGGGTGCTGAGTCCCAACGGGAGCGGGGGAACCATCATCCAAGTGACGACGTTCCGCGCGCTCAGCCTGCAGCAGGGCGATCTCAGCACGAGCCCTACTCAGCTCGTCTAATGCATGGTCCAGCTCCGTGTTTAGCACGGCGGCTAGGTTGACTGTGCTGCTCAACCTAGGATTGTCCTCACCAGCAGGTGAAACAATCACGCCTCCTGTGCTGCCAGATGGACGGCGGGGGTAATACTTCAGGTCGAGACCGTCAGCGACCCCACCGAGAACCGAGCAGTAGTGCGAAAGCGCACGCCGTGCAGCATCCTGCATGGCTGCCTCAGCTGAGTCCCGCTCAGAGATAGAATAGTGCTCTAAGCAGGCCTCCGCGCCCTGGAGACTGTTCTCCGGACGGCGCACCAAGCAGGTCGCCTCCCAGCGGTCCGGGTAGACCCCGCGACTATGCTGGTAGACCACACAGCGATACTCGATGGACCAAGTACGCCGGTCAAGTGCCCGACGTAGCAGGGTGTCGAGCGCGTCGTGGAAGTGACACCCGCGAGCAGCGTCGCGAGTGATGGGTCGAGCAACCCATCCTTCCGGCTCATGGTTAGCAGAGAGGTCGATGTCGTGGCTCAAGCTGTCGTCGCCACCTCCGTCGTCTGGGTCTCCTCCAGCAGCTACTCCAGAAGCTGGGGCGCCCAGTGGTGGTGCAGGGGGCGCCTCTAGGGGAAGCACAGGGGAGCAACTCCTCACAGACTCTATCTCCTGCTGGAGCGAGAAGGAAGAGCCCTGCTGCTCCTGTCGTCGACGTTCCTGCTCCTCATGCAGGCGGTGGTGCAGTCTCTCCAAGTGGCTGGACTGTCCGGCCACGGGACGGCGAAGCGGACGCTCAGCAAGGCGGGAGGGTAAGAAGGGGATGACGGACTTTCGTGCAGTGTGTCTAAGACGAGCCATCTACAAAAGACATCGCAAGCAAAAGGGTGAGAACAGAATTAATATGACCAGCAAATAATGAATCATAAATAAATGAAGGATCAGAATAAAACAAAATTTTCAGCAAGGTATAATATATAGTAGAACATAGGTTTGGTCAGTAGGACCAACTTTTGAAGGGATACCAAAATCAAGGCAGGGACAGAGGTCTATAATCCTTAGAACGACCATTCTACTCTAGGTTAGCGGTCCTACAGTCAGCACGGCTTTGATACCACTTATGTCACACCCGGTTTTTAGAAGGTAAACCGAATGCGAACCATGTACGTGCCAGGATCAGTTATTCACGTACACAGCAGTTACATAACATGGACATCATCACACAGTGCTCAAATAGTATTAAAAGGGGAAATAATAGTCGATTACATCATACGTCTGAGACGTCCATATAGTTCTTACAATAAATCAAAGTGCGGAAAAGAAACGTAGATAACGCGGCCTTCACAGGCAGCCGACTGGGGGTTGCCGCTAACCCACGCCTAGAACTCGTCGTAGTCTTGAAACTCCTGGAAGTCTCCTTCCACAGCTTCATCTTCTCCTGAGCAGTGGTTGCAATGCTGACAACCTGGGGGGGGGGGGGGTTTGGTGTGTAGAGCAAGGGTGAGTACATATCAACATACTCAGCAAGCATCCCGTTTGGCTGTAGTGGACTAGCTTTATGTGGGGATAAGTCAAGCAGTTGCTTTTAGTTGGTCAGGTTATTACTTGCTAGTAGAAAGCCAGGTTTTAACATTAACCCAAGTTATTAGCCCAATGTATCCATTCCAAACGGAAAGAATACCACTTACCAGCACCATAATCATAATCAGAACCATCAATCTCATTGCCGCCTGTACCAAAATGTCTCTGATCAAGTATCACTAATCTCTGGAGCTCCCTTGGCCGCTCATAACCGTGAGCACGGCTGATATATCAGTTTCATAACACTCTGCAGAGGTTGCGCACTTTACCCACAAGCCGTGATTCCCTCTTGCCTCGGGCCGATCAAACCCTTAAACACTACCAAGGTGAATAGGCAGGGTCTCACTACGTAGCCTTTACAAAGATTCCCCGGGGCTGTAGCCACCCGTTAGGTTTTCTAAATGTACCGCACTCCTCCCCAAGGGACAAATCAACCTTGGCAGAGCGAGTCGCATACACCGAGCCCCATTGACGGCACAACGGCTAAGCGAACTACACCCCAGTTCCTCTAATTATTCAGCTAAGGGCGTCCCATTCCACCCTCATGGTTGCACTGTTTTCCCGGGCGGTCATCCATTGAACAGGTCCTTACGGAGAGGCACTCGAGAAACCGCTTGAGTCCCCTTGAAGGTCACAAATATAATCATAAATAAGAAGGGAAAATAGCGTATCATAGATAACCACATCATGTTCATTGATTAGAGTTGAGCAATAGCATCAGACTAAGCAGTAATAATCCGACCCAAATAGGTAAACAAGGACATGGATAACAAAAGCTAGTTAATCCTTAAGTATAAATGTGTAATGCGGGAGGTGAATTAAAGAATGAATAGGACAGAAATAGGTCAAAGGACACTTGCCTCCACCAACCGACTGCTGCTCAGGGGCTTCTCCTGCGAATTCCTCGGGCTCTTCGACCGGATCGTTCTCTATGCGAGCGCAAACATACATACATCCACATATTTAATACAAAAGAACAGTACACCATACAAGGGAACAAGTAAAGCGAATATGCATCAAGTATGACATTCGATATCGCATTCATTAAGGTTAGAAAGAAACGGGAAAAGGTCTCGCAGGGGGTTAAAGTTTATGCACTAATGATTAGTTACAACTGGTTCTTAGCAAAAGAATTCTGTTATATACACCAATGGAAACCTAGTCATTTTAAGTTGATCAACATTGCACTAGATAAACAATTAACTAAATGAATCAACTAGCGCAACGAAATTCTAAATTAAGCTTCCTATTTCAATAACATGAACAATGATTAGCCTACCTAAAATAAAATAACTATGATAACAGAAAGTAAAACAAAATAAATAAAATAATATAAAAAATAAAAAAAATAAAAAAAGGGGGGGCGGTTGAACCGGCCCTGGGGGCGGTTGAACCGTCCGGGGGCAGGGCGGCTGGGCTGGGCGCGGGCGCGGGCGCGGGCGGCCGAGCTGGGCGGCTGGGGCGGCCGAACCGGCGGCCAGGGCGGCCGAACTGGCGGCCAGGGCCGGCCGAGGCGGGGGCGCGGCCAGGGGCGCGCGGCCAGGCGGCCAGGCGCGGCCAGGGGGCGGCCAGGCGGCCAGGCGCGGCCAGGGGCGCGCGGCCAGGCGGCCGGGGGGGGCGCGGCCAGGGACGGCCGGGGGCGCGCGGCCAGGGGCGCGCGGCCAGGCGGCCAGGCGCGGCCAGGCGGCCGGGGAGGGCGGCCAGGGCGGCCAGGCGCAGCTGGGCCGGCCAAGGAGAGAGGAGGGGAGAGGGGAGAGGGAGGAGGGAGGGAGGAGGGGGGAGGGGGGCTCACCGGGGACGGGTGAACGACGGCGAGGGGCGGCGGTTGGGCCGGCGGCCAGGGGGCGGCCGAGCTGGGGGTAGGGGGCGGCGGCGGCTAGGGTGGGGAGGGGGAAAATGGGAGGGAGAGAGAGAGGGGTAAGGGGAAAAGGGGAGGGGGGCGGTTGGGCCAATTAGGCCCAAAGGGGCGCAGGGGGCGGCTGGGCCGGCCAGGGACGGCCCACGGCGCGGGAGAGAGAGAAAAAGAGGAGAGAGGAAGAAAAAGAAAACGAAAGAAAAGGTTTTCTCCTTATTTTCAAAATCCGATCTTCCTAGATGAATGCATTTGCACTTTCAAACAATCAAAGAATGCATAGTTCGGCATGGTGCATCAAACAACATAAAACAATTTTAGGGTTTTTCTTTACACAGGAATTCCAAACCGAATCCCGCTAGCTTTGGAAAAAGTCAAGGTCTAGCGAGGGAAAAAGAAAAAGAAAAGGTAACGCCCGAATTTGGCGAGTAAAGAAAAGAAAAAATTCAACTGCAAAATTCGGGGCGTTACACACGGCTCCGTCCTTGGGGAGAAGGTGACCAAAACTCAAGCCCGAACCATGTCGTTGACCAGGGAGCAGTACCTGCAGGTAAAGTCATGCATGTTTGGTACCAGCACTCCATGCATGAATTTTATTTTATCTTCTGATATGCACTTTACGTGTTTACTTTGCAGATGATTCCACATTGGTGCGCCGCACATCCTCTATGCTGGGAGCAGATGGTGGATAGGTGGTGTTCAGCTGAGTGGGACGAGGCGCACACAGCTAGCCGGGAACGGCGTTTGATGATGCAAGGCCCCTCCCACCACCAAGGCAGCCGGAGCCTGGGCCAATATGCCGAAGCATGGGTACGCCACCTTTTTTATTTAGATATATAGCACTAAGTTAGATATTATTTCTAACTATCTCGTTGGTTTTCGTTGCAGTCGGCGTCACATGGTGGCAGGCCTTGCTCCACCTTCTCGGCCTATGCTATGGCCCATAAGGGTAAGGCGACGTCCGACGTCACCTACAACCCGGATGACGGGCCCGAGGCCTACACCAACCCTGCCGTCTACAGCCGCCTCCATGACTACACCGCCATGGCGCAGGAGGTCCATGGCCCAGACTATGATCCGAGCACCGAGCCGATCGACACCGATGTGCTCATGAGGGTCAGAGGAGGCAAGAGACATGGGCGGTACTGGATTGCTGACGGGGCAATCGACTCGTCCTCCACTCCCACTCTGTCTCAGGTGAGAGCAAGGAGCACGAGCTCGAGTCCAGCCATACGACCTCGACACGACAGCTCACAGCATCGCATACAGCAACTCGAGGTTAGTGCTTCTGTAACTCGTCCTTTCTTGAGTTATATACCTTCTCTTTGAGTTACTATAACATTGGCTTGTAATATTACAGACCCAACTAGAAGAAGAGAGGAGGGAACGTCAAGAGATGGAGGCGAGGATAATGGCGGAGCGGGCGGCGGCTGATCAGAGGATGGCGGAGATGTTCCAGTACATGCAGAGCCTTGGCGCCGCACAGGGCATCCCTCTGCCACCTCCATTGTTCCCTCCAGTTGACCCTACTCTCTTCCACACTCCTGTGAGTATCAAAATTGTAGTTAGATGTTTGTAATGCATCTAGTATAACACATGCAATCTCTTCTCTGTGCAGGGCCAATCTGGGGCGGCATCCAACAACCCTCCGGAAGGGTTCAGCCCAACGCAGCCCCGGTCAAACCGCCCACCTCCATGAGTGTTGTGTTTGTTTTAGACTTCAGAACTTATGTATAATACTTATGTCTGTGTTTGATACTTATGTGAGAGCTTGCGACGTTTGAGACTTATGTTTGTGTTTAATACTTGTGTTGAACACTTATGTTTGTGATGGATATTTATGTTTGTGGTGACGGTTTTATGTTTGTGTTGGCAAAAAACAAACTAAAAAGGTATATGCTGGTCACTTTGCCGAGTGTAACACTCGGCAAAGAGGCTCTTTGCCGAGTGTCATGGTCATAGCACTCGGCAAAGAGCACAGACCTGGGCACCGGCTTAGGTTCTTTGTCGAGTGTTATGTCGCTGGCACTCGGCAAAGAGGTCGTATTTGCCGAGTGCCGCACAGAACACTCGGCAAAGAACCTGACAATGGGACCCTCCCTGGCGGGTTCTTTGCCGAGTGTTTCACGCGGCACTCGGCAAAGATGGATTCTTTGCCGAGTATCACAAGGGACACTCGGCAAAGCCGCCGTCTCCGTCACCCGGCGCCGTAACGGCCGCTTTTCTTTGCCGAGTGCTATCTGGCACTCGGCAAAGATCTTTGCCGAGTGCCCGAGAAAAAGCTCTCGGCAAAGAAGGCTTTGTCGATGCACTGTTCGCCGAGCCTTCTTTGCCGAGTGTAACACTCGGCAAAGCATTTGCCGAGTGTTTTCAAGGCTTCGCCGAGTGCTTCAGGCACTCGGCAAAGCGATTGATTCCGGTAGTGGCATGTGCTGCAGCAATCGAAGCAAATTATTTCCTCGCAGGTGCGCATGGTGGCATGATCCATTGCGAGGGAACATGGGACTTCCTTTTTGGGCGGGTTTCTTATGGACGGATTTTCAACCATGTGAATTGAAATTCAACTTGAGCGAGCGAAGAAAACCCGTATTAACTATTTAGCAATAATAAATATATGGGGATTTTAGCGCTCGGTTAAGTTGAATTTCAGTTCACACTAAATAATTAATACAGGTTTTTCAGCGCTCAGTCAAGTTGAATTTCAATTTATGTTGGGGACTTGTTCTCGAATGCTTCGGAATTAAGAACAAGGCAACACAAAATGTTAAATATTAATGTCCTTCGTCCTTCGAAGCATTATTTCCCTTAGGATATAATGATCTTCGGACGAAGGTCATGAAGGACGTACCTTCATCATCACAATATACATAAATGAAAGACGAAGCACACGGAACATGGAAGATGACATGAATAATTACATAACATAACATTATTAATATAACTTTATTATATCATCATGGAAAGATAGAGATAATGTCGAATTACAAATGTACCTTCGGCTTGACAGAAGGTAAAGGTACAAGCGTGACGCACAAGCAAGTACCAGTCAGCATGAACAGTACGGGAGTACTGTTCATCTATTTATAGGCACGGGACGCAGCCCATGTGGAATTACCTTGATGCCCTTTACATTTATCAATAACTTTATAGCAATCTTTCGAGGTTTAATTTGACTTTTCATCTTTAAGTCGGTTCCTCTTTTCCGCCGTCAGCCGAAGCTTTTCTGCACATAGCTTCGTGATCGTCTTATCCTTCGTCGTGGTCGCTTTCCATTCCAGTCAAGCATCGTCTTAACCATGCTCTTTTACACCCGCAACCTGACTCCGAAGATACCTGTTCACATGTTTCACTCGGAAAATATTGTCAAATTATGTTTTTGAGGACCTTCAGAAGCCAAAGGCCCCCAACAGTAGCCCCTCGCAATATTAATTTGTTAGAATGATAAATTTAGATTGCGACATGGACGAAGGCCTTAAGCCGAAGGTCCGAAAAAACACCTTCCCTTTGCTAGAATAGCAACATTCACTGACAATGGGGTCTTCCAATTTTTAATACACTAGGCGTATAAATAAGAGCATACCGCAAGCTCATTTGGTACGCTTTCTTGCCATCTGCTCTTGCTTGCTCAATTTTTAGCTTCTTGCGCACCAACACTTGCTTGGCTTTTTAAGTTTTTAAGCTTCAGCTTTGAAAGCAGTTTTTTAGCATTTCCGAAGATGTCTGAAGATAAAAGAGCTGCTATCGAGATGAAGCTGAGTCTCTCTGAAGAGAAAAACCTGGGGTTTCTTGAAGCAATGTCGAAGACAAATACAGAAAAGATCACCAAAGAAATTTTAGAAGGTTTATCTGAAGATACTGATGACAGCGACAGTTATGATGCAGATAGCGGTGGTGAAGACTCCGAAGATCGCCCTTGGTGGCCAAGCCATGCGGTTTTCGGCAAATCAAGTATCAAAGAAAATCATCTTGTCAACATGAGGGGAAGATATTTCCGGGACTTGTCCATTGTGAGGGCCGACGAAGGAGAGAAGACTTGTCCAACTCCTAAGGAAAATGAAGTCGTAGTGTTCCGAAGCTTTTTGAAAGCTGGACTACGATTTCCCCTGAGCAGCTTTGTCGTAGAAGTACTGAAAATATTTGAAATCTATCTTCACCAACTTACCCCCGAAGCAATCATAAGGATGAATATCTTCGTGTGGGCCGTGAGAAGCCAAGGTCTGCAACCTGATGCGAAAAGTTTCTACAACATACACGAATTGTTATACGAGACAAAACCCTGGGGTAAGGAGCAGTATCACAATAATTTCGGCTGCTACAGTTTTGTCTCTCGGTCCGGGTCAAGCTGTCCTGTGCCAACCTTTCGGAGGAGATGGCCCGGCGACTGGATGACAGAATGGTTTTATGTGAAGAATGACCTGAAAACACGGGAAGATATTAAAGGTATAATTATGCGCCCTATTTGGCAACGCTTCGGCCTGCGGAAGCCGAAGGTTGAAATGAACGAAGCTGCCGAAGAATGCCAGAGAGCCTTCGGAGTTATTTGCTCTTTTATTGGAACGAGAGATTTGGTTCAAGAGCATATTGCCTTCAGGGTGTGGCCGCTCGCGGAAAAATGGGAAATGCCGCGAGAGACCATAAAGAAGGCTGACGAAGGTGGACTTATCAGGCTGAAGTATACTTTCAAGTTTGGAGATAAATTTGTTGAGCCAAATGATGACTGGCTAAAAAGCATTGAAAATTTAAGTGATGAACTACTCGGGGTTTATTCAAAGGCCGAAGATACTGCATTGTCAGCAGCCTTCGGAGGCCGGAAAAAGAAAAGACTGAACCGAGTGTTTGACGCAATTTGGTTCGTGTACCTCGACTACCACTATCCAGCGCGGGGTCAAAAAAGAAAAAACGCAGCTTCTGCACAAGAAACTTCTTCAGCTGCTCCTAGTGAGCCAGCGCCGAAGAGGCAAAGGGTAAAGGTTCTCACACACCGACCACGCTATATTGAACCAGCTACAGTACCCGAATTCGTCAGCGAAACCTCTTCGGCCACCGAAATTAAAGAACCAACTTCAGTGCCGAAGATTGAAGAAAAAACTGAAGAACCTTCAACAAAGAAAGCAGAAAAACCGAGAACTGAAGGAACGAAAATATTGGAAATTTTAAGTCCTTCAGCCAGTGTTGAGACAATAAAAAACCAAAAGGGCCCAGCGATGACCCCGAAAAGAAAAAGAATGGTCAACGTGCTAGATGTTCTGGAGACAATTAAGTCCTCGAGCATGACTCCGAAGAAGACTGTTGAAACTTCTGAAGCAGAAACTAAAATCTTTGATACTAGAGCTCCAAAACAACAAACTGAAACTGAAGCAGGGCCTTTAGAGCTCACGAAGGTGAAACCCTTGGAAACCGAGGAAGAAAAAATTACGGAGCCAATTCTTGTTGAGGAAATCGGTGCTGTTGCCCCCGAAGCATCCCCCAAAGTCCTTGATTATATTGTTCGACATGCTTCGGGGAAAAAGTTATCAGAAGAAGAAGTTTTTGAAGCTAATCACTATGCCAAAGAATTGAAATATCCGAAGGGGGCACTAGTGTTCAATGGTACAAATGAAGAAGATTTCCTATACTGCCTCCCGGATAACAAAGAATTACTCGTCTGTCGGAAAATGGCCCGAAGCATGGGATTTCCGAAACTGGAGGCTGGCCTCTGCGCGATGACAAAGGACGATCTTGCGGACAGCCTTGCGTATAATAGCCTGAAGGTACGAGATTTGCGCATTTGAAAACTTTATGATTTGAAATTTATTCTTTTATTCTTATACTAACTCTTTTACATATAGGGTTTAATTCTAAGCAACGCGCTGAGAGCGCAAAAGAATGCCGAAGACGAAAGCTATGAAATTGCTTTTAACAACCTTCGAACAGAGGTGATCAAACTAAGAAACGAAGCCTTGGAAAAGGACAAAATTCTAGTTACATTGGTGGATAAAATAAAGGAGAACGAAGCTGCCTCGAGGGCACAAGCTGCCGCCCAAAAACAAGAGATTGACGATCTTCGGAAGCAATTAGCACGAGCTAAAGAAGAACGCATACATGAAGAAACGAAGCGAGAACTTAGCGACCAATGGGCAAATCATTTAGAAGGAACTGTTGAAGAGCTTCGTTCATCCAAGAAAAGATGTTATGACAAATCTATGGAATGTGTTAAGAAAATAAAAGCTAGCTTCGCCAGCGTTGGCGCATTCTCGAGCGAAGAAAACTTTACAAGAGGCAACCCCGAAGGTTCCATTGAATGGATTAATCACGAAGCTGAGGCCTTTGAGGAAATTATAAATAGTCGCGGAGACATATGCGCTTTTTTGGGTGCCAGAGGGATTGCCAGCATTTTGGAAAGGAAAGGCTGCGATCATGTAAAAATTTTAGCACAATCCGAAATTGCCTTGTCCTTCGAAGATGCTAAAGACCCTTCAGCTGAAGCTAGCATGGTTGGTGGGAGATTTTTTACCGATATCTGGGATAATGGTGGCCGAGAAATGGCCCGAGAAATTATCCAAAAAAGCGAAAAAGGCATCCATGATGCCAGAAAAGTGGCCGAGGCTGCTGAAAAAGCGCAGAGCCCGAAGGACAAATAGGTATTAACTAATGGTTTTTATTGTGTTGTAATTTTTGATTTCAAACTTCGTTCGCCAATTGTAATAGCAATGTAACCGTATCCTGTCCTCCCTCAGATCCTGCTAAAACGTCTCCGGGCCCTCACCCGAAGGAAGACGATGAAATCAAAAAGATGGCCGAAGCTATCATGGATCAAGTTGTCAATCAACTCCTGAACGAAGCTGCGGAAGTAGTACTTAGGGAAGACTAGGTGCTATTGTAAAAACATCTGAAATGTAATATGTGAAATATCTTGTAACACTGAATGTAATATACTTGTTTTTTTATGGTTCAATTCTTTACGATGCATGAAATTTTACATGCGTACCGTTTTTGAGTCTTCGACGAAAAAACACCTTCCCTTCTTTTCATGCTTCGTGAAGAAGAATTTTCATTTATCAGAACAAGATCCATAGTGCTCTGATGAAGAATGTCCAAGCTTCGTGAAAATATTTTCCGAAGCTACACTCCGAAGATCAATATTGTATCTCCTTGTGACAGCATGATTTTCCCTTTTTCAAAGCATTTTTCCGAAGATTGATATTTTGCCCCCTTATGCCATATGCAACATGATGTATGATGCTTATGCTATGCGAAATGATGTGATGATGTTATGTTATGTAAAATGGTATTTATTCCGAAGATACACGGACATCCCTGCAATAAAACACAATCTTTTTAAATCAGCGTTGACTTTTCGCTGTAAGCCTCCCTTAGGAGCTTCTTCGCCTTTTACTTTCGGCGGTATTCGCGTTGACTTTTCGCGGTAAGCCTCCCTTAGGAGCTTCTTCGCCTTTTACTTTCGGCGGTATTCGCGTTGACTTTTCGCGCTTCGCCTTTTACTTAGGCGGTATCAGCGTTTATTTTTCGCTGTAAGCTCTGCATTCCCTTTGGAACGACTTCTGAGCAGAAAACTTACACTGCGCTCCCTTTGGAACGGCTTTTTGTCACTTCAGCAAACTTACTCTGCGTTCCTTAGAACGACTTTTTGTTGCTTCGAAAAATTTATACTGTGCCTTTTAAAATAAATTTTTGAAAATTCGAAGGTCCTCCTTGCTATCGCAAATCTTTAAGCTTCAACAATTTAAGCCTGTGGAGAAGATATATTTTCTTTATAGCAGACAACGAAACTATTTCATGAGATTTTTTTTAAAAAAAGTGTCCTTTATTACACAGAAAATAAAACTGAATGGGAAAGACTACTATCAAGGTAGGATATTTGTCAATAAATGTGCTTCGACTCTGGCACAGTGCTATTGACTGTACGAGCTTCGGACTGTTCTCTGAAGTCCCTTTGATGTTGAGCATATTGGCCCCCTTCTGGCTGCTGGCCTTGTTGCAGCGGTGGTGGAGGCGGAGGTTGTTGCCAGGA
Source organism: Zea luxurians (assembly GCA_029449295.1). NCBI lineage: Eukaryota > Viridiplantae > Streptophyta > Magnoliopsida > Poales > Poaceae > Zea > Zea luxurians. The sequence goes on from JAOPSE010000007.1 coordinate 131,646,604, forward strand.
AGCTTGAGGTTGACTCGCCGAAGCAACAGAAACTGCAGGGTGATTGCCTACATATTCTGGGATGTAAGGCGAATGATACGAAGCAGTGTGCATGATCTGCTTCGGCTGACCCTGTTGTGTTGCAGCTTCAGCTATCTCCTTTTGCTTCTGGATGGTAACATGGCACATCCTGGTGGTATGACCCTTGTTTTCACCACAAAACAAGCAAAATGTTCTTCTTGGTTGATCTCCAAATCTTCCGCCGAAGCCCCTGGCGCCTCTGCCTCTTGGAGCTAGCGGCCGGAAGGAGCTTTGCTGTTGCCCCGAAGCCTATGAGTAGCACTGTGGCCTTTGCTGTTGACTCCCCTTATCATCATTTTGAGTGGAGTTGTGAATTGACCTGACGTGCCTCGGATAAAATCTTCCTCCGAAGCCCCTGGTCATTTCGGAAAACCTGAAAGCTTCCTCCCTTCTTTGACGAAAATCATTATCGGCCCGAATATACTCGTCCATCTTCTAGAGCGGCTTCTCCAAAGTTTGAGGAGGCTTCCTAGCAAAGTACTGAGCTGAAGGTCCTGGCCGTAGTCCCTTGATCATGGCCTCAATTACGATTTCGTTGGGCACTGTTGGCGCCTGTGCCCTCAAACGTAAGAACCTCCGGACATACGCCTGAAGGTATTCTTCGTGATCCTGGGTGCACTGGAATAGAGCTTGAGCAGTGACCGGCTTCGTCTGAAACCCTTGGAAGCTGGTTAACAACATGTCCTTCAACTTTTGCCATGAAGTGATTGTTCCTGGTCGAAGGGAGGAATACCAGGTTTGAGCAACACTCCTGACAGCCATAACAAAAGATTTTGCCATGACTGCAGTATTGCCACCATACGAAGATACTGTTGCTTCATAGCTCATCAAAAACTGCTTTGGGTCTGAATGGCCGTCAAACATGGGAAGCTGGGGCGGCTTGTAGGACGAAGGCCAAGGTGTAGCCTGCAGCTCAGCGGACAGAGGAGAAGCATCATCAAAAGCAAAATTTTCATGATGGAAATTATCATACCAGTCATCTTCGTTGAAAAAACCCTCCTGATGAAGGTTCTTGTGCTGAGGCCTTCGGTTCTGCTCATCCTGAGTAAGATGACGAACTTCTTCAGAGGCTTCGTCTATCTGCCTTTGTAGTTCTGCTATCCTGGCCATCTTTTCCTTCTTCTTCTGCACCTGTTGACGAAGCATCTCCATGTCTCTGATTTCTTGGTCTAGCTCATCCTCTTGCGATGTCGGGCTGACAGCCTTCCTCTTCTGGCTTCGGGCCTCTCGAAGAGAGAGAGTCTCCTGGTTAGGATCCACACTAAATAATTAATACAGGTTTTAATATATTAGCGCTCGGTTAAGTTGAATTTCAGTTCACACTAAATATTAGAGTCTCCTGATTGGGGATTTTAGCGCTCGGTTAAGTTGAATTTCGGTTCACACTAAATAATTAATACATGTTTTTCAGCGCTCAGTCAAGTTGAATTGCAATTTACATGGTTGAAACTCTGTCCGTCCAAAAAACCCGCCTAACAAGGAAGTCCCATGTTCCCTCTCTCTGACCAAAGAACAAAAATTAATTTATTACTAGTTTAATAGACATGTTAACGCTACGATCTCGGGAAGGGAATGGGAAGTGGCCGATGACAGTGGCGCGAAAGGAGGGCCCCCAACGGTGACAGCGATGCGAGTGAGGGTAAAGGGAGAGGGCGGCAGGGTCGCTGTACGGTCTCGGGAAGGGGAAGGGGAGGGCAAGGGCCGACGGTGGCGGTTACACGAGGAAGGGGGAGCGGATGGCGGGGTCGCAGGAGAGGGGGAGGCAGAGTGATTATTGTGCATGTGAGAGATGAGGGGGAAGGATGATCCAAATAACATTAGCCATTAGATTTGAGTGGGTAAGAGAGAAGTGTTATCTAGCGATCTGAATATTTGGTTTTGAGAGTATGTTATGTATGGGTGCAATTCCTTTGGTGAATTTAGATGAGGTTATGAGTGTAGAGTGATTTGGTTGGGGTGAGTTTTGTAAAGTTGAAACTAGTGGGCTATATAAAGGTATAGATTACTTCACGTACGTTAAACATGCATGCCATATCCCTAACAAATAGAGAATAAAAAAGAAGAATTAAAGTATAACTAAATACCTATTTACAAATTAGCCACCAACTATGATGGAGAAATTGAAACAGTTAACCAAAAAATTGCTAGAACTGTACGTCCTACTCCTTGTTTTGCACGGAGTTCAATAACCCCTTAATTACAGGTAATTCCGAAAAACTAGCTTGCTTATAACTGCAAACGTACGTACGAGAACCATGCACGTAAATGACGAGAACGATGGATCGGAGCATGCACGTATATATGCAGTTGATGGTTTATCAGGGGCAGGATCCGTTGGGACGTGGGCAGTTTTTGTTGTTCGAGCCCGGCCCATATAGCACCTGCATGATAATCTCCAGCCAGCCGCCGTCTGCTGTCGTCGCTACCGCCGGCGCCTCCATCAGCAGCGGCCTCGCGGCAACGATCACGTTGCAGCACTGCATCAGCACGACGGCCGCCAGCACCGCCCAGCTCATCGCCGCCATCGTCGCTGCTGCTACAGGGCTATGTCTGATCAAGCTCTGCGCTAGGGCTAGTAGCAGATCGAGAAGTGTGGTGATTGCGCGCGCTGGGGCTAGCAGAGAAGTATGGTGATCGAAGACGACGTACGAATACTACGATGGAACTGGTACTCTACTCCTGAATCTTGATGAATGAATGGCTTGTTGGGAGACAAGAAAGATGCATGCATGTGTTCCTTTTATAGCTTCGTTACGCAAGGTTTTTAAACTGCGCGCGCCGACCGGGTCCTATTCTATCGATCGACCGCGCGCGCCAACGTACGCGCAGGGGGCCGGGGCGACTTGGCTACGCGATTTTCAGCGCTCTCGGTCAAGTTGAATTTCAATTCACAAGGTTCAAAATCCACCCATCAAACCAACCTGTCATGCATACTACTTCAATTCTTATCATTTAACTAGCTGAATATCCGTACGTTGCAACGGAAATATATAATACCAGTATACTACGATAACTTATATACAAAATATGTGTTATACCTTTATGAGTAAATGTTTCATAATCAATTTGTGATTCTGGCCATACATAAATTTTGTTATTTATAATCTATCTGTTTCACCACTACATTGCAACCATCAGTATCATACAGACTTCGATATATGTCACGATTTGCATGGTCTCATTATTGGAGAGCACGTTTCACACATACCGGAAGAAATTCCCTCGTACATCGTTAGTCATCGGACACGTACCACCATACACTTTTGCTTAAACAAAAAGGTAAGTATGTGTGTTTGCAAGACTAATGGTCAAACATCGTATAACCATAAAGTTAGAATACTATATTAATATATTAAATAAATTAATCCAATAGACATAGATTAACCCAATTAACATAGGATAAATAAATATCTAATTATAAAAGTATGAAACATGGTATAATCAATGTTGTTACTGCGTAGTAAATATTCATACGAGACTAACACAACTGGAACGGTTCAATTTAGAACTAAAATGGGGAAGTTACGAATTTCCAAAGTTTCTATGTATTTGATATAGGATTAATTAGGAAATCAATTTTATTGTTGTTTTCACGACAAAACAGAGGTATTATATGATAAAAATAATATTATAGAATTATAGAAATTGGAATGAACTCATTTGGATTTAATATGAAATTTCCATGAATTAAATGGGTTTCTGCAATTATTTTAAACTAAAAATCAATTTCTAAACTCATTTTCCCTGTTTTCTTTATTTCCTGAACTGCGTCCCAAATTCCAGAAAGATCAGCGGCCAAGCTATAAATGTTTTTCTAGACTCAGTGAGCATACAGAGTGGACGAGGGGTTAAACACAAATAAAGTCTTAGTTGAAGTTGTACACAATTCAACATGAGTCACGTTGGCTAGAGGGTGGAAGGCTAGATATTCTACTCAATAGATCCAAGGTTCGAACCTTGAGCAGCTATAGTTTGATTTTTTTTCTACGCGCGTCACGGGGAAGGACAGAAGGGCAGACTACTTTTGGCATCATCGTATAATGCCAGATGTGCATGCCACAACTAATAGGATCCAGCAGCAACAAGTTAATTAAGGAGGAACTAGGTGGGTGCCCGTGCGTTGCAACGGGAATATATAATATCATGATAACTTATGTATAAATATCTGTTATACTAAAAAACAATTTTGTAATAATACAAGTACTTCGCCGTCCCTCGACTGGGAATGCAAAAACAAAAGGTCTTCTCAGAGGAACCAAGTTTTAGCAATAGCAATTCCAAGGGCCAAACTGTTGTAAAACACTGGTGGTACACCATCCAAACACAACAGTATAAAAAGAGGCATCAGCATCAGGCATGAACAACATCTGCAACAGATACTTGCAAGCACAACAACCTGCCCCTTGTCTCTAATTATCTTGGTAACCTGCGACACAACAAAGTATTCAATGTTGTCAAATAGCATACACGATCTCCCCACTGCTTTCCAGGTCAAGGCCGGGATCTGAGTCTAGGTCCTCCATGTCATCGTCGAGGTCAATGTCATCATTCAGAAACTGATTGAGTCCACGTGAACCAACTGCTGGAATGGTCGCCTCAACCAGGATCTGCATGAACTCATTCATGCTCTGCATAGGTTGTTCAGGCTCCTCGTACTGCTTACTCATCGTATTGTCATCCATTTGGTCAGCTAGGAGGTTTTTCAAGAACCATGGATGGTTTCTTATCTCAGGGATGGTGATCGTCTGTATAGGTAACATCAGTAATTCCTTCAAAGCAAACATGTGTCAAGAAGATAATGAAAGTATTATTTGCTTCTTACCAGCATCACGTATGGCGTCACTCCGCATGACCACACATCAGCAACCTTAGTTCAGTAACAAAGAGTTAGTGACTAATTTAGCATTCAGACCTTCCAACATAGTTCCCTATTATGCATGACTACAAATCGTGCGTGTATAAAATGTTTTGACAAACAAACATGTTGTTCAAGTGGAGAATAATAACATGCACACTGAACAGAAACAGTATGTCAAGTGTAGAATAATTAATGACACTACGCATAAAACCTTTCCATTGTATTCCTTCTTCAGAAGAACCTCATGAGCAATGTATGCAGGAGTTCCCACTATAGATTTTGGCTGCGAGTGTAGAACTGATGAGTACATTGTAAAAAAGGTTATAAGCAGAGCAACAATTTAAGAACACAAATGTCACACAAGATGACCACATTCTTTTTAAACACCTGATAACAATATCTACTAATATAGTTGAAATTATAAGAAGAAGAGTTCAGTTATTTTTTTCTTGACTACATCATGGGCGGCTAATTATAGCTATTAATAACTTTACTCCTCATTTGGTAAAGTGTGCCCTGCTAATTGCAACCGTGTTTCATTTACCCACTAAATTTGTAAGCATCTATGTTCAGCAGCCTCCCGATGCATTTGTGTCGCATCCAGCACCTATTTGTTGCCAAATTTATTCCAGTAAATGTATGGTCTACGCTTTAATGAGATAAATAGATTTAACCAAGATCCAAGATGGGAATCATGATAAGAATATTTGCAAGCCCTTTGACTAAATCAATCAACTTTGAGGCGACTTACCTTAATAGATCCATCAGTGAAGTTGATTTCGCCACCAAGATAGGTACGATGCATAGTTGTCAAAAATACCTTCTTCACAGCTCTATTGTATTTTGTTTCTGCTAAAAATTATGCATGTAACATGTTTCTTTAGAAGTAATATTTAGTATGCAAACATGGATGAATCTAAAAACAACATGGATGATTCTAGTTGGTTAAAACAAATAAAGAATCTTCCTGGGGAAACAAATTATCTATTTTCAGTGCACTCCACTGATCTGCACCTCAAACGATGCAAAATGGTAAGTACATATGATTGCATAAAACAAGATCACTACTACACAAGTAAACAAGATATCATCCAACAAATCAAGAGAGTCACATGTTCACATACATAGCAAAATGTCACATTATAAAGATCTACTATGAGAGCTAGAGTAAAGCAAACTGCTTGTTGTAAATACTTGATAAGAAAATTTAGATATCTCCATACTTCAATCAGTAAAAACATTGCAAACCTGACTTTCAGCATATATTTTTAGTGCGTCTATTGTAATGCCAATATCCATTGGTTATTCAGCTTTATAACCCAACAAGATATCATCCAACAAATCAAGACCTAGCAGTAAAGAATCATGCAGTTAGCAATTTGAGAAATAGAACTTTTTTAGTAAACAAGATGCATGTTGTGGCTTGAGATAACCGAAGATGGCATGTTATTTAGTGGTCTCATGAGCCTCCTTACCCCGACCCGCAGCTCTTTGTTCTCACCTCAATTAGATGAAGAACAGTTAGAAGGTTGATCCAAAAATTCAGTAAAGCCAGGAAATAAATGTAACGTACAAGACAACTTTAACATGCAATGTTGTCACACTCAAGAAAATAAATGTGTCACCAGAAACCAGTCTTTTTGAGCTAACAAAAATACTCCAGTCTGTCATAAGTAGATGCCTCCTTGGTTGCCCTAAAAGTAACAACAAATACTTCAAGGGTCATAGTAACCTAAATCATTATGAAAGCATCATTGTTTGTGATAAAAAAAATAGTTACAATAAATTTGTTTCTGAATCAGGGGAACTAAGTTCATTCAAAATTAACACCACATCAAAATATAAAAACAACACTATAATACTATGAGGTTGATTTTTCTCCAAGAGTAACTTTCTGCTTTATTTATTTACATTTCATTACAGATGTATTGAAAAACAAATAATACCAAATTGGGAAGCTCAAAGGTATAATGTGTTGATTTAATGACAAAACCACATAAAAGGGGACACTCAGATGACCAATTATGGATGAAGCACAAAAGTTGGGAGCACTGCCGCTAAAGTTAGAGGCTGACCAAAATGGCAATGCCAAACTAAGATCAACTGCCAATCGCTACAACTGAAGTAATGATACCGAAAATAGATAAAAGTGTTCAATATCAAGAACACCACTGCTCACACACTCCCTAATGTAATGATACCGGGTGTCGATATGTTTACTTCTCTCATGGTACACAGGATTTTTGCTCAGTTCTTGTGCTGACCAGTTGTCTATCAAAAGCTTGAAACTCTTCTGCTCAGTACCCAGTAGGTCTGCAAGAAGCCGGTTTAACCAAACACCTTGACAGGCTGCTATTGCAGCTGCTATATATTCAGACTCACACGATGAAAGTGATACTACCTTTTGTTTCTGAGAAGTCCAGGTGATTATGTTCCTGCCTAGAAAGAAAACTACACCACTGGTACTCTTTCTCTTTACAAGATCTCCAGCATGATCACTATCTGAGTAGTTTTGATGCCACCCCTCTTAGGTATCTACACCCGAGATGCTTTGTGCCTGATATGTAACGGATAATCCTCTTGATAGCAGCCCAATGTTCTGCATTTGGTGACTCCATAATCTACTAACCATTCCCACCGAGTAGGACAGGTCAGGTCTGGTATTTACCAAATACCTCAAGCTACCAACAATACTCCTATATCTGGTTGCATCCAAACTGTGTTCAGGTTTACCTGGTGTCAGTTTCAGATGTTGCTCCATTGGAGTGTCAACTGGATTGCAACCTGTCATTCCACAGGCTTCAATTATTTTCTCTGCATAGGCACTCTGGCCAATGGTTACTTCACCTGGCTTTTGTTTTACTTCAATGCCGAGATAGTAACTTAGTAGACCGAGGTCGCTAGCGCTGAGCGAAGCTGCCGCCCTCACGGGGAGCTCCGTGGGGAAGAAGGAAGCGGTGCCCTCCTTGAGCTGCGCCGGGGCGAAGGCGACGCTGCCGTCACCCATGGGGCGGAAGTTGAACCGGCTGTGGATGGAGCCGTTCGTGCCCTCCCCGGCAGCGTAGATGTCGGTGGAGTTGTGCGTGAGGGAGCAGCTCGGGTTGTGCGAGAACACCGATTAGGAATACGACATGTCATCGGAGTTGATACTCCGGGTGCGCCTCGTGTTGGCGCTGTAGGTCCGCCTCGGGGGCGGCGCGGGCGCGCCAGGCACTGCGGCGGCCGCGGCCGCGGCGCTCCCGCACCGCAGATCGCCATCGACCGGGAGGAATGACGCGAGCTGCGACTGAGGCAGCAGGGAGGAGGACGGCTGCTGGGAGGCTGGCGGCGGCGCGAGCGCGTCGGTGGAGAGGGAGAGCGGAGAGCTAGAGTGACTCTAGGTGGGGCTTCTTACCCCCTACCACGGAGGAGTCGTCGCCGGGCGGATCCCCGCGCTTGGGCGCGGTGAGGTGGAGGAAATCCCGCTCGACGCAAAATCCGCGGCGGTCGTGCGGAATCCGTGGCGGCCGTGCGGAAGCCATGGCTGGCAGCGCGCGCGGGAGGCAGTTGCTGGCGCGTGCGGGAGCGGCGGGTTGCTGGAGCGCGGGCGTTGCAGGAGCTGGCGCGTGCGGAAGCAGCGCGTTGCTGGAGCGCAGGCGTTGCGAGAGCTGGATCTTATCGGTAGCGGCGGGTTGCTGGCGCGGTTGTTCCGCGGGCGTAGGGAGGCGGCCGAGCCGCGCCACGGCTGGCTGCGTGGGAGCGGAATCTGCGGCGGTCGTGCCGAATCCGTGGCGCGCGCATGCGGAATCCATGGCTGGCGGCGCGCGCGGGAGGCAGTTGCTGGCGCGTGCGGGAGCTGGCGCGCGGGCGTTGCGGGAGCGGGGGCAGTCTACACTGCCCCCTTAATAGTTAGTAGAGATAGAGATTACATGGTAGATGGAGCCCTTGTACGGGAGCCCCTTCTTGGGGTTCCACCTCTCCTTGATGGCCCCGCCCCACCGCCTCCGCTCTCACTGCTGTTTGTGGCGTTGTATTTGTAGTTTACAAAACTTCCAGAAAGTAGAACTCTGAATATTGACTTGAACTAAATCGAACTGTAGGTTAGATTCTAATTTAAAAAGTATTTTCGTCTCTCTATAATTCCCAGTTTCCGCAAGCAAGAATATCACAGCCATAGATCCAAGTTCTAGCTATAATTCCCTGTTTCTCAGTCTCTATTGGAGTTCAATGCAGTCTAAGAAAACATGACACAAACATGACACAACCTCACAGTAACTATTTGATACTTGTATACTAATTTGTTGTGTTTCTTTGAAAGAATTTAGAAATTGAAGCACAAACATTTTTTTTACTTTTTGGCTCAGGCTCTCGCAATTAACAGATCATTCTGCATATAGTACCAAACAAGCCTATGTGACTGTCATCATAGAGTAGGGGTTCAGGTAATGGAAGAGTTTGGGGTTTAACCAAAATATGATCAACGCAACAAACAATCTTGTAAATGCACATATATTGATAGTACAAGTTAACTTACCAAATCCACATAGAATCGACCTGAAAAGTGCCTTTTTGAATCTAATTACCCACTTGCCACCATTCTTATTTGCAGGATCCTGGCCAATTGAAAACCATTAGAGAATGCAGACTCTAAATATGCATCAGGGAAACTGCCACCAAATAGGCTACATACATTTCACTGGTACAAAAGAATAAACACATTTCAAGCTGCAGCACTAAACCAGTACCTGGTGTATGAATACTGTGTCAATGAAACCTTGTCCAGAACCTACTTACTTAGGGAAATCTATATAAATTCAGCTTTATCTAATTTGACGTTATCTTCTAATACCTTCATGACTGGCATGTAGTAACTAACCTTGTGCTACCTTGGGAAACAATCTAAGAGACTATGCATCTGTACTAAGGTTACTTTACAGTTCACACACCCTGACAGATGCACTGTTTAGAGGCATCAACGTGAGAAACAACGCCGATCAGAATTTAATAGACAGAACGACAACAATGGGAGGTTGGGAGAGGAAAATACAGTGAAGTCATTAAGGAAAGTGATGACAGCAAAGGAGAATTGTCCGGTGACATGGCTGAAGCTGATTATGAAGGATGGGACAAAGGGTATATTTCAAAATGTAAGTTTATGAATGTCTTATCTCTACAACTATTAAGACTCATCTGTAGACTGCCCCCACTCTCCCCTGACTCGCACACGCCTAACTACCCCGCCAACCCCGCCGAGGATCCCGCCCGCCCGCCCCCACTCAGCCACGCTTCCCAGCCGAGCATCCCGTCGCCCGCCCGCACAACGCTGCGATTCGCGGGCGCCAGCCGCGATTCCCCGCCGCCCGGCAACCAAACGCCGCCAAGGATCTCGCGCGCGCCCGCCCGCCCCCACCCAACCACGATTCCCCACCCAACGCGCGCGAGTCACGCGCACGTCGCGCCCGCCGCCGAGGCAGTTGGCGAAGACGAGCGTGTACTGGCCGGGCTCGGAGACGCGGAAGGCGGTGGAGAAGGAGGAGGAGCGAGCGACCTCGACGCCGGCGGGGTTGGAGGGCGGGCGGAGGCGGTCGAAAGAGAAGGCGAGCTTGACGAGCTCGGACTGGAGCGCGCAGGTGACGTCAAGGTCCTGGAGCTGGCGGAGGACGTGGACCCAGGCGTCGAGCGTGGAGAGGAAGAAGCCAAGCTGGGAGAGGTCCAGCTCCGCGGAGGCCTGCGGGTCGAAGGCGATGCCAGAGACGTTGAGCTCCAGCACGCCCGAGTGGGAGAAGCCGAACTCGTCCAGCGGGATGATGCTCCGCGGGTCGGCCCGGATTGCGGTCTCCCGGATCTCGGCCGCCGCAGGGGGAACCAGCACCATCGCGGCGACGAGGAAGAGGAGGGCGGTCAGGGAGGGCCCCGGTGCGCCACGACGTGCAGCGACGGCGAGGCGGCCATTATGTGTGCCGCCGCGATCTGGGAGCCGGGGTGAGGGCGATAGACGGCGGTGGTGGGATTTGGGATTTGGTGGGTGAGCGAGCAAGCGGCGCGTGAGGAGGGGATGGCGTGGTGAGTCGGAAAAGGCGACGGGCGCACTGCTGCGTTGAACGCACGACCACGCAGCACTTCGCGTAGACATTTTTACGGCACGACATTATGAGACATTCTGAAGACGTGAATTATGGGGACTAATATTTAGACGTGTTTAGTTTGTAGAGAATAATTTTTAGTTCCAAATTATCAAATACGAAAAGTTCCATTTTATTTGAGTTCCAAATCTCTACAACTATTAAGACTCTAACGTAGACCACTATCGTGCCCCCGCTCGCGCTTCGCATGCACCAAACTCCCTGCATGCAAGCCGCATGCAAGCGGCACAAGCTGCTCAACCTCCACTGTATGCAAGCCGCATGCAAGCCCCACAAGCTGCTACACAACCTGCATGCAAGCCGAGAAGCTAATGCAAGCATCGTGTCTCCCTCCACTCATGAAGCGTCGTGGAAATTGAGGGGGCTGGCCTGGTGGTTGGCTGCTGTCCTCCTGTCCCTCTGCTGCAAGCCTGCAGTGCTGCTCAGCTGTTGTCGGCTCGATCGGTTCCCCTACCAGGGCAGCGCTAGCCGGCTAGCCCTATGGACTCGAGGCCCGGTTCGCAATCTTACTCTTACCCGCTGGTCGCGGCCGCTGGTAGCATCGTACAATCTACAATTTCCAGTTCGAGAATAAAATCAGCTAGATAAAAACCACAAATCCAACAAAATCTAATATGTACTCGCACAAAAACAATTAGCCATATATACTTTTTAATTTAGGTCATCAACCACTATGCACTAAGGAACACTATGCAAGCACTGACGGGGCTAGGCGGGAGGAACCTAGCGAGGCGCCACCCATCGTGTTTCCTCTGAGGCTCTGCGATCGTCGTTGTCTTGTTGCATGCACTGAGGCTGAACGTGCTGCTGCTGCTCCTCTGCCTGTGCGCGTTCCCCGCCCCGGCGCGGTCGTAGAACACGACCATGGCCACGGCCGCGCCGGCGTCCGTCGAGGGGTTCAACTGCACCGCCAACCGCACGTACCCATGCCAGGCGTACGCGCTCTACCGCGCCAGCTTCGCGGGCGTGCCGCTCGATCTCGCGGCCATCGGTGACCTCTTCGCCGTCAGCCGCTTCATGGTCGCGCACGCCAACAACCTCTGCACGACGGCCGCGCTGGCCAACGAGCAGCCGCTGCTCATGCCGCTGCCCCTCCCGGTACCCCAGCTCGCACGCGCCGATGCAGTACCAGATCGGCTCGGGGGACACCTACTGGATCGTCTCCACTAAGCTGCAGAACCTCAAGCAGTACTAGGCCGTGGAGCGCGTGAACCCCACGCTGGTGCCCACCGTCCTCGAGTCGGCACCATGGTCACGTTCCCCGTCTTCTGCCAGTGCCCGGCCGCCGCCGACAACGCCACAACGCTCGTCACCTACATCATGCAGCCCGGTGACACGTACGTGTCCGTTGTCGCCGCCTTCTCCGTCGCCTATCCACAGTGAAAGACACGATGCGGCGGCCGCTTGTGCATGCACTGAAGTTGCGCGCTGCTGCTGCTCCTCTGCCTATGCGCGTTCCCCGCCCCGGCGCGGTCGTAGAACACGACCACAGCCACGACCAAATTTATTCAACTAGATGGAGTTGAAGGCTGAAGGTACGACGGGTGATAAAACGATATATGATTTGTGCATAAATATGTGCTTCAGCTTGTGCAATATAACAGGTTAGAAATTTAACTGTCTGCGTGCGGTTATTAATGTCTTAGAAATTTTAACTCTCGTGGCAACGCACGGGCACATATCTAGTGTAATATCTATGGGCATATTACTATTCTGTTAATATATTTCTTTGTTTTTGTTTAGCAATATATCTCTGGCTTAAATAATTAGGCCCACAACTCTACATATTGATATAGGTGAACTATTGCAAATATATACTTAGCCACCATTCCGCCAACAAAGCTATTTTTAAGTATATAACTGCACAAATTCCATACATATATGATGTTGATGCAACTGCGTTGAATAAATCCATCGGCACATAAAATGCTATTGCTGATTTCTTATACTTTTAGAATTTATGTAGTGCTTTAGTGCAAGCATTGGTTCAATTATTACAATTTGCATTACTGTTAATGAATAAATAAGAAAAATATTGAACCACATATTTAGTCGTTCCTGTTTCTTCTGATATGTGGTGTTTGCATATACATAACATAGTGTGTTTGAATAGTAAAAAGAGCACAGAGGGCTGTCAAACAAATTGCTGGAGGTGATGATAGCATGGATGAGCAGGAGGATGAAACACAAGAAAATGTTTGGGGCAGAGGTAAAAATGCATACTATGCTCCTGGTGAACAATCTGGTGATGATGAGGTGGATTACGAGGAGGTACAAAGGATACAAAAAAATAAGGAAAAAAGGTTGTCTATGAAGGATTTTGGATTAGAAGATGGTGAAAGTGATGAAGAGGGTAATGCAACAAAGGTGATTGTCTTTTTTTCCTCTTTGTTTTTCTTGTTACTGTCTCTAGTTTACGCAGCTCTCCTGCGTTTTCGAAAAAAAAAACTCTGAGGCTTTTCTCTTTTCAATCCTCAACTTGAAACTTGGTTTTAGGTGATGTGTTGTGCAAAGTGACCTAAGGTCAAAATACTTTTTATTTCGAAAAATAGTAAATATTTTTGAATACTTCTGGAATTTTCTCACTTGCATTATGTGGTATTGCCAACCTGCATATGCAAGACAATCAGGCTGGCACATCGGGCCATGGTGTCAGAACAGGCCTACAAGACAATCCCAAGGGTCATTTTGGATGTTATTTGATACTTTAAGTGCTATATACTACCAAAGGGGTTATGTTGTCAACCCTAAATATGTTGGGAGGTTATGTAGACCTTTTCATATTGTTTGCTTACTGACAACCATTACATCCTCCACGTAATATGCAATGCCAGAAAAAATTGTCTTAGAAAACCATCATAAGGCATTATTTAGGCGGTTTTCAATACTTTATGGGGCAAAATGCTTGGTTTTTAGGTGAGGGGAAGTAGATGAATGCTATTAGTTTTTTTGGTGGGGACTGGGGTGTGGGACTGTGGGGTGTGGTTTAGTAGACATTTTCCTTTATTTTATTCACTATCTTTGCCTTGTTGAGCAATGAGGATTTTGATTTCCATATCTTCTACCTGCTCATTGGGCTAATACTTTATCTGAGTATATATGTGTTTGTTGATGCATACATCAAACAATACCCTTCTGCAATTATTTATCCATTGATTAGCAGGTATCCAACCATGAATCCAAAATGAAAGAAGACTTTGATGTCTTATCAGGCGATGAGAAAATGGATGTGCTATACAGGTTTGTTTTTTGACTCGTACTATATGTCTAGTTCCTTCGTAAAGTTTGTCCTGATGACATAATGGATGTACCGTTCACCAGTGCTTGAAGAATTGTCCAAACATTTTTTTTACTTTTTGGCTCAGGCTCTCGCAATTAACAGATCATTCTGCATATAGTACCAAACAAGCCTATATGACTGTCATCATAGAGTAGGGGTTCAGGTAATGGAAGAGTTTGGGGTTTAACCAAATGGCTTGTTCTTACTACACACAAACTGCAAGTAACTTCACAGAAACATCTGTATGCACAGAGAAACTAAGAACTTAAGCACCAGGGGAGGCGGGAGGATGGAGAGGGGCGGCGTGCTTCCGTGGGAGCACCAAGCAGTTCCGGCGCCGAGAACCACAACGAACTGGGCGGAGTCGCGCGAGCAGACAATGGAGGGATGCGTGCGTGTGTCCGTCCGGCCGGATCGGGAGGGGACGGGTCGGGCATGCGGACAGATTGCCAGCAAATGGAGTGTGCGCGGAGTCGTTACCTTCGATTAGCTCGTCGGCTCGTCGCGACCGCGAAGTGCGCTTGCGGCTCAGGCTCCTCCGACCGGGATCTTGCCAACGAATAGCGTGCGACTCTCGCCGGCCTCCTCCTCGCCTCCGCCGCCACCATTGCTGACGAACAGAGAGATAATGTGCTCTAGGGTTTGGGGGAGGGGAGCGAGAGGGGTTTTGCTGGCGGTGTGCGAGCGGCCGCGGAGGTGCGCGTGTGCTGACGGGATCCGGACATAGCGAGCGGTCGTGCAGAAAAATCGCGGCGGTTGTGGGGCGGGAGCGGGATTTCGCGGCGGCTGCGGCACGCGGGCGAGCGGAAGACGACGGGGCGTGCGGGTGCAGGTGCGCGTGCGCGTGCGGGTAGGGAGCGGGGGCAGTCTACACTGCCCCCTTAATAGTTAGTACAGATATGCACAGACTAGCTAGTTCAAAGGTATTTACCAATTCAAAATTTAGACTTTTCATTTGTTCAAAGCCTGGGACTGAAATGCTTTGTTTTTGTTGCTATTTGTTCAAAGCACGTACGTAGTCAGGCACTGAGGTCCTAGGGACGGCTCACATGTAAAAGTATGCTGCTTGCGTTGAAGCCCTAGCTATAGTGGTGCTTATATATGACCAAAGGAATTCATAACCTCCTATTCCTCACGTCAGCCCTCCGAACCATCACGCCACAAGTCACTTAATTATGACCAAATATAAGATGCTATCCTTTTGTGTTAAATTCCACAAATCTTGAATTGAATATATATTTCGGCCCTAAACATCTCAAACAGAAAAAAACTTTCAAATATAAGATGCTTTGTTCTAGCTAGCATCCAACACATGATTAGATGACAAATACTATGATCCTATACTGTAACACATCAGTCTTGTCTAGGGGAATCACGATCCGAATGCTTCTTCACAGAATGGTAGAGCCCTAAACAAATTTTAGTTAAAAATGAATAGAAATATAGTCTGATCCTAGTCTGATCTAATCCTTAAATCTTACAGTGTAAAATTTAGAGCTCATTATCACACATAACTCTTGCCACCTTGGGACTACGAATATTAAGTTTTTTAGAAGTATTTGTACTCACATAAGTTTTGTTATTGCATATGCTATGATTATGACTTTAGATATACTCAGCTTTAGTACTAGATTAGTACATTGTCTTACTTGCATGCACTCCATGTGAGATAAAATTACTATGTACCCAAATAGTAAATCGCAAAACCACCTATAGATCTTCTACCATCTATATCTCCTGCCTAACTTATATACATGAACTATGAAAAATCTAAAACGTATATATATTTGTGCCCCTCTAAATGATCATAGATAAAAAAAATATCAACTGATTTTTGTTTTTGAGTTCTACAACATCTGACTATATTTTTGTAGAAAGATATATGCTACTTTACTGGAAAACCACCGTTAGAAAACACCCATTTTTACAGGGTGCATAATAAATTATATTACCCCGGCCCTATAATATATGATTTCTCGGGGTGGGGTATTTGCTAATGACAAGTTGAACAGTATATTAATTATCATATCCGCGTAGTTCGTCTGATGCTCCAAAGCGTTGATCGAGTCCAAGCGTGTGCCTACGTAAAGGTCAAAGTGTCAAACGGGTATTATAGTAGACCAACATATGCATGCATGCCGTTGTGTTTAAACATAATAAAACAGTTGAATTTTTGGGTGCAGTCCTATACTACTTTGTTACCAGCAGTACGTCAGGGTTACTGTCGTTCTTGGTTCTTTCCGTGAGGACACCTGCGTTATTAATGTCCTTGATTCTCCGTTGGTCAACTTACTTGAAACGTGCATGTATATGGACCGGTTCCCAACTCATTCGTTAAGTTGTTGCTTCAATCTGAGTACCACATTTTCATGGTGGCTGGCACCACTCGTTCCGTTTACGAGGCTCGGTCCAACCACCAACCAAGTGCAGCCATGAGCCATCACAAAAAAGGTTGGGACGGTTTGATGAAGCTGAAGCTGGTAGGGAGACTTTGGCTGGCATAAAACTATAGAGTAATATATTGTAGCTATTCTCGAGCTTGACACACCGCCTGTGCTTGTGTCTCTGTACTCATAAAACTAAGAAAACGGGTCTTGTAACTTAGTCGGCCCATATAAAATTACCATCCAAAATAAGATTTACTCAAATCGGATGCTGACTCTCGTGACGTGCACTCGGCAAATCGTATCTGTACCGAGCGTAATGTTTTGTGGAAGACATCACTTGGCAACGGAGTGTCTGGCAGTTTGTACTTGTCAACTATCTAAACACTCGACAAATAACGTGTCTTCCCTGGTGACAGCCGCCTAGGCTCCACGATGGGGACTAATGCGTCCCTGATCCTCGGGAACCATATACTTGCTTTGATGGATGCATATATGAGAAAAAAAACAGTGACAGGCTACAAGATAATTGTTCTGTTAACCTTTATTTAGTGAATTTCAACGTATTGTATATAAAAATGCATATAAATTTTTTTTGGCTACGACAAGACTACCCAGATTATTGAATGAAATAATGGGTCCGGCCCCCACTGTCTGGCTTGATCGGAGAGCCGGCCGGTTGACAAAGGCACTTGTGATTGCGAGGTCGTCTTCGTAACAATGAAAAGTAAAAGCGGCCACGACGGGCTGAACGCCGCAGTTTATCGGGGCACCGCTACCCCAGTCCCGGCTGGTTTACGGCGGCAGGCCGGGAGCTTGCTGGCCGCCATTATATTGTTGCTGCCAGGGCCGGAAAACCAGCTAGCTGTGGTACCGTCGCCTTCCGCCACCACCAGAGGTCCATAGCACCGCCCAGCTCATCGACATCTTCATTTGTCTTGATCGTACGTCCGTTATTTCTTATGATGCGATCGATCACTTTTTTTGCGATCGACAGATATACCGCTCGCTCTGCTTGCTACTTGTAGCTGCTAAATGTGATAGGCTAGCTAGCTGCAGATGAGAGGGAGCTAGCTGGTCGTACTGTTCGGGTATATAATCCTCACCTGATTAATTAAGGGCAAGCACGCGTACTGTTCGGTTTCCGGGACTCTGGAAAGCCAAGTGCAGACTAGCTGACTGCTTTCGTCACAAGTCTCACTAGGTAAGACTAGCTAAGCTTGTTTGGCAGGGTCTCGGCATCTCAGAAATAACTCTGGCTCTAGCTTTTCTTCAAGAGCAATTTCACTATAGAAGCTAGTGATCTTTAACAAATCGTTTGACAAAACTCCGCGAGAGAAGGGAAAGATAGGAAGTGGGAGGAGGAGCCAGCTTTTTGGCTTCGGTTCTCTATAAAAATAGATCCGGCTCCTTAGTCTATTTATTTATTCGGAGCTCTTTTTTTAGACGGTTTGGGAGCCTTTGCCAAGCATCCTTCTTAACAGAATGAAGTCTATGTAGTATTATAGAATGAAGTCTATATAGACGAGCTCTCGGTAGTGAAGTTTACATATGGAGTTATTTAACCTCTTAACTACAAGATATTCCGAGCAACTAGCTTGCTTGCTTACTACAAACCTACGAGTATACT
The DNA here is from genome assembly GCA_029449295.1 of Zea luxurians. NCBI lineage: Eukaryota > Viridiplantae > Streptophyta > Magnoliopsida > Poales > Poaceae > Zea > Zea luxurians. The sequence continues at coordinate 131,664,938 of JAOPSE010000007.1, forward strand.
CATATACTGTATGCACAGGTTAAGTGATTAGTCGGCTAGCTAGTTTATCAGGGGCATGATCCGTTGGGAGCTGTGCAGTTGCGGTTGTTCGAGCCGGGCCCTTGTAGCACCTGCGTGATCATCTCCAGCCAGCCGCCGTCCGCCGGCGCCTCCATCAGCAGCGGCCTCGCCCCGGCGACGACAATGTTGCAGCACTGCATCAGCGCGACGGCCACCAGCACCGCCCAGCTCATCGCCGCCATCCTCGCTGCTGCCATACAATATCCGTTTTCAAGTTGTTCTGCGCTAGGGCTAGCAACAGAGAAGTGTGATTGCAGACGACGTACGAGATGGAACAGCTGGTACTCTTGAATGGTTTGTTGGGAGACAAGATGCATCATGCATGAGAGTTCCTTTTATAGCTTCGTTATATGCAAGGTTTAAACGCACGCCGACCGGGTCTATTTTCTCGAACGCGCGCCAACGTACGCGCAGGCGCAGGGTGCCGGGGCGCCTTGGTCATGTTGAATTTCAATTCGCAAGAAAAGTCACAATCAAACCAAGCTGCGCTATATATGCATACTAACCCGTCCAAACAAAAAAGTCCCATGTTCGCTCCCTCCGACCAGGACTAAAATTCACTCCTCGTTAATAAGCGTGCCATATAGGGAAAAGGAATTAGAGCCTAATTTGGACACAAGAGTTTTTTTTATGTACTTGCCTTCCATCGACTCTGTTGCGCGCCGAAAGCCTCAAACAATAGAACGTGTTTGGCAGCCAGAGAAACCAAGTGAATTGTAGATATAATTCACTCTCTATTTAAAATTAAATAGCGAGTGAATTTTAGCCCCTCCAATCATCTCCATTTTTTCTGCCGCCAAACAAGCTCTAGAAGATCGCCTACACACGCGCACATCGGAGATACAATGTCATATCTCCAATCTATTATAACTATAGATGAGCAAACGGGCCGCCCGGCACGGGCCCGACCCAATTAGGCACGACACGACCAGACTCACGGGCCTACCGGGCCAGGCCTGCACAGTCCTGCGTGCCTTACAAGAGGCTCAGGCACGGCCCTTCGGGCCGTTTTTCGTGACGGGCCAGCCCGAAAAGCTCTGGCCCAAAACAGTGTCGGGCCAGCCCGAAGCCTGATAACAGAAAAATACAATTTGCACAAAAGTATATACAAATATTGAGCTGTTAGTGCAATGCCGCCTCATTAAAAACCTTTTTAGGTAAAACTCACACCTCGTGAGAAACCCTAGAAAGGAAAAAAGAGTACGGCCAGCTCCGTTTATAATTCAAATGTTCAAAGTTATTACAATTTACAAGCTAAAGTGCCAGGTCAGATCAGAAATCAGAAACACTTTACATCTAGCCAAAGTCTCAACTCTCAACTCACAAGATCAAGCCAAAGTGTCAGTAGCACCAGCACCTTCATCCAGCCACAGGTCTTTGAAGGACTCCTCTAATTCATTGTCCACTACAACATGTTGTGCCCGCTGTTGGCCTAGCTCCCAATCTTTGATGCACACCAACATCTCCACTGTCTCTGAGTTTAAGCGCCGTCGCCGATCCTCAAGGATCCTGCCAGACAAACTGAAAGTAGACTCCGAAGAAGTAGTTGAGGCAGGAACAAACATAATGTCTCTAGCCATAATTTAAAGAATTGGATAGGTTAGTTTATGCTCATGCCACCAATTTAAGATATCAAAATTATCCTCCATAGGCAGCCACATTGTCACTGTCAAGGTAAACAGTTAGCTCACAAAGACCCATACCAGGTCCACTACTACCTGAAGAACCTGATGCAGTTGAGGATCTAGAAGCACCAGTTCCTCCAAAAATTTTACCCCATGCCTATTTTCTCTTACCTGTCATACCTGATTGATGTGTGGTTCTGGATGGCCTAGCAGCATCAAACATAGTTTCATACTTGGCATATAGCTTATACAACTCAGTCTTAACATCAGCAAAATAAGTACTGTAATTATAATTGTTAGACTGAGAAAGCAGTTCAAGAACATTATACAAACCCCTCATGTTAGCTCTAGGGTCTAGAACAAATGCAACGGAATATAACATTGGTATAGACTTCCAGTACTTCATGAACTTAGCTTTCATTGAAACAACATCACTTAGATTAATATCATGTTCATGTTCATGCAGGTGGCTAGCAAATTCAAGTATGTGATGGATTACCAAAGGACTGGTGGCACTACCGGAATCGCATTCTTTGCCGAGTGTCTAAGACACTCGACAAAAGCTATTTTACACTCGACAAAGCCAAAGAACACTCGGCAAATATTTTATCGGCAAAGGGTTCTTTGCCGAGTACTTTTTCGGACACTCGGCAAAGACTTTGCCGAGTGTCGAAAAGCACTCGGCAAAGAAAAACACTCGGCAAATTAAGAATCGAAAAAACAAAAAAAAACAGCAAAACATTTTTTTAAATTATAGAAAACAACTTTCCAACCCTACCTATTACCCTATCATTTTGAATCAAAGTTATATGTTTTGTGAATGTTGAGATTCGAACTCGCAACCTCTCTCTCGCGCATAACCTTCTATACCACTACACTACTACACCAATTATGTCTATATTACGTTTTCATTCCCCATGTTCTATAACAAATCGAGAGTAATTTGATTATTTAATGCACTAAATGAGTTCATTTGAAAATGTAAGTTGCATAACTTTTCGAAATCTACAAGTTTTTTAATAGTTTCTACATCCGAGACCGTTTACAAAATTTGAATTTTAAATTTGAAAACTCCACACGAATTTTTCAATGATAAGATGATTTCAAATCAAAAAGTTGTCAATTACAAAGTTTAAACGCGCGCCAACGTACGCACAGGCGCAGGGTGCCGGGGCGCCTTGGTCATGTTGAATTTCAATTCACAAGCTAAGGTTGAAAAGTCACAATCAAACCAAGCTACGCTATGCCTACTAACCCGTCCAACCAAAAAAAGTCCCATGTTCGCTCCCTCTGACCAGGACTAAAATTCACTCCGCGTTAATAAGCGTGCCATAGAGAAAAGGAATTAGGGCCTAATTTGGACACAAGAGTTTTTTTATGTACTTGCCTTCCATTGACTCTGTTGGCGAAAGCCTCAAACAATAGAACATGTTTGGCAGCAAGAGAAACCAAGTGAATTGTAGATATAATTCACTCTCTATTTAAAATTAAATAGCGGGTGAATTTTAGCCCCTCCAATCAACTCCATTTCCTCTGCCGCCAAACAAGCTCTAGAAGATCGCCTACACAAGCGCGCACGTCGGAGATACAATGCCATATCTCCAATCTATTATAACCTACTTCGCTACTAGAACAACATGAGCAACCCTATTACAAAGTCTATTATTTCTAATAAAACAAAACTCGTGAAAGGCAAGTTTAGTTTTGTCGATCTCTTCCATTAGTACTCGACTCTTCTCCCACAATTGAATCAACTAAAGGCGCTAGTCTCCAAATGCACCCGTTGTAGATCTTGTAGCTTAGCAAACCCCTGAGTGCATCCCTACAAGCCAGCGCGTCCATCAAACGCTATTATAGAAATCGTTTTTACAAGCAGTCCTACAACAATCTTTTTAAGCTGAGGACATGTCCGCTACCATTTAGCTCATCATGAAAATCGCCATCTTTGCAGATAGAGCACTCAGAACCGTTATAAAAGAACAATATTTGTAAGCGGTTGCGCCTGTAAAGATAGATTTTTACGTGCGTCTGACTTAACTCTACAAGAGAACATGCAAATAAACATTTCCCGCTAAAAACAACTTATTTTCGACGATTTTGGCTTGTCCAAGATTTTTAGCCGAAAATAATTGTAACTTTTTGTTGTTGCCGCTGAAAGTTAGTTAATTTGGGCAGCTTTAAAACAACAGCCAAAAATAGGCCTCACATTATTTATTTTGTATGGCTAGCTATAGCCAAAAAAAGTTATTGTTATTTTAACGAGTTAAAAAATAAGTGGTTGTTATTTTAATGAGTCAAGGACTGTTCATGCCATACTCCGACTTCATATAGAAACGAATGTAGTGTTTGCTACATATACAAACATGTTTCTTAGATTCATGATAAACAAATATTATTTCAATATAACAAATAAGAGTGATCGAACATACTAGAAGTTGTACGAGATCATCACAAAGTCCTTGCCCTGCCTCACAAAATGACCAATTGCCCTAGCAATGTACAACACAACCACCTCTTTTTATTTTGTTTCCTATTATTTACGTCATTATTGAACTCCTTTGTAGAACCTTTTGAACTCATTTGAGTTCTTTTCAAAGTTGATGGTGAAAGCTGTCTTGCAAACCTAGGTCAGGTCAATGACACAACACTTCCATGTGTCAACTTTCTCTATGTGCATCTATTGCATCCTACATGGAGACACAATCCTTAATCAACACCGTCACATGGCATGTATTCATAGTGTAAAAGGAGAAAGTATGTGAGCTTACACGCCCCAGAAAGCTATTATGTTGATGTTGAGCATTCTATGTCGGTACATCACCCACAAGTCTTTGATATCGATTATCAATGTTTTATCTTTGCTACAGAAGGTGTCTTTGGGCATATGAAATATGAGGTGGGTCAACCCCGTTGCCATTATTGCATCCATGAGCCATGTATGAAGTCTCCCAATGGGAAAATGTCGCTTGTACAATTGTACGGTGCTCTAGAATGACTTTTCGAAGATATACTTTTCAAGAATAACTTCTTTCTTGAAGATTGAATTATTTGTGCGCATAAACAACTACTCACAAGAATATGTTACATCATCTTGTTCCCAAACTCAATATGTCGAGGAAGTTGAGGCCTTTGACCAAAAGACGATGACATGCTCCTTATCGCTGGAACATGCTTCTCCATTGCTTCTGAAGGAGCTTTATGTTTATACATGACCGTCTTCTGGTGTACATGTGAATGCTGATCTCTTTCTCTTTCAAAAGTATGAGAAGATGGCGAGGGCATATGTTCTTAGCGTTTAGAAGATGCCATCATTTTTTGTTTGCATATCCGTGGTCCTTAGAATACTCTGGGGAATCCAAAAACGGGGACAAGTAGGAACATCATTCAGCCAATGATAAATAGGAGAAAGACCATAAAAGAAGACCGGCCTCGTACCGATAGGGGCCTAGATATATGTTGTGGAGATTTATCGTTAGCAAGTAGGTGAACATATCAAAGTCCTGACTCCACCTTGGACCATATCAAAACAAATAGTGTGGGAGACTATAAATAGATGAGAAGACATGTGAATTAAAGTGTGATGGATGTGAATCAACCCAAACACCCTCTCTATTTATTGGGTGGATTTTTTTGATATTTAGATCTTTTTAGATTCTTTTGAACTTTAAACGATTAAAATGACATCAATAAATCAAGAGTTGTCACATCAACAAAAGGAGGTAGGTATCGACCAGTCGAGGTCAGTACAGACCCGATCTTCAACACAATGGTCGATATTGATTGGCTCAGTCCCAAAGTGGTCGATATCGATCAGTCTATAGAACCACCGCCGAAAAGGCCATGGTAGTTGGTATCAACTATGCGCGCCACCACATCAACACACGATACCAACCACAGTTGAACCTAGCCTTAGCCCAGGAACACCCAAACAACATATAAGTATATAAGAATTAGAACATTGAGGCGCCCTACTTGGACAAAATAGAGAATCTTGAAGGAACATGTATTTTAGAATGTTTGGCCACACATGAGTTTCACTACCGGAATCCGCGCCTTTGCCGAGTGCCGGTGGCTTTGCCGAGTGCATTTTATCGGGCACTCGGCAAAGCAGACTTTGCCGAGCACCGCACTCGGCAAAGTTCTGCGCTCGGTAAAGAGCTGGTTTACCGAGTGTAGGACACTCGGCACATCCAAGCACTCGGCAAAGACTGCTTTGCCGAGCATCAAGCACTCGGCAAATATGGCTCTCGGCAAAGGGCCGTTAGCGGCCGTCTACAACTGACGGCCGTCAGTCTTTGCCGAGTGTCAAATATCTGGCACTCGGCAAACATAGTCTTTGCCGAGTGTCCGATGTAGACACTCGGCAAAGCATATTTTTATTTTTTTTATTTTGGTCACCAAACTTTTTGTGGTATGTTCCTACACTATGTAGACCTACATGTACCATTTTGGGACAATTATAACAGTGTTTTCTATAGCTAGTACATTTAGTTTGTTTATTTGAATTTCTTCGGAAAATTCAGATTTGAACTGCAGGTCACTCGAAACTTGGAAAACCGTGAATGCAAAAATGATATCCATGCTACATAGCACAAGTTACGACCGATTTCAGGAGCGGACCAGAAACTTCGAGCACCATGCTTACTCAGCATGACCGTAAACTTGCCATCCAGGTGTTTAAAAATTGTATAAAACAAAAACAAAGTCAGAAAATCATGAAACCTGTCCACGTGTCATGATATCATATGTAGAGGTTGTGATAAAAATTTGAAAAAGTTTCAAGAAAGCTGTAACGCACTATGTGTACAAACTTAAGAGATCCACATTGAAACTCTATGATTTCATGTGTGGTTCTCTTAGGTTTCTACACATAATGTCTCACAACTTTCTCCAAACATTCTAAATTTTTTATCACAGACTCTACATATGATATCATGACATGTGGACAAGTTTCATGATTTTCTAAGTTTGTTTGTGTTTTATAAATTTTTTAAACAGTTGTATGGCAAGTTCACGGCCATATTGAGTGAGCATAGTGCTCGAAGTTTCCGGTCCGCTCCTGAAATCGGTCGTAACTTGTGCTATGTAGCATGGATATCATTTTTGCATGCACGGTTTTCCAAGTTTCAAGTGACCTGCAGTTCAAATCTGAATTTTCCGAAGAAATTCAAATAAACAAACTAAATGTACTAGCTATAGAAAACACTGTTATAATTGACCCAAAATGGTATATGTAGGTCTATATAGTGTAGGAACATACCACAAAAATTTTTGGTTGGCAAAATAAAAAAATAAAAATGTACTTTGCCGAGTGTCCGAAGGAGACACTCGGCAAAGACTCTCTTTGCCGAGTGCCAGCCTGGCAGCACTCGGCAAAAACAATAAGTTAAGGTTTTGCCGAGTGCCTGTCAGTCGGCACTCGGCAAAATGTATTTTAAAATTTTTAATAAATGCTTTGCCGAGTGCCTCAGACCTGGCACTCGGCAAAGCCGTCTTTGCCGAGTGCCAGATCGCGGGCACTCGGCAAAATGTACTTTAAAATATTTAAAAAATTCTTTGCCGAGTGCCCGCGATCTGGCACTCGGCAAAGCCGTTGAATAATACAACCGTCGTCTTCCTCTCTTCTTCTCTGCGCTCACTTCGTTTCTTCTTTTCTAACCCGCGCCCACGCCGCCACCACGCCGTCCGGCCGCTTCCCGCCGCCCCCACGCCGCCACCACGCCGCCGGGCGCCGCGCCCCGCCCCCACGCCGCCGGGCCGCGCCCCGCCGCCCCCACGCCGTCAAGCGCCGCCGCCCCCACTGCCACCAAGCGCCGCCCCCCTGCCACCAAGCGCCGCCGCCCCTGCAGTGCCATCTCCGCCACTCCTCGCTCCGGCCATCGACATCCTCCCTGCGCAGATCGAGGTTAGAATAATGTGTATTAGATAATCCTAATACACACCCTTAAATTAGGATTTAATTCTTGTTAAGTTTGAATCATGCAAGTAGAAATAGATCTTTGAATCATGCAAGTAGAAATAGATCGACATTCTCTAGGGTGCGCTAGATCTTGTGAGCCATATTGAGACTAGGGACAAGCCTCGGGAGCAAGCCTCGGCACATCCCATACGAGGCACTCGGCAAGGAATAAGACCGAGGCGCGCCATCGTTGCCAAGCCTCGGCACATCCCATACGAGGCAGAAGGTGACATCCCTCCGAAGACCTTGCAGAGCAGCGTAGATCGCTAGCACCAAGGAGAAAGCTGAAGGGTCAGCCATGCCGAAGTCACCCACCAAGCCGCCGTGCGTTGTCACCTTCTGCCGTCCAACAACGCACCAATCCAGAAGCCCCAAACCTTAGAGCCCCAACGCCGGTCGAGCACTAGCGAAAGACCCCAAGAAGGCCGAGGCGAGGGTTCCCGCATGGGGGTGAGAGGTCTAAAGACGGCACCCTCAATAGGGTAGGGCTGGCGCCCGCGGGCGTCACTACTGTCCGCCCGAAAGCGAGCATGGCTTTCGCCGGAGGACCTCCCACCACACGTGCCAATGCATGGAGCCAGCCAGCCCTCCCCACACCATAGGCCAAAACGAGAGGCGGGGAGATGAATCTAGCTGGAGAGGCTCATGGTTCGGCCCTAGCCCCACGACCCACCACCTGCAGAAGGCGCCGTTGACAGTCGTAGATCCGCCGACGACCAACGCCCCTGACCCAGGCAAACCACGCCGCCGCCGTAGCGAGCCAGCCCCGCTGGCCAGCCACAGCCACGCGAGCGCGGGCATCGCCGCCACGAGTCAGTCATGCGAGCCACCACGCCACCCGCCCATGCTAGCAGGGAGGAGCAGTAGACAACGACCAGCCTCCTAGATTAGGCTAGCCAGCTCGCTGATCCGGCCTTCCCAATGGCGGTCCAGGTCGTCGTCCACCTCCAGGTCCGATCCTGCCCCTTCTGCAGCCACCCGGGCAGCGTTCAGTGCGACATCTTTCTCAAGGAACCCGTGTTACTGTGTAAGGATGGCACCCGTGATTGCAGACTTGGAAAGGATGGCACCCGTGTTACTGTGTAAGCTGGAGAAGATCTTTCCACCCGGCTTCTTCAATCCGATGCAGCATTTGATTATTCATCTCCCGTATGAGGCACGAATGGGGGGGCCCGTGCAGGGACGTTGGTGCTATCCAATCGAGAGATGTCTAAAGAGTATCCGAAAGAAATGTAGAAATAAATGCAAAATTGAGGCTTCCATTGCAGAGGCATACATACTGGAGGAGGTGTCAAACTTCACAACACCTTACTATGGTGACAAACTGCCGAGCGTGCATAATCCACCCCCTCGTTACAATGATGGCGGCAATGAATCGAACCTCAGCATTTTTCGAGGGCAACTCGGAAGCGCGAGTGGTTCGACCACCAAGACCCTGAGACATGAAGAGTGGCGCCATATCATGCTATATGTATTGACCAACCTTGAAGAGGTGACGCCATACATGGAGCAATTTCTTCATGAATTCTGGCGTCGATCAAGGGACCCAACTCCACAGGAATATGATACCCTTCTTAGAAAGGGTGCGGGAAATGGATTGCCCGATTTCATTTCCTGGTTTAAACATAAGGTACGTGCTTAGTTTGTTATTCCAAGTTGCTCTTACGTGCGAATAATATAACAATCTAGCGTGTTTGAACTTGCAGGGCCAAAGAGAGCCGTCTATGAGTGCCGAGTTGAGACAAGTAGCCAATGGCTTTGCCTATAGGGTCAGGAAATTTTCTGGGTATGACGTCAATGGATACCGTTTTCGCACAACAAGCTACGACCAAAGTCGGCCCAATCGAAAAACCACGTGTTCTGGAGTCTTTACGCCCGGGCTTGACGAGGTCGAGTATTATGGAAGAATTGAAGAAATATATGAACTCAATTTTTATGGTTCCAAACCTCTTACTCCAGTGATATTCAAATGTCATTGGTTTGACCCTGAAGTTACGAGACGGACACATTCTAATCTTGGGATAGTCGAAATTCGACAGGATTCCACCTTAACAGGAGACGATGTCTATATTGTGGCCCAACAGGCCACACAAGTGTATTATCTTCCATATGCGTGCCAAACAAAACAACATCTTAAGGGTTGGGATGTTGTGTATAAGGTATCACCGCACGCTAAATTACCTGTTCCAAACGATGAAGATTATAACTTAGACCCGGACACATATGATGGAGAGTTCTTCCAAGAAGATGGGCTCGAAGGGCAATTTGAGATAGACTTAACCGAAGCGATCGGAATGGAAGTAGATATTGAAATGGTTGTTGATGACGAGGATGATGAGGTGCAAAATGAGAATGACTTAGAAATACTTGAAGGCAATGCCAATGACGAAATTGCGCCTTCAGATGATGTTGACTATGAAATGGTTGATAGTGATGATGACACTTATGATCCGGCTAACCCGGACACATATGAAGATTATTTTTAATCGATGTAATGCTATATTTCATTTATTTTGCATATGTTTCTAAATACATATTTTTTTATCTGTGCTTAATTGTTTACTCTTAATTGCAGGTTGTTGGACAAAGATGGTGGGCGGTGGGACGAGGACGAGGAGGGGGAGGAGGAGCACCCGTAGGACGGAGGAGGAGGCGCAGCAGGACGACGCCGTACAGCAGCAGGTGGAGCAGCAAGCCGCTGTCGATGCGGCACAGCAGGACGACGACGATGCGGCGCAGCAGGACGACGACGACGACACCGCTCAGCAGGACGTCTCAGGTTCTAGCTCCTCAGGTTCGAGGAGTATCTACCTGCGAGGTCCCGCGAGCCTACCTAAGCGACCCATACTTCGTGACAGACGTCCGCTGATACGACCCGATGGAGAGAGGTAGGTAACTTTAGATGTTGTTGCTGCTTTTTCATATTATATGTTCAAATTAATAATAGAAACTAATACTTCATCTTAATCACTTCGACAGGTCTTGGATGGTTTTGGAGACTGCAGGGGGTCACGGCCGCAACCCCAATGGCATCCTCGGCCTTCTATGCCGGGAACACTTCTATGGACTTGTCGAGTACGCCGGAGTGACGAGCCCAGCATACACCTTCGACCACTACGCCGTCGCCCCCGATGCAGTAGATCGGGACGGCAGACAATTCAACAACAAGGCGGAGCGGGTCAAGCAAGAGCTGTGGGTAAGTCTTCCTCGCACTATATTGTTTAATAAGTCGCATTTGTTGCATATTCTTGAAATAATGTATGGATACATCGTCTTTGTATGTAGGATTTCTTCAGGTGCGATGCTGGATACGAGGCCAGGGCGGATGTGGTGTCTACGACGTGCTGTAAGAAGCTCGTCGTGGACATGCACTACGAGGCGCGCATCCAGGCCATCGTCACTTACCATGGCTCCGTCCTTGGGGAGAAGGTGAACAAGAAGGACGCCCGAACCATGTCATTGACTGCGGACCAGTACTTGCAGGTAAATACAAAACTTTATTATTGGTACTAAATATGCTTATTCTTATCTTCTGATATGCGGTGTACTTATATTTTTTAGATGATTCCTCATTGGTGCGCCGCGCATCCTGAGTGCTGGGAGAAGATGGTGCAGAGGTGGTGCTCGGCTGAGTGGGACGAGGCGCACAACGCTAGCCGGGAACGGCGTTTGCTGATGCAAGGTCCCTCCCACCATCAAGGCAGCCGCAGCCTGGGCAAATACGCGGAAGCATGGGTACGCGCTCTTTTTTATTTAGGTATATAACTTTCGATTAGACATGATTTCTAACCATATCGTTGGTTTTCTCGCAGTCGGCGGCACATGGTGGCGCGCCTTGCTCCACGTTCTCGGCATATGCCATGGCCCACAAGGGGAAGGCGACGTCCGACGTCACCTACAACCCGGATGACGGGCCCGAGGCGTACACCAACCCCGCCATCCACAGCGGACACAGTGAGTAAACCGCCATGGCCAAGGAGGTCCATGGGCCAGATTACGATCCGAGGACCGAGGACATCGACGGAGATGTCCTCATGAGGGTCGGAGGAGGCAAGAGGCATGGGCGGTACTGGATTGCCGACGGGGCAATCGACTCGTCCTCCACTCCCACTCTCTCTCAGGTGCGAGCAAGGAGCACGAGCGCGAGCCCAGCCATACGACCTCGGCAGGACACCTCACACCATCGTATCCAGCAACTCCAGGTTATTCCTTATCTATTCATCGTTCATTGATTTTTATATATCTTCTCTTTGCATTATCGTAACATTAGGGCGAAATATTACAGACTCAGCTAGATGATGAGAGGAGGCAACGTGAGGAGCTGGAGAAGAGGATGGCGGAGATGTTCGCGTACATGCAGAGCCTTGGCGCCGCACAGGGTCATGCTCCACCACCTCCGTTGTTCCCTGCAGCTGACCCTACAGAGTTCACTACTCCTGTGAGTATCAAAATTTTAGTACTGCATGATATATATTCATATGTTCTCACACATACAATCTCTTCTCTGTGCAGGGTCAATCGGCGGCATCGAACAACCCTCATGCTTCGTCCAGCCCTTCGCCGAACCAGTCCAGATGCCCACCTCGTTGATGATTTGTTTTGTGATGATCCAGACTTACCTTTATGAGTGTTGGTGATGTTATTTACACTTTATCTTGTGAGATACTTGGTGATGTTAGTGATGATGCAGACTTGTATCTGTTTTGTGATGATCCTGACTTTAGTGAGACTTGTGATGTGTTTTGTGAGACTTTAGTGAGACTTTGTGATATATATGGTGTTGATGATAAATGTGTTCATTCTGTGATGTGCTTGATATATAATGTGATGTGAATGATATATATCTTTTGTTTGTTTGGATGGAACAACAAAAGCAAATAAAAAAGGGACATCCTGGTCACTTTGCCGAGTGTAACACTCGGCAAAGGGTTGCTTTGCCGAGTGCTATGACCATGGCACTCGGCAAAGAAGGAAACCTGGGAACCGGTAAAGCCATCTTTGCCGAGTGCTGACAGTGGCACTCGGCAAAGAAGGAAACCTGGGAACCGGCAAAGACATCTTTGCCGAGTGCTGACAATGGCACTCGGCAAAGATACTGGAAAAGGGGCCCACTGGAGGGTTCTTTGCCGAGTGCCAGTCCACCAGACACTCGGCAAAGAAACCTCCTTTGCCGAGTGCCTACTAGAGCTCTCGGCACAGGGACTGGCTGTGGGGTCCACTGGACCAGTCTTTGCCGAGTGTCGCCATAGGCACTCGGCAAAGGATCCGTCACCGTCACTTGGCGCCGTGACGGTGACTTTTCTTTGCCGAGTGCCAAATGGCACTCGGCAAAGACATTGCCGAGTGCCCGACAAAAAGTACTCGGCAAAGATGCTGTTGCCGATGTACAATTCATCGAGCTTTCTTTGCCGAGTGTTACACTCGGCAAAGCCTTTGCCGAGTGTAAAATAGCCTTTGCCGTGTGTTTAGAACACACGGCAAAGGAGCTGATTCCGGTAGTGTTTGGAGTCTCGTGGCAGCATCCTATTTGCAAAAGCACTGGCTTGTCTATTTTACATGGTGGTATTTCTAAATCTAGGTGCATGAGCTTAAACATCCAATATGTGAACAAAAGTATGAACATTGTTGCACTATTGTTGCTGAGAGGTCTATTCTGTGATGTCAACGCGTCTCCTAGTCCTTTGGTGAAGCAACATATTAACATGAACAAAAAAAATCAAAGGTAAATGCTTGCACGGTGTATCATCAATTTCAGCACCAGAAGCAGGACGCTTTTGACCCCTACCAACATGCTAGGTAGCATGGTTGTCATGCATTAGTGTTTGTAAACACAACTATTTAGATGTGTTATACTCTTCGAAGGCGCGATTTGACCTTGAATTTGCTAGCTCCATAATCAAGTCAAGCGCTGCAACAAAAACATGTATAGCTCGTGATTTGTGTATGGAATTTCCATTCTAATTTTATGTAAATGTATGCTTTAATAAAACAAACCTTGAACCGAGGAACCAGATTCAAGAGAAACAGAAGCATTCCTCCTAAAATCTAGAATTAGTTCTGCAATGTTGATAGGCCTAATATCAGTTAACATTACTCATGCTTCATGGTGTATTAGGTAAAAGAAATAAAAAAATAAAAGGTCTAATACGTACTAATGGCCGCTAATAAGACTACAAAATAAAATTTAGTAACCACAGATTACGTTGGTGGGGCATTCTTTATGCTAAATGTGCAGGGTATACATTTTGTTGATTTCACTACCGGAATCAGCTTCTTTGCCGTGTGTCTCAGACACACGGCAAAGGCAAATTTACACTCGGCAAATGCTTTGCCGAGTGTTACACTCGGCAAAGAACGATCGGTAAACTGTACATCGGCAACAGCCTCTTTGCCGAGTACTATTTGTTGGGCACTCGGCAAAGACTTTGCCGAGTGCCAAACGGCACTCGGCAAATAAAAGTCACCGTCATGGTGCCAAGTAACGGTGACAGATCCTTTGCCGAGTGCCGTCTGTGGCACTCGGCAAAGAGGTCAATGTTGCCGAGTGTTTGCTCGAGTGGCCCTCGGCAAAGACTGACCCAGTGGGCCCCACTGCCAGTCCCTGTGCCGAGAGCTCTAGTAGTCACTCGGCAAAGGAGCTTCTTTGCCGAGTGTCTGTTGGACAGGCACTCGGCAAAGAACCCTCCAGTGGGCCCCTTTGCCAGTGTCTTTGCCGAGTGCCTTGGCAATGGCACTCGGCAAAGATGTCTTTGCCGGTTCCCAGGTTTCCTTCTTTGCTGAGTGCCATTGTCAGCACTCGGCAAAGATGGCTTTACCGGTTCCCAGGTTGTCTTCTTTGCCGAGTGCCATGGTCATAGCACTCGGCAAAGCGCCCCTTTGCCGAGTGTAACACTCGGCAAAGTGACTAGAATGTCCCTTTTTTATTTGCTTTTGTTGTTCCATCCAAACAAACAAAAGATATATATGATTCACATCACATTATATATCAATCACATCACAGAATGAACACATTTATCATCAACACCATATATATCACAAAGTCTCACTAAAGTCTCACAAATATAAGTAAGGATCATCACAAAACAGATATAAGTCTGCGTCATCACTAACATCACCAAGTATCTCACAAGATAAAGTTTAACTAACATCACCAACACTCATAAAGGTAAGTCTGGATCATCACAAAACAGATCATCAACGAGGTGGGCATCTGGACTGGTTCGGCGAAGGGCTGGACGAAGCATGAGGGTTGTTCAACGCCGCCGATTGACCCTGCACAGAGAAGAGATTGTATGTGTGAGAACATATGAATAAATATCATGCAGTACTAAAATTTTGATACTCACAGGAGTAGTGAACTCTGTAGGGTCAACTGCAGGGAACAACGGAGGTGGTGGAGCATGACCCTGTGCGGCGCCAAGGCTCTGCATGTACGCGAACATCTCCGCCATCCTCTTCTCCAGCTCCTCATGTTGCCTCCTCTCATCATCTAGCTGAGTCTGTAATATTTCGCCCTAATGTTACGATAATGCAAATAGAAGATATATAAAAATCAATGAACGATGAATAGATAAGGAATAACCTGGAGTTGCTGGATACGATGCTGTGAGGTGTCCTGCCGAGGTCGTATGGCTGGGCTCGCGCTCGTGCTCCTTGCTCGCACCTGAGAGAGAGTGGGAGTGGAGGACGAGTCGATTGCCCCGTCGGCATTCCAGTACCGCCCATGCCTCTTGCCTCCTCCGACCCTCATGAGGACATCTCCGTCGATGTCCTCGGTCCTCGGATCGTAATCTGGCCCATGGACCTCCTTGGCCATGGCGGTGTACTCACTGAGTCGGCTGTGGATGGCGGGGTTGGTGTATGCCTCGGGCCCGTCATCCGGGTTGTAGGTGACGTCGGACGTCGCCTTCCCCTTGTGGGCCATGGCATATGCCGAGAACGTGGAGCAAGGCGCGCCACCATGTGTCGCCGACTGCGAGAAAACCAACGATATGGTTAGAAATCATGTCTAATCGAAAGTTATATACCTAAATAAAAAAGTGCGCATACCCATGCTTCCGCGTATTTGCCCAGGCTGCGGCTGCCTTGATGGTGGGAGGGACCTTGCATCAGCAAACGCCGTTCCCGGCTAGCGTTGTGCGCCTCGTCCCACTCAGCCGAGCACCACCTCTGCACCATCTTCTCCCAGCACTCAGGATGCGCGGCGCACCAATGAGGAATCATCTAAAAAAATATAAGTACACCGCATATCAGAAGATAAGAATAAGCATATTTAGTACCAATAATAAAGTTTTGTATTTACCTGCAAGTACTGGTCTGCAGTCAATGACATGGTTCGGGCGTCCTTCTTGTTCACCTTCTCCCCAAGGACGGAGTCGTGGTAAGTGACGATGGCCTGGATGCGCGCCTCGTAGTGCATGTCCACGACGAGCTTCTTACAGCACGTCGTAGACACCACATCCGCCCTGGCCTCATATCCAGCATCGCACCTGAAGAAATCCTACATACAAAGACGATGTATCCATACATTATTTCAAGAATATGCAACAAATGCGACTTATTAAACAATATAGTGCGAGGAAGACTTACCCACACCTCTTGCTTGACCCGCTCCGCCTTGTTGTTGAATTGTCTGCCGTCCCGATCTACTGCATCGGGGGCGACGGCGTAGTGGTCGAAGGTGTATGCCGGGCTCGTCACTCCGGCGTACTCGACAAGTCCAGGGAAGTGTTCCCGGCATAGAAGGCCGAGGATGCCATTAGGGTTGCGGCCGTGACCCCCTGCAGTCTCCAAAACCATCCAAGACCTGTCGAAGTGATTAAGATGAAGTATTAGTTTCTATTATTAATTTGAACATATAATATGAAAAAGCAGCAACAACATCTAAAGTTACCTACCTCTCTCCATCGGGTCGTATCAGCGGACGTCTGTCACGAAGTATGGGTCGCTTAGGTAGGCTCGCGGGACCTCGCAGGTAGATACTCCTCGAACCTGAGGAGCTAGAACCTGAGACGTCCTGCTGAGCGGTGTCGTCGTCGTCGTCGTCCTGCTGCGCCGCATCGTCGTCGTCCTGCTGTGCCGCATCGACAGCGGCTTGCTGCTCCACCTGCTGCTGTACGGCGTCGTCCTGCTGCGCCTCCTCCTCCGTCCTACGGGTGCTCCTCCTCCCCCTCCCCCTCCTCGTCCTCGTCCCATCGCCCACCATCTTTGTCCAACAACCTGCAATTAAGAGTAAACAATTAAGCACAGATAAAAAAATATGTATTTAGAAACATATGCAAAATAAATGAAATATAGCATTACATCGATTAAAAATAATCTTCATATGTGTCCGGGTTAGCCGGATCATAAGTGTCATCATCACTATCAACCATTTCATAGTCAACATCATCTGAAGGCGCAATTTCGTCATTGGCATTGCCTTCAAGTATTTCTAAGTCATTCTCATTTTGCACCTCATCATCCTCGTCATCAACAACCATTTCAATATCTACTTCCATTCCGATCGCTTCGGTTAAGTCTATCTCAAATTGCCCTTCGAGCCCATCTTCTTGGAAGAACTCTCCGTCATATGTGTCCGGGTCTAAGTTATAATATTCATCGTTTGGAACAGGTAATTTAGCGTGCGGTGATACCTTATACACAACATCCCAACCCTTAAGATGTTGTTTCGTTTGGCACGCATATGGAAGATAATACACTTGTGTGGCCTGTTGGGCCACAATATAGACATCGTCTCCTGTTAAGGTGGAATCCTGTCGAATTTCGACTATCCCAAGATTAGAATGTGTCCGTCTCGTAACTTCAGGGTCAAACCAATGACATTTGAATATCACTGGAGTAAGAGGTTTGGAACCATAAAAATTGAGTTCATATATTTCTTCAATTCTTCCATAATACTCGACCTCGTCAAGCCCGGGCGTAAAGACTCCAGAACACGTGGTTTTTCGATTGGGCCGACTTTGGTCATAGCTTGTTGTGCGAAAACGGTATCCATTGACGTCATACCTAGAAAATTTCCTGACCCTATAGGCAAAGCCATTGGCTACTTGTCTCAACTCGGCACTCATAGACGGCTCTCTTTGGCCCTGCAAGTTCAAACACGCTAGATTGTTATATTATTCGCACATAAGAGCAACTTGGAATAACAAACTAAGCACGTACCTTATGTTTAAACCAGGAAATGAAATCGGGCAATCCATTTCCCGCACCCTTTCTAAGAAGGGTATCATATTCCTGTGGAGTTGGGTCCCTTGATCGACGCCAGAATTCATGAAGAAATTGCTCCATGTATGGCGTCACCTCTTCAAGGTTGGTCAATACATATAGCATGATATGGCGCCACTCTTCATGTCTCAGGGTCTTGATGGTCGAACCACTCGCGCTTCCGAGTTGCCCTCGAAAAATGCTGAGGTTCGATTCATTGCCGCCATCATTGTAACGAGGGGGTGGATTATGCACGCTCGGCAGTTTGTCACCATAGTAAGGTGTTGTGAAGTTTGACACCTCCTCCAGTATGTATGCCTCTGCAATGGAAGCCTCGATTTTGCATTTATTTCTACATTTCTTTCGGATACTCTTTAGACATCTCTCGATTGGATAGCACCAACGTCCCTGCACGGGCCCCCCCATTCGTGCCTCATACGGGAGATGAATAATCAAATGCTGCATCGGATTGAAGAAGCCGGGTGGAAAGATCTTCTCCAGCTTACACAGTAACACGGGTGCCATCCTTTCCAAGTCTGCAATCATGGTCCGAGCTAACTCTTTTGCACAAAGCTGGCGGAAGAAATAGCTCAACTCTGCAAGCGCTAGCCAGACATGCTCAGGGACATAGCCTCGAACCATCGCCGGAAGAATTCGTTCAATCCATATGTGGAAGTCATGACTCTTCATCCCTACGACTCGCAGAGTAGATAAGTTCACCCCCCTACTAAGGTTAGCTGCATACCCATCAGGGAACATTAACATCTTGATCCACTGTAGTACTTCCTTCCTCTGGGCCCTGCTCAGGACGAAATCAGCCTTAGGCCTTCTCCATGTCTTACCACCACTAGGCGGCTTCATCTCTTGGTTTGGTCTATCACATAACTCTGCCAGATCCACTCTTGCCTTTACGTTATCCTTTGACTTATCAGGAATCTCCATAATTGTTGCCCAAAGTGCCTCGGCGACATTCTTTTCAGTGTGCATCACGTCAATGTTGTGTGGAAGGAGCAGGTCATCATAATAGGGGAGCCGAGTCAAGCCCGACTTATGTGTCCACATATGTTGCTCACCATATCCTACAAAACCACCTTCTGGGTTGGCCACGAGACCATCTATCTGTTCGCGAACTTCGGCACCAGTCATCATTGCAGGTGGGCGGTCTGTCACCATGACACCTTTCGTAAAGTTCTTGATGTCTAGTCGGAATGCATGGTCAGGAGGGAGAAATTGTCGATGTTTATCGAATGACGAATATTTGCCACCCTTCTTCAACCAAATGAACCTAAGAGCTCCCTTGCAAACTGGGCATGGGAACTTACCGTGAACACACCAGGCGCAAAATAGCCCATACGCCGGAAAGTCATGCATGGAGTACTGGTACCAAACATGCATTTTGAAGTTTGTCTTCGTAGCTCGGTCGTACGTCCATACCCCTTCCTCCCAAGCACGGACCAATTCATCAATCAAAGGCTCCATGTACACGCCCATTTTATTCCCCGGGTGTCCAGGAATTATCAACGACACGAATATGTTCTGTCTTTGAAAGCATACGCCGGGGGGGAGATTGATGGGGATAACGAACACGGGCCAACATGTGTATGGGGCAGCGGTCATTCCATAGGGATTGAACCCATCTGTGGCCAGCGCAACACGAACATGTCGAGCCTCTTTGGCTTTCTCATGGTGAATGGCATCAAAGTGGGTCCATGCTTCACCATCGGATGCGTGAACCATCTTGTCAGGATTGTATCGTTTGCCTTTTTTGTGCCATGTCATCTGTTTCGCGGATTCCTCTGTCATGTATAGATGCTGGATCCTCGGTATGAACGGAAGGTGGCGTAGGATTGTCACGGGGATGTCGAGCTGCCTCTTCCGTCCATCACCAGAGTCTACCTCCATGAACCTAGACGATTTACACTTCGGACAGTACTTTGCCTCAGTGTGTTCTTTCCTAAATAGGACGCAGCCCTTCGGACAAGCATGTATCTGCTCATACGTCATCTTGAGTGCACGAAGGAGTTTCTGTGCCTCGTACATGCTCTTTGGCAGAACGTGATCCTCCGGAAGCAGGCTGCCAATAACTGTCAACAAACCATCGAAGGCATCTCGACTCATGCTATACTGCGACTTGAACGCCATTATACGCCCAATGGCATCCAGTTGAGAAACCTTTGTCTTGCCGTGAAGCGGTTTCTGTGCCGTGTCAAACATGTCGTAGAATGCCTTTGCGGTCGCCTCTGGCTCGTCCTCCGTACGTCCTTCGGCGAACTGTGCCTCGTGATAGTCGTTCAACATGTCTGCTACCCCGGCATCAGCATCGTAATCCTCGACGCGTTGTCTCACCACCTCCTCTCTCGTGCGATGCGCTTCACCATGGAAGATCCACCGAGTATAGTCCGGCGTAAATCCATTCTTCCAAATATGTTCTACCATGGCCTTCTTTGGTTTTCTTTTCCGGTTGTCACATTTGCTGCACGGACAAGGGACTAGGCTAGCTCCTTTAGCAGCTTCGCCATATGCCCGTTCCACGAAAGCATCGGTCTTCCTAATCCATTCTGGGGTGACATCATTACGTCGAACGCGGCCCGTGTACATCCACTCACGGTCCTCCATCCTCTAACATATATAACCGAGTATAGTTTAATATAGACATGTAATGCATGTACACTACGTTCCTACCTTCTAATAGGTGAGGATAGGTCCTAATCCCACCCGCGGTTGCGTAGATGGAGTTAGTTTCCATGCTCTACTCCGATCCGAGATAGAATTTCGGCAGCACCTCCCCGCTGTTCTCCGGATACACGTCCTGGCAGGGAGAGTGTACTGTCCGGAGAACAACAGGGAGGTGACGCCGAAACTCTTTCTCGGACCGGAGTAGAGCATGGAAACTAACACCATCTACGCAACCGCGGGCTGTCCAAAAAACGTGGACAATTCGAAACTGATACATTTGTAGATATGCAAAGATCTGCATATCTACACCGTATCTCTTTCGAACGGGAGATGCCTAACTGGGTTACGTGATCTACGACCATGATGCGGAAATAGAGGTTATACCTAGGGTGGCGGTGGAGTCAGGCTAGTGGGGCTGTGGCGGGTCGGTGCAGTGGCGACGCGACGCGGTGCAGGCAGACCCGCAGCGGCTAGGAAGACCTCTGCAAAAAATACATGCCTGTCAACAAAAAATTCACATCACCGGCACTCGATTGCAAGTCTGACTTTTACAAATTAAATTACAAATGTAAGCATGTAACCTACAAAAGCATCAATGAGATAGAAATGATGTAGACCCACATCGAGGACGACGATTTTAATCGAGGTATCGAGAAGCTCATGGTTTTTCCTAATCTACTGCGGTGGGCGCGATAGAGAGGAGACAGCGAGAGCAGAGAAAGGAGGAGGAAGAAAGCCGCGGGCGAGTATATGAATCTATCATGGGACCCACCTAGTGGGACCACCACCCCTAGGCACCATGCTCAGCGGACCTCTCTTGGCCCCAACCAGGGAAGAGACTTTATACTGGGTAACTCGATATTGAGGCACCCAAAGGAAATGCCACACCACTAAGTCTCAAAGAACCACTAAGAGACCTGACATCCAGTGAGCCCTATTTTGCTATAAGAACTAGTGTCCATAGTGCCCTAGATGAAGTCCTTGGCGGTCCTTAAAGTCTTTGGCGGTGGTGAGGACGTTAGGGGCTCTTTGCTAGCCTCGAGGTCCTTAAAGTCCTTGGCGGTGGTGAGGACGTTTGCAGAAGAGAGCCTGATGAAGGCTTGTGTGGCAAGGGACCCCCTCGTGATGCCATGTGGCAGGGTTCCTATACACATAGGGCTTGTTTGGTTGGAGGCCTCCCCAGGCATATGCCTACAAAGAAAGAAATCTTGCCCCCCCTCCCCCCCCATATTCTCTCTTGTCTCTCCATAGTGGTCTTGTCGTCCTCACCCATAGCTTCCTAGTTATGCTTGTAGCATCTAGGGTATTAGTAGCCAGAGACACCAACGTACTAGAAAATTGAGGTTATACCTAAGGTGACGGTGCTGTGGCGGGTTGGTGCAGTGGCGACGCGACGCGGTGCAGGCAGACCCGCAGTGGCTAGGAAGACAAGTATCTTCTCTGTAAAAAATAAACAAGCATGTCAAAAAAAATCGGCAGCACTTCCCCTGTACGGGGAGATTTCCAAAACCTGCAAATAGATCTAACAACACGATGGCTGACACGCACATATACAAACGACACGATGAATGCAAGTCACATCTAAGTGGCATCCATATCCACCAACACACATATTTCAACGACATCCATATCCATCATCACATTATGCCAAATTAACACAAATAGTATAAACTCTCTAAACACACATACTAAACTAATTAAACTCACGAAAATCACTAAATCCACTAAACACATATACTATAAACTCAATAAATACATACTAAACTAATTAAACTTATTATACTCACTAATGTACGGGTCGGCGATGGCGGCGGCGCGACGACGGTGGCGGGGCACGGCGGTGGGGAGGCCGACGGTGGTGGGGCACGGCGGCGCGACGACCGTAACGGCGCGTGGGGAGGCCGGGCGGCTTGACGGGCGGCACCGGCGTCGAGCCGAGAGTGTGCGGCGGGCGGTGGGAGCGGGCGGCATTCGCGGGCGGCGAGGGGCGGGCGAGGGGCGGCGGCGAGGGGTGGGCGGCGAGGGGCGGGCGGGCGTGGGGCGGGCGTGGGGCGGGCGGCGTTCGCGGGCGGCGGTGGGAGCTGCGGCGAGGGGCGGGCGACGGTGGGAGCTGCGGCGAGGGGCGGGCGGGCGGCGGTCACGGGCGGGCGTGGGGCGGGCGGCGGTGTCGGGCGGCGGTGGGAGCGGCGGCGCCGGGCGGGTTGAAGAGAGGAGCTGAAAGGAGAGAAAGAGAGAAGGGAGCCCATCAGGCGGTTAAATTACATTCTTTGCCGAGTGCCCGCGATCCGGCACTCGGCAAAGATTTTTTTAAAATTTAAAAATAAATTTTGCCGAGTGCCGGATCGCGGGCACTCGGCAAAGACGCCTTTGCCGAGTGCTAGCTGTAGAGCACTCGGCAAAATGCCACTGTACAAACTTTGCCGAGTGCTCAAGGACAGGCACTCGGCAACGCCATCTTTGCCGAGTGCTAACTGGCCAGCACTCGGCAAAGTATATTTTATTTTTTTTATTTTTGGCAACCAAACTTTTTGTTGTGTGTTCCTACACTATGTAGACCTACAAGTACCATTTTGGTACAATTATAAAAGTGTTTTTTATAACTATTAGATTTAGTTCATTTATTTGAATTTCTTCGGAAAATTCATATTTGAACTGCAGGTCACTCGAAACTTGGGAAATCGTGCATGCAAAAATGATATCTGTCCTATTTAGCACAAGTTACGACCGATTCCATGAGCGGACCGGAAACTTCGAGCAACATGCTCACTAAACATGGTCATGAACTTGCCATCCACATGTTTAAAAATTGTATAAAACACAAACAAAGTCAGAAAATCATGAAACTTGGCCACGTGTCATGATATCATATGTACAAGTTGTGATAAAAAATTGAGAATGTTTGGACAAAGTTGTGAGACACTATGTGTAGAAACCTAAGAGAACTACACATGAAATCATAGAGTTTCAATGTGGATCTCTTAGGTTTGTACACATAGCACGTCATAGTTTTCTCGAAATTTTTTCAATTTTTTATCGCAGCCTGTACATATGATATCATGACACGTGGACAAGTTTCAGGATTTTCTGACTTTGTTTGTGTTTTATACAATTTTTAAACATGTGTATGGCAAGTTCACGGCCATGTCTAGTGAGCATGTTGCTCGAAGTTTCCGGTCCGCTCCTGGAATCGGTCGTAACTTATGCTAAGTAACATGAATATCATTTTTGCATGCACGGTTTTCCAAGTTTCGAGTGACCTACAGTTCAAATCTAAATTTTCCGAAGAAATTCAAATAAACGAACTAAATCTACTAACGATTGAAAACTCTGTTAAAATTGTCCACAAATGATACATGTAGGTCTACATAGTGTAGGAACATACCACAAAAATTTTGATAGACAAAATAAAAAAATAAAAATATACTTTGCCGAGTGTCCAGAGATGACACTCGGCAAAGTATGCTTTGCCGAGTGCCTACTATGTGGCACTCGGTACAGAACCTCTTTGCCGAGAGCCAACGGCTGGCACTCGGCAAAGACTGACGGCCGTCAGCTTTGGGACGGCCGCTGACGGCCATTTGCCGAGAGCCCCCTTTGCCGAGTGTTTTTGTCTTTGCCGAGTGTCGTTCGGTGCCGAGTGTTCAGCTCTCGGCAAAGCACGGTTTGCCGAGTGCCTAGCTTTACCGAGCGCGGCACTCGGCAAAGAATTCTTTGCCGAGTACCCGACAAAAGGCACTCGGCAAAGAGGCCAACACTCGGCAAAGCCTCGGATTCCGGTAGTGTTTGGTGGAATGCAGACAATATAACAGAGAGCCTCTTTAATCGATTTGACATGTGTTTATATGGCATGGAGAAGACACACATGCATGGGACTGAAGCAAACTTCTCCCTACACGCGATAATAATGTCCTTACTCCTTACCGCTTAGTTGGGACAACAGGAATTTCATCCTTCCAGTGTATGTCAACTTCACAACCAACTGTGACATGTCCAAGTAGGGATGCTAGGATTAGATGCTTCAGTTACCTGGGTCGTGTGTTGAGGAAACAAGCACAAAAATAAACCACTGAACACATGATCACTATTTTCATGTGAATAATGCAAATCAGACCCAAAACTGCGCTGCGTGATTGTTAAAACAGATCAAATCTCGGAAATTGGTAAAAGGAAAGAGAAAAAAAATCTAAGGATTACCGAGCATGGAGAAAAAACAAACATGAAGCAAACTTCTCCCTACACGCAGGCAATAGGGAAAGGGAGATGCGTGGAAGAGTTGACTGCTGATTCAATAAAGGATCGGAAGAGGGAGAATAGCCAGCAGAGAGAGAGAGAGGAAAGTTGCGTCGAGTGCGACGTGGGAGAGGGCGAGCGCGAGCGCGGGCCACGCGTCGATAGGGCGGAAAGCCTGCAAGGCCGTGAAGCGGGAAAAAAAAGATTTTGTACATTCAGGATGCTCTTTTACAATCTCTCATATCCAGCACAAAAACAGATAAAAATTTAGAACTTAATATTTTAATAATTTGTTTTCCTTATATTTATATAGACCACCAGGTAATGATATATAATGAGATGTAAAAAAGATTTTTTGCATCTCAATGTAAAAGAATTTTTTTCCGTTAAGCGCGGGCAGGACCTGAAAATCCGGTAGCTTTTAGGCTCTATTTGGTTTCTTTAGTACAGATACTAAAGTTTAGTTAGGAGATTAAAATTTAATCCCTACCATGTTTGGTTCTAGGACTAAAACTATTCAAAACATATTAAATGAATCATAAGAGAACTAAAATATCTCTTAACATTCCTCCATCATTAGTGCAACTGAAATAACGGAAGTCAAAAAGTGAAATTTATATATATGGTTTAGTTCCGTTTAGTCATCCCTTGAGAGACTAGAGACTAAAACAGTTTAATTCCTGTTTTAGTCCTACCGTTTGACAATTTAGTTACTAAATGAGACTAAAATTGAGGGACTCAAACCAAATGGGCCTTTAATATAAGAGAATATATAATGTGAGAGAGTGGCAGAGGCCGCTCTATGCAATTTTGCATGGATTTAATTAACCTCTTAATTACAAATAATTCCGAACACCTAGCTAGCTCTTGCTTGCTTAGTACAAAAAAAACTACGAGTACCCAAATACTATATATGCACAGGTTATGTGATTAGTCGGCCGGCTAGCTAGGTTATCAGGGGCAGGATCCGTTGGGAGCTGTGCAGTTGTGGTTGTTGGAGCCCGGCCCTTGTAGCACCTGCATGATCATCTCCAGCCAGCCGCCGTCGGCTGTCGCTACCGCCGGCGACTCCATCATTAGCAGCGGCCTCGCCGCGACGACCACGTTGCAGCACTGCATCATCAGCACGACGGCCACCAGCACCGCCCAGGTCATCGTCCATGCTGCTGCCATACGTACACTATTATATATCCGATCAAGTTCTGCGCTAGCTATAGGCCGGGCTAGCAGAGAGAAGTGTGGTGATTGTGCAGAGACGATGTTGAATGGTTTGTTGGGAGACAAGATAGATGCATGCATGAGTTGCTTTTATAGCGCTTCTTGCTACGTACGCACGCAAGGTTTAAACGAGCGCCGAGACCGGGTCTATACTGATGGTCTATTATTCTCTCGACCGCGCGCGCGCCAAACGTACTTACGCGCAGGAGGCCGGGTCTCGCCTTGGTCAAGTTGAATTTCAATTCACATGCATGGTTCAAAAATCTACCCATCAAACAAACCCATGTTCACTCTGTCCGAAAAACCATGACCCAGGCCGCGGTACGGTCCTGCGGGGTACTGATGTAGTAGTGAAAGAATGTGCATGTACGCGGACCATTAGACTAGGTAACATCGTGTGTAGATTGGCTGTCTGTCAACCTTGTGAGTTTGAACTGCGAACTTGTTCAAGCAACAGCCGCGGACCGAGTAAATACTAGCTAGTTGTGAGCTGAAAAAAACTGCGTACAAGACCGATCCAAAGAATCAAATAAAAGAACGGACCCGGTCCGGTGTCATATATTTTTTCTGCTTGCGCGGCACTGCAGCACCACCACCTTGCCTCTCTTCTTCCAACAATCGTACGTCCGTACCATTCCAAGCAAGTTCACACCATGTCCATCCAATCCATCTGTCGTCTCGTCTGTACCACAAACACAGCCTCCAACGAGAGTGCGATCTGCAACTGGCTCTCTTCATTCTTTATTCAAACTTTCAAATGCATACACTGTCTGGTACGGTACGTAAGACTACCTTCTTTTTAATGTAATGGTAGGAGCACTATCTCTATTAACAAAAAGAAATAAATTGACCTAGTTTTAAAGAAATCGGGTTCAAAACCTATATAGGGTGCACAAGTAACCTAGATAACAGCAGAACCACACACAAATCCGTCCAGAGTCATCGTTGCCGAGCTCAATACAAGGGACGAGCAGCTCCGACTCCCCAAAATGGGCAACACAGGGTCAAAGGAAACATGACGACGTCTACAAACACCGGCACAGAAGGAGTAAGGCTATGATGCGCCCTCGTTGCCAAGCCTCGAGACACGCCCCACTCGAGGCAGCTCTGATTCTTCACCAACGAGATTTTCAAACTTGATCCTTGGCCCCGCCCTCGGCATTCGCCCAACCTCCGAAGCAATCTAGACCACGAATAAGGGGGTTCGCCTCACGTCATCGTTGTCGAGCCACATCCCCTGACGTAGCAGCTTCGACTTCACGTTGCAAAGCCCAAACCCACCTGCATACCGGACATCGAGGAGCAAAAGCATCAATCGAAGGCGGTGGCATGGCCGAGACAAGCTTCAATAGCGATGCCATCAGGAAGGTAGTGACCCCGAGGACGCCACCGTCGCTTGTCCGAGATGGATCAGGCTTTCGCTCATGGAAGACAGTGTTGGGGAATGCGACGCCCTCAACAGAGAAAGTGGCGCCCACGGACGTCACCATCGCTGAGGCTTTCGGCTAAGAATCCCCAGTACAGTGCCAGGCCAAGACTCGGGGTCAAAGCAAGCTACCTCCACCGTCGTTCCTGCCCAGACATCATGCACAAACCCATCCAAAGGGCCAACGACGCATCGGCTGCCGCAGCAACCGCAAAGCTGTGTCGGTCGCCACCCCTTCGACCACCGACTAGGCACACGGAACCGGGCACCACCTTTCTACGTGCGCCACACTGCCACGCGTTGGAGCCGATGTCAGCCGACGCCGTCAGCCTGACAAATGCGGCCACCAAAGCCCGCTGTCGTTCGGCACGAGTGCCCGACAACACGCTGCTAGCAAAAACTTGGCACCGCCCCTCTATCGGCCAAACCTGGCGGACCCCGGCATGCGCAGCAGGGGCCACTCCAGCGGCCCACCGCTGAGCCAAGGCAAAGTGCAATTGGCTGTCACCGAGCCGTCCAACCTCGGAGCACCGTCGTAGGGCCAGACCGTAATGTCGGCGGCTTCGATGACGTCCTAGGTGCAGCTCAAGCCTGTGGGGAAGACGACAAGGTCTCCCGTGTCGATCTCCATGAACTCCACCTTGTGGCCTTTGGGGAACACCTTCCCCTGCAGCAGGCAGCACATCTCTAAGGCAGAGAGGCCCACAGAAAGATGCCCTTCTCACACCCCCACTTGGGCCACCGGCGAAGGACGAGCTCGAAGAGGTGGGATATGGGCGAGATGCGCCCCACCTTGATGCCTAGTATCTCCATCATTGACGTCTCTATGGACGCCCTCACAGCCCCGAATTCTCCATGGCCATGAAGTCGACGACCATCGGTGGAAGGAGAAGGCCGAGAATGCGAGGGAGAGCTTCTCGCCACTGCAATCCTCGTAGGGGCGCGTGAGAAGCGCCGCCCTGCTCTGGCAGCGACGAGGCCGAGGGCGGGTTGAAGGGGGTGGCGACGACTAGGGTTTGTTGCCCGAGCTGGGTGACGCGGGGGCCCTTCATGTTGGGAATAGTCCCACAATGTGTATTGTGGTTGTGGAGGAGCAAATCTGGTTTATATGGTTGAGGATGCAACCCCTAACGGGCTAGCTTTTTGGGGAGTGTTGGACCAACAGACCTAAAGCTCGCTGCTATTCATGCGGGCGCATGTGCCGCGGCCTGACAAACTAGGTAGGGTGCGTCGTGTGTGCGGGCAGCCCGATGGACACGCCATGTTTCAGCGGTCCAGTTCCAACACTTCGCTTTTTCTTTGTAAGGCTACCTTTTGATAGTCAGGAAATTAAAACACATGATTTCATATCAGTTTGACTGTTGCGCCACATCTATATATGAGGAAATTAAAACACATGATTTCATATTTTCGGTGGCTTTAGTGTTATTTTTGGCGCGACAACATCTTGTCAAAAGTTTGTGCATCAAAAGTAACTTTTATTTTCGCCGTTCACAACCCTAAAATAACCTTGAAATTCGTTATTTTTGGTGGTTGTCGTCCATGACCGCCGAAATTAGTCTGGTTATTTTCGATGGCTACCCTTGGCGAGCCGTGGAAAAATAACCAATTCCAGGGATCTAGAATTTCCATGCACGTCCATATATAACACATGCATATCCATATACATCATATACATATTTCTTTAATTCATATTCAACATCACTTAAGTATACCATTCAACAACAATATACTATCTCAACTAATATACATATTTCATCCATTCAACAACAGTATACACATTCTATCCATTCAACAACATTCAAGTATCGTTTCATGAAGTTATCCACAAAGCAAGCGTATAAATTAAGCTTTATCCAGCAAAAAAACAAAGTTTATGGACACTGAGGATCATTCGTGTTGTATATGCTACCGCTAGAAGCAAATATATTATTAACAAAGTTAGTAGATTGATCATCCTATAATAACGAACAAAGTCCACCATTAGAGAATAAATTAAAAGTATATGACTATAAATAAAAAAATGAATGTAGTTATTGATATGTAACAAATAACCTCATATATAGACGTTGGTGCCATGGATGGAGAGGTTTGGTATATGTTTGCCATATTTACTCTAGATCTCTAGAATATACAAGTTCAAATAGATTAAATACATATGATCGAGTATGTTTGGCTATAATGGGCATGTATACTTTCACTATCAAAATTTCTACAACTGAAGCAATAATTTACTAAGTTCACCTAGATTGAGCAAATATGTTTGGAATCTGCTAAGTTTGAACTATATTGGCTAAGTTAAACATAAAATGAGGAAATTTATCGAACCTTAGAGTACGTTCATCGAAGTTACCTAAGGGCTCTTTGGTTATTTTGTCAAAGCAAGCTTGCGTTTTAGATTTTATCTTACTTTTTGCTAGGGTGGCAAATCTGCTCACCCCCACAGGTTGGCAAGGCTGATCTTGCTTGGTCAGGATAGGCAAGGAAGCTAGCTAGTCAAGCATACCAAACCGATCAAAATATCTCTATCTCCACTATACTTAAAGCACCAGTTTCAACAATCATCTGTCTAACCAGTAGAACATCATGTTCAGGTGTTTATAATATTGAATATAAATTGTACATATGTATATATGATTTTTGTAAAATAAAAAATTAATTGTGTCGGGCCGGGCCAGCACTATGGGCCGAGGCTACGGCCCAAGCACCGCACGGCACTCGTGCCGGGTTGGCCCTCGCACTATTAAACGGGTGGTGCCTCGGGCCGGCTCGCCAGATACGACCCATTTGGCCATCTATACCTCCGCACGATAATGATGATCCTCGCCTCAGTTGCCACCACCTCGTTCACCATTCTACTTCTTTTCTCTCTCCCCTCATGCCTCCACCTCCGCGCCACCCCATTCTCGGCAGAGGGCGTAGGAGCATGCGCCTCCTCCCCGTATTCGTCGACACCAGCCCCGACACCGACTCGCGCAATGGCTATTGCACGTCCACGAGGACGTTTCACATCATGCGCGCACCATCATTTTCGTCATCGTCGGACGTCCCATTCATCTTCTCGGCCTTCGCCCTGTTTTTCCTCCCCAACCTGCTGCCCCCGCCCACGGTTACAGCCGCGAGCCGACCGATGCTCGTCGACGTGGGTACAACGCAAGTCGGTCATGCTCCTGACCTTTCTCCGTGTGTGCCGTCGAGGAGGACATGGTGGCACCTGCCACGCTTGGGTTATCTTGACGATGAGGAGTCTAGGTCTGAGATATTGGACAACCAAGGCTAGCGTGGCAGCAGTCGGCATATGCTACGGAGTTGGTGGTGGTGTTGTGTCGCTTCGGCGGGTCTAGGGCTAGGAAGACACTCACATTCTCTCGCCCTTCTCAGATTGACGCCTGGTGTGGGTGCCTCTCGGTTTGGAGCTGCTCCGGCTGGGCTTCTTTCTCCTCTTGCGTGCTCTCTCCCTATATATCTAGCGGTATACTACCTATGTCGCCTCCAGATGCCTAGGTCTTCGTTGTGTCCTTCTCCGGCAACTAACATGTATGTTCGCCTCTTCCCCTCCCCTCTTGCTTTACGAAACCTTGCGAGTGGGGGAGGCGAGGGATGGGGGCCTCTGATTTGCTGCCTATGGTACCTGTTGAGCATGGAAAAGAGCCGTGCAGACGGTCCGCGCGTGCGCAGAGTCAGTTAGGGTTCCTAGTTTCTCACGGGATTTGTTACCTAAAACCGCGGGATTAGCTCGGGAAACAGTTTGTAGCAGATCCAGACCTCCCCCTTTATATAGATGAAGGGCTACGACCGATTAAACCCCCCAACAACTGATCAAATGAAGTCTATTTCTTGTTTTTACCTTATGCATTAGGAGCAGTTCTAGTTTAGCCTTTCCCTACCCAAATTCTTCGCTTCTCCTCGACTCTACGTCGATCAGAGGAGTCTAGGTCGGCCTGCCGAGCCTAGACAACACCTAGGATCTCTCTTCCCCGACGGGGTCCCTCCCAGGAGTGAGATCCAGGCACCGCTGGTGACCTTCGCGGCTGTAGCATCCCAAAAATTCAAATCTTGAAATTTTCTCAAACTCACTCTAAATTCAAAATGAATTTCAAATTTCATTTCAAAATGTTGTTTGCGAGTTGATATCAGCAAATAAAATATAGTGGTCTATATTCTCTCTAAAATCCTCCTCAAAATATCCTACAAATATTTCCCCAGTGATCACCCTCAAACTCTTTCAGAAATACTGCCCAAATATTGCACCGATATATCTCCAAGTATTTTCTTCCTGAGAAATACCTTCCGAAATCATTTTCAAGTCCCTACAAATATTTTCTTCATAACTTTCCTCATGCTCATACGTATACGTATGCCTCCGGTGTCATACGGTGAGCTCTACAAGCTGATTACACTCATATAAGACAAATCCATGCTAATCTTCCACTAATCCTCTCATCCTCCCACTAATCCTCTCATCCTTCCCCTTAATCCCCTCACCATGGCTATAAATAGAGGGGCAAGGGCCTCCTCTCATCCCACCCCAAGCCATTTCATGGCAACTCTCTCCCCCCCACACACACCCACTCCATGTTCCACACAAGCACACACTAGCACAAGGATCGTTCGATCGTTCTTCGATCGTTCATCCACCTGTTCTTAGTTTGTTCGTTCGTTCGTCCGAT
The DNA here is from genome assembly GCA_029449295.1 of Zea luxurians. Classification (NCBI taxonomy): domain Eukaryota; kingdom Viridiplantae; phylum Streptophyta; class Magnoliopsida; order Poales; family Poaceae; genus Zea; species Zea luxurians. The sequence goes on from JAOPSE010000007.1 coordinate 131,697,008, forward strand.
CGTTCGATCGTTCATCCGATCGTTCATGGTTCGTTCGTCCGTTCGTCCGATCGTTCGTCCGTTCGTTCGTCCAAATAATCTTTTTCCTGCCGTTATGCTGCCGAAATTCCGATCGTTCGTTCGTCCGATCGTTTGATCGTTCGTCCGATCGTTCATGGTTCGTTCGTCCGTTCGCCCGATCGTTCGATCGTTCGTCCGTTCGTTCGTCCAAATAATCTTTTTCCTGCCATTATGCTGCCGAAATTCCGATCGTTCGTTCGTCCGATCATTTGATCGTTCGTCCGATCGTTCATGGTTCGTTCGTCCGTTCGTCCGATCGTTCGATCGTTCGTCCGTTCGTTCGTCCAAATAATCCTTTTCCTGCCGTTATGCTACCAAAATTCCGATCGTTCGTTCGTTCGATCATTCATCGTTCGTTCATAGTTCCTATTCATCGTTCATCGTTCGTTCATCGTTACTATTTACCGTTACTTTTTACCGTTACTTTTTACCGTTACTATTCACCATTACTATTCACCATTACTATTCATCGGTCATTTAGTTATCCTAAATTTCAACTACTCATCCATCATGCTGTCCAGTCCACCTAAGACCAGCCAGACCCATGTTCCAGTCATACGAACTCCGGTGACTGTGATTTTCCTTCCAGTAGGAACTTCCCATCTGGTCACCCATCCCAGGTTTCTCCAAGTTGAGCATGCTTGACTTTGAGATTCTTTCGAACCAGGCTTCCAAACTCCGATTCCAATAATTCTTGCTTCTAAATTCTTATCGAATTATTCCCTATCCAACCATTCCATCCCTTAAGCATGGTTCATGTTCCAGAAAACTCCCAAAATACTCTTGTCCCATATTCTGCCTATAACTCTCCTGTTCATGCTAAGTCAAACGATTCATTCGTCACTATTCTCACTCACAGTGAACTTCCCTGTGCTACACCACATACACCCAGCTATAAATACACCCAGCTATAAATACACCCAGCTACCCTCTCCCTCTCTACACACCCAACACCCTTAGCCAAGGCAAACACCCCACCCACTCAGTTACTCTGCTCTGCCGGCTACACGCGTAGTGTCGCTTCGCCTTCAGTCCACCCTCCTGGTAAGCACCTCCGCTCCACCACTAGTAGTATCTCAACACCACATGACACAGATTCTACTCAAGACTCTACCCATCCATATATCTCTATTCTGACCACTATACTAAATATTTGTTGGTATACTTGCTTGTTTGTATGTTTGCTTGTTCATGTTGCATAGTTATCGGAGCGTTCGTACTATCTCATGGAGGCCAGATCTACAAGTCTACGCCAGGAGCCAGAAGCCAGTTCCGCGAGCTCTTCTTCCCCCTTCGCCGGATAAGCACAGCAAGCTCACTGGATCCCTTTGATGCATAAATTACCTATGATTTTTCAACCACAACCCTCAGCCTGTTATTTTATGCATGATATGATTTTGAGACAAGTTATTATGGCCACCCAGCCGCTTGCCGCAATCAATCCCTGATATATTTATTACAAATGATTTGAGAAAGGATGTGAGTTTTCAAAAGAAAATGATTTTCAAAATGTGTATGATGAAGGGTTTTCACCCTTATCACCTTGTGAGTGGGATAATCAGGGACTCCCTGGTTTAGGGGAGGGCCTAAGGTGATGGCTCAGCTGGTTTACGCGTGAGCAGAAGGATTGTCCCCTCGTATAAGGACCGGTTTGTCATCTTTCACTACCTGTACTCATGATAAGTACAACCACTCGAGACTGTGTGGGCAGTCACTCAATCTGAACTCGTACGGTCCAACCCCAGGGTTATGAAGGCTGGGGAGCACCGGGAGGATAAGGAGGGGGAATGTTTTGTCCGGTTTGGACATGGCGGTGGCCTGACTCCTTCCGGTATAACCGTTAAGGTTAGGACGTGCGAGGAAAGAAAGAGATTCGGATTCGGGTCTCACTAGCTATGAGATCGCAGAGCCGAACTAGTGGGTAAAGTGTACCCCTCTGCGCAGAGTTCAAACCTATTCGAATAGTCTGTGTCCACAGGAATGGATGAGTCTGGTATGGTATGGCAATTATTGTTTTGTTTTCAAAAAAAGGGTGCGTTTGAGAAAAGTGGTTTTTAAAAGGTTCAGCGGTTGAGCCATGAGCTATGGTGGACGGGAAGTCCAGCAGCTGTTTTTGAAAATGAAAACCAGTGGGAAACTGCTGAGATACCTGGATGGTTTAGTCCAGGGGATTTTGTTATAATACTGAAAAACTTCCTGCTCCTTTTGGAGACGATGCACTTTGCAAAATACAAAATGTGTTTCAAAACAACCCTGCATAAAATATTGCTATTTCTGCAAATATCCTGAGCTCTACACATTCCATGCATTATATCTGATTTCCCCATTCCGCGGGTGAAGGTGGGCTGCTGAGTACGTTTGTACTCACCCTTGCTTATTTGTTGTTTTTTAAAAAAAGGAGATCGGGTAAGAGTTACGACTGTTCCCAACCTTGCCTGTGGCTGTTGGACCGCTGATTTGCTTCGCTGCGTATATCGGGCTGCTTCAGCCCCACTCTGATGATATGTCCCGAGTTGTGGACCAACTCTTAAAGTTGTTTGCCACCTTTATAGGTTTGTCTCGTTTAAGCAGATCTGAAATCATCTGATGTATAAATGTGTTTACTAGCCTCCTGGGACTAGTAATTGTATCACATTTGAGTCCCAGAGGATTGGGGCGCTTCAGGTGGTATCAGAGCTGTTAGGTTGGCCGCAGGACGTAACCCTTAGCCTGATCCAAAAGTTTTTGAGTCCAAACTATTTTCTTAAAAAAATTCTTGCTCTCATCCCTTCATTTCAAAAATGCTTCCCCCTTTCCTTCTCTCAGAAGTCAGATGGAGGTCCACTGCCAAACCAGCCTGTGCCAGAATGAAGATGGTTTCCCCAAGTTGCTGAGAGCATGCATAGTTCACCTCGGAATCCGAAGCTAGCCAGAGTATGATGGTCGTGAATTCGTCGAGCATGGCACAGAGAAGTGTGTCATGACTGTATACATTGGATCCAGTCCGCACCATGTGGAATGAAGTGTCACTGCTGTTGGGCACAAATTCAAAGACACCTGCCAAGTCGTCGCTCGCAAGGCATTGAGGACCCTGTGTCAGATTTATGAAGAAGAAGTGGCCGACTCCCCGCTCAGATTCTTTCCACCCTTTCAGAGAGACCGTCTCGTTTGGATGGCCAGGATGCGTGCATTGGAAGGGCAGCAGCTGCTTGAGGACGACCCCACAGTCGTGTACCTCACTGCATACCTACTCACCCTAGATGCACAGTATGATTTCTTGGCTCGGCACCACCGTTAGAGGATTGCCCGAGCAGAAGATGCAGAGAAGCTCAACCGTAAGCTCCATGTGGATCTCACCTCAGCTCAAGCCCGTGTAGCTGCCTTGGAAAGTCGTGAAGCCATTGCTGTTGAAGCCCTGAAGCAAGCCAAGGATGAGCATATCCAGAAGCTGATGGAGGCCTACTTGGTAACCCATAACCAACGTAGAGCCCTGCGGATCCAAGAGCCCGCTCCATTCAACCCAGTTCAACCCAGGAGAGCTGAAGATCCCCAGATTCTTGAAGGTCACCCGGTCTCTATCAGAGGAGATAAGAAGACTTGGGAACTACCGGAAGGAGCCATAGTCTTGGAAGGAATTCTAGTCTTCCCTCAGGCTATGAATAAGCAAGAGCACCCCGAGTCCTCTCAAGATCCCCCGCTAGAGTTGTTTGAGCCCTTCTCCGTGAAGAAGATTCTAGCACCATCCCTTGAAGTCAAGGAAGAAGCTACAAGCACCCCGCCAGCACCGCCGCCCTCTGAGGAGCTACAAGAGCCAGTCCCGCTTGAAGAAGAGTTCGACCCCGTGTTGCCATCTCAGTCTCCGCCAGAAGAAGTCATCAACATCAGATTCCTCTTGACCCATCCAGGAGATGTCTCAGATTGAAGTTGTGTGCAAGCCTTGCCAGAAGAGAAGCTGCCTGATCTAAAGTTAGTTATGCCCAATCCTCTGTATGCATTGGGTAGTGAAGTTTTCTTCACTTTGGCTAGAGCCCTACATGTATGAGACGTAATCGTGTAGACTCGTGTTTTGAAAAACTCTAATTGTGTGGCCCCCTAGGGCATTTCAAAATGAATTTCGCTTGATGTTTTCTCCTCTTTTGAGTGCATATGTGATGCTTTAACGTTAGTGCTCATAAGTTGCATTTAGCATAGTTCTCAATTTAGGAGCCAAGCAATAGTAGTTATGCTTAGCCCCTGAATCTGAGTAGTTCGTGCTTTGGAAAAACTCTATTCTTCCCTTATTCAAAACATTTGATTTGTTTGTGCTTATCATTGCTGAGCTTGTGTGTTTTCTTTTTGTTTTTCTTAAAAGGTTTTCTCTAAAAACATAGATAATAAATTAGAGCTAATCCTCACCTTATGCTTCCATTCTCATCTTAACCCATCTCAAGAGAAAAGTGCCTTACCCAAGAAGATACCGAGAAGCTTACCCTTGAAGCCTGGAATAAGCTACAGAAGAAACCTATCTAGCCGCTCAGTCAAAAGGACCGACCGTGAGAATCAAAGCAATTCCCCTGAGTCAAAGTAAACAGGAAAAGAGGACAGAAGGAGTTATTACCATACAGAGAGGCAAAGATTCTTGGAACCAGAGTCCACAAACATCAGGGTCATCGACCCCACCACCCACCCGTGCCCCCCGCACGCGTGCCCGCCTCCATGCGCACTACCACCTCCCCACACCCCTTTGCAACGCACCCACCGCCGCCATTGTCGCCGGCAACAGGCCCCCCTCCATCGCACCCGCTGCCGCGTAGCACCTACTCCATCACCACTACTCCGCAACCGGACACCCCCGCTCGCCTATAAATCCCCCCACCAGCCCCCTCAACTCCCAACTCGCTCAAAGCACACTCCAGATAAATCCCCTCTGCCAAATCGCAAGCAACTCCATTTTCCACTCCCTTGCCCCTAAGATCACAATGCTTGGTAATTCTTGGGTTGAAGACTGTTGTATATGGTTCAACATCTTTGGTTTCCTCCTCTGTATGATGGTAATACTCATCGATAGAATCCTCCAGTGGGAAGAGCAAAGAGAAAGAAAGAGGCAGTGAAAAGTGAAAAGTGAGAAGCGAAGAGAAGATAAGAAGAAGGTTCTCCCAGAATCAACCCTATGTCAGTCATCTCTCCGCAGTCTGCTCAAGCAGCAGTAGAAGAAGGCCCCGTAACACCCTTGTTATGTGGTACTTCAAGGAGTTCAAATCCCCGAGATTCAAGAGTTCTACCCTCATTCTTTTTAAGTGGGGTAGTGTTCCAGTAAGGTTCCTATGGAGAAAAAGAAGGCCTGTAGCAAGCTTGTGGAGGACCAGATCATCGAAGCATATAAGTTCCTAGATGAAGAAGTGGTCACCCATGTTTTGTTGATGAAGCACCAGAAGACCAATCAAGGAAGGAATCCATGTGGAAGTTCGCAAGAGAAAGGTTTGCGTGTTGGCATCGATGCTTCTTCAATAAGCTAGCTGCCAAGCGAAACCTAGAAGCCTGAAGATGATCTTTAAGTAGCCAGAATCAGCGTTTGCAATCAGTAGCCGGACGCTCCGCAAGGGCCAGATTTTGTTGAAGTTCCATCTCCTCGAAGAGTCTGCAAAGTGAAGATATGTAGCTGAAGTAAAGCTATACCCATAACCCTTCTAAGCCGAATCTCGAGGACGATATTCCTTTTAAGTGGGGTAGATTTGTAGCATCCCAAAAATTCAAATCTTGAATTTTTCTCAAACTCACTCTAAATTCAAAATGAATTTCAAATTTCATTTCAAAATGTTGTTTGCGAGTTGATATCAGCAAATAAAATATAGTGGTCTATATTCTCTCTAAAATCCTCCTCAAAATATCCTACAAATATTTCCCCAGTGATCACCCTCAAACTCTTTCAGAAATACTGCCCAAATATTGCACCGATATATCTCCAAGTATTTTCTTCCTGAGAAATACCTTCCGAAATCATTTTCAAGTCCCTACAAATATTTTCTTCATAACTTTCCTCATGCTCATACGTATACGTATGCCTCCGGTGTCATACGGTGAGCTCTACAAGCTGATTACACTCATATAAGACAAATCCATGCTAATCTTCCACTAATCCTCTCATCCTCCCACTAATCCTCTCATCCTTCCCCCTAATCCCCTCACCATGGCTATAAATAGAGGGGCAAGGGCCTCCTCTCATCCCACCCCAAGCCATTTCATGGCAACTCTCTCCCCCCCACACACACACCCACTCCATGTTCCACACAAGCACACACTAGCACAAGGATCGTTCGATCGTTCTTCGATCGTTTATCCCCCTGTTCTTAGTTTGTTCGTTCGTTCGTCCGATCGTTCGATCGTTCATCCGATCGTTCATGGTTCGTTCGTCCGTTCGTCCGATCGTTCGTCCGTTCGTTCGTCCAAATAATCTTTTTCCTGCCGTTATGCTGTCGAAATTCCGATCGTTCGTTCGTTCGATCGTTTGATCGTTCGTCCGATCGTTCATGGTACGTTCGTCCGTTCGCCCAATCGTTCGATCGTTCGTCCGTTCGTTCGTCCAAATAATCTTTTTCCTGCCATTATGCTGCCGAAATTCCGATCGTTCGTTCGTCCGATCATTTGATCGTTCGTCCGATCGTTCATGGTTCGTTCGTCCGTTCGTCCGATTGTTCGATCGTTCGTCCGTTCGTTCGTCCAAATAATCCTTTTCCTGCCGTTATGCTGCCAAAATTCCGATCGTTCGTTCGTTCGATCATTCATCATTCGTTCATAGTTCCTATTCATCGTTCATCGTTCGTTCATCGTTACTATTTACCGTTACTATTTACCGTTACTTTTTACCGTTACTATTTACCGTTACTTTTTACCGTTACTATTCACCATTGCTATTCATCGGTCATTTAGTTATCCTAAATTTCAACTACTCATCCATCATGCTGTCCAGTCCACCTAAGACCAGCCAGACCCATGTTCCAGTCATACGAACTCCGGTGACTGTGATTTTCCTTCCAGTAGGAACTTCCCATCTGGTCACCCATCCCAGGTTTCTCCAAGTTGAGCATGCTTGACTTTGAGATTCCTTCGAACCAGGCTTCCAAACTCCGATTCCAATAATTCTTGCTTCTAAATTCTTATCGAATTATTCCCTATCCAACCATTCCATCCCTTAAGCATGGTTCATGTTCCAGAAAACTCCCAAAATACTCTTGTCCCATATTCTGCCTATAACTCTCCTGTTCATGCTAAGTCAAACGATTCATTCGTCACTATTCTCACTCACAGTGAACTTCACTGTGCTACACCACATACACCCAGCTATAAATACACTCAGCTATAAATACACCCAGCTACCCTCTCCCTCTCTACACACCCAACACCCTTAGCCAAGGCAAACACCCCACCCACTCAGTTACTCTGCTCTGCCGGCTACACGCGTAGTGTCGCTTCGCCTTCAGTCCACCCTCCTGATAAGCACCTCCGCTCCACCACTAGTAGTATCTCAACACCACATGACACAGATTCTACTCAAGACTCTACCCATCCATATATCTCTATTCTGACCACTATACTAAATATTTGTTGGTATACTTTCTTGTTTGTATGTTTGCTTGTTCATGTTGCATAGTTATCGGAGCGTTCGTACTGTCTCGTGGAGGCCAGATCTACAAGTCTACGCCAGGAGCCAGAAGCCAGTTCTGCGAGCTCTTCTTCCCCCTTCGCCGGATAAGCACAGCAAGCTCACTGGATCCCTTTGATGCATAAATTACCTATGATTTTTCAACCACAACCCTCAGCCTGTTATTTTATGCATGATATGATTTTGAGACAAGTTATTATGGCCACCCAGCCGCTTGCCGCAATCAATCCCTGATATATTTATTACAAATGATTTGAGAAAGGGTGTGAGTTTTCAAAAGAAAATGATTTTCAAAATGTGTATGATGAAGGGTTTTCACCCTTATCACCTTGTGAGTGGGATAATCAGGGACTCCCTGGTTTACGGGAGGGCCTAAGGTGATGGCTCAGCTGGTTTACGCGTGAGCAGAAGGATTGTCCCCTCGTATAAGGACCGGTTTGTCATCTTTCACTACCTGTACTCATGATAAGTACAACCACTCGAGACTGTGTGGGCAGTCACTCAATCTGAACTCGTACGGTCCAACCCCAGGGTTATGAAGGCTGGGGAGCACCGGGAGGATAAGGAGGGGGAATGTTTTGTCCGGTTTGGACATGGCGGTGGCCTGACTCCTTCCGGTATAACCGTTAAGGTTAGGACATGTGAGGAAAGAAAGAGATTCGGATTCGGGTCTCACTAGCTATGAGATCGCAGAGCCGAACTAGTGGGTAAAGTGTACCCCTCTGCGCAGAGTTCAAACCTATTCGAATAGTCTGTGTCCACAGGAATGGATGAGTCTGGTATGGTATGGCAATTATTGTTTTGTTTTCAAAAAAAAAGGGTGCGTTTGAGAAAAGTGGTTTTTAAAAGGTTCGGCGGTTGAGCCGTGAGCTATGGTGGACGGGAAGTCCAGCAGCTGTTTTTGAAAATGAAAACCAGTGGGAAACTGCTGAGATACCTGGATGGTTTAGTCCAGGGGATTTTGTTATAATACTGAAAAACTTCCTGCTCCTTTTGGAGAGGATGCACTTTGCAAAATACAAAATGTGTTTCAAAACAACCCTGCATAAAATATTGCTGTTTCTGCAAATATCCTGAGCTCTACACATTCCATGCATTATATCTGATTTCCCCATTCCGCGGGTGAAGGTGGGCTGCTGAGTACGTTTGTACTCACCCTTGCTTATTTGTTGTTTTTCAGAAAAAGGAGATCGGGTAAGAGTTACGACTGTTCCCAACCTTGCCTGTGGCTGTTGGACCGCTGATTTGCTTCGCTGCGTATATCGGGCTGCTTCAGCCCCACTCTGATGATATGTCCCGAGTTGTGGACCAACTCTTAAAGTTGTTTGCCACCTTTATAGGTTTGTCTCGTTTAAGCAGATCTGAAATCATCTGATGTATAAATGTGTTTACTAGCCTCCTGGGACTAGTAATTGTATCACATTTGAGTCCCAGAGGATTGGGGCGCTTCAGCGGCCCCTGCGTACGCGCGGACCGTCCGGCTCATCAGGCAGGGAACTCGAGCCCGGCCCCAGGTCGCAGACCGTCCAACTCCTGGCCACGAACCGTTCGCGCCTATGCAGAGGGCACCGCCGCTAGTTCTCGTTATAGTGATTAGCGCCCGAAAAGGTGTCAACACACTTTTTGGCGACTCCGCTAGGGTCAAGTGTCTAGATCTACTAAAAATCAAGCCCTCAAATGGCCGGTTCTAAAGATCACACCGATATCTCCCTAGATAATATCCTGAAGCCGGTTGTTGAAAGTCTGACAGCCGATGAGCAACAGCAATACGAGGACTACATGCGTCAAGCGAAGGAGAAATTCTTATCACAATACACGGTGGATCACCACCAGAAAGTTGTCAAACATGGAGAGACCGATGCCGCATCTTTTCTATCTTTGCTTCAATTCCCCAACGTAAGTAAACCCGACGACATCCAATCTATTAAACAGTATGTAGATCAACAGTAGAATCAAATGAAACAACAGATTAGAGGGTTAGAAGAATCAATTAGAAAATTAACGCGTACATTGGAGAAGTCTGTTGCCCCCAGTTTTCCATCATATAAACTAGTAACAGGATATCTATGTCTAATACATCAGCGACAAATGGGGATTCGCAACCCTAGCCATTATATGGTATGCTGATGAACTCATATCCAGGGCAAATACAACCACCGTCGTCCCTACTTGGCAGATCGGCACCCCTGAACACGGTCGAACCGTCCGAGCTTCTGCCTGGACCGTCTGGCCCATACGCGGACCATCTAGCTTGCTCTGCCGGATAGTCCAGGGCCACCCTAGGACCATCGCCGTCCCTGCTTGGCAGATCGGCGACCCTAGATGCGGTCGAACCGTCTGAGCTTTTGCCCGGACTGTCTGACCCTTATGTGGACCGTCCGGCTTTCCATGTCGGACAGTCCGGGGCCGCACGAGGACTACTGTGTGGCGTCCCGTTAATGGTGAATGCAACCGGCCAGTTCGGATTTACCATCGGACAAACCGGATACGCATATCCAGATCCTGCTGTTGCACATCATGCACTAAATTATTACACACCACAGCAGCAGTATGTTTCGCCCTCTACATATTTAAACCATAATGCACCATACAATCACAGACCGATCAACACTATCGATTGGTCGCGGCAAGAAGGTCGGTATACTAATGCCCGACCAAATGAGCCCCACAGCCTAGGATCCGGTGGTCTGCCACCGGGTGTAATGGAAAAAATTCGGAAAGAGATGACTAAACTATTTCGAGATAAGTTCGAAGTTAGTGTATCCAGAGTGGGGCAATCATACCAAAAGTTGTATAATCACTAGTTTGACACTGTCCCATATCCACAAGGGGCAAGGATACCAGAATTTTCTAAGTTTTCTGGTGAGAATGGGAGAAGCACACACGAACACATAGGTCAGTTCCTAGCACACCTAGGCGATTTGGCTGATGGAGAAGCATTTTGTGTTCGGTTATTTTCTTTATCCCTTTCTGGTACCGCTTTTGCATGGTACGCCGCCCTGCCTCCTAATTCCATTAATTCCTAGAATGAGTTAGAAAGTAAATTTCATGAACATTTCTTTGCCGGGGAATATGAATTAGGGCTAGCGGACTTAGCTTCAGTCTGACAAGGACGCAAAGAATCGGTTAATGATTATATCCGGAGGTTTCGGGACACTAGAAAAACCGATACTTTCGGATCCATGTCGCAGACAAAGAGATAAATTAGATGGGACCCAGTTCTTCTCAATAGCCTAGCTACATCAGCGGGCTTTAGCCTATGAAAGCCGATTTAAAGAGACATCAAAATCGGCCTCCTGTACTATACATCTAATAGAGTGTGATAGTTTAGATGATGAATCTACAGATGTATATACCGCTGAGTCTATTTGGCCAACAAAGGCCAAATCTCCGGCATGTTCTTCCTTACAGTCGGTTCAAAAGAATCGGCAAGAAGAGATAAAATTTACCTTTAATGTTGCCAAATGCGATAAGATATTTGACAAGCTACTTAAAATGGCAATATTTAATTAACTCATAATATCACTCCTATAGATGAATTAAAGATACATGTTTATTGCAAGTGGCATAATTCTTTTTCTCATGCCACCAATGATTGTAATGTTTTTCGTCGATAGGTACAATCGGCCATAAATGAGGGCTGATTGGCTTTTCAGGAGATGCAAGTGGACACACAGATAGATATCACATGCAAAAAGGTTTTGTTCGGCCCGAAATGGCCGATAAAGGCAAAAGCAAAGACATCATCATTGGCGATCCTCGCACATCAAATATATAGCAGAAGGAGGTTGCTCGAAAAGCTTTGGACAATAAGACTAACAAGTCTGGAGGCGCCGGGGGCAGACACAATTAAGGAGCCGGGCACGACAACCTGACCTGAGCATCGCGGACGGTCCGACACCTACGTGCGGACTCAGCCAGAAGGTCCGCCCGTGGTCAGAGGCGTCAGCATCCACACAAAGCAAGGAAAGAGACGCAAGGGCAAAGCCAACATGACGCACATGATCGGCTGGTAAAAGTCAGCCCTACTTTCGATCAATTGCTAGCCAAATATGCTAGCAAGAAGGCCGTTCTATGTGATCGGCCAACAAAGAAACCCCAATCACCTGCTAAAACGAAACAGCCGAACAAAACGGCCCAAAAGGCGACGCAACAAGCATCGCATGTTCATCATATGAGACCAGGGTACTTTCCACCCGTTTATTCATCATCGGTATATTATCATGTTCAAATATGGAATGGTACGACGATGAATCCATGGTACATGTATAGTCCCTTTGTCTATCTAGACTCAGGGGAACCTCCATTCTATTCCTTTTGATCCATTGATCAAATGGTCATGGCCGAGAAGGATACAATCCAAAACGACCTATTGAGAGCACCTAGAGGGGGGGTGAATAGGTGATCCTGTAAAAATCAAAAACTAATAGCCACAAAACTTAGTTATAACTGTTAGTGCGACTAAGTGGCTTGGAGCGATCTCTTGCGAACACAGACAAACAAAGAGAGAGCAATCACAAGAGACACGTGATTTTTATCCCGTGGTTCGGCCAAGTGAAACTTGCCTACTTCCATGTTGTGGCATCCCAATGGACGAGGGTTGCACTCAACCCATTTCAAGTGATCCAATGATCAACTTGAATATCACGGCTTTCTTCCTTAGTCTTTTCTCCCGTTTGCGAGGAATCTCCACAACTTGGATCCTCTCGCCCTTACAATGATGATCACAAAAGAAGCACAGAAGTAAGGAAGGGAAGAGCAATGCACACAATACTCAAATCACAGCACAATCATGCACACAAGTTACAACTCGAGCTCAAAACACAACGCACGGAGTTCTCAACTCAATATGGAGCTCAAGTCACTATCTCAAAGAATCAAATGCGCGAAGTTAGAGTCTTGGAGTCTTAGAATGTTTCTTGTAAGCTTGGGTGCCTCCTCCATGCGCCTAGGGGTCCCTTTTATAGCCCCAAGGCAGCTAGGAGCCGTTGGAGGCCAACAAGGAAGGCTATCCTTGCCTTCTGTCGGGTGGCGCACCGGACAGTCACTGTAGACGGTCCGGTGCCGATCTCCTTCCTATTCTGGCGCAGACGACCGTTGCAGATTCGTGGCAGTTGGCGCACCGGACACTGTCCGGTGCACACCAGACAGTCTGGTGCCCCCTGCCGACCGTTGGTGCGGGCCACGCGTCGCCCGCGGATTGCGCGGCCGACCGTTGGACAGTCGACCGTTGGCTCACGGGATAGTCCGGTGTACCACCGGATAGTCCGGTGAATTATAGCCGTACGCCGCCGGTCCTCTTCCCAAGAACGATGAGTTCGCCGCGGACGACTCACCGGACAGTCTGGTGCACCATCGGACAGTCCGGTGAATTATAGCGATACGCCACCGTCGAGTCTCGAGAGCGGCCTTTTCACCGGAGTCCAGCCTGGGCACCGGACACTGTCCGGTGCCCCACCGGACAGTCCGGTGCACCACCGAACAGTCCGGTGTGCCTGGCCGAGCTAAACTTTGGCTGTACACAGCCAAGTCTTGCAGTCCTTTCTTTTCCTATTTCTAGCACTTAGACAATATATGTTAGTACTCAAAACAATGTACTAAGTCTAGAAACATACCTTGTTACATGATTTGCACTTCTTGCTTGTTTGGCACATAATCAACTCACTTAATATGTGTTGGACACTTAATCACCAAAACATGATAGAAATGGCCCAAGGGCACATTTCCCTTTCAATCTCCCCCTTTTTGGTGATTTATGCCAACACATCAAAAAGCAACCAAAAGAAGTGCAACATCAATGCAATTGAGGACCAAATTGTTTTTGACTCTAATTTGGCATATTTGGATCATTCTTTGCCACCACTTGGTTTGTTTTTGCAAATCAAATTCTTTTTCCTATCTCTAAGTTAAACTCACTTGTTTGGGCACAAAGAGAGATATTCCAATGGAAAATTTTATCAAGTGCCAAAAACTCCCCCTTTTTCCCATAAATTCTCCCCCACAAGAGACCAAATTTTGCAATAAGAGTATTTTAGACAAATCAAAAGTTCTAACTCTACTATTTTTAAAATTCTCAAGTGGTAGTTGATCCATTTGCTTTGGCCTTAATTTCTCCGCCTTTGGAATTAAGCACCAAAACGGGATCATTTTTGGCCCTTTAACCCCATTGCCTCACCAAAAATGTCAATTAAGAGCAAAAAGGCAATAAGAGCATAAAGATGAACTTGGAACGAAATACACTAATACCGGAGTGCAGTGGAAGTCTTTGCAACGTCTAAGTCCATTTTCCCTTTCAATGCACCTTTGAGACTACATCAAGAACACTCAAACACAAAGGTTAGTCTCAAAGGGTCAAGTTGTAGCACACCTCCCCCTAAATAAGTGCATCACTTGCAAATGGACTTGTGAGGTCCGAGGATCATGTGTACAACTTGAGCACCACAAATAAACAATAATGGATTGAAAGTAGCATAATCAAAGGCATAGAACACATGTATGCTATAGATCAATCCAAGTTACGCGAATCTAAGACATTTAGCTCACTATGCAACCTGCAAAACCTTTTCTCATCTAAAGGCTTGGTGAAGATATTGGCTAGCTGGTTCTCGGTGTTAATATGGTACACCTCGATATCTCCCTTTTGCTGGTGGTCTCTCAGGAAGTGATGCCAGATGTCTATGTGCTTAGTGCGGCTGTGTTCAACAGGATTATCTGCCATGTCGATTGCACTCTCATTGTCACATAGGAGTGGAATTTTGCTCAGAGTGTAGCCAAAGTCCCGGAGGATTTGCCTCATCCAAAGTAGTTGCGTGCAACACTATCCTGCGGCAACATACTCGGCTTCAGCGGTGGATAGGGCAACGGAGGTTTGTTTCTTTGAGCTCCACGACACTAGGGACCTTCCTAGAAATTGGCACGTCCTCGATGTGCTCTTCCTATTGACCTTGCACCCGGCATAATCGGAGTCTGAATATCCAATCAAGTCAAAGGTAGACCCCTTTGTATACCAGATCCCGAAGCAAGGCGTAGCAACTAAATACCTCAGAATTCGCTTAACGGACACGAGGTGACATTCCTTGGGGTCAGATTGAAATCTAGCACACATGCATACACTAAGCATAATGTTCGGTCTACTAGCACATAAATAAAGCAAGGAACCTATCATAGATCGGTATGCCTTTTGATCAACGAACTTACCTTCTTTGTTGAGGTTGACATACCCGTCGGTTCCCATCGGTGTCTTCGCGGGCTTTGCGTCCTTCATCCCAAACCTCTTGAGAAGGTCTTGAGTGTACTTCGTTTGGGAGATGAAGGTGCCGTCCTTGAGTTGCTTCACTTGGAACCCAAGGAAGTAGTTCAACTCGCCCATCATCGACATCTCAAACTTTAGAGTCATCACCCTGCTAAACTCCTCATAAGACTTTTGATTAGTAGAACCAAATATTATGTCATCGACATAAATTTGGCACACAAAAAAGATCACCATCACAAGTCTTAGTGAAAAGAGTAGGATCGGCTTTCCCAACCTTGAAAGCATTAGCAATTAAGAAATCTCTAAGGCATTCATACCATGCTCTTGGGGCTTGCTTAAGTCCATATAGCGCCTTAGAGAGCTTAAAAACATGGTCGGGATACCTGTCATCCTTAAAGCCAGGGGGTTGTTCCACGTATACCTCCTCCTTTATTGGCCCGTTGAGGAAAGAGCTCTTCACATCCATTTGAAACAACCTAAAAGAGTGATGAGCGGCATAGGCTAACAATATTCGAATAGACTCTAGCCTAGCCACAGGAGCAAAAGGCTCCTTGAAATCCAAACCTGCGACTTGGGCATAACCTTTTTCCACAAGTCAGGCCTTGTTTCGTGTCACCACCCCGTGCTTGTCTTGCTTGTTGCGGAACACCCACTTGGTTCCCACAACATTTTGCTTGGGACGTGGCACTAGGCTCCAAACTTCGTTCCTCTTGAAGTTGTCGAACTCTTCCTGCATGACCAACACCTAGTCCAGATCCTGCAAGGCCTCTTCTACCCTGAAAGGCTCTATAGAAGAGACAAACTAGTAATGCTCACAAGTTACTCCCTTGCTTATGTCACCCAGAATCTGGTCAATGGGGTGATTCCTTTGAATTGTCGCTCGGACTTGAGTTGGAGGGGCCCGTGGTGCTTCTTCCTCCATAGCTAGTTTTTCTTGTGCTCCCCCTTGATCACGCGCCTCTTCTTGAGGAATTTGTTCATCATCTTGAGTTGGGGGATGCACCATCGTTGAGGAAGAAGGCTGATCTTGCTCTTGTTGTTCCTGTGGTCGCACATCTCCAATCGCCATGGTACGTATTGCGGTCGTTGGAACATCATCTTCATCTACATCATCAAGATCAACTTGCTCTCTTGGAGAGCCATTAGTCTCATCAATTACAACGTCGCTAGAGATTTCAACCAAACCGGATGATTTGTTGAAGACTCTATATGCCCTTGTATTTGAGTCATACCCTAGTAAAAACCCTTCTACTGCCTTGGGAGCAAATTTAGAATTTCTACCTTTCTTCACTAGAATGTAAAATTTGCTCTCAAATACACGAAAGTATGAGACGTTGGGTTTGTTACCGGTAAGAAGTTCGTACGAGGTCTTCTTGAGGAGACGATGCAGATAGAGCCGGTTTATGGCGTGGCAAGCTGTGTTCACAGCTTTCGACCAAAACCGCTCGGGCGTCTTGAACTCTCCAAGCATCATCCTCGCCATGTCGATAAGCGTCCTGTTCTTCCTCTCTACCACACCGTTTTGCTATGGTGTGTAGGGAGCGGAGAACTCATGCTTGACACCTTCCTCCTCAAGATACTCCTCAACTTGTAAGTTCTTGAACTCGGACCCGTTGTCGCTCCTTATCTTTTTCACCTTGAGCTCAAATTCGTTTTGAGCCCTCCTTAGAAAGCGCTTTAGGGTCCCTTGGGTTTGTGATTTATCCTGCAAAAAGAACACCCAAGTGAAGCGGGAAAAATCATCAACAATAACAAGACCATACTTACTTCCCCCGATGCTATGGTAGGCAACGGGTCCGAAGAGGTCCATATGTAGTAGCTCCAGTGGTCTTGATGTTGTCTTCACATTCTTGTTGTGATAAGGGCTTCCCACCTGTTTCCCTACCTGACAAGCTGCACAAGGTCTATCTTTTTCGAAGCAGACATTGGTTAGTCCTAACACATGTTCTCCCTTTAGAAGTTTATGAAGGTTCTTCATCCCAACATGTGCTAGATGGCGATGCCACAACCAGCCCATGCTAGTCTTAGCTATTAAGCATGCATCTAGATCGGCCTCCTCTTTCGAAAAATCAACTAAGTAGAGTTTGTCATCTAATACACCCTTAAACGCTAATGAACCATCACTCCTTCTAAAGACAAACATCAATATTGGTAAATAGACAATTATAACCCATGTTACATAATTGACTCACAGACAATAAGTTGTACCCGAGCGATTCAACTAAGAACACATTAGATATAGAATGCTCAAATGAAATTGCTATCTTGCCCAAGCCTTTGACCTTGCCTTGGTTCCCATCTCCAAAAATAATCGTGTCCTGTGAATCTTTGTTCTTGACGTAGGAGGTGAACATCTTCTTCTCCCCCGTCATGTGGTTTGTGCATCCGCTGTCGATAATCCAGCTTGAGCCCCCGGATGCATAAACCTGCAAGGCAATTTACACTTGGGTTTTAGGTACCCAACTCTTGTTGGGTCCTACAAGGTTAGTAACAATAGCCTTTGGAACCCAAATGCAAGTCTTATCTCCCTTGCATTTGGATCCCAGCTTTTTAGCAAATACTTTTTCCTTCTTACATAAAAGAGCAAATGACGTATTGCAAGCATGGTAAATGATAGTAGATTCATTGCACATTTTCCTAGGCACATGATGAGCAACATTACTTTTTCTAGGCCTACTTCTACCATGCACAAAAGTAGAGCTTGAAGCAATCATAGCATATGAATCAAAGGCATTATGATCATAACTCCTATTATAATGAGCATTCCTAGAAAATTTTCTATCATTATAAATGGAGGCATGATTCCTTTGAGTACTACTAGCCATAGGGGCCTTCCCTTTCTCCTTGTTGGGAATGGGAGCCTTTTGGCTTGTTAAGTTCTTGGCTTCCTTTCGAAAGCCAAGTCCATCCTTAATTGAGGGGTGTCTATGTGATACCCGGTTTGCAAAGAAGAGAAGTTGGGGGTTGTTCTTTTTGTTTTTTTCCCTCATCCGGTTGTTGTTTTGGGGATTTGGAATTTTGTGGAAAACATTCACAACTAGGGTAGTAGAATTTATTTGGTTTGATGCTTGCGTTGCGGTCGGGAGCTGTCGCGTGGGTTAGTTAGGCCGCGATTGGTGTTTCGGCCCATTAATCCCCCCAAACCCTAGCTGCCTCCCTCCTAACCCCCTCTCCCCTTGTGCAGCCGCCCTCCCACTTCTCCCACACCTTGGCCGCCGCCCCCTGCCCATCTCCTCCTCTCTCAATTCTTGCAGCCACACCACCATACCCTAGCCGCCCCCCAACCTCCTCCTCCCAAGGTGCCAATCCTTGCCGCTCGGATCATCGTCACGTGGTGCGACTCTTCAATCGTTTTGGTGGAGGGAAGAAGGGAGGAAAGAAAGGGGGAGAATCCAAGGTGATTTTTGTGTTCATCCCTTGTTCATTTGCGCTGCGATTCAATTGATTAGATGTTGCGTTTGCGATTGGGTAGAGGGGGCTGTCCAGAATTTTAGGTGGTGGATAAACAGCGGAAGTTCTAGCAGTTTCTAGTATTTTTTCGTGAAAATTTAATGGGGATCAATTTGGGGATCATGTAGAACTTTGTTTTACCTTTCCAACGAGTATTTATGCGCTCAATTTGGAGTTATAAATTAAAAGTTATCATCGTTTGAATCCGGGTATGTGGCTGTCAAAAAAATAGATTTTCAGGAGGATGAACAGCAGCAGTATTAGCAGTTTCTGGGGTTTTTTCGGGAGTAATTAGTGTTAATCAGTATGAGATTCATGTAGGGTTTTCTCTTATCTTTCCAACAAGTACTTATGCGCTCGAATTGGAATTATATTTTAAAAGTTATCGCTGTTTGAATCCGAGTATGTCGCTGCCCAAAACAGAAAAAACAGATTGCAGGGTTTATTTTGTGGACCATTTAGAGGTAATTAGATGTTAGAATTTAATCATAAATTGTATACAAAACTTGTGGGGAATTTTATGTAGTTGTCTATGGAGTTTTTGTTTGACACCACTGCTGTCTTAATTTTTAAGTTATGGAATTGTTAAGCAGCGCCGCTACAGTTTGGTTGGTGAGGGGAGAATTGTTACCCGCGGCGGGGTTTGAGATTGCGCGTAGGTGCGGTGTTGTCTTTGAGGGTTTTTTATGTGAATTTGGTGCACTAAGTTGGGTGTCAAAAACAGGTGGTGGACTTCCGGATCGTTCTTAGGGATTTTGCCCAAACTTTCGGTGAAGGCAAGTAAAACTGTGATGGTTATTCCGTCTGGCAAATGAGGAGTCTTATTCTTGAATATGTTGTGCTATTATGTTCATATTCATATTTTGTTTGTTTATTGAGTACCATCATTTGAGAATATTCCTGTTTCATGGATTTCATATGTTGAGGTTGAGGTTTGATCATGTACTCAAGTGGTTATTATGTGGAAATGGGTGGAAGTATATGACTAGTACATTTTTATTTGGGAAGAACTTATGATGTTGTCATGCATAATACACTCATCATCCATTGCATTGAAGTTTCGTCGCGATCTTATGGTCCGACCATACCGGTACATTGAGCATCATATGTTGCCCGAGAAGGGGTATGGTGCAGCTTCATATCCTTAGAGATATGGAGGCAAAAGTCATTATTGCATCTATAGCCTTGTGCATTCATGGGAGAGGTGTGGAATATATTATGTGGATGTGGATAATCTGGACTTGTACATGGTGATTCTTCTTGGCTTTAAGTATTTAGTTACTTGTTTACTTGCTGCAATTTACTGTTCAGAAAAAAAGAAAGAAGTTCTGAACCACGTGGTTGTGTAAGCACAGTTGATTTACTATGTCCTATTTGTTGTTGTTATGTTTACTTGCTGAGATGTGTTATCTCACATCTTGCATTGTTTGATGCAGGCACCTAATTTCTGCTTTGGGAATAGAGGGATGTAGCAGCACGGCCACTTCACCTTTAAATAAAGGAACCATCACTTAATACTGTTGTTAATCAGAGTTGATCAAGTCTAGTGTATTACTTTATTCTTGGTTGAGCGTTTGTTTTGGGGTGGGCTGAGTTCCTTATCCTATTTGTTTTGTTTCAGTTGGGTCATAATTAAGTTTTACCACTTTTGCATTTTAGTATCTACTATGTGAATTATATGTCTTTATATCTTGTATGAGCTTCATGTTTCCCCTCCTTGTTATGCTAGTTTTCAAAGGAGGTGCTCCCGGATTTTTGCCGTATAATCTTTCTTTATTACATCTCTTGTGTGGAGTAAGTTTGGTGGGTGGGGTTTGTGGTATTATCCATTGTGTGTGACCAGTGGGGTGTTACAGTCTACCAATGGTGTAGGCATCCCTAGCAAATTTTAACTTATCAAAATCAACCTTGCAAGTCTTAAGTTGAGCATTAAGACTTGCCACCTCATCATTTAATTTAGTAATGGATGCAAGATGTTCATTACAAGCATTAATATCAAAATCCTTGCATCTATTGCAAATTACAACATGTTCTACACATGAACTAGATTTATTAGCTACTTCTAGCTTAGCATTTAAATCATCATTCAAAATCTTTAAATTTGAGATAGATTCATGACAAGCAGATAACTCAAAAGATAGCATTTCATTCCTTTTAATCTCTAATGCAAGGGATTTTTGCACACTAACAAATTTATCATGCTCTTCATACAAAATATCCTCTTGCTTCTCTAGCAATCTATCTTTTTTAGTTAAAGCATCAATTAACTCATTGATTTTATCTACTTTAGTTCTATCTAAACCCTTAAATAAATCAGTATAATCTACTTCATCATCACTAGAATCATCATCACTTGAAGTAGTATACTTAGGGGTTTCTCGAACACTTACCTTCTTTTCCTTGGCCATGAGGCAAGTGTGGCGTTTCTTGGGGAAGAGAGAAGACTTGTTGAAGGCCGAGGCTGCCAGTCCTTCATCGTCGGAGTCAGATGAAGAGCAGTCCGAGTCCCATTCTTTGCCAAGGTGTGCCTCGCCCTTCGCCTTCTTGTAAACCTTCTTCTTCTCCCTCTTCCCATGCTTTTCTTGTTCCTAGTCAATTTCATTATCGGGGCATTGTGCTATAAAATGACCAGTCTTACCGCATTTGAAGCAGGAGCGCTTCCCCTTTGCTTTGTTCTTGTTGGGGTGCTCCTTGCGTCCTTTTAGAGCGGTCTTGGAGCGTTTAATGATTAGGGCTATCTCTTCTTCGTTTAGCCCAGCAGCTTCAACTTGTGCCACATTGCTTGGTAGCGCCTCCCTGCTGCTTGTTGCTTTGAGGGCAACGGTTTGAGGCTCGTGGACAGGTAGTGGACCGTTTAGAGCATCATCCACATATCAGGCCTCCTTCACCATCATGCGCCCGCTTACAAACTTCCCAAGAATCTCCTCGAGCATCATCTTGGTGTACCTGGGATTCTCACGAATAAGGTTAACAAGATGGGGGTCAATTACCGTGAATGACCTTAGCAGAAGTCTGACGACGTCGTGGTCCGTCCATCTTGTGCTTCCATAGCTTCTAATCTTGTTGACCAGGTTATTGAGCCTATTGTATGTTTGTGTTGGCTCCTCTCCCCTGATCATCGCGAACCTTCCCAGCTCGCCTTCTACCAACTCCATTTTGGTGATCATGGTGGCGTCGTTCCCCTCATGAGATATCTTGAGGGTGTCCCAGATTTGCTTGGCGTTGTCCAAGCCGCTCACCTTGTTGTACTCAACCCTGCACAAAGATGCTAGCAAAACAGTGGTAGCTTGTGTATTCTTATGAATTTGCTCATTAATAAACACAGGGTTATCGGTACTGTTGAAATGCATTCCATTTTCAACTATCTCCCAAATACTAGGATGGAGAGAAAATAAGTGACTACGCATTTTGTGACTCCAAAAAGAGTAGTCCTCTCCATCAAAGTGAATTGAAAGGAATACGAGAATAATCAAAAGAAAAGTTTTGATTAACCAGTTTCTTCTTAGACGAGTCGTCGTCGTCTCTTGGTGAAGAAGAGGAGGTGTCGCTGTCGTAGTAAATGATCTTCTTGATCCACCTCTTCTTCTTCCCGTCCCTCTTCTTGTGACTCGATCCTAAGTCAGTGGGCTTGTCGTCCCTTGGCTCGTTGAAGAGGGACTCCTTCTCCTTGTCGTTGACCACCATCCCCTTTCCCTTAGGATCCATCTCTTCGGGCGATTAGTCCCTTAGATGAAGAGAACAGCTCTGATACCAATTGAGAGCACCTAGAGGGGGGTGAATAGGTGATCCTGTAAAAATCAAAAACTAATAGCCACAAAACTTAGTTATAAGTGTTAGTGCGACTAAGTGGCTTGAAGCGATCTCTTGCGAACACAGACAAACAAAGAGAGAGCAATCACAAGAGACACGCGATTTTTATCCCGTGGTTCGGCCAAGTGAAACTTGCCTACTTCCACGTTGTGGCGTCCCAATGGACGAGGGTTGCACTCAACCCCTTTCAAGTTATCTAATGATCAACTTGAATACCACGACTTTCTTCCTTAGTCTTTTCTCCCGTTTGCGAGGAATCTCCATAACTTGGAGCCTCTCGCCCTTACAATGATGATCACAAAAGAAGCACAGAAGTAAGGGAGGGAAGAGCAACGCACACAAGACTCAAATCATAGCACATCATGCACACAAGTCACAACTCGAGCTCAAAACACAACGCACGGAGTTCTCAACTCAATATGGAGCTTAAGTCACTATCTCAAAGAATCAAATGCGCGAAGTTGGAGTCTTGGAGTCTTAGAATGTTTCTTGTAAGCTTGGGTGCGTCCTCCATACGTCTAGGGATCCCTTTTATAGCCCCAAGGCAGCTAGGAGCCGTTGGAGGCCAACAAGAAGGCTATCCTTGCCTTCTGTCGGGTGGCGCACCGGATAGTACGGTGCACCACCGGACAGTCACTGTAGACGTTCGGTGCCGATCTCCTTCCTATTCTGGCGCAGACGACCGTTGCAGATTCGTGGCAGTTGGCGCACCGGACAGTCCGGTGCCCCCTGCCGACCGTTGGTGCGGGCCACGCGTCGCCCGCGGATTGCGCAGCCGACCGTTGGGCAGTCGACCGTTGGCTCACCGGACAGTCCGGTGTACCACCGGATAGTCCGGTGAATTATAGCCATACGCCGCTGGTCCTCTTCCCGAGAACGATGAGTTCGCCGTGGACGACTCACTGGACAGTCCGGTGCACCGCCGGACAGTCCGGTGAATTATAGCCGTACGCCGCCGTCGAGTCCCAAGAGCGGTCTTTTCACTGGAGTCCAGCCTGGCGCACCGAACACTGTCCGGTGCCCCACTGGACAGTCCGGTGTGCCAGGCCGAGCTGAACTTTGGCTGTACACAGCCAAGTCTTGCAATCCTTTCTTTTTCTGTTTCTTGCACTTAGACAATATATGTTAGTACTCAAAACAATGTACTAAGTCTAGAAACATACCTTGTTACATGATTTGCACTTCTTGCTTGTTTGGCACATAATCAACTCACTTAATATGTGTTGGACACTTAATCACCAAAACATGATAGAAATGGCCCAAGGGCACATTTCCCTTTCACCTATATGCATTAGAGCTCTATTGAAGGATCACCCTATTGGTGTGAAAAGCCGGTGACTCACATCAGGCTTAGTACATATGCTTTTGGTTCGTCAACCTCCACCAAAACGCATGGGGCATATGTTGAGCATGGAAAAGAGACGTGCGAACGGTCCGGCCCTGAGACTGGACGGTCCATGGCCCGGACAGTCTGCGGTGGAGGCGCGGACGGTCCGTCCGTGCACAGTGTCAGTTAGGGTTCCTAGTTTCTCGCAGGATTTGTTACCTAAAACCGTAGGATTAGCTCGGGAAACAATTTGTAGCGGATCCAGACCTCCCCTTTATATAGATGAAGGGCTACGGCCGATTAAACCCCCCAACAATCGATCAAATCAAGTCTATTTCTTGTTTTACCTTATGCATTAGGAGTACCTCTAGTTTAGCTCTAGATTAGCCTTTCCCTACCCCAAATTCTTCGCTTCTCCTCGTCTCTACGTCGATCAGAGGAGTCTAGGTCGGCCTGCCGAGCCTAGACAACACCTGGGATCTCTCCTCCTCGACGGGATCCCTCTCGGGAGTGAGATTCAGACGCCGCCGGTGACCTTCTCCTCCCCTGCATACGCGCGGACCGTCCGGCTCGTCAGGCAGGGAACTCGAGCTCGGCCCCAGGTCGCGGACCGCCCAGCCCCTAGTCGTGGACCGTCCTCGCCTGTGCAGAGGGCACCGCCGCCGGTTCTCGTTATAGTCATTGGCGCCTGAAAAGGTGTCAACAGTACCCGTGCGTTTATAAAAAATATTATGCGAAGAGCGGAGACAATCAATAAAAAATCTTGAGATATTTTTGGTGGATAATTTATGTGAGTATTGTTGTGAGCCCTCACAATGCACGTGTAACCGACTAGTATAGTTTTATGCCAGAGCCAGTCTCGCCTTGCCTTCAGCTTCATTAATATTATATCAAACCGTCGCCAACCTTTTTGTTGAATGGCTGGCACTTGGTTGATGGTTGGACGATGGAGCACTTGTAACAACTGCTGCAAATTCTTGCAGTGCTCAGTGGTGAATCAGTGGAGAGACAATCAGATTGAGACAAAATGGCAGGAGTGTTCTGTTTATTGCAGAGATCTCATTTATATACATGTGTACAAAGGGCATCTATCCCTTGGATCAAAATAACTGTAGGATCAACGGTTTGGATGGGTCTTGATCATATTACATTGTTTTGTAACACTCTCCCTTGATCAACCCAAAACCGTTTGATCATCTGCAATTTATCTTATTCTCCTCAAAAACCCTGTGGGAAAAATAAGGAGTATATAATATCCTTTTGGATAATGAGAATAATCTCACATAGTCTCCAAAAGAAAATATGCTTGTAATCATCATTTATAAAAACCCCTGTGGGGAAAATCAATGATGAAGCATACAGCTTTGTTGATATTACCTCGTTAAAAACTTTGAATGAGAAAACCTTAGCAAGGCAAAACTCATACAAAGAAAAGAGTGTAATATGATGGTTCCATACAGGTTATATATCATGGGAAATTACTCCCCCTGAACCTTGCAAGCACTTAAGTCTTCTCATACCAATCCCCTCAACACATTTCTGAAATGTAGAGTATGGTAGAGACTTTGTGAATAGATCTGCAAGATTATCACAAGACTTTGTTTGCAAGATGTTTATATCCCCCTTTTCCTGAAGTTCATGGGGATAAAACAGTTTAGGAGAAATATGCTTATTGATATTACTCTTGATATAACCTGTATCCATCTGAACAACACAAGCTGAATTATCTTCATAGATAATTGTTGGTGAGTCAAGAGAACCAATACCACAAGTTGTGAGTATATGATTCACCATTCTACGAAGCCATACACATTCACGTGATGCTTCAAATAATGCAATTATTTCAGAATGGTTGGTGGACGTGGTCACCAAAGTCTGTTTAGACGATTTCCACGAGATGGCAGTTCCACCTTGTAAGAATACGAATCCTGTTTGCGATCGGCCATTGTGGGGATCAGATAAATAGCCAGCATCTGTATACCCAATTAAACTAGGATCATTACTTCTCTTGTAAAAGAGTCCTAGATCCTTTGTGCCATTTAGGTATCGAAAAATATTCTTAATGCCAACCCAGTGTCTTTTTGTTGGAGCAGAACTGTGCCTTGCTAACAAATTTACTGCAAAAGCAATATCCGGCCGGGTATTATTAGCAAGGTACATCAATGCACCAATAGCACTGAGATATGGGAATTCCGGTCCCAATATCTGTTCTTCATCATCCCGTGGTCTGAATGGATCTTTCTTTAAATCCAAAGATCTGACCACCATAGGAGTCTTTGAAGGATAAGACATATGCATATTGAATTTTTTCAATACCTTTTGGGTATATGTACTTTGATGTACAAGGATTCCAGAAGGTAAATGCTCAAGTTGTAGACCTAAGCAAAATTTGGTTTTACCCAAATCCTTCATCTCAAATTCCGTCGTTAAATGATGACGTGCTTCATCAATATCAAGTTTATTTCCTATGATGTTAAGGTCATCAACATAAACTGATATGATACAGAATCCCACTTTGGATCTTTTGATGAAGACGCACGGGCAATCATCATTTTTTGTGTATCCCTTACGTAAAAGGAATTCACTCAATCGGTTGTACCACATCCTGCCTGATTGTTTTAAGCCATATAATGACTTCTGCAACTTCACGCAATACATGTTGCGCTTTGCCTTTGGATTCGGTACATCTATTCCATCAGGAACTTTCATGTATATATCAGAATCTAGTGACCCATAAAGATATGCGGTCACTACGTCCATTAACTGCATAGATAGACGATTTTGTACTGCCAATGATATTAAATATCGGAATGTTATTGCACTCATGACTGGTGAATAGGTTTCGTTGAAATCAACGCCGGGTCTTTGCGTAAACCCTTGTGCTACTAGCCTTGCTTTGTATCTCACTACCTCACCATTTTCATTTCGTTTCCGAATGAAAACCCACTTATATCCCACAGGGAAGATATCACGTGGTGTAGGTATTACAGCCGAGAAAACTTCTCTTTTGTAAAGCGAGGCTAACTCCGCTTCAATTGCTGCCTTCCATTTGATCCAATCCGAGCGCTTACTGCACTCTGCCATGGTCTTAGGATCTAGATCATTTTGAAGGTCCTCAGCAATCTGCTCGGAGAAATATATGTCGACATTTGTAGCTTTTCTGTCATATGTTTCACCAGTCTCAACATAGTTGATGGCAATTTCATCATTCCTTAGAGACTCATCAGAATTTCCCAAATTGATGTGTCTAGGATTTTCCGATGTCCTAGCCTCGGTTATGTGCACATCCGAGCTGGGTTGTGGATCATCACAATCCACATGATACATTGTATCATTTTGGTGTCCTTTTGCATTCACTATTGTTCTTTGCTTCTTAGCAACAGAACAACGCTTATTCACCATACTTCTCCTCTGTAGGAGTTGAGTGGCCTTACTCGGTACTTCCACTCTTTCTGGTGCATTCCTAGCAGGAATGAATGACTTAGTGACACCTTTGTAATTAGTAAATGCATCTGGCAGTTCATTTGCAAGTCTTTGCAAATGTATAATTTTCTGAACTTGTAGTTCAGTTTCTGAAGTACGTGGATCAGAACGTAGAACACATTGAGTATTCCAATTTATTTCCTGGCATTCTTTTTGGTACTTGAATTCTCCCCCTAATGCCGGGAAATGTTCCTCATCAAAAATAGAGTCAGCAAAACGGGCTGTATATAGATCCCCTGTTAAGGGTTCTAAATACTTAATGATCGACGGAGATTGAAATCCCACATAGATCCCCACTTTCCTGTGTGGGCCCATAGCTGTTCTTTGAGGTGGTGAGATTGGAATGTATACACAACATCCAAATTTACGCAAATGGGAAATACTTGGAGGATATCCACGTACCATTTGTATTGGGGATGTTGAATGGTATGCAGTTGGTCGTAATTGTATAAGGTCAGCAGCGTGCAGGACTGCATGACCCCAACACGACGAAGGCAATTTGCAATTCAACAATAATGGCCTTGCTATGAGTTTAATCCTCTTGATTAGTGACTCAGCCAAACCATTCTGGGTGTGGACATATGGTACCGAGTGCTGTACTTGAATCCCCAGTGCCATACAATAATCATTGAATGCCTGAGATTTGAATTCAGCAGCATTGTCCATTCGGATTGAACTAATCCGATGTTCAGGAAAATTTGCCTTTAACTTGATAATTTGAGACATTATCTTGGCAAATGCATGGTTGCGTGTTGATAGTAAACACACATGTGACCATCTTGTAGATGCGTCAATCAGTACCATGAAATACCTGAACGGCCCAGAAGTTGGCATAATTGGCCCACAAATATCTCCTTGAATCCTTTCAAGGAATTTAAGCGGTTCAGCTTTAATTTTGAGATATGATGGTCTCAAAATAAGTTTCCCAGTTGCACATGCGGTGCAAACAAAATCCTTAGATTTGGGAAAACTTGTTGTAGGCAAATTATGACCAATTGAATTGCCTGTAATTTTCCTCATCATCCCTATGCCAGGATGACCAAGTCGATCATGCCAAATCTGGAATGCATCAACATCTTGGAAAATTACCTTGTATGCAACATGTGCATTGCTCTTAATATATGTATAGTACAACCCTGACGTGAATGATGGAATTTTCTCGCATATGCGTTTGCCATATTTATTCGGCTTGGTTAAGAAGAGAAACTCTTCTTGATTTTCATCATGGGTTTCAATATGAAATCCATTTTGCCGGATATCTCTAAAACTTAGGAGGGTACGTGTAGAATCAGGATACAATAATGCATCCTCGATCACAATTTCAGTACCCATGGGGAGGGTAATAGTTGCTCGACCAGAGCCAACTATCACAGCATCGCGTCCGGCGATGGTCAAAACTTTCCCATCTCTTTTCTTAAGAGTCTGAAAGTATTTGATCTCCCTAAGTATAGAGTTTGTGGTACAACTGTCCACAAGGCATAATTCCTCTTCCGACGAGTTGTCATCATTATGCATCTATACATAAATAAAAATTCTGAATAAGAATTTTATGATGCAACTTAGTACTATACAGAACATGATATGAAATATCACAATGTCGAAACCATATTACAATAATGGTATGGCGACTCAACCAATGAGTTCGCACTACACACAGGACCCATCACTGGTCTGTAGAGTGTGTTACATCTCAGAACATGAGATTGTATACCTCTACTTATTACAACAACATTATAAAGACAGTATAGAACAATCACACAAGCCACAGTGATCATGATCAAATCTCCAAGCATGAGAGATTTATGCCAAATCTCCAAATGGATCCTTTGACATATACTCAATGATCATATCATCAGATTCATCTTCTTGCAGAAGTGGAGGCTTGTTGTCAACCACATTGACATGCTCTTTAGCAAGAGTGTTCTTCAGATCACCAGAAGCCAGTGAAGAACTTCCAACCTCAATTGGTGCTTCAGTAGAATTGAAATGAGCCTCAAAACCAGGCTTATCAGACTTTGGCTTCTTTAGGGATTGTTGATACAAAAGAACAAGGTGCTTAGGGCAAGTGCAATCCCTAGCAAAATGGCCCTCAGTACCACATTTAAGGCAAGCTCTGTTGCCCTTAGATGGTAGAGGCTTGCCATTTCCTTTTCCTTTTCCTTTACCTTTCTTGTGGAATTTGTTCTTATTGAATTTGCGAGGTCCAGAAGGATTCTTGAAGTTTTTCTTGAATCCTTTCTTATTTCCAGTCTTATGCACATTGAAATGTACCTCAGGCAGAGGGGCAGACCCAGGAGGGCGCTGCTGAGCATTCTTTAGAAGAAGCTCATGATGCTTTTCTGCTTGGGTCAATGTGTGCATAAGTTGAGAATATTTCTGGAAATTGCTAGAGCGATACTGCTGATGCAATATCCTGTCCTCTGGAAGCATGGTAGATAGAGTCTTCTCTATTTTGTCTGCTTCAGTGGGCTCTTTCTCGCAAAACTTCAATTTAGAACAAATGCTATGAAGAGCATGGTTATATTCTGCAACAGATTTAAAATCTTGCAGTCGAAGGTGGTTCCACTCATGGTTGGCGGACGGCCATATGAGCTCCTTCTGCTGTTCATAGCGCTCTTTGAGAGCTTTCCACAAGTTGTGAGGGCATCTCTCCATAAGGTACTCTTGCTTAAGGTCCTTATGGATATAAAGCCTCAAAAGGAAAAGTGCTGTGTTCTTTTTAACCTCATTCACTGGATCAGTACCAGTGATGGGTGCTGCAATTGCATCAATGATCCCACGAGAAGCAAAAGTTATTTCAATATCTGAAGCCCAAGTTGGGTAGTTATGCCCATCAAGGGCGAGTTCCTCGAACTCTTTGGTTGACATGTTCCTACAGTCATTACCATGGACATTCATTAATTTACGCATAAATTAATAGTCACAATGGTGATGTTGTAAGCTCAATATGCAAAAATCTTAAAATTACATATGTAACGAGTTCCTTGAAGGTTCCAAACCTTCCCATTGAATAAGTACTTTGAATTTTAGTAAGCATAGTATAGATAATCCTCAAATTAATGAGGTAGATCTAGTAGTGGGCAAGAAACTTGCTGCCTAAAAGCACGGTCTCTGGGCTGATGAGTTCACGGATGAACAAATCGCAGCCAATGCTTAGGTCTCCACTACCTATGCTCTACTAATTATCAAAGTAAAATTCAATAACTCTTACATGTGATATGAGTTTCCTGAAGGTTTCAAACCTTCCAATTGAATAAGTACTTTGAATACTAGTGAGCATTGTATAGATAATCCTCAAATTAATGAGGTAGATCTCCTAGTAGTGGGCAAGAAACTTGCTGCCTGAAAGCACGGTCTCTAGGCAGATAAGTTCATGAATGAACATATCGCAGCCAATGCTTAGGTCTCCACTACCCATGCTCTACTAATTATCAAAGTAAAATTCAATAACTCTATATCCTGTTATTTTGGATAGCACGTATAGGTAGTCATCTCGAAAGATGTAGACCTCATAAAGATAGGCATTCCAAATGCTGCCACAAGCACGGTCTCTGGGCTACTAAATTCTATAAAAGAATTTAGTGCAGCCTATGCTTAAGACTCTATCTCCTTATGCTCTTGATCCAAAATAATGTAATTTCATTTTGCATGAGTTTTATTAAGTCTGAACTTAATAAATGCTATATTTATATGCAAACATAAATGAATGCGTAAATAATAGCAAGTAGAGATATGCGAATTATTAATGTAAAACAATCAATAATTCACGAACTAAAATCTGTTATATGTACAATAAAACAGATATGTCTTTACAATATATGCAGTCTAAATTACGAATTTAGACGCCTAAGGTAACTTTGAACTGAAATTACATATAAAATAGAGTCTTATACTGAAATTCAGGATTTAAAATGATAAATATATGTCATTTTGGGCTCTGAAAAACAGCCCAGGCGGCCTGCCAGGCGGACCAGGCAGCGGCCTGGCGGCCTGCACGCCGGCCCAGCCAGGCTGGCCTGCCCAGGCGGCCCAACAGAGGCCCAAAAGCCCATTATAAATAGGGGGCGGTTAGGGTTTGCCAAACCCTAACCGCCCCAGCCACCAGCCGCCGTCTTCAGAGGAGCGGCAAGCTCCTGCCGCCACCCACCAGGCAGCCGTCGCGCAGCCGCCGTCGGGGCTTCTGTGCACGCCTCTGCGCGCGCGCCTGCGTGGGGCCCGCCCGAGCGCCGCCAGCCGCCGAGGCGCAGAGCCGCCAGCCGGAGTCGCCGGACCTTGGCCGGCTCAAGCCTCCGCACGCGGGGCCGAGCAGAAGCTCCAGGCGCCACCTTTCTCGTCGGGCTCGGCCGAGGAGGCTGCGCCGACCGCCTCCTAGGGCCGCGGCCAGGCTTGAGCCGCGCTCGCCCACGCCGTCATGCGGATCCGGCCGCGCCCTTGCCAGGTCCGGCCACCAAGAGCCGACCGAGCGCGCCTTCTTCTCCACGCGACGCGCTCGGGGTCGCGCCCTGGTCGATGCCGCGCCGAGCGCCTGCTCCCGCGCCCGCGCTCTGGTGGGACCGCGCCAAGCGTGCCTCGCAGAGGTCGCGCCGAGCGCGCCTGCATGGGCCACGCAGAGGCTGCTCCGAGAGCCGCCAGGAGGCTGCGCCGAGCCTCTGGGGCGTGAGCGCCTGGCCGGCCGAGGGCCATACAGTGCCCGAGCGACGCGCCGTGGGCTGCGACGAAAACGCCTCCGCGCCAGTCGAGTGTCGCGCCGAGAGCCGGCCCAGATGCACAGAGCGCCGACCGTGTCGTGCAGATCGCGCCCGTGCCAAGGCTTGCCGCGTCGCTCCCCACCCCCTCCCCCCAAACGGCCGACGTGGCGGCCGGATCGAGGGCCGTTAGGCCCTCCCGTTGGAGGAGGAAGACGAGGCCATCCCATTTGGGCGATGGCCAGTGAAGATGATGCGTCCATGTGGAGCATCCACGGCACGCGGGGGCTGTCCACGACGGGCAGCAATGGTCCCGACGACCGCAGGCACTGGTGGAGATGGCGAACGACGAGCAACTGTCGCTGCAGTGGGCGGAGGCGGTGGCGGTGCCGCCAGATCGACATCCATGGGGGCCGATGCAGACGATCCTGCGTCAAACACCGGCGCCGGTGGCGACGGGGATGCAATGGGGAGTCCACACTCCACCACCGGCAGCGGAACCACCGCTGTCCATCCATGGAGAACGCAGTAGTGCACATTTTGCACTTGAACACGGCGTTCAGGGATCGCATGCACCGGTGGAAGCGCTGCGGCATGACCAGCGGCGTACGCCTCCAACATCGAATCATCAAGAATGTGCAGAACTTCGCGCATACGGCGTATGCGCATGGAAACGGTATGCTCCATACCTTGCTGTTGATGTGAAGATCGATCTTGCTGTTCTTGTCAAGAACAGCGTGTTCTTCTTCTTCTCTTTCTCTGATTTTCCCTTGAGGCAGTGCTGATAACGTGTTGCAAATTCTTGCAGTGCTCAGTGGTGAATCAGTGGAGAGACAATCAGATTGAGACAAAATGGCAGGAGTGTTCTGTTTATTGCAGAGATCTCATTTATATACATGTGTACAAAGGGCATCTATCCCTTGGATCAAAATAACTGTAGGATCAACGGTTTGGATGGGTCTTGATCATATTACATTGTTTTGTAACAACAACAACGAAAATGTGGTGGGGGGGGGTCACGTTGAAGGTCCAAATGGTTACCTGGACTCATTCTCACCTAATTAATCGAGCGAGCCCTAATTCTAGCATGTACGTACGTACGTACGTCGTCAAAAGTGATCGTATCGTACATGTAGAATCAATCAATTCAATTCATTTGAGTGATCGAGTTGAGAATCGGTCCCTATACTCCCTGTTGACCACTGTTCAACTATAAGCGTGTTTAATAACTAGACTGCCTTTTGGTACGGTACGGTGGGCATGCATGGCATGAAAACCATTTTTCGTATACATCACTTTTCAAGTAAGTTGACCAGCGGAGAATCAAGGACATGCATGTAATAATTAATGCAGGCGTCGTCCTCGCGGAAAGAACGAAGAACATGCATGTAATAATTAAATGGATATTATGTGTTATGAGATCAATCGATCATGTCATGTTAGTTTTGTGTTCGCTATGTAGGGTAAGACGAAAGCGCAGTCGTACCCAATGTCGTGTGTTGGCTACCGAGAGGAGAGGGCACGACCGCCTGTCTGTCTGTGAATAAGAGTCTAGACAGATGGGACTGAGACTACGAAGTACTACTACTAGAATATAAAAATCAAAATAGATGGGCTACATCTAATTCTCCTTACTTGTTACTGCTGTGTTGTTGACTTATAATTAGTTCTTTAAAAGTTCTATAGAGACAACAGTCATATATATACAATATGTTATATGTCTATATATATGTGTATTGTTATTTAGTATTTAAAATGAGGCCCCATTAATCTGGGGGCTCTTGTCGGGGGCACTGCTCGACCCCCGCCAGGGCCGGCACTGGTGGGGGGTCACGTTGAAGGTCCAAATGGTTACCTGGACTCATTCTCACCTAATTAATCGAGCGAGCCCTAATTATTCTAGCATGTACGTACGTACGTACACCCTCCAGTGCAGTAAAGGTAGTCGTTTAGGACATGATTGTACATACCAAGGAGTGATTAATTATCATAGAGTTTTCCTTGTTTGCCCCTATTAAATAGGGATATGGGTGCATTAATGTCACTAAAACAATCAGGCTTGATTGGTTGCTGCAGCAGCTCCAAGGCATTCTAGACTGGAGGTCTCAAGTTCGATTCCTCTTAAATGCATCTTTTTTTGTGCAATTACTAGGGGCAACAACGTCCAAATCCCAGACCCACGCGCGCTATGACTTCTTTTTGTGCACGCTCGGTCACGCGCAGGATGACTTCTTTTACTGCACCGGAGGGAGTACGTACGTCGTCAAAAGTGATCGTATCGTACAAGAAGAATCAATAAATTCAATTCAATTCATTTGAATGAGTTGGGAATCGGTCCCTATACTCCCTGTTGACCACTGTTCAACTATAAGCGTGTTTAATAACTAGACTGCCTTTTGGTACGGTACGGTGGGCATGCATATGGCATGAAAACCATTTTTCGTATACATCACTTTTCAAGTAAGTTGACCAATGGAGAATCAAGGACATGCATTTAATTTAATAATTAATGCAGGCGTACGTCCTTGCGGAAAGAACGGAGAACTAACAGTAGCCCTGGCGTACTGGTAACAGAAAATAGGACTGGGCACCAAAATTTTCCAACTGTTTTATTATTTTTAAAACACAACGGCATGCATATATATATGTTGGTCTACTTTATTTTAATGCCCGTAAGTGTGTAGTGTTGTGTGGACCTTAATTTACGTAGGCACGCTTGGACTCGATCAAACAAAGGACGTACACAAGCTAGTCAATATGTGTGAGCCACGTACCTACGATATATGCGGCCACTGTCCCCACAGCATCAGACACGAACAACGCGGATAGGCTATTAGTACATCACTTGTGCTGCTACTAGCTGTAATTGTTGGATCTTTTATGGGCTTGGCCCATTTATTGAATAAACTCTATGGTGTGTAATGGTGGAGAATACCAATAGTACCACATTGGAAGTCCAAGGGTCTTTTGCCTTGACTTATATGGTGAGATTTATTCCACTTAACTTGAGAAGTCAAGAAATGGACAAGGGCGTGCCACACGCGCGCGCGCGCGCCGCCGCCGGCCGGGCCGGGCGTGGCGTGGCGAGGCGAGGCGTGGCGAGGCGTGGCAGGCAGGCGAGCGTGGTGTGGTTGTGTTAATTTTTAGCACTCACTAACCGCGTACTTCAGCCGAGTGACCCTGTCTCTTCGTCAGCCGAGTGACTGTCTCTTCGTCAGCCAGCCGAGTGACCCTTCTCCTTCAGCTGGCCGACTTATGGCGTGACTCGGCGAGTGCTGGCCGACTCATGGCATGACTCGGCGAGAGCTGGCCGACTCTTGGCGTGACTCGGCGACCTTTCTCCTTCAACTTCCCTCTGCGAGAGGTTAAATAGAGGAGCACCCCTGTCACTCGGTACAGGTGAAAAACCACAGTCCAGCCGCCGAGTGAGGGTATTTCCATCTCGTGACTCTGCGCGCACAGAGAAGCGAGAGGGCAGGTGCCTCCGAAGCCGGTGCCGTTCGAGACCTTGCACGGGGGATCGGCAATTAGGTTTTTGGGGAGCGTCTACGCGACTGCCCAAAACATCTACGACATGACAAAGGAAGTAGGACAAGGATCTGGATCAGAGCGCATCGGAGGGTATGATCAGTTTATTTCCTTACTGTTTTGCGTTCTACAGATTATATATGTTTTATATATGCATCTGTACTGTTTCATATATAGCAAAGAGTTTATCTCATCTGTTCTGTTACCTTATAATGTGTTATATCTGTTTGTTTTAATTTTACAATCATGCTGTTTATGTTTCTATTTGTTTATTTTCAATTGTTCAGTCAGTTTACATGTTTATCGTATTTATATGATCTATATAATTCATATGCTTTATGTTTTCATGATCCATATTGTTATGGATATATTTGAGAAAGTGATTTCTATGATTAATTATATTTTATATGTCATCATCATAATGTTAATTTATGGAATTAAAATGATACGGAAAATGCCTATAATTCTAACAATCCAAAAACCTAATGTTAGGCATTTTTCTGTCAGAGGTTTTGCTGCTGTGCTTAAGCCTGATCCTTTTGATGGTAAAAACTTCTTGATATGGAAAGCTAAGATGGAATTGTGGCTAACTGTAATGTCTTGTTTTCATGCCGCTGAGGGCAAGCCTGCCAACTTACCTCCTGAGGATGAGGCTAAGTTTAAGGCTGAAGACAACCTCTTTCGAGGTGCAGTGATTAGCGCACTTGACACAAAATTCCAGAAAAGCTATATCATCCTTCCCACAGGGAAAGAGCTGTGGGATGCTCTTGTTGGAAAGTTTGGAGTTACTGACGCTGGTAGCGAGCTGTACCTCATGGAGCAGCTGTATGACTACAAGATGGTTGAGAACCGATCTGTAGTGGAACAGGCTCATGAGTTCCAGGCACTAGCTAAGGAACTCGAACTTTTTCCTTGTCCTTTGCCTGACAAGTTTGTGGCTGGCGGTATAATCGCCAAGTTGCCACCTTCTTGGAAGGACTTTGCTACCTCTCTCAAACATAAGAGACAAGAGTTCAATGTGGAGGAGCTCATTGGTACTCTTGATGTTGAGGAAAGAGCTAGATCAAAGGACAATGGAAAAGGTGTGGAGACCTCTACTGCTAATGTGGTGCAGAAGAGAAACTTCCGCAAGTTTAACAAGAAGAAAAACCAAAACAAACCAGAGAACGCAAATAAACCTGTTCATACAGCACAGTTTAAAAAGAAGAACAACAATAACAAGGGAAAGGGAGGTTGCTTTGTCTGTGGCAGTGATCAACATTGGGCTAGAGAGTGCCCTGATCGCAAGTTCACTCAGGACAAGAAATCAGCTAATGTTGTAACCACTGAAACTGGAGATGGAACATCTGGGTATGGTAACTCTTTACCATTTGTTCTCTCAGTTTGTAATTCACCTGAGTGGTGGATGGACAGTGGTGCAAATATTCATGTGTGTGCTGATGCCTCTATGTTCTCCTCCTACCAGGTCGGGAGGTCTGGCGCCTTGTTAATGGGAAATGGGTCGCGTGCTCATGTTCTTGGTGTTGGTACGGTCATTCTGAAGTTTACTTCGGGAAAGACGGTGCCATTGAAGAGCGTGCAGCATGTGCCCTCCATCAAGAAGAATCTCGTTAGTGCTTCTATGCTATGTCGAGATGGCTACAAAGTTGTTCTTGAGTCAAATAAATGTGTTGTGTCGAAACATGGTACTTTTGTTGGTAAAGGATATGACTGCGGAGGGCTGTTCCGCTTATCACTGCATGATGTGTGTAATAAACTCGTGAATTCTGTTCATTTTTCTGATGAGTCGGATTTATGGCATTCACGTTTTTGTCATGCAAGCTTTGGCTGTCTTATGCGGTTAGCAAATATAAATTTAATTCCTAAATTTAACTTGGTCAAAAAGTCTAAGTGCCATGTGTGTGTTGAATCAAAACAACCTCGCAAGCCTCACAAGGCCGCTGAGGCGAGGAGTTTGGCACCTCTAGAACTTGTTCATTCTGATCTGTGCGAGATGAATGGAATTTTGACCAAAGGTGGTAAAAGATACTTTCTCACTTTTATAGATGACTCCACTAGATTTTGTTATGTGTATCTCTTAAAAACAAAAGATGAAGCGTTCAATTATTTTAAGGCCTACAAAGCTGAAGTAGAGAACCAACTTGAGAGGAAAATAAAACGTTTAAGGTCCGACCGAGGTGGAGAATATTTCTCTAATGTGTTCGATGAGTTCTGCGTGGAACATGGTATTATTCATGAGAGGACACCGCCATTCTCACCACAATCCAATGGGATTGCTGAAAGGAAAAACCGCACTCTAACAGATTTGGTGAATGCCATGTTGAGTACAGCGGGATTATCCAAGGCATGGTGGGGTGAGGCGATTTTGACAGCATGTCATGTCCTGAATAGAGTTCCAACAAAGAACAAAGAGATCACTCCATTTGAGGAATGGGAAAAGAGAAGAGTAAATCTCTCATATTTGCGCACTTGGGGTTGCTTGGCTAAAGTGAATGTGCCAATCAACAAAAAGCGTAAACTTGGGCCTAAAACTGTTGACTGTATATTCCTTGGGTACTCTTTTCACAGCACTGGGTATAGGTTCTTAATTATAAAATCTGATGTGCCAGATATGTATGTTGATACTATCATGGAATCTAGAGACGCAACATTTTTTGAGAATGAGTTTCCCATGAAGAATACACCTAGTGATACAAGTCATGAGACTATAATTCCCCATGAGCACGAACTGTCGATTCCTATAGATCATGCTGAGGATTCTCGCGTGCACATCCCTGAGGAGGATGACACTATAGTCACTCGAAAGAGCAAGAGACAGAGGGTTGCAAAATCCTTTGGTAATGACTTTATAGTGTACCTTGTGGAAGACACACCAACTACCATTAGTGAGGCATATTCCTCTCCTGATGCTGACTTATGGAAGGAAGCAGTAAGGAGTGAGATGGAATCTATTATGTCTAATGGAACTTGGGAGGTCGTTGACCGTCCTTATGGTTGTCAACCTATAGGTTGCAAATGGATCTTCAAGAAAAAGCTTAGGCCTGATGGTACAATCGAGAGGTACAAGGCAAGGCTTGTGGCCAAAGGATATACCCAAAAGGAGGGTGAAGATTTCTTTGATACCTACTCACCAGTGGCTCGATTGACTACAATTCGCATATTAATAGCCGTGGCAGCCTCTTATGGTCTTATCATTCATCAGATGGATGTTAAGACAGCTTTCCTAAATGGAGAGTTGGATGAGGAGATCTATATGGATCAGCCAGAAGGGTTTATTGCGGATGGTCAAGAGAACAAGGTGTGCAGGTTGATAAAATCATTGTATGGCCTAAAACAAGCACCTAAGCAATGGCATGAAAAGTTTGATAATACTCTTACAGCAGCTGGCTTTGTTGTAAATGAATCTGACACGTGTGTATACTATCGGTATGGTGGGGGTGAGTCTGTTATGCTGTGTCTTTATGTTGATGACATTTTGATCTTTGGATCAAATCTCAATGTGATTGAGGAAGTTAAAAATCTTCTATCGAGCAATTTCGAGATGAAAGATTTGGGAGAAGCTGATGTCATTCTAAACATCAAGCTTGTTAGAGAAGCTGATGGTGGGGTAACTTTGTTACAATCCCATTATGTGGAAAAGGTATTGAGTCGCTTTGGTTTTAGTGACTGTGATCCTGCTCCAACACCTTATGACCCTAGTGTGCTATTAAGAAAGAATCGGAGAATAGCAAGGGATCAATTGACATACTCCCAGATCATTGGCTCGCTCATGTACCTTGCAAGTGCAACAAGGCCAGACATCTCTTATGCTGTGAGTAAGCTAAGTCGGTTTGTGTCGAAACCAGGAGATGATCACTGGCGTGCTCTTGAGAGAGTGTTGCGGTATTTGAAAGGTACTATGACATACGGTATTCATTATACCGGAAACCCAAAAGTGCTGGAAGGCTATTGTGATGCCAACTGGATTTCTGATGCTGATGAGCTTTATGCCACAAGCGGATATGTGTTTCTGTTTGGAGGTGGCGCTGTTTCCTGGAAGTCTTGCAAGCAGACTATCTTAACGAAGTCTACAATGGAAGCAGAACTCGCAGCATTAGACACTGCTGGGGCTGAGGCCGAGTGGCTTCGTGATTTCCTATTGGACTTACCGGTAGTTGAAAAACCGATACCGGCTATTTCCATGAACTGTGACAACCAAACGGTGATTACAAAGGTTAACAGTTCTAGGAATAACATGAAGTCTACAAGGCATGTTAAGAGGAGATTGAAATCTGTCAGAAAGTTGAAAAACTCCGGAGTTATAACTGTGGATTATGTCCACACCTCGAATAATCTGGCAGATCAATTCACTAAGGGTCTATCACGCAATGTGATAGAAAGTGCATCGAGGGAAATGGGTATGAGACCCATGTGAGATCTACTCTAGTGGTAACCTGCTCTATGTGATCGGAGATCCCGTGAAGTAGAGTGGAGAAACAAGCTAGGAGTAGGTTGTGAGGAAAGATCCCTTTCTTAACTCATTTCTGATGCACATCTTTCCTTTCTGTAAGGCAGGATGGTATTTACCTTAATGTATTCCAAGAGTCTTATAAAGGTGAGATGTTGTCCTACAGAACATCTTTTGAGGAATACACCTATATGAGTCAGACTGCTGGTCACAGTCTATGGGACTTGGGTAATCCCTAAATACTCATGAAAGGCACTGAAGTGTGACTTATATGCTTCTAAACAGCGGGAATACCCTTTTGCAGCCAAGTATCAGCAAAGGATTTGAGTGAATCTTATTTCGCACAAAACTGTCAATTCAAGGCATAGTCCATTGTTCAGTTGTGAATGAGTGAAACTCTTATTCTAGATGGATGTTCAACTTAACAGTCTCCATCGAAAACTGGTATATCAAAGGATTGTGATTCTGATACTTCATCATTACAAACCCTAGAGTTTGGTGGGGATTGTTGGATCTTTTATGGGCTTGGCCCATTTATTGAATAAACTCTATGGTGTGTAATGGTGGAGAATACCAATAGTACCACATTGGAAGTCCAAGGGTCTTTTGCCTTGACTTATATGGTGAGATTTATTCCACTTAACTTGAGAAGTCAAGAAATGGACAAGGGCGTGCCACACGCGCGCGCGCGCGCCGCCGCCGCCGCCGGCCGGGCCGGGCCGGGCCGGGCGTGGCGTGGCGAGGCGTGGCGAGGCAGGCAGGCAGGCAGGCAGGCAGGCAGGCGAGCGGGCGTGGTGTGGTTGTGTTAATTTTTAGCACTCACTAACCGCGTACTTCAGCCGAGTGACCCTGTCTCTTCGTCAGCCGAGTGACTCTGTTTCTTCGTCAGCCAGCCGAGTGACCCTTCTCCTTCAGCTGGCCGACTTATGGCGTGACTCGGCGAGTGCTGGCCGACTCATGGCATGACTCGGCGAGAGCTGGCCGACTCTTGGCGTGACTCGGCGACCTTTCTCCTTCAACTTCCCTCTGCGAGAGGTTAAATAGAGGAGCACCCCTGTCACTCGGTACAGGTGAAAAACCACTTTCAGAACCACAGTCCAGCCGCCGAGTGAGGGTATTTCCATCTCGTGACTCTGCGCGCACAGAGAAG
Source organism: Zea luxurians (assembly GCA_029449295.1). Taxonomy (NCBI): domain Eukaryota; kingdom Viridiplantae; phylum Streptophyta; class Magnoliopsida; order Poales; family Poaceae; genus Zea; species Zea luxurians. The sequence goes on from JAOPSE010000007.1 coordinate 131,737,818, forward strand.
CGAGAGGGCAGGTGCCTCCGAAGCCGGTGCCGTTCGAGACCTTGCACGGGGGATCGACAATTAGGTTTTTGGGGAGCGTCTACGCGACTGCCCAAAACATCTACGACATGACAAAGGAAGTAGGACAAGGATCTGGATCAGAGCGCATCGGAGGGTATGATCAGTTTATTTCCTTACTGTTTTGCGTTCTACAGATTATATATGTTTTATATATGCATCTGTACTGTTTCATATATAGCAAAGAGTTTATCTCATCTGTTCTGTTACCTTATAATGTGTTATATCTGTTTGTTTTAATTTTACAATCATGCTGTTTATGTTTCTATTTGTTTATTTTCAATTGTTCAGTCAGTTTACATGTTTATCGTATTTATATGATCTATATAATTCATATGTTTTATGTTTTCATGATCCATATTGTTATGGATATATTTGAGAAAGTGATTTCTATGATTAATTATATTTTATATGTCATCATCATAATGTTAATTTATGGAATTAAAATGATACGGAAAATGCCTATAATTCTAACAGTAATTAGCATCACGCGCTCAGGATTATGTGGAGCCATAAATTTTTTAGACGTCCTGCATATGTAATAGACGTCGCGGTTGGCCGCATCTAATTAAGCAGAAAGCAATTTTTAGAAACGGTTGTTGCCATAAGCAAATTTTCCGAGAAATCATATACTATTTGTTTTGGAATACTTAAGAAAGATGAAATCCCAAGGCAATGAGAGATGACATGAGTTGACAGGCCTCTATAATATGAATAATAATTAACGGAGTACAATATCACAAGACTCTATGACAAGTTGACAACTACCTCCCACTAGTCTCTGTTGCCTTGTGCCAAGAAGGAGTCGATCACAATCATCAAATTGTTTGGCCAACGTTTGAATTCTAAGGCAAATGTTAACCTCATATTTGATAGCAGATCTATCAATGCCACCAAGGACATGTGATGCTACTTGAGGACGAGGTGGGATCCATGGATGCATATAGGTGCACGTGACGGTTTTGGACGCGGTACCAGCAGGGCGCATAGAACTATTTTCTACTAGTGAAAACAGGCCAGCCCCTTTGATGAAAATCGATTTTGAATTTTCAAGGCTGGTGTTGAGCACCAATTTGAGCGCGCGGACGGTCCGGCCCTGAGGCCGGACGGTCCGTGGTCCGGACGGTCCGCGCCTGTGGGCCGGACGGTCCGCGCGTGCGCAGAACAGATTAGGGTTCCGAGTTTTGTGCTACGGTTGTTAGCTAAAATCATGGGATAAGCTCGGAAATTAGTTTGTAAAGGGTCCAGCCCCCTCCTCTATAAATAGAGAGGTATACGGCCGATTTGTAATCAACAATCGAATCAATACAACTTCTATTTCGTATTTTATCTTAGAAGTAGTTCTATTTTAGCCTTCCAATCCCCAAATTTTCCGTCTCTCTTCGACTCTACGTCGATTAGAGGAGTCTAGGTCGGTCTACCCGAGCCTAGACAACTCCTAGGATCTCTCCTCCCCGACGGGGTCCCTCCCGGGAGCGAGATCCAGGCGCCGCAGGCGATCTTCCGCCGCCCCTGCGCACGCGCGGACCATCCGGCCGTCAGGCAGGAAACCCGAGCTCCTGCACCAGGTCGCGGACCGTCCGGTCCTGTGCCGCGGACCGTCCGCGCCTGACCAGAGAGCACCGCCGCCTCGCGCCAGGTCGTGGACCGTCCGGCCCTGGGCCGCGGACCGTCCGCGCCTGACCAGAGAGCACCGCCGCTGGTTCTCTTGAGTAATTGACGCCTCCAAAAAGGTGTCAACATACTTTTTGGCGACTCCGCTGGGGACAACACATATAGACCTATCAAATCGGCCTCAATGGCCGGTTCAAAAGATAGCTCTGAGGTTTCCACCAGCAATATCATCACACCGACATGGGAGACCTTGACGGCTGAAGAACAGCTCCTGTTCGAGGAGCGCCAGGAGCAGCTGATCCAAGAAGCAAAAGCAAAGTTCTTGACCAACTTCAAAGTGGACAGGAACAACAAGGTCGTCCGACATCGGGCGACGGATCCGGCTTCATTCCGACCCACACCAGATATCCCCAATGTAAGTAGCACCAACGAACTCCAATCTCTTAAAGCTTACATAGACGAACAGCGAGAACAGTTGCAACGTATCGTAGGGGATATACAAAATGATCATAAACGTCTAGTGCGTGCGCTTGATAAGTCTACTACAGCAAATCTTTCTTCGCACGAGGTTGAATGGAGGGAATACACACATAATTCATCGGCTACAGGTTGGCACGACCAGTCACAACCCCTTTATGGGATGCCGATGGACATGTACCCTAGGAAACGACAGCCTCCCACGCACATCAGCGATAAATTTGTCGATCTGCGCATGTCTGGACCGTCTGCACATGGGCGCGGACCGTCTGGGCCAGCGGCGGCTGATCCTATTTTTAAAAGCGAATTACCGAGACCTGCACCCAAGCCGCCACATGCCGTACAAACCCTAGATAACCCATTCGGACCATCTGCGTATGACGCCAGACAGCCCGAATATAATGTCGGACGGTCCGGCCACATGGCCGGACAGTCCGCGCACGGAGTCGGACGGTCCACGTATTTAACCGGACGGTCCGGCACAGAGTTTTTTAAGGAGGATGGATATCTAACTCCGTATTCGTCCCAGCTAGACTCCCCATCTCACCATACGACACAACAGCATCATAATATAATCTATCAAACCCGTGAGAGTGAGAACTTTCCGGCCCCTAGAAGGCCAGAAAGGAATGGCCAGTCCTATGAGCCTCATAGGGCATGCATTAACGCGCCGCAAAACCCAAACCAATGGGGAGGAAAACAACACACCAACATCCAAACAAACTCACCCATATTGGATCAAAGAGCCGGTGGTCTCCCACCGGCTGCCATCGATATAGTAAGGGAGGAAATAGCTGGGGCGTTCCGAGATAAGCTCGGAGTTAGTATAGTCCCTGGGGGGCAGTCATATCGGAGACCTTATGATAGCAAGTTTGACCGACTCCCATACCCACAGGGGACCAAAATACTCAAATTCGTAAAGTTTTCGGGTGACCAAGAAAAGAGCACGCGTGAGCACATAGACCAGTTCTTAGCACAGTTAGGAGAATTGGCCGACACCGAAGCATTCCGTGTACGTTTATTTTCATTATCTTTAACAGGGACTGCATTCACATGGTATGCCACGCTCCCTCCTAATTCCATTTTGTCGTGGGGAGATTTAGAACAAAAATTTCATGAACATTTCTTCTCTGGCGATTATGAGCTAGATTTAGTAGACTTAGTGGCTCTACGACAAGAAAAGGATGAATCGGTTAGTAATTATATCCGGAGATTCCGGGATACGAGAAACCGATCCTTTCAAATTCATTTAACAGATAAACAACTGGCGGAAATAGCCTTTGATGGATTGCACTATTATTTAAAAGAGAGATTAGAAGGCATCCAGTTCTTTACTCTAGCACAATTACATCAGAGAGCTTCGGCTTGTGAAAGCCAAAGCAAAGAACTAGTCAAAATGGTTCATCATAATGTCCATATAGTAGAACACAATCAAAATAGTTCGGACGATGAACCAAAGAAAGTTTACACTGCCGAAATAGTTTGGCCCGAGCAGGCCAAATCTTCGGCTTGCTCCTCCTTGCAGTCAGTTCGGAATGAACGGCGGGAGGAGGTTAAGTTTACATTTAATGTCGGCAAATGTGATAAGATATTCGATGAATTACTAAAAAATGGTAACATTAAAATTGATTATATCGTTCCACCTGCCGACGAACTAAAGCGTCGCGCATACTGCAAGTGGCACAACTCATTTTCCCATGCCACTAATGATTGTAATATGTTCCGACGACAAATCCAATCGGCCATTAACGAGGGGCGATTGAAATTTCAGGAGGACACGGAGCCCTTCCCAATGAATGTGATCGACTTTAATGGCAAAAAGGTTCTAATTCGGCCCAACACAGCCGATAAGGGCAAAGACAAAGAAGTCATCATCGGCAACGCACGGGAGGCCGATGGAAACAACAAAATTTCTTGCAGGAAAGTGATGGCAGAGAAGACTCCTGATGGAGGGGAGACACTGAAGGTAACCATCACAAACTCCAGCACTGGGGGGCAAGCACAGACAAGGGGATATGCGCGAGAACCCATACTACGCATCGCGGACGGTCCGGTGTCTAGGCGCGGACGGTCCGTAACATCACCGGACGGTCCAAAGCGTTCCGGCGGACGGTCCGGCAACGTCGAAGAGCCGCGGCGACCACGTACCTTCAAACCACGACGACCAGAAATAGGTACGTGGAAAACTAACACGTTCAAGGCAACTGGTCGGTTGGTAAAATCTAGCCCGACCTTTGATCAATTATTGTCTAAATATGTGAAAAAGAAGGCTGGCCCCAGCGACCGGCCACCAAAGAGACCTCGCTTACCCACCCAGGTGCGACGGCAGGTTAGGCCGATTGGACCACCACACCAATCGGAAAGGACGGGAGGTCATAATGTTCAATTAAGACCTAACGTACCTGCATGGACACCTCCACCACCATATCCACCTATGCCATATTCATACACATACATACCTCCACCATACGTCCCAAATCAAGTGTGGGGCATGCCACCATACCCATTTGGGATACCACAGTACCCCGCTTGGGGGCACCCTAAACATCTGTATTCAATAGGTTGACACCTCCAGTACAAGACCGATTGAGAGCCCCTCAATCTGGTCCACGAGCACAGGCCCAACAAGATTGCCGAACAATTCGGCCCCAAAGGCTGACTAATCCGGCAGGGGGGCATACAGCTACAACCTCCAACAGTACGAAAAAGGGAGACGTCATTAAAATAGGAATGACAGATGTCATCGTACAACAAAATAACGAAGGGCCGATGATTTTTGGTGAATCGGCCAACACAAACAAAAAAGAAAGTACGACTGTCAATAAAATAGCCGATCCAAAATACTCCATGCCCCGATGGTGCCCATCGGGATTGACACGATCGCAAAAGCGAAAATTACAGCGCCTTAGAGCAAAGGAGAATCAGGAGAAGGAGGCGGAAAAAATATTCAATGACACACATCCGCAGTATTTGCCACCACAAAAGAGATGGAGACCAAAGACCATTGAGGAAAATCAAACGGCCATAAAGACAGAAAATAAAACAGCAATTGTGCAGCTCTTTGCAGGTATAGCAGACAGTCCGGCTATAAAGACCGGACCAACCGTACAGGGCGCGGACCGTCCAACCCCTGAGGCCGACTCATCCGCAATAAACCATGACACCTGCAACGACGTGCCGACACCCATGGAGGAAGATGACCTGCAAGGAGAAGACCTGGTCGACTACGAAGCTACGCCAGAACACTTGGAAAATTAGGAAAAGCTAGATGACAGATTGGTAAGGATCAGTATGACGCTCGACGGTGTTGGGACCGACAGTTCGATCAAAGCTAAAGGGGTCACGTTCGAGACCAAGACCACTGCGTACCATCCTAGTAAGTGGCAAGATGCCTAAGAAAACCGATGTGATAACATCGAGTTAGTTGCTTTTGGTTCGCTCAGCTCCACCAAAAGGCAGGGGGCATATGTTGAGCACCAATTTGACCGCGCGGACGGTCCGGCCCTGAGGCCGGACGGTCCGCGGTCCGGATGGTCCGCGCCTGTGGGCCGGACGGTCCGCGCTTGCGCAGAATAGATTAGGGTTCCAAGTTTTGTGCTACGGTTGTTAGCTAAAATCATGGGATAAGCTCGGAAATTAGTTTGTAAAGGGTCCAGCCCCCCTCCTCTATAAATAGAGAGGTATACGGCCGATTTGTAATCAACAATCGAATCAATACAACTTCTATTTCGCATTTTATCTTAGGAGTAGTTCTAGTTTAGCCCTAGTTTAGCCTTCCAATCCCCAAATTCTCCGTCTCTCTTCGACTCTACGTCGATTAGAGGAGTCTAGGTCGGTCTACCCGAGCCTAGACAACTCCTAGGATCTCTCCTCCCCGACGGGGTCCCTCCCGGGAGCGAGATCCAGGCGCCGCAGGCGATCTTCCGCCGCCCCTGCGCACGCGCGGACCGTCCGGCCGTCAGGCAGGAAACCCGAGCTCCTGCACCAGGTCGCGGACCGTCCGACCCTGTGCCGCGGACCGTCCGCGCCTGACCAGAGAGCACCGCCGCCTCGCGCCAGGTCGCGGACCGTCTGGCCCTGGGCCGCGGACCGTCCGCGCCTGACCAGAGAGCACCGCCGCTGGTTCTCTTGAGTAATTGACGCCTCCAAAAAGGTGTCAACAGCTGGTTGCATGAATGTCTATATATGTTTTCTATTATATTTTTAAATTTGTGGTGTATGGTTGGTTTTGAAATCTATCCCTAAAAATATTTTTGATCTTGTATTCTTGTCTAAAAACCATTTGTGCACTAGTGCAAAGAGGTAATTATGAACCTAAATTTTATAATACATCTAAAGAGACTTGATGTCATAAATATTATTATCGTATTATTAAACCAAATTTCATCAAAATTTAGAGCAACTACTCTTATATTTCAGGATGGAGGCGGGAGTAAAATTATTTCTTACAATCAATGTGGCTTCTTTTTCTTCATGACAGAGAAAGCACGGCAGCATGCGTCTACTGTTTGGAGAAGCTGGCCACGTGTAAGTTGTACCTACCTCAGTGCCTGACTACGGGCTTTGAACATATAACAACAAAAACAAATCGTTATTTCAATCCCAAGCTTTGAACAAATAAAAGTCTAAGTTTTGAATTGGTAAATTTCTTTGAACTACTACGCTATTTATATTTCTCCTTATTTTGTTGCTGGATTCTAGTTCAGTTATGTCATGAATAATTAAATGATAAGAATTGAAGTAGTATGCATGACAGGTTGGTTTCATGGATGGATTTTGAACCTTGTGAATTGAAATTGAACTTGACCAAGCGCTGAAAATCGCGTAGCCAAATCGCCCCGGCCCCCTGCGCGTACGTTGGCGCGCGCGGTCGATCGATAGAGTAGACCCGGTCGGCGCGCGCGTTTAATAACGAAGCTACAAAAGGAAATCATGCATGTGTCTTGTCTCCCAACAAAGCATTCAAGAGTACCTGTTCCTTCTCCTTCGCCTAGGTCGTCTGCAATCACACTTCTCTGCTAGCCGTAGCGCAGAACTTGATCGGATATAGTAATAGTATGGCAGCATCGACGATGGTCGCGATGAGCAGCTGGGCGGTGCTGGTGGCCGTCGTGCTGATGCAGTGCTGCAACGTGATCCTCGCGGCGAGACCGTTGCCGATGGAGTCGCCGGCGGTAGCTACAGCCGACGGCGGCTGGCTGGAGATGATCATGCAGGTGCTACAAGGGCCGGGCTCCAACAACCACAACTGCACAGCTCCCAACGGATCCTGCCCTTGATAATCTAGCTGCTAGATAGCCAACTCCCATACCAGTCGATCATCACTTAACCTGTGCATATAGTACTCCCTCCAGTACAGCAAAGGTAGTCGTTTAGGACATGATTGTGCATACCAAGGAGTGATTAATTATCATAGAGTTTTCCCTGTTTGCTCCTATTAAATAGGGATATGGGTGCATTAACGTCACTAAAACAATCAGGCTTGATTGGTTGCTACAGCAGCTCCAAGGCATTCTAGACTGGAGGTCTCAAGTTCGATTCCTCTTAAATGCATATTTTTTTGTGCAATTACTAGGGGCAATAACGTCCAAATCCCAGACCCACGCGCGCTATGACTTCTTTTTATGCACACTCGGTTACGCGCAGAATGACTTCTTTTACTGCACCGGAGGGAGTATATAGGTACTCGTCGGGGGTTTGTAGTAATTAACCAAGCAACCTAGCTAGTTGTTGGAATTATTTGTATTAAAGTTAATTAACTTCGTGCAAAAGCGCACAGAGCGGCCTCTGGCACTCTCTCACATTATTATTCCTTTATATATATATATATATATATATATATATATATATATATATATATATATATATATATATATATATATATATATATATATATATATATATATATATAGAAAGAGATTGTATATTAAGAGCTACGAGCTTACAGTAACTAGAGTTAGTTCTAGTCCAATAATATCTTTCAATTCAGTTCAGTATTTACGGTAACCACCTAGATTCGTGTACGGCTGTTATGTAGGGGTCTTGCGTGACATCGCACTGACCATTGTAACAACATTATATTATATCTGACACTATTTACGCTCAAACTTGAGAATTTTATGATAACGAATATGACGTTTCAGATATCCACGTCTCTCACGTTGGCTCGTTATTTATGATAACCACCTGGATTCACGCACGTCTGTTACGCGGAGGTTGTACGTGACATTGTGTTGACCATTAAAACAATACTTATGCGATATCTTCTACCATTTACGCTCAAACTTGAGGATTTTATGCTCAAATCTGACGGCGTGCCCATCAGCGTCCTCACTACCGGAATCCGGGCCTTTACCGAGTGCTTGGCTCTTTGCCGAGTGCTTTTTGTCGGGCACTCGAAAAGAAGCCTTTGTCGAGTGCCGCACTCGGCAAAGTCCTGCTAGTACCCACCCGATCGAATCGAAATTGTGCACCGGTGGTCCTAGTGGGGTTGGGGTGAGTAGTGCAAACCCGAAGCGCGCACTGGTTAGGGCTTCCTGTAATCAACGCTATTTGTCACACTAGGTGAAGCTTCACCCAACCGACAATTACTAATATCACTCAATAATTTTCAGTAATAACCAAAATTCGCTTAGTTATTATTAATAATTACGGAGTGTTCTTCAATAATTACCGGCTAGGTGAAGCTTTACCTAGGGTAACGAATAGTGTGTGTATATATTTATATATAAACTAAAGGTCCGTATGTTCTGTTTATCTGCTCAATTCTCCTAGCTCGTCTATATAAATTTCATCATGTCATCGTTTCTCGGTTCGCTTCACTGTCTCTACTTCAGTTGTTAGTCAAGTGCCTCTATTCTAGTTCTTGCGCACATGAGCAGTGAGAGTGGCCTTCCGAAGTGAGTATCGTTCAAGAGTTAAAATGCTCGAGGTGAATGCCTGCAATCTCGTTTTTTAGAGTGTCCTCAACCGACACATCTGCTTGCTTCATTTTATTCTTCGTGGTGTTTACGGTGATCAATGTTTCGTCCCCTCCTTAGTGAAACGATAGTGATAGGTGTTGGAGAAATAGGTATTTTCAGTTTTAATTTAATCTAGAAAATCACAGTAATGTATATGACGACATATATGTGCATATGTGTATCATTTTTCACATAAACGGTAAACAACAGTAAAATATGCACAAATACAAAGAACAGATTCTAGCCTGCGGAGGGACCGATGCTTAAGGCGTCAGTTGCTCCATTCACACGAGACATCTCGTGTGTATGTTTGATGTAGTTGTATGCAGTCGAGGCAGATGTACGCAGTGCAGTACCGGCCCTCGAACGGCGTCGGCGACGAGGAACTTGATCAGCGTTGGTCGAGCGGACGAAGCGAGCAGTCGCGAGTACGCTCCCCAAAAAGCAGTCTCACCTCCCCGTATATATACACGCGCAGAGGGAGGCCAACGGACAGTAACGGTCGCTATACTAGCCATAACATAGGAAACAGCCAGTAACATACGACAGTAATGGACGGTCATCACTCTAGACAAAATGTGCAACCGTTAAGAAAGAATATTCGGACCAAGGTCCGATCTACCACGGCCACGGCCCGACCGGCCGCGCGCGCGTGTGGCAGTCTTTTATTCTTTTCTCAGCTTCTCAATAGATGCATCAATGGTCCACATATTTAAGTTGATTGAATTGTCGCTTGTACTTCTGGTATGGTACTAAAGTATTAGTACACCGTAGCATTAAAGTAAGCCTTTAGCATTGACTATTATTAAATATTAATTTGGGCCAGATCCACAATTAATTCAACAATAGGAACAACTACCTCAATGCAGTGCACTAAGCTGGGCAACTACTCCGGTTGGCACTATAGGCATGTATGTTTCAGCTTATTTCCGACGACCTTTTCTGAGAATCTAAAAAAATCCAAGGTTTAAAATAGCGGGCTATGCAAATTAGCGGCACCAATTTTTTTGAGGCTACAAAGCTATTGCGCAGCTATAGCAAATAGCGGATTTATAAAAAAACATAAAAATATCCATAATTTATGCAAAAACTATATTGAAGTCAAGATATTTGACTAAGACCAATATGTTTTCAAGGCTCTAGAAGACTAGAGATAGTACACAATACATGATTCATAGAATTCAAGTGTTTGTCACTTCAACAACACAGTTAGCCACTAGCTAGGTAGCTGCATAACATGATAATTAATAGGTTTACTTAGTTCTAAATACTAGAGTAGTGAATTTACCATCTCACTAACATGATAGCAACACAATACCATGATTTAGTACATACAAAAAACTTACGAGTGCAATCTATTGATCAAGCATAGAGTCATTTGAATAAGAAGAATGAACACTTGAGGACTATTGATCCATGTCAATATCATGTGCATTATCTTATTATGTATAAAGCAAGTTTAGGTTGTTATGTATCAAGTAAGTTTGGATTTATCTTCATTACAATAATTAATATCATTGAACATCCTCATCCTTCTTCATTACATTCATTATTTTTTGGCCCACCATGGAAAATAGAAATAGCGGGGCTATTTAGTGTTAAAGCTACGACATTTAGCGGAGATAAATCGGGATATAGCGGTTGTAGCTGAAATAGCGTCTGAAAGTGAAATAGCGTAGCTTTAGGTCCTCTCCAAAAGGCTATAGCTTAGCTATAGCGCCGCTATTTTAAGCCCTGAAAAAATAAGGTGATTCCCGAATTAAAATAGAGAAATATATAGAATTTTAGAAATCTATTATGCTATTGTACCAGTTTGGTTGATATTCTAGATTTTTGGTAGCGAATTTGGTTCAAAAATCCAAACACACCTTAAATGTGCATGATAGACTAGCTAGCTGGAGACGAGAGGAAGTTAGCCGAGAGAGGGGGTGGGCAGTGGGCTGGTGGCCTTTTTGTAGTTAATTACCTAGTAGCCTCACCCTGACGCCGCTAAGAAAACTACGACAACACGACCACGACCGGGCTATATCATCCTCCTCAGCAGATTAATTAAGCGCAACCACGTACGTACTGCTCCGTTTCGGAGGGGGCTCGCTCGGTCCAGTTCTACTTCAGCTTACAAAGTTGGAAATCAACCGATCAAAGGCAAGTGCATACTAGCTAAGACAACTTTCGTCACAAGCTATATATTGTTTGTGTACTTATTTAGTTGGTTATTTAATAATGGCACAAGTAGATATGCCTTGAATTCTGTTTAAAAAAGATTTTTTTCTATTAATATATACCATTAGATTCAAATTGCGAGGAACGAATATTTATTTATTTATTTATTTATTATTATTATTATTATTATTATGTATGAACGGAAGAGCTACCTAATAGCTAGCTAGTGGGCAGTGTCGTTCTATTTCTTGGATTGACCTGTTGTTGTTTTGCTACCGATAATTCAACTGGCCGGGTCGGTCGAATTGAACGAGTGAGCAGTAGTCGCCGCGGCCTCATTGATCGGTTCCCCCTCATCCCTTCCCCCTTCGGCGCGCAGAGGACAGCTAGCCTTCCAATATTTAGGCCCGTTTGGTTCGAAGCACAAGATGTCCCTCCATTTTAGTCATATTTAGGCCTTATTTGGTTTGAGAGACTAAAAATTAGTCCCTCCATTTTAGTTATATTTAGTTCATAAATTACCAAATGATAAGACTAAAATACGGACTAAACTGCTTTAGTCTATAGTCCCTCAAGATGTGGCTAAAAGAGACTAAACCATATTAATTTCACATTTGTCCTCATTTAGTTTAATTGTACTAATAGCAGGAGAATATTTTAGTCTTCTTATGAGTTATTTAGTATATTCTTACTAATTTTAGTCCCTAAAACCAAATAGGTTAGAGACTAAACTTTAATTCCCTAACTAAACTTTAGTCCCTAACCTAGAGAAACCAAATATGGCCTTACTTGTCCGTGCTTCCGATCCATCCGACAATTCATTTTCCAAACCGATCTGCATGCATGCTTGCCAACGCGCGCGCTAATTAAGGTCTAATGAAAACGCAAGACACGCTACGTGACTACGACTACGACTACGATGGGGCGGCCGGCCGGCCGAATTCAGTGAGTCGTCGCCGCGGCGGCTGACTGCATGCGAATCGATCAAATTCTCCGGCCGGCCGGGCGATTGAATCTTCAGTCCGTGGCAATGGTCAGCTGATAGGAAAGTGTGTGTGTGTGTATGAAATTGTTTTCCTGTCTATCAGAACTATATTATATGCCTTCCAAAGTTTGAATAAAAGAATGAAGAGAACACAGTTGCAGATCTCGCACTCTCCCGTTGGAGAACGTGCTTGAAGTGCAGAACTGCAGACGAGGGACGACAGATAGATGGGATGGCCCTTTTTACTGCTTGGAGTGGTACGGACGGTTGTTGGAAGAAGAGAGGCAAGGTGGTGGTGGTGGTGGTGGCCCTTTTTTTAAAGCAAAGTTTAACATGGCAGCAAGGGTTGGGTAGATTTTGAACCTGCTTCTGCTTGTAACTTGACCGAGCCCGCGCGCTGAAAATCTATGCGCGTTAATTTAGGTCTTTGTGCGAAAGCTATAAAAGGAACTCATGCATGCATCTTTTGTCTCCCAACAAACAATTCAACGTCGTCTGCAACTGCAACCACGACACCACACTTCTCTGCTAGCCCGGCCGGCCTAGCGCGGAACTTGATCGGATAGACTGCAACCACGACACCACGACGACGACGATGGCGGCGATGATGAGCTGGGCGGTTCTGGTGGCCGTCCTGCTGATGCAGTGCTGCAACGTGATCGTCGTCGCGGGGGCGAGGCCGTTGCGGATGGAGGCGCCGGCGGCGGTGGTAGCGTCGACGACAGCCGCAGACGGCGGCTGGCTGGAGATGATCATGCAGGTGCTACAAGGGCCCGGCTCCAACAACCACAACTGCCGAGCTCCCAACGGATCCTGCCCCTGATAAATTAATTAGCTACATACACCCGACTCATCAATTCATTAATTAACCTGTGCATATCTCCTAGTAGGTTAATTATTTGTAGTAACCAAGCAATAAGCTAGCTAGTTGTTCGGAATTCTTTGTAATTATAAGGGGTTAATTAACCCTGGAGATTTTCTAACAGGTGAACTTGTAGTAAATTCTAAAACCGATAGGGTACTGATTATTATTAGTACCGTACGTGAAGATAAGATTGCCTGTATATCCTCTTCATGCATATGCAATCAATCATGCACACCCCTGCATGCGAGGAAATGATTTGTTTCGTTTAATGCTGCTGCAGCACAACGATATAAACGACTCTAAAAACTAACCTGGGGAGTTGCGTTTGTTTATTTTTGTTTGGAAACACGTTTGACTGCATATATTTTAACAGCCACAACGTTGACACTCATGCCGCGTCAAATTGTTCAGGCTCTCGATTGGTTTTTTTTTTTACCTCGCAATCAACTATACTAAAATTGCTCACATTCTTCAGATTCTGCATTCTCTGCTTTCCTATTATTTCGGCCTTCGCCCCAGAATCAACATACATTATACTGCTTTAAACGCCATAATGAAAATTCATATTCAAAATGAAAACATATATATATTTTAGAACATAGCTCGCTCCACATATCACTCTGAAGCAGGTGATATACTTATTAGTTCAGCTAGTTCTTTCTTAAACTCGATCTGCTGGCTTTATTTTCTCTTTAATAAATTTTAAGCGTTACATATGTTTATTCAATCTGGAGCAGTTGGTCGCATGTATGTATCTCTACATGCCTGACTACATGCTTTGAAAAGAAAATGTCTTCTTTTTTAAATTGATAATAACTTCATGACATTCGATCTCGTTTGAAGTACGCAATTAATGTTGTTCCTCGATCTGTGCGTGGGACGCTAATTTAGAAATGAAGAATATTTAGTTGACCTCGTCGAGCAAGCTTGCAACTAATAACCACTTAAGATGTCAAAGTCAAAGGCACGTGACCCTTGATCATGAGATGGGACGTACGTACGTGCTTGCGCTTGATCAGCCAGAGGAATCAAAATCTAATCAAATCACTAAGCAAAAGTACAAACTCAAGAATGCACCTTGTGTCCTTGTCCGCGCGCGTCATATGTGTGTTTGGTTGAATGTATATGATATTATGGTAAGATGGAAGGAGACGACCACAGTTTCTATACTTTTTCGATAAGTCACGCAAAAACGAGATTTGTCCGTGCCCCGTTCATTAGGGGTCGGCTAGTGGCCCAGAGGCGCGCTCAAAAAGTACCTGCGGGTGATTCGCCGGACCCGGTCCCCTTTTGACAGGGTCCGAGGGCTCGATGCCTCCCTCTGGTGGGATTCCGTTACAAATCGTTCCTGTCGGTCTCAGAAATGTCTTAGGGTACCTCGGGAGCGTAGCCCGAGCCTTGGTTATGTATCGAACGTACCCAGAGTCATCCCTCGCTCTGCGTGCTCTGAGGCGGCTGTGAACCCTTCGGGGGGCCAGCCTGCGAACCCCTGATCAGTAATGGGCGCGGAGCCCGAGTGGCCTGAGGCGGCTGTTGAACCCTTCCAAGGGGCCAGCCTTCGAACCTCTGACCAGTAATGGGCACGGAGCCCGAGTGTTCTGAGGCGGCTGTCGAACCCTTCCGAGGGGCCAGCCTTCGAACCTCTGATCAGTAGGAGGGCTCGGGGCCCGTTTCCTTCGTGGAGAAGGATCCCTTTTGGAGCATCCCCTTTCCCGGTCCCTGTAGCAAGAGAGAGAATGGGGAAGAGGAAAAGGATACGAAATTGAACGACGTGGCACACCTTTTTTGACGCGGTCATTATGGCGGAGGTGAAGCGTCGCCTGCTTCGCCTGCCAAAGGTGTCGCCTGTCCTGCCGCAGAGTCAATGCGACGGGACGAGTGATTCGCGGGGCAGCTGTTGTGCATGCGCGAGCCGTCCGAGGAACGGGCGTTTCGCTTTTGAGTTTTGAATTTTGCGGCGGGTTCGGGCGAAGTGCTGAACGGGTCTCGCCCGGGCCTTTATATGTTCGGAAGAGGGACTGGTGGTGGTTCTTTACTCTACCGCTCGCCTCTCGCTTAGGTTTCCGCAACCTGAGGGAATAGCCAGAGAAAGGAAACCGCGCACCTTGCCCTTTCCACCGCCAGCTCCCTCACTTGGTGATGGCCGACCGGGTAACCGTCGTTCCGCCTCGCGACCCGTGGCCCTTCTCCACCGTTACTGAAAGGGAAATATGCCCTTGGGCCTTTTCCAAGTATTTTGGTGATTGAGAGCCAACACAAGTGCTTAAATGTGAATTTATGTCCATGGATGAACAAAGTGCAAATCATGAAGTAAAGGTATGTTTCTAAGCCTTAGTACATTGGTTTTGTGTACTAATATACTTGTCTAAGTGTTAGAAACAGAAAGAAGAAGAAAAGAAGAAAGGTGCAAAAGACTTGGCTGTGTACAGCCAAGACTCAGCTCGGTCTGGCACACCGGACTGTCCGGTGCGCCAGGCTGACTCGGCGTGAACAGGTCGCTCTCGGGAATTCGCCGACGGCGTACGGCTAAAATTCACCGGACTGTCCGGTGTGCACCGGACTGTCCGGTGAGCCAACGGTCGGCCGGGCCAACGGTCGGCCGCGCAATCTGCGCAGGACACGTGGCCGAGCCAACGGCTAGTAGACGGCACCGGACTGTCCGGTGTGCACCGGACATGTCCGGTGCGCCAACGGCTCCCAGATCTGCAACGGTCTACAACGGTCGGCAGTGCTGTTTAAGGAAAGAAATCGGGCACCGGACAGTGTCCGGTGTGCACCGGACTGTCCGGTGCCCCCAACGACAGAAGGCAACGATAGCCTTCCAGATTTGCTCTCAACGGCTCCTAGCTGCCTTGGGGCTATAAAAGGGGCCCCTAGGCGCATGGAGGAGACACCCAAGCAACCTTAGAGCATTCTTGATCATCCACACTCAGTCTTTGCGCATTCGTTTGTCATTCTAAGTGATTCGAGCTCCATTCTAGTGAGAACTTTGAGATAGTCTTTTGAGCTCGATTCTTGGCCGTGTGTGTGCGCGTTTCGCTGTGGATTTGTGTGTGTTGCTTCCCTCCCTTACTCTGTGCTTCTTTGTGATCATATACTTGTAAGGGCAAGAGACTCCAATTTGTGGAGATTCCTTGCAAACGGGATATTGAAAGGCAAAACAAAACACCGTGGTATTCAAGTTGGTCTTTGGACCGCTTGAGAGGGGTTGATTGCAACCCTCGTCCGTTGGGACGCCACAACGTGGAGTAGGCAAGCGTTGGTCTTGGCCGAACCACGGGATAAACCACTATGTCATCTCTGTGTTTGATCTCTTGTGGTATTGTATTTTGTTGAGACTCCTCTCTAGCCACTTGGCAATTATTGTGCTAACACTTAACAAGTTTTTGTGGCTATAAGTTTAAGTTTTCACAGGATCACCTATTCACCCCCCCCTCTAGGTGCTCTCAATTGGTATCAGAGCCGTTCTCTTCAAGAAAGGGACTAACCGCCCGAAGAGATGGATCCTAAGGGGAAGGGTATCGTGATCAACGACAAAGAGAAGGAATCCTTCATCAACGAGCCGAAGGACGACAAGCCTACCGACTCCGGCTCGGGTCATAGACGGAAGGAAGGGAAGAAGAAGAAGACAAGGCGCATCAAGGAGATCGTCTACTACGACGACAGCGATGAATCTACTTCTTCCCAAAAGGACGATGACCACAACGACTACAAAAAGACGGTCAATTCGAACCTTTCATTTGATTATTCTCGTATTCAACATAGTTCGAATTCGCATTTGCTTTCCATTCCTCTTGGCAAACCTCCACACTTCGATGGGGAGGACTACGGATTTTGGAGTCACAAAATGCGTAGTCACTTATTCTCTCTCCATCCAAGCATTTGGGAGATTGTAGAGAATGGAATGAAGTTTGATAGCTCGGATAACTCTATGCTCATAAATGAACAAATCCATAGAAATGCACAAGCTACTACTGTTCTGTTAGCGTCCTTGTGCAGGGAAGAGTACAACAAGGTGAGCGGCTTGGACAATGCCAAGCAAATATGGGATACCCTCAAGATCTCTCACGAGGGGAATGACATCACCATGCTCACCAAAATGGAGTTGGTGGAGGGCGAGCTTGGACGATTCGCCATGATAAGGGGAGAGGAGCCAACCCAAACGTACAACCGGCTCAAGACCCTCATCAACAAAATAAGAAGCTACGGGAGCACGCGATGGACGGACCACGACGTCGTCCGCCTAATGCTAAGGTCCTTTACCGTTCTTGATCCTCATCTCGTGAACAATATTCGTGAGAATCCCAGGTACACGATGATGACGCCCGAGGAGGTACTCGGAAAATTTGTAAGCGGGCGGATGATGATCAAGGAGGCGAGATACGTCGACGACGCATTGAACGGTCCACTCCACGAGCCTCAACCCATTGCTCTCAAGGCAACAAGGAGCAAGGAGCCGCTACCCAGCAAGGTGGCGCAAATTGAGGCGGCCGGGCTCAATGATGAAGAGATGGCTCTCATCATCAAGAGATTCAAGACGGCGCTAAATGGTCGCAAGGGGCAACCAAGGAAGACCAAGACAAAGGGGAAGCGCTCATGCTTCAAATGTGGTAAGGTTGGTCATTTTATTGCTAACTGTCCCGAAAATGATAGTGACCAGGAGCAAGGGAAGAATGGGAAGAGGGAGAACAAGAAGGTTTACAAGAAGGCCAAAGGCGAAGCACACCTTGGAAAGGAGTGGGATTCGGATTGCTCTTCGTCCGACTCCGACGACGAAGGACTCGCCGCCACTGCCTTCAACAAATCGGCTCTCTTCCCAAACGAGCATCACACTTGCCTCATGGCAAGGGAGAAGAAGGTAATCACTAGTAAGGCTAATACTTATGATTCTTCTAGTGATGATGAGTCTAGTGAGGATGAAATAGATTACTCTAGTTTATTCAAGGGATTGGATAGAACTAAGATAGCTAAGATAAATGAATTGATTGATGCCTTGAATGAAAAGGATAGAATCTTAGAGAAACAAGAAGATCTTTTATATGAAGAGCATGATAAATTTGTTAGTGCACAAAATTCACTTGCTCTAGAAGTTAAAAGAAATGGAATGCTTTCTTGTGAACTTTCTACTTGTAATGAAACCATTTCTTCTTTAAAAGGTGAAATTAATGATTTAAATGCGAAACTAGAAGTAGCAAGTAAATCTAACTCTTGTGTTGAACATGTTGAAATTTGCACTAGGTGTAAGGATGTTGATATTAATGCTTGTTGTGAACACTTAGTTTCAATTTCCAAACTAAATGATGAATTGGCTAGTCTTAATGCCCAACTTAAGACTAGCAAAAGTGAATTTGATAAGTTAAAATTTGCAAGGGATGCCTATACAATTGGAAGACATCCCTCAATTAAGGATGGGCTTGGCTTCAAGAGGGAAGCCAAGAACTTAACAAGCCATAAGGCTCCCATCTTCGTCAAGGAGAAAGGGAAGGCCCCTATGGCTAGTAGTGCTAAAAAGAACCATGCCTTCTTGTACCATGATAGGAGACAAACTAGAAATGCTTATAGAAGTTATAATGCTTATGATGATTTTGACTCTCATGCTATGTTTGCTTCTAGTTCTTCCTATATGCATGGTAGAAATATGTCTAGAAGAAATGCTATTCATCATGTGCCTAGGAAGAATATTATTCATGCTCCTAGGAAAGTAGTGAATGAACCTTCTACAATTTACTGTGCTTTAAATGCTTCCTTTGCTATTTGTAGAAAGGATAGGAAAATAGTTGCTAGGAAGTTAGGGGCAAAATGCAAGGGAGACAAAACTTGCATTTGGGTCCCTAAGGATATTTGCACTAACCTTGTAGGACCCAACATGAGTTGGGTACCTAAGACCCAAACCTAAATTTGCCTTGCAGGTTTATGCATCCGGGGGTTCAAGCTAGATTATCGACAGCGGATGCACAAACCATATGACGGGGGAGAAGAAGATGTTCACCTCCTACGTCAAAAATAAGGATTCCCAAGATTCAATTATATTCGGTGATGGGAATCAAGGCAAGGTAAAAGGGTTAGGTAAAATTGCAATTTCCAATGAGCACTCAATTTCCAATGTGTTTTTAGTTGAGTCTCTTGGTTACAATTTGCTATCTGTTAGTCAATTATGCAACATGGGATATAATTGTCTTTTTACAAATGTAGATGTGTCTGTCATTAGAAGAAGTGATGGTTCACTAGCTTTTAAGGGTGTACTAGACGGCAAACTTTACCTAGTTGATTTTGCTAAAGAAGAGGCCGGTCTAGATGCATGCTTAATGGCTAAGACTTGCATGGGCTGGCTGTGGCATCGCCGCTTAGCACATGTGGGGATGAAGAACCTCCACAAGCTTCTAAAGGGAGAACACGTGATAGGTCTAACCAATGTTTATTTCGAAAAAGATAGACCTTGTGCAGCTTGTCAAGCAGGTAAACAAGTGGGAGGAGCACATCACAGCAAGAATGTGATGACCACGTCAAGACCCCTGGAGCTGCTACATATGGACCTCTTCGGACCCGTCGCCTATCTAAGCATATGAGGAAGTAAGTATGGTCTAGTTATTGTTGATGACTTTTCCCGCTTCACTTGGGTGTTCTTTTTGCAGGATAAGTCTGAAACCCAAGGGACCCTCAAGCGCTTCCTAAGGAGAGCTCAAAATGAGTTTGAGCTCAAGGTGAAAAAGATAAGGAGCGACAACGGGTCCGAATTCAAGAACCTTCAAGTGGAGGAGTTTCTTGAGGAGGAAGGGATCAAGCACGAGTTCTCCGCTCCCTACACACCTCAGCAAAATGGTGTGGTAGAGAGGAAGAACAGGACGCTCATAGATATGGCGAGGACTATGCTTGGAGAATTCAAGACCCCCGAGTGCTTTTGGTCGGAAGCCGTGAACACGGCTTGCCACGCCATCAACAGGGTCTACCTTCACCGCCTCCTCAAGAAGACGTCGTATGAGCTGCTAACCGGTAACAAACCCAATGTATCTTACTTTCGTGTATTTGGGAGCAAGTGCTACATTCTAGTGAAGAAGGGTAGAAATTCTAAGTTTGCTCCCAAAGCTGTAGAAGGGTTTTTATTAGGTTATGATTCAAATACAAAGGCGTATAGGGTCTTCAACAAATCATCGGGTTTGGTTGAAGTCTCTAGCGACGTTGTATTTGATGAGACTAATGGCTCTCCAAGAGAGCAAGTTGTTGATTGTGATGATGTAGATGAAGAAGATGTTCCGACGGCCGCTATACGAACCATGGCGATTGGAGAAGTGCGGCCACAGGAACAAGATCAACCTTCTTCCTCAACAACGGTGCAACCCCCAACTCAAGACGATGAACAGGTTCATCAAAAGGAGGCGTGTGATCAAGGGGGAGCACAAGATGATCATGTGATGGAGGAAGAAGCGCAACCGGCACCTCCAACCCAAGTTCGAGCGATGATTCAAAGGGATCATCCCGTCGACCAAATTCTGGGTGACATTAGCAAGGGAGTAACTACTCGGTCTCGACTAGTTAATTTTTGTGAACATTACTCTTTTGTCTCTTCTATTGAGCCTTTCAGGGTAGAGGAGGCCTTGCTAGATCCGGATTGGGTGTTGGCCATGCAGGAGGAACTTAACAACTTCAAGCGCAATGAAGTTTGGACGCTGGTGCCTCGTCCCGAGCAAAATGTTGTGGGAACCAAGTGGGTGTTCCGCAACAAACAAGACGAGCACGGAGTGGTGACAAGAAACAAGGCTCGACTTGTGGCAAAAGGTTATGCCCAAGTCGCAGGTTTGGACTTTGAGGAGACTTTTGCTCCTGTGGCTAGGCTAGAGTCAATTCGTATCTTGCTAGCGTATGTCGCTCACCATTCTTTCAGGTTGTACCAAATGGATGTGAAGAGCGCTTTCCTCAACGGGCCAATAAAGGAGGAGGTGTACGTGGAGCAACCCCCTGGCTTCGAGGATGAGCGGTACCCCGACCACGTGTGTAAGCTCTCTAAGGCGCTCTATGGACTTAAACAAGCCCCAAGAGCATGGTATGAATGCCTTAGAGATTTCTTAATTGCTAATGCTTTCAAGGTTGGGAAAGCCGATCCAACTCTTTTCACTTAGACATGTGATGGTGATTTATTTGTATGCCAAATTTATGTCGATGTCATAATATTTGGTTCTACTAATCAAAAGTCTTGTGAAGAGTTTAGCAGGGTGATGACGCAGAAATTCGAGATGTCGATGATGGGCGAGTTGAACTACTTCCTTGGGTTCCAAGTGAAGCAACTCAAGGACGGCACCTTCATCTCCCAAACGAAGTACACGCAAGATCTGCTAAAGCGGTTTGGGATGAAGGACGCCAAGCCCGCAAAGACTCCGATGGGAACCGACGGACACACCGACCTCAACAAAGGAGGTAAGTCCGTTGATCAAAAAGCATACCGGTCCATGATAGGTTCCTTGCTTTATTTATGTGCTAGTAGACCGGATATTATGCTTAGTGTATGCATGTGTGCTAGATTTCAATCCGATCCTAAGGAGTGTCACTTAGTGGCAGTGAAGCGAATTCTTAGATATTTGGTTGCTACGCCTTGCTTCGGGATCTGGTATCCAAAGGGGTCTAACTTTGACTTGATTGGGTACTCAGATTCCGACTATGCTGGATGTAATGTCGATAGGAAGAGTACATCGGGGACGTGCCAATTCTTAGGAAGGTCCCTGGTGTCGTGGAACTCTAAGAAACAAACCTCCGTTGCCCTATCCACCGCTGAGGCCGAGTACGTTGCCGCAGGACAGTGTTGTGCGCAACTACTTTGGATGAGGCAAACCCTCAGGGACTTTGGCTACAATCTGAGCAAAGTCCCACTCCTATGTGATAATTAGAGTGCTATCCGAATAGCGGAAAATCCTGTTGAGCACAGCCGCACAAAGCACATTGACATCCGGCATCACTTTTTGAGAGACCACCAGCAAAAGGGAGATATCGAAGTGTTTTATGTTTGCACCGAGAACCAGCTAGCCGATATCTTTACCAAGCCTTTAGATGAGAAGACCTTTTGCAGGCTGCGTAGTGAGCTCAATATCTTAGATTCACGAAACTTGGATTGAAATGTAGCATACATGTGTTTATGCCTTTGATCATGTTCATTCTGCATTTTGTTGCTTATTATGGTGCTCAAGTTGTACAAACACTCCCTGGACCTCACAAGTCCGTTGCAAAGTGATGCACATGTTTAGGGGGAGATGTGTTACAACTTGACCCTTTGAGACTAACCATATGCTTGAGTTTGCTTGAGTTAGTCTCGAAGGAGAATTGAAAGGGAAAAGGTGGACTTGGACCATGAAAGACTTCCACTGCACTCCGATGAGAGGGTAACTTATTCCAAGTCCATCTCATGAACTCTTATTGCCATTTGCTCTAAATTGAAGATTTTGGTGAAGCAATGGGGTTAAAGGGCCAAGATTAATCCCGTTTTGGTGTTTGATGCCAAAGGGGGAGAAAATAAAGGCCAAAGCGATAAATGGATCAGCTACCACTTGAGAGATTTTGAAAATAGTAGAATAGAGCTTTTGGTTTGTCAAAACTCTTTTGTTGTCTCTCCTATCAATAGTTGGCTTCTTGTGGGGAGAAGTAGTAATTATGGGAAAAAGGGGGAGTTTTTGAAATCTTTGATCAATCTCTTTTGGAATGACTCTCTTTATGCTTCAACATGTGTGTTTGACTTAGAGATAGAGATTTGAGTTTGATTTGCAAAAACAAACCAAGTGGTGGCAAAGGATGATCCATATATGCCAAAATTGAATCAAAATAAAACTCAAATTTATTTTATTTGAAGTGAGTTTGCACTTATTCTAGTTGCTTTATGTTGTGTTGGCATAAATCACCAAAAAGGGGGAGATTGAAAGGGAAATATGCCCTTGGGCCTTTTCCAAGTATTTTGGTGATTGAGAGCCAACACAAGTGCTTAAATGTGAATTTATGTCCATGGATGAACAAAGTGCAAATCATGAAGTAAAGGTATGTTTCTAAGCCTTAGTACATTGGTTTTGTGTACTAATATACTTGTCTAAGTGTTAGAAACAGAAAGAAGAAGAAAAGAAGAAAGGTGCAAAAGACTTGGCTGTGTACAGCCAAGACTCAGCTCGGTCTGGCACACCGGACTGTCCGGTGGTGCACCGGACAGTGTCCGGTGCGCCAGGCTGACTCGGCGTGAACAGGCCGCTCTCGGGAATTCGCCGACGGCGTACGGCTAAAATTCACCGGACTGTCCGGTGAGCCAACGGTCGGCCGCGCAATCTGCGCGGGACACGTGGCCGAGCCAACGGCTAGTAGACGGCACCGGACTGTCCGGTGTGCACCGGACATGTCCGGTGCGCCAACGGCTCCCAGATCTGCAACGGTCTACAACGGTCGGCAGTGCTGTTTAAGGAAAGAAATCGGGCACCGGACAGTGTCCGGTGTGCACCGGACTGTCCGGTGCCCCCGACGACAGAAGGCAACGATAGCCTTCCAGATTTGCTCTCAACGGCTCCTAGCTGCCTTGGGGCTATAAAAGGGGCCCCTAGGCGCATGGAGGAGACACCCAAGCAACCTTAGAGCATTCTTGATCATCCACACTCAGTCTTTGCGCATTCGTTTGTCATTCTAAGTGATTCGAGCTCCGTTCTAGTGAGAACTTTGAGATAGTCTTTTGAGCTCGATTCTTGGCCGAGTGTGTGCGCGTTTCGATGTGGATTTGTGTGTGTTGCTTCCCTCCCTTACTCTGTGCTTCTTTGTGATCATATACTTGTAAGGGCAAGAGACTCCAATTTGTGGAGATTCCTTGCAAACGGGATATTGAAAGGCAAAACAAAACACCGTGGTATTCAAGTTGGTCTTTGGACCGCTTGAGAGGGGTTGATTGCAACCCTCGTCCGTTGGGACGCCACAACGTGGAGTAGGCAAGCGTTGGTCTTGGCCGAACCACGGGATAAACCACTGTGTCATCTCTGTGTTTGATCTCTTGTGGTATTGTGTTTTGTTGAGACTCCTCTCTAGCCACTTGGCAATTATTGTGCTAACACTTAACAAGTTTTTGTGGCTATAAGTTTAAGTTTTCACAGGATCACCTATTCACCCCCCTCTAGGTGCTCTCAGTTACGGCGGACGATCTGGAGGCCCTTGTTGCCGATGGCTTGCTTCGCCCACTCTCCGGTGACCCGCAGCCGGAGTGGATGGCTCCTCCGAGCGGAGTCGCCCCGTCCCCGCCGCTAGGGTATGTGCTGAGTTTCGTCTCTTTCCACGAGCGGGGGTTCGGAGTGCCCGCAAGTCGTTTCATGCGAGCGATTCTGCATTCCTATGGTGTGGAATTGCACAATCTCAGTCCCAACTCCATCGCGCAAGCAGCCATCTTCGCGGCAGTTTGTGAAGGGTTTTTGGGGATTGAACCCCACTGGGATCTATGGACCCATCTCTTCACCGCGGAGGCCTTTGCCTTGGCGACGGGGGAGAGGAGAGTCCGCATGGCGGTGCGGGCCGGCGGCTGCATCCTCCAGTTGAGGCAGGCGCGTGCGTAGCAGTATATCCCCACCATCCTTGCGTCTTCGAACAAGGGGTGGCAGCGCCGGTGGTTTTACCTCCGGAATGACGATGGGAGGCTCCCATCGTTTTCTCAACGAGTGGTGACCGCCGCCGACAACAATTGGCGCTATGGGGCCCCGCGCGAGAGACAGAAGAATCTCGAGCCTCTCCTGGAGGCCTTGCAGAAGCTGTGGGATGGAGGGCTCACCGCCGCGGGGGTGGTTGTCGCCATCCATCGCCGGAGGGTGCTCCCCTTGACAGAGCGACGGCTGCTTCTTTCGAAGATGGCGCCGGGGGTCGACTTGGAGGGCTCGTAGATGTCCTCGGTTCCCCTCCCCACCGATGACCTCTACAGGCGGGTAGCTAGCACGGTAGGGAAGCTGGATGCCGGCGTCCTTACCCAGCCCTCGATGCATCCCGAGCGCGGGTGCATATCCCTGGTGAGTGTCTGCTCCTTCTTCCTTGTGTCAGATTGCCCTTGGTTCTCACAGCCGAGACTTTTCGCCCATCTCCAGGAGGTGGGGTTTCACAAGCCTACCCTGCCGCGGGTCCCGGAGGACGCGGTGGACCGAGCCGCGCGGAGGGTTGCCGCGGAGAAGGAGAAGGAGAAGAAGGACGTGAAGAAGGTTTGGGCCCGCGCGCGGACGCGGGCTCGGGATGCGTTGGAGAAGCGTCGTCGTCAGCAGGAGAGGGACGGACTCCCAAGGGAGCCGTCGCCGGAGACGCCTGATGATGATGACGATGACGATGATGACGATGATGAAGACGATGACATGGCTGCCCGCCTTGGCCTCAACCCGGATCTGAGGCTGGGCCAAGGGTCGTCGAGCCAGCCCCCGAGTGGGTTGGCACCGTTGGTATCCAGGGCCGGGACGTCGGGGTCCCGGTCCGAAGTACGGGGGCAGGCCGAGGGGGTACTTGACCCCTTGGCCGAGGTAGTTGAGGTGACCCTGGGGAGTCAGGCCGACCTGCTTGTCCCCCAAGAGCCGTCGCCCGTGCCGTCTGCATGGAAGGCTGATCCTCAGGTCGTCGTGTCTGCGCCTGGGCAGGCCGTCCCTCTGGCGCCTCAGTCGCCCGAGGCAGGGACGGTGCCGAAGTCGGCAGCAGGGCGAACCTTAGAGGTGCCCACGGGGACCGAGGCTCGAGGGGCCTCCCCGCAGGCACGATTGGTCGTGGCCCGGAGTGGGTAAGTGTCTGAGGATACCTTTGTCCCGGCTCCTTCTTCGTGTGTCCTGATCCTGCTCTTCCTTTCTTTCCAGCAAACGGAGGCACGGCTCGACCGGTCTGGCTCCCCGGAAGGTCCTCAAGACGGCGTCAGCCTCTGTAGCCAGTGCCGCACCGGGCCTCGCCGGCCGACCGGCTTCTACACAGGGCGCCCCCAAGCAGGGGGCTCAGGCGGCACAAGTTGCTGTGGGGCGAGCTTCCGAGGCTGACCCCTCCGTCGAGGCGGCCGTCGTGTCGAGGGAGGCTGCAGGCACAGCCGCGGCCTCGAGCCCACCAGACGTGTTGCCGGTGCTGGCACCAGCTCCTGCCGAGGCTACTGCCATTCTGGCCATGGAGCCATCCGGCGCCGCCGATGTTGAGATGGTCGAGGCACCGGCACTCGAGGTCGGCGATCGAGAACCTGCCCCCTTGGCCGAGGCGGTACCCGATGCACCAGCTACAGGGGGTGCCGACGCCTTAGAGGAGGGAGGTCTAGACCCGCGGCCCGTCTCGGGGAGCGGCGACCTCATCCTTGTGCGACGAGGTCCCAATGAGCGGCGTAGGGAGAGGCTTCGGTTCCGGACCCGTGGTGCTCCGGAACCCCTTCTCGTTCTTGACGATGAGCGAGAGGAGCAGACTTGGGACGAACTTCGCAAGTGTGCCGAGGCGACGGTGGGGTCGCTTCGGTCGGCCCTAGGGGTCCTTTGCAGGGATGTTCCCAGGATTCTCCATGTAAGGATTTCAGGCATACCTTCCATGTGATCAGGGCATTCTTTGAGACGCCCCGCTTCCCTTCCTCAGGATCTGACGGATCTGAGCACCGCCAAGTCGTCGTTCATCCGCCACGAGGCCAACGTCTGGGGTTCGCTGCGGTTCCTGAGGACCATGCTTGCCAAGACTACCGAGCGCCTCTCCCAACGGAGCGCCAAGGTGGCGGACCTTCGGCTGCTCTGTGTCGATCTGGGGGTAGAGGCGGCGACGGCACGCGTAGAGGCGCAGCGGCGGCAGTTGGAGCTCGGCCAGGTCATCGGTGAGCGGGACCAATCTTGGGACCAGGCCGCCGAGGCTGAAAGTCGAGCCGAGGCCCTTGGAGGCCAGCTAGCCAAGGCGTCCGCTCGGGTCGAAGCCCTTGCGGCGGACCTGGCCGTGGCCGTCGGGTCTGCTCAGTCCGCCCAAGCCGCAGCCTCAGAGCAGCGTGCCCGGGCCGAAGGTATGTCTTGACTTGTTTTGAGATTTTGATTCGGCTTCATTCTTCAACTCGTGTTCAAAGACTTCTGCTTTGGCTGTTTGCAGAGCTCGAGTCTGCCCTCAATGAATCCGCCAAAACACTTGCCCGGGCGACTGAGCAGAGGGAGGCCGACCACGTGGCTATGTCTGAGGCTGTCTCGGCCTTCTGCCAGACCTTTGGTCTTGACGACATCCCCTCGGGAAGCTCCCCCCAGAGTCGCTTGTAGGCCTTGGGTGACCACGCGCGCGGCAGACTCCGCGAGGTGCTGCATCACAGCGTTAGGCGGGCCTTCGTCGTGCTCGCTTCCCACTACGATGTGGACTTGGAGCGGGTCAGCGAGGGGTACTGCCTCCCTGACGAGGACGAAGCTACCCTGGCCGAAGTCTAGAGGCTTGACGCGGCCACTGCGGGCCCAAGTGCGGTGCTGGCGTCCACCTTCGAGGCGGAGATCTTTCCGCTTGCGCCGCCGTCCGAGGGCGGGGCGGATCTTGCCGAGGGTGGAAACGAGGCCGAGGATGCAGCTCCTTCCCCGGGCGATGCCTGATTCTGCCGGAGCAGTTTATTTTGAATGTGTGTGTCTTTCGCGACCGCTGAGGCCTGAACACTTTATCGTCGTGAAATAAAGTTGTGTCTCTTTTCCTCCTGTTTCGCGTATCCGGGCCTTTTTGTCAGTAGCAGGATTGCTTACCCAAGTAAGAGTTATTTTTTGCGGCAGGTGACGAGTGAGGTATCCGTATCCCGGAGGCATAGGAATCCCTCTGCTCGGTCGGCCTTGCCACTTACATGCACTCTTATTCGTTTCTTGGGGTTTTGTTACTGACATAGCCGGGAAACACGAAAGTCGTTTCGGTGGAAGACTTTTTCCGAGGAAAATTTTGACACAGAGGGGGTTCCCCCCTTCTAGCCCCCGAGGGAGGGTCGGGCTTTGCCGAGGCAAGGCTGACCCTTCCTTGATGGTTAGACTTTATTTGCGTGTGTAAACGAGGTGTATGAATGACTTGAAAACATCTTAAGGGTAGAAACGACGTAGTTGTCGGATGTTCCAAGCGTTGCTGTAGACCTCGCCTTGACTGTTGGCCAGCTTGTATGTTCCGGGCTTCAGGATCTTGGCGATGATGAAAGGCCCTTCCCAGGGAGGCATGAGCTTGTGGCGGCCTCGGGCGTCTTGTCGTAGCCGAAGCACCAAGTCGCCCACCTGGAGGTCTCGGGACCGAAACCCTCGGGTGTGGTAGCGTCGCAGGGACTGCTGATACCGCGCCGAGTTTAGTAAGGCCATGTCCCGAGCCTCTTCCAGCTGGTCCATTGAGTCTTCTCGGTTGGTTCGGTTGCTTCGGTCGTCGTACGCCCTTGTCCTCGTGGAGCCGTATTCTAAGTCTGTGGGCAAGATAGCCTCGACCCCATAGACTAGAAAGAACGGTGTGAAGCCCGTGGCTTGGCTTGGCGTCGTCCTCAGACTCCAGACCACCGAGGGGAGTTCTTTCATCCACCGCTTGCCGAACTTGTTGAGGTCGTTGTAGATCCTTGGCTTGAGTTTTCGCAGAATCATGTCGTTGGCACGCTCCACTTGCCCATTCGTCATGGGGTGGGCTACGGCGGCCTAGTCTACCCGGATGTGGTGGTCCTCGCAGAAGTCCAGGAACTTTCTGCCAGTGAACTGGGTGCCGTTGTCGGTGATGATGGAGTTCGGGACCCCGAAGCGATGGATGATGTTGGTGAAGAACGCCACCGCCTGTTCGGACCTGATGTTGTTCAGGGGTCAGACCTCAATCCACTTGGAGAATTTGTCGATAGCGACCAGCAGGTGCGTGAAGCCCCCGGGCACCTTCTGCAAGGGACCAACGAGGTCCAGACCCCACACAGCAAATGGCCAGGTGATGGGTATTGTTTGCAGAGCTTGAGCGGGCAGGTGTGTCTGCCTTGCGTAGAATTGACACCCTTGGCAGGTGCGTACAATCCTAGTGGCGTCGGCCACCGCAGTTGGCCAGTAGAAACCCTGTCGGAAGGCGTTCCCAATGAGGGCCCGAGGTGCTGCGTGGTGACCGCAAGCCCCCGAGTGTATTTCTTGCAAGAGCTCCTGACCTTCGGCGATGGATATGCATTGCTGGAGGATGCCTGAGGGACTGCGGTGGTAGAGTTCCTTTCCGTCACCCAGCAAGACGAACGACTTGGCACGCCGCACCAGTCGCCGAGCCTCGGCTGTGTCGAGGAGCAGCTCTCCTCGGTGGAGATATTGCAGGTATGGGGTCTGCCAGTTTTGATTTGGCATGATCCCATTCCGCTCTTCCTCTATGCACAGAGCCTCAGCCTCGGGGGCCGAGGGTGCCTCGGGCTGGGCCAAGGGTGCCTCGGGTTGGGCCGAGGGTGCCTCGGGCTGAGCCGAGGGTGCCTCGGGCTCGGTCGTGTCGTCGGTCTTGACGGAGGGTTGATGTAGGTCTCGGGAGAAGACGTCCGGGGGAACCGTTGTCCGCCCCGAAGCTATCTTCGCCAGCTCGTCCACAGTCTCGTTGTATCGTCGGGCGATGTGGCTGAGCTCGAGCCCGTAGAACTTGTCCTCCAGGTGTCGAACCTCGTCGCAGTAGGCTTCAATCTTTGGGTCGCGGTAGTGGGAGTTCTTCATGACTTGGTCGATGACAAGCTGCGAGTCGCCACGAGCATCGAGGCGCCGAAACCCTAGCTCGATGGCGATGTGCAACCCGTTGACCAGAGCCTCGTACTCGGCCACGTTGTTCGACGTCGGGAAATGGATGCGCAGCACGTAGCGGAGGTGCTTCCCGAGCGGCGAGATGAAGAGCAGGCCCGCGCCCACTCCTGTTTTCATCAGCGACCCGTCGAAAAACATGGTCCAGAGTTCCAGTTGGATCGGAGCTGCTGGAAGCTGGGTGTCGACCCATTCAGCCACAAAGTCCGCCAAGACTAGGGACTTGATGGCCTTCCGAGGGGCGAATGAGATTGTCTCGCCCATGATCTCCACTGCCCACTTTGCGATCCTACCCGAGGCCTCTCGGCACTGGATGATCTCCCCCAAGGGGAAGGATGACACCGCAGTCACTAGATGAGACTCGAAGTAGTGTCGCAACTTTCGCCGCGTCAGAATTACCACGTACAGTAGCTTCTGAATTTGCAGGTAGCGGATTTTGGTCTCGGACAGTACCTCACTGATGAAGTAGACCGGCCTCTAGACGGGCAATGCGTGCCCTTCTTCTCGTCTCTCGACCACGATCGCAGCGCTGACCACCTGAGTGGTAGCGGCGACGTAGATCAAGAGGGCTTCTCCGGCAGCGGGGGGCACCAAGATGGGCGCGCTTGTGAGGAGCGCCTTCAGGTTCCCGAGGGCTTCCTCGGCCTCGGGGGTCCAAGTGAAGCGCTCGGTCTTCCTCAAGAGGCGGTACAGAGGTAGGCCTCTTTCGCCGAGGCGCGAGATGAAGCGGCTCAGAGCCGCAAGGCATCCCATGACTCTCTGCACGCTTTTTAAGTCCTTGATGGGGCCCATGTTGGTGATGGCCGCGATTTTCTCTGGGTTGGCCTCGATGCCCCGCTCGGAGATGATGAATCCCAAGAGCATGCCTCGGGGGACTTCGAAGACACACTTCTCGGGGTTGAGTTTTACGCCTTTCGCCTTGAGACATCGAAATGTCGTTTCAAGGTCAGAGAGGAGGTCGGAGGCTTTCCTCGTCTTGACTACGATGTCATCGACGTAAGCCTCGACCGTTCGACCAATGTGCTCTTCAAACACGTGGTTCATGCACCTTTGGTATGTCGCACCCGCATTCCTCAAACCAAATGGCATTGTAACGTAACAGTTCATGCCAAAAGGTGTGATGAAAGAAGTCGCGAGCTGGTCGGACTCTTTCATCCTGATTTGGTGATACCCTGAGTAGGCATCGAGGAAAGACAGGGTTTCGCACCCAGTAGTGGAATCCACGATCTGATCTATGCGAGGCAGAGGGTAGGGAACTTTCGGACATGCTTTGTTTAGACCGATGTAGTCTACACACATCTGCCATTTCCCTCCTTTCTTTCTCACAAGCATAGGGTTGGCAAGCCATTCGGGATGGAATACCTCTTTGATGAACCAAGCAGCCATCAGCTTGTGGATCTCCTCGCCTATGGCTCTGCGCTTTTCTTCGTCGAATCGGCGCAGAGGCTGCTTCACGGGTCGGGCTTCAGCCCGGATATCCAGCGAGTGCTCGGTGACATCCCTCGGTATGCCAGGCATGTTCGAGGGACTCCACGCGAAAACGTCGGCGTTTGCGCGGAGAAAGTCGACGAGCACTGCTTCCTATTTGGGGTTGAGCTCGGAGCCGATTCGGATCTGCTTGGAGGTGTCGTTGCTGGGGTCGAGAGGGATGGACTTAACCGTCTCAGCTGGCTCGAAGTTGCCGGCGTGGCGCTTCGCATCTGGCGCCTCCTTGGAGAGGTTTTCCATGTCGGTGATGAGGGCCTCGGATTCGGCGAGGGCCTCGGCGTACTCCACGCACTCCACGTCGCATTCGTACGTGTGTCGGTACGTGGGGCCGACGGTGATGACCCCGTTGGGTCCTGGCATCTTGAGCTTGAGGTAGGTGTAGTTGGGGACGACCATGAACTTGGCATAACATGGTCTCCCCAGCACTGCGTGGTAGGTTCCTCGGAACCCGACCACCTCGAACGTGAGGGTTTCCTTTTGGAAGTTGGAGGGAGTCCCGAAGCAGACAGGCAGATCGGCTTGCCCGAGGGGCTGGACGCGTTTCCCGGGGATGATCCCGTGAAAAGGCGCCGCACCGGCCTGGATCGAGGACAGATCGATCTGCAAGAGCCCGAGGGTGTCGGCGTAGATGATGTTGAGGCTGCTGCCTCCGTCCATGAGGACCTTGGTAAGCCTGACGTTGCCGATGACGGGATCAACAACGAGCGGGTACTTCCCCGGGCTCGGCACGCGGTCGGGGTGGTCGTCTTGGTCGAAGGTGATGGGCTTGTCGGACCAGTCTAGATAGACTGGCGCCGCCACCTTTACCGAGCAGACCTCCTGGCGCTCTTGCTTGCGGTGCCGAGCCGAGGCGTTCGCCACTCGCCCACCGTAGATCATGAAGCAGTCATGGACCTCAGGGACCTCCTCTGCCTTGTGAGCTTCCCTCTTGTCGTTGTCGGGGGCCCTGCCACCGTCCGCCAGTGGCCTGGCCATGTGGAAGTAGTGCCGAAGCATGACGCACTCCTCAAGGGTGTGCTTGACGGGACCCTGATGATAGGGGCACGACTCCTTGAGCATCATGTCAAACAGGTTGGCGCCTCCGGGAGGTTTCCGAGGGTTCTTGTGCTCAGCAGCAACGACAAGGTCCGCGTCGGCGGCGTCGTGTTTCGTTTGCAACTTCTTATTGCCCTTCTTCTTGGTACTGCGCTAAGCAGACGCCTTGGGGACGTCTTCCAGCTGGCGCCCCTGGGGCTGCTTGTCCTTTCGGAAGATAGCCTCGACCGCCTCCTGGCCAGAGGCGAACTTGGTGGCGATGTCCATCAGCTCGCTTGCCCTGGTCGGAGTCTTGCGACCCAGCTTGCTCACCAGGTCGCGGCAAGTGGTGCCGGCGAGGAACGCGCCGATGACATCCGAGTCGGTGATGTTGGGCAGCTCGGTGCGCTGCTTCGAAAATCGCCGGATATAGTCCCAGAGAGATTCTCCCGGCTGCTGGCGGCAGCTTCGGAGATCCCAGGAGTTCCCAGGGCGCACGTATGTGCCCTGGAAGTTTTCGACGAAGGCTTGGACCAGGTCATCCCAGTTGGAGATCTGCCCCGGAGGCAGATGCTCCAGCCAGGCTCGGGCGGTGTCGGAGAGGAACATGGGGAGGTTGCGGATGATGAGGTTGTCATCGTCCGTTCCACCCAGCTGGTAGGCCAGCCGATAGTCCGTGAGCCACAGTTCCGGCCTCGTCTCCCCCAAGTACTTGGTGTTGGAAGTTGGGGTTCGGAACTGGGTCGGGAACGGCGCTCATCGTATGGCCCGGCTGAAAGCCTGCGGACTGGGTGGTTCGGGCGAGGGACTCCGATCCTCCCCACTGTTGTAGCGTCCCCCACGTCTGGGGTGGTAGCCTCGGCGCACCCTTTTGTCGAGGTGGGCTCGACGGTCGCGGTGGTGGTGCTCGTTGTCGAGGCGACCTGGGCCCGCAGGCGCTGTGTTGCGCGTGCGCCCGGTGTGGACCGAGGCTTCCCGCATGAAACAGGAAGTCGCGGCGCGATGCTCCGGGGGGTACCCCTGCCTTTGGGAGGCAGAGCTTTCGGCCCGTCGGACCGCGACATCCTCCAGGAGATTCTTGAGCTCTTCCTGGATACGCCGCCCCTCGGTGGTGGAGGGTTTCGGCATCGCTCGGAGTAGTATCGCTGCTGCAGCCAGGTTCTAGCTGACCCCACTGGAAGCCGGGGGCAGCCTTGGCCTGGTATCGTCGGCGATGCGGTGCTGGACGTCCTGGGCCAGATGACGCGCTTCTCCGGCCGGTGCTCGGCCTGCCCACACCTGTCCGAGGTTCAGCCGAAGCTGCGCAAGTGTTCTTGCCTCCTCGTCGAGCCTGGCCTGCATCTCGCGGATTTGCTTGAGCTGTGCGTCCTGACCCCCCGCAGGGACTGGGACCACAGCTAGCTCCCGAAGGATGTCAACGCGAGGCGCAGGCCTAGGGGGATCGCCGTTCTCCGGCATACCAAGATGGTTGCCTTCGCCGAGACCCCCTAGATCGACGTGGAAACATTCGCGACTTGGGCCACAGTCCTCGTCGCCGAGGCTGTGGCTACCATCGAAGCAATCGGAGAGGCAGTAGTCACATGCGGTCATGAAGTCCCGCATGGCACTAGGGTTACCGAGCCTGGAGAAATCCTAACCAGAGTCGGGCTCGTCATCTTCCTCGGAACCCGAGGGCCCGTAGGTCGAGACGGCTATCAGTCTGTCCCAGGGTGACCGCATATGGTACCCCGGAGGGTTTGGACATGCCTTTACGAAAGCCTCCACCGAAGCGGGGTCGCTTGGTGGATCGAAGCTGAATCTAAAAGGCATGGGATGGGAAAC
This sequence comes from Zea luxurians, assembly GCA_029449295.1. Taxonomy (NCBI): domain Eukaryota; kingdom Viridiplantae; phylum Streptophyta; class Magnoliopsida; order Poales; family Poaceae; genus Zea; species Zea luxurians. The sequence continues at coordinate 131,771,946 of JAOPSE010000007.1, forward strand.
AGACGGTACCACTTGATCGACGGGTGGTGACGAAGTCGCGTCAGGGACAGACTGCACCGTCGTCTCAGGTACAAGGCTAACGCCTAGCAAGCTCTTCGCGAGCGTGCTGGCGTCATCCGTCAGCTCGGGGTTGGCGTGTTGCGAGGAAACGACGCTCGTCTTTGTCTCCGACGAGAGGTCAACGCCCGGCGTGTCCCCTGCTGGGGCACCGGTGCCGTCGACTCGCTCGATAGCCGACGAGGTCTCGCCTCCTGCTTGGCCATGCCTGCCCCGCCTCCTCCTCCGTCAGTGGGGGAGGCGACGGGACAGACCCGGATGTTGCTCTTCCGCCACGTGGGGAAGACGTCGTCGATTCCGCCGCCGGCGGGTGGGCTGACGGCCGCCATTGTCGTCGTCGTGCGACGGAAGAAGGAGTACCATGTCGTAGTTGCCGTCGAGAGACATGAACTCAAGACTCCCAAAACGGAGCGTCGTACCAGGTTGGAGAGGTTGCTGGAGACTCCCCATCTGGAGCTTGACGGGAAGCTGTTCGTCAACACGCAGCAGGCCCCTACCTGGCGCGCCAACTGTCGGCGTTTCGACCCCGGGGGGTCCCTGGACCGATGAGTAAATTGTCGCTGCGTGTCCCAGCCCAGATGGGTCGGCGTGAGACAGAACACAAGGGGGAAAACACTAGGGGAAACCGTGGCCTCGTGTTGTCCTGCGCCCAGGGCGGATGCGCTTACAGTAGGGGGTTACAAGCGTTCGCGTGGGAGAGAGAGAGAGCCTAGTTCGTCGACCCTGTTCTCCCGCGCAGCCACCTTTCGTTGCCACTTGCGGCTACCCTCCCGCGTGAGGGCCCTGGACCTTCCTTTTATAGACGTAAGGAGAAGGCCCAGGTGTACAATGGGGAGCATAGCAGTGTGCTAATGTGTCTAGCAGAGAGGAGCTAGAGCCCTAAGTACATGCCGATGTGTCTGTCGGAGAGGTGTTGCTGCCCTGTTCATGTGATGTTGTGTCCATCGGAGGAGTGCTTGAGCCCTGTGGAAGTACAGCTGTCGGGGCTGTCAGATCCTTGCTGATGTTTCCTTGCTTCCGTAAGGGGCTGAGAACCGCCGTCGTCATGGAGCACGCGGGGCGCCATCATTACTTGTTTTACCGGGGCGAGACAGATGGGACGCCGGTCTTGTTCCCTGTAGCCTGAGCTAGCTAGGGGTAGGATAATGATGCCCCCCCGTGGGTGGTCGGTCCGAGCCTGAGGTCGGGCGAGGCGGCGACTCCTCTGAGGTCGAGGCTGAGTCTGAGCCACCGGGTCGGGCGAGGCGAAGACCGTCGTCTTCCAGAGTAGGGGCTGAGTCCGAGCTCTGGGGTCGGGCGAGGCGGAGACCGTCGTCTTTCGGAGTAGAGGCTGAGTCCGAGCCCTGGGATCGAGCGAGGCGGAGACCATCGTCTTCCGGAGTAGAGGCTGAGTCCGAGCCCTGGGGTCGAGCGAGGCGGAGACCGTCGTCTTCTGGAGTAGAGGCTGAGTCCGAGCCCTGGGGTCGGGCGAGGCGGAGACCGTCGTCTTCCGGAGTCATGGTTGAGTCCGAGCCCTGGGGTCGGGTGAGGCGGAGTCCGTCGTCTTCCGAGGCCGAGACAGGGGCCGAGCCCTGGGGTCGGGCGAGGCGGAGCTTCCTATGGCGCCCGAGGCTGGACTTAGCTACTGTCGGCCTCACTCTGGCGAATAGCACAGCAGTCGGAGCAGGGCAGGCGGCGCTGTTTTCCTGTCAGGTTGGTCAGTGGAGCGGTGAAGTGACTGCGGTCACTTCGGCTCTGTCGACTGAGCGCGCGTCAGGATAAGGTGTCAGGCGACCCTTGCATTAAATGCTCCTGCGATCCGGTTGGTTGGCCTGGCGATCTGGCCAAGGTTGCTTCTCCGTGAAGCCTGCCCGAGCTGGGCCTCGGGCGAGGCGAAGGTGCGCCCGTTGCTTGAGGGGACCCTCGGGCGAGACGTGAATCCTCCGGGGTCGGCTGTCTTTGCCCGAGGCCGGGCTCGGGCGAGGCGGGATCGTGTCCCTTGGGCGGAGCCTTGGCCTGAATCGCGCCCATCAAGCCTTCGCAACTTTGTGCTGATGGGGTTTACCAGCTGAGATTAGGAGTCTTGGGGGTACCCCTAATTATGGTCCCCGACAAGCAGTGCATGCCCTTCTTCTTGTCTCTCAACTACGACCGCAGCGCTGACCACCTGAGTGGTTGCGGCGACGTAAATCAAGAGAGCTTCTCCCGCAGTGGGGGCCACCAAGATGGGCGCATTAGTAAGGAGTGCCTTTAAGTTTTCGAGGGCTTCTTCAGCCTCGGGAGTCCAAGTGAAGCGCTCGGCCTTCCTTAAGAGGCGATACAAGGGCAATTCTTTCTCCCAAGGCGCGAGATGAAGCGGCTCAGAGCCGCAAGGCATCCCATGACCCTTTGTACTCCTTTTAAATCTTTGATGGGTCCCATGTTGGTGGTGGCTATGATTTTCTTCGGGTTGGCCTCGATGCCTCGTTCGGAGACGATGAACCCTAGGAGCATGCCTCGGGGGACTCCGAAGACACACTTCTCGGGATTGAGTTTTACGCTCTTCGCTTTGAGGCACCTGAATGTCACCTCAAGGTCAGAGAGGAGGTCGGAGGCTTTCCTTGTTTTGACAACGATGTCATCGACGTAAGCCTCGACTGTTCTACCGATGTGCTCTCCGAACACATGGTTCATGCACCTTTGGTATGTTGCACCTGCATTCCTCAAACCAAATGGCATAGTAGTATAACAATACATGCCAAAAGGTGTGATAAAAGAAGTCACGAGCTGGTCAGATTCTTTCATCTTGATTTGGTGATAGCCTGAATAGGCATCGAGGAAAGACAGGGTTTCGCACCCAGCGGTGGTGTCCACAATTTGATCGATGCGAGGCAGAGGGTAGGGAACATTGGTACATGCTTTATTTAGCCTAGTGTAGTCTACACACATCCTCCACCTCCCACCTTTTTTCTTTACAAGTACAGGGTTAGCTAACCATTCTGGATGGAATACCTCTTTGATGAACCCTGCAGCCATTAGCTTGTGGACCTCCTCGCCTATGGCTCTACGCTTTTCTTCATCAAAACGGCGCAGGTGCTGTTTCACGGGTCGGGCTTCGGCTCAGATGTCCAGTGAGTGCTCGACGACATCCCTTGGTATGCCCGGCATGTCCGAGGGACTCCACGCAAAAACATCGGTGTTTGTGTGGAGAAAGTCGACGAGCACTGCTTCCTATTTGGGGTCGAGCTCGGAGCCGATCCTGACTTTCTTGCTGGCATCGTTGCTGGGGTCGAGAGAGACAGATTTGATTGCCTCGGCTGGCTCGAAGTTGCCGGCGTGCCGCTTCGCGTCGGGCGCCTCTTTAGAGAGGCAATCCAGGTCTGCGATGAGGGCTTCGGACTCGGTGAGGGCTTCGGCATACTCCACACATTCCATGTTGCATTCGTAAGCGTGGCGGTACGTGGGTCTGACGGTGATGACTCCCTTGGGGCCTGGCATCTTGAGCTTGAGATAAGTGTAGTTGGGGACGGCCATGAACTTGGCGTAGCACGGTCTTCCCAGCACAGCGTGATAGGTCCCTCGAAACCCGACTACCTCGAAAGTGAGGGTTTCCTTTCGGAAGTTGGAGGGTGTTCCGAAGCACACGGGCAAGTCGATCTGTCCGAGGTGCAGGATACGCTTTTCGGGCGCAATCCTGTGAAAAGGCGCTGCACCAGCCTGGATCTTGGACCGGTCAACCCCCAAGAGCTCTAGGGTCTTGGTGTAGATGATGTTGAGGCTGTTGCCTCCGTCCATGAGGACCTTGGAGAGCCTAACGTTGTCGATGATGGGGTCGACGACGAGCGGGTATCTTCCTAGGCTTGGCACGTAGTCGGGGTGGTCGCCTTGGTCGAAGGTGATGGGCTTGTCGGACCAGTCTAGGTAGACTGGCGTTGCTACCTTTACCGAGCAGACCTCCCGGTGCTCCTGCTTGCGGTGTCGATCCGAGGCATTCGCCACTTGCCCACCGTAGATCATGAAGTAGTTGTGGACCTCTGGGAATTCTTCTTCCCTATCGCCCCCTTTCTTGTTGTTGCTGTGGTCCTTGCCACACTCCGCCGAGGGTCCAGCCTTATTGAAGTAACGCCGGAGCATGTTGCACTCATCAAGGGTGTGCTTGACAGGACCCCTGTGATAGGGGCACGACTCCTTGAGCATCTTGTCGAACACGTTGGCTTCCAAGTGTTCCTGTGCTCGGCAGCAGCGACGAGATCCGCGTCAATGGCGTTACGTTTTGCTTGCGCCTTCTTCCTGGTCTTCTTCTTCGTGCCACACTGGACGGATGCCTCAGGGTCGTCTTCCTTCTGCCTTCCCAGAGGCTGCTTGTCCTTCCGGAAGATGGCTTCGACCGCCTCCTGACCAGAGGAGAACTTGGTGGCTATATCCATCAATTCGCTCGCCTTGGTGGGTGTCTTGCGCCCCAGTTTGCTTACCAGGTCCCAGCAAGTGGTGCCGGCGAGGAATGCTCCGATGACGTCCGAGTTGGTAATGTTAGGCAACTCGGTGCACTGCTTTGAAAACCATCGGATGTACTCTCGCGGGGATTCCCCGGGCTGCTGGTGGCAGCTCCGGAGATCCCATGAGTTCCCAGGGTGCACGTACGTACCTTGGAAATTTTCAGCGAAGGCCTTGACTAGGTCGTCCCAGTCGAACATCTGTGCAGGGGGCAGGTGCTCCAGCCAGGCCCGGGCAGCGTCAGAGAGGAAAAGGGGGAGGTTGCGGATGATGAGGTTGTTGTCGTTGATAGTCGCCTAGAGGGGGGGTGAATAGGGCGAAACTGAAATTTACAAAAATAATCACAACTACAAGCCGGGGTTAGCGTTAGAAATATAAACGAGTCCACGAGAGAGGGCGCAAAACAAATCGCAAGCGAATAAGAGTGTGACACGAGGATTTGTTTTACCGAGGTTCGGTTCTCGCAAACCTACTCCCCGTTGAGGAGGCCACAAAGGCCAGGTCTCTTTCAACCCTTCCCTCTCTCAAACGATCCCACGGATCGAGTGAGCTTTCTCTTCTTCTCAATCAACCGGGAACAAAACTTCCCCGCAAGGGCCACCACACAATTGGTGCCTCTTGCCTTGGTTACAATTGAGTGATGATCACAAGAACAAGTGAGAAAGAAAAGAATGCGATCCAAGCGCAAGAGCTCGAAAGAACACAAGCAAATCACTCTCTCTAGTCACTATGGAGTTGTGTGGAATTTGGAGAGGACTTGATCTATTTGGTGTGTCTAGAATTGAATGCTAGAGCTCTTGTAGTAGTTGAGAAGTGGAAAACTTGGATGGCAATGAATGTGGGGTGGTTGGGGTATTTATAGCCCCAACCACCAAAAGTGACCGTTGCTGGAACCTGTCTGTTCGATGGCGCACCGGACAGTCCGGTGCACACCGGACAGTCCGGTGCCCCTGCCACGTCACCATTGCCGTTGGATTCTGACCGTTGGAGCTTCTGACTTCTGGGCCCTCCTGGGTGTCCGGTGCACACCGGACATGTACTGTTTGATGTCCGGTGCACCGGTATGGGCGCGCCTGACGTCCGCGCGCGCTGCGCGCGCATTAAATGCACCGCAGGGAGCCGTTGGCGCCGCAGAGAGCCGTTGCTCCGCTGGCACACCGGACAGTCCGGTGAATTTTAGCGGAGCGGCTGCCGCGCGAACCCGAGGCTGGCGAGTTCCGGAGACCGCGCTTCTTTGGAGCACCGGACATGTCCGGTGCACACCGGACAGTCCGGTGAATTATAGCGCGCCGGCTTCCGAGGATTCCCGAGGGCGAAGAGTTTGAGTTGGAGTCCTCTGGTCGCACCGGACATGTCCGGTGCACACCGGACAGTCCGGTGCCTCCAGCCAGAGGTGCCCTCGGTTGCCCCCTTGCTCCTTTGTTGAATCCAACACTTGGTCTTTTTATTGACTGAATGTGAACCTTTTGCACCTGTATAACTTATGCACTAGAGTAAACTAGTTAGTCCAATATTTGTGTTGGACAATTCAACCACCAAAATTATTTAGGAACTAGGTGTAAGCCTAATTCCCTTTCAGTCGTCCGTCCCTCCCAACTGGCACGCCAGCCGGTAATCCGCGAGCCACAACTCTGGCCTCGTCTCCCCCGAGTACTTGGTGATGGTAGTCGAAGCTCGGAACCGGGCCAGGAACGACACTCGTCGTATGGCTCGGCTGAAGACCCGCGGGCCTAGTGGTTCGGGTGAGGGGCTCCGATCCTCCTCACTGTTGTAGCATCCCCCGCGCCTAGGGTGGTAGCCTTGGCGCACCTTCTCCTCGAGGTGGGCTCGACGGTCATGGCGGTGTTGATCGTCGCTGAGGCGATCCTGGACCGCAGGTGTCTCATCCCTTGTAAGCTCGGTGTGGACCGAGGCCTCGCGCATGTGTCGGGAGGACGCTACGTGATGCACCGAGGGGCACCCTTGCCTTCGGGAGGCGGAGCTCTTGGCTCGTCGGGCTGCGGCATTTTCCAAGAGGTCCTTGAGTTCGCCCTGGATACACCGCCCCTCGGTGGTAGATGGCTCCGGCATCGTTCGAAGTAACATCGCCGCTGCAGCTAGGTTCTGGCCAGCCCCGATGAAGGCCAGGGGCGGCATTGCCCTGGCATCGTTAATAATGCGGCGCTGGACGTCTTGGGCCCGATGACGCGCTCCTCCGGCGAGCGCTCGGCCTGCCCACTCTTGCTCGATGTTTTGTCGGAGCTGCACAAGTCACCCCGTTTCTTCGTCGAGCTTGGCCTGCATCTCGTGGAGTTGCTCGAGCTGTGAGCCCTAGCCCCCCGTGGGGACCTGGGCCACAGCTAGCTCCCGCGGGATCTCAAAGCGAGACGCAGGTGCAAGGGCGCTGTCGCCTCCTGGCATGCTGGGGTGGTGGTCTCCGTCACGATCTTCCTGATCGATGTGGAAGCACTCGCGAGTTGGGTCGCAACCCTCATCGTCGAGGCTGCGGCCATCGTAGGAGCAGCCAGAGAGGCAGTGGTCACATGAGGACATGAAGTCATGCATGGCACCGGGATCACGGAGTCTAGAGAAATCCCAACTGACGTCGGGGTCGTCCTCTTCCTCGGAACCCGTGGGTCCGGAGGTTGAGACGGCCGTCAGTTGGTCCCAAGTTGACCACATATGGTACCCCAGAAGGTCAGGATATGCCCTTACGAAAGCGCTTACCGAAGCGGGGTCGCTTGGTGGGTCGAAGCTGAATCTAAAGGGAACAGGATGGAAAACTGAAGGTACCTGTTGGTTGGTGGACGGCGGCGAAGTCCGCCTGGGGCTGGCGTTTTGCTGGGAAGCGACACCCGTCGTTGTCTCAAGTGCGAGGATGATGCCCGACATATCCCCCGCAGGGGTGTCGGTGTCGTCGACTCGCTCTGGTCCGATAGCCGTCGAGGTGCTGCCTCCTGCCTGGCCATGGTTGCCCCGTCTCCGCCTCCTCCGGCGAGGAGGGTGGCGGGGCTGACTCGGGTGTTCCTCTTCTACCACGGGGAGATGTCGCTGTCATCGAGTTCGCCTCCGCCGGGCGAGCCGACGACCGTCATTGTTGTCGTGCTATGGGGGGAGGAGTACCATGTCGTAGCCACCGTCGGGGGACATGAACTCGAGACTCCCAAAGCGGAGTACCGTCTCGGGCTGAAGAGGCTGCTGAAGATTGTCCATCTAGAACTTAACGGGAAAGTATTGTCAACACGCAGCTGCCCCTACCTGGCGCGCCAACTGTCGGCGTTTCGGACCCGGGGGACCCTCAACCGGACCGACTAGTGAATTTTGTGTCGCGTGCCCCTGTCTAGATGGGTTGATGCAAGATGGAACACAAGAGGAGGGATGAGGCTTATATTATCTTGCACCGGGGGTGCTTGCAGTAGGGGTTACAAGCTTCGCGAGAGAGGGAACGAGTCCTAGGCCTCCTGAGGAGTCTAGGGTTGCGGAGTGGAGCTCGATGTTTGAGTGAGTCCGTCTCCATTATCCCTGCTGCCTGTGCTCTCCTCCCTCTCCCCTTTGAAGGCCCTGGGCATCCCCTTTTATAGACACAAGGGGATGGTCCAGCTGTACATATGGGGGTGTAGCTATGTGCTAACGTGTCCGGCGAAGAGGTGCTTGAGCCCTATATGAAGCGTAGCTGGCGGTGTGGCCCTGGGTCCTGCTGACGTTTCTTTGCCTTCGTAGAGAGCTTGTGGACTATTGACGTCATGGACGCATGCGGGGAACCATCATTACCTGTGGCCGGAGTAATCTAGATGTGACTCCGGTCTTGTTCCTTCGTAGCCTGAGGCGGCTAGCTAGAGGTAGGGTAATGATGTATCCCCTGTAGCGTAGTCGGTCCGAGGCCGAGGTCGGGCGAGGCGGTGACTCCTCTCGAGGCCGAGGCCGAGGTCAGGCGAGGTTGCGACTGCTCCCGAGGCCGAGGCAGAGGCCGAGGCCTGGGACCGGGCGAGGCGGAGCTCCCTGTTGCGCCCGAGGCTGAACTCGGGAGTGGCCATGACTTACTGTTGTTAGTCTTACCCTGGTGGTTGGCACAGTAGTCGGAACGGGGTGAATAGTGTTGTTTCCTGTCAGAACGATCAGTAAAGGGGCAAAGTGACTGCGGTCACTTCGACCTTGCCAACTGAGGCGCGTGTGTCAGGATAAGGTGTCAGGTGATCCTTGCATTAAATGTGCATGCGATACGGTCGGCGGTAAGACGATTTGGTTGAGGTTGCTATACGACAAAGTCTGCCCGAGCTTAGCCTCGGACGAGCCGGGGGTGCGCCCGCTGCCTGAGGGGGCCCTCGGGCGAGGCGTGAATCCGTCCGAGACCACTGTTCTTGCCCGAGGCCAGGCTCGGGCGAGACGAGATCGCGTCCCTTGGTAGATGGGGCTTTGACTTTGCGTTGTGCTTACCAGCCTTTACGGTCTGTTTTGAAGATGCTTTTCAGCCATGCTTAGGAGTGTTGGAGGTACCCCTAATTACGGTACCCGACACTAGGGATGGTAACGGGTTTAAAACCAGCAAGTAGAGGGCTTTCAAACCCACATCTGTGGGTTTAATATTAAACCCTCACCTGTACCCATTTATCCGCGACTGGTACAATATGGTACCCATACCCGCGAGTTCCACAAACCCGTGGGCACATAATTATATACATATATTTAATATTTATACATCATCTATATATACATACATACATACATACATACATATATATATATATATATATATATATATATATATATATATATATATATATATATATATATATATATATGCTATTGCGGTACGCGGGTTTGTGGGCACGGGTATAATATTTTAATACGCGAGAAAAAACTCGTCGGGTTGAAAATCAAATCCACACACATATCCGCAGGTACAAACTCACACTCAAACTCGTACTCTATAGGAATTTTACCCGCGGGCACACGGGTAAAATGTGCCCGTTGTCATCCCTACTAATGCATCACAATACCTCAGCGCGAGCACAAGTGAAGGAGATAAAATAGTGTGTATACCTCTTATTACAAATATCGGTTAATTCAATAAAATATACTACTTTTTTTATTTAACGTATGCATTTTGATATCATCTTGCTTCAACAACAACACAAGAGACTCGGTATACTTCGAGATACTAGGATTCTAAGATGTACAAGCTAGCAGCCTTCATCGTGTTGGAGATGTTTGAGTATAAAAGAATCTTCTTCGCGTAAAAATGGTTGAAGGACAAGAAATGATCGACACCTTTAATCGATAATATATTTTAATAATATATATTTTTATTATAACATATATATTACTACTATTATATTTTGTAATATAAATCTTTGTGAATTTGTAATATATGTGAGCCAGTCTAGTAACCATAAAAATAACTAGGATCACACAAAACTAATAAAACAAATACTAAATAATAATAATAATATAAGAAAATAATATCACTGTCGGCTCAATATACAGGCTGACAACAATAATAGATATATAATATTGTCGGCTTGTATATTTTAACTGGCAGATCAGGAGGATATCACTGCCAGTTAGAGACTAGAATTGGCAATAAAAGTTTATATTACTAGTAGTTTTCCAATTTTCGTGAACCGGTAGTAATTGATAACCCTCGTCATTGTCACTTTCCTTTTGCCTGTTTGTTTTCTTGTAGTGCATATGATAAAGCCTAGTTTAGGTATTTTAGTATTGACCTCAATCCATATATGTTGAGCTAGATTTGGTGTAAAAATTAGTTAAAGTTCTACATCATAATCCACCTCAATATATGTTGATTGAGGTTAATACTAAAGTATTTAAACAAAGCCTAAGGGCTAGTTTGGAAACTCAAATCCCCTTCGGGATTGAAGGAGATTGGAGAGAAAATTAGTTCATTTCTAGCTCAATCCCCTCCAATCCCGAAGAGGATTTGAGTTTCCTAAATTAGCCCTAACGAGGTGTTTGGATCCCTTCATTTTAGAGGAATTGAAATTCACTCAATAAAGTAACTTATTTAGTTTGGAATTTGATATTCCACCACTTTCCAAACTTCAAATATAAGCATATCTCAAATTCATGAGGTGGTGGATGGAAAATGATTTTATGCATTAGTAGAATTTGTTTCTACTCTATAATTTACATGACACTCTTCGTCTCACTACTCTATAGTAAAAATATAGCACATAAATATCTCCGACATCTTGCTAATAATAGTATACAAATATATTTTGCATAAAACCGATTTAGCTTAATTGATATATGCCTAAATTACTATAATTAGAATGAAATTCAATTCCAATGATCGAAACGAGGCATAAGGGTTTTTTTACTCGGTAGTAGTGATAGCACGGTAGAATAGTCTAATAGTAGGATTACAGGTCTCCATAATGACTAAGGCCCTGTTCGGTTTCACCGGAATAGACCAGGATTTATTCCAGCTCATCAAAATCTATATAAATTAGAGAAGTAATCCGGCTAGAAATCAATCCGGGGCTTCAATCTCTAACAACCGAACAGGGCCTAAACTAACTAGCACGTATGCGTTTACTATTTCAAAGCATGTGCCAGGTGGCCAGAAGAAGTCCTTCCCTAGTGCCTGGTCAGACTACAACCTTAGCTTCCAACAAAAGAAGTCTTAGTTTTCAACTGATAAATCCATAAGCATAGCATTTATAGTGGTCTGTGACGTCCCTTCGTGGGAATAATCTAATTCAAAAACAAAGAATGATCTCCATGTACTGACATGTGTCCATGGATGACGCACATGCATGTGTACTCCAAAGAATGATCTCCATATACCGACATGTGTCCATGAATGACGCATGCATATACTACAAAGAACGATCTCTAGCTATGCTTAATTTTTTACAGAATTAAGAGTAAAATATATTAGTGGTCCTTGAACTTGATATATTGTGTCAGTTGGATTCTTGAACTCAGAAAACCAGTAAAACAGATTCTCTAACTTAGTAGGTTCATACAAAACCGTCTAAAACCAGGTTTGCTTAAACCGGATGTCGACATGGAGAGTCACTTGGGCTTCCGAACTTAGCATGCCGTAGCACTTGGGTACCTGAATATAGCACGTTGTGTCACATGGATTCTCAAACTTTGATTAGTGTGCTCTAATGTGGCACGTCACGTCGGTATTCGATTCGAGCAAACCCGGTTTTGGACGGTTTTACATGGACCGAATAAGTTAGAAAACCTGATTTAGTGGTTTTCTGAATTCGAGAACCCATATGTGACATAATGTGGCAAGTTCGAGAACCGCTACTACATCTTACTCAAGAATTAACATAGTAAAGTATTTATCTGCCTTCACTTTTTATTCTGAGGATGTACTCCTATGTAGCATTTTTCTTCACAACTAACTAGTTTTGTCAATTGCACTAAAGAAAATGTTTAGTTAGCATACGTGTCTACTTTGAACAAACACTACCGGAATTCGGCTCTTTGCCGAGTACCGGCAGCTTTGCCGAGAGCTTTTTATCGGGCACTCGGCAAAGCCGACTTTGCCGAGCGCCGCACTCGGTAAAGACCTACGCTCGGTAAAGGTCTTATTTACCGAGTGCGGGACACTCGGCACAGCCCAGCACTCGGCAAAGACTGCTTTGCCGAGAGTCAAACACTCGGCAAAGACGGCTCTCGGCAAAGGGCCGTTAGCGGCCGTCTACAGCTGACGACCGTCAGTCTTTGCCGAGTGCCACATATTGGGCACTCGGCAAAGGACGCTTTGCCTCGGCAAAGTATATTTTTATTTTTTTTATTTTGTCTCCCAAACTTTTTATGGTATGTTCCTACACTATTTAGACCTATATTTATCATTTGTGGACAATTATAACAGAGTTTTCAATCGTTAGTAGATTTAATTCGTTTATTTGAATTTCTTCGGAAAATTCAGATTTGAACTGTAGGTCACTCGAAACTTGGAAAACCGTGCATGCAAAAATGATATTCATGTTACTTAGCATAAGTTACGACCGATTACAGGAGCGGACCGGAAACTTCGAGCAACATGCTCACTAAACATGGTCGTGAACTTGCCATCCACATGTTTAAAAATTATATAAAACACAAACAAAGCCAGAAAATCATGAAACTTGTCCACGTGTCATAATATCATATGTACAGGCTGTGATAAAAAATTGAAAAAAATTCGAGAAAACTATGACGCGCTATACACTACCGGAATTTGGCTCTTTGCCGAGTGTCATATTCTTTGCCGAGTGTTTTATTTCGGGCACTCGGCAAAGAGCTCTTTGCCGAGTGCCACGCAAAAAACCCTCGGTAAAAGAAAACACTCGGCGAAGAAGCTCTTTGCCGAGTGTTTTATTTTTGACACTCGGCAAAGAGTTTCTTTGCCGAGTGTCTTTTTTTGACACTCGGCAAAGGGCTCTTTGCCGAGTGTCACAAATACAACACTCGGCAAAGAGCTCTTTGCCGAGTGTTTTTTCTCCAACACTAGGCAAAGACAATTTAAAAATCACATTTTAAAGTAGTAAACTAATTCAAATGAAAAAGTTTTCAACTACAAATTTGTATAACTCATCATGATGTACAATTTATATATTGAACATTTCTTCATATGACAAAATAAAAACAAATTTGTTTATAAAACCTATATCTCTCTCGTAGTTTATGAAACTACAAGAGAGACGTATAGAATTTGTGCATATTGTTAGAACCATCATCTGAGATAAACAAATTACCAAACAACCAAAATAAACTTTGTAGATCTTGAGAAGTTATAGAAGTTTATAGTTGACAACTTTTTCATTTGAAGTCATATTGTCAACGAAAACTACGTCTGAATTTAAAAAATTTAAAATTTGAATTTTGAAAACGACTTCGAAAGGAAAAACCACCAACATGAAAGTTGTAGGTATTGAAGAGTTATGAAACTTTGTAGTTGACAATGTTTTAGTTTGAAATCATCTTGTTATGCAAAACTATGTTTGAATTTTGAAATTTGAAATTTTCAAACTGTCTCGAATGGAAAAACCACCAAAATAAAAGTTATAGGTCTTGAAATGTAATGAAACTTTGTAATTGACAATTTTTTGATTTGAAATCATCTTATCACTGAAAATTTCGTGTGAAGTTTTTAAATTTAAAATTCAAATTTTATAAACGGTCTCGGATGTAGAAACTATTAAAATAAAACTTTTAGATCTCAAAAAGTTATGCAACTTTATAGTTGGTCACATTTTCAAATGAACTCATTTAGTGCCTTAAATAATCAAATTACTCTCGATTTGTTATAGTACATGGGGAATGGAAACATAATATAAACATAATTGGTGTAGTAGTGTAGTGGTATAGGAGGGTATACGCGAGAGAGAGGTTGCGAGTTCGAATCTCACCATTTACAAAACATATAAGTTTGATTCAAAATAATAGTGAAAAATGATAGGGCAACGGGTAAGGTAATAGGATAGGGTTGGAGAGTTGTTCCTAGAATTTAAAAAAAGTTTTGCTGTTTTTTTAAATTTTTCGATTCTTAATTTGCCGAGTGTTTTTCTTTGCCGAGTGCTTTTTGACACTCGGCAAAGTCTTTGCCGAGTGTCCGAAAAAAAAACACTCGACAAAGAACCCTTTGCCGATGAAATCTTTGCCGAGCGTTCTTTGCCGAGTGTTACACTCGGCAAAGCCTTTGCCGAGTGTAAAATAGCCTTTGCCGAGTGTCTTAGACACTCTCGGCAAAGAACGCGATTCCGGTAGTGATATGTACAAACCTAAGAGATCCACATTAAAACTCTATGATTTCATGTGTAGTTCTCTTAGGTTTCTACACATAGTGTCTCACAACTTTGTCCAAACATTCTCAATTTTTTATCACAACCTGTACATATGATATCATGACACGTGGACAAGTTTCATGATTTTTTGACTTTGTTTGTGTTTTATACAATTTTTAAACATGTGGATGGCAAGTTCATGACCATGTTTAGTGAGCATGTTGCTCGAAGTTTCCGGTCCGCTCCTGGAATCGGTCGTAACTTATGCTAAGTAACATGAATATCATTTTTGCATGCACGGTTTTCCAAGTTTCGAGTGACCTGCAGTTCAAATCTGAATTTTCCGAAGAAATTCAAATAAACGAACTAAATCTAATAGTTATAAAAAACACTTTTATAATTGTACCAAAATGGTACTTGTAGGTCTACATAGTGTAGGAACACACCACAAAAAGTTTGGTTGCCAAAAATAAAAAAAATAAAATATACTTTGCCGAGTGCTGTCCGGTCAGCACTCGGCAAACACGGCTTTGCCGAGTGCCTGTCGGTTGGCACTCGGCAAAGTCTGTAGAACACATCTTTGCCGAGTGCTCTACAGCTAGCACTCGGCAAAGACGTCTTTGTCGAGTGCCCGAGATCCGGCACTCGGCAAAGTTTATTTTTAAATTTTCAAAAAATCTTTGCCGAGTGCCGGATCGCGGGCACTCGGCAATGAAGGTAACTTAACCGCCTGACGGGCTCTCTTCTCTCTGTCTCTCCTTTCACTTCCTTCTCTTCCACCCGCCCGGCACGCCGCCGCTCCCACCGCCGCCCGCGATCGCCGCCCTCCCCACGCTCCCGGCTCGACGCCGGCACCGCCCGTCAAGCCGCCCGGCCTCCCCACGCGCCGTTACGGCGCCCCCACCGCCGTGCCCCGCCATCGTCGTCGCGCCGCCGGCCTCCCGCACCCGCGGCGAGCACCGCCGTCGCGCCCACCGCCGTCGCGCCACCGGCATCGCCAACCTGTACATTAGTGAGTATAATAAGTTTAATTAGTTTAGTATGTATTTATTGAGTTTATAGTATATGTGTTTAGTGGATTTAGTGATTTTCATGAGTTTAATTAGTTTTGTGTGTGTGTTTAGTGAGTTTATACTATATGTTTTTAGTGAATATAGTGACTTTAGTGAGTTTAATTAGTTTAGTATGTGTGTTTAGAGAGTTTATACTATTTGTGTTAATTTGGCATAATGTGATGATGGATATGGATGCCGTTGAAATATGTGTGATGGTGGATATGGATGCCACTTAGATGTGACTTGCATTCATCGTGTCGTTTGTATATGTGCGTGTCAGCCATCGTGCTGTTAGATCTATTTGCAGGTTTTGGAAACCTCCCCGTACAGGGGAAGTGCTGCCGATTTTTTTGACATGCTTGTTTATTTTTTACAGAGAAGATACTTGTCTTCCTAGCCACTGCGGGTCTGCCTGCACCGCGTCGCGTCGCCACTGCACCAACCCGCCACAGCCCCGCTAGCCTGATTCCACCGTCACCCTAGGTATAACCTCAATTTCCGCATCATGGTCGTAGATCACGTAACCCAGTTAGGCGTCTCCCGTTCGAAAGAGATACGGTGTAGATATGCAGATCTTTGCATATCTACAAATGTATCAGTTTCGAATTGTCCACGTTTTTTGGACAGCCCGCGGTTGCCTAGATGGTGTTAGTTTCCATGCTCTACTCTGGTCCGAGACAGAGTTTCGGCGTCACCTCCATGTTGTTCTCCGGACAGTACACTCTCCCTGTCAGGACGTGTATCCGGAGAACAGCGGGGAGGTGCTGCCGAAATTCTATCTCGGATCGGAGTAGAGCATGGAAACTAACTCCATCTACGCAACCGCGGGTGGAATTAGGACCTATCCTCACCTATTAGAAGGTAGGAACATAGTGTACATGCATTACATGTCTATATTAAACTATACTCGGTTATATATGTTAGAGGATGGAGGACCGTGAGTGGATGTACATGGGCCGCGTAAGACGTAATGATGTCACCCCAGAATGGATTAGGAAGACCGATGCTTTCGTGGAACGAGCATATGGCGAAGCTGCTAAAGGAGCTAGTCTAGTCCCTTGTCCGTGCAGCAAATGTGACAACCGGAAAAGAAAACCAAAGAAGGCCATGGTAGAACATATTTGTAAGAATGGATTTACGCCGGACTATACTCGGTGGATCTTCCATGGTGAAGCGCATCGCACGAGAGAGGAGGTGGTGAGACAACGCGTCGAGGATTACGATGCTGATGCCGGGGTAGCGGACATGTTGAACGACTATCACGAGGCACAGTTCGCCGAAGGACGTATGGAGGACGAGCCAGAGGCGACCGCAAAGGCATTCTACGACATGTTTGACGCAGCAAAGAAACCCCTTCACGGCAAGACAAAGATTTCTCAACTGGATGCCATTGGGCGTATAATGGTGTTCAAGTCGCAGTATAGCATGAGTCAAGACGTCTTCAATGGTTTGTTGACAGTTATTGGCAGCCTGCTTCTGGAGGATCACGTTCTGCCAAAGAGCATGTACGAGGCACAGAAACTCCTTCGTGCACTCAAGATGACGTATGAGCAGATACATGCTTGTCCGAAGGGCTGTGTCCTATTTAGGAAAGAACACACTGAGGCAAAGTACTGTCCGAAGTGTAAATCGTCTAGGTTCATGGAGGTAGACTCTGGTGATGGACAGAAGAGGCAGCTCGACATCCCCGTGACAATCCTACGCCACCTTCCGTTCATACCGAGGATCCAGCGTCTATACATGACAGAGGAATCTGCGAAACAAATGACATGGCACAAAAAAGGCAAACGATACAATCCTGACAAGATGGTTCACGCATCCGATGGTGAAGCATGGACCCACTTTGATGCCATTCACCAAAGAGATCTTTCCACCTAGCTTCTTCAATCCGATGCAGCATTTGATTCTTCATCTCCTGTATGAGGCACGAATGGGGGGCCCGTGCAGGGACATTGGTGCTATCCAATCGAGAGATGTCTAAAGACTATCCGAAAGAAATGTAGAAATAAATGCAAAATCGAGGCTTCCATTGCAGAGGCATACATACTGGAGGAGGTGTCAAACTTCACAACAACTTACTATGGTGACAAACTACCGAGCGTGCATAATCCACCCCCTCGTTACAATGGTGGCGGTGTTGGGGACTTGTTCTCAAATGCTTCGGATTAAGAACAAGGCAACATAAAAAGTGTTAAATGATAAGGCCCTTCGTCCTTTAAAACATTATTTCCCTTCGGGATATAATGTGTTTCGGACGAAGGTCACAAACAACATATCTTCGTAAGTACAGTAAATTATGATGAAGAACTTACATGCAACATAAAAAGCAATATAAACATTTAAATATTGTCACAACGTCATTTCTATTTTATTATCATATAAAAATAGAAATGACTTCAGATTACAAGTGTACCTTCGGATTGTAGGAAGGCAAAAGTACAAAGATGACGGAAAGCAAATGCCAAGTCAGTGTGAACAGTACGGGGGTACTGTTCATCTATTTATAGGCGTGGGACGTAGCCCATGAAAAATTACATTCATGTCCATTACATTTGCTAATGACTTATGGGAATCTATTAAGGCCTAAGTAGTCTTTTCATCTTTAAGTCGGTTCCCCTTTGTGCTATCGCGACGAAGCTTTCTGCGCATAGCTTCGGCTGTGCACCATTCTTCGTACAACTTGGTAATCAGCTTCGTACAGCTTGGGCTTCGTTCTGACCGTACTCCATGTTCATGATCCGAGTCCGAAGATACCTGTTCATATAATTCACTTGGAAAATATTGTCAAATCATGTTTTTGAGGACCTTCGGAGGACGAAGGCCCCCAACAGTAGCCCCTCGCAATATTAATTTGTTAGCGATAAATTCAGATTGCGATATGGACGAAGGCCTTAAGCCGAAGGTCCGAAAAAACACCTTCCCTTTGCTAGAATAGCAAAAGTCACTGACACCTGGGACCACACAGTTTCCGTCATATCGAGTGTATAAATAGGAGCCCGCCATATTTGATTTGGCACGCTCTCTTTGCCATCTGTTTTTCCTGCTTATAAAACTTTCTGCACAAAAATATTTGTTTTCTTTCGTAGTTTTAAGCTTCGGAAGCGAGAAGTAGGATCTCCGAAGAGATGTCTGAGGAGAAGAAGGCTGTTGCCGAGATGAAGCTAAGTCTCTCTGAAGAGAAGAACCTGGGGTTTCTTGAGGCAATGTCGAAGACCAATACAGAAAAGATCACCAAAGAGATTTTAGAAGGTTTATCTGAAGATACTGGTGACAGCGACAGTTATGATGTAGAAAGCGGCGGGGGAGAGTCTGAAGATCGACCATGGCGGCCAAGTCACACGGTTTTCGGGAAGACCACTATTAAGCAGAGTCATATTGACAATATGAGGGGGAGATATTTTCGAGATATATCTATTGTGAGGGCTGATGCTGGAGAAAAGACTTCTCCCACCCCCGAAGAAGATGAGGTCGTGATCTTCCGAAGCTTTCTCAAGGCTGGGCTTCGGTTCCCCCTGAGCAGCTTTGTTGTCGAAGTCCTGAAAATATTTCAAATCTACCTTCATCAAATTACTCCCGAAGCTATCATAAGAATGGGAATCTTTGTCTGGGCTGTGAAAAGCCAAGGTTTAGAACCAAATGCTAAAAGCTTTTGCAAAATTCATGAATTGGTATATGAGACGAAGCCTTGGGGGAAAGAACAATATCACAACAACTTTGGTTGTTACAGCTTCGGTGCTCGCTCCGGGTCAAGCTGCCCTGTGCCAACCTTTCGGAAGAGGTGGCCCGGGACCTGGATGACAGAATGGTTCTATGTAAAGAATGACTTGACAGCGCAGGAAGATGTTAAGAGTATCATTATGCGCCCCATCTGGCAACGCTTCGGACTCCGAAAGCCGAAGGTTGAAATGGATGAAGCGGCCGAAGAATGCCAAAGAGCCTTCGGCGTAATCTGCTCTTTTATTGGGACAAGGGATCTGGTCCAAGAGCATATTGCCTTCAGGGTGTGGCCACTTGCAGGAAAGTGGGAAATGCCGAAGGAGACCATCAAAGAGTCTGACGAAGGTGGTCTAGTCAGACTAAAATACACATTCAAATACGGGGATAAGTTTGTTGAACCTGATGACGACTGGTTAAAAAGCATTGAAACATTAAGTGACGAACTGCTTGGGGTATATTCGAAGGCCGAAAACACTGCATTATCGGCAGCCTTCGGAGGCCGAAAGAAGAAGAGGCTCAACCGGGTATTTGATGCAATCGGGTTTGTCTACCCTGACTACCATTATCCAGTGCCGGGCCGCAAAAGAAAAAATACTTCTCCTGCAACAGAAGTTGCCACAAGTGCTTCTAGTGAGCCAGCGCCGCAAAGAAAAAAGATGAAGGTGCTCACCCACCGAGCACGTTTTATTGAGCCAGCCACAGTGCCTGAATTTATCGGTGAAGTCTCTTTGGCCACTGAAACTACAGAGCCAGCTCCAGTGCCGAAGATCGAAGAAAAAACTGAAGCACCTTCAGCAGAGAAGACAGAAAAACCGAGCATTGAAGGACCAAAAATATTGGAAATCTTAAGCCCTTCAGCAAGTGCTGAGACAATAAAAAATCAAAAGGGACCATCTGTGACCCCAAAAAGAAAAAGAATGGCGAACGTTTTAGACATTTTGGAGACAATTAAGTCTTCAAGCATAACTCCAAAGAAGACTGTTGAACTTTCTGGAGTGTCTACTGAAGCTTTAGTTGCTGAAGCTTCGAAGCAACAACCTGAGGCTGGAGCTGGGCCTTCAGAGCCCAGCAAGGAACAACCCTTGGAAACCAAAGAAAAATTAAAAATGCCAGAGCCAACTTTGGTTGAAGAAATTGACACTGCTGCCCCCGAAGCTCCTTTCACCATATGCGATTACATTGTGCGACATGCTTCGGGGAAGAAATTATCTGAAGAAGAGATTTATGAAGCCAACCACTATGCCAAAGAATTAAAATATCCGAAGGGGGCCCTAGTGTTCAATGGGACAGACGAAGATGACTTCCTATACTGTCTCCCTGACAACAAAGAATTATCTGTCTGCCGGGAGATGGCTAGGAGTATGGGGTTCCCGAAGCTCGAAGCTGGCTTATGTGCTATGACGAAAGAAGATCTCGCGGATAGTCTTGCGTATAATAGCCTGAAGGTATGGGAATTAGACGTTTGAAAAATTTTATAATTCGTAACTCATTCTTTTATTCTTATATGGATTCTTTTTCGTATAGGGTTTAATTCTAAGCAACGCATTAAGAGCACAAAAGAGTGCCGAAGACGAGAGCTATGAAATTGCGTTCAACAATTTACGATCAGAAGTTATTAAACTGAGAAACGAAGCTCTAGAAAAAGATAAAATTCTGCTTACATTGGTAGACAAGATAAAAAAGGACGAAGCTGCTGCAAAGGTTCAGGCCGAAGCTCACAGACGCGAAATTAAAGATCTTCAGAAGCAATTAGCCCGGGCGAAAGAAGAACGCATACTTGAAGAGACGAGGCGGGAATGTAGCGACCAATGGGCTAATCATTTGGAAGGAACCGTTGAAGAGCTTCGGTCTTCTAAGAAAAGGTGCTACGAAAAATCCATGGATTGTATAAAGAAAATAAAAACCAGCTTCGCCAGTGTTGGCGCATTTTCGAGTGAAGAAGATTTTGTGAGAGGTAACCCAGAAGGGCCGATAGAATGGATCTGCCATGAAGCTGAAGCCTTCGAAGAAATTCTAAACAGTCGGGGTGACATTTGCGCCTTCTCGGGTGCCAGGGGGATTGCTTCTATACTGGAGAAAAAAGGCTGCAATCATGTTAAGGCTCTTGCACAATCCGAAGCCAGCTTATTTCCTGAAGATGTTAAAGACCCCTCGGCCGAAGCTAGCCAGGCTGGTGGAAAATTTTTCACCGACATCTGGGACAATGGTGGCCGAGAAATGGCCCGAGAAATCATTCAGAAAAGCGAAAAAGGCATTCATGATGCTAGGAAAGTAGCAGAAGCTGCTGAAAAAAGCACAGAGCCCGAAGGGCAAATAGGTATTAACTAGTGTTTTTTATCTTTTTGTTGTAATTTTTGATTTCAAACTTGACGACGGCTTGTAATAGTAATAAGTTCACATCCACTCTTCCCTCAGAACCTGCTGGATCGTCAGCTGGCCCCCACACGAAGGAGGATGACGAAATTAGACAAATGGCCGAAGCTATCATGGATAAAGTTGTTGAACGACTACTAAATGAGGCTGCAGAAGTGGTACTCAGGGAAGACTAGATGTTATTGTAAAAACATTTGAAATGTGATCTATGTAATATTTTGTAACTTTGAATGTAATATACAAATTTCTTTTTAAGATTCAATTCTTTACGATGCATGAAATTTAACATACATACCGTTTTTGAGCCTTCGGCGAAAAAACACCTTCCCTTCTTTTCATGCTTCGTGAAGAAAAACTTTTATATATCCCGACAACTTCGATACTGCTCTGATGAAGCATATCTATGCTTCGTAAAAAAATTTTTCCGAAGATGTACTTCGAAGGTCAATATCGTATTTCCTTTTTCTGCCTTAGCACAATTTTCACTTTTTCAAAACATTCTCTGAAGATCGATATTGTATCCCCTTCTTGCGCCATATGCAGCATGATGTATGATGCTTATGCTATGCAAAATGATGTGATGATGTTATGTTATGTAGATGACATTTGTTCCGAAGATACACACATATCCCACAAAATATTTTTGTACCAGCGCTGACTTTTCGCTGTAAGCTCTGCATTCCCTTAGGAACGACTTTGGAGCTTCTTCGCCTTTTACTTAGGCGGTATCAGCGTTGACTTTTCGCTGTAAGCTCTGCATTCCCTTAGGAACGACTTTGGAGCTTCTTCGCCTTTTACTTAGGCGGTATCAGCGTTGACTTTTCGCTGTATGCTCTGCATTCCCTTTGGAACGACTTTGGAGCAGAAAACTTACACTGCGTTCCCTTTGGAACGACTTTTTCTGATTTCAGCAAACTTACTCTGCGTTTCTTAGAACGACTTTTTGTTGCTTCAAAGGATTTTCAATAATTCGAAGGTCCTCCTTGTTATCGCAAACTTTTTCATGAAAACTAAAAAATGTCCTTTATTACACAGAAAATAGAACTGAATGGAAAAAACTGGTAGGATATTTGTCAATAGATGTGCTTCGACTCTGGCACAGTGCTATTGACTGTGCGAGCTTCGGATTGTTCTCTGAGATCCCTTTGGTGTGGAGCATATTGGCTCCCTTCTGGCTGTTGGCCTTGTTGCAACGGTGGTGGAGGCGGAGGCTGTTGCCAGGAAGCTTGAGGTTGACTCGCCGAAGCAACAGAAACTGCAGGGTGGTTGCCTATGTATTCTGGGATGTAAGGCGGATGGTACGAAGCAGTATGCATGACCTGCTTCGGCTGAGCTTGTTGCGCTGCAGCTTCGGCTATCTCCTTTTGCTTCTGGATGGTAACATGGCACATCCTGGTGGTATGGCCCTTGTTTTCACCACAGAATAAGCAAAATACTCTCCTTGGTTGATCTCCAAATCTTCCGCCGAAGCCCCTGGCGCCTCTGCCTCTTGGAGCTGGTGGCCGGAAGAAACTTTGCTGTTGCCCCGAAGCCTGTGAGGAGCACTGCGGCCTGTTCTGCTGACTCCCCTTATCATCATTTTGAGTAGAGTTGTGGATGGACCTGACATGCCTCGGATAGAATCTTCCTCCGAAGCCCCTGGTCATTTCAGAAAATCTGAAAGCCTCCTCCCTTCTTTGGCGAAAATCGTTGTCGGCACGAATGTACTCGTCCATCTTCTGGAGCAGCTTCTCCAAAGTTTGAGGAGGCTTCCTAGCAAAGTATTGAGCTGAAGGTCCAGGACGAAGCCCCTTGATCATGGCCTCGATGACAATTTCATTGGGCACCGTAGGTGCCTGCGCCCTCAAACGCAAGAACCTTCTGACATACGCCTGAAGGTATTCTTCATGATCCTGAGTGCATTGGAACAGGGCCTGAGCAGTGACCGGCTTCGTCTGAAACCCTTGGAAGCTGGTTAACAACATGTCCTTCAGCTTTTGCCATGAAGTGATCGTTCCTGGTCGAAGGGAGGAATACCAGGTTTGAGCAACACTCCTGACAGCCATAACAAAAGACTTTGCCATGACTGCCGTATTGCCACCATACGAAGATACTGTTGTTTCGTAGCTCATCAAAAACTGCTTCGGGTCTGAGTGGCCGTCGAACATGGGAAGCTGGGGCGGCTTGTAGGATGAAGGCCAAGGTGTAGCCTACAGCTCAGCGGACAGAGGAGAAGTATCATCAAAAGCAAAATTTCCATGGTGGAAATTCTCATACCAGTTATCTTCGTTGAAGAAACCCTCCTGATGAAGATCCTTGTGCTGAGGCCTTCGGTTCTGCTCATCCTGAGTAAGATGGCGAACTTCTTCAGAAGCTTCGTCTATCTGCCTTTGCAGTTCAACTAGCCTGGCCATCTTTTCCTTCTTCCTCTGCACCTGTTGATGAAGCATCTCCATATCCCTGATCTCTTGGTCTAGCTCATCCTCCTGAAGCGTCGGGCTGACGGCCTTCCTCTTCTGGCTTCGGGCCTCCCGAAGAGAGACAGTCTCCTGATTGTGGTCCAGCGGTTGCAGGGCTGCAGCTCCAGTTGCTGAAGCTTTCTTCGGCGCCATAACAAAGGTTTATGGCTTCCGAAGGTGTTCAAAAACTCAAAGTGGAAGTGAGTTCACCGGAGGTGGGCGCCAATGTTGGGGACTTGTTCTCAAATGCTTCGGATTAAGAACAAGGCAACATAAAAAGTGTTAAATGATAAGGCCCTTCGTCCTTTAAAACATTATTTCCCTTCGGGATATAATGTGTTTCGGACGAAGGTCACAAACAACATATCTTCGTAAGTACAGTAAATTATGACGAAGAACTTACATGCAACATAAAAAGCAATATAAACATTTAAATATTGTCACAACGTCATTTCTATTTTATTATCATATAAAAATAGAAATGACTTCAGATTACAAGTGTACCTTCGGATTGTAGGAAGGCAAAAGTACAAAGATGACGGAAAGCAAATGCCAAGTCAGCGTGAACAGTACGGGGGTACTGTTCATCTATTTATAGGCGTGGGACGTAGCCCATGAAAAATTACATTCATGTCCATTACATTTGCTAATGACTTATGGGAATCTATTAAGGCCTAAGTAGTCTTTTCATCTTTAAGTCGGTTCCCCTTTGTGCTATCGCGACGAAGCTTTCTGCGCATAGCTTCGGCTGTGCACCATTCTTCGTACAACTTGGTAATCAGCTTCGTACAGCTTGGGCTTCGTTCTGACCGTACTCCATGTTCCTGATCCGAGTCCGAAGATACCTGTTCATATAATTCACTTGGAAAATATTGTCAAATCATGTTTTTGAGGACCTTCGGAGGACGAAGGCCCCCAACAGGCGGCAATGAATAGAACCTCAGCATTTTTCGAGGGCAACTCGGAAGCGCGAGTGGTTCGACCACCAAGACCCTGAGACATGAAGAGTGGCGCCATATCATGCTATATGTATTGACCAACCTTGAAGAGGTGACGCCATACATGGAGCAATTTCTTCATGAATTCTGGCGTCGATCAAGGGACCCAACTCCACAGGAATATGATACCCTTCTTAGAAAGGGTGCGGGAAATGGATTGCCCGATTTCATTTCCTGGTTTAAACATAAGGTACGTGCTTAGTTTGTCATTTCAAGTTGCTCTTACGTGCGAATAATATAACAATCTAGCGTGTTTGAACTTGCAGGGCCAAAGAGAGCCGTCTATGAGTGCCGAGTTGAGACAAGTAGCCAATGACTTTGCCTATAGGGTCAGGAAATTTTCTGGGTATGACGTCAATGGATACCGTTTTCGCACAACAAGCTACGACCAAAGTCGGCCCAATCGAAAAACCACGTGTTCTGGAGTCTTTACGCCCGGGCTTGACGAGGTCAAGTATTATGGAAGAATTGAAGAAATATATGAACTCAATTTTTATGGTTCCAAACCTCTTACTCCAGTGATATTCAAATGTCATTGGTTTGACCCTGAAGTTACGAGACGGACACATTCTAATATTGGGCTAGTCGAAATTCGACAGGATTCCACCTTACCAGGAGACGATGTCTATATTGTGGCCCAATAGGCCACACAAGTGTATTATCTTCCATATGCGTGCCAAACGAAACAACATCTTAAGGGTTGGGATGTTGTGTATAAGGTATCACCGCACGGTAAATTACCTGTTCCAAATGATGAAGATTATAACTTAGACCCGGACACATATGACGGAGAGTTCTTCCAAGAAGATGGGCTAGAAGGGCGATTTGAGATAGACTTAATCGAAGCGATCGGAATGAAAGTAGATATTGAAATGGTTGTTGATGAGGAGGATGATGAGGTGCAAAATGAGAATGACTTAGAAATGCTTGAAGGCAATGCCAATGACGAAATTGCGCCTTCAGATGGTGTTAACTATGAAATGGTTGATAGTGATGATGACACTTATGATCCGGCTAACCCGGACACATATGAAGATTATTTTTAATCCATGTAATGCTATATTTCATTTATTTTGCATATGTTTCTAAATACATATTTTTTATCTGTGTTTAATTGCTTACTCTTAATTGCAGGTTGTTGGACAAAGATGGTGGGCGGTGGGACGAGGACGAGGAGGGGGAGGGGGAGGAGGAGCACCCGTAGGACGGAGGAGGAGGCGCAGCAGGACGACGCCGTACAGCAGCAGGTGGAGCAGCAAGCCGCTGTCGATGCGGCGCAGCAGGACGACGACGATGCGACGCAGCAGGACGACGACGCCGCCGCCACTCAGCAGGACGTCTCAGGTTCTGGCTCCTTAGGTTCGAGGAGTATCTACCTGCGAGGTCCCGCGAGTCTCCCTCAGCGACCCATACTTCGTGACAGACGTCCGCTGATATGACCTGATGGAGAGAGGTAGGTAACTTTAGATGTTGTTGCTGCTTTTTCATATTATATGTTCAAATTAATAATAGAAACTAATACTTTATCTTAATCACTTGGACAGGTCTTGGATGGTTTTGGAGACTGCAGGGGGTCACGGCCGCAACCCCAATGGCATCCTCGGCCTTCTATGCAGGGAACACTTCCCTGGACTTGTCGAGTACGCCGGAGTGACGAGCCCAGCATACACCTTCGACCACTACGCCGTCGCCCCCGATGCAGTAGATCGGGACGGCAGACAATTCAACAACAAGGCGGAGCGGGTGAAGCAAGAGTTGTGGGTAAGTCTTCCTCGCACTATATTGTTTAATAAGTCGCATTTGTTGCATATTCTTGAAATAATGTATGGATACATCGTCTTTGTATGTAGGATTTCTTCAGATGCGAGGCTGGATACGAGGCCAGGGCGGATGTGGTGGCTACGACGAGCTGTAAGAAGCTCGTCGTGGACATGCACTACGAGGCGCGCATCCAGGCCATCGTCACTTACCACGGCTCCGTCCTTGGGGAGAAGGTGACCAAGAAGGACGCCCGAACCATGTCGTTGACTCCGGACCAGTACTTGCAGGTAAATACAAAACTTTATTATTGGTACTAAATATGCTTAATTTTATCTTCTGATATGCCGTGTACTTGTATTTTTTTAGATGATTCCTCATTGGTGCGCCGCGCATCCTGAGTCCTGGGAGCAGATGGTCCAGAGGTGGTGCTCGGCTGAGTGGGACGAGGCGCACAACGCTAGCCGGGAACGGCGTTTGATGATGCAAGGTCCCTCCCACCATCAAGGCAGCCGCAGCCTGGGCAAATACGCAGAAGCATGGGTACGCGCTCTTTTTTATTTAGGTATATAACTTTCGATTAGACATGATTTCTAACCATCTCGTTGGTTTTCTCGCAGTCGGCGGCACATGGTGGCGCGCCTTGCTCCACGTTCTCGGCATATGCTATGGCCCACAAGGGGAAGGCGACGTCCGACGTCACCTACAACCCGGATGACGGGCCCGAGGCGTACACCAACCCCGCCATCCACAGCCGCCTCAGTGAGTACACCGCCATGGCCAAGGAGGTCCATGGGCCAGATTACGATCCGAGGACCGAGGACATCGACGGAGATGTCCTCATGAGGGTCGGAGGAGGCAAGAGGCATGGGCGGTACTGGATTGCCGACGGGGCAATCGACTCGTCCTCCACTCCCACTCTCTCTCAGGTGCGAGCAAGGAGCACGAGCGCGAGCCCAGCCATACGACCTCGGCAGGACAACTCACAGCATCGTATCCAGCAACTCTAGGTTATTACTTATCTATTCATCGTTCATTGATTATTATATATCTTCTCTTTGCATTATCGTAACATTAGGGCGAAATATTACAGACTCAGCTAGATGATGAGAGGAGGCAACGTGAGGAGCTGGAGAAGAGGATGGCGGAGATGTTCGCGTACATGCAGAGCCTTGGCGCCACACAGGGTCATGCTCCACCACCTCCGTTGTTCCCTACAGCTGACCCTGCTGAGTTCACTACTCCTGTGAGTATCAAAATTTTAGTACTGCATGATATATATTCATATGTTCTCACACATGCAATCTCTTCTCTGTGCAGGGTCAATCGGCGGCGTCGAACAACCCTCACGTTTCGTCCAGCCCTTCGCCGAACCAGTCCAGATGCCCACCTCGTTGATGATCTGTTTTGTGATGATCCAGACTTATATTTGTGAGTGTTGGTGATGTTAGTTATACTTGGTCTTGTGAGATACTTGGTGATGTTAGTGATGATCCAGACTTATATCTGTTTTGTGATGATCCTGACTTATATTTGTGAGACTTATATTAGTGAGACTTTGTGATATATATGGTGTTGATGATAAATGTGTTCATTCTGTGATGCGATTGATATATAATGTGATGTGAATGATATATATCTTTTGTTTGTTTGGATGGAACAGCAAAAACAAATAAAAAGGGACATTCTGGTCACTTTGCCGAGTGTAACACTCGGCAAAGGGTAGCTTTGCCGAGTGCTATGACCTTGGCACTCGGCAAAGAAGGGAACCTGGGAACCGGTAAAGCCATCTTTGCCGAGTGCTGACCGTGGCACTCGGCAAAGAAGGAAACCTGGGAACCGGTAAAGCCATCTTTGCCGAGTGCTGTTGCCAAGGCACTCGGCAAAGTGACTGGCAAAGGGGCCCACTGGAGGACTCTTTGTCGAGTGCCAGTCCACTAGACACTCGGCAAAGAAGCCAATTTTGCTGAGTGCCAGTCCACTAGGCACTCGGCAAAATTAGCCTCTTTGCTGAGTGCCAAAGAAGACACTCGGCAAAGGATCCGTCACCGTCACTTGGCGCCGTGACGGTGACTTTTCTTTGTCGAGTGTCAAACGGCACTCGGCAAATTCTTTGCCGAGTGCCCGACAAAAAGTACTCGGCAAAGAGGCTGTTGCCGATGTACAGTTCGCCGAGCGTTCTTTGCCGAGTGTTACACTCGGCAAAGCCTTTGCCGAGTGTAAAATAGCCTTTGCCGAGTGTCTGCGACACTCGGCAAAGGAGCTGTGTCCGGTAGTGAAAAGATTCAGGCAAAAGCTTGAATTGGTACAATCGTGGTAGTATTCCACCGGATTTGATGGGAAAAATCAGACACAAAGAATGGTGACTAAGAAAATGTTCAGTTGGCCTCATGCTTGGTCGTCCCACCCAGGCATGGCGGTTGTGGCCAGTCCGGGATAAGGGTACTGACGTGTAGTGAGGCAACCGCTGGGTGACAAATGGACTGGACTGGACTGGACCTCATGCGCTTGCAATAGTGGAGCAGAGTTTCCTGCCAGTCTACCATATGCTGTGGAAATATTTGTTCGGCATTTGACATCGATGTAAATTTAATGTATATTATCATAATAATTAGCCTCACTACAAAATCCATGGAAACTCTATTCACCCATGGAAACTCAAGTCTTGGAAGCTCATTAGTTTAGCCTTTGGTTGGGTAAGAATGTATGTATACGGACAATAGAATATAATTGTGCCCTAATTGTTGTTGTCCTGGTGAAGGCGTGAAGCCACGGTTTCCAAGTACATTTTTTCTTTTTATATTTTAAAATAAACGAAATTTCAACTCTATATCCCAAATTTCATAAATGGCTACGGGTACCTGCCGAGCTAGGGGTTGTCGGTGTTTGGTAACAACGACGCACTACGGGGTCTAACCGCGCAGTGCTTTTTGGGAGGACGCGATGTCGATCGCAGCTCGATGGATCGTGACAAGTATGATGGAACACAACGGATTATACAGGTTCAGGCTATCTTGATGCGTGATACCCTACATCCTATGAATTTTTGGTGATTGTATTGCTCTGAGTATGTAGGGGTATCTCTTCAGCCTTATATAACCAACTGAAGAGATCACCCTGTACAGATCAGAATCCTATACGCGTCTACCCACTTCTGCTATAGATTTGCCGAGTATTCCGGTGTTCAGTTGGCTTCTCGCGGGCTTGCACACGGATGCATGGGACGTGCCTTGAGAGATCCCTTTGACTCGGCACATTGGTTTGAGGTCAAAGTTGGATGAGTAGGGGGCGACACCGTCCCCTCGATTTTTTGGGATCACGCCGCTCCCAAAAATCACTCCAGTGTTCACCTCGCCCCCGCTTGACTCTCAACCAAACACTATAGAAAACGTGGCCGCCTCATTCCATCCCTCCTTGTACATTCAACCAAACGCACCTCGCCTTCGGTTGCATCTGGCGGAGGCCCACGAAACGCCTTTTACGGACGATTCATCGGGGGCCTCACTATAGGTGGCCCATGGGATGTAACCATTTTATGATGACCCAGGAGATATTCATCCCCCACAGGAGCGGCAAGGGCCATTTTGTTTTTTACACACCAGTCCACGTTGCTTAGAACACGAGCGCTAAGGCTAATCACAGTGAGGATTTCATGTCTCTATTTTCGAAAATGTCACATCAGGTTTATGTATGAATGAAACACCTTCTCTCAATAGAGAGTTTCATCTCATTATTTTATATGTCAACATACTTCTTAAATGTTGCATATAAATAACCAATAGGATTTACTTAATTACATGAAGATGAAACAAAACACTCTCAGTGGAGGTTTCACACAGTTTCTAAGACCTTGCAAACGAGTTAACATGGTTTCATCCCCATGAAACTCTTTCTTCTTAAATAATATGACATGTCATCCAAATAGCTGATGTGGCAGGTTAATTAATACATGAAATACCTCATAAAACTTCTATTGTAATTAGCCTAAGGCACCTATCGCTCAGTGGCAGAGCGGCAGGGTGCCAACCACTTGGTGGGCGAGCAATTGGAGGCCTGTTGCTCGGTGGGTGGGCGGCAAGTCTCCCACGCACTGTGGTTTTGTTTGATTAAGACCCTATCAAAGCTGCCTGGGCCAGGTAACACTCCACGCTATCGATTTCCTATGCCTGGCGGCCGGATGCATCTGCCTGGCTGGCAGTCCCAGGTGAGGGCACCAACCAAACACGCCTTTATAGATGTTCTCTTCCTCTTGAGCCTCATTTACTTCGTTTAGAATTCAGAGAAAAGTTCAATGAGGGCACGTTTAGGGAGCTATGTAGCGGTGAAGCCCTGCTCGATTTTATGCTTGTCGTCACTCGGTATATTAAAATCTATCTGAATAGGTCTTTTATTGGTTTTTTGTTTTATTGTTTAGATCCTTTACAATTATAAGATATATATATATTTATTATTTTTTAGAGGTGTTAGGCAATGGACTTGTTAATTCTTTAGTAATATTTAGTGCATATATTAATGTTAAGGTTTATCTAGTGCACTTTTATATTGGCTCGTAGGATTCTTTTCGAGATCAGATATCGAAGTATTTATTACATATTTGTACTTAAATCATGAAATGTTAGAAAAGATCTTTGTAGTGGTGTTTAAATATCAATTCTCATATTAGTATGAACTTACAATTATTCTTTATTTTTTTATCTATTTAGAAACGGTAGGAAGTGCACTCACTAATTGTCTAAGAATATTAAATTGTCCCATCCAACGGATATATGGGTGCCTACAAAGATAGGACGAACAAGATGCAGTTTCAATTTTTTGGTGACTATGAAGTTATTCATGGTCCTAATTAGGGGCGAAGCTACTATGTAGCCAGTGGGGGCAAGTGCGTCCCCTAAAATTCCAAAAATTAGTTATAGTGTTCAATTTTTCACCATATAAGCACCTCCCACATCTCATCCTTATGCATTCACAAGGGAGGTACACCCCCTTTATATTTGCTCTAGCTTCACCGCTGATCCTAATGGAGTTGACTTGTCAATGTTTAAGTCTACTATAAGTGGCATTAGATAAACTTTTGGAGAGGAGTTTTCAATCCATATATAGATGGTTGCAATGTTCTTTTAATGTTAACCCAGAGACCCATTTCTTGACCGTGCAAACTTTGACCAATCCAACTGGCCTATAAGAATTAAAGCACATATGCAACACTTCAGATGTGAAGGCAGATTTGAGGGGTGATTGGTACCTTGCAATGCTTGTCCATATTAACAAGAAGGCATGTTATGTAGTTCAAGGTTCTCCAATTGGTGATGAAGCAGAAGCACAAGGACAATAAGAGAGAGATGATGCTGAAGAAGTAGACGAACATGTTAGTCAATCTGAACCACAAAGACTCGCTAATGGAAGTGAGAGTATACATTGAATAGTACAACATATGTTAAATTAAGACCTTGAGGCAGAATTGATAGAAGATTTGGTCAACTCATCAGATGATGAGGGACTATTTTGTGCCGACTAATCAGATGACTCATGGATTCAGAAATCGTGCCATTCAAGATGGTAGTTTCATGGGTGGCGGGTTGGTGCCAATGTTGTTGTGAAGGGTGCTAAATATCCTAATATTGAGGATATGAAGTTGTGGTCAATATCTCCGAGGAAGGAATTCAAAGTGTCGAAGTTCTAAGCAAATAATACGAGGTTCGGTGTATAATGAGGTTTTCCCTTGGCAAGTTCATGCTTACAAGGGAAGATGAAAGACTCATTGGCCTTGATCGTTATGGAACATAATTGTACTTTAGAAGGTGTGGAGCAATCACATCGCAATCCGACAACTATATTCATAGCTAATCTATTTGTCCATCAACTCAATTGACACTAAGAATTAGCCAATCCTTAACCTTCTTGTTCATCCTTTGAAAACTGATAATCGAATTCCATCAATAGGGGCACAAAAACCATATACACCCAATTAATCACCATTAATGTGACATGACTTAATTTGCCTCTACGAAATATATGTTTGTCATGATGATGTAGTATTGTCATTAATCACCAAAACCCAACTAGAGCCTAGATGTTATTAGCTTCCTTGACCGCAATATTTTCCATTATATTTAATGTAATGGATGTAAGCCTTATATTGAATGCCTCGCCCTATTTGGCCATCATGAGCAGAGGGGGGTGTGGCATCAAGTCATACCACCCAAGGTCGTCCTGCCCTAGAGGTGCCTTCATTAACACTATTATGCCCTGGAGGTGTCTTGAGGGATGGTCAAAAGGTCTAGTCATAGGCTTTATCTTGTAGGCTCCATTGGACTTGGGCATCAACTTGGAGGGCTTCAAGATATGGTCCTTTAACTTAGAGGGTACCAGAGACCGGTGAAGCCCTAGACCCAATAGGGGACCGAGATTTGGCTCCTCTGCCTAGAGAGCCTAGGGTATAGTCTATCGTCTCAGAGGGCTCTGGACATAGCCAGAGCTGAGCATGGACCCTATAGTGTGGGGCCTCGGGAATATGTGACTAGTATCAGTCGTGTCCTCTTCGAGTTTCATCCTAATGATGTGATCTTTGGGGGGCATATTACTAGTATCCGGAGGCATAGCCTTTTATGAATCCTGACAAAATTCAACATGTGTTCTCCAAGTTTCTTACACCAAATTAGATCTAAAATGATTTGGAAATAAATCGATTCAAAATCTAAAAAGTTAGCCTAGCCGACTTCCAAAATCGATAAAAACATATTTCATGGGTGTCGAGTATTATGGTCAGTCTGGCAACTTGGTAGTCGGCATGGGCAACTTTGGGTCAGCTTAGCCAACATGGAGCATTCAGTTTGGGTGGGTTTGAAGGACCTAGCCAGCTTAGGCAGAGTATCACATCTCATTTCATAATTTCACTTTTAGGACATCTTTGCATGTAAATAGTGTCAAACTGAAGCAACGTAAATTTTTTGTTAGGCTTTAAAAGATCGGAATTTGTTGATTGACTTTTTGATGTCGTGTCGAGACAATTTAAGAAATAATTTAGCACATGGTAGAACTTAGTACCCAATTACTGAATTGTTAGATAGAAGCGAGCCTAGTTTCCGTTGTTCTAGAGCACTTACAAAGTTGGGTGTATGTTTCTTCGAGATTTGTTTGAGTCCTTAATTAATTTTAATTTAAAAATGAATAGAAATAGAGTACGGTCCTAATTTGATCTGATCCTTAATTTTCTCAGCAAGATGATTCATGGTTGGAAGGTTGCTTCTCCCTGTCTCAAGGTTTATTCCAGGAGAAAGAAGCTTGTTCTAGAGCCAGTTTAGGATGAGGGGAGTGTGCTTTCATCATAGCTGCATGAGTTCAAGAATGATGTAACTGAACCGATTAATAGTTTGCTGCCACCTCCTCGAATCACCAATAGAAGGAGGAGGGTTGTGCCTGCTAATTTCATTCCCAGGCGTAGCAGGAGAGTGGCCAAGTTTCCTCCAGAATTGGGTTCTAGTTCTGTTGCCCAGGTCTGTAGACAATTGGGTTTTTGTGATGAAATGGAGAACATCTCTATTAAGGATGCCAATGGTTATGCAAGGTTATTCGAAAATGGGCTCTCTGGTAGCCATGTTGTTGTAGTTGATGCGCTTTTTAGATGGCAGGTGTCTCTTGTGGGGCAATGTTAGGACCTTTTGCTGGTTGATCTCTTCAGGTGGAATTACTATATGTCAATGATAGATTGCTGTTTTTTGTGTTGGAATGTGAGAGGCCTTAATGATCGAGCGAAGACGGATTCTATTAAATCTGTGGTGGTTGACCTTAGGCCTTCCATCATTTGTTTGCAGGAAACCAAATTAAGTATCATTTCAGATTTTGATATACTCTCCATCCTTGGGGCTGGTTTCAGTAACTTTGTTTTTAAACTAGCTCAGGGATCCAGGGGGAGTGTTGGTTGCTTGACGTGATGGATCTTTCTCCTCGGTTGCGTCTATTATAAAAAATTATTCGATCTCAGTTCAATTCCAGGATGAGTCTGGTGCTGCTTGGTGGTTCACAGGAGTGTATGGGCC
Organism: Zea luxurians; assembly: GCA_029449295.1. NCBI lineage: Eukaryota > Viridiplantae > Streptophyta > Magnoliopsida > Poales > Poaceae > Zea > Zea luxurians. The sequence goes on from JAOPSE010000007.1 coordinate 131,806,558, forward strand.
TCATCAGGACAGTCTCAAGCTTTCTTTTCCGCAGGAATTACGAGAAATCAGAGATGTTTGTATTGGACCATGGCTTTTATGTGGTGATTTTAATTTGATCTTCAAGCCCGAGGATAAGAATAATTCCAACATCAATAGGACTTTGATGGTAATTTCAGGAGCCTAATTAACTCCATGGAGCTGAAAGAAATTCCTTTGATTGGCAGAAAATTTACTTGGTCGAACCAGAGACAGGAACCCACCCTTGTGAAGCTTGATCATGTTTTTTGCACTTCTAGTTGGGAGGAGTTTTCCCTGATTGTCTGCTGTATAGCAACGCCTCTGTTTGCTCTGATCATTGCCCTTTAACCCTCAAATTTTGAGAGGATTGTAGAGGGAAGCGCAGATTTCACTTTGAAGGTTTCTGGCCCAAGCTCCCTGGTTTCAATGAGGTGGTGGCCAATGTTGGCAACCTGCCCTTTGGAAAGGTTGTCCCAAAAGCTCAGAAGGCTTGCTAAACAGCTGCAGTCCTGGGGGCATAGAGAGGTGGGGAATGTGAGTAACCAGTTGGGTCTTGCTAGAGAGGTGATGCATAGGTTGGAATCAGCACAGGACATTAGAGTTTTGTTAGGAGATGAGTTTTGGCTGCTAGGAAAGCTGAAGCAACATTGTTTTGTTTATGCTTCTATGGAAAGAACAATTGCACGGTTGAGGTCCAGGATTAAGTACCTAAAAGAGGGGGATGCAAATACTAAATTCTTTCATATGCAGGCTCGTTTCAGGAAGAAAAGAAATTTCATTTCATATCTAGAGGATGAAGGAAGAGTGGTCTCTAACCATGAGGATATGCAGGAGGTGCTAGATGGATTTTTTCCGGTCTTTTGGGTGCTGATTTTCAGAGGCAAAGCACTATTAATCTATCGAGTTTTCATAGAGAGGTCGTGGATCTCAGCGATCTTGAGTGTCCCTTCTTAGAGAAAGAAGTGTTAGACACTATTGCGTGCCTTCCGTCTGATAAGGCTCCTGGGACTGATGGGTTTATAGGGAGGTTCTATAAATCTTGTTGGAATATCATTAAGGTGGATCTGCTGGCGGCTCTGTCTATCATCCACCAGGGCAATGTTCAGAGATTGGGACATCTGAATTCCTCCTACATTATTTTGATTCCTAAAAAGATGGATGCTTCGTCGGCTGGTGATTACAGGCCAATTAGCCTAATTCATAGTGTTGCTAAATTGGTCACAAAATTACTCGCTAATCGTTTGAGCCCTCGTCTGCATGAATTGGTAGAATCTAATCAAAGTGCTTTTATCAGAGGAAGATCAATTCATGATAATTTTATGTTAGTCCAACAATCGATCAAATCCCTTCACAAGAGAAAGGTTAACAGTCTGTTTCTGAAGCTAGACCTATCCAAGGCCTTTGACTCGGTCTCGTGGGCTTTTCTTCTTGAAGTTTTATCTCACCTGAGTTTCGGTCCTATTTGGCGCAATTTGATTTCAAATCTGCTGGCTTCATCTTCTACGCAAGTGTTGTTGAATGGGTCTCCTGGAATCCATATAAAGCATCAGAGAGGTCTTCGTCACGGAGACCCTCTCTCCCCTATGCTGTTTGTGCTGATCATGGACGTGCTTAGCAGTTTTTTTAGGGCTGCTGAATGTAGGGGATTGCTGCATAGTTTGGAAAGGGCAGGAGTCCGTAACAGGCTTTCTATCTATGCTGATGATGTGGTCCTGTTTGTTAAACCCATTGAGGAAGATCTGAAATGTGTTAGATTGATTATGAATTGTTTTGGGTCGGCCTCCGGATTGGTTACCAATATGAATAAGAGTTATGCTATTCCCATCAGATGTGAGGAGCATGTGGTTCAAGAGGGCTGCAATGTGCTGAGGTGTAGTTTGGCCTCATTTTCTTGTTCTTACTTGGGTCTGCCAATCTCAGACAGGAAGCTAAAGTGAAATGATCTTAAGCTATGGATAGATAAAATTGCAGGCAGACTCCCTAACTGGAAGGCTCGTTTATTGAACCTGGCCGGGAGGACAACATTGGTGTGGTTTGTCTTATCAGCCATCCCGATTTATCTCCTTATTGCCATTAAATTTCCCAAATGGGCTATTAAATCAATTGACAAGATTCGAAGAGGGTTTCTTTGGAAAGGGCGAAAGGAGGTGAATGGTGGAAGTTGTATTGTTCCTTGGGAAAGTGTGACAAGGCCACTAAGTTTAGGGGGTCTTGGTGTTCCTAATTTGCAATTGATGAGTTGGGCACTGCAGGCTAAGTGGCTCTGGTTAGAGAAGACTGATCCAACTCGGTCGTGGCTTGGTTTGAGTATCCCCGTGCAGCAGCAAGTTAGACAATTTTTTAAAGCTTCGGTGATCTCTGTTGTTGGGAATGGGACCAATACTTTTTTATGGTCAGACAGATGGTTGAATGGGCAGAGGATACAAGATTTTGCCCCTGAAGTTGTAAGTATGGTGAGCAGCAGGCCATTTAGTTCGAGAACTGTTGCTCGGGCATTGTATAATTGGCAATGGGTTTGCGATATCACGAATCCTTTATCTTTGATTGGTCTACATCAGTATTTGCAGCTATGGGATGCTTTAAGTGGAGTGGTGCTTAATCAGGAGGAGGACAGACATGTGTGGGTGCACTCGAGCTCTGGTGTTTTCTCATCCAAATCTTGTTATTCGGCGTTGTTTATGGGAGCTATTTCTTTCCAGCCATGGAAATGAGTGTGGAAGTCGTGGGCACCCCCCAAATGCAAATTTTTTGTTTGGCTGGCGATAAAGAATAAATGTTGGACTGTGGATAGACTTCAGAGGAAAGGACTACCGCACCCGGTGGTCTGTCCATTATGTGATCAAGAGCAAGAAACTATCTTGCACCTCTTATGCTCTTGCAGTTTCGCTAGACAATTTTGGCATGTTATATTTTCAGCTTTGAGGATGGGACATCTTACGCCTACTAGAGAGGCGGGCTCTTTTGTGGATTGGTGGGACAAGGTGTATAGGAGGGTCCCCAAACATATCAGAAAAGGTATCCATAGTCTCATTATCCTGGGGGCCTGGTGTTTATGGCTGCATCGTAATAAGGCGGTATTTGATGGTGTCAACCCTTCATTGAGCACCATTCAGAGGCTTTTCTTGGATGAGGTGGAGTGCTGGTGTATGGCTGGTGCGAAGCAACTCGAGAGTCTTGGGCTTCTGGCTGCTTTTGCTAGGGCCAGGGCTATCCTAGTGCATGAGGCTGCACTGTTTTTTCTTTTTATTTTTGTCTGTTATGGCATTGTACTTTGGTCTATTTTGGACCTTTCTCTCTTTTAATATAATGATGCGCAGTTCTCCTGCGTGTTCGATAAAAAAAATTATAGTATAAAATTTGCCATCCCGGGTGTATATTATCGATAATGAATTAAGCTAGTTTTTATGTTTTTTAATGATTGCTCTTTGTCTAATAAGCGATGGGGCATTCCTGCATATTATGCACGCACGCAAGCTGACACAGGAGGAGAAAGACAAACTGATGCAAGAAAGAAAAACAAAAAACAACTGATTTAACTCAGAAAATGTTTCATATAATAAGCTTATTCATGTATAATATGAGCATCTCCAACAATGCCTTAAATTAAAATATAGAGCTCCACGTAGGAAAAACTACTCCAACAATACCTCATTTTATAAAATTTGGTAAAAAAATTATAGAGCACTATCTCAAGTACCTTAAATATACTACACCGTAGTGGGCTGCTCTGTAATATAGATTTGAGGCTTTATTATTGAAGCGAAATATTTTGTTGATAGCCTAAATTTTATAAAATATACTTATTTTTAAATTATAGGGTATTTTATAGGTCACGTTACGATTGTTATTTTTAAATTATAGGGTATTTTATAGGTCACGTTACGATTGTTGGAGATGCTCTATGATAGATTATTAGAAATCATCATGGTTATTTTGTAGGTAGACAAATTACTCAAGCAAGCCAAAGGGAGACCACGGCGCCCCGTACGCGGCGGCAGGAATGTACCAGCCTGGGATGAGGGGAAAACCGCATGCTACAGTACTGGCCGACGTGTGCAAAACACTGATGTAGATAGAGAAACGGTGATATATGCCTTCTGGTGGGGTCCGCCTAACGGAATATATTTGGTATTCAGAAATAAGGTAAATAGTAGATCAGTATACAGAAATAAGGTAGATGGTAGATTCTTGAAAGAAAAAATGTTCAGTTTTGTTTGTCAAATATCACAGCGAACGCTTAGGAAGGCGCATTGATTACTTATTGCAAAATTTCATGACCGTAAGGCAAACATTTGCAGTATTTTATTTCAACGTACAAGACATAGAAAAATAGCTCGGCGGACAGGTATGTACAGCCAATTCTATTAAACAGCATCGTTGGTTTCCTAACATGAAATTTCTCAGAAATTCCTAGCAGTTATTTCAGCTACTCTGCCGGTGTATTCCAAAATTCCGTCCAACTGTCGTCCTGCAGCAGGAATACTCCCTCCCCCGAGAACACCTGCAGCAGAAACTAAATATAAAGACAATGCTGACAAAATATTTCCTTGGCGGCCATGAAAGACATGTCAAAAAAAAAACAATGGATAACAGAGGCGTTTTCTTCAAAAGGAAGACAATAGGAGGTTATGAATTTATGTTAATTACAGTTTCAAAAATCCACCATTCAAAGAAAAAGAATGGAAGAAAACACCTATAGTTGGGTGTCATTCAGGATGGCTTTTAAGTGGGTTTTGCTACTCAAATTAGTAGTGTAAAAGATCAAAGAGTTCATAGCAATAGTCCACAGACTTGAAACCCCCCATCAGTTAAATAAAATTCATCAATCCATGTGATAAATTGTTTTAATAGAAACAAGTTTTAAGACAATGTAGCACTGCCTAAACATAAATGTGCAAGCCAAGAAGAAATTGCTTACCTCCTAGGAAAAAATGGTATCTACTGCTTACTTACAACCTCATCTTTAGATTCTACCTGAAATTGGAAGGGGGAGGTGTAATGATGTGATCAAACATATAAAAGACAAGCACAAATAATAATTCTACTTTAAAGCAAATTATTCTCAGAACTTATATTTCCTAGTAAATATGCCAGTAAGCCAAGGAAAGATTTCATTTCCAAATGGCATTGTGGACCTGATCTGTAGAACTTTTTCGAATCTTTCTAGTCGGGCTCCTCATTGTGACGAATTCCTCAGCAGATGTGGGGTGAATGCCAATGGTGGCATCAAAATCTTGCTTCGTCAATCCAGCTTTAACAGCAATTGCAATTCCCTGACATAAAGAGCATACATTCAGGAACCAGTTACAAATGAAACAGAAATCCTGAGTAGAGATGAAGTCATGCAAACCTGAATTATCTCAGGTGCATCATCACCACACATGTGCACTCCTACAACTTTGTTTGACGTAGCGCACACAAGAATCTTCATCAATACACGATCAGGTAGTCCAGACAGAGTGGCCTTGAGGGGTCTGAAGTTGGCAACGAAGACATCAACATCTCCATACTCTTCAATTGCCTGCAAAATAAGCATCTATGAATTTGTCTGCTGCAAGTTATGACACTATGATGCAGGTCATGTGTCATCACCTGCTCCTCAGTAAGACCAACTTGTCCTATTGGTGGTTGGGAGAACACAGCAGAAGGTATAGCTCTGTCAAAAATTGTAATTCACAATGGAAGAGTGGTCAGTTGAGTTGATATCCATAAATAGCATGGCCTCATGGCCAGTGTCGGACGGGATAGACACAATCGGGTGGAGCAGTGGCGGACCCAAAAATTTAACTGAGCCTGGGCAAAGCGAAGTTGTGATCATTGGACAATGATTTAAATGGTTAACATCATACATACAGCCACTTTGTTGGTGCTCAACCAGCGGCACTGCCCATGCACGTTGATTGACTTGATTCATATCGTGAAATCCCCTGTTCCAAATAACATGATCGTGTACTACATTTTACGTGCACTACAACACTAGTTCATCGATAAATTAGCTACATGATAGTATCATCAGTCCCTTCTCATTGTAGATAGTGTGCACTACGCATGTAACCGTACATCCAGATAGCTATAGGGTCTGTTTGGCTACTTGCGTAGCCCTGATCTGGCTAGATTTCTAGACCAGGCTATGCGTGGCCATGCTGTAATGCAGGAATCATCTAATGGCCAGGTCACCTGTGTTGGGTTAGAGTCTGGTTGTATCTTTTCGGTCTAGTCTATTTTGTATTTCAAATTTGAGTTAAATGCATTAGCGACATCTAAACTTGTCAAGGGAAGCCATTTAGGTCCAAGAACTTTTAAAATGCATTTCTAAGTCCTTGACCTTGTTAAGTGCCACACCGCAGTGGTCGGTATGGTCCAGGAATAGACATGTGATGCACCATTTTTACAAATTTAGCGATATGTGGTACATCACTTAACAAGTTCAAGGACCTATAAATGTATTTTCAAAGTTCGTGGATCTAAGTGGCATCCCTTGACAAGTTCAGGGGCCATTGATGCATTTTACTCTTCAAAATTTATATGGCAAGATTGGTCTAGTTTGGTTCGTAAAAGCGTCAAAAACATAATATGAAATTGGCTTGATGATAAGGTATTTTAATTAAAAGAGTTAGCAAAAGAAGCTAGTTGAAAAGGTATTTCAATTTCTGTGCATAGAAGATTCTACACTGGCGTAGCCTAGCCAGCTGGAAAATGGAAATGCTCCAATCTGACGTACTTAGCTACGCTAGCAGCCCTTTCTGCACTACTGGGCCCATGCTAAGGTTTATGGTTTATGTAACCAAACAAACTCTGTTGCATTATTGCAGCCTACCTAGGTTGGTAGCTAGGCCACCAAACAGCCCCATAGTTAATTAACATGGCCAGCAACTACAAAAGCAAACACATGAAAATTCATTGGTAGTCTGGCAATACTACTGTAGTATCATCTGATGTTGTTTAAGACTTTAGACCACTTGTCATTAAAAAGAGCCGATGGTTATAATGGTCACTTGTGCTATAATTTGTCACCTAAAGACACGAGGCTTTAGTTTATATAATAATGCATATTAGGCTCGTCCCATATTTACCAAATACGGAATAAATACGAGTTCAATCCGGATAAAAACGGGATCCCGCAAAAACGGACGAAATAAACCCTCTCCTGTTTCCGTCCCGTTTCCATATTTTTCCGTAAATACGGAAACGGTCGGGTCAAATGTAGAAAACGGTACGGGTCGGGACGGAATTTTACCCGTCCGTTTTCAACCCTACTCGGGTAGGAGCCCAGAGTAGCTGGGCCCTGGGTCTGTCCCTGGGGTAGAGTCAGCTTGTTGGGGATGGGGGCTAGATCATAGATTAGAGGGAAGAACACAAGAGGGGAATTACATTAATTTCCTACTTGCCTTTGATTGGCACGTCTCTCCTTTATAGAAAGGTCTATTTGACTCCTAAGGAATAGATCTAAAGTAATAGTAATAACCCTAATAATATCTCTAACTAACTGTAACCTTGAGGGAGAGGGTGCTACAGTAAGGGACATGCCGGCATGCTACTGTGCCAAACCAGCCTAAGGAGCCCAGCCAGCTGCCCATAACAATAAAATAGTGAGATCGATTATGCTTTTAGTAGAAAGCTCAAAGTCTGTTCTAGCTGGATAGGTAAGTCAAATGAGCCATAAGACAGCCACCATGAATATGTGGTGTTCAAGATTCCTGGTGATGATATGATAAATGTAGATACCTGTAATCTGGTTTGGTAGGTTCATTGCCAAAGACAGTTTTCGCAAATGCCCCACCCTCCATCAGTGCAACTGGTGTCAGGTTGACCCTATTGGTAACATCTCCAACAGCCCAAATGGAATCAACTGAGGTACGTGAATACTCATCAACCTAGCACGAAATTGTTGCAAAAGCACCAAAGGTTAGAGCGACAAACAAAATGAGAAACTTGGCACCAGTTATTGTAATAACCTACCACTATTGCACCGTTCTTATCCATTTCAACCCCCACCGCTTCCAGTCCAAGGTTCTACAAGGATTGAAACTATGTCAGGAACTAGAATAAAAAAACTCGACCTACAAGGGGTAAGACAGCACTCGAATATTGTATTAAGAAGAATACCACCTAACCAACTCAGCTACAGGTCCTTTCACGTCAGGAACTAGAATGAATGAATCAATATGTGTAAAATCTCAAGAACTGCAAGTGCTCTGTGTTACTACCTTTGAATTTGGTCTGCGACCTGTTGCAAACATTACATGTGAGAACCCACCAAAATTTTCTTTATTGGTCTTCAAAGATAACAGACCATCATTTGATTTAGTTATAGCTTGAGGGCTCTGTTCTGTATGAAACGTGATGCCCCTTAAAGACATTTGTTCAGCAACAAAATCTCTAACCTGTGCATTAAAAAAACAGAACAAAAAATAAACACAGAAGCAAGACAATTTATCTGTTATTAACGATATCTTTGATCTTCTAAATATATGTTCACCTCTTCATCAAATCCTCTTAAAACTTTCTTCTGACGAATAAACACATGGACTTCACTTTTTAAGCCATTGAAAATGCCAGCAAACTCCAAAGCAATATACCCACCTCCCACTATTGCAATTTTCTCAGGTTTTGAAGGCAAATCCAGCGCAGCATCCGAATCTATAACATGCTCTATACCAGGGATATCTGGCATCGATGGTCGGCCACCAACACTAACTAGTATGTGCTTAGCAGTGTAGAGCTTACCATTCACACTGACAGTATGAGGATCGACTATCTGCATTAAGAAAAAGAATACATAACCAAACACGCCTTTTTATACAGTATCCATTTCAGGGAACAGTCTTATCCAATATATAACCTGATATACAAACATCACCCAACCTTTCCACGACCTTCGATCAGAGTGACTCCTGCATTGTTTAAAATATTCCTGTAAATGCCAACCAGGCGCTGCAGCTCTGTATTTTTATTGGCTATGAGAGTGCTCCAATCATGCTTCGGATCAGTCTCATATGTCCATCCAAATCCACGAGACTCTTCAAACTCGTGAGAGTACTTGGATGCGTACACTAGCAATTTCTTTGGAACACATCCACGAAGCACGCATCTGTGATGCAAAAAAACATTGTGATATACATAAAAAGTCAACAAATAAAGCATATTTCAAGGCTCAATATAGAATTGACTGCTAAGTACCAAGCAGCTTTCATATAAATTAGTTTGGTCACAAACACAGGATAGACAGGCTAAAAGAAATTCATAGAAAAATGCCTTACCATAAATGGTTAACAACCTACCAAGAATAGGCAGATTAGAAATTAGATAGACAAAGGAACATTGTAGTAATGTGGTAAATTCTGCAACTACATTGTACCGCATAAGCATTTTGCATCTCCTCAACATTTAGTAATATGCATAGGGTCATCAAATCAAATGTAAGGTCCAGTTCTGTCCAAAATTATTAAGCTGCAAATGCTGAAACTTAGTAACCAGGTTCCCGGATCGATGAGCTCAAGGAATGGGAACGTGGTATGTTGTACTCTACTAAAACTGGGTTCTAACACTACAGGAACGAGATTGTTCCCCGAACGAGGAATGTGGCCAAGTTCCACATTCTCGGTTTCTAAGTGCTGAAACAGGCTATATTACAGTGGCACAGGCAAGACAGAAGGGCTTGCAATTTCTGAAGGTGAGCCTATTGTACATCCAAAAAAATTAATCAATTAACACTCTAGTAGAAACAGCAAAGTTTCAAGCATTTATCAAAAGTTGCACACACTTTTGATCAAAGTCTCACACTTCAATTAACATTCTAGCAGAATCAGAGTTTTATGAGCACATATTTGCTACTGGACAAAAGTTGGAATGACCACAAATTGTGCAAGTGGAAATCATAGCTCAAACACTGATGTAACATCAGGCCAACATCTCCATCACAAAAAGTGACATCATCAGTCAATAATCAGACCAAAAAAATCATAAAAATAATATTATGCCATTTGATGTGCGATTGCATGTAGTATTCTCGGTCCAGATACGCGTTCAAAAAAACTATTAATGCACATGGTGGTAATACAGAGGTGTAGTCCCAACAAAAACATCTCGCCGCCAGGCAACACTATCAATTAAATGCGCAGTCACCAGTCAGTTTGCTAGGCAATCACCCTCCAGTTGTTATCACTGCATGAGAAGTTCATGCCAACCGTGCGAATGGCAGATGCAAAACCGAAGCAAACTCTGTGGCGAAGGCACGATCAGGCCAAGCAAAAAATACACGGAGTACATGCCAAATACAGTAGATGAACAGGAGAGGCATCCACTTACGTGCCGCCGAGGCCACCGAGCTCGTCCGAGGCGATCGTGGCGAAGGGCATCTCGCAGATGGCGACGCGCGAGCCGTAGAGCGCGGAGGCGAAGCGCGACGCGCGGACGCCGCCGCTCCCGGCGCCGATGGTGAAGAGGTCGTAGTCGTACTCCCCCTCAACGGAGGCGCCATTGGGCGCCGCCGCAGCGGACGCCGAGACGTAGCGGCGGCAGGGGTGGGCCAGCCTCGGGAGCGCCGCGAGGGAGGGGAGGCGGAGGAAGCCCCCGCGGAGCTGGTGGGCCCCGCGCGAGGAGAGGGTGCGGGTCAGGGTCTGCAGCGTGGAGGAGCAGGAGAAGGGGAGCGTCGCGTGCGCCGCCATGGCTGGCTCCTCGCCGCTGCGGCGGCGGCGCCGCCGTTTCCGAGAGAGTAGGGGAGGAGAGGGTGCGGATAGGCGAGGCGAGGCCTGGCCAGATAGACGGTTCGTCTGGTGTAGTGGTGTGTGTGTGGACTGTGGAGAGAGAATGCGCCTTCCTCCGGACTCAAGGCCCCCGCTAATCAACTGTGAAGACGTAGTTTACGATCCTCTAAGAGAGAGTTTACGTAAACGAATTTGCGAGGCGGATCCACGGGCCCCCGCTAATCAACTGTGAAGACGTAGTTTACGATCCTCTAAGAGAGAGTTTACGTAAACGAATTTGCGAGGCGGATCCACGGATACTGCGACGTTTGTCTTGCTGACCTCCAGCCCAATGCTTTCACTGATCAAAACGAATTTGCAGAGGGATTTTTACCACGTCGCTGCTGAAAATGATGTCCAGGAGTCAGAACAGCTCCTCAAAACGACTCCGCCGCCTCCTTTGTTCTGATACTGAACACTAATACCACCAGTCTCGAGTTTCTTTGTAGAATCCGTACCAGATGCTGGTGGAATTGGCAGTGGCTCCATCCATCAGTTTAGGTCCGGATTTCAATTTCAGGCAGCGTGCATTGCTGCAGCGGAGTCTTGTGCATTCCAGTATTTTTACTTATCCCTTCTTTCTTTTTATTAAATTAAGAAAAAGGTGTGCGTTCCAGCTGGGAGATACTTCATGATCATGGCCAATTGGCCACCAAGCTTCACTCCAAAGGCATTTCCCGCTGGAGTTCCATGTTCCTCGTCCAGACATCTAGCATCCAACTTTGGGCAGTATGTGCCATTCCTTCCGATCATGCCACGATAAGATGTTGTCAACGAAGCATCCATCAAGCAGAAGCATCAAAATGATGTCCTCGTCTCTCAGTAACTGGCTCAGAAAGAGCAGCCTGAATGGCTTTCTGTCGATCGTTGTGCGTCAGTATAGGTTTGGGGAGCATCTCTTGATGGCATGTATATATGCGGAGATGCAGCCTATAGGTAAAAGAAATGGACAAGCAAGAGAAGAAGAATATTCAACAGACCTCTTAGATCCCAAAAGGCTGAAGCAGTGGCTTGGTTAATGAAGCAAAGTGTAAAACAAACTTTTCTTGTGCCAAATGCTAGAGGCGACGAATTTATCTCCCAAAGAGAACAGTAAGGCCATACCTAGCTGATTTTGTCTAGCTCAGGACTAAAAAAAAATGGAAACATTGTATTCATTAGTCAGAAGGAAACAACAAGGAACATAGTCAATCAATTTTCCTTCATCCTTCATTTATTCAGACATCTGTACCATACAAGTTGCCTGTGTTATTCACTATGTTTACAGATAAATAGAAAAGATTCTGCAGTTAAACTGTGCAGTAAAATATTTGCATCAAAGAAGTTCTACGGCTATGGGAGGGACAAAACTTAATTTGTGGCCTTTAAACTATATTTTGCTTTCCCTTTGTACAAAAAGAAAAGGATTATAAACAGGTTATATGTTATCTCTTCATAGTAGCAACAGTTGTTAGAGTTTCTGTGAAGAGATATAAAGCTGAAAATTTCATCCTGAAGTTTCTCCGCCCATCATAATTGGCTGTTCACCTTCAAACTCCGATATCACAATGAGCGAATCATTCACTTCAAGGGACAGCGGCTCTGATTTGTTGATAGGATTAATATGCTGCCATGGGACAAAGTAAATATTCGTTATCAGCACCTAACAGATTATAGCTGCTCACATTCAAAATGACCAAGAACCTCATGTCTAAGCAAATCAGGTCAATAGAATTTTAATGGCATCTGAACAAAAAGATGATTTTAACAAGACCTTGTGTACTTAGAACATCATTTCCACACAGACTGACAAATAACAAAGAAAACAAATTACTACCTGCTTGCCGTCCTTGATGTAACCAATCGCAACTTCACGGCGTAAAACTGCTCTTTCAGAGAGCTCCAAGAATGATATTTTCTCTCCTTCCTTCATGTACAGCCCAATTTCCTAAAATGAAATAAACGCAGCAGTGTACATGCTTTAAGGACCGCAGGCAGCCTATAATGTGCTGGGAACACCAACTATGGCAATAGTACCTTAATATAGATCTCATCGCCTTCAGCGTTCAGGATATCCTTCCATACTTCATTCAGCTCACTACTTTCCGCAACTACATTCCATTGTTATCATTAGGAAAAGAACTTGAAAGAAAATGAAACAAAACAGACAACCAACCTTGTGCTGTCACACGACTCATTATTTCCTCTGCTCCAATAAATGAAAGGGATGGTCTTATTTTAGATATCTATATAAAATGAAGAAGTCAAGATTTTTTCCAAATTTAAATGTTTCCACGGCTTGAGCAATTTAATATATTAGAAAATTCTTACTTGTTTTCCTAGTCCCATGTCAACGATTTCTGATACAAGATTCTCAACCTAAAAAGCGTTTCAAATGAAAATCAGATAACCAAAAAAATGGTGTCTTTTTGGATTTAGAGTAGGAAAATTTATGTTTATAAGAAGAAAAAAACAATGGATAATGGCTAATTGAACCACATCAGGATCCAATTTAAGTTATGTTGTCAAGGGAGAACAAAGAATAAAGTAGCATCATGGAACCGATTGTATCTCACTAAATGGCTTGTTCATTCTTGGTCACATTTGAGATTAATAGATACTTTGATGCGAACGTGCAGGTTCAGTTACTGCATTATAAACATTATTACTAAAGTATTAGTTAGGAGCTAACCATAACGCCATGTTTCTGGCAAATGTTTTCAGCAAGAAGAAGGGTGTATGCCAACTGTTTATCAGCCTGTGCAGCATCTGCTGGAACCAAAGTTACAAATAAAACTTCACTTATAATAATTATCATATGATGACAAAAAATACCACCACCGATGATGATAACAGATAAACATCCTCGTTAATTTACTGGTACCTCCAACAAACCAGTCTCTGTCAGATATCACAACTATTGACAGAGGAACCTCTTTATCTGGCTTGGCAGATTCCCGTACGTTAATTATTGTTTCCTTCAGAGTATCGTAGTTCAAAGGACACCCCACCTGTATAGGTATGTTTTGAGATAAAATTCAAACTTTTTGTCTGTCCATGAACACTAACAAAGTTAGAGACTGAGAGATACCCGGTGAGTAACTTTAACATTTTTAAGCTGGCTCTGCAAAAGGGGGTTGATGATACTGCTCCTCTCTTTAATAGGGGTTTCCGACAAGATTTCCTACACATTTAACTAACTTCATTAGTAAAATTATACCCTAACTTTTGTATGGGAGTACAGGTATAACCATGAACCATGTTTAAAATGTGAGTAGCACAATTTGTTTATTTTTGTCACTGTGCCTACATACCACTGTACTACCAGGTCCAAGGTAATTATCGTACTCCCGTATCATTTCGGTAACTTTTGGTCGCCAACCAACAATAAGTACACATTCCTTGGGTCCAAGCATATAATCACTGCTCTGCATAAAATTAACCGCAGATGAACCCAATAATTTGGAAAGCAATGAATTACCATAGATGCATCCTTATATCAAACTTTACCTTAGAAAGAGATTTCAAGGGGCGCTTTACAATGTTCTTTAGCCGTGTTTCATTATCCATGGTAGTAGCCATATTAAATGATCCTTGATCCTCTCTTGACTCTGAGTTACGACTCAATGTTTGTGTTTCTTTCCGTACACTTAATGCTCTATATTGTGGTCTTTTCATCCCACGAACAGGAGCAATAAGAAGCAACTGTGAAGCGGAAAAAAAGTAAGAAAGAAAGAAAATCAAGAGCACATCAAGTCATCATTCTGAATATAAAATGTCAGGCATCTACTCATGATTGATGCTAAATTTTTTTCGAACAAGGCAAGAGAGCTGCATAGTATTTCATTAAAAAAATATACAAGGAGAGGCAAAAGCTTAAACCCAGACACACCAAACACACAGGCATTGAGTTATCCATCCCATTTTCTTTTATGTACAGTGATGACACGTTTAGTTTTTTGTTTCCATAAATGGTTCTTGAAAACAGCTTCAATTAAAAAAGGCTGCAAAGATACTTAGGGGTGTTTGGTTTGTAGGGACTAATTTTTAGTCTCTCTATTTTAGTCCCTGAATTGCCAAACACATCTCTATTTTAGGGCGTGTTTGGTTTGACTTTTGGCTTTGGCTTTTGCCCCCTAAAAGCCAAAAGTTAAATCAAAGGGCTGAATCTGGAAAGCAGCTTTTTCTAAAAGCCGATTTTCTTGTAGTGCAAAACTGAAAGCACCTCTGAACCTGCTTTTAGCAGCTTTCAGATGGAACTGTGAAAATACATATGGAAGAATTTTTAGCGGCTTTTAGTGGTTTCCATCAAACGTTTTTAGCTTTTTAGCAGTTCACAGTCCACAACAGTTTTTTTCACAGCCACAGCCCAACCAAACAGACTCTTAGACCTTGTGTTTGGCAGTTTAAGAACTAAAAATTAGTCTCTAGAAACCAAACACCCCCTAGTGCAACATATTCATAGTTCACAGGTATTTGTATAAGCGTGAATAAGCCACCATATGGCAATGGTGAAATAAGAATTGCTAGCATGGAATGCCTGTTTACATATACTACTCTTTATTTTACAATGAAATTAGTTTTCACTCATTAGAGAAAAAACTGAGTAGCTTCCCTTTAGTTGCTTAATGAACCATGATGTACCTCCTCTCTTTATATAGAGAGTTCACCCTTAAGTAAACTGTAAATGGGATCTTATAGACATGAACCTATCCTTCCAAACCTTACAATAGATACATTGCTAACTAAGATAACTTGGCTTCCAAGTTGATGAAGCTGTCTTGGGGGAAGGAGATAGTGGTTGCTAGCCACCATCCCCTTGGTTGGATATTAGCAGCTGGGCCAGCTGCTGCTTTAGGACCATCACAGTATTCCATTATCTCACTCTGATGGATGATTCAACCATTCAGGATAACTACTGACAAGGGCTTGAAGCTTTCAACAATCACACTGCTATCATGAACTCTTATGTCAAGCAAAATAAATTTCTAGTAGTTGACCTCAATATAATAACCAGCATCCAGAAAGATACATACTTTGTCTGTTTCTTTCAGTAGTTCTTCCTCACTTGGGTGAAAATGAATTTTTCCAGACCGGAAGATACCGCAAACGACTGCCTGACCATGAACATAAAGAGGAAATGTGATAGCAAAAGGCAATGGAGAATACAGCATGGTTGAATTGATGATATGGAAAGAACATTACATCATGGATTTTACGTCTCACATCCATATACTTCATGCCCTCTAATTCAGGCCGCCTGAAAAGGTTGAAAACATTTTCTGCAGGACAAAACAACACATATAACAAACAAAGTAGCATAGCTACCTATATATCAAGAACTTAAAGTAATCACAGTGCTGCTGATGAAATTTAACAGCGCCAGCAAAGCAGAAATGTAGAATGACAAAAGTACAGAAACATAGGAATATCAGAACAATTTGCATACGTAGAAATATGTTCTATGGTACATTTGTACTATATTAGTGAATGCTGATTCAGAAGTTCTGAAGAATGATAAACTAGGTCATGTTTGGCACATAGATGTAATAAAACTGGCAACAAATCTGGCAAGAGCAAGACAATGTATTGTGGTAGTTCTTGTTAGTTTTTTAGTCATGGATGGGTTTCTGTATGCCTGTTATTGGCCGCCGTAGGGGCCCCCAGTTTGTTTCTTGTATCTGTCCCTCTTCTTTAATATATTATCGCGCAGTTCTCCTGCGCTTTCAAGAAAAAAAGAGCAAGACAATGTGATATAATGCACGGCTAAGTACATTCAACTTCTATGTATGAGTATGGTCATTTTTAGGTGATTGCAGTAGAAATTATGTGCTAAAGGATGGCGAAAAAAAGTCAAGCATGAAAGACCTGGGTAACACCAATATAGAAGTTGTTTTTCATAAATATCATGGCAGAAGATAAAAACATTACTGTGCTGATTAAGCAAGTGCTTGTAGATTTTCAGAAGGTCCTTTTGCCTAGAGCACTGCACAAATAACTTAGAAGCAACCATCTCCACAGGTTGCACATTTAGACCAGTGATTGATTTCAGAAGTTCACAGGTGGTTGCATTAGAAGCCTACATTGATATAAAATGTAAGCATAAGGCCTAAATGTTGATAAAATCCATGTTATAGATTGTTGGCGTACATATACCTCGACAATGATAGGGACAGGTGCAATTTGTTTACAGGGTTGTAGAGCCAATAGAGAGACAAATGCATCTGTATCCACTTCATATCTGATCAGGTTCATGGGGGTAGATAGAAGAATAAATATCAAGCGGTCCACTATCAACAAAACAAGGTTTGTAAAGCAGCAGCCAATACAGATAAACATAACACAAACATGAAATAAGTGGTGCTAAAGTTTGCAAAATGTAAATAACTTGTTGTCGGTGTTTCGAACCTCGCTCCGACAAATAAATTTATTGTACTTGTTCCGGACTTCGGACGATGTGTGCGGTGAATTGAGATCCACAGCGGTCGACTGTTGCGGCTGTCACGTGGGTCCGATGGCTAGCTGGGCCCATGTGCAGCGACGATGGCCTCGGCAGTCAACTGCCGAGGATCCTGATCCGTGAGCGGTAGACGCAAGATTTATACTCGTTTGGACAGAACGTCCCTACATCCAGTCATCGGCGGCTTGCGCTACCGGCACCATTAATGATCAAAACTCGTAGTAGGGTTACAAGCAGACGAGAGAGTGAGGAGAGGCTCTCAAGTCTCTTATTCGTGGTGGAGGTGGTTACAAGGTGAAGTCCTAGCTAAGTCTTGGCTTGGCGGCGGGGCTCCGGCCTCCGGGTCCTCAGCCTGTTCGTCAGTCTTCTGGGCGTCGTCTCGTCTGGGGTCCGTCCTTGCATCGTCCGTCCGAGAGGAAGGAACCTCTGATCCTCCAAAAAGGGGGTCTCCCTTGTGTCCAGGGGGCAGGCCTCCTCCTTTTATAGGCTAAGGATGCGATCGGTCAGCGGCAGCTTCCTTAGAAAGAAGCCACCGAGTGATGGTAAAATTGGGCGTCTTACCATGGGGTAAAGCTGTAAAGCCACGCGTGCTTGCGATCGTCTGACTGTCCCGTATTCTTTATTATAGACGGCGCGGTCGACGTGGGCCCGAGCGCCATCATGTGGGCTATGTCAACCCCTAGCCTTCGTAGCCTTGGGCTTGGTGCGGCTAGGCATGTTGCGCCCTGCCAGCGGCCTGCCGATCAGGCCTAATCCCGATAGGTCATGAGTGTGCCACTGGCCAGGGGACACGTGGGCCATAAATGTGCCGCAGTCCGAGGAGCTCGTAGGTCATGAGTGCGCTGTGGCTCGAGGGGTTCGTAGGTCATGAGTGGGAGTCAGACTGGCGCCTCCGCTGTGGCTCGGCGCCAAGCGCAATTAATGCGGTCGATCATTTATGACAGGTCGATCTCGGGCCAGGCGTGGGATCCACTCGAGTGGTTTCCTTCAGCATGCCAGGCCCCCTTGTCTGGTTCCGCCACGCCCGACCTCGGGCTCGGTGCCGCGGGGTTCGTCCGGGGGCGGGTTCTTCCAGGGTAGACGTTGCATATCTCCTCCGACTGACTAGTGGGTCACAGTTGTCAGAGACCTTTCCCCAGTGTGGTCGCTGACCCCAGGGACCGAGGATCATATCCTCGACACTTGTCTCGATATGTTATTTGGCAATTAGAAACGAGGTGATTGTTTCAAGACATTCATTTGAAAATTCAAGTTAACAGTTACTGCCACCCAATGTTTAATCAAATGAATATAAACAATATTCCACAAGAACCAGATGATCTGATGTTACAATTCTTGCTAATTGACAGCAAAATCTTGATCGACCAATATAAAGGATTGTTATGAGAAATAGAACAAGCTGTCCCTCTCTCAAATAACTCTGGTACATGAAACATCATGTAACACATGCTAGCCTGAGCCTTTGAGAAAATTGGCAGTTCGTCAAAGAAACATGCTAACATGAGCAAAGTCCATGGTTCATGATACATACTTACCGTTCATGCTGTGCTGGCAAGATAATTATAGACTTTGCTTTGTGTGCTGCTGCTCTCTCAAATGATGTTGACATGCTAAGACTACAACTGCAAGTTAAAATGAGAAGCTACAATCAGTTTTCAGTATTCACATATCAAAGCAAATATTTGTGCTCATTGGATGTGCATGTGTTCTCCGCAAAAGTGAAACTGGGATAAAAGTAGATAGATTAAATAAACTTGCCAGTTATTCAGACAAAAGACACCATGAATAGTAAATCTCTTTACCTCTTGGTGAATACATCAATATGGTTTAAATCTTTGGCCAAGCTATCTGCAAGCTTATCAATCTGCTTCCTTGGAAGATCGGAGAGAAGAAGGATTTTCTGCTTCCTTGACATTGTTCATAAGAAAACAATCAGAGGCACTAGATAGGATACATAGATCTTAGCAATCCTTAAAAGTAAAAGGGTGAATTAACATAACCAAATGATACGCCATCCTTCATTACCTTGCTGTAGCTAAACCTAAGCGAATTGATGATTCATGGTACTTATTCAATTGGTTCAATATAGACATCAGATGACTATTGACTCCACAAATAATGATATGATCATCCTCAATAACCTGCACCTGTGCCCCTTCCCTTACTTTATGCATCTGGTTCTGTGGACAACCAGGTGAGTATATGTCAAAAAGGTGCATCAACATAGAAAATCTTCATCTCAGTTTCAGATAATTATGAAATAACTCACCCTAAATTGTTCTGTCATTGCACTTAATAATCGAGAATAGAATAATATACCCCAGATAGCAAGAAAGAACCCAATGACACGCTCAACACGTGTCTTTTGCTGTTCGAGCAAGCAAAATGACATATTAGAAAATGATTGTTAAAGGAAAAGAATTTAAAGAAACGGATAGGAAAATAGCTGGGGAAAAACTTATCAGTTATTAAGCCTTACAGAAACTGTCAGTACTCCCCCTAGTCCCTACTTACCCTTAGATGGGTAGATGATGAACATAGACATGCCCAAGCTTCCCAAAAGCAGTCCTCCAGGGATTGTTGTTGCTTCCTGAATTATAAATCAATATACTTAATCATTTTCACATCAGAATTAACTGCCAAGGCTATAGTATGTCCTCGGATAAAACAGGGAACAAGAAAAGGAAGCATGCATATTTAAAGAATAACTAACTGACCTGAACTTATGAAACAGTAATCCTCCAACAATGACAAATGAAAAGCATGTGATGAGCAAGGTAATGATAGACCTGTAAATATAATCAGGATAAAATGTGAATTTAATAAATTTTCATAAAGCTCAGTTATTAGGTGTAACAAATGAGTTGAAACTTTTTTGTAATGTGCAAAGAAGTGACAGTTCATTGACAAAAGAAGCATGAAACGATAACATACAGATAGTACAAAGTTAGAAACATGGCAGAAGCACACTTACAAGGCAATGTTCCGATCAAGCTGAGAATTGAACCGATAGTACAATCGCGAAAAATTCCATCCGAAATCAGGCAGTGGTGGAAGAGTCAAATCTAGCTTAAGAGGCATGGGTTTTCTGGTAGGATCAGATATGCAAGCAAATGGCAAACTTGCAATGCCGTTTGACATCCAAGGGAACAAATTCATCATCGACTGCATCCTTCCAGAAACAATTCTGTGTAGAAAGCAGAATGCTATGCTAACAATGGCAGCCATGTTGAGGTTTCCCTGGGGAAATGGAACAAAAAAACTTAATGTGAATTAAATGGAGAATTCACTGCAGAGTGCTCTGAATAAACAGAGGGCCTTGCGTGAGTGTATCCTTCAGTATACACTAAGCAAAGCATAAGAGCATAACATCTAATCTCAAGTATAGTACTCCCTCTGTTTTTTTTTGTCGCGTTTTAGTTAAAAATAAACTAGCGGGTGACAAATATTCGAGAACAAATATTCGAGAACGGAGGTAGTATCACATGTGTCCAATGGAAACACGTCCAAGTGTAGACGTGACCACAATCAAACCATCACTGCAGAAGGCATAGACAGACTGCATTTTTATTTGGTGACCAGTTTGCTAGAGAAAACGTTCCACGGAATTTAGGATGCACTGATTCATATTCCCATCTATGCAGCTCCGGAGTAGGGTATCCTCGCCGCACATGAAGCATACATCTCTCGTCGGCAAACGTTGCCATAGAAAACAAGCATACATCTCGAATCATGCTGGCATGTGCCTTGCACTTGCAGTTTATACATCCGATTCCTTCAGACCACATGGCAGGCCAGCCTGTGGCATCTATTTCAATACGTAGTAGTTGACTGACAACAGGAGCGAAGAAAAGTCACCTGCGTCGCCGTTGAAGTGCTAGGCGCCTCTGCATTTTTCACGGTAGTGTCGCCATCGTCGGCCCTCCTCTCGGAGGCGAGCACTCCGACCCCTGATCAATTCATTATATTAAATTATATTATATAATGGAGCAGACGGGGTAAACTGACAAAAGCAAACAAACCAGGCCGTGGCAGAGCAACCGTTCACCGTACCATGGCTGCCGGGCGCGGGCAGATTGGTAGCGCCGCGGCCGTGGTGCTGAGGAGCGCGGAACCGCCACGGGAACGCGTGGAACCTGGAACCAGGGAGAGCTGTGTTCAGCAGCCTGCCAGCCTCCGTCGCTCTGCGGAGCAGAAACGCGGAGCCGATCGAAGCGGTGCGCTCGCCGTACCTGAGGGCGCGGGGCGTGGCGGAGGGGAGAGCTCGCCGGAGCGAGGGCGGCGGCGAGAAGGACGCGTTGAGCTGCGACCTCATGGCCTTCCCTCTCGCTGGCTCCGCCCGCGCTGTCTCGGGCGTATCGGCAGTTGTTACGATGCCAGTGCCCGGCCGCAGTGACGAGTGACGAGAGAGGCAGGAGCAGAGCAGGAGGGGAGGCGTTTTTCAGTTTTCACCAAAATGACTGACGGGGATGCGGGCAAGCAAAACAGGATGAGGGCGCCGGATGGGGTGGCTGTGGACTCTCTTGTATCTCAAAACCGACTCTTGTATGTCCCTGTACTCTCGGCACGCTGGTCTTTTCGGATATTCCGGCCAGAAACGAACAGTGCATCGTAATCTGGAGCTTGTCTTATCTGCGCTGTTGGCATGCCTTCATTTTCCTACAGCAGAAGGCAAATCGCACGTTGCAGCCACCCGCGGAGACGGAGATCCTGTGGCACAAATTGAGCCTTGCCCTAACCACATCAGAACTGTATAACACGGGTGACGCGATGATTCAGGATCAGGATTACAATTGCATTGCAAATTTAGTATAATAATATATAAGCATCCAGTCCACCAATCCCCAGTCTACAATACACTCACGCCTAAAACACACGGCACGACGCTTTGAAGGTCCATCTTGAGCGCGCAACACTTGCTCACTTTAGGGGTCGACCACAAACAAAATAAAGCGCGCTGTCAAGCTTGAAGAAATGAGAAACCAAGGGTGGTAGTAGCGTACTATATAGTTAGCTATCACTAGACCTCAACTTGATGGAGAACCACCGGGATGAGCTCATCAGTGTTAGTGTGGAGAATAGTTGCAGGAGTAGTTGATGGGCACGTGCAGACGAGTAACTCCTCTTGCGAGGGGTCAGCTGCGTTGGGGCTTCACCTGAGGGGGGGTCTCAGGTTATCTTCTCCAAGACCAAGTAGAGAGCGGTATGTACAAGGAATTCCTCCGGGGTCTCAAGTTGCCATTCCCTACCATCACCAGCTTTCGCTCCACTCCCCATGGCCTCACCCTGCAAACGAGAACCATTGTCTTGTTACTGACCAAGTGCTCTGGTAAAAGACTGCACTGCAGCAATCCTTATAGTTGAGAAACGCAACCAATGATGTTATTTGCAGCCATTACATGTTATATGCGGCCAGCATACAGGAGAATCAATGCGGGCAAACAAGAAACCATCAGTAGATCACAAATGATCCGCAAGAAACATGGAACGACTTTGCTCAGAATTGAATCCAGGATATGCCACTTCTGCAGACAGTGGGGCCCAGCTAATTAACTATACAGACAAACACCAGGCAGCTCACTGCAAAAAATAAATTTTCCTACAGTAGATGAGTACCAAAATTCTTAAGGAAAAAGGTCCCAGGAGAAAAATAATAGCCTGCACACACTGGGTCACTACTCAATTTCATGCTGGTTCTTTCAACATGGAACTTAAGTAGCAATCAATATCCTAGGACAAATAAAACAAGGAGTACCACATAGTTATGCAATGGCAACCACCAACCACCATTACAATTCATTTTGGAAGGTAGACAATCAGTGCAGTTCTTTAACCCTTTCCTCAGTCAAATTTAAAAGAAAAAAAGTCTACTTAACCCCCTCAACTATAAAACCAGGTATTTTGTCCTCAAACTATTGAAAACTATCTTGAATAACCCTCTGACGCGGGACTGCATCACACATTTTAAATTGGTATAGTACTGATCATATGCATATCTATGAATTTCAAATGTTGTTGTATCACTAGCTGACTTTACTCTTGAAATCACATAAAAATGTAGATATGAGATACCCCTATGACAAAAATGATATAAAACATTGATTCAAACATTTTAGCAGACAAAAAAAAGTAGCACCTCAATATTGGGATCGGCTGACTAATCTGGCAGTCCGATATTCTATAATCTTAGAACACGAAATACATAGAGTGGATCAAAAAAGAATTACGATCCATACTCACTATTTAGACATCACAACCAGAATTAAAAAATTCAAGTAGTTCTTAATAAAAAAGAATGTCTCCCCTCCAATTTTGTTTGTCCAAAAGAGAACTATTTTCTCTTTCAATAAATGATAATCAAGCAGTTCTTATATTCGAATAATCCTTGCCTTTTGTTTATATTGAGACTCATTCATCGTGGCTCTAGTATGAATGCAAAATTTTAATTGAACCAATTTATAGTGTCATCGTGTAACGACACCGTGATACCTCCAAAAAATAAGTTTAGGATAAGAGTGAGGTGTGTATGCAGGAGGCTTACCATATCAGGGTGCTACAACGGCTATAAGCACACAAACGGATTATAGAGTTTCAAGTCGCCGAATCATAATGTCGGGTACCTAGGAATGGGTACCCAAGGTAAGACCCATAACCTTTTTTTGGCCCATTTGCCGAGCAAGTCCGTGAGGCGGAGCGGGCGACCAAGTCCCCGCCAAGCAAATATGTGAGGCGGGGCAGAGGACCAAGTCCCCACCGAGCAAGTCTGCAAAGCGAAGCGGACGACCTAGTCCCCACCGAGCAAGTCTGCGAGGCAAGGCAGATGAACAAGTCTCGCTGAACAAGTCTGCGAAGCGGAGCAAACGACCAAGTCCCCGCTGAGCAAGTCTACAAGGCGGAGCGGACAACCAACCCCAGTCGAGTAAGTCCGCAAGGCGGAGCGAACGTCGGAGTTCCCACCAACTAGGCACGCAAGGAAGGAACCCCAGACTGACGCAGCTGGCTCCCTCCGTCATTCTTGCTCACGAGGCCTCCCTCCGACAGCAGATATTTTTGCATGAGGGCGTCGAGCTCTTCCTGCTACTGACGGAGGGAGGCCTCGCGAGCAAGAATGCGTGCTTGGCGCTGGTACTCTTCTTGATTGGGGGCCTCATTGTCACATCCACCATTTTCATTCGGCAACGGCGACGCCACAAAGCAAGCACTTTCCGACACTTCTTCGGCGTCGGAGTTAGCCCCGGTCGAGCCACGCCTCGAATCGTTAGATGTCGATTGGTGACCAATGACAGCCACCAGAGTTGAACGGGGCTCCTGCCACCTTGCTTCTGACGTGCCTGTTGAGGCGCCGCTTTAAGGTAGTGGCGTGCCTTTTCAGGCGTCTCTTCTCCGTCTTGCTCCTGCTGGAGCATGTGGGTCATGCGTCCACGGTGTTTGGCACGTCGGGGGCGGCGAGGCTAAGCTCGCCCCCGGTGGCGATGGCTAAGAAGTCAAGGGTGCCAAACGTGATGCAACTCCCTAAGGCGAAGGTCTCGTCTCTGACGAATGCTGATAATTGGGCCATCGAAGCGAAAAGTGTCGCTTAGTACGCTAGTTCTCCCCTACCTAAGATTGGGCATATTACCCGATACCCAAACCCAAAAAACCCGGACCCGAAACCGAATCCACAATACCCAAAGTCTAGTTCAGATAGTAAATGCAAATACCCGAACCCAAAACCGAATCCATCTGTGTACTTTTCAATGTGTTTTTCAATATGTTGCATTGCTGTTTTGCCTAGATAACAGATTTGAATTGATCCGTGAATTTTTATTGCACAGTTTGGACTACAGTCGACGTGAATTGGATTGTTGTGGTCCATGGAGAACTGGATTGCTGACTGCTGCAGTCTTTGGAGATTTTGGACTTTGAAGCCTGAAGTCTGAACTGTAGTTTGTTCTTGTGATGCAATGGCACTTGGACACTTGGTGGGTGTCATTGGCACTCTGGCAGGCAGCACCGCAGCAGGCTTAGTGCCTTGCACTTTTGTATCTTGTAGTCGTCTATTACTCAAAACATTAGTAGTAGTAGGTACTTAGGTAGTACCTGTCGGCTGTGGCTCAGCAGTTCAATGGCTTCGTCGCTGTGGAGTGTGGATCTATGATTCTAGAGTCTGGCTGGAACCTGTATATTTTTGTTATGTACTTTAGTTCTGTACTTCTGTTCTCGCATGTGCTTTTATATATTTTGGGTAAATTGGGTATACCCGAACCTGAACCCAAAATTGCAGGCACCTGAAATTACGGGTAGCGGGTTTTAAAAGCTGTGATCGGGTATCAGTTTCTATTAACTGAATTTACCAAAACCCAAACTAATCGGGTAACCCGAACACCCAGTCTTACCCCTACCTGGCGCGCCAACTGTCATGGTCTCGAAAATCGGGGGGACAATAAGATTTGTGTTCGGTGGGGGAGGCAAGCGCGGACTCACTCCGAATGATGAATCACTGGAACTCGAACGATAAACTTGGGACACTGGGTTGTACTGGTTCAAGTCAGGCCCTAGTCCAGTGCAGTGCTGATCGTGGAATTGCAGTAGAATGTGTTACAGCTTGTGTACCAGTGTAGAAAGAAGGTTCCCTACCCTTTTATAACTCAAGGGAGGACTTTACAGTAGGATCTCATATACTACTGGAAGGGAGCTTGGCTTGCTGCCTTTGGGTGGCGTGGTCCTCCTGACGTCGTTCGTAGGGTCGTGCGTTGCCGTACCCCCTGGTATGGCGCTCCGTCATGTTCACCTGTCATACAGGTCCCTGTAGTGAGTCTGCTGCTGATGTCTTCGTGATAGTGCGTGTGGGTCCCGCGGATCAGTCTCACGACGCGGTCGTACGAAATGCGGCTCCTCTCATCGTCATGAGTCCTATGTCAACCTTCAACGTGTTGTAGACATACACCTGGTATGGCGTATTCGGGTCACTGGAGAGAGTCTGTTACTGAGGTCATCCGACAACCAGGCTTGACTGGCCCCACAAACAGTGGTGGCGCGTCCAAGTCCGTACGCAGGGGCGCATGGTACATGCCCAGATGGCGACTACTCGGTGCGCCGCACGTTTACTCGAGCATGGTCTAAGGATGGTGCGTCCCATCGTAGCCGACGTGGGCCAGCTACATCGGGCTGGGGTTCCTTCTTCGTCGGCCCAGTTGGTGAGAACTCAATCGTTCGCTCCGCCTTGCACCCTTGCGGCTTGGCAAGGTCTTGGTCATCCGCTCTGCCTTGCGGACTTGCTCGACGGGGACTTGGTCATCTGCCTCGCCTCGCAGACTTGCTGAGCGGGGACTTCGTCGTTCGCTCCACTCCGTAGACTTGCTCGACGGGGACTTGGTCATCCGCTTTGCTTCGCATACTTGCTCGGCGGAGACTTGGTTGTCCGCTCCGCTCGCGGATTTGCTTGGCAGGGCCTTGGCCATTCGCTCCGCCTCGCGGACTTACTCGGCAAATGGGCCAAAAAGAGGTTATGGGCCATACCTTGGGTACCCTATTCCTAGGTACCCGACACATAATATCGTGCATCCTCTTTGTGCTAGAGGGATTGATGGAAGCAGAGACGGATATTTGACACTCAGATGTTGTTTGAGTCAGAGGACTAACTAGCTCCCCTGCTACCTTGGTTCTTATGGGAGTTCTAGACTACATGACCTTTGATTCACCCTCCATTTTTAACCTAGGACTCCGCCCTCGATGTCGCTCTACTCCTCCCATCTATAGGACAAAGAGGGGAGATTTGCATATCTGTTCCTATTGGACAATGGGTTCTGCTAGCAGAGGTTCAACTACTCCTATCTTATCATATATGTGGAGTCGTACGCCTCAATCATGCCTATAATATTGAAAATGTCTTGTTGCAGTGGCACATATATCCAGCAGTAGTGGCGGGTAATAGAGCCCATGTCGTTGGTAGATGTTGTAACAACATTGTGGCAATAAAAATATGTACAACCCTAATTCTAAGAACCTACAAAAGGTGAAATTTATACTATTAAATCGGTAATTAAATGTAGCACCACAGACAAATAGTGGGAATAAAACAAACACCAAAAACACATAAGGGATCAAGTATTCACCTGCTATGAACGCATAAGTTAGATACAGTCTATTTTTAAAAGTCCAAAATGCATGAGCATGATAAAATTTAAACTGGACACCAGTATAAATCAGTGTAACAAAAAAAACCATAGTTATAAAAATGTCATATGTTCAACTACATGGCTAAAACAAGATTGGCATATCCAATATAAACCTCTGAGATATTGTTTCATTTAATTTAAGAAACAAGAGTGAGCACCTAAAATCATCATACATAGAAATAGCCTAGAGTCATCTATGTTTCATGATAGACTCTATAAAGATCCATGCTATAACACTACCTTCAACTAATGAAGCAAGCTCAAAAGCAGACCCACAAAAGGTGACATTTACAACATCAATTCTCAAGAGCCTCCTGGTGTAAATTGGCTTCTACAAGACTACAACAACTCATCTGTTCATAAAACAGACACAAAACTTACCCCGACAGCTAAATAATCACTTGATACTAAGCTTGTACCCACAATGCAACCTGGTCTGGTTTTGATAGGCAATTATCATAGCTCCTACAAATCAAAGATGTGAACTTGTAACAAGATGCTACAGCTGTCTTGTGACCATCAATGACTAAATTGACTAGAGAGCATCTACGGATCTACCAAAGCAACTTGGGAGCTGTTTATTCAGACATCCTTTTGCAAAACCAAAACTGTTAATGACCGCAATGTGCTCTTAAAGAAGTATAGAATCCAACAGCCACTTTATACATGGAAGCAGAATAACCAGGTGGCTTTTTTATAGAAGAATATATATTCTGCGGTAACAACAGAGTATTGAACTACGACACTCAAAACTTATCAGTTTTTTGTCCACGTATCCGAAACATAACACCCACAAAACAGAAAACTCAATTGGAGCAGCAAAATCTGAGGGCTCCAGCATTCTATAAGTTTGGTAGCCTCGCTCCACAACGAAAAAAAATGTACCAATAGTCCAATACCGCAACTCGCCAGTCGCCACACCATTTTTTTTTCGCATCAATCAAACAAGACAGAAAAAAAATCCCACAGAACGAGGTGGAGATAGGGGAAACATACCTCCCCCCCCCCCCCCCAAAAAAAATGCAAGCCTAATGCGCAAACATTCGATTACAAGGCCACCACGGGACGTGGTAGGGCGAATGAGGAGCGATGGATGCGCGCACCTTCAAACCGATGCCGTCGGGGAGAGCACGATCGAGCCGAGCGGGCCGGAAACACGGGGCGCGGAGCGGTAGGGGGCGCGCTCGGATGGATCCCGGACGACGACGCGCAAGCTACCAACTGGGCGAGGCGAGCACAAAACCCTAGCCCCGAAGGCGGCCGCAGGCCCGCCCCGCGCCCGCGGGGGAGAAGGGGGAAAAGGGCAGGGCAAGGGAAGGGAAGAGGCAGAGCAGTGCCGAGACGAAACTGAGAACTGCGTGATACAGCCCCTCCTACGCTACACATGTACCAGCCGCCCCTCCGGATTTCCCGCGCGAGCGCGGCGCGATGGTTTTACCTTCCTGCCCCTACGCAAGGCGGTATAGGAGCCTCCGAGTGGGGGAGGGCAGGAGGGTAACTTCCAACCGCCGTCTCGGCGGCCGGCGACCTTGCTTCTGTTTGTACACTTGTGCAGTTGTGTCCCCACGCCCCCGCCCGCCCAGAAGAAACCGATGGGACCCCAACCCGAGCCCGATGGGTGTGCTCTGCTCTGCTCTGCTGGGCTGCTAGTGGTGGCCCAGGGGGCAGTTGGGCAGAGCAGAGCAGGACACGCCAACGGGGACGGGACGGTGCTGAGACGGACGGCGAGGGACGGCTGTCCGCCGGCGAGTGGCGCCGCCCGGGTGTCCGGCCGGGTGAAGTGAAGTGATGAGCGCTGAGCGGCACAGACACGGATACGGAGGAGGCGTTGGGATCGAGGCGGCGGGGGTGTCTTGTCAGCGACTGGAGACGGTGTGTGAGCTGTGACTGTTGTTTGCGTGGAGGAGCTGAGCCCGGCTCAGGCTGACGTGGGCTAGAAGAGCAAGCTGGCGCTGCCATGCCAGCGACAGCCGGCAGGCGGAGCAGCAGAGGAGGGAGGCAACGATGCGTTATGCGTAGCGAGCAAAAGCCAAAGGAGCAGAACCGCAGAAGCATGCGGATGTGGGCGGCATGGATGATGAGCCTGAAGGCTGAGCCAGTGCATGCGCCCTGACGGGAATACGGAGATCGCGAGGCCAGCCAGACTAGCCATGATGCCGTGCGCTTGCTTTTTTTCCCTGCGTTCTGAAGCAGCAGGAAGTGCCGCCTCGCTGGCATGTACTACTAAGGCTACGTTTGCTTTTGGCCTTTTGGGACTAAAATTTAGTGATTAAACTTTAGTTCCTTTTAGTCTAAAAAACAAATAAGGTGTGATGCACTCAGCTCAAGTGGGGTTGGCTAAGGTTCAATAAATTAGGGTTGTCCGGAGCCCAACAGTTCATTAAGCACACTCAACTCGGTGAAAGACCCAATCACCCTAAAAAACTAGTCTAATGAGGGAAAGGTGACTCTCTCTTTTAAAATGGTTTTCTCTTCTTAAGTTAAGTGAGGTGGAATAATTCTGAGGCTTACACAATCACCGTCCGACTACAATTGGGTTAACTGGGCTAATTGCGTTTTTGTCAACGGGTAATAGTGGAGGATGTCCTCATCATTCCCACCTTCTTAAAATGGGTCTTAGCTCTGATACCAGATGATACACCTAGCCCAGGTGGAGTTGGCCAAGGCCCAACAAATTAAGGTTGCACGAAGCCCAACAGTTCATTAAGTACACTCAACTCAGGAAAAGGCTCAATCGTCACAAAAAGACTAGTCTAATGGGGAAAGGTGACTCTCCCTTTTAAAGTGGCTTCCTCCTCCCAAGTTAAGCGAGATGGGATAATTCTGAGACTCACACAGTCACCGTCTGTCTACAATTAGGCCAACTGGGTCAATTGCGCCTTTGTCAACGGGTAATAGTGGAGGATGTCCTCATCACGGTGACTAAACTTTAGTTATTTAGTTACTAAAGTTGTGACTTAAAAGAACTAAAGTATAATTTTTACCTACTTGCCCTCTTCTCTCTCTCTCCGTGTAGCATACAGTCACTAATTAATAAAGGTCATTATTCTCACTAATTAATGTTCTTTAGTCAGGTTAGCCACTGGAACCAAATATCAATACTATACTTAAACCACCAGTTTCAACGGTCGCCCCCACGTCATTTTTTACAAATAATCCCTCATATTTATTTCAAATTAATCTGTTGCATGTCTATAGATGGTCAAACAGTGGCCCGGCATGGGTCAGACACACGTGGGCCACAACTATAGCCCAAGCACGTCATGCCGGCCTGCTGATTATGCCAGACCAACTCATCGGCCCATTTGATTAAATCAGTGTAAAATGTTAAAAACGATGCAAGAGGTGAGGTTGCTGACTGTGTCAGACATTTGATTAAATCAGCGTAAATGTTAAAAAACGATGTAAGAGGTTTGAACTCATGCCCTAATGGAAGAAGGGTGAAAGACATTGGGTGAAGCTGTCTAACCAGTAGAATATCATACTCAGATGTTTTTAACATTGAATATAAATTATATATATACTTTTTTTGTAAAATAAAACAAATATAATTGTATTGGGCCGGGCCAGCACTATGGACCGAGGCTACAGCCAAGCACGACATGACGTTCTTGACCTTGCAAGCATTGGGTCGTTTCTGAAACCACATTGGCGCAATGAACTATATGGTGTTTGAGGTTGCTGAATTGGATGGAGCAACAATGATTTGTCACACTAACAATAAAATGAAAGGTTATTTGTTGGTTTTAAACGTTAGTAATTGTTACGAAGTAGCATAATTTATATAGAGCGCATCCAGTTTTTCTTGATGTCTGACTTTAGCAATCACTCCATATTTTGATCTATCTTTTTTATCAATTTGACTTTATTTGACTTATTTTAGAAACTTGAGCTTACAAACTTTCTCTTATTTGATCTCTGTATGGTGGAATTATATCATTTTATAATCTCTGTTTGTTTAGTCAGTCGTTGTGAACTCTCTTCTAATCCCTCACTTCATTGACCGTGTTGTACCAAGATATATTGCATGGAGTAAACAATAACATCAGTTAGCCAAATCAAAAAAATATTATATAGAGAGCAGAGACAATCAATAAAAAAATGAGATCTTTTTGGTGGATAGTTTATGTGGGTATTGTTGTAAGCCGTCGCAACGAACGGGCAACCGACTAGTGTTACTTTCAAGTTTAGTTTGGTGACTACGAAACAAAACGGGTCTAAGACCGTCTCCAGCAACATTCCCTAAATTCCGCCTCCTAAAACAATATTCTATGTCATTTACAACATTCTATAAGGGAGTGTTTGGTTTAAGAAACGAGATCATTCATCATTTTCTCACTCTTCACTTTTTTCATTTAGTTTGTGAAATAGAATGAGTTAATCCATCATCATTTCAATTCTCATAAGTTACAATTAATAATAATCTTAGGAATGAACTCATTCCACCAAATTTATGCAGTAGACTCATGATGGATCACATCATCTAGTATGGATTGATTCTTCGAATCAAGCACCCTCTAAAAGATTTCGTATTCTATATCTTCTCATCTTCAACAACGTATTTTTAAATTCGGCCCTCAATATCTACAGTATTAACAAAATACATAAACTACTATATTTATTCATTTTTTCCATATATTCCAAATTGGTTCTAACGTACGACATGGTGAAACTAATAGCTTTTCAATACTACAATCTTTTGAGTGTATACATATTATGCAAAAAAAATAGCGTGTATATCTATACTTACTGTTGACGCCTTTTTGGAGCGCCAAACACTCAACAAGAACCATGGCGGTGCGCTCTGATCAGACGCGGACGGTCCGCGGCACAGGGCCGGACGGTTCGCGACCTGGCACAGGGGCTAGAGTTCCCTGCCTGACGGCCGGACGGTCCGCGCGTGCGCAGAGGCGGCGGAGGATCACCGGCGGCGCCTGGATCTCGCTCCCGGGAGGGACCCCGTCGGGGAGGAGAGATCCTAAGTGGTGTCTAGGCTTGGGTAGACTGACCTGGACTCCTCTAATCAACGTAGATCCGAAGAGAGGCGGAGAATTTGGGGATTGGAAGGCTAAACTAGAACTAGACTAGAACTACTCCTAAGAATAAATGTAAATTATATTGATTGTGGGTTCGATTGATTGCTTCTAATCGGCCGTAATCCTCTTGCTTTTATAGAGGAGGGGGTTGGACCCGTTACCAACAAAACTCCGAGCAAATCCCGTGATTCTTGCCAACAAACACAGCGAAAAACTCGGAACCCTAATCTGTTCTAGCGTGCGCGGACCGTCCGGACCGCGGACCGTCCGGCCTCAGGGTTGGACCATCCGCCGGCTCAAAGTAGTGCTCAACATATGCCCTCCTGCCTTTTGGTGGAGCTGAGCAAACCAAAAGCAACTAACTCGATGTGATTACATCGGTTCTCTTAGGCATCTTGCCACATACTAGGATGGTACTGTTTGAGGAAACGCCCATTCAAAGCCTTAGGTAAATCTTTACCTTATAATGTTTGTAGTAAATAGGCGTTACCAGACATTACATGTTTTACTTTGAAAGGACCCTCCCAGCTTGGCGACCATTTCCCAAACTTCCGGTCTTTGTTCCTTAGAGGCAGGATGGTCTTCCACACCAGGTCCCCTACTTGAAATGACTTCGCTTTGACCTTCTTGTTGTAAGCCCTGGCTACCATGATCTTGTCCTTTTCTATTGCTCCCAAAGCTATCACCCTCTTGTCGGTCACCTCATCAATATTATCCATCATTGAATCATAATAATCAGCGATGGTTAGATTATTTTGTCTGGCGAACCTGACAACATTCAAACTTATTTCCACAGGCAACACTGCTTCCTGCCCATAGACAAGCTCAAAAGGAAATACTTTAGTAGCACTATGTTTAGATATTCTGTGAGCCCATAAAACTTCGGACAAAATCTTATGCCAATGCTTAGAATTATCAGATATCTTCTTTTTTATCAAGTTAATCAATGTCCTGTTACTAGACTCGGCCTGTCCATTGGCCTGATCATAATATGGAGATGAATTAAGCAACTTAATTCTATATAATTCAGCAAATTTACGTACCTCCTTTGACATAAAAGAAATCCCTTGATCTGTAGTCAAGGTCTGGGGAATGCCAAATCTATGAATAATATGCTCAGTTATGAATTCAATTACTTCCTTGTGTGTCATGTTCTTCAGAGCAACGGCTTCAGTCCATTTGGTAAAGTAGTCAGTGGCAACTAACACGAACCGATGCCCCTTTGATGACGAAGGATGAATTTCTCCAATAAAGTCTAATCCCCATCCTCTGAAAGGCCAAGGCTTGATGATAGGATGTAATTCGGCTGCAGGGACCAACTATAGGTCGCCGAATTTTTGACACACTTGGCAACCCTTGTATTACTTGAAACAATCAGCTATCATGCTAGGCCAATAAAAACCAGACCTTCGCAACAGCCACTTCATCTTTGGAGCCAATTGATGGGTACCACAAATTCCTTCATGTACTTCGGCCATGGCTAATATAGCATCATCTGGGCCCAAGCACTTAAGCAGGACGTCGTTGACTGTTCGGCGGTAGAGTTCATCACTCATCAGAACATACTTGAAAGTTGTACGCCGAATGTTCTTATCTGTCCTGACATTGGGATTTCGTAAATAATTAGTTATGGGCGTACTCCAATCACTTGCATCAGCTTCATTATTAGCCGAATCGATTAAGAGAACTTTTCCTGTAACCCCAGACGATCCGCGCGTCTTCACGCGGACGGTCCGCGACCTGGGGAAATGGCCCTGCACCGGTTATCAGATTTTCAGTGTTGTGAAATCTCCCTCGCTTTATCCGATAACCTGATGCATCTTGTGCCAAATTGTTAGCTCTATGATTCTCAACTCTAGAGATATGCCGAATACTGAACTCATCAAAAGAATGGATTATGCTCCAACATTTTTCAAGGTAACTATTTAGAATACCATCAAAACATTGATATTCTTCTAACACCTATTGGACGACCAACTGAGAATCACCAAATGCCCTCACATGTTTTACTCCCATACAATTTAAAAGTTCCAAGCTGAACAAAAGGGCCTCATATTTGGCTTGATTATTAGTGCAATAAGTTTTCAATCGGCTAGAGAAGTCGAAGGAGACATTACTTGGTGAAACAAGTATGATGTCAAATCCTTGCCCTTCATTGCAAACCGATCCATCAAAATATAAAGTCCAAGGAGTAATAGTGAGGTATGAGATGTCTAGTTTATGAGTATCATTAATTCGATGTTCTATAATAAAATCCGCTACGACCTGGCCTTCCATAGATTTCAATGGTTCATAGGCCAAATCATATTCTATAAGTGCATAAGCCCACTTACCAATTCTACCACTCATAATTGGGTTACGCAACATGTATTTGATCACATCGGCTTGACAAGAAACAGTGCAATGACTAGATAGTAAATAACATCTACACTTGGTGCATGCATAAAACAAGCATAAGCATAACTTTTCAATAAAAGTGTACTTTGTTTCAGCATCCACCAACCTCCGACTTAGATATTTCACCACATGCTCCTTTCCTTCAGTTTCTTGTGTCAGAACAGCCCCAATGACCTTATCTTCAGCTACAATGTATAATCTGAATGGTACTCCTACTTGTGGTGCTTTTAATACAGGAGTCAAAGACAAGTATTTTTTAATGATATCAAATGCTTCCTGCTGCTCTGCCCCCCGAGCGAATTCGGCATCATTTTTAAGCCGAAGGATAGGGGTGAAGGTATCAATCTTCCCGGCTAGGTTAGAAATAAACCTTCATAAATAATTCACCTTGCCGAGAAACTTCTGCACTTCAACCTTACAGGTCGAAGGTCCCACATTCCGAATAGACTTGATTTGGTCAGGGTCTATCTCTATAACATGCTCATGGATGACAAATCCTAAGAACTTACCAGCCGACACTCCAAAAGCACATTTACGTGGGTTCATTTTCAAACCATACTTACGCATTTTATCAAAGGCTTTGCGCAAATCAGCTATATGAGAACTGAACTCAGCCGATTTGACTACAATATCATCAATGTAGACTTCCACAGTGTTTCCTAACAACTCATGGAAGATCAAATTCATAGCCCTCAGATAAGTAGCACCAGCATTTTTAAGACCAAATGTCATGATGACCCATTCAAATAAACCAATGAAGCCTGGACATATAAAGGTCGTTCTAGACGCATCCTCTTCGGCCATGAAAATCTAGTTATATCCGGCATTACCATCAAGAAAGCTAATAATTCTAGTTCCTGATGCATTATTGATTAATGTATCGGCTATGGGCATGGGATACTCATCTTTAGGAGTCGCTCTATTTAAATTGCGAAAATCAATGCATACTCTAAGTTTACCTGACTCTTTCTTCTCCACCGGCATAATATTGGAGACCCACTCTGCGTATCTGCAAGGTCTAATAAAATTAGCTTCTAGCAGCCGGTGAATTTTGTCCTTGATTCGTGAGAGAAGATCTGGACGAAATGTTCTAGCTTTCTGCTTGAAAGGTCTAAAACCGGACTTAATAGGCAGCCGATGCTCTACGATCTCTCGGCTTAATCCAGGCATCTCAGTGTAATTCCAAGCAAAGCAATCTGAATATTCCTTCAATAGACCGATCATCTCACTTCTAGAATCGGTCTCCAGGGTCTTATTTATAAAAGTCGGCCTTGGAATTTTACCATCTCCTATGTTGATCTCCTCCAAAGGATCAGCCGATGTAAACCCCTGTCCTAGTTTATCGAGATCTCTGAATTCCTCTATCATGTCTCCCACAGAGGAATCAGACGATCTTTGTTGATAGCGGACTCTCCGGTCTCGGGGGCCGGATCATCCGTGATACTGTTTTTATACTGTGGTAGATGTTCGGCCTTAAAGACCGAACCGTTTTGTGAAAGACCAGACCATTCGGCCTCAGAAGCCGAACTATCCGTGACCAAGGACTCATGATTTTTGTGTGGACTCATCATTTAAACTTTATTTAGGATTTAGCCGATTCTCCATCGGCTCTAGCATTACAGGGATGAAACCTTTCTTGTCTACACTTATGAACTGATAATCAGAAAAATCTACTTCTGTGAGACATGTAGCAGTCTCATAAGTCCAGAGTACAGGGGCATCGGCCACAGCGATACAGGCCGATACATTAGCATGTACTTGTTCTATGTCATCGCCTACTCATTGTATTAACATTTGATGTAATGTAGAAGGTATACATTGATTGGCATGAATCCAATCTCTGCCTAGGATTAAACTGTTATTTCCTTCTACATCAGCGACAAAGAATGCAGCAGCAAGGGTCTTAGTCCCGATGGTTAATTCAACGGATGTGACTCCCCTGGCCTTGATCGAACTATCATTTCCAACACCGCTGAGGGTCTTGTTGGTCTTGACAAGTTGAAAGTTCCCTTTCCCTGAGAACAGTATCTAGATGTCGCCTAGAGGGGGGTGAATAGGTGAATAAAAATTATCACTTTAAAACTTTATTCTTACTCTACTCGAAGACCAGATCGCAGTGGAATGAAAGACCCTTCGAGTAGGTTGCAGCGGAATAGAAGATCCTGTCTCAAATTGCCCTGCACTTCAAATATAACTTGTACAACACATAAGTATTGAAATGCAGATATAAAGAGTAGATAATGCAGAGAGACAGCACATAATACAGAGCGAAGCACACAGACACAGGGATTTATCCCGAGGTTCGGCCAATCCTGAAATGCTTGCCTAGTCCTCGTTGGAGTTAGCCACACCTAGGCTTGGAGTCTATTTCAACTCCTTCCTCCATTTGCTCAGATCTGTCAGTATGACAGATAGAGCCTTCCACTATGTTGAGTTGGTTACAACGAAACCGCGGCTGCTTACAATCTTCTTGGCAGCACTCCGGCAGAGTAACGATATGCTCAAGACCTTGCTCTAGCTCTTACCGGCACTTCTCCACTCTCTCAAGGCTTATAGCTTTGCCTCTACACAAACTAGAGAGATATACACGAGAGGTAGAGAGAGAATTGATCCGAGTGATGTCTACAATTATTGGCTGCACTTGTGTCATTGTGGGAGGCGCCTAGAAGTCCCTTTTATAGACCCAAGGGGCCTAGGAGCCGTTGGAATCCCATTTGGAAGGCAATACTTGCTTTCTGTCGGGTGGCGCACTGGACAGTCCGGTGTGCCACCGGATAGGTCCTGTAGCTTGTCCGGTGCACGATCTCCTTCCATATCGGGCTCAGCTGACCGTTAGAGCAATGGTCATCTTGGCTCACCGGACAGCCCGGTGCGCCAATTATCCATTGGCCCATGCCACGCGTCGCCCGCTGATCGTGCTGCCGACCGTTGGCACAGTCGACCGTTGGCTCACCGGACAGTCTGGTGCACCATCGGACAGTTCGGTGAATTATAGCCGTACATCGCCAAACTTCTCTCGAGAGTGACTTGTTCACCGGAGTTCAGTCTGGCGCACCGGACACTGTCCGGTGCACCACTGGACAGTCCGGTGTGCCAGACTGAGCTGAGTCTTGGCTGTACACAGCCAAACCTTTTGCTTCTCTTTTATTTTCTTCTTTTCTCGGTTTCTAATACTTAGACAAGTATATTAGTACACAAAAACCAATGTACTAAGTCTAGAAACATACCTTCTCTTTGATTTTCACTTCTTTAGCATTTGGCATGCTTGAGATTGATGTTGGACTCATAAATCCTCAAGTCAGCTTGACTTGATCTAGATTGACATTTCTGAGCTCCAACATCCTACAAAGGTCATATAGAATATCTCCAAACATAGGAACAACCCAAACCAAAGGTCAAGGTGCACTTAGCTCTTTTGGGATGCTTCCAGTTCTGGTTTCGACATTGGTTCTCCTTCCAGTGACCTTGTTCACTTCTTGAGCTTGATCTTGAGCCTTATTACTTACACCACAAGATTGTAGATGTTACCTCATTGGTTGTAAGTCATGTCCTTATGTAGTGTTCCTTGATGCACCATAACTCTTCTTAACTCGATCAACCTTGATTCTGCAAGTCTCCTTCTTCACCCTTGGCTTTGGGTTCCTAGTCTCCTTGACTTTCTCCCGTGCAGTCGGTACCTCGAAGCTCTTCTTGCTTCCAACCTTGGTTTGATCGGTTGTCTCCAAGTTATGCACATCAAGTCTCACTTAAGCAATGTCCATCTTCCTTGTGATGTCCATTATATCTATAGATAACTCCGTCTTTGGACTATCACACCTGTTTACTTGTGTTGAACCCTATTAGCTTTGCATTCAGCACCTGTTCAACACTTAGCACACTTGTTAGTCCTTTAATTGAGTTGTCATCTAAACACCAAAACCCACAAGAGAGCTTTCAATCTCCCCCTTTTTGGTGATTGATGGCAACACAATTAAAGCTTACATAAGTATAAGATTTAAAGCACTAATTTTGAATTCTAAGTTTGTAGAATGCTCCCCCTAAATATGTGCTTATATCAAAATCTTAATTTTGGCCTTATATGCCACATTGCACATACTTAGGCTAATTCAAAGCATTACTACACCTTAGCACCTGTGGGTTGTATTGTCGATAATTAAACATATGCACAGAATCAGAGTTAAACACCAATCAGTTGAGTGAATATACCACAGGAATATCAACCTACCACTATTCACAATTAAGATACCAATTTAAAACAATTTTAAAGCACCAGAACCACATGAATATCTATTACAGGATACACCCAGTAGATACTGATTGATTCATATCAACGGAAGCACTAATTTTGCATTATCACCATATAATACAACAAGAAGCATAGAATTATCAAACAAACTAACACAACCTAACACATTCTTCCTTAAGACCAAGGGAAACCAAGGAAACCCCTAACACATTCTTCCTTAAGACCAAGGGAAACCAAGGAAACCCCTTGAGCACATTCTTCCTTAAGACCAAGGCAAACCAAGGAAAACCCCTTGAGCACAAGGAAACCTAAGCTTTAATGCACAAAAATTCTCCCCTTTGACATCAAACACCAAAACCATATTCAAGTAAGAACATAGGATGATGTCAAGGGACAACAGATTATTTAGCAGGTAAAATACAACACACTAACATTACTCCCCCTTACACAGTAGACATATGCAACACAAGCATTGGAGGAAAATTAAGATACAAATACATAAAAGGTCAACACTACCTTTTGTACCTTTACCCTGTTGTGATGTACTTTCCATTTTGATAGTTTTAATCTCTAGGAAGCTCCTTCACACTTGTGCCTAATCCTTTATCCTAACTTTTTCTTGTTTCTAAGACACCAGACTCAGAACAAGTTATAGTATTGTTGGGTACCATAATTAGGGGTACCCCCCAACGCTCCTAATCATGGCTGGTAAACACCCTCAGACCAGCTAATGGGCGTGATTCAAGTCAAGGCTTCGTCTACCCAAGGGACGCGATCTCATCCGAGCCCAGCCTCGGGCTGGAGCAGTAGTCCTAGACGAGTTCACGCCTCGCCCGAGGGCCTCCTCAGGAAGCGGACGCCCCCTCGGCTCTCCCGAAGCCCAGCTCGGGCAGGCTTCGTTGTGAAGCAACCTTGGCCAGACCGCCTCACCAACCAACCACTTCGCAGGCGCATTCAATGCAGGGGACGCCTGACGCCGTATTCTGACACACGCGGCTCAGTCGGCCAGGCCGAAGTGACCGCAGTCACTTCGCCCCTCTTCTTTACTGTCTGATGTGATAGGAAAACAGCGCCGCTCGCCCTGCTCCGACTGTCATGTCAACCACCCAGGCAAAGACTGACAACAAGTCACGATCAACCACCGAGTTTGACCTCGAGCGCAACAGGAAGCTCCGCCTCGCCCGACCTCAGGCTCCGGCCTTGGGAGGAGGTTTTCGCCTCGCCTGACCTCAGGCTCTGGCCTCGGGAGGAGGTCTCTGCCTCGCCCGACCCCCGGACTCGGCCTCGACCTCGGTCTCGGGAGGAATCGTGTCCTCGCCCGACCTCGGCCTCGGCCTCAAGAGAAGTCTCCGCCTCGCCCGACCTTGGGCTCGGACCGACCGCGCCAACAGGAGATACATCATTACCCTATTCCTAGCCTGCTCAGGCTACAAGGAACAAGACCGGCGTCCCATCTGGCTTACCCCGGCGACGGGTAATGATGGTGCCCCGCGTGCACCATGACGCCGGTGGCTCTCAGCCCCTTACGACAGCAAGGAGACGTCAGCAGGATCCTTGCCGCACTGCCAGCTGTGCTCCTACAGGACTTAGGCGCTCCTCCGATGGCCACGCCATCACGTGTACAGGGCCCAAGCTCTCCTCCGACAGCCACGTTGGCATGAACGCAGGGCTTAGGCAC
The DNA here is from genome assembly GCA_029449295.1 of Zea luxurians. Lineage (NCBI taxonomy): Eukaryota > Viridiplantae > Streptophyta > Magnoliopsida > Poales > Poaceae > Zea > Zea luxurians. Next base: position 131,847,256 of record JAOPSE010000007.1, read on the forward strand.
TCCTCTGCCGGACACGTTAGCGCATAGCTACGCCCCCCATTGTATGACTGGACCCTCTCCTTGTGTCTATAAAAGGGAGGTCCAGGGCCATCATGAGGGGGGTTCGTGCGAGGGAAGGAGCGGACGAACGGGCTCCCACTCTCCGCCTCACTCTCCCTCACGCGACGCGCTTGTAACCCCTACTACGAGCGGCACCCTGGTGCAGGATAATACAAGGCTTGCCCCACATCTTGTGTTCCATCTCGCGCCAACCCATCTGGGCAGGGGCACGCAACGATTTCACTCATCGATCTAGGGACCCCCGGGTCCGAAACGCCGACAGTTGGCGTGCCAGGTAGGGGCCTGCTGCGTGTTAACGAACACCTTCCCGTTGAGTTCCAGATGGGGAGTCTTCAGCAACCTCTTCAGCCTGGGACAGTTCTCCGCTTCGGGAGTCTCGAGTTCATGTCCCTCGACGGCAGCTACGACATGGTACTCCTCCCCTCGCGGCGCGACGACAGCGACGGTCTTCGACTCGCTCGGCAGCGGAGAGCTCGGCGACAGCATCTCCCCGCAGCAGAAGAGGAGCGCTCCGGTCGTCCTTGCCACCCTCCTCACCGGAGGAGGCAGAGACGAGGCAACCATGGCCATGCAGGAGGCGGCACCTTGACAGCTGTCGCACCAGAGCGAGTCGACGACGCCGGCACTCCCCCGGGGGACATGTCGGGCATTGCCCTCGCACCTGAGACGACGGCGGGTGTCACTTCCCCGCGACGTGTCAGCCCCAAGCAGACTGATGACACCAGCACCCTCGCAAAGGATCTGCTGGGCGTTACCCTCGTACCTGAGATGATGGTGTGCTCCGCCCCCGACGTGACCTCACCACCGTCCATCGACCAAGAGGTACCGTCTGTTTTCAATCCCGTACCTTTTCGATTCAGCTTCGATCCACCTAGCAACCCCGCTACGGTGAGCGCCTTCGTAAAGGCGTATCCAAACCTTCCGGGATACCACATGTGGTCGACCTGGGACTGATTGACAGCCGTCTCAACCTTCGGACCGACGGGTTCTGAGGAAGAGGACGACCCCGACTCCGATTGGGATTTCTCTGGCCTCAATGACCCCGGTGCCATGCGGGACTTCATGTCCGCATGTGACCACTGCCTCTCCGGTTGTTCTGACGATGGCCATGACCTTGACGACGAAGGTTATGGCCCAAGTCGCGAATGTTTCCACGTCGATCAGGGAGATCACAACGAAGGCAACCACCTCGGTATACCGGAGGTTGACGATCCCCCTAGGCCCGCATCTCGCGTTGACATCCTGTGGGAGCTAGCTGTGGTCCCAGTTCCTGCGGAGGGTCAGGACATACAGCTCGAGCAAATCCGCGAGATGTAGGCCCGGGTCGACGGGGAAGCAGGCCGGCTTGTGCGGCTCCGACAGAACATCGAACAGGAGTGGGCAGGCCGAACACTCGCCGGAGAAGCCTGTCATCGGGCCTAAGACATCCGGCGCCGCATCGTCGATAATGCTAGGGCAGCGCTGCCCCCGGCCGTCAGCGGGTCCGGCCAGGACCTAGCTGCAGCGGCGATGCTACTTCGAGCCATGCTGGAGCCATCCACCACCGAGGGACGGCGTATCCAGGGTGAACTCAAGGATCTCCTGGAGGGCGCCGCAGTTCGACGAGCCGAGAGCTCCGCCTCCTGGAGGTGAGCTGACCCCTCGGAGCATCACGTGGTGTCCTCCCGACGCATGCGGGAAGCCTCGGTCCATCCCGAGCGCCCGCGGGACGAGGCACCTGCCGCCCAGGATCGCCTCGGCAACGAGCACCACCATCTCGACCATCGAACTCGCCTCGACGAGAAGGTGCGCCGAGGCTACCATCCCAGGCGTGGGGGACGCTGCAACAGCGAGGAGGATCGCAGTCCTTCGCCCGAACCACCCGATCCGCGAGTCTTCAGCTGGGCCATACGAGGAGCACCGTTTACTGCCCATTTTCGACCCCGACTACCATCACCAAGTACTCGGGGGAGACGAGGCCGGAGCTGTGGCTCGCGGACTACCGACTGGCATTGCCAGTTGAGAGGGGCGGATGATGACAACCTTATCATCCGTAATCTACCCCTTTTCCTCTCCGACCCTGCCCGAGCCTGGCTGGAGCATCTGCCCCCTGCGTAGATCTCCGACTGGGACGATCTGGTCAAGGCTTTCGCGGGAAACTTCCAAGACACGTATGTGCGCCCTGGGAACTCGTGGGATCTCTGAAGCTGCCGCCAGCAGCCAGGGGAGTCCCTCCGAGAGTACATCCGGTGGTTTTTGAAGCAGCGCACCGAGCTGCCCAACGTTACCGACTCGGATGTCATCGGGGCTTTCCTCACCGGCACCACTTTGCCGGGACCTGGTGAGCAAACTGGGGCGCAAGACTCCCACCCGTGCGAGCGAACTGATGGATGTCACCACCAAGTTCGCCTTGGGTCAAGAGGCAGTCGAAGCCATCTTCCGAAAGGACAAGCAGCCTCAGGGAGAGCCAAAAAAAGATGCCCTCGAGGCGTCCGCCCAGCGGGGCACGAAGAAAAAAAGCCAAGAACAAGTCGCAAGCGAAGCGCGACGCCGCTGACGCGAATCTCGTCGCTGCGGCCGAGCACAGGAACCCTCGGAAACCTCCTAGAGGGGTCGGCGCATTCGACAAGATGCTCAAGGAGCCGTGCCCCTATCACTAGGGGCCCGTCAAGCACACCCTCGAAGAATGTGTCATGCTCCGACCCTACTTCCATATGTCCGGGCCTCCGGCGAAAGATGGCAAGGGCCATGACAACAACAAGAAGGAGGGCGGCAAGGAAGAGGAGTTCCCGGAGGTCCACAACTGCTTCATGATCTATGGCGGGCAGGCGGCGGACGCCTCGGCTCGGCACCGCAAGCAGGAGCACCGGGAGGTTTGCTTGGTGAAGGTGGCAGCGCCAGTCTCCTAGACTGGTCCGACAAGCCTATCACCTTCAACCGAGGCGACCACCCCGACTTCGTGCCAAGCCCAGGAAGGTACCCGCTCGTCGTCGATCCGATCATCAGCAACGTTAGGCTCTCCAAAGTCCTCATGGATGGAGGCAGCAGCATTAACATCATCTACGCCGAGACCCTGGAACTCTTGGGGGTTGATCGGTCCGAGGTCCGGGCCGGTGCGGCACCATTTCGGCCTAGTTTGGATACTTTGGGATTAGAGTGTTTTGGAGGGATTGGAGAGGGTGTAAATCCCCAATAGATCAAATACTCTCTTAATACATCTCAATCCACTTCAATCCTACTCATTACTAGAGTATCCAAACTAGGCCTCCACGGGATCGCGCCCGGGAAGCGAATCCTACCCCTCGGACGGATCGACTTACCCGTCTGCTTCGGGACTCCCTCCAACTTCCGAAAGGAAGCTCTCACCTTCGAGGTCGTCGGGTTCCAAGGAACCTACCATGCGGTGTTGGGAAGGCCATGCTACGCCAAGTTCATGGTCGTCCCCAACTACACCTACCTCAAGCTCAAGATGTCGGGCCCGAACGGGATCATCACCGTCAGATCCACGTACCGCCACACGTACGAATGCGACGTGGAGTGCGTGGAGTACGCCGAGGCCCTCATCGCCGACCTGGAACGTCTCTCCAAGGAGGTGCCCGACGCGAAGCGGCACGCCGGCAACTTCGAACCAGTTGAGGCAGTCAAGTCCGTCACTCTCGACCCCAGCAACGACGCCAGCAGGAAAGTCCGGATCGGCTCCGAGCTCGACCCCAAATAGGAAGCAGTGCTCGTCGACTTTCTCCGTGCAAACGCCGAAGTCTTAGCGTGGAGTCCCTCGGACATGCCCGGCATACCGAGGGATGTCGCCGAGCACTCACTGGATATCAGAGCTGGAGCCCGACCCGTGAAGCAAACCCTGCGCCGTTTTGACGAAGAAAAGCGTAGGGCCATAGGTGAGGAGATCCACAAGCTACTCGCGGCTGGGTTCATCAAAGAGGTATTCCATCCCGAGTGGTTGTCCAACCCTGTTCTTGTAAGGAAGAAGGATGGGAAATGGAGGATGTGTGTAGACTACACTGGTCTAAACAAAGCATGTCCGAAAGTTCCCTACCCTCTACCTCGCATTGATCAAATTGTGGACTCCACTACTGGGTGCGAAACACTGTCATTCCTCGATGCCTACTCAGGCTATCACCAAATCAAGATGAAAGAGTTCGACCAGCTTGCTACTTCTTTCATCACACCTTTTGGCATGTACTGTTACACTACAATGCCATTTGGTTTGAGGAATGCAGGCGCCACCTACTAGAGGTGTATGAACCACGTGTTCGGAGATCACATCGGCAGAACGGTCGAGGCTTACGTCGATGACATCGTTGTCAAGACGAAGAAAGCCTCCGACCTCCTCTCTGACCTTGAAACGACATTCAAGTGTCTGAGAGCGAAAGGCGTGAAACTCAATCCCGAGAAGCGTGTCTTCGGAGTCCCCCGAGGCATGCTCTTAGGATTCATCGTCTCTGAGTGGGGCATCGAGGCCAATCCGGAAAAAATCGCGGCCATTACCAACATGGGACCGATCAAAGATTTGAAAGGAGTACAGAGGGTCATGGGATGCCTTGCGGCTCTGAGCCGCTTTATCTCACGCCTTGGCGAGAAAGGCTTGTCTCTGTACCGCCTCTTAAGGAAGGCCGAGCGCTTCACTTGGACCCCCGAGGCCGGGGAAGCCCTCGGAAACCTTAAGGCGCTCCTTACAAATACACCCATCCTGGTGCCCCCCGCTGCAGGAGAAGCCCTCTTGATCTACGTAGCCACGACCACTCAGTTGGTCAGTGCCGCGATCGTACTCGAGAGACGAGAAGAAGGGCATGCACTGCTCGTCCAGAGGCCAGTCTACTTCATCAGCGAAGTGCTTCCCGAGACCAAAGTCCGCTACCCACAGATCCAGAAGCTGCTCTACGTAGTGATTCTGACACGACGAAAGTTGCGTCACTACTTCGAGTCTCATCCGGTGACTGTGGTGTCATCCTTCCCCCTGGGGGAGATCATCCAGTGTCGTGAGGCCTCGGGTAGGATAGCAAAGTGGGCGGTGGAACTCATGGGCGAAACACTATCATTCGCTCCTCGGAAAGCCATAAAATCCTAGGTCTTGGCAGACTTCCTGGCTGAGTGGACTGACACCCAGTTACCGACAACTCCAATCCAACCCGAGCTCTGGACCATGTATTTCGATGGGTCACTCATGAAAACAGGGGCAAGCGCTGGCTTGCTCTTCGTTTCACCCCTCGGGAAGCATCTTTGCTACGTCATTTGCCTCCATTTTCCGGCGTCAAACAACGTGGCCGAGTACGAGGCTCTGGTTAACGGGCCGCGCATCACCATCGAGCTAGGGGTCCGGCGCCTCGACGCTCGTGGCGACTCCCAGCTTATCATCGACCAAGTCATGAAGAACTCTGAGAGCACCTAGAGGGGGGGTGAATAGGTGATCCTGTAAAACTTAAACTTAAGCCACAAAAACTTGATTAAGCATTAGCACAATAATCGCTAAGCGGCTAGAGAGAAGTTTTCGCAAGACACGATAACCACAAGAAAATCAACACAGATAGACACAGTGGTTTATCCCGTGGTTCGGCCAAGTACAAAACTTGCCTACTCCACGTTGTGGCGTCCCAACGGACGAGGGTTGCAATCAACCCCTCTCAAGCGGTCCAAAGACCCACTTGAATACAACGGTGTTTTGCTTTGCTTTTCTTTATCCTGTTTGCGAGGAATCTCCACACTTTGGAGTCTCTCGCCCTTACACTTGAAATTCACAAAGAATCACGGAGTAAGGGAGGGATGAGCAACGCACACAAGACACAAAATCAGAGTGTCAACATGCACACAAGTCGCAACGAGAGCTCGCAACACAACCCGACGAGATCACAACTCAACTAGAGCTCTAGATGCTATCACGAAGAAACAAATGCGTGGAATCGAAGCCTTGGTGCTTAGGAATGCTTTGAGTGTGCTTGGTGTCCTCCTCCATGTGCCTAGGGGTCCCTTTTATAGCCCCATGGCAGCTAGAAGCCGTTGAGAGCATTGTAGGAAGGCAATTCTTGCCTTCTACCGACTGGCGCACCGGACAGTGCGGTGTACCACCGGACACTGTCCGGTGTGGATTCCCTTCCTTATTTGGCGAAGCCGACCGTTGGAGTTTGAGAGCCGTTGGCGCACCGGACACTGTCCGGTGCACACTGGACAGTCCGGTGCCTCCTTCTAGCCGTTGGCTCGGCCACGTGTCCCGCGCAGATCGCGCGGCCGACCGTTGGCTCACCGGACAATGTCCGGTGCACACCGTACAGTCCGGTGAATTTTAGCCGTACGCCGCCGTCGAAGTCCCGAGAGCAACGAGTTTGCCAGAGCCAGCCTGGCGCACCGGACACTGTCCGGTGCACCACCGGACACTGTCCGGTGCACCCAGACTGAGCAGACTTTGGCTGAACAAAGCCACCTTGTTTGCAACTCAAATTTTCCTGTTTCCAACACTTAGACACAATACATTAGTCCATAAAACAATGTACTAAGTCTAGAAACATACCGTTTGACATGGTTTGTACTTTGTTCACCACTTTGCATAGATAAACACAAAAACACTTGTGTTGGCACTCAATCACCAAAATACTTAGAAATGGCCCAAGGGCACATTTCCCTTTCAATCTCCCCCTTTTTGGTGATTTATGCCAACACAACATAAAGCAACTAGAACAAGTGCAATATCAATGCAAATGAAAACTCAAAGTTGTTTTGATTCATATTTGACATATATGGATCATACTTTGCCACCACTTGGTTTTGTTTTTGCAAATTAACCTCAAATTTCTATCTCTAAGTCAAACACAATTTTAGAGACATAAAAGGAGGTATTCCAAGAGAAATTAATCACAGTAGCAAAAACTCCCCCTATTTCCCATAATCAACCTTCTCCCCATAAGAGATCAACTTTTGACAAAAATAGCCAACAAGAGTATTTTGACAAAACAAAAAGCTCTATTCTACTATTTTCAAAATTTCTCAAGGCTACTATTTTCAAAATTTCTCAAGTGGTAGCTGATCCATTTATTGCTTTGGCCTTTATTTTCTCCCCCTTTGGCATCAAGCACCAAAACGGGATCAATCTTGGCCCTTGAACCCCATTGCCTCACCAAAATCTTCAAATAAGAACACAAAGGCAATAGGAGTACGTGAGATGAACTTGGAATAAGTTACCCTCTCATCGGAGTGCAGTGGAAGTCTTTCATGGTCCAAGTCTACCTTTTCCCTTTCAAACCACCTTTGAGACTAAATTACGAAACCTCAAGCACATGGTTAGTCTCAAAGGGTCAAGTTGTAGCACAACTCCCCCTAAATATGTGCATCACTTGCAAACGGACTTGTGAGGTCTAGGGAGTGATTGTACAACTTGAGCACCATAAGTAAGCAACAAAATGCATAAGGAACATGATCAAGGCATAAATACATTTATGCTATAAATCAATCCAAGTTCCGCGAATCTAAGACATTTAGCTCACTACGCAACTTGCAAAAGGTCTTCTCATCTAAAGGCTTAGTGAAGATATCGGCTAGCTGGTTCTCGGTGCTAACATGAAACACTTTGATATCTCCCTTTTGCTGGTGGTCTCTCAAAAAGTGATGTCGGATGTCAATGTGCTTTGTGCGGCTGTGCTCAACAGGATTTTCCGCTATCCGGATAGCACTCTCATTGTCACATAGGAGTGGGACTTTGCTCAGATTATAGCCAAAGTCCCGGAGAGTTTGCCTCATCCAAAGTAGTTGCGCACAACACTGTCCTGCGGCAACATATTCGAACTCAGCGGTGGATAGGGCAACAGAGGTTTGTTTCTTAGAGTTCCATGACACCAGGGACCTTCCTAAGAATTGGCACGTCCCTGATGTACTCTTCCTATCGACCTTACATCCAGCATAGTCGGAATCTGAGTATCCAATCAAGTCAAAGTTAGACCCCTTTGGATACCAGATCCCGAAGCAAGGCGTAGCGACTAAATATCTAAGAATTCGCTTCACGACCACCAAGTGACACTCCCTTGGATCAGATTGAAATCTAGCACACATGCATACGCTAAGCATAATATCCGGTCTACTAGCACATAAATAAAGCAAAGAACCTATCATTGACCGGTATGCCTTTTGATCAACGGACTTACCTCCTTTGTTGAGGTCGGTGTGTCCGTCGGTTCCCATCAGAGTCTTTGCGGGCTTGGCGTCCTTCATCGCAAACCGCTTTAGCAAGTCTTGCGTGTACTTCGTTTGGGAGATGAAGGTGCCGTCCTTGAGTTGCTTCACTTGGAACCCAAGGAAGTAGTTCTACTCGCCCATCATCGACATCTCGAATTTCTGCGTCATCACCCTGCTAAACTCTTCACAAGACTTTTGATTAGTAGAACCAAATATTATGTCATCGACATAAATTTGGCACACAAAAAGATCACCATCGCAAGTCTTAGTGAAAAGAGTTGGATCGACTTTCCCAACCTTCAAAGCATTAGCAATTAAAAAGTCTCTAAGGCATTCATACCATGCTCTTGGGGCTTGCTTAAGTCCATAGAGCGCCTTAGAGAGCTTACATACGTGGTCGGGGTACCGTTTGTCCTCGAAGCCAGGGGGTTGCTCCACGTACACCTCCTCCTTGATCGGCCCGTTGAGGAAAGCGCTCTTCACATCCATTTGGTACAACCTGAAAGAATGGTGAGCGGCATATGCTAGCAAAATACGAATGGATTCTAGCCTAGCCACAGGAGCAAAAGTCTCCTCAAAGTCCAAACCTGCGACTTGGGCATAACCTTTTGCCACAAGTCGAGCCTTGTTTCTTGTCACCACCCTGTGCTCGTCTTGTTTGTTGCGGAACACCCACTTAGTTCCCACAACGTTTTGCTTGGGACGAGGCACCAGTGTCCAAACTTCATTACGTTTGAAGTTGTTGAGCACCTCCTGCATGGCCAACACCCAGTCCGGATCTAGCAAGGCCTCTTCTACCCTGAAAGGCTCAATAGAAGAGACAAAGGAGTAATGCTCACAAAAATTAACTAATCTAGAACGAGTAGTTACTCCCTTGCTAATATCACCCAAAATTTGGTCGACGGGATGATTCCTTTGAATCGTCGCTCGAACTTGGGTTGGAGGTGTCGGTTGTGCTTCTTCCTCCCTCACATAATCATCTTGTGCTCCCCCTTGATCACACGCCTCCTCCTAATGAACCTGTTCATCGTCTTGAGCTGGGGGATGCACCATTGTTGAGGAAGAAGGTTGATCTTGTGCCAATTGTTCCTGTGGTCGCACATCGCCAATCGCCATGGTTCGCATTGCGGCTGTTGGAACTTCTTCTTCATCTACATCATCAAGATCAACAACTTGCTCTCTTGGAGAGCCATTAGTCTCATCAAATACAACGTCGCTAGAGACTTCAACCAAACTCGATGATTTGTTGAAGACCCTATACGCCTTTGTATTTGAATCATAACCTAATAAAAACCGTTCTACAGCTTTGGGAGCAAATTTAGAATTTCTACCTTTCTTCACAAAAATATAGCACTTGCTCCCAAATACACGAAAATAAGACACATTGGGTTTGTTACCAGTTAGAAGCTCATATGAAGTCTTCTTGAGGAGGCGGTGAGGGTAGACCCTGTTGATGGCGTGGCAAGCCGTGTTCACGGCTTCCGACCAAAAGCGCTCGGGGGTCTTGAACTCTCCAAGCATTGTCCTCACCATATCGATGAGTGTTCTGTTCTTCCTCTCTACCACACCATTTTGCTGTGGTGTGTAGGGAGCGGAGAACTCGTGCTTGATCCCTTCCTCCTCAAGAAACTCCTCCACCTGAAGGTTCTTGAACTCGGACCCGTTGTTGCTCCTTATCTTCTTCACTTTGAGCTCAAACTCATTTTGAGCTCTCCTAAGGAAGCGCTTGAGGGTCCCTTGGGTTTCAGATTTATCCTGCAAAAAGAATACCCAAGTGAAGCGGGGAAAATCATCAACTATAACAAGACCATACTTACTTCCTCCTATACTTAGATAGGCGACGGGTCCGAAGAGGTCCATGTGAAGCATCTCCAAAGGTCTTGATGTGGTCATCACATTTTTGGTGTGATGAGAGCTTCCCACCTGTTTCCCTGCTTGACAAGCTGCACAAGGTCTATCTTTTTCGAAATGTACATTAGTAAGACCTATCACGTGTTCTCCCTTTAGAAGCTTGTGAAGGTTCTTCATCCCCACATGTGCTAAGCGGCGATGCCACAGCCAGCCCATGCAAGTCTTAGCAATTAAGCATGCATCTAGACCAGCCTCTTCTTTTGCAAAATCAACCAAATAAAGTTTGCCGTCTAGTACACCCTTAAAAGCTAGTGAACCATCACACCTTCTAAAGACAGACACATCTACATTTGTGAATAGACAATTATATCCCATTTTACATAGTTGACTAACAGATAACAAATTATATCCAAGCGACTCGACTAAAAACACATTAGAAATAGAGTGCTCGAATGAAATAGCAATTTTACCTAACCCTTTTACCTTGCCTTGGTTCCCATCACCGAATATTATTGAATCTTGGGGATCCTTGTTCTTGACGTAGGAAGAGAACATCCTCTTTTCCCCCGTCATGTGGTTTGTGCATCCGCTGTCGATAATCCAGCTTGTACCCACAGATGCATAAACCTGCAAGGCAAATCTAGGCTTGGGTCTTAGGTACGCAACTCTTGTTGGGTCCTACAAGGTTAGTCACAATGGTCTTAGGGACCCAAATGCAAGTTTTATCTCCCTTGCATCTTGCCCCTAACTTCCTAGCAATCACCTTCTTATTCTTTCTACAAATGGCAAATGAAGTGTTGCAAGCATGATATATTGTAGAAGGTTCATTAACTTTTCTAGGAATATTAACAACATTTCTCCTAGGCATATGATGAACAACATTTCTCCTAGACACCTCTCTACCATGCATGTATGAAGAACTAGAAGCAACCATGGCATGAGAATCAAAAGCATCATAAGCATAACAACTCCTATAAGCATTTCTAGATTGTCTTCTATCATGGTACATAAACACATGGTTCTTTTTAGCACTACTAGTCATAGGGGCCTTCCCTTTCTCCTTGGCGGATATGGGAGCCCTATGGCTTGTCAAGTTCTTGGCTTCCCTCTTGAAGCCAAGTCCATCCTTAATTGAGGGGTGTCTACCAATCGTGTAGGCATCCCTTGCAAATTTTAATTTATCAAATTCACTTTTGCTAGTTTTAAGTTGGGCATTAAGACTAGCCACTTCATCATTTAACTTTGCAATAGACACTAGGTGTTCACTACAAGCATCCACATTAAAATCTTTACACCTAGTGCAAATTACAACATGTTCTACACAAGTTGTTAATTTACTAGATTTTTCTAACTTAGCATTCAAATCATCATTTATGCTCTTTAAGCTAGAAATTGTCTCATGGCAAGTGGATAGTTCACAAGAAAGCATTTCATTTCTTTTAACTTCTAAAGCATGAGATTTTTGTGCCTCTACAAATTTATCATGTTCTTCATACAACAAATCCTCTTGCTTTTCTAACAATTTATTCTTATCATTTAAAGCATCAATTCACTCATTAATTTTGCCAATTTTTATTCTATCTAAACCTTTGAATAAACTAGAATAGTCTATTTCATCATCATCACTAGACTCATTATCACTAGAAGAAGCATAAGTGGTATCCCGAGTACATACCTTCTTCTCCTTCGCCATGAGGCACGTGTGATGCTCGTTTGGGAAAAGGGATGACTTGTTGAAGACGGTGGCGGCGAGTCCTTCATTGTCGGAGTCGGAAGAGGAGCAATCCGAATCCCACTCCTTTCCGAGATGTGCCTCGCCCTTGGCCTTCTTATAATTCTTCTTCTTTTCCCTTTTGTTCCCTTTTTCCTGGTCACTATCATTATCGGGACAGTTAGCAATAAAATGACCAATCTTACCACATTTGAAGCATGAGCGCTTCCCCTTTGTCTTGGTCTTGCTTGGCTGCCCCTTGCGACCTTTAAGCGTCGTCTTGAAGCGCTTGATAATGAGGGCCATCTCTTCATCATTGAGCCCTGCCGCCTCAACTTGTGCCACCTTACTAGGTAGCGCCTCCTTGCTTCTCGTTGCCTTGAGAGCAACGGGTTGAGACTCTTGGATCGGTCCATTTAGTGCGTCGTCGACGTATCTCGCCTCCTTGATCATCATTCGCCCGCTGACGAACTTCCCTAGAACTTCTTCGGGCGACATCTTGGTGTACCTAGGATTTTCACGAATATTGTTCACCAGATGTGGATCAAGTACAGTAAAAGACCTTAGCATTAGACGAATGACGTCGTGGTCCGTCCATCACGTGCTTCCGTAGCTCCTTATTTTGTTGATAAGGGTCTTGAGCCGGTTGTACGTTTGGGTTGGCTCCTCGCCCCTTATCATCGCGAATCTCCCAAGTTCGCCCTCCACCAATTCCATTTTGGTGAGTAAGGTGACGTCGTTCCCCTCATGAGAGATCTTGAGGGTGTCCCAGATTTGCTTGGCATTGTCCAAGCCGCTCACTTTATGGTACTCGTCCCTGCACAAAGAGGCTAACAACACAGTAGTAGCTTGTGCATTTTTATGAATTTGCTCGTTAATGAGCATGGGACTATCAGTACTATCAAATTTCATTCCACTCTCAACTATCTCCCATATGCTCGGATGGAGAGAGAACAAGTGACTACGCATTTTATGACTCCAAAATCCGTAGTCTTCTCCATCAAAGTGAGGAGGTTTGCCAAGTGGAATAGAGAGCAAATGAGCATTTGTACTTTGCAGAATACGAGAGTAATCGAAATAAAAGTTCGAATTGAGCGTTTTCCGTTTCTCGTAGTCGTTGTCGTCCTTTTAGGATCGTCGTTGTCGTCGTAGTAGACGATCTCCTTGATGCGCCTTGCCTTCTTCTTCCCATCTTTCCGTTTATGGCCCGAGCCCGAGTCGGTAGGCTTGTCCTCCTTGGGCTCGTTGACGAAGGATTCCTTTTCCTTATCGTTGATCACACTTCCCTTCCCCTTAGGATCCATCTCTTCGGGCGATTAGTCCCTTTGTGAAGAGAACGGCTCTGATACCAATTGAGAGCACCTAGAGGAGGGGGGTGAATAGGTGATCCTGTAAAACTTAAACTTAAGCCACAAAAACTTGATTAAGCGGTAGCACAATAATCGCCAAGTGGCTAGAGAGAAGTTTTCACAAGACACGATAACCATAAGAAAATCAACACAGATAGACACAGTGGTTTATCCCGTGGTTCGGCCAAGTACAAAACTTGCCTACTCCACGTTGTGGCATCCCAACGGACGAGGGTTGCAATCAACCCCTCTCAAGCGGTCCAAAGACCCACTTGAATACCATGGTGTTTTGCTTTGCTTTTCTTTATCCCGTTTGCGAGGAATCTCCACACTTTAGAGTCTCTCACCCTTACACTTGAAATTCACAAAGAAGCACGGAGTAAGGGAGGGATGAGCAACGCACACAAGACACAAAATCAAAATGTCAACATGCACACAAGTCGCAACGAGAGCTCGCAACACAACTCGACGAGATCACAACTCAACTAGAGCTCTAGATGCTATCACGAAGAAACAAACGCGTGGAATCGAAGCCTTGGTGCTTAGGAATGCTTTGAGTGTGCTTGGTGTCCTCCTCCATGCGCATAGGGGTCCCTTTTATAGCCCCAAGGCAGCTAGGAGCCGTTGAGAGCATTGTAGGAAGGCAATTCTTGCCTTCTGCCGACTGGCGCACCGGACAGTCCGGTGCACCACCGGACACTGTTCGGTGCGGATTCCATTCCTTATTTGGCGAAGCCGACCGTTGGAGTTTGAGAGCCATTGGCGCACCAGACACTGTCCGGTGCACACCGGACAGTCTGGTGCCTCCTTCTAGCCGTTGGCTCGGCCACGTGTCCCGTGCAGATCGCGCGGCCGACCGTTGGCCCGGTCGACCGTTGGCTCACCGGACACTGTCCGGTGCACACCGGACAGTCCGGTGAATTTTAGCCGTACGCCGCCGTCGAAGTCTCGAGAGCAACGAGTTTGCCAGAGCCAGCCTGGCGCACTGGACACTGTCCGGTGCACCACCGGACAGTCCGGTGCACCCAGACTGAGCAGACTTTGGCTGAACAAAGCCACCTTGTTTGCAACTCAATTTTTCCTGTTTCCAGCACTTAGACACAATACATTAGTCCATAAAACAATGTACTAAGTCTAGAAACATACCTTTTGACATGGTTTGTACTTTGTTCACCACTTTGCATAGATAAACACAAAAACACTTGTGTTGGCACTCAATCACCAAAATACTTAGAAATGGCCCAAGGGCACATTTCCCTTTCAAACTCCCACTGTCGCGACCGGAGGATGGAAGCCTACTGCGACGAAGTCCGGTGCTTGGAAGACAAGTTCTATGGGCTGGAGCTCAACCACATCGCCCGACGGTACAATGAGACTGCGGACGAGCTGGCGAAGATAGCCTCAGTGCGGACGACGGTTCCCCTGGACGTCTTCTCCAGAGACCTACATCAACCATCTGTCAAGATCAACGACGCGCCCGAGCCCGAGGAAGCCTCGGCCCAGCCCGAGGTACCCTCGGCCGAACCCGAGGTACCCTCGGCCATCAAGGAAGAGGCCTTGCCCGTCGAGGAGGAACAGAATGGGGTCATGCCAGATCTGAACTGGCAGACCCCATACCTGGAATATCTCCTCCGAGGAGAGCTTCCCCTCGACAAGACCAAAGCTCGGCGGCTGGCTCGACGCGCCAAGTCATTCGTCTTGCTGGGTGATGAAAAGGAACTCTATCACCGTAGCCCCTCGGGCATCCTCCAACGATGCATATCCATCGCCCAAGGACAAGAGCTGTTGCGAGAAATACACTCGGGGGCTTGCGGTCACCATGCAGCACCTCGAGCCCTCATGGGAAATGCCTTCCGACAAGGTTTCTACTGGCCAACCGCGGTGGCCGATGCCACTAGGATTGTACGCTCCTGCCAGGGGTGTCAATTCTACGCAAAGCAGACGCATCTGCCCGCTCAGGCCTTGCAGACGATACCCATCACCTGGTCGTTTGCTGTGTGGGGTCTAGACCTCGTCGGTCCCTTGCAGAAGGCACCCGGGGGCTTCTCGCACCTGCTGGTCGCCCGTCGACAAATTCTCCAAGTGGATCGAGGTCCGACCCTTGACCAGCATCAGGTCCGAGCAGGCGGTGGCGTTCTTCACCAACATCATCCATCGATTCGGGGTCCCAAACTCCATCATCACCGACAATGGCACGCAGTTCACCGGAAAAAAGTTCCTGGACTTCTGCGATGATCACCACATCCGTGTGGACTGGGCCGCCGTAGCTCACCCCATGACGAATGGGCAGGTGGAGCGCGCCAACGGTATGATTTTGCAGGGACTCAAACCGAGGATCTACAACGACCTCAACAAGTTCGGCAAGCGATGGATGAAAGAGCTACCCTCGGTAGTCTGGAGTCTGAGGACGACGCCGAGCCATGCCACGGGTTTCTCGCCGTTTTTTCTAGTCTATGTGGCCGAGGCCGTCCTCCCCACGGACTTAGAATACGGCTCCCCGAGGACCAGGGCGTACGATGACCAAAGCAACCAGACCAGCTAAGAGGACTCGCTGGACCAGCTCGAGGAGGCATGGGACGTCGCCTTATTACTACATTCGGCATGGTACCAACAGTCGCTGCGGCGCTACCACGCCCGAAGCGTTCGGCCCCGAGGCTTCCAAGTGGGAGACTTGGTGCTTCGTCTACGACAGGACGCCCGAGGGCGCCACAAGCTCACTCCTCCCTGGGAAGGGCCCTTCATCATCGCTAAGATTTTGAAGCCTGGAACATACAAGCTAGCCAACGACCAAGGCGAGGTCTACGACAACGCTTGGAACATCCAACAGCTACGTCGCTTCTACCCTTAAGATGTTTTAAGTCGTTCATGTACCTCGTTTACATACATAAAGTCTAACCATCAAGGAAGGGTCGGCCTTGCCTCAGCAAAGCCCGACCCTCCCTCGGGGGCTAGAAGGGGGGAACCCCCTCCGCGTCAAAATTTTCCTCGGAAAAATTTTCTACCAAAATGTCCTTTGTGCTTTCGACTTCAGTATCGATAGCGGGATCCTGAGAACAATGAGAGTACACGTAAGCGGCAAGGCCGATCGAGCCGAGGGACTCCTACGCCTCTAGGATATGGATACCTCACTCATCACCTTTCGCGAGAAGTAACTCACGCTCGGATAAGCGATCCTGCTACCGGACAAGTCCAAACACTCGTGTAGAAAACAACTTTCGTGCCTTCTCGACTGTATCAATAATGGAATCCGAGGACCAAGTAAGAGTGCACGTAAGCGGCAAGGCCGATCGAGCCGAGGAACTCCTATGCCTCTAGGATACGGATACCTCACTCAACACCTTCCGCGAGAAGTAACTCTCGCTTGGATAAACGATTCTGCTACTGACAGACAAGTCGTGATACTCGAAACAAGAGGAAAGAAGATGTAGCTTTTTAACACGACGATAAAGTGTTTAGGCCTCGGCGGTCGCGAAAAAACATGCGCATGCTATAGACAAACTGTTCCTGCAGGTTCGGGCATCGACTGGGGGAGCAGCAGCACCCTTGGCGTTGTTTCCACCCTCGGCGGAACCTGGCCCGGCCTCGGACGGCGACACGGGCGAAAGGACCTCCACCTAAGGGAGGACGCCAGCACCGTGCCAGCGGATGTCTTGGCCAAGCTCCAGCGGCTGCTGCCACATCTTCCTCGGCCTGGGAAGCCGCCAGCTCCTGAGCCGACGAAGCCTCTTTCCGAGCTGACTCCGCCTCTGTCCGCGCTAACACCGCTGTCTCCGGCTCTGGCTCATCGTAGAGCAGCCGAGGGTTCTAAAAACTGAGCAAGAGAGGCCTAGAGCGGCAAGGCCGACCAAGCCGAGGGACTCCTACGCCTCCGGGATACGGATACCTCACTCGTCACCTTCCGCGAAAGGCAACTCACGCTCGGTTAAGTGGTTCGGCTAGCCAGCAGGCAAGTCCCAGCGCTCGGAATGAGGAAGAAACACAACTTTATACTCGAAATACCCAAATGTTCAGGCCTCGACAGCCACAAAGAACAAAACATATACTCGGGGTAACTATGCTACGCAGACTTAGACGTCGGCAGAACCCTCGGCGGTTCTCCTGACCTACGACAAATGTCTAAGTGCTTGAAGCGGTTACATTTTGCTCCAGCAAAAACCCAGTATATCCCCTTACAAACGGGACTCCGGTTCCGCTCCCACGGGTATGAACAACCTCCACACCAGGGGGCCCACAGGATGACAAACTCCAAGCGGCTTGCCGGCGACCTTTGCAGCAGCAGAGACAACGACCTCCACCTTGGGCAGCTAAACAGCAGCAGCGATAACCTCAGGCCAAACGCTGCTGTGAAGAGGCCCTCGCCCATGTCCCCACATGAGGGGCGAGGACAAGCCGTTAAGGCCAAAGAGTCGGAGGGCGCCCACCGTCGGTTTGAACCCACCGACACCGCGCCGGCGAATAGCGGCCGCCCCAAAGCGCACCAGCAGGTCCTCACTCCCGTCCTCGCTGAGACCGCCCCAGAACACGAGCACCACCCTCGCGGCGTACGATGTGCTGGGCAACCCCCGGCGCGGCTGATGGTGCGAGGAGGACCTGGACGTGGCCGCCCCGCGCGCGGCACGACCGCCACCCGGACGAAGGACGGAAAGCTGCACCCTGTCCGGGGAGCAGCAGTTTGCCTTCCCCCACATGGCTGGAGGATGCCTCCACAGGGCTAGAGGATGCCTTTCTCCCCCAAATGCTGGGGGAAGAAATGGGTCACCGGCCCACACGGAGGCAACCCCCCACTCGGTGCGCTTCTCCGCCTCAGCAAGGATGACGAAGATCCTTGAAGCTGAGGGCGGGGCGAAGGCCACAGCTCGGCTTGCTTTTCCCCACCAAACTGCCCATTGGTGAGGGAATGCAGCCGGGCTGCACGACGAAAATCCTTGAAGCTGAGCGATGGCTGAAGGGCGCCGATCTCCACGAAGCCGCGCTCCTCCAACGACAGCAAGAGCAAGGCGACGCTGGTGCACCCCATCCGAGGGCTTGAAAGGTGGAAGGGTGCAATGCATGAGGGGAAAACGAAGGCATGGCTACTGCCCGGGGGATCGATCCCCTCTTATAGGCAAACCTCCTCACTTGCACCCCTTGGTGTCACGGGCAAAGTCTCCACTGACATACTCTAGGGTTCTCCCCCTACGACACGGGGGCTAGGACCCACGCGTCATACGAGCTAATCCGAAGCACGAAGAAGGCGAACCGCCGCACGCGAGGCATGTAACCGTCCCGCGGTTACAAGCGCTCTCCCATCTTCGTAGAAACCGGTGGTCGAAAGGGTGAACCGCCACGCGACGGGCATCCAACTGCACCGCGACCGTGCGCCATTTTGGCTTCGACCACATCCGGTGGACCAGCGCAAAGGAAGCGGGCCAGCATGTAATGTAACCGGCGCGCCGGTTACGACGTACAAGAAACTACACCACCACTCGTGCCAATGCTGCGCCTCCTCGACTACGGAACCAGTACCGTGACTCAAGGCAGCCCTGCGCATGACCCAACAGTGCCAACTAAAGGCGACGGCCACGGGTCAGTCAGCCGCAGGGTAGGCACGACGGTTGGCATGGCCAAAAGTGGGCCGGCAGTAACTGCAACGGCAGACGAGCGGAAGCAGCGGTCAAGTCACCTGCAGGCTCGCGTCCCCTCCTGAAGTGACGGGAGAGCCCGCTCCCCCAGCGTGAAGACGACGCACCCATGTCCCATTCCTCGAACGGCTCGCATGCGCAACAGGCACCACGCGAATCGCCCGTCCTGTCGCGTTAACTCCCCGGTGGAGCAGGCAACACCTCTAGCGGGCGAGGCGGGCGTCGCTTCGCCTCCACCATGATGACCGCATCAAAAATGGTGTGCCGCCTTATTTAAATTCATATCCTTCCCCTCCTCCTCCTCTCTCTCCCTTGCTACAGGGACCAGGACAGGGGATGATGTGGAAAGGATCCTTCTCGGTGAAGGAAGCGGGCCCCGAGCCCTCCTACTGATCAGGGGTTCGAAGGCTGGCCCCTCGGAAGGGTTTCGACAGCCGCCCCAAAGCACTCGGGCTTCAAGCCAATTACTGATCAGGGGTTCGAAGGCTGGCCCCTCGGAAGGGTTCGATAGCCGCCCCAGAGCGCTCGGGCTCCGTGCCCATTACTGATCAGGGGTTCGTAGGCTGGCCCCTCGGAAGGGTTCGATAGTCGCCCTAGAGCATACAGAGTGAGGGATGACTCTGGGTATGTCCGATACATGGTCGAGGCTCGGGCTACGCTCCCGAGGTACCCTAGGACATTTCCGAGATCGGCGGGAACGATTTGTAACGGAATCCCACCGGAGGGAGGCATCGAGCCCTCGGACCCTGTTGAAGGGGTCTGGGTCCGGCGAATCACCCGCAGGTACTTTTGGAGCGTGCCTCTGGGCCACCAGCCAACCCCTAATGAACGGGGCACGAGCATCCACTCGGATCACCCGTTAGCAACTCACTGGAAACACCATGTTCGGCGCCCTCCGAGGGCAACATGGCGCTTTCCCCCCCTCCTCCTTGCGGAAAGGCGACGCAGGGGCATATGATAAAAGTCGGGAAAGTCCTTGATCGTCCTCTTGCTCCGTGCAGAGGCTCGAGGGCTGCTCTCGCACCCGGCTACGACCAAAACTGTTGACAGCATCAACAAACCAGCTTGATAACTTGGAACCTGACCACGCACCCAGGCTACGGCTAGGCCGCATGAGGGAACGATCAGACCGGCCGAAGCACCACGAAAAGCATTCAGACCTCAGAGGAGTCAAACCACTCCTTTGAGGCCTCGGGGGCTACACCCGGCGGGTGCGCTCGCGCGCACCCACCAAAACAAAGCAGAAACCGAGAAAGGCCGGTCCCCTCACCGAAAATGCGGCAAAAGCCTCCAAGCGAGTACCAACACTCCCTTCGAGGCTCGAGGGCTACTGTCGGGTACCATAATTAGGGGTACCCCCAACGCTCCTAATCATGGCTGGTAAACACCCTCAGACCAGCTGACGGGCGCAGTTCAAGTCAAGGCTTCGTCTACCCAAGGGACGCGATCTCACCCGAGCCCAGCCTCGGGCTGGAGCAGTAGTCCCAGACGAGTTCACGCCTCGCCTGAGGGCCTCCTCAGGCAGTGGGCGCCCCCTCGGCTCTCCCGAAGCCCGGCTCGGGCAGGCTTCGTTGTGAAGAAACCTTGGCCAGACCGCCTCACCAACCAACCACTTCGCAGGCGCATTCAATGCAGGGGACGCCTGACGCCGTATTCTGACACACGCGCCTCAGTCGACCAGGCCGAAGTGACTGCAGTCACTTCGCCCCTCTTCTTTACTGTCTGATGTGATAGGAAAATAGCGCCGCTCGCCCTGCTCCAACTACCGTGTCAACCACCCAGGCAAAGACTAACAACAAGTCACGATCAACCACTGAGTTCAGCCTCGGGCGCAACAGGAAGCTCCGCCTCGCCCGACCTCAGGCTCCAGCCTCGGGAGGAGGTTTCTGCCTCGCCCGACCTCAGGCTCCGGCCTCGGGAGGTCTCCGCCTAGCCCGACCCCCAGACTCGGCCTCGACCTCGGTCTCGGGAGGAATCACGTCCTCGCCCGATCCCGGCCTCGGCCTCAAGATAAGTCTCTGCCTCGCCCGACCTTGGGCTCGGGCCGACCGCGCCAACAGGGGATACATCATTTCCCTATTCCTAGCCTGCTCAGGCTACAAGGAACAAGACCAGCGTCCCATCTGGCTTACCCCGGCGACGGGTAATGATGGTGCCCCGCGTGCACCATGACGCCGGTGGCTCTCAGCCCCTTACGACAGTAAGGAGACATCAACAGGATTCTTGCCGCACTGCCAGCTGTGCTCCTACAGGACTCAGGCACTCCTTCGATGGCCACGCCATCACGTGTACAGGGCCCAAGCTCTCCTCTGACAGCCACGTTGGCATGTACGCAGGGCTTAGGCACTCCTCTGCCGGACACGTTAGCGCATAGTTACGCCCCCCGTTGTACGACCGGACCCTCTCCTTGCATCTATAAAAGGGAGGTCCAGGGCCATCATGAGGGGTGGTTCGCGCGAGGGAAGGAGCGGACGAACGGGCTCCCACTCTCCGCCTCACTCTCCCTCACGCGACGCGCTTGTAACCCCTACTACGAGCGGCACCCTGGTGCGAGATAATACAAGGCTTGCCCCACATCTTGTGTTCCATCCCGTGCCAACCCATCTGGGCAGGGGCACGCAGCGATTTCACTCGTCGGTCCAGGGACTCCCTGGGTCCGAAACACCGACAAGTATTGTGGCATAAGATGAAGCTTCTATTCTAGTGATTACCAAGAGATATCAATTTAAGCAAACTACCAAGGCTACCAATTGAAAAATCATTAATATCATAGTTCCATGAATATCTAAAGATGAGCATCTAGTATCACCAAATATTATAGAGCATGAGCAATCTATAAATGAGCAATTTCTCACAACTTAAGATACCAAATACTTGACTTATGGAGGTACCCAAGTCCTGGTTGCTCCAATTCTTGCTCATCTTCCCTTTTTTACCTTGAGACTATACAAGATCACTCAAGAAACAATTAGTCTCAAAAGACACAAGTTATGTGTGCTCCCCCTAAAGTTGTGCAACAATTATTTGAATGACTTGTACTTTGCACATTCTAGCATCCTCAGAACTAGAGAGGATCACAACATATCTTGGTCTAGACATAATCTATCAATTTCATCACAAAGAGATACCAATTGGATAGATGATATAATACAACAATGCATGCCTCAAGGAATATAACGTTTTACAAGCAACCTAGGCATGCTTCACACATGATGATCATTGCACCATATATACCAATTGAAAAACGACAAGATCATGCATATAAAGCGCAATGTCTAAGTACACCATGATTAAGAAGGTTCCTTAGTGTCGGGTACCGTAATTAGGGGTACCCCCAACATTCCTAAACACGACTGGTAAACACCTTTAGAACAAACCATGAAGACTAACAGTTCGGGTCAAAGTCAAAGCTTCGTCTACCAAGGGACGCGATCTTGCCTCGTCTGAGCCTGGCCTCGGGCGGGAACAGTGGTCCCAGACGAATTCACGTCTCGCCCGAGGGTCTCCTCGGGCGGTGAGCGCACCCTCGGCTCAGCCAAAGGCAAGCCTCGTTGTGCAAGCGACCTTGGCCAAATCGCCTTACCAGCCGACCGTATTGCATGCGCATTTAATGCTGGGATCGCCTGACACCTTATCCTGACATGCGCGCATCAGTCGGCAAGGTCGAAGTGACCGCAGTCACTTCGCCCTTTCACTGACCGATCTGATAGGAAAACAGCGCCGCTCGCCCCGCTCCGGCTGCCGTGCCAACCACCCGGGTGAAACCGACAACAGCCAAGTTCAGCCTCGGGCGCAACAGGAAGCTCCGCCTTGCCCTGCCTTAGGCCTTGGCCTCGGCCTCGGCCTCAGGAGGAGATCTCTGCCTCGCCCGACCCTAGGGCTCGGCCCCAGCCTCGGCCTCGGGAAGAGTCACGTCCTCGCCAGACCCTGGGCCTCGGCTTCAGCCTCGGCCTCGGAGGAGCCGCCGCCTCGCCCGACCTCAGGCTCAGATCGACCATGCCACAAGGGATACATCATTACCCTACTCCTAGCTAGCTCAGGCTACGAAGGAACAAGACTGGCGTCCCATCTAGCTTACCCCGGTAACAGGCAATGATGGTTCCCCGCATCCGTCCATGACGTCGGTGGTTTTCAAGCCCCCTATGGAAGCAAGGAGACGTCAGCAGGATCCATGCAGCGCCAACAGCTGTGCTTCTACAGGGCTCATGCACTTCTCCAACGGACACGTTAACACGTGCATAGTGATCAGGCACTTCCCCGCTGGCCACGTAGCACATAGCTACACCCCCATTGTACAGCTGGGCCATCTCCTTATGTCTATAAAAGGGGATGTCCAGGAGGCACGGAGGGAGGAGAGAGGCACGGCAGGAGGACGAGTAAACGCACAGCAAAGGGATGGGAGAAGACGAGCAGGGCCAGACCCTCTCTCTCTCTCTCTCTCTCTCTCTGTAACACCCTGAATTTGGGGGTATAAAATTTCTTTGCTCATATTCACAAATTCAGGTGTTACTTCCTTTTCTCATCCTTCCTCATTCTTTTTTTCCTCTCATTTCTATAGGAGCTAAGTGCTTATTTTGCTTGTAATTATAGTTTATTATGTTAAACCCTAAGGGAGTATGAATTGTTGCATCATGTTGAACCCTAGATTTCACTTTTGTTTGGTGCATAACTCTCAAAAGGTCTAATTTGAATTTGTGGCACATTTGAATTTGAATCAAATGGAGAAAATAAAAAGAAAAGAGAAAGGAAATTGCAAAATAAAAAGAAAAGAGGAAAGCAGCCCAACCCAGCCGCCCCCCGGCCTTTCGGCCCAGCCGGCCCATCTCTCCCGCGCGCGCGCCTCCCTCCCCTCCTCTCTCTGCGCAGCGGGCCCCACCTGTCGGCGCTCCCGCCCTCCGCGCACCCTCCCCTTCTCTCTCTGCGCAGCCGGTCCCACCTGTCGGCGCCCGCTTTCCCCGTGCGCGCTCGCTCCCTCGCTCTCTCTCTGCTCGCGGGCCCGGGGTGTCAGCCCCGTCTTCCTCGCGTAACCGCCGCCCGAGCTGCTCGCGCCCGCGATCTCCGCGCCCACGTCGCGCGTGGGACTCGCCCCACCTCGCCCCTGGCCACTTGAGCCCCGAACCCCACTCGCCCTCACCCCCTCCCCCCATTTGCGCCCAGTAGACCCTCTCTCCCCCTCGCTGCGCGCACGCAGAGCACTGCCGCCATAACCCCCGCCGTCCCGAGCTCGGTTCCTCGTCGCCGGTGGAGCTCCGCCGCGCCCGTAGCCCCGGTGAGCTCCGCTCTGGCGTCCGCAACCCGGAACGCGCCCCAATTCCCTCTCCCCCTCCCTATTTCTCTCTGCCCGCGCTCACCCGTCGTCCGCCGTGCAGCCGCCACCGTCGGCCCGAGTCTCCGTCGCGTCCCCGTCGCCGCCGAGGAGTCCCCGGAGCCCGCCTTGAGGTAACGGACCTCTCCCGCCCCTATTGCCCTTTGTCTTGCTCTCTGTTGCATGTGATTGCTCGCCGGAGTAGAGAAACCCCGCCGCCGAGCCGCCCCGCCGTGAATCGCCCCCCTCCGGTGCCTCTGCCCCGACCCAGACCCCACCAATGGAGTCCCCGTGCCCTTCCCGACCTCCCTGACCGCTCGGATTGCCCCAAAGCCCCGCCAGTCGCCCGCGCCCCTCGTCTCCGGCGAGCCCTCCGCCGCGGGGACGGGCGCCGCCGCCCCAGCTAGCCGTAGGGGAAGCCCAGGCCGGCCACCCGATCCCCACCGTCCATCCCAGATCGGGCGGCCTCGTTTTAATCAGGCCAAACCCAATCCTGGCCGTCCGCCGGAGATCCAGCGGCCCAGGCCCACTGCCCCCTCACCCCGTCTCTCTGCCCGCTAGGCCCCACTTGTCAGCTCGCCCGCTCGCCCGCGCTGTCAGCCCGGCCCCGCCCGTCAGTCCGCCCGCGCGCTCTGCCCGCCCGGTCCCGCTTGCCAGTCGCCCGCGCCCGCGCTGTCCGCCCGGCCCCGCCTGTCAGCCGCTCCCGCCGCCGCGCGCCCGCGCGCCCGCCCGCAGGATCTAATCCTAGCCGTCGATCTGAGATCCAACGGCTGTAAGCGCCCGATACCCCTTCGCCCGCGCTTTTTCTTAAAGAACCCCCCGGTTTTCTGGAAATTGCGCCCGCCGTCCCTGGTTTCTCGCAGTTAAGTCCTCAGCCCTTTTATTTAATTCAAAATAGGTCCCTAGGGCATATTTTTAACCCCTAAACTTGTAAAATTCATAACTTTGTCATATGAACTCCAAATTAGGTGCTTCAAATTGCAAAATGCTCATAATATTATTATCTATCTGTCTATGCAATGTTTCCCTGCTGTTTCCAGGTATTAATTAATAGCTAATCACTAGGATAGGACTAAGACTATTGAAACCTCATTTAGGATAATTGGAAATAAGTAGACTTTAATAAAAGTTGGATTACTTAAGTTTGTGGACTTAAACACTTAAGTTTAGAAACTCAAACCAGATAATTATTTAATCCCACCACCAATTTAGACCTGATTAGTAGATAGTTAATCACTTTGTGTAACCCTCTACCCCCAGACCTAGGGAACTTTAGAGTGCCTATCCCTTTTCTGTTATGAACTTGTGACCCCTCTCTGCTGCATATGTTTGGTATATTGTTTGTGTCTGTTATTTTCCCAAGTGCATAGTGTGAATGATTGCTTTGCGTAGACAACGAGCAGTCTGTGTTTCCCGAGGAAGTTGCAGAGGAAGTCCCTGAGCAGCAGTTTGGTGAAGGCAAGTGTCCTCAGTCCCATTATGTCCCATTTACTTTATAATACACTGTCCCGCATTACTTACTTGAAACCTAAGGATTGACTAGCTTTACACTTTACTTTATCCTTGATGACCTTATGGGCTATTATGGTTAGCATTCTGCTACTGCCTTAACTTAATCAATGAACATGATGTGAATATTTATGATACTGTTATCCTGGTTATGTTGATGATCTTGTGATACTCTAGGGGGCTCAGGCTGTTTCCTGAGTACCTCTCCGTAAGGACCTGTTCGTTGAGAGACCACCCGGGATAACAGTGCAACCATGAGGGTGAAATGGGGCACCCTTAGCTAAATAATTAGAGGAACTAGGGGTGTAGTTGCTTCGCCGTCGTGCCGTCAATGGGGTCCAGGCACAGTGCTTGCTCTGCCGAGGCTGAGTGCCGAGGTTCTTTCGTTTTGCTTTTGTTAGTCACTCTCCTGCGGGGAGGAGTACTGTGTTTATCAAACTGGAGAAACCTAACGGGCAACTATGATCTCTAGGGAATCTTTGTAAAAGCTACGTAGTGATACCCTGCCGGACCACCTAGGTAGTGGTCAATGGGGATTAGCTCTCCCCGGGCAGAAAGGGAATCATGACTCATGGGTAAAGTGTGCGACCTCTGCAGAGGGTAGTGAAACTGATATATCAGCCGTGCTCACGGTTATGAGCAGCCTTGGGATCCTCCTTGATTAGAGATACAGATGGTTCGAGATACAAGGATTATGTTATGGTTTTGGTTCGAATATGATGATGCTGTCCCTCGATGAGGAAATGGTTCATGGGTTGGTTAATACTAAAATCTGGCTTCTACTAATGATAAATACCTGACCAACTAAAAGCAACTGCTTGAGCCTAACCCCATATAAAGCTAGTCCACTTCAGCCAAACGGGACATTTGCTGAGTACGTTGATGTGTACTCATCCTTGCTTTACCACAAAAACACCAGGTTGTCCGCATTGTAACCACTGCTCAGGAGAAGGCGAAGCCGTGGAAGGAGACTTCCAGGAGTTTCAGGACTACGATGAATTCTAGGTGTGGGTTGGCGGCAACCCCCAGTCAGCTGCCTGTGAAGGCCTTATCTTTACTGCGTTTCGCTAGCACTTTGATTAACTGTTAAGTTGATGACTATGTGGATGTCTATGACTCTGTGATGTAACAAGTTAATACCCTTTTATGTTATTATTCGAGCATTGTGCGATGATGTTCATTTATGTAATCGCTGTGTACGTGAGTTCTGATCCTGGCACGTACATGGTTCGCATTCGGTTTACCTTCCAAAACCGGGTGTGACATAAGTGGTATCAAAGCCGTGCTGACTGTAGGACCGCTGACCTAGAGTAGCACTGGTCGTACTAAGGACTATTGACCTTCCCTCTCACCTTGACCTCTGATGTTACTTCAAAAGTCGGTCACCTCGACCAACCCTATGTTTTACTACATATACATATATATATATATACTATATTATACCTTGTTAAAATTTTTATCTTATTCTGTCTATTGTTTATTCACTTGTCATATTAGTTCTGCTCTTACTCTTATGCTTACGGTGTCTTTTGTAGATGGCTCGTCTTAGACACACTGCACGTAAGTCGGTGATTCCTTTCCTGCCGTCTCGACTTGCGGAGCGTCCTCTGCACCGCACCGTGTCCGGTCAGTCGAGTCACCTGGAGAGACTGCACCACCGCCTGCGTGAGGAGCAGGAACGCCGGCGCCAGCACAGAGAGCAGCAGGGCTCTTCCTCCTCATCCCAGCATGAGGTGGAGTCCGTGAGGCCCCGTTCCTCTGTCGCCCAGCTGGAGGCGCCCCCTGCACCACCGCGGGACGCCCCGGCTGTTGGAGGAGGTTCTGGAGGAGACCCCGACGACGACGACTCAGACCACAGCACGGAGTCCTCTGAGCCGCAGGAGGCGGAAGGATGGGTCGCCCGACCCATCACCCGTGACGCCGCTCGCGGTTGTCACTTCCACGACGCACTCGACACCTTGCTGCGCCAGGCTTTTGACCGGCACACCTGGTCGATCGAGTATCGTTGTGTGGTCTACCAGCACAGTCGCGGGAGGTACCCGGACCGCTGGGAGGCTACCTGCCTAGTTCGCCGTCCGGAGGATGACCTCCGGGGTGCGGAGGCCGTTTCGGAGCACTATTCCATCTCCGAGAGGGACACTGCAGAGGCGGCTATGCAGGATGCAGCACGGCGTGCACTCTCTCAGTACTGTTCTTTGTTCGGTGGGGTGGCCGACGGTCTTAACCTTCGATACTACCCCCGCCGCCCTACTGGCAGCACAGAGAGTGTGGTTGTCTCACCTGTTGGTGAGGCTAACCCTAGGTTGAGCAGCACAGTCAACCTAGTCGCAGTGCTTAACACTGAGCTGGATCACTCTCTGGACGAGCTGAGCAGGGCTCGAACGGAGATTGCGGAGTTGCGTGCTGAGCTGGCAGAGCGCCATCACCAGGAGGGTGGTTCTCCCGCTCCTGTTGGGACTCAACACCCATACCGCTCGCCGCCGCGTGGTCACCACACTTATGGTTCCCCTGTCTGTAAGACCAGGATAGATCTGGATCCTTAGATCGTTAGCGTCGGAGTTTGTAATAATTCTTAAGTCAGATGTCTCAGTCTTAGGTAGTCAGTTTAGTTTGCTTATCAGTTGCTTGCATGCTTGTTATGATGAACTTGTACTGGATTTGGATCTTTGTAATGACTGTAGCCAACATGTGGGTTTCCCCTGCAGTTTGGCTTAGCTAGTAATATTAATGAAGTCAGTTGTTTAGTTGGGAAGCCATTTACTCTTACTTTCCTTTCTTATCTGGGAAGCTGTGTTGAATCATTATGAGGATCAGTGAAGCTCTTTGTTCACTCAGTGTCATGAAGAATTCTGTATTCTCTTTTCTTATGCTGGAGGATTGTAAGATCAATGCTGATGTATGAATGTCTTCCACAGATGTCTGACAACAGGCGCCGATGCAACAGGCGTGCTCAGCAAGAGCAGCATGACCAGCAGGAGGAGCAACCGAGGCAGCCTCCCCCGCCGCCCCCGATGACAGTGGAACAGATGTTCTTGATGCAGACTCAGGCAGTGCAGGCCATTGGGCAGACTCTGGCGGCCATGCAGCAGGCTCAACAGCAACCTCAACCCCAATTGCAAGTGCAGATGCCCCAGATGCCACGAGATAAGCGTGGTGAGTTCATGAGAGGGCACCCTCCTACCTTCGCCCATTCTGCTGACCCCATGGATGCAGAAGACTGGCTGCGCGCAGTGGAGAGAGAACTGCGCACCGCTCAATGTGACGACAGGGAGAAGGTTCTGTATGGTCCCCGTCAGCTAAGGGGAGCAGCCCAGTCCTGGTGGGAGTCCTACCTCGCCACCCATGCTGACCCCGAGGCCATCACCTGGGAGGAATTCAGTGAGAGTTTCCGCAGATACCATGTGCCGGAGGGACTGATGATCGTGAAGAAGGAGGAGTTTCTGGCTCTGAAGCAGGGACCCCTGTCTGTTAGTGAATACAGAGACAAGTTTCTGCAGCTATCTCGTTATGCACCTGAGGATGTCAACACTGATGCTAAAAGGCAGTACAGGTTCATGAGAGGTTTGGTGGATCCCCTGCATTACCAGCTGATGAATCACACCTTCCCCACCTTCCAGCACCTGATCGATAGGGCAGTTATGACTGAGAAGAAGCGTAAGGATATGGAAGATCGGAAGCGCAAGATGAGTGGACTCCAGACCGGAGGCATCAGCCGTCCACGTTTCTCAGGCAGTTCATCTCAGCAAGGCAGGCCCGGTCACCCACAAGGATATCAGAATCAGAACCAGCGTCCGCATCAGCAGCAGTTTCAGAGGCAGTATCAGCAGCAGCAGCAGCAGTATCGTCAGAACAGCCAGCAAGGAGGTAATCAGTATCAGAAGCAGAACAACCAGGCACCTCGCCTTCCTGCCTCAGCAGCAAACCAGAGCAACCAGGCAGCCCCAGCACAAGGAGGAGGCAGAGGGTGTTTCCACTGCGGAGAGCAAGGCCACTGGGCGATGCAGTGCCCGAAGAAGGCGGCGCAGCAGCAGACCAACCCCAATGCTCCAACAAGGCAAGGTGTGCTGCAGCCGGTAGCAGGCAATCGTAACCAAGCGTACAACCGTGGAAAGGTGAACCACTTGGAGGCCGAAGCGATCCAGGATGCACCAGATGTGGCAGTAGGTATGTTTTCAGTCGAATCTCATCCCACAAAAGTGCTATTTGATACTGGTGCAACTCATTCATTTGTCACTGCAACCTGGGTAGAATTGCATAACATCTCAGTAGAGGCAATGATGCCGCCCATGAGGATTAATTCAGTTGGTGGCAAGGTGCAAACAGATAAAATATGCTCAAATATAAGGGTGGAAATAAGGGGGATAGGGTTCCCCAGTGACTTAATAGTAATAGACACCCCTGGGATAGATGTCATTCTAGGGATGAATTGGTTAATGAGGTATGAAGCGAATATTAGCTGTGACAAGAGGACCGTAACATTAAAGTCCCCGTCAGGAGAAGAGGTAGTGGCCGAGCTAAGGATGCCCGAATCAGCGGAGGGTGTCTGTCACCAGATTTCAGTTGATAGTAAGGAACCCAACCCGCTCGAGACTATCAAGGTAGTGTCGGACTTTCCGGACGTATTTCCCGAGGAGCTAACGGGTATGCCACCCGAGAGAAAGGTTGAGTTTGCCATAGAGCTTATCCCTGGTACCGCCCCCATTTCCAAAAGGGCCTACCGAGTGTCTGGACCAGAATTGGTGGAACTCAAGAAGCAGATAGATGAGATGTTAGAGAAGGGTTACATCAGACCAAGTACCTCGCCTTGGGCCGCTCCGGTGTTGTTTGTAGAGAAGAAAGATGGTACCAAAAGGATGTGCATAGACTACAGAGCCTTGAATGAAGTCACTGTCAAGAACAAGTACCCCCTGCCAAGGATAGAAGATTTGTTCGACCAGCTCAGAGGTGCCAGCGTATTCTCGAAGATAGATCTGAGGTCAGGCTACCATCAACTCAGAATCCGACCCTCGGATATACCGAAGACAGCATTCATCACCAAGTACGGGTTATATGAATTCACAGTTATGTCCTTCGGTTTGACCAATGCGCCAGCTTTCTTTATGTACCTGATGAACAGTGTGTTCATGGATTATCTGGACAAGTTTGTGGTAGTATTCATCGATGACATTCTCATATATTCCAAAAGTGAGGAAGAGCATGTGGAGCATTTGAAGATGGTATTGCAAAGGCTACGAGAGCAACAGCTGTATGCCAAGCTCAGCAAATGCGAGTTCTGGATTCATGAAGTCTTGTTTCTGGGTCACATCATAAATCAAGAAGGGTTGGCAGTGGATCCAAAGAAAGTAGCAGATATCCTGAACTGGAAAGCACCAAAGGATGTTCGTGGGATCAAGAGTTTCATTGGAATGGCTGGGTATTACCGGCGTTTCATCGAAGGCTTCTCAAAGATTGCAAGACCAATGACAGCGTTACTAGCGAAGAAAGTTGAGTTCAAGTGGACCCAAAAGTGTCAGGAAGCATTTGAAGAACTGAAAAATAGATTGACTACAGCTCCGGTGTTAGTCCTGCCTGATGTTCACAAGCCATTCTCAGTGTATTGCGATGCTTCTTACACCGGATTGGGATGTGTGCTAATGCAAGAAGGAAGAGTTGTAGCATACTCATCTCGACAGCTGAAGATCCATGAGAAAAATTATCCCACACATGATCTGGAGTTGGCAGCAGTAGTTCATGCTTTAAAGACCTGGAGACATTACCTGTATGGGCAGAAGTGCGACATCTACACAGATCATAAAAGTCTGAAGTACATATTTACCCAGTCAGAGTTAAACATGAGGCAGCGAAGATGGTTGGAATTGATCAAAGACTATGAGTTGGAGATACATTACCATCCAGGCAAGGCCAATGTGGTTGCAGATGCTCTGAGCAGGAAGAGTCAAGTCAATATGTTGGCCACGTACCCGATGCCATATGAGTTAGCCAAGGAGTTCGACAGACTGAGTCTCGGTTTCCTGAACAGTACGCAAGGAGTAACAGTGGAATTAGAGCCCACCCTAGAGCGGGAGATCAAAGAAGGGCAGAAGGATGATGAAAGCATCAACAAGATCCGGCAGCTAATCTTAGAAGGAAGAGGCAAAGACTTTCGAGAGGATGAAGAGGGAGTAATATGGTTCAAGGACCGATTGTGTGTCCCCGACCTCAAACCTATTCGGGAACTGATCCTAAAGGAAGCTCATGAGACAGCCTACTCCATACACCCGGGAAGTGAGAAGATGTATCAGGATTTAAAAAGGAGGTTTTGGTGGTATGGCATGAAAAGAGAGATCGCAGAGTATGTCGCCATCTGTGATAGCTGTCAAAGAACCAAAGCAGAGCATCAAAGGCCCGCCGGATTGTTGCAGCCATTGCGGATTCCTCAGTGGAAGTGGGACGAAATCGGGATGGATTTTATAGTTGGCCTACCTCGTACCCGGGCCGGTTATGATTCCATCTGGGTGGTTGTGGACCGCTTAACAAAGGTGGCCCATTTCATACCTGTGAAGACCACATATACCGGAGCAACGTTAGCTGAGTTATACATGTCACGGATAGTCTGCCTTCATGGTGTGCCGAAGAAGATAGTGTCAGATCGAGGAACGCAGTTCACCTCTCATTTTTGGCAGCAGCTACAAGAAGCTTTGGGCACCCATTTGAACTTCAGCTCGGCTTATCATCCACAGACAGACGGTCAGACTGAAAGAACTAATCAGATCCTAGAGGATATGCTGAGAGCCTGTGCGTTGCAAGACAAGTCAGGATGGGACAAAAGGTTACCTTATGCAGAATTCTCCTACAACAATAGTTACCAAGCCAGCTTGAAGATGTCGCCGTTTCAGGCGCTCTATGGACGGAGTTGTAGGACTCCACTGCATTGGGACCAGCCTGGTGAGAGACAGGTGTTTGGCCCCGACATTTTGCGTGAAGCCGAAGAGAATATCAAAATGGTTCGGGAGAATCTGAAGATAGCACAATCAAGGCAGCGAAGCTATGCGGACCGAAGGAGAAGAGAACTGAGTTTCGAAGTGGGAGATTACGTCTATCTGAAGGTGTCACCTATCAGGGGAGTCAGAAGGTTCGGAGTTAAAGGCAAGTTAGCACCCCGGTACGTTGGACCATATCAGATTCAAGCAAAGCGTGGAGAAGTGGCTTATCAACTCAACCTACCAGAAAGTTTGTCGGCAGTGCACAACGTGTTCCACGTGTCACAATTGAAGAAGTGTCTGCGAGTACCAGAAGAACAGTTGCCAGTGGAGGGTTTGGAAGTCCAGGAGGATCTGACATACATAGAGAAGCCAACGCAGATTCTGGAGTTTGCAGACAGAGTCACCCGGAGGAATACCATCAGAATGTGCAAAGTCAGATGGGGTCACCATTCGGAGGAAGAAGCAACCTGGGAACGAGAAGATGACCTGAAGGCCAAATACCCTGAACTCTTTGCTGACCAACCTTGAATCTCGGGGGCGAGATTCTTTTAAGGGGGATAGGTTTGTAACACCCTGAATTTGGGGGTATAAAATTTCTTTGCTCATATTCACAAATTCAGGTGTTACTTCCTTTTCTCATCCTTCCTCATTCTTTTTTTCCTCTCATTTCTATAGGAGCTAAGTGCTTATTTTGCTTGTAATTATAGTTTATTATGTTAAACCCTAAGGGAGTATGAATTGTTGCATCATGTTGAACCCTAGATTTCACTTTTGTTTGGTGCATAACTCTCAAAAGGTCTAATTTGAATTTGTGGCACATTTGAATTTGAATCAAATGGAGAAAATAAAAAGAAAAGAGAAAGGAAATTGCAAAATAAAAAGAAAAGAGGAAAGCAGCCCAACCCAGCCGCCCCCCGGCCTTTCGGCCCAGCCGGCCCATCTCTCCCGCGCGCGCGCCTCCCTCCCCTCCTCTCTCTGCGCAGCGGGCCCCACCTGTCGGCGCTCCCGCCCTCCGCGCACCCTCCCCTTCTCTCTCTGCGCAGCCGGTCCCACCTGTCGGCGCCCGCTTTCCCCGTGCGCGCTCGCTCCCTCGCTCTCTCTCTGCTCGCGGGCCCGGGGTGTCAGCCCCGTCTTCCTCGCGTAACCGCCGCCCGAGCTGCTCGCGCCCGCGATCTCCGCGCCCACGTCGCGCGTGGGACTCGCCCCACCTCGCCCCTGGCCACTTGAGCCCCGAACCCCACTCGCCCTCACCCCCTCCCCCCATTTGCGCCCAGTAGACCCTCTCTCCCCCTCGCTGCGCGCACGCAGAGCACTGCCGCCATAACCCCCGCCGTCCCGAGCTCGGTTCCTCGTCGCCGGTGGAGCTCCGCCGCGCCCGTAGCCCCGGTGAGCTCCGCTCTGGCGTCCGCAACCCGGAACGCGCCCCAATTCCCTCTCCCCCTCCCTATTTCTCTCTGCCCGCGCTCACCCGTCGTCCGCCGTGCAGCCGCCACCGTCGGCCCGAGTCTCCGTCGCGTCCCCGTCGCCGCCGAGGAGTCCCCGGAGCCCGCCTTGAGGTAACGGACCTCTCCCGCCCCTATTGCCCTTTGTCTTGCTCTCTGTTGCATGTGATTGCTCGCCGGAGTAGAGAAACCCCGCCGCCGAGCCGCCCCGCCGTGAATCGCCCCCCTCCGGTGCCTCTGCCCCGACCTAGACCCCACCAATGGAGTCCCCGTGCCCTTCCCGACCTCCCTGACCGCTCGGATTGCCCCAAAGCCCCGCCAGTCGCCCGCGCCCCTCGTCTCCGGCGAGCCCTCCGCCGCGGGGACGGGCGCCGCCGCCCCAGCTAGCCGTAGGGGAAGCCCAGGCCGGCCACCCGATCCCCACCGTCCATCCCAGATCGGGCGGCCTCGTTTTAATCAGGCCAAACCCAATCCTGGCCGTCCGCCGGAGATCCAGCGGCCCAGGCCCACTGCCCCCTCACCCCGTCTCTCTGCCCGCTAGGCCCCACTTGTCAGCTCGCCCGCTCGCCCGCGCTGTCAGCCCGGCCCCGCCCGTCAGTCCGCCCGCGCGCTCTGCCCGCCCGGTCCCGCTTGCCAGTCGCCCGCGCCCGCGCTGTCCGCCCGGCCCCGCCTGTCAGCCGCTCCCGCCGCCGCGCGCCCGCGCGCCCGCCCGCAGGATCTAATCCTAGCCGTCGATCTGAGATCCAACGGCTGTAAGCGCCCGATACCCCTTCGCCCGCGCTTTTTCTTAAAGAACCCCCCGGTTTTCTGGAAATTGCGCCCGCCGTCCCTGGTTTCTCGCAGTTAAGTCCTCAGCCCTTTTATTTAATTCAAAATAGGTCCCTAGGGCATATTTTTAACCCCTAAACTTGTAAAATTCATAACTTTGTCATATGAACTCCAAATTAGGTGCTTCAAATTGCAAAATGCTCATAATATTATTATCTATCTGTCTATGCAATGTTTCCCTGCTGTTTCCAGGTATTAATTAATAGCTAATCACTAGGATAGGACTAAGACTATTGAAACCTCATTTAGGATAATTGGAAATAAGTAGACTTTAATAAAAGTTGGATTACTTAAGTTTGTGGACTTAAACACTTAAGTTTAGAAACTCAAACCAGATAATTATTTAATCCCACCACCAATTTAGACCTGATTAGTAGATAGTTAATCACTTTGTGTAACCCTCTACCCCCAGACCTAGGGAACTTTAGAGTGCCTATCCCTTTTCTGTTATGAACTTGTGACCCCTCTCTGCTGCATATGTTTGGTATATTGTTTGTGTCTGTTATTTTCCCAAGTGCATAGTGTGAATGATTGCTTTGCGTAGACAACGAGCAGTCTGTGTTTCCCGAGGAAGTTGCAGAGGAAGTCCCTGAACAGCAGTTTGGTGAAGGCAAGTGTCCTCAGTCCCATTATGTCCCATTTACTTTATAATACACTGTCCCGCATTACTTACTTGAAACCTAAGGATTGACTAGCTTTACACTTTACTTTATCCTTGATGACCTTATGGGCTATTATGGTTAGCATTCTGCTACTGCCTTAACTTAATCAATGAACATGATGTGAATATTTATGATACTGTTATCCTGGTTATGTTGATGATCTTGTGATACTCTAGGGGGCTCAGGCTGTTTCCTGAGTACCTCTCCGTAAGGACCTGTTCGTTGAGAGACCACCCGGGATAACAGTGCAACCATGAGGGTGAAATGGGGCACCCTTAGCTAAATAATTAGAGGAACTAGGGGTGTAGTTGCTTCGCCGTCGTGCCGTCAATGGGGTCCAGGCACAGTGCTTGCTCTGCCGAGGCTGAGTGCCGAGGTTCTTTCGTTTTGCTTTTGTTAGTCACTCTCCTGCGGGGAGGAGTACTGTGTTTATCAAACTGGAGAAACCTAACGGGCAACTATGATCTCTAGGGAATCTTTGTAAAAGCTACGTAGTGATACCCTGCCGGACCACCTAGGTAGTGGTCAATGGGGATTAGCTCTCCCCGGGCAGAAAGGGAATCATGACTCATGGGTAAAGTGTGCGACCTCTGCAGAGGGTAGTGAAACTGATATATCAGCCGTGCTCACGGTTATGAGCAGCCTTGGGATCCTCCTTGATTAGAGATACAGATGGTTCGAGATACAAGGATTATGTTATGGTTTTGGTTCGAATATGATGATGCTGTCCCTCGATGAGGAAATGGTTCATGGGTTGGTTAATACTAAAATCTGGCTTCTACTAATGATAAATACCTGACCAACTAAAAGCAACTGCTTGAGCCTAACCCCATATAAAGCTAGTCCACTTCAGCCAAACGGGACATTTGCTGAGTACGTTGATGTGTACTCATCCTTGCTTTACCACAAAAACACCAGGTTGTCCGCATTGTAACCACTGCTCAGGAGAAGGCGAAGCCGTGGAAGGAGACTTCCAGGAGTTTCAGGACTACGATGAATTCTAGGTGTGGGTTGGCGGCAACCCCCAGTCAGCTGCCTGTGAAGGCCTTATCTTTACTGCGTTTCGCTAGCACTTTGATTAACTGTTAAGTTGATGACTATGTGGATGTCTATGACTCTGTGATGTAACAAGTTAATACCCTTTTATGTTATTATTCGAGCATTGTGCGATGATGTTCATTTATGTAATCGCTGTGTACGTGAGTTCTGATCCTGGCACGTACATGGTTCGCATTCGGTTTACCTTCCAAAACCGGGTGTGACACTCTCTCTCTCTCTCGTGCTCGCTCTCTCGCTCTCACTCTCTCGCAACGCTTGTAACCCCTACTACGAGCCCTGGTGCAGGATAATACAAGTCTCATTTCCCCTCTTGTGTTCCATTTCGCGCCAACCCATCTGGGCAGGGACACGCAGCGACAAATTTACTAGTCGGTCTAGGGACCCCCTGGGTCCGAAACGCCGACAGTTGGCGCGCCAGGTAGGGGCCTCCTGCGTGTTAACGAACACTTTCCCGTTGAGTCCCAGATGGGTAGACTTCAGCAACCTCTTCAGCTCGGGACGGTGCTCCGCTTCGGGAGTCTCGAGTTCATGTCCCTCGACGGCAGCTACGTTATGGTACTCCTCCCCTTGCAGCATGACAGCAACGACAATCAGCTCGCCCGGCGGCGGCGAATTCGACGACGGCATCTCCCCGCGGTGTTAGAGGAACACCTGGGTCGTCCCTGCCACCCTCCTCGCCAGAGGAGACGGAGACGGGGCAACCGTGGCCATGTAGGAGGTGGCACCTTATCGGCTGTCGGACCAGAGCGAGTCGACGATGCCGGCATTCCTCTGGGGGACATGTCGGGTGTTGTCCTCGCGCCTGAGACAACGATGAGCATCGCTTCCCCGCAACGTGTCAGTCCCAAGCAGACTGATGACGCCAGCACCCTCGCAAAGGACCTGCTAGGCGTCACCCTCGAACCTGAGATGACGGTGCGTTCCGTCCACGACGCGACTTCACCACCATACATCGACCAAGAGGTACCGTCCGTATTCCACCCTGTTCCCTTTCGATTCAGCTTCGATCCACCTAGCGACCCCGCTTCGGTGAGCGCTTTCGCAAGGGCGTATCCAGACCTTCCGGGGTACCATATGTGGTCAACCTAGGACCGACTGACAGCCGTCTCAACCTCCGGACCGGCGGGTTCCGAGGAAGAGGACGACCTCGACTTCGGTTGGGATTTCTCTAGCCTCGATGATCCCAGTGCCATGCGGGACTTCATGTCCGCATGTGACCACTGCCTCTCTGGTTGCTCTAACGATGGCCATGGCCTTGACGACGAGGGTTATGGCCCGAGTCACGAATGTTTCCACGTCGATCAGGGAGATAACAACGAAGGCAACCATCTCGGCATGCCGGAGGTTGGCGATCCCCCTAGGCCCGCATCTCGCGTTGACATCCCGTGGGAGCTAGCTGTGGTCCTAGTCCCTGCGGGGGGTCAGGACACACAGCTCGAGCAAATCCGCGAGATGCAGGCCAAGGTCGACGAGGAAGCAGGGCGACTTGTGCAGCTCCGGCAGAATATTGAGCAGGAGTGGGCAGGCCGAACACTCGCCGGAGGAGCCTGTCATCGGGCCTGGGACGTCCAGCGCTGTATCGTTGACAACGCCAGGGCAGCGCTGCCCCGGCCTTCAGCGGGTCCGGCCAGGACCTAGCTGCAGCGGCGATGCTACTTCGAACCATGCTGGAGCCATCCACCATCGAGGGGCGGCATATCCAGGGCAAACTTAGGGATCTCCTGGAAGGTGCTGCAGTTCGACGGACCGAGAGCTCTGCCTCCCGAAGGCGAGCTGACCCCTCAGAGCATCACGCGGCGTCCTTCCGACGCATGCGGGAGGCCTCGGTCCATCCTTAGCGCACGCGGGACGAGGCACCTGCCACCCGGGATTGTGACCATCGAGCCCGCCTCGAGGAGAAGGTGTGCCGAGGCTACCACCCCCGGCGCGTCAGACGCTACGACAGTGAGGAGGATCAGAGTCCCTCGCTCGAGCCACCCGGTCTGCAAGTCTTCAGCCGGGCCATACGACGAGCGCCGTTCCCCGCCCGGTTCTGAGCCCCGACTACCATCACCAAGTACTTGGGGGAAAACGAGGACGGAGTTGTGGCTCGCTGATTACCGGCTGGCATGCCAGTTGGGAGGGGCAGACGATGACAACCTCATCATCCGCAATCTTCCCCTTTTCCTCTCCGACGCTGCCCGGTCCTGGCTGGAGCATCTGCCTCCTGCGCAGATCTCCGACTGGGACGACCTGGTCAAGGATTTCGCAGGAAATTTCCAAGGCACGTACGTGCACCCTAGGAACTCATGGGATCTCCGAAGCTGCCACCAGCAGCCAGGGGAAATCCCTCCGAGAGTACATCCGGCGGTTTTCGAAGCAGCGCACCGAGCTGCCCAACATTATCGACTTGGATGTCATCGGGGCTTTGCTCGTCGGCACCACTTGTCGAGACCTGGTGAGCAAACTAGGGCGCAAGACTCCCACCAAGGCAAGCAAATTGATGGACGTCGCCACCAAGTTCGCCTCGGGTCAGGAGGCGGTCGAAGCCATCTTCCGGAAAGACAAGCAGCCTCTAGGAGAGCCGAAGGAAGACACCCCCGAGGCGTCCGCCCAGCGTGGCGTGAAGAAGAAGACCAGGAAGAAGGCGCAAGCGAAGCGCAACGACGCTGACACGAATCTCGTCGCTGATGCCGAGCACAGGAACCCTCGGAAGCCTCCTGGAGGGGCCGACGCATTCAACAAGATGCTCAAGGAGCCATGCCCCTATCACCAGGGTCCCGTCAGGCACACTCTTGAAGAATGTGTCATGCTCCGGCGCTACTTCCATAAGACCAGGCCCCCGACGGAAGATGGCAAGGGCCAAGGCAACAGCAAGAAGGAGGGCGACAAGGAAGAGGAGTTCCTGGAGGTCCACAACTGCTTCATGATCTACGGCGGGCAGGTGGCGAGCGCCTCGACTTGGCACCACAAGCAGGAGCGCCGAAAGGTCTGCTCGGTAAAGGTGGCAGCGCCAGTCTACCTAGACTGGTCCGACAAGCCTATCACCTTCGACCGAGGAGACCATCCCGACTTTGTGCTAAGCCTAGGGAGGTACCCACTCGTCATCGATCCGATCATCGGCAACGTTAGGCTCACCAAGGTCCTCATGGACGGAGGCAACAGCCTCAACATCATCTATGCTGGGACCCTGGAACTCTTGGGGGTTGATCAGTTTGAGGTCCGGGCCGGTGCGGCACCCTTCCACGGGATCGCATCCGGAAAGCGTATCCTGCCCCTCGGGCAGATTGACCTACCCATCTGCTTTGGAACTCCCTCCAACTTCTGAAAGGAAACCCTCACCTTCGAGGTAGTCGGGTTCCGAGGGACCTACCATGCGGTGTTGGGAATACCGTGCTACGCCAAGTTCATAGCCATCCCCAACTACACCTATCTCAAGCTCAAGATGCCAGGCCCCAACGGGATCATCACCGTCGGATCCACGTACCGCCATGCGTACGAATGCGACGTGGAATGCGTGGAGTACGCTGAGGCCCTCACCGAGTCCGAGGCCCTCATCGCCGACCTAGAACGCCTCTCCAAGGAGGCGCCCGATGCGAAGCGCCACGCCGATAACTTCGAACCAGCTGAGGCGGTTAAGTCCGTCCCTCTCGACCCCAGCAACGACGCCAGCAAGAAAGTCCGGATCGGCTCCGAGTTCGACCCCAAATAGGAAGCAGTGCTCGTCATCTTTCTCCGCGCAAACGCCGAGGTTTTTGCGTGGAGTCCCTCGGACATGCCAGGCATACCAAGGGATGTCGTCGAGCACTCACTGGACATCAGAGCTGGAGCCCGACCCGTGAAGCAGTCCCTGCGCCATTTTGATGAAGAAAAGCACAGGGCCATAGGCAAGGAGGTCCACAAGCTACTGGCTGCAGGGTTCATCAAAGAGGTATTCCATCCCAAATGGTTAGCTAACCCTGTTCTTGTAAAGAAAAAGGGCGGGAAATGGAGGATGTGCGTAGACTACACTGGTCTAAACAAAGCATGTCCGAAAGTTCCCTACCCTCTGCCCCGCATTGATCAAATTGTGGACTCCACTGCTGGGTGCGAAACCCTGTCTTTCCTCGATGCCTACTCAGGCTATCACCAAATCAAGATGAAAGAGTCCGACCAGCTCGCGACTTCTTTTATCACACCTTTTGGCATGTATTGTTATACTACAATGCCATTTGGCTTGAGGAATGCAGGTGCCACCTACCAGAGGTGCATGAACCACGTGTTCGGAGAGCACATCGGCAGAACGGTCGAGGCTTACGTTGATGTCATCGTGGTTAAGACAAAGAAAGCCTCTGACCTTGGGACGACGTTCAATTGTCTGAGAG
Source organism: Zea luxurians (assembly GCA_029449295.1). Lineage (NCBI taxonomy): Eukaryota > Viridiplantae > Streptophyta > Magnoliopsida > Poales > Poaceae > Zea > Zea luxurians. Next base: position 131,888,109 of record JAOPSE010000007.1, read on the forward strand.
CGAAAAGCGTGAAACTCAATCCCGAGAAGTGTGTCTTCGGAGTCCCTTGAGGCATGCTCCTGGTATTCATCGTCTCCGAGCGGGGCATAGAGGCCAACCCGAAGAAAATCGCAACCATCACCAACATGGGACCAATCAAAGATTTAAAAGGAGTACGGAGGGTCATGGGATGCCTTGCGGCTCTGAGCCGCTTCATCTCATGCCTTGGCAAAAAAGGATTGCCCCTGTACCGCCTCTTAAGGAGGGCCGAGCACTTCACTTGGACCCCCGAGGCCGAGGAAGCCCTCGGAAACTTAAAGGCACTCCTTACCAATGCGCCCATCTTGGTGCCCCCCGCTGCAGGAGAAGCCCTCTTGATCTACATAGCCGCATCCACTCAGGTGGTCAGCGCCGCGATCATAGTCGAGAGACGAGAAGAAGGGCTCGCACTACTCGTCCAGAGGCCAGTCTACTTCATCAGCGAAGTGCTATCCGAGACCAAAGTCCGCTACCCGCAGATTCAGAAGCTGCTCTACGCAGTGATTCTGACACGGCGAAAGTTGTGACACTACTTCGAGTCCCATTCGGTGACCGTGGTGTCATTCTTCCCCCTGGGAGAGATCATCTAGTCCCGAGAAGCCTTAGGTAGGATAGCAAAATGGGTAGTGGAACTCATGGGCGAAACACTTTCATTTGCCCCTCGGAAGGCCATAAAATTCCAAGTCTTGGCTGACTTCCTCGCTGAATGGACTGACACCCAGTTACCGACGACCCCAATACAACCCAAACTTTGGACCATGTACTTCGACGGGTCGCTGATGAAAACCAGAGCAGGCGTGGACTTGCTCTTCATCTCACCCCTCGGGGAACATGTTCATTACGTACTGCATCTTCATTTCTCGGTGTCAAACAACGTGGCCGAGTACGAAGCCTTGGTTAATGGCCTGCGCTTCACCGTCGAGCTAGGGGTTCGGCGCCTCGATGCTCGTGGCGACTCGCAGCTCGTCATTGACCAGGTCATGAAGAACTCCCACTACCGCGATCGAAAAATGGAGGCCTACTACGACGAAGTTCGGCGCTTGGAAGATAAGTTCTACGGGCTCGAACTCAACCATATTGCTCGACAGTACAACGAAACCGCAGATGAGCTGGCAAAAATAGCCTCGGGGCGGACGACGGTTCCCCGAACGTCTTCTCTAAGGATATATATCAGCCATCCGTCAAAGTCAACGATGCGCCCGAGCCCGAGGAGGCCTCGGCCTAGCCCGAGGTACCCTCGGCAGCCGAGGGTGAGGCCCTGCGTGTTGAGGGGGAGCGGAATGGGGTCACACCGGTCCCGAACTGGCAGACCCCGTACCTGGAATATCTCCTCCGAGGAGAGCTGCCCCTCGACAAGGCCGAAGCTTGGCGACTGGCTCGGTGCGCCAAGTCATTCGTTTTGCTGGGTGATGAAAAGGAGATGTACCACCACAGCCCCTCAGGCATTCTCCAATGATGCATATCCATTGCCCAAGGACAAGAGCTGTTACAAGAAATACACTCGGGGGCTTGTGGTCACCATGCAGCACCTCAAGCCCTCGTGGGAAACGCTTTTCGACAAGGTTTCTACTGGCCGACCGCAGTGGCCGACGCCACTAGGATTGTACGCTCCTGCCGGGGGTGTCAATTCTACGCGCGACAGACGCACCTACCCACTCAGGCACTGCAGACAACACCTATCACTTGGTCGTTTGCCGTGTGGGGTCTGGACCTCGTCGGTCCCTTGCAGAAGGCACCCGGGGGCTTCACGCACCTGCTGGTTGCCATCGACAAATTCTCCAAGTGGATCGAAGTCCGACCCTTAACCAGCATCAAATCCGAGCAGGCGATGTCGTTCTTCACAAATATCATCCATCGCTTTGGAGTCCCAAATTCCATCATCACCGACAATGGCACGCAGTTCACCAGGAAAAAGTTCCTAGACTTCTGCGAGGACCACCACATCTGTGTGGACTGGGCCGCCGTAGCTCACCCGATGACAAATGGGCAGGTGAAGCGCGCCAACGGTATGATTTTGCAGGGACTAAAACCGAGGATCTACAATGACCTCAACAAGTTTGGCAAGCGGTGGATGAAAGAACTACCATCGGTGTTCTGGAGTCTGAGGACGACGCCGAGCCGGGCCACAGGATTCTCATCGTTCTTTCTAGTCTATGGGGCCGAGGCTGTCCTGCCCACAGACTTAGAATACGGTTCCCCAAGGACAAAGGCGTACGACGACCGAGGCAACCAGACCAGCTGAGAATATTCCTTGGACCAGCTGGAAGAGGCTTGGGACGTGGCCTTACTACACTCGGCACGGTATCAACAGTCTCTGCGATGCTACCACGCCCGAAGGGTTCGACCCCGAGACTTCCAAGTGGGGGACTTGGTACTTCGGCTGCAACAAGACACCCGAGGGCGCCACAAGCTTACTCCTCCCTGGGAAGGGCTATTCATCATCGCCAAAGTTCTGAAGCCTGGGACATACAAGCTGGCCAACGATCAAGGCGAGGTCTATGGCAACGCTTGGAACGTCGAACATCTACGTCGCTTCTACCCTTAAAATGTTTCGGGTCATTTGTGTTCCTCGCTTTCTTTACATACACAAATAAAGTCTAACCGTCAAGGAAGGATCAGTCTTGCCTCGGCAAAGCCCGACCCTCCCTCGGGGGCTAGAATGGGGGGAACCCCCTCTACGTCAAAATTTTCTTCGAAAAAGTTTTCTACCAAAACGACTTTCGTGCTTTCGACTATATCAATAGTAGGATCCTACAAACGAGTGAGAGAGCACGTAAACGGCAAGGCCAATCGAGCCGAGGGACTCCTACGCCTCCGGGATACGGATACCTCACTTATCACCTTCCGCGAAAAGTAACTCTCGCTCGGATAAAACGATTCTGCTACCGACAAACAAGTCCTAATGCTCGAAACGAGAGGAAAGAAAACGCAGCTTTATAATCCAAACGCTAAATATGTTTAGGCCTCAGCGACCGCAGAAAACATACACATACTTCAGACAAACTGTTCCTGCAAGAATCAGACATCGGCAGGGGGAGGAGCGGCACCCTCGGCGTCGTTTCCACCCTCGGCGGAATCTGGCCTGGCCCCAGACAGCGACTCAAGCGGGAGGATCTCCACCTCGAAGGAGGACGCCAACACCGCGCTTGGGCCCGCGACGGCCGCGTCAAGCCTCTGGACCTCGGCTAGGGCAGCCTCATCTTTGTCGGGTAAGCAGTACCCCTCGCTGACACGCTCCAGATCCATGTCGTTGTGGGAAGCGAGCACGACGAAGGCCCGCCTAACGCCGTGGTGCAGCGCCCCATGGAGTCTGTCGTGCACATGGCCGCCCAAGGCTCGCAGGTGACTCTGGGGGGAGCTACCCGAGGGAACGTCGCCGAGGCCAAAGGCCCGACAAAAGGCCGAGATAGCCTCGGACATGGCCACGCGGTCGGCCTCCTTCTGCTCAGCCACCTGGGCAAGCGCCTCACAATTCTTGACAGACTCGCTAAGAGCTGTCTCGAACCCTGCAGATAGCCGAACAAAATTCTTCAGACACGAGGTGAAGAATGAAGCTAAATCAAAGCTACAAAGCGGGCGACACATACCTTCAGACCGAGCGGACGCCTCGGCTAGCCGGCCCATAGCCTCAGCCAGCTGACCCCTAAGGGCCTCAGCCCGGCTCACAGCCTCGATAGCTTGGCTCCGAGATTGGTCCCGCTCGCCGATGACCTGGCCAAGCTCCAGCCGCCGCTGCTGCATCTCCTCGGCCTAGGAAGCCACCTGCTCCCGGGCCAACGAAGCCTCAGTCCCTGCCGACGCCGCCTCTGCCCACGCCACCGCTACCTCCGACTTTAGCTCATCACAGAGCAGCTGAAGGTCCGCCACCTCGGTGCTCCGTTGGGCAAGGCGCTCATTGGCCTCGGCAAGTACGTCTCTCTCGTGGCGAAGGAACAACGACTTGGCGGTGCTCACATCCGCAAGTTCCTGAGGAAGGAAAACAGGGTATTACAAAGAGTGCCCTGGTCACGCAAGGTTTACGCCTAAATACTTACCTGGAAGACCCTGGGAACGTCCCTGGAAAGGGTCTCCATGGCCGACCGAAGCGACCTCGTCGCCGCCTCGACATACTCACAGAAATTATCCCGAGTCCTCTCCTCCAGCTCATTGTTGAGGGAGAGGAGGGGCTCCGAGTCCGAGGTGGCATGGCTCCATAACCGGAGCGGCCGCCCACACCACTCATCGAGGTTGAGTCGCGCGGGATAAGGCCACTGCTCCCCAAGACGGGCCACAGTTCTGCGCGCCCCTCGACCAAGGTGTCGAGTCCCCCAGTAGCCATTGCTTCGGGTACCGCCGCAATCGACGTGCTGGGCCTCTCCTCGGCTAAGGAAGCAGGCCTCCGATCGCCGACCTCGACAACGACGGCCACCTTCTCCTCATGGCCGAGAACAGGGAGGTCGGGGACGACCACGAGCGGCGCCGCCTTAGCCATCCCGACATCAGCGGCGAACGACAGCTCCGCGGATGGGTCTGCAACGGCCCCGGCGGGAGTCGATGTAGGCACCGGCAATAAGTCAGTCGGGCTCGAGGCCGCGGCCACGTCAGTGGCCTCCCCCGGCATGATGGCTGCCCCGACAGAGGGGTCAGTCGGGGAGGCTTGCCCCATGGCAATTCGTGCTGCCTGGCCCCCCCCCCCCGCTCGAGGGCACCTTGTGCGGAGGCCAACCAACCGGCATTGCGCGCCGCGGCACCGGCTTCGTAGGCCAGCCCCGTCTTAAGGGCCTTCCTGGGGGCCAAACCAGCCGAGCCCTGCCTCCGCTTGCTGAAAGAAGGAGAGAGAGCAAGATCAAGACACACAGGGAAAAACCAAAACAGAGGTATTCTCAAATACTTACCCGCTCCGGACCAAGGCCAGTCGTGCCTGCGGGGAGGCCACTCTGGCCCCAGTCCCCTCAGGCGCTGCCGAGGGTTGCTCCGACGTCAGCTTTGGTGTCGCTTCTGCCTCGGATGCCCGAGGCGCCGAAGGGATGGCCTGCCCAGGCGTCGTCACGGCTAGGGGACCAACCTCCTGTATAGCCGACACGAGCACTTGCTCTTGGAGGACAGGCAGATCGGCCTGACTCCCCGAAGTCGCCCCATTTACCTCGACCAAGGGGTCAAGTACCCCCTCGGCCTGCCTCTGCTCCTCGGACTGGGACCTCGGTGTCCCGGCCCCAGGCACTGATGGCGCCAGCCCACTAGGAGGGTGGCTCTGCGACCCCTGGCCCAGCCTCGGGTCCGGGCTGAGGCCAAGTCGGGCTGTCATGTCATCGTCCCCGTCATCATCATCATCATCATCGTTGTCGTCATCGTTAGGCATCTCCGGCGATGGCTCCCTCGGGAGCCCGTCCCTCGCCTGCCTCCGACGAAGCTTCTCCAAGGCATCCTGGGCCCGCATCCGCTCGCGAGCCTGGCCTTTTTCACGTCCTTCTTCTCCTTTTCCTTCTCCGCGGCGATCCTCCGCCCGGCTCGGCCCTGTAACACCCACTTTGTAATTTGCTAGAAATAATACCAATAGAGAAACAATTTCTCTTTATGAGAGTTTGATCTTTATGCATCATCATATGTGAACACCATGCCCAAAAACAATTAATAAAAATATATACTACCAAATTATGCATCATGCTCGATTTTATTTTGTGTGCATTTTGTGACAACATAGAATAAGGTGAAAAGAAATATATTAATACCCAAATGGGAATTTAAGATCTAAAAGAAATTCTAGGATTTGGAAAGAAAGAAAGAAAAGATTATGCAATACAAAATGATCTCATTAAATAACTTCATCACATGAGGATATGACCAAATTGCAGGGTTAAAACTAATTTGAATTTGCAATTAAGTTAATTTAAAAATTTGAATTCAAATGAATTATAAATAAAGAAAAATAGAAAATAGAAACAAAAGAAAAGGAGAAAATCAGTTATGGGCTCGCGCTGGTGCAATTAGGCCCAACTCTACTACTCCTTTCCTGTTTTCGGCCCAACTACCCTCCACCTGGCTGGCTGGCGCGCCGATAGGCGGGCCCGCGCCGTCAGTCTCTGGGGGGCTGCGTGTGTTAAGCTAATTCCGCTAACTGGTGGGACCGACGTCGTAACTTCACCCGCGCGCGTGTGAAGATCCCGGTCGCTGGTGGGCGGGACCGGCTTGTCAGCCCTCTCTCTCCCCCCAAACGAACTCGCCGTGCATGCCGGCGGGGCGGTTGCGATGGTTGCGCCACTCGGGTCGAGGTGCGGGGCTCGGATCCACCTCGGCGTGGGGATAAATGCCACCTGGGTGTCCGCGGTCTTTTCTGTTACCTTGCGCTCAACTCGACGACCCATTCCTCTATACCAGACGCCACCGGAAACTCGCCGTAGTCGTTAGTCGCCGACGTCCCCGTCTGTCGCACGTGGTGCACTCCCTGGTAGTCCGACGATGGTGTAGATCGTGCTCAAGGGTGGAACAGGGCACGCGGAACTGCGTGGCAAAGCGAATTTCTCACCGCAGTTGCTTCGCCACCGCGAGCCGCCTAGCGCCGTAGTATATACATCGTCGACCCGTCGGTAAGCGTTTTCCCCTTGCGATTTAGTTCTTCTGTAGCGTGGTGTAGCTCAGGACAGGCGGGGATCTAGGGCGCTTGTTCGTCAGGGGGGGCTGGGTCGGTGTGCGCGCCGTCGGCAGGGTGGAAACCAGCTCGGTCTTGCGTCGAGAGGTTGAAGAAGCGTGGGAGCGGTTGGATCCACATCTAACGGCTCGGATTAGATCTGATGAAAACCCCTGGCCACTTGATTGTGGTACGTAGATCGTACATCGAATGACTCAGATTAGGAGAACCCTAGACCATTGATCCTTGATCCGACGCCTGTCGTGCCATACCGATTCGGCCGTGGTCGCGTCTAATCCTAGCGGCCGAGGTCTAATCGAACGGTCCAGATTAGTGAATACCCCTTCGCGCATGCAAATTGCTAAAGAGCCCCTGGAACCTTTGCAAATTAACCCGCCATCCACGTAGACTATTCCCTGTGTCGTTGGCAACTTACCGCTAGACCCCTGTGCTTCACAGAAAATGAGGCCCGATCCAGAACTGTTTTAAATCGAATAAATGATTTAGAAATGGATTTTTAATATGAAAATAATTACTATAACTTGTAAAACTCATAGAAAATCCATTTTTAGTCCAAATTAATCCATTCCACTTTCTAAAATTTTGTAATTTTATTATCTACCACTTAGAGCCTCTGTTTTGTCATGAAAACGGTCAGAAAATTAATCCCACACTTAATTTTATTTTAAACACATAAAACCTTTGAAAATACATAACTTAAAATCTATAACTCCAAAAATTATGATTCCTGTTCCTAGAATTTTATTTTAATATGTAGATTATTACTGTGTATTTTGTTTATATGTTTGGTGTAATGTTAATTTCTCTATATGCACTGTGCTTGTTTGTATTGTGGCGAGTAGAAGAGACCGTGACTGAGGACCCTGGTGAGCAGCAGGTTGAAGTAGCTGAGCAGGAGCTCATTGAAGGCAAGTTGTGCCCTTGACCACTTTTTACCCAATAATGTTCTCTAATTATCATTCACTCATGCATAGGTTAATTTTGATGGGACTCGATAGGTCACCCTAGATTGTTTATCTCATTACCTTGTTTACCCCTGAATCACTTGGGTAGTTTGCTATTGCTTTATATGGTTTTGGGATAATCATTTATTACCTCTATGTTCCAATTCTTTTTGTTATTCCATTTATGTTCATGTTGAGATCATTAATGTTAATTGGAACATAGAGCTTAACTTGAGTAACACGTGCCACCACAAGGGTTTAATGGGACGCCCTTGGCTGACTAATTAGGAAAGCTAGTGGAAGACTACTTTACCCGAAAGGGGCAAGGGCAGTAGGGGAGTGGTCAGTGTAGGGAGGTCCTTGGTTGATTTTGCTGCAATGGCGGTCAGGCAAGAACCCTGCATTGGAGCTGCCTATAAACTGTAGCGGGTTTTCGGAAGCTAGTGGAACTTTGTAAAGGCCTCGTAGTGTTGCCCTGCCGCGCTTCCTTGGTAGAGGTGTATGGGAGTCGCGACCCCTTGGCAAATGGGTAACATGACTTGTGGGTAAAGGGTACAACCTCTGCAGAGTGTAAAACTGGTATACTAGCCGAGCTCACGGTCATGAGCAGCTCAGGACTCTCTGATGTTTAAATTATGGAACTTAAATTCAATTTTGTCATATGCATTGCATGGGTTTATTATTAATTTTGTTCTAATATTCTTATTATGGTTTGGTATTCACTTACACTTAGTAACTGCTAATAAAACTTTGACCAACTACTTAAAAGCAATGCTCAGCTTTAACCCCTGTCATTGATTTAGCCTTACACATCACATGAACTCACACCTTTGTGAGTCTATGTCCACTGGTTCCCCACAACTTGTTGAGCTATGATCATGTGTGAGCTCACCCTTGCTGTCTCACACCCCCCCACAGGAGAAGAACATGTGGTTCAGGAGGAGCCACAAGGCGAGGAGTTTGATCTGATCTAGGTGGCGTTTCTCAGTTAACTTTGGCGCCGACGATCCTTAGTTCGTTTTATAGTTATTATTTTATTTTGTAATAAGTCTTCCGCTATGTAATAAATACTCTGATGTTTTGTGACATTTATCTCTATACACTCTGTTATTATATATGTTGTCTTCTTGGCGCATGTATGAGATGCACCTGGCTTTGTTCCTTAAAGCCGGGTGTGACAGAAGTGGTATCAGAGGAAATGTTGACTGTAGGATGAAACCTAGATAGAAATGGATAAACCCTTACCTACTTATCTTGTTCTGATTCATTCTATACTTACCTTACTCTGATTCTTTCTATACTTATCTTGATCCTGTCTCACCTTTTGCTATTCTACTCTGATTAATCTTATCTTTTCTACTCTAAGACAAGATGGATTTCACACCTTGGAATCTTACCACTATGATCTTTTTAAGAGATAGGGAACCCAAGACAAAATTTAAAACTATTCTCTTTAAAAATGTTGTTTGATTGTTCTGATGTTAAATGTCTGATTTGCTTCTTTGATTGATTGGTATATTATATGTGGACATCTTAGCATGTACCACCATAAGGTATTGAATTAGCTATGGTAGGTAAAATATTAATCTGCTTAGCTAATAAAAATTCCCCAAAGTAACCTGATTTGTAAATACCTGCCTTGTCTACTATTTTCTTACCATATGTATCTAACTCAGATGGTCAATACCAGGCAGGGTGGTGGAATTGATTTGCCTCCTAATCGACACACTCGGTGGATATACAGACGACCCCAGCCACAGCCTGCAGAGATGAATCCTCCTAGTCCTCCACCAGGCGGAGTTGACCCACTGGTTGCTGCTCAGATGAATATGATGCAGCAAATGGCGGACACCATGGCAGATATGCGTGCACAGATGCAGCAAGAACGCCAGGAGATGCGTCAAGAAAGAGAGGAGATACGCCAGGAAAGGAGGGCGCAACAACAGCAGCTGCACCAACAAATGCAACAACAATAGCAACAAGTACCACTGCCTCATCCACCACCACCAGTTCCACCCTGTGATAAGCATAGGGAGTTCATGAGTCATAAGCCACCTACATTCGCTAGCTCACCTGATCCACTGGACGCGAATGATTGGCTGAAGTCTGTGGAGAAGATGTTGAATATTGCACAGTGCACTGATCGGGAGAAGGTTTTATATGCTTCTGGACGATTGACAGGTCCTGCTGCTGACTGGTGGGATTCATATACTGCTGCCCATGATGCTGCGGATACTATTACTTGGGCAGAGTTCAGTACACAGTTCAGGAACTATCATATACCAGCTAGATTGATGAAGATTAAGAAGAAGGAATTTCTATCGCTGAAGCAGGGAAGTATGTCAGTTAGTGAGTATCGCGACAAGTTTATTCAGTTATCCAGATATGCCCCTGATGAAGTTGCTGAGGATGAGAGGAAACAAGAGCATTTCATTGAAGGACTTAATGGACCCCTGCAGTATGCTCTGGTGGCGCATACATTTCCATCGTTTCAGAGGCTACTTGATAAGGCCCTGGCTATTGAACACAAGCGTGTTCAGCTAGGAGATTTGAAGAGAAAGGCGATATCTTAAGGACAAGGGAGCGGCAGTGTTCGTCCTCGCTATAGTTCACCCCTGGGTACACCAGTTCGCACTGGCGGAGGCCAGCGCCCAGTTCAGCAATCACCACTGAGGACTCCATCTCCTCGACAGGCTACCCCTACTGGCACCCCGACGAAGTTTTCAGGACAGAGTCCAGGCACTACTTGTTTCAAGTGTGGGAAGACTGGTCATTATGCAAATGTCTGCCCACAGAGGATTGCTACTACTCCAGTTCAGAACAGGCAGCAAACTCCAGGATCTGGCAAGGGATATTCTATTGCCAAGGTTAATCAAGTCAGCGTTGATGCTACTCCGGATGGTGGGGACATCGTACTTGGTATGTTTTATGTTAATGCAATTCCTGCAACCATATTATTTGATTCTGGGGCTACACATTCATTCATGTCTGCTAGATATGCCAACACAAATGAAATACCACTGCTAAATATGAGAAAACCCATGATAGTAATTACACCTAAAGGGCCTGTTGAGGCGAATCAAATGACACGTATATTGACATTGGCCATTATGGGTAGAGAATTTGGAGCTACTGCTATAGTATTAGAGTCAAGCAGTATAGATCTGATCCTTGGTATGTCGTGGCTAAGAAAGGCAAAGGCCGTTATAGCATGTGGTAGAGGTACCGTAGAACTCACTACCACTAAAGGAGAAAGATTTCAAGTTAATATTGCAGTAACCTCCTCATCCATGCGTGCAATGTTCTTTATACCTAAGGAGTTTGTTGGTGACAACATCCGGGTGGTTAGAGATTTTCCGGATGTCTTTCCAGAGGAGTTACCAGGGATGCCACCTGATAGAGAGGTTGAGTTTGTTATTGATCTCTTACCTGGAACCGCTCCTATTTCTAAACGGCCATATAGGATGTCCATAGAGGAGTTGAAGGAACTTAAGAAGCAGTTAACTGAGTTACAAGAGGCTGGGTACATTCGTCCGAGTTCCTTACCGTGGGGAGCGCCGGTTCTGTTTGTACAGAAGAAGGATGGATCACAAAGAATGTGTGTGGATTATAGATCTCTTAATGATGTTACTGTGAAGAACAAGTATCCGTTGCCCCGTATTGAGGATTTATTTGATCAGATGAGAGGTGCTAGAGTATTCTCGAAGATTGATCTCCGATCGGGTTACCATCAGATGAGGATTAGACCATCGGATATTCCCAAGACGGCTTTCTCGACTCGATATGGATTATATGAGTTTACTGTTACGTCGTTTGGATTAACCAATGCACCAGCTTATTTTATGAACTTGATGAATAAGGTGTTTATGGAGTACTTGGATAGATTCGTCGTGGTGTTCATCGACGACATTCTTATTTATTCCCAGAGTGATAGCGATCATGAGGAACATCTGAGATTGGTGCTACAGAAGCTACGAGATAACCAGCTATATGCCGAGTTCAGCAAGTGCGAGTTTTGGATTGGCGAAGTGCCATTTCTTGGTCATATTATTTCTAATGGAGGAATTTCTGTGGATCCTGCTAAGGTTAAGGAGATAATGGGGTGGAGAATACCCACTACAGTTACTGAGATTCGGAGTTTCTTGGGACTTGCTGGATGTTATCGGAGATTTATTGAAGGATTTTCTAAGATTGCTAAGCCTATGACTTCGCTTTTGGAGAAAGGAAGAGAATTTAAGTGGGACGAGAAGTGTCAAGACAGCTTTGATCAATTGAAGAAAAGATTGATGTCGCCACCAGTATTGGTTATGCCAGACCTACAGAAAGGATTTGATATCTATTGTGATGCATGTGGCCAGGGCTTAGGATGTGTGCTCATGCAAGAAGGACATGTGATTGCCTATGCTTCTCGTCAGTTGCGGAAACATGAGTTAAACTACCCCACTCATGACTTGGAATTGGCAGCCGTTGTGCATGCGCTTAAGATTTGGAGACATTATATCATGGGGACCAAGTGCCAAGTATATACGGATGATAAGAGTTTGAAGTATATATTCACTCAGAAGGATCTCAACCTTAGACAACGCCGTTGGTTGGAGCTTATTAAGGATTATGATTTGGAGATTCACTATCACCCGGGCAAGGCAAATTTGGTTGCAGATGCCTTGAATCGAAAGGAGCATGTTCATTCAGCTACTGTTGCCCAGCTACCCGATGAGATTGTTGAGGATTTCAGGGGACTTAACCTAGGGATAGTTGCTCATACTGAAGGAGTTACTATTGATGTGGAACCTACTTTGGAGCAAGAAATCCGCAAAGGTCAACTTGACGATGCTAAAATAAAAGAGATTAAGGATCTGATTACTGAAGGTCGAGTTCCGGAATTTACGGAAAATGAGCAAGGCACTGTATGGTTTAAGGACAGGATGTGTGTTCCTGATATTAAAAGCCTTCGAGAGACTATTTTAAAGGAGGCACATGATTCGGATTATTCTATTCATCCCGGTAGCACCAAGATGTATCAGGATTTGAAGCGGAAGTATTGGTGGTATGCATTGAAAAGAGATGTGGCTGCACATGTGGCTATGTGCGATATATGTCAAAGAGTTAAGGCTAAACACCAGAGGCCAGCTGGACTGCTGCATCCACTGAAGATACCCGTGTGGAAGTGGGAAGAAATTGGTATGGATTTCATTATTGGATTGCCTCGCACCCAGAAAGGATATGATGCTATATGGGTGATTGTGGATAGATTGACTAAAGTGGCTCACTTTATTTTGGTGAAGACTACTTATAAAGGTTCTCAACTAGCAGAGTTATATATGGCTCAGATTGTGTGTTTACATGGAGTACCAAAGAAGATCGTGTCTGATCGAGGTTCACAATTTACCTCAAGATTTTGGAGAAGCTTTCATGAGAACATGAGCACGAAGTTGAATTTCAGTACAGCTTATCACCCTCAGACTGATGGACAAACTGAAAGGACAAATCAAGTTTTGGAGGATATGTTGAGAGCTTGTGCCCTTCAGCATGGAGGAAGTTGGGATAAAAGTCTACCGTATGTTGAGTTCTCATACAACAATAGTTATCAGGCCAGTCTGAAGATGTCACCTTTTGAAGCTCTATATGAGAGGAAGTGCAGGACTCCTTTGTATTGGGATCAGACTGGAGAAAGACAATTCTTTGTGCCTGAATTGATTCAAGAAGCAGAAGAACAAGTCCGTATAATTCGAGAGAATTTGAGGGTGGCTCAAACCAGACAGAAGAGCTATGCTGATAATAGAAGAAGACCACTGGAATTTGAAGAAGGAGATTATGTGTACCTCAAGGTGTCACCACTTCGTGGAATGAGAAGATTCAAAGTTAAGGGCAAATTGTCCCCTCGCTACATTGGACCATTCCTGATCTTTAGAAGAGTTGGGGAGATGGCATACCAACTCGAGTTACCTGCTAGTCTATCGGATGTGCATAATGTGTTCCACGTGTCTCAGCTCAAGAAGTGTCTCCGTGTCCCTAAGGAACAGTTACCAATGGAAGAGCTTAGTGTTCAGGGTGATTTGACTTACACGGAGTACCCGATCAGGATTCTTGACACATTGACTCGAATTACAAGAAATAAGGTGATAAAGATGTGTAAAGTGCAATGGAGTCACCACGGTGAAGATGAAGCAACGTGGGAGAGAGAAGAAGAGCTTCGCATAGATTTTCCCCATCTTTTCCCTCGTTCCTCCTAAATCTCGAGGGCGAGATTATTTTAAGGGGGGTAGGATTTGTAACACCCATTTTGTAATTTGCTAGAAATAATACCAATAGAGAAACAATTTCTCTTTATGAGAGTTTGATCTTTATGCATCATCATATGTGAACACCATGCCCAAAAACAATTAATAAAAATATATACTACCAAATTATGCATCATGCTCGATTTTATTTTGTGTGCATTTTGTGACAATATAGAAAATCAGTTATGGGCTCGCGCTGGTGCAATTCGGCCCAACTCTACTACTCCTTTCCTGTTTTCGGCCCAACTACCCTCCACCTGGCTGGCTGGCGCGCCGACAGGCGGGCCCGCGCCGTCAGTCTCTGGGGGGCTGCGTGTGTTAAGCTAATTTCGCTGACTAGTGGGACCGACGTCGTAACTTCGCCCGCGCGCGTGTGAAGATCCCGGTCGCTGGTGGGCGGGACCGGCTTGTCAGCCCTCTCTCTCTCCCCAAATGAACTCGCCGCGCATGCCGGCGGGGCGGTTGCGATGGTTGCACCACTCGGGTCGAGGTGCGGGGCTCGGATCCACCTCGGCATGGGGATAAATGCCACCTGGGTGCCCGCGGTCTTTTCTGTTACCTTGCGCTCAACTCGACGACCCATTCCTCTATACCAGACGCCACCGGAAACTCGCCGTAGTCGTTAGTCGCCGACGTCCCCGTCTGTCGCACGTGGTGCACTCCCTGGTAGTCCGACGGTGGTGTAGATCGTGCTCAAGGGTGGAACAGGGCACGCGGACCTGCGTGGCAAAGCGAATTTCTCGCCGCAGTTGCTTCGCCACCGCGAGCCGCCCAGCGCCGTAGTCTATACATCATCGACCCCGTTGTCAGTAAGCGTTTTTCCCTTGCGATTTAGTTCTTCTGTAGCGTGGTGTAGCTCAGGACAGGCGGGGATCTGGGGCGCTTGTTTGTCAGGGGGGGCTGGGTCGGTGTGCGCGCCGTCGGCAGGGTGGAAACCAGCTCGGTCTTGCGTCGAGAGGTTGAAGAAGCGTGGGAGCGGTTGGATCCACATCTAACGGCTCGGATTAGATCTGATGAAAACCCCTGGCCACTTGATTCTGGTACGTAGATCGTACATCGAACGACTCAGATTAGGAGAACCCTAGACCATTGATCCTTGATCCGACGCCTGTCGTGCCATACCGATTCGGCCGTGGTCGCGTCTAATCCTAGCGGCCGAGGTCTAATCGAACGGTCCAGATTAGTGAATACCCCTTCGCGCGTGCAAATTGCTAAAGAGCCCCTGGAACCTTTGCAAATTAACCCGCCATCCACGTAGACTATTCCCTGTGTCGTTGGCAACTTACCCCTAGACCCCTGTGCTTCACAGAAAATGAGGCCCGATCCAGAACTGTTTTAAATCGAATAAATGATTTAGAAATGGATTTTTAATATGAAAATAATTACTATAACTTGTAAAACTCATAGAAAATCCATTTTTAGTCCAAATTAATCCATTCCACTTTCTAAAATTTTGTAATTTTATTATCTACCACTTAGAGCCTCTGTTTTGTCATGAAAACGGTCAGAAAATTAATCCCACACTTAATCCTATTTTAAACACATAAAACCTTTGAAAATTCATAACTTAAAATCTATAACTCCAAAAATTATGATTCTTGTTCCTAGAATTTTATTTTAATATGTAGATTATTACTGTGTATTTTGTTTATATGTTTGGTGTAATGTTAATTTCTCTATATGCACTATGCTTGTTTGTATTGTGGCGAGTAGAAGAGACCGTGACTGAGGACCCTGGTGAGCAGCAGGTTGAAGTAGCTGAGCAGGAGCTCATTGAAGGCAAGTTGTGCCCTTGACCACTTTTTACCCAATAATGTTCTCTAATTATCATTCACTCATGCATAGGTTAATTTTGATGGGACCCGATAGGTCACCCTAGATTGTTTATCTCATTACCTTGTTTACCCCTGAATCACTTGGGTAGTTTGCTATTGCCTTATATGGTTTTGGGATAATCATTTATTACCTCCATGTTCCAATTCTTTTTGTTATTCCATTAATGTTCATGTTGAGATCATTAATGTTAATTGGAACATAGAGCTTAACTTGAGTAACACGTGCCACCACAAGGGTTTAATGGGACGCCCTTGGCTGACTAATTAGGAAAGCTAGTGGAAGACTACTTTACCCGAAAGGGGCAAGGGCAGTAAGGGAGTGGTCAGTGTAGGGAGGTCCTTGGTTGATTTTGCTGCAATGGCGGTCAGGCAAGAACCCTGCATTGGAGCTGCCTATAAACTATAGCGGGTTTTCGGAAGCTAGTGGAACTTTGTAAAGGCCTCGTAGTGTTGCCCTGTCGCGCTTCCTTGGTAGAGGTGTATGGGAGTCGCGACCCCTTGGCAGATGGGTAACATGACTTGTGGGTAAAGGGTACAACCTCTGCAGAGTGTAAAACTGGTATACTAGCCGAGCTCACGGTCATGAGCAGCTCAGGACTCTCTGATGTTTAAATTATGGAACTTAAATTCAATTTTGTCATATGCATTGCATGGGTTTATTATTAATTTTGTTCTAATATTCTTATTATGGTTTGGTATTCACTTACACTTAGTAACTGCTAATAAAACTTTGACCAACTACTTAAAAGCAATGCTCAGCTTTAACCCCTGTTATTGATTTAGCCTTACACATCACATGAACTCACACCTTTGTGAGTCTATGTCCACTTGTTCCCCACAACTTGTTGAGCTATGATCATGTGTGAGCTCACCCTTGCTGTCTCACACCCCCCCCCCCACAGGAGAAGAACATGTGGTTCAGGAGGAGCCACAAGGCGAGGAGTTTGATCTGATCTAGGTGGCGTTTCTCAGTTGACTTTGGCGCCGACGATCCTTAGTTCGTTTTATAGTTATTATTTTATTTTGTAATAAGTCTTCCTCTATGTAATAAATACTATGATGTTTTGTGACATTTATCTCTATACACTCTGTTATTATATATGTTGTCTTCTTGGCGCATGTATGAGATGCACCTGGCTTTGTTCCTTAAAGCCGGGTGTGACAGGCCCACCGCGTCCTCTGGGACCGGTGTCCAGACGGGTTTATAAATCCTCAACCCCTGGGGACGAACAAAAATCCCTATAGTGAGGATCAAAGGCATGAAGAACTCGGCGCAAAATAGAAGAAGGATCGGACACTTACCAGAGACACATACCCATGGTCGGGGCGCATCGCGGGCTGGGTAAGAGCGCCAGCGTCCTGCTTCCCTACCGTACCTGCTACCCTCTTGAGGAGGTCATCGGCGGAGAGGGGGGCCGAGGACATCCGCGAGCCCTCCAAATCGACTCCTGGCTTCATCTCTGCAAGCCGCAACGACCGCTCTACCAAAGGGAGCACCTCCGATGATGGATAGCGGCGACAACCCCCGCAGCGGTAAGGCCCCCATCTCGTAACTTCTGCAAGGCCTGCAGAATAGGCTGGAGCTTCTCCTGTTTCTCGCGCGTGGCCCCCCAGCGCCAGTTAACGCCGGCGGCGGTCACCACTCGTTGAGAAAACGGCGGAAGCCTCCCGTCGTTGTTACGAAGATAAAACCACCGGTTCTACCACCCCTTGTTCGAAGATGAAAGGGAGGCAGGGATGTACTGCTACGCGTGCCCCGGCCTCAGCTGGCGGGTGCAGCCACCAGCCCGCACCGCCATACGGACCTCCTTTGCCTCCGTCGTCGCGGTAAAGAACTCCATGGTGAAGAGATGGAGCCACAGATCCCAGTGAGGGTCTTTCCCCAAAAAACCCTCGCAAACCGCCGCGATGATGGCCGTTTGCGCAATAGAGTTGGGGTTAAAGTTGTGCAGCTCCACCCCGTAGTAGTGCAGAAGCGCCCGCATGAAGCGGCTCGCTGGCACGCCAAACCACCGCTCATGGAAGGGGATAAAGCTGACCACGTACCCCGACGGTGGAGTCGGACCGACCCCACTCCCGGGTGCCATCCACTCCGGTTGCGGCTCGCCGGAGAGGGGACGCAGCAAACCATCAGCGACAAGGGCCTCCAGGTCCCCCACAGAAACGGTGGAGAAAGGCCACGGGTCGCGCGGCAGAACGACGGTCACCTTGTCAGCCATCGCCGAACGGAAGTGGTGGCGGCGGAGAGGATGAGGTGCGCGGTTTTCTTTTCTCTCGCTATTATCTTAGGTTGTGGAAACCGAAGCATAAGGCAAGCACAAATGGCAGGGTAAAGAACCACCACCGGCCCTTCTTCTGGGTATATAAAGGCCCGAGCGAGGTCCATTCGAAACTTCGCCCGAACCCGCCGCGAAATTCAAACCCGAAGGTGAAACGGTCTTTCTGTTCCTCGAATGACTCGCGCAAGCGCAACAGACGCCCTGCGAATCGCCCGTCCCATCGCATTAACTCCTTGGCAGAGCAAGCGACACCTTTGGCACGTGAAGCGGGTGACGTTTCACATCCGTCATGATGACCGCGTCAAAAAAAGTGCGCCACGTTATTTAAATTCATATCCTTTTCCGTTTCCCCTCTCTCTATCTTGTCACATGGACCGGGAAAGGGGATATTTCAAAAAGGATCCTTCTCTGTGAAGGAAACGGGCCCCCGAGCCCTCCTACTGATCAGGGGTTCGAAGGTTGCGCCTTGTGGGGTCCAGCAGCCGCCCTAGAGCACTCGGGCCCCCGAGCCCTCCTACTGATCAGGGGTTCGAAGGTTGCGCCCTGCGGGATCCAGCAGCCGCCCCAGAGCACTCGGCCCCCCCGAGCCCTCCTACTGATCAGGGGTTCGAAGGTTGCGCCCTGCGGGGTCCAGCAGCCGCCCCAGAGCACTCAGGCCCCCGAGCCCTCCTACTGATTAGGGGTTCGAAGGTTGCGCCCTGCGGGGTCCAGCAGCCGCCCAGAGCACTCGGCCCCCCGAGCCCTCCTACTGATCAGGGGTTCGAAGGTTGCGCCCTGCGGGGTCCAGCAGCCGTCCCAGAGCACTCGGGCCCCCGAGCCCTCCTACTGATCAGGGGTTCGAAGGTTGCGCCCTGCGGGGTCCAGCAGCCGCCCTAGAGCACTCGGGCCCCCAAGCCCTCCTACTGATCAGGGGTTCAAAGGTTGCGCCCTCCGGGGTCCAGCAACTGCCTAGAACACTCGGGCTCCGCGCCCATTACTGATTAGGGGTTCGCAGGCTGGCCCCTCGGAAGGGTTCGACAGCTGCCCCAGACCACGCAGAGTGAGGGATGACCCTGGATACGTCCGTTACATGGACGAGGCTCAGGCTACGCTCCCGAGGTACCCTAGGACATTTCCGAGACCAGCGGGAACGATTTGTAATGGTATCCCACCGGAAGGAGGCACCGAGCCCTCGGACCCTATCGAAATAGATCCGGGTCCAGCAAATCCCCTGCAGGTACTTTTGGAGCGCGCCTCTAGGCCACTAGCCGACCCTTAACGAACGGGGCACGGGCGTCCACTTGGATCACCCGTTAGCAACTCATTGGAAACACCATGATCGGTGCCCTCCGAGGGTAACATGGCGCTTTCCCCCCTTCCTCCTTGAGAAAAGGCGACGAAGGGGCGTATAATAAAAGTCGAGACAGTCCTTGATCGTCCTCTCGCTCCGTGCAGAGGCTCAGGGGCTGCCCTCGCACCCGGCTGCGGCCAAAACTATTGACAGCGTCAACAAACCAGCTCAAAAACTCGGAGCCTGACTGAAAGGGAATTAGGCTTACACCTATTTCCTAAATGATTTTGGTGGTTGAATTGTCCAACACAAATAATTGGACTAACTAGTTTGCTCTAGTCTATGAGTTATACAGGTGCCAAAGGTTCACACTTAGCCAATAAAAAGACCAAGAAATGGGTTCAACAAAAAGAGCAAGGGATAACCGAAGGCAGCCCTGGTCTGGCGCACCGGACTGTCCGGTGCACCACCGGACAGTGTCCGGTGCACCAGGGTACTCCAAGCTAAACTCTTCACCTTCGGGAATTTTTCAGAGGGCTCCGCTATAATTCATCGGATTGTCCTGTGCACCACCGGACAGTGTCCGGTGCTCCAAGGAAGAGCAACTCTGAACTCGCCAGCTTCGGGAATCCGCTCCGCTATAATTCACCGGACATGTCCGGTGCACACCGGACTGTCCAGTGAGCCAGCGGAGCAACGACTACTTCATGCCAACGGTCACCTGCAGCCGCATTAAATGCGCGCCAGCGCGCGCAGAGGAGCAGAGCACACGCAGGTGGCACATCGGACAGTCTACAGGACTTGTCCGGTGCACCACCGGACAGCCAGGCGGGCCCACCAGTCAGAGCTCCAACGGTCGGAACTCAACGGCCTGGTGACGTGGCTGGCACACTGGACACTGTCCGGTGGCGCACCGGACTGTCCGGTGCGTCATGCGACAGCAGCCTCCACCAAACGGCTAGTTTGGTGGTTGGGGTTATAAATACCCCCAACCATCCCACATTCAAGTCATCCAAGTTTTCACACTTCTACACCTTACAAGAGCTCTAGCATTCAACTCTAGACACACCCAAGTGATCAAATCCTCTCCAATTCCACACAAGGCTTTAGTGATTAGTGAGAGAGATTTGTTGTGTTCTTTTGAGCTCTTGCGCTTGGATTGCTTCTTTCTTTCTCATTTGTTCTTG
Organism: Zea luxurians; assembly: GCA_029449295.1. NCBI lineage: Eukaryota > Viridiplantae > Streptophyta > Magnoliopsida > Poales > Poaceae > Zea > Zea luxurians. The sequence continues at coordinate 131,908,548 of JAOPSE010000007.1, forward strand.
TGATCAAAACTCGATTGTAATTGAGGCAAGAGACACCAATCGTGTGGTGATCCTTGTGGGAACTTTGTGTTCCAAGTTGATTTGAGAAGAGAAGCTCACTCGGTCCGAGGGACCGTTTGAGAGAGGGAAAGGGTTGAAATAGACCCGGCCTTTGTGGCCTCCTCAATGGGGAGTAGGTTTGTGAGAACCGAACCTCGGTAAAACAAATCCACGTGTCTCACTCTTTATTTGTTCATGATTTGTTTTGCGCCCTCTCTCTCGGACTCATTGTTATTTCTAACGCTAACCCGGCTTGTAGTTGTGATTTAGTTTGTAAAATTCAGATTCGCCCTATTCACCCCCCTCTAGGTGACTTTCAATTGATATCAGAGCCCGGTGCTTCATTAGAGCCTAACCGCTCGAAGTGATGTCGGGAGATCACGCCAAGAGGGAGATGGAGACCGGCAACAAGCCCACTACAAGCCACGGGAAGGCTTCATCGGAAGCGTCCCGCAACAAGGGGAAAGGGAAGGAGAAGAAAGCCTCCTCCCATAAGTCGCATCGGAGTGGCGACAATAAAAAGAAGATGAGGAAGGTGGTCTACTATGAGACCGATACTTCATCACCTTCTACCTCCGGCTCCGACGCGCCTTCCATAACTTCTAAGCGCCATGAGCGCAAGAAGTTTAGTAAGATCCCCTTACGCTAACCTCGCATTCCTAAACATACACCTTTACTTTCTGTCCCATTAGGCAAACCACCAACTTTTGATGGTGAAGATTACGCAAGGTGGAGTGATTTAATGCGATTTCATCTAACCTCACTCCACAAAAGTATATGGGATGTCGTTGAGTTTGGTGTACAGGTACCATCCATAGGGGATGAAGATTTTGATGAGGACGAGGTAGCCCAAATCGAACACTTCAACTCCCAAGCCACAACTATACTCCTCGCTTCTCTAAGTCGAGAGGAGTATAACAAGGTGCAAGGATTAAAGAGCGCCAAGGAAGTTTGGGACGTGCTCAAGACCGCGCACAAAGGAGATGAGTTAACCAAGATCACCAAGCGGGAGACGATCGAGGGGGAGCTCGGTCGCTTCCGGCTTCGCAAACGGGAAGAGCCACAAGACATGTACAACCGACTCAAAACCTTGGTGAACCAATTGCGCAACCTCGGGAGCAAAAAGTGGGATGACCACGAGATGGTTAAGGTTATTCTTAGATCACTTATTTTCCTTAACCCTACTCAAGTTCAATTAATTCGTGGTAATCCTAGATATACACTAATGACTCCCGAGGAAGTAATCGGGAATTTTGTGAGCTTTGAATATATGATCAAGGGCTCAAAGAAAATCAATGAGCTAGATGATCCCTCCACATCCGAAGCACAACCGGTCGCATTTAAGGCGACGGAGGAGAAGAAGGAGGAGTCTACACCGAGTAGACAACCAATCGACGCCTCAAAGCTCGACAACGAGGAAATGGCACTCGTCATATTACAAGCCCCACTCCAAGAAGGTTTGCTACAAGTGTGGTAAGCCCGGTCACTTTATAGCAAAATGTCCTATTTCTAGTGACAGTGACAGGGGCGACGACAAGAAGGGGAGAAGAAAGGAGAAGAAGAAATACTACAAGAAGAAGGGTGGCGACGCCCATATATGCCGCAAGTGGGACTCGGACGAGAGCTCCTCTGACTCCTCCTCCGACGAGGATGCCGCCAACATCGCCATCAACAAAGGCCTTCTCTTCCCCAACGTCGGCCACAAGTGCCTCATGGCAAAGGACGGCAAAAAGAAAAAGGTTAAATCCAAATCCTCCACTAGATATGAGTCCTCTAGCGATGATAATGCTAGTGATGAGGAAGATAATTTACGTACTCTTTTTGCCAACTTAAACATGCAATAAAAAGAGAAATTAAATGAATTGATTAGTGCCATCCATGAGAAGGATGATCTCTTGGACTCCCAAGAGGACTTCCTTATTAAAGAAAACAAGAAGCATGTTAAAGTTAAAAATGCTTACGCTCTAGAAGTAGAAAAATGTGAAAAACTATCTAGTGAGCTAAGCACTTGCCATGAGACTATAGACAACCATAGAAATGAAAATGCTAATTTGTTAGCTAAGGTTGATTTAAATGTTTGTGATGTTTCAATTCCCAATCTTAGAAATGATAATGATAATTTGCTTGCTAAGATTGAAGAATTAGACATTACCCTTGCTAGTCTTAGACATGAAAATGAAAAATTGCTTGCTAAGGCTAAAGAACTTGATGTTTGCAATATTACAATTTCCGATCTTAGAGATAAAAATGATATATTGTGTGCTAAGATTGTTGAACTTAATTCTTGCAAACCCTCTACATCCACCACTGAGCATGTCACTATTTGCACTAGATGTAGAGATGTTGATATTGATGCTATTCATGATCATATGGTATTAATTAAGCAACAAAATGATCATATAGCAAAATTGGATGCCAAAATTGCCGAGCATGAACTTGAAAATGAAAATTTTAAATTTGCTCGTAGTATGCTTTATAGTGGGAGACACCCTGGCATTAAGGATGGCATTAGCTTCCAACAGGGAGGCAATGTCAAGCTTAATGCCCCTCCTAATAAATTGTCTAATTTTGTTAAGGGCAAGGCTCCCATGCCTCAGGATAACGAGGGTTACATTTTGTACCCTGTCGGCTATCCTGAGAGCAAGATTAGGAGAATTCACTCTAGGAAGTCTCACTCTGGCCCTAACCATGCTTTTATGTATAAGGGTGAGACATCTAGTTCTAGGCAACCAATCCATGCTAAGTTGCCTAAGAAGAAAACTCCTAGTGCATCAAATGATCATGACATTTCATTTAAAACTTTTGATGCATCATATGTCTTAACTAACAAATCCGGCAAGGTAGTTGCCAAGTATGTTGGGGGCAAGCACAAGGGGTCAAAGACTTGTGTTTGGGTACCCAAAGTTCTTGTGTCTAATGCCAAAGGACCCAAAACCATTTGGGTACCTAAAGTCAAGAACTAAAATTGTTTTGTAGGTTTATGCATCCGGGGGCTCAAGTTGGATCATCGATAGCGGGTGCACAAACCATATGACAGGGGAGAAGAAAATGTTCTCCTCCTACGAGAAAAACCAAGATCCCCAATGAGCTATCACATTCGGGGATGGAAACCAATGTTTGGTCAAAGGTTTGGGTAAAATAGCTATATCTCCTGACCATTCCATTTCCAATGTTTTTCTTGTTGATTCATTAGATTACAATTTTCTTTCCGTATCCCAATTATGTCAAATGGGCTACAACTGTCTATTTACTGATGTAGGTGTCACTGTCTTTAGAAGAAGTGATGATTCAATAGCATTTAAGGGAGTGTTAGAGGGTTAGCTATACTTGGTAGATTTTGATAGAGCTGAACTCGACACTTGCTTAATTGCTAAGACTAACATGGGTTGGCTCTGGCACCGCCGACTAGCCCATGTTGGGATGAAGAATCTTCATAAGCTTCTAAAGGGAGAACACATTTTAGGATTAACAAATGTTAATTCTGAGAAAGATAGGATTTGTAGCGCATGCCAAGCTGGGAAGCAAGTTGGTGTTCATCATCCACACAAGAACATCATGACGACTGACAGGCCACTGGAGCTCCTACACATGGATCTATTCGGCCCGATTGCTTACATAAGCATCGGCGGGAGTAAGTACTGTCTAGTTATTGTGGATGATTATTCTCGCTTCACTTGGGTGTTCTTTTTGCAGGAAAAATCTCATACCCAAGAAACCTTAAAAGGATTCTTGAGACGAGCTCAAAACGAGTTCGGCTTAAGGATCAAGAAAATAAGAAGCGACAACGGGACGGAGTTCAAGAACTCACAAATAGAAGGATTCCTTGAGGAGGAGGGCATCAAGCATGAGTTCTCCTCTCCCTACACGCCACAACAAAACGGTGTAGTGGAGAGGAAGAATCGAACTCTATTGGACATGGCAAGAACCATGCTTGATGAGAAAAGACTTCGGATCGGTTTTGGGCCGAGGCGGTCAACATCGCTTGCTACGCCGTCAACCAATTATATCTACACCGAATCCTCAAGAAGACATCATACGAACTCCTAACCGGTAAAAAGCCCAATATTTCATATTTTAGAGTCTTTGGTAGCAAATGCTTTATTCTTGTTAAAAGAGGTAGAAAATCTAAATTTGCTCCTAAGACTGTAGAAGGCTTTTTACTAGGATATGATTCAAATACAAGGGCATATAGAGTCTTTAACAAGTCCTCCGGACAAGTTGAAGTTTCTTGTGACGTTGTGTTTGATGAGACTAACGGCTCTCAAGTAGAGCAAGTTGATCTTGATGAGATAGGTGATGAAGAGGCTCCGTGCATCGCGCTAAGGAACATGTCCATTGGGGATGTGTGTCCTAAGGAATCCGAAGAGCCTCCAAATGTACAAGATCAACCATCCTCCTCCACACAAGCATCTCCACCAACTCAAAATGAGGATGAGGCTCAAGTTGATGAAGGAGAAAATCAAGCAAATAAGCCACCTCAAGATGACGGCAATGATCAAGGGGGAGATGCAAATGATCAAGACAAGGAGGATGAAGAACCAAGGCCACCACACCCAAGAGTCCACCAAGCAATCCAACGAGATCACCCCGTCGATACCATCCTCGGCAACATCCATAAGGGGGTAACCACTAGATCTCGTGTTGCACATTTTTGTGAGCATTACTCTTTTGTTTCCTTTATTGAGCCACACAGGGTAGAGGAAGCACTACAAGATTCGGATTGGGTGGTGGCGATGCAAGAGGAGCTCAACAACTTCACTAGAAATGAGGTATGGCATTTGGTTCCACGTCCTAATCAAAATATTGTAGGAACCAAATGGGTCTTCCGCAACAAGCAAGACGAGCATGGTGTGGTGACAAGGAACAAAGCTCGACTTGTGGCCAAGGGATACTCCCAAGTCGAAGGTTTGGATTTCGGTGAAACCTATGCACCCGTAGCTAGGCTTAAGTCAATTTGTATATTATTGGCCTATGCTACTTACCATGGCTTCAAGCTTTACCAAATGGACGTGAAGAGTGCCTTCCTCAATGGACCAATCAAGGAAGAGGTCTATGTTGAGCAACCTCCCGGCTTTGAAGACAGTAAGTACCCTAACCATGTCTATAGGCTCTCTAAGGCGCTTTATGGGCTCAAGCAGGCTTCAAGAGCATGGTATGAATGCCTTAGAGATTTTCTTATTGCTAATGGCTTCAAAGTCAGAAAGTCTGATCCTACTTTATTCACTAAAACTCTTGACAATGATTTGTTTGTATGCCAAATTTATGTTGATGATATTATATTTGGGTCTACTAACGAATCTACATGTGAAGAATTTAGTAGGATCATGACACAAAAAATTGAGATGTCTATGATGGGGGAGTTGAAGTATTTTCTAGGATTTCAAGTCAAGCAACTCCAAGAGGGCACCTTCATCAGCCAAACGAAGTACACTCAAGACATTCTAAACAAGTTTGGGATGAAGGATACCAAACCCATCAAGACACCCATGGGAACCAATGGGCATCTCGACCTTAACACGGAAGGTAAGTCCGTGGATCAAAAGGTATACTGGTCGATGATAGGTTCTTTACTCTATTTTTGTGCATCTCGACCAGATATTATGCTTTCAGTATGCATGTGTGCAAGATTCCAAGCCGACCCTAAGGAAGCTCACCTTACGGCCATAAAACGAATCTTGAGATATTTGGCTTATACTCCTAAGTTTGGGCTTTGGTATCCTAGGGGATCCACATTTGATTTGATTGGTTATTCCGATGCCGATTGGGCAGGGTGTAAGATTAATAGGAAGAGCACATCGGGGACTTGCCAGTTCTTGGGAAGATCCTTGGTGTCTTGGGCTTCAAAGAAGCAAAATTCCGTAGCTCTTTCTACCGTCGAAGCCGAGTACATTGCCGCAGGCCATTGTTGCGCGCAACTACTTTGGATGAGGCAAACCCTTAGGGACTACGGTTACAAATTAACCAAAGTTCCTCTTCTATGTGATAATGAGAGTGCAATCCACATGGCGGATAATCCTGTTGAGCATAGCCGCACTAAACACATAGCCATTCGGTATCATTTTCTAAGGGATCACCAACAAAAAGGAGATATCGAGATTGCATATATTAACACTAAAAATCAATTAGCCGATATCTTTACCAAGCCACTTGATGAACAAACTTTTAACAAACTTAGGCATGAGCTAAATATTCTTGATTCTAGGAACTTCTTTTGTTGATTTGCACACATAGCTCATTCATATACCTTTGATCATGTCTCTTTTATATGTACTATGACTAATATGTTTTCAAGTGAATTTCAAACCAAGTCATAGGTATATTGAAAGGGAATTGGAGTCTTCGGCGAAGACAAAGGCTTCCACTCCGTAACTCATCCTTCGCCCCGAGCATCTCTCTGACTTTGGTATAATCTTCACTCATATGTTTTATTTGCCAAAGGGGAGAAAAGTAGTTCAAAGGGCTCTAATGACTCTATTTTTGGTGATTTATGCCAAAGGCCAAAGCATGAGCCCAAAGCAAAAGGACCGCACCACTATCAATTTTAAAAAATTTTGGTTTTTCAATTGGTACCAATTTTAGAAAGAGTTTTTCCAATTGGTATGATTTTCAAATTGGTATCTCATTGTGTTCAAAAGGGGGAGAGAGTAGTATTTTCAAAATCAATATCTTAAAACCCTCTTGAACACTAAGAGGAGATTTCATTTAGGGGGAGTTTTGTTTAGTCAAAGGAAAAGCATTTGAAACAGGGGGAGTAAATTTCAAATCTTGTAAATGCTTCACAAAATCTTATTTATTTACCTTTGACTATTTGCAAAAGGATTTTGAAAAGGATTTACAAAAGAATTTGCAAAAACAAAACAAGTGGTGCAAGCGTGGTCCAAAATGTTAAAAATAAAAGAAACAATCCATGCATATTCAATAAGTATTTATATTGGCTCAATTCCATGCAACCTTTGCACTTACATTATGCAAACGAGTTCAATTATGCACTTCTATATTTGCTTTGGTTTGTGTTGGCATCAATCACCAAAAAGGGGGAGATTGAAAGGGAATTAGGCTTACACCTATTTCCTAAATGATTTTGGTGGTTGAATTGTCCAACACAAATAATTGGACTAACTAGTTTGCTCTAGTCTATGAGTTATACAGGTGCCAAAGGTTCACACTTAGCCAATAAAAAGACCAAGAAATGGGTTCAACAAAAAGAGCAAGGGATAACCGAAGGCAGCCCTGGTGTGGCGCACCGGACTGTCCGGTGCACCACCGGACAGTGTCCGGTGCACCAGGGTACTCCAAGCTGAACTCTTCACCTTCGAGAATTTTTCAGAGGGCTCCGCTATAATTCACCGGACTGTCCGGTGCACCACCGGACAGTGTCCGATGCTTCAAGGAAGAGCAACTCTGAACTCGCCAGCTTCGGGAATCCACTCCGCTATAATTCACCAGACATGTCCGGTGCACACCGGACTGTCCGGTGCGCCAGCGGAGCAACGGCTACTTCACGCCAACGGTCACCTGCAGCCGCATTAAATGCGCGCCAGCGCGCAGAGGAGCAGAGCACGCGCGGGTGGCACACCGGACAGTCTACAGGACTTGTCCGGTGCACCACCGGACAGCCAGGCGGGCCCACCAGTTAGAGCTCCAATGGTCGGAACCCAACGGCCTGGTGACGTGGCTGGCACACTGGACACTGTCCGGTGGCGCATTGGACTGTCCGGTGCACCATGCGACAGCAGCCTCCACCAAACGGCTAGTTTGGTGGTTGGGGTTATAAATACCCCCAACCATCCCACATTCAAGTCATCCATGTTTTCACACTTCTACACCTTACAAGAGCTCTAGCATTCAACTCTAGACACACCCAAGTGATCAAATCCTCTCCAATTCCACACAAGGCTTTAGTGATTAGTGAGAGAGATTTGTTGTGTTCTTTTGAGCTCTTGCGCTTGGATTGCTTCTTTCTTTCTCATTTGTTCTTGTGATCAAAACTCGATTGTAATTGAGGCAAGAGACACCAATCGTGTGGTGATTGTAACACCCGGATTTTAGGGGTCCAAAACCCGGGCGCTAACATAAACACCAGGTATGCTGGGACCAAGTCTCATACATATGATGTATAGTGGCACAGGATCGAATGTCACAACTTTATATATAATAGGAGTTCTATACAAAATAAATAATTACATTATAAGGAGACAACGGTCCAGCAACCAAAGTTGACTGGGAGACGACGACCTAGACCTCTCACGAACTCATCGCAGCATCCTCCATGAGCATCATCCTGTAGTACCTGGTCTTGACCTGTGGTGTATGTGAGACAGCAAGAGTGAGCTCACATACGTTCATCGCTCAACAAGTTGTGGGGAATAATGTGCATGAACTCGCCAAAGGTGGGAGCTCACGTGAAGTGTAAGGCTTACCAAAGAAGATGGTTAGAGCTGAGCATTGCTTTTAAAGTTGGTCAAAATTTTATTAGCAGTTACTAAGTATAAGTAAATACCAACCCAATTAAGTAGTAGAACAAAAGTAACAACTTCACCTGCGATGCAATGCATATGACAAATTGAATTTAGTTCCATCATTTAATCATGTGAGTGTCCGAGCTGCTCATGACCGTGAGCACGGCTAGTATACCAGTTTTACACTCTGCAGAGGTTGCGCATCTTTACCCACAAGTCGTGTATCCCATGTCGCCAGGGTTTGCAAAGCCCTTAGACACTTCCGAGGTGAATGGCTAGGGATCCACTACGAGGCCTTTACAAAGTTCCACTAGCTTCCGAAAACCCGCTACAGTTTATAGGAAGATCCAGTGCAGGAATCCCTTGCAGGACCGCCATCGCAGCAAAATCCTCCCGAGGGCCTCCCTACACTGACCTCTCCCCTACTGCCCTTGCCCCTTTCGGGTAAGGTAGTCTTCCACTAGCTTTCCTAATTAATCAGCCAAGGGCGTCCCATTCCACCCTTGTGGTACCACTGTTTTCCCGGGTGGTTCTCCATGTTCCAATTAACATAATGATCTTATCATGAACAATAATTAACAACTGACAATAAAAGGATAATCATGAATAGCGTATCTCCATACCCAAAACCACATATAGCACTAGCAAGTACTACCCAGAAAGTTCAGTGGTAAACAAGGTATAAAGATAGACAAACTAGGGTATCCTATTGGGTCCCATCAAAATTAACCTATGCAGATCATTATGATTAATTAGAACATGAGTAGGTGAAAAGAAGTGATCAAGGGCACAACTTGCCTGGGCCTTGAGATTCCAGGTACCAGGATGATCTTCAGGTGACACGTGACCTCACTGCTAGTCGTAGCAATACAAACATACATGGTATAGGCAAAATTAACATTACACCAACATATATGCAAAATACATATTAATAATCTACATGTTAAAATGAGATCACAGGAAAAAGAATTATTAATTTTGGAGTTGTAGAATTCAAGTTATGAATTTCCTAAGATTTAAGGTGATTATAATATGATTAAATGATAAATAAATTTTCTGACAGAGTTCATGTCAAAACAGTGATTCTAAATGGTAGAGAATATTATTACCAAATTTTAGGAATTGGAATGACTCAATTTGGAGTTAAAATGAATTTTCCATGAATTAACTAAGTTCTAGGAATTATTTTTGTATTAAAAATTCAATTTCCTAATCATTTAATCAATTTATAACTGTGCTGGACTGGGCCTCAATTCCAGAGAAACCCAGGGGGCTCGGGGCAATTTACCCGAGACACAGCGCACAGGATCTGTGGACGGCGGGTTGATTTCATTAAAACCCGAGGGCTCTTTTATAAAACATCCACGGCGAAGGGGTACGGGGCACCGTGATCCGTCCGATCAGAAATGGAGGGCTCAGATTAGGTCTGAGTCCCGCGTGAACCGGTACGCAATAACGGACGTCCGATTCGCGATCAACGGCACGGATCAAGCTACCGAATCGTTACGTGTCTTTGAATCGTAGCCGTTAAACTCGGGATCAACGGCAGGATCCGAAAGATTGAACCGGTATGCAGACTTCTAATCCTGCCCGCCCACTTAGATCCAACGGCCAGGACACCGTCCCCCAACCCCGCCCGGGAGGCCGGCGGCGCCGCCGCGCCCGCGGCGCGCCCTCACCGGCGAGCATGCAATTGGCCGCTCCCGAGCGTCATATACGAATTGGACCGAGCTATACGATGCCCTAAGTACACTGAAAGCGATGGTCATGGACTTACCCCGCAATATGGTGCAGAAGGTCTTAGCCACGGCGAGCGGCGGAGATATTGCTCCGGTGAGCAATTGCCGGTACCTCCCCCCGTGATTTTGGCCGACGCTTCCCTAGAAACGACCCATGCGATCCCACGAAGCTCTGTTGCCATTATCCAGTGCCCAAAAAGTCGCTGCCGATGATGTGGTGGTGCGGCGGCACTTTTCCCCGCATACGGTCATGGTGGCGCTCGGCGACGGTGCTTCCGTTACGGTTGGGGCGAGGAGGAGGGGTCGCGGTTCGTGCATATATAGGCCCGGCCAAAATCGGAGTCCTCACCCAAGGCGCGAATCACGGGATTCGGTGGAGCTCGCGTTCTGTTGGTCGGAGTCGGCTGCTTGAGTCCGTTCGGTGAAGAAGGTCCTGACGTCCGGGCCCCACGCGGCAGGGAGTTGAGAGGAGGCGTGTGAGAGTGACGAGCGGGGTCCACCAGTCGCATAGAAGGGAGATGGCGCTGGCTGACGAGGCGGGCCCACACGGCGGTGAAAGGAGAGAGCGCGGCATGTGAGTGGGGAGGCTGACGGGATGGCCCCACCTGTCGGCGCCGTGGGGAAAGCTGGGCCGCGCGAGGAGGGTGAGATGGGCCGAGGAGGTGAGAAACGGCCCAAGTACAGTTTTCTCTTTTATTTCTCTTTTTCTTTTTCTGTTTTGTTTTACTCTTTTTACTTTTCAAATTCAAATTTGAATATGGATCTTGTTATGAATTTCACTTTTGAGTCAAATGTACCAACTCAAATCTGTACAAGAATAATATATATTATAATATTTTTTTTATTCACATAATAATTTCTTCCTTTCCTTTTCTCTTTTACATATTATTTCTAAAACCCCAAATTGAAATTTTGGGTCAAATTCAAATTTTCAATTCCATTATTATATTTTATTATTATTTTAAAGGCACATACAATTAAACCTCCATCATGAGTGCCAAATTCACTTAAGCAAATGCTTTTAAAGAGGGAGATGAGTCTTCAAATGTTATGAGAGTCTTAAAGAGAGGAAAGAAAAATTCTAATGCAAGATCTTTGAAAAGTTTTTTTACTATATTCTCAAAAATGAGATTTAGGGTGTTACAAATCCTACCCCCCTTAAAAATAATCTCGTCCTCGAGATTAGTAAGAAAGAGGATATAGGAAGAGTGGTTTGCAATTTAGCTTTTAGTTTCTAATTAGTTCAAAATCAAGAGTCTCTCTTTCTTTTCATTAGTAAGTGATTAGGAGAGCAGGGGTATATATATGTATGTCCACATAATTATGTAGGATAGAAGATGTCTTTAAAGCATATATAGGTTTGGGGTAAGAAAGAGTAGGATAAGAAAAGACTCCATCCAAGATTTGTGTATCTTGATTCATCTTGGTGACCTCACTTGATCCTTGAAGACTTGGGTTGGTGTTCATCCTTCCTTGATGAAGGTGATCATCTTCTTTGGTCTTATCTCATTGATTAGGAGTTAGTGTATATTATTGGCTGGGGAATATGGTTAATATAGGTATGGATGAGATAGACTACATGATGTAGGTTACGAATTTGTTTTAGGTAGGGGTTGATAGACTATGCAATCCATCATCACTCTATTGGTTGGGTTGTTATGTAACTTGTTATATAGGTCAAGTTGTTGGGTATGGCCAAGTTGATATAAGTCTCCAAATTAGGTTTAAGTAATTTAGGAGTATGGCCTTATCCTTGTACTAGCATTAAGTAACTCACACTAGGTTGGATCATAATAGATTAGATAAAATCTAGATTAGGTTGTATATAACTAGGTTAGACTAGTTTAATTTAGATAAATCCACTAGGGTAGGATATGTCTTATTAGAATCTGTTAGAATCTGTTGGGATAGTATGGATCATATGGTGTAGGCAAGTTAGAAGCTCTATTAGGTTAACACAGAGGGATTATGCAACCATCGGATGGTTAGGATAGTTACATGAGGCCAAGTTGATCTTGTCGTTCTTTAATTTAGTGCGGGGTGAACTAAGTTAAGACTTGTTCTATAGAAGTAGAGTCTAAACTATTTCATCAGTATTATCTAACATGTTTGATAAGTTAGTTTAGATTAGATCAGATCTAGGTTAGATTGGTGTGACTAGTTTGACTAGATGAGATCTAATTAATTTGCATTAGATCATGGTTGATGAACTAGGGTGGATAAGTATGCCTATTAGGATAAGATGGGTCCATAAAGATAAGATAAAATCTTTTGAGGTTACCTAGATCTATTAGGATGAGATAAAATCTTTTCAAGATAGGATGAGTATCTTTTAAGATGGGATGGATCTTATTAAGATAAGGGAGAATCTTTTAAGATAAGATGAATTGGCTAGAATGAGATCTTTTAGGATAAGATAAATCTCTTAAGCTAGATATGTTTCAATGGGAATAATCTAGGTTGTCTAGTTATTTTATAAATATATTTTTATACCTATGTGCATATGCAGATGCAATTGTGGACATTACTCCACAACTCATCACACTCAAACAAAGATCCAAATCAGACAGATATCATAAGAACAAACATTCAAATACTTAGACACTTATAAAAATAGTTTTGTTTTTGTTCCTAGGATTAGGTCTCCTATTCCTAAAGGTCACTTTAGGTACTGGATTTCAAAGTGTGAAATCCACATTTGTCTTTAGAAGGTAAGAGGTAAGAATAATCAGAGTAAAGCGGAATTTAGATGAGAAAAGATTAAGAAAAGTTTTAGAAAGAATCAGAGTAAGGTAAGTAAAGAATGGTTGTCCAGTTCTATCTAGGTTTCGTCCTACAGTCAACATTCCTCTGATACCACTTCTGTAACACCCGGATTTTAGGGGTCCAAAACCCGGGCGCTAACATAAACACCAGGTATGCTGGGACCAAGTCTCATACATATGATGTATAGTGGCACAGGATCGAATGTCACAACTTTATATATAACAGGAGTTCTATACAAAATAAATAATTACATTATAAGGAGACAACGGTCCAGCAACCAAAGTTGACTGGGAGACGACGACCTAGACCTCTCACGAACTCATCGCAGCATCCTCCATGAGCATCATCCTGTAGTACCTGGTCTTGACCTGTGGTGTATGTGAGACAGCAAGAGTGAGCTCACATACGTTCATCGCTCAACAAGTTGTGGGGAATAATGTGCATGAACTCGCCAAAGGTGGGAGCTCACGTGAAGTGTAAGGCTTACCAAAGAAGATGGTTAGAGCTGAGCATTGCTTTTAAAGTTGGTCAAAATTTTATTAGCAGTTACTAAGTATAAGTAAATACCAACCCAATTAAGTAGTAGAACAAAAGTAACAACTTCACCTGCGATGCAATGCATATGACAAATTGAATTTAGTTCCATCATTTAATCATGTGAGTGTCCGAGCTGCTCATGACCGTGAGCACGGCTAGTATACCAGTTTTACACTCTGCAGAGGTTGCGCATCTTTACCCACAAGTCGTGTATCCCATGTCGCCAGGGTTTGCAAAGCCCTTAGACACTTCCGAGGTGAATGGCTAGGGATCCACTACGAGGCCTTTACAAAGTTCCACTAGCTTCCGAAAACCCGCTACAGTTTATAGGAAGATCCAGTGCAGGAATCCCTTGCAGGACCGCCATCGCAGCAAAATCCTCCCGAGGGCCTCCCTACACTGACCTCTCCCCTACTGCCCTTGCCCCTTTCGGGTAAGGTAGTCTTCCACTAGCTTTCCTAATTAATCAGCCAAGGGCGTCCCATTCCACCCTTGTGGTAGCACTGTTTTCCCGGGTGGTTCTCCATGTTCCAATTAACATAATGATCTTATCATGAACAATAATTAACAACTGACAATAAAAGGATAATCATGAATAGTGTATCTCCATACCCAAAACCACATATAGCACTAGCAAGTACTACCCAGAAAGTTCAGTGGTAAACAAGGTATAAAGATAGACAAACTAGGGTATCCTATTGGGTCCCATCAAAATTAACCTATGCAGATCATTATGATTAATTAGAACATGAGTAGGTGAAAAGAAGTGATCAAGGGCACAACTTGCCTGGGCCTTGAGATTCCAGGTACCAGGATGATCTTCAGGTGACACGTGACCTCACTGCTAGTCGTAGCAATACAAACATACATGGTATAGGCAAAATTAACATTACACCAACATATATGCAAAATACATATTAATAATCTACATGTTAAAATGAGATCACAGGAAAAAGAATTATTAATTTTGGAGTTGTAGAATTCAAGTTATGAATTTCCTAAGATTTAAGGTGATTATAATATGATTAAATGATAAATAAATTTTCTGACAGAGTTCATGTCAAAACAGTGATTCTAAATGGTAGAGAATATTATTACCAAATTTTAGGAATTGGAATGACTCAATTTGGAGTTAAAATGAATTTTCCATGAATTAACTAAGTTCTAGGAATTATTTTTGTATTAAAAATTCAATTTCCTAATCATTTAATCAATTTATAACTGTGCTGGACTGGGCCTCAATTCCAGAGAAACCCAGGGGGCTCGGGGCAATTTACCCGAGACACAGCGCACAGGATCTGTGGACGGCGGGTTGATTTCATTAAAACCCGAGGGCTCTTTTATAAAACATCCACGGCGAAGGGGTACGGGGCACCGTGATCCGTCCGATCAGAAATGGAGGGCTCAGATTAGGTCTGAGTCCCGCGTGAACCGGTACGCAATAACGGACGTCCGATTCGCGATCAACGGCACGGATCAAGCTACCGAATCGTTACGTGTCTTTGAATCGTAGCCGTTAAACTCGGGATCAACGGCAGGATCCGAAAGATTGAACCGGTATGCAGACTTCTAATCCTGCCCGCCCACTTAGATCCAACGGCCAGGACACCGTCCCCCAACCCCGCCCGGGAGGCCGGCGGCGCCGCCGCGCCCGCGGCGCGCCCTCACCGGCGAGCATGCAATTGGCCGCTCCCGAGCGTCATATACGAATTGGACCGAGCTATACGATGCCCTAAGTACACTGAAAGCGATGGTCATGGACTTACCCCGCAATATGGTGCAGAAGGTCTTAGCCACGGCGAGCGGCGGAGATATTGCTCCGGTGAGCAATTGCCGGTACCTCCCCCCGTGATTTTGGCCGACGCTTCCCTAGAAACGACCCATGCGATCCCACGAAGCTCTGTTGCCATTATCCAGTGCCCAAAAAGTCGCTGCCGATGATGTGGTGGTGCGGCGGCACTTTTCCCCGCATACGGTCATGGTGGCGCTCGGCGACGGTGCTTCCGTTACGGTTGGGGCGAGGAGGAGGGGTCGCGGTTCGTGCATATATAGGCCCGGCCAAAATCGGAGTCCTCACCCAAGGCGCGAATCACGGGATTCGGTGGAGCTCGCGTTCTGTTGGTCGGAGTCGGCTGCTTGAGTCCGTTCGGTGAAGAAGGTCCTGACGTCCGGGCCCCACGCGGCAGGGAGTTGAGAGGAGGCGTGTGAGAGTGACGAGCGGGGTCCACCAGTCGCATAGAAGGGAGATGGCGCTGGCTGACGAGGCGGGCCCACACGGCGGTGAAAGGAGAGAGCGCGGCATGTGAGTGGGGAGGCTGACGGGATGGCCCCACCTGTCGGCGCCGTGGGGAAAGCTGGGCCGCGCGAGGAGGGTGAGATGGGCCGAGGAGGTGAGAAACGGCCCAAGTACAGTTTTCTCTTTTATTTCTCTTTTTCTTTTTCTGTTTTGTTTTACTCTTTTTACTTTTCAAATTCAAATTTGAATATGGATCTTGTTATGAATTTCACTTTTGAGTCAAATGTACCAACTCAAATCTGTACAAGAATAATATATATATTATAATATTTTTTTTATTCACATAATAATTTCTTCCTTTCCTTTTCTCTTTTACATATTATTTCTAAAACCCCAAATTGAAATTTTGGGTCAAATTCAAATTTTCAATTCCATTATTATATTTTATTATTATTTTAAAGGCACATACAATTAAACCTCCATCATGAGTGCCAAATTCACTTAAGCAAATGCTTTTAAAGAGGGAGATGAGTCTTCAAATGTTATGAGAGTCTTAAAGAGAGGAAAGAAAAATTCTAATGCAAGATCTTTGAAAAGTTTTTTTACTATATTCTCAAAAATGAGATTTAGGGTGTTACAGTGATCCTTGTGGGAACTTTGTGTTCCAAGTTGATTTGAGAAGAGAAGCTCACTCGATCCGAGGGACCGTTTGAGAGAGGGAAAGGGTTGAAATAGACCCGGCCTTTGTGGCCTCCTCAACGGGGAGTAAGTTTTGAGAACCGAACCTCGGTAAAACAAATCCACGTGTCTCACTCTTTATTTGTTCATGATTTGTTTTGCGCCCTCTCTCTCGGACTCATTGTTATTTCTAACACTAACCTGGCTTGTAGTTGTGATTTAGTTTGTAAAATTCAGATTCGCCCTATTCACCCCCCCCCCCCTCTAGGCGACTTTCACTGACCATGCACCCGGGCTGCGACCAGGCCGCATGAGGGAACAACCAGGCCGACCGAGGCATCACAGCAAGAATTAAGACCTCAGAGGAGTCAAACCACTCCTCCGAGGCCTCGGGGGCTACACTTGGCGGGTGCGCTCGCGCACCCATCGGAATGAAACATAACCGAGAAAGGCTGGTACCCTTGCAAAAATCCGGCAGAACCTCCAAGCGAGTGCCTACACTCCCTTC
This sequence comes from Zea luxurians, assembly GCA_029449295.1. Classification (NCBI taxonomy): domain Eukaryota; kingdom Viridiplantae; phylum Streptophyta; class Magnoliopsida; order Poales; family Poaceae; genus Zea; species Zea luxurians. The sequence continues at coordinate 131,925,510 of JAOPSE010000007.1, forward strand.
GAGGCTCGGGGGCTACTGTCGGGTACCGTAATTAGGGGGTACCCCCAACACTCCTAAACACGGCTGGTAAACACCTTCAGAACAAACCATGAAGACTGACAGTTCGGGTCAAAGTCAAAGCTTCGTCTACCAAGGGACGCGATCTCGCCTCGTTCGAGCCCGGCCTCGGGCGGGAACAGTGGTCCCGGACGAATTCACGTCTCGCCCGAGGGTCTCCTTGGGCGGTGAGCGCACCCTCGGCTCAGCCAAAGGCAAGCCTTGTTGTGCAAGCGACCTTGGCCAAATTGTCTTACCAGCCGACCGTATTGCATGCGCATTTAATGTTGGGATCGCCTGACACCTTATCCTGACACGCGTGCCTCAGTCGGCAAGGTCAAAGTGACCGCAGTCACTTCGCCCTTTCGCTGACCGATCTGACAGGAAAACAGCGCTGTTCGCCCCGCTCTGGCTGCCGTGCCAACCACCCGGGTGAAACCGACAACAGCTAAGTTTAGCCTCGGGCGCAACAGGAAGCTCCGCCTCGCCCGACCTTAGGCCTTGGCCTCGGCCTCGGGAGGAGATCTCCGCCTCGCCCGACCCCAGGGCTCGGCCCCAGCCTCGGCCTCAGGAAGAGTCACGTCCTCGCCCGACCCTGGGCCTCGGCCTCAGCCTCGGCCTCGGAGGAGCTGCCGCCTCGCCCGACCTCAGGCTCAGATCAACCGCGCCACAAGGGATACATCATTACCCTACTCCTAGCTAGCTCAGGCTACAAAGGAACAAGACCGACGTCCCATCTAGCTTACCCCGGTAATAGACAATGATGGTTCCCCGCATGCGTCCATGACGTCGGTGGTTCTCAAGCCCCCTATTGAAGTAAGGAGACGTCAGTAGGATCCATGCAGCGCCAATAGCTGTGCTTCTACAGGGCTCATGCACTTCTCCAACGGACACGTTAACACGTGCATAACGACCAGGCACTTCCCCGCTGGCCACATAGCACATAGCTACACTCCCATTGTACAGCTGGGCCATCTCCTTATGTCTATAAAAGGGGATGTCCAGGAGGCACGGAGGGAGGAGAGAGGCACGGCAGGAGGACGAGTAAACGCACGGCAAAGGGACAGGAGATGACGAGTAGGGCCGGACCCTCTCTCTCTCTCTCTCTCGTGCTCGCTCTCTCGCTCTCGCTCTCTCGCAATGCTTGTAACCCCTACTACGAGCACCCTGGTGCAGGATAATACAAGTCTCATTTCCCCTCTTGTGTTCCATCTCGCACCAACCCATCTGCGCAGGGACATGCAGCGACAAATTTACTAGTCGGTCCAAGGACCTCCCGGGTCCGAAACGCCGACACTTAGGTACACCAAAAGAAACAACATTTTAAAGTAAGGAGCACCTAAGCCAAGATACTACCAGTTTAGAGGCAAGAACATAGCTGTGATCACAATCAATGGAACTTCAAGATATGAGATTGCATAGTTCCATTCTCCATACCTTTGCCTTTTACCTGAATACCATGAGATCCATTCTTTTAGGTAGTGTAGAGTGAGAGCACCTGCTGTCACCAATTTAGGGCTCCTTTTGCTCATGCACCTCATAACTCAAGAAGGTGCATTAGTGGCACAACATGAATTTGGTATACACACAGTATCAAAATTGGGTAATTATGTGAACATGGACTAAACAAGATGTCATGCTTGCACATAGGTTAATAATTAAAGACAATAGCATGTCTTACAAAAGGATACAGGTTTATCCATTAACACAAAAGAGTTAATCATAGTGAATATATCGATTAAAAAGCTACCCATTGAATGATTCAAAAGGTATAACATATAGAACACACAATCATGATTAAGCAAGCATCATTATGAACCATTGATAACACAGGAAATCTCAAAAGCATAACTACTCCAAGGATAGGTAGCACAACAAACCAACTTAAGAGCAATACTGATTTGCAATAATGTACTTGAAATACCCGGGTACCGTCCTTCGGAGAGCAAGTTGCATATTCTCATCAAGGTCCTTTGCTTGATTCACCAATGATGATTCAAGACCTCTACAACTTATTTAACTTGAGATAAACATGGGATTAGAATTGCACAATCGTTCAACCTTGGGTCAATGAATAGACAATAAAAATCAACAGCTTAAGCATAGAGTTTGAATTAACCATCTTAAGCTCTCCCATGGTCTCCAGTCCATCTCGAGGCACCTACATGGTCTAGTTGGCACAGTTTGGTACCCATCTCGGGATGGGTCCATAATGATCATCCAAAAGAGCCTTTGGTACCCAAATAGAAATTGTGCTACTTCTAGGTGATCTCATTACTGATCTAGCACAAGTGTATTGTTTGGGTCTCCTAAGCGAATAAGATTGAGACAAATTTACTTGCTTAGGAACCTTGCCTTTATTACATACCTCAGGTGGATGACCATGCTCACCACACATGTAGCAGAAACGTCACTCAACCCGACATGACGCTTGTTGTTTATCATTTTCCTTGGTGAGGGTCATCTTGGAGGGTGCACGTCCTTGATCCTTTATGACAGGACATGAGGTGATCATGTGGTCCTTTTCATTGCATCTAAAACATCTCCTTATCCCTTCATCCTTGTCTTTGTATGGACAAAAAGCAATGAGGTGACCAAATCTCTTGCACTTGAAGCACCTCCTTTTTCCTCTTCTCTTTTTGCTTTTGGATGACATAGAGAGATTATTAGTGCAAATAACATGACTAATTGAATCATTACTTTTTTCTTGTCTCATGTTGATTGCTTCACTTATTGCTTTAGGAACATCTTTCTCAAGAAGTTTGACCCTTGCTGCGGTTTCTCCTTCCTCAAGCTTCTTCACCACGTGTTCGTAGATATCTTGGGGAAGTCGAGCAAGGCGTCTTCTCCTTAATTGTCTTTGTTTCTTATTCCTAAGCAATTTCCTTTTTGACCCTACAGCTTGATGCTCATTTAAACATTTGCTTTCTTTTGAGCAGCAGAGGTTAGCACATGGTGATATATTATCTAAATGTGTACATGTGCAAGAATGAGGTTCACATGAGTTTAAATTAGTAATTACTACCTCATGAGAAATATCGAGCATGATATGGTCATCAACTGATTTATTATGAGAATGTGACAATATATCATATTTTTCACCTAGAGCAAGCTTTTCTAAATTTAGCAATTCTACTTGCCTCTCAAGCATGGCATTTTCCATTTTAAGTTGAGCAACACAAGATAAATCATTATCATTATTTCTTTGCTCAATTAATGCTGAATCATACCGTTGGACCAAATCATCATGAGAGCACTTTAGCTCCTCATGTTCTTTGATCATCTTATCAAGGCTATCGATGGTTTTGATGAGAGTCTCCTCTAGCCTGAGAAGCGTCTCGCCTTATTCCTTGTTCCTTCTCAACAGCTTAACCAAGAGCGCTTTGTCTTCTTTGTTGAGATGGGTGTAGAACCGGTGAATCTCCTCTTCTTCTATATCGTCGGTCTCATTTTCCCTGTCATTATTATCAGTGGAAGCAAAACAGGAAAATGTACCTTGTGGTGATGAGGACTCATCCTCGCTATCATCCTCATATTCCTCCTCATCATCGCTTTTGTCTCCACCATCATTGTTAGCAATAAGACATTTATTACTAGTAGAAGACAAACCTACCGGTGAGGTGGATTCATCGTTTGGTAGCCATCGTTTTTCTTCTCCCTTTGAAAGGTTAGTAACACAAGCAATATAGGGAGTTGAAGTAGTACAATTTGACTCAGAATATTTTAGTCTAATTCTATTCCATAGATCATGAGCATCAACAAATAAATCACTATCACTACTCATGATGGCAAAATAGGCACCTCTAGAAAGAGAGTCAACTAAGATGTTGCAAGCATGGTGATTAAGAGATAGACATCTTAGTTCATCATTAGAAGGATTTTGACTAATATTAGAGGGAAAGATACTTCTGCTAAAGATCTGTCTCAAATCAGGATCAATATGCATGAAAGCATTATAAATAGAGACAGACCAGGATTTATAGTTAGAACCGTCGTCTAGAAGAAGTTCTACAGTTACCTCTTGTGATGACATCGTCATCTCCAGACGGCTAAGCCCACACTAGAGAGGCCTAGCTCCGATACCAATTGAAAGTTCCCTTTGCCCGAGAACAGGATCTGGATGTCGCCTAGAGGGGGTGAATAGGCGAATAAAAATTATCACTTTAAAACTTTATTCTTACTCTACTCAAAGACCAGATCATAGTGGAATGAAAGACCCTTCGAGTAGGTTGCGGCGGAATAGAAGATCCTGTCTCAAATTGCCCTACACTTCAAATATAACTTGTACAACAGATAAGTATTGAAATGTAGATATAAAGAGTAGATAATGCAGAGAGACATCACACAATACAGAGTGAAGCACACAGACATAGGGATTTATCCCGAGGTTCGGCCAAGCCTAAAATGCTTGCCTAGTCCTCATTGGAGTTAGCCACACCTGGGCTTGGAGTCTATTTCAACTCCTTCCTCCATTTGCTTAGATCTGTCAGTATGACAGATAGAGCCTTCCACTATGTTGAGTTGGTTACAACGAAACCGCGGCTGCTTACAATCTTTTTAGCAGCACTCCGGCAGAGTAACGATATGCTCAAGACCTTGCTCTAGCTCTTAGCAGCACTTCTCCACTCTCTGAAGGCTTATAGCTTTGCCTCTACACAAACTAGAGAGATATACACGAGAGGTAGAGAGAGAATTGATCCGAGTGATGTCTACAATTGTTGGCTGCACTTGTGTCATTGTGGGAGGCGCCTAGAAGTCCCTTTTATAGACCCAAGGGGCCTAGGAGCCGTTGGAATCCCATTTGGAAGGCAATACTTGCTTTCTGTCGGGTGGCGCACCGGACAGTCCGGTGCGCCACCGGACAGGTCCTGTAGCTTATCCGGTGCGCGATCTCCTTCCATATCAGGCTCAGCTGACCGTTGGAGCAACGGTCGTCTTGGCTCACTGGACACTGTCCGGTGCACACCGGACAGTCCGGTGCGCCAATTATCCGTTGGCCCATGCCACACGTCGCCCGCTGATCGCGCTGTCGACCGTTGGCACCGTCGACCGTTGGCTCACAGTCCGGTGTACCACCGGACAGTCCAGTGAATTATAGCTATACATCGCCAAACTTCTCCCGAGAGCGGCCTGTTCATCGGAGTTCAGTCTGGCGCACCGGACACTGTCCGGTGCACCACCGGACAGTCCGGTGTACCAGACCGAGCTGAGTCTTGGCTGTACACAGCCAAACCTTTTGCTTCTCTTTTCTTTTCTTCTTTTCTCTGTTTCTAATACTTAGACAAATATATTAGTACACAAAAACCAATGTACTAAGTCTAGAAACATACCTTCTCTTTGATTTTCACTTTTTAGCATTTGGCATGCTGAGATTGATGTTGGACTCATAAATCCTCAAGTCAGCTTGACTTGATCTAGATTGACATTTCTGAGCTCCAACATCCTGCAAAGGTCACATAGAATATCTCCAAACATAGGAACAACCCAAACTAAAGGTCAAGGTGCACTTAGCTCTTTTGGGATGCTTCCGGTTCTGGTTTCGACATTGGTTCTCTTTCCAGTGACCTTGTTCACTTCTTGAGCTTGATCTTGAGCCTTATTACTTACACCACAGAATTGTAGATGTTACCTCATTGGTTGTAAGTCATGTCCTTATGTAGTGTTCCTTGATGCACCATAACTCTTCTTAACTCGATCAACCTTGATTCCGCAAGTCTTCTTCTTCACCCTTGGCTTTGGGTTCCTGGTCTCCTTGACTTTCTCTCGTGCACTCGGTACCTCGAAGCTCTTCTTGCTTCCAACCTTGGTTTGATCGGTTGTCTCCAAGTTATGCACATCAAGTCTCACTTAAGCAATGTCCATCTTCCTTGTGATGTCCATTATATCTATAGATAACTCCGTCTTTGGACCATCACACCTGTTTACTTGTGTTGAACCCTATTAGCTTTGCATTCAGCACCTGTTCAACACTTAGCACACTTGTTAGTCCTTTAATTGAGTTGTTATCTAAACACCAAAACCCACAAGAGAGCTTTCACAAGTTCGTCATCTTGTTTACCTAATTTTATGTATAATGAATAAGGCATTAGATTTACAGCCGCCCCTCCATCTACCAACATTTTAGCAATCGGTATCCCATCAATCACTACAGGAAACTGGTTAAAGAACGTGGGTGAAAAACTGTCGAACTTACCGTAAGAACGTGGGTTTACCGACAAATATAGCCGACAGCGATTTTTGGACGAACTTAGAGAAGTAAGTTCGACGGCCCCGTCGAACTTAACCTTAAGAACGTGGGTACTGTCGAACTTAACATTAAGAATGTGGGTACCGTCGAACTTAACATTAAGAACGTGCGTTTTTAAGTTCGACGGGGACCGTCGAATTTTTTCCCATAAGTTCGACGGCACCCACGTTCTTAAGGTTAAGTTCGACGGGGTCACGTGGCCGTCGAACTTATGTGTCCTACGGAGGTCTGCGCGGACTGCACAATACGTTCGACGATACCCACGTTCTTAACCTTAAGAACGTGGGTACCCACGTTCTTAACCCTACGTGGGTCTGCGAGGACTGCACAATAAGTTTAACGGTACCCACGTTCTTAACCCTTTTCCAGAAAAAAATAAAAAATACAAAAATGAAAAATTAGACACACATAATATCACACGCAACACAATATATCACATACAATACAGATTTCAAACACATTGATATATGTTCATATCACAAATTCACACAAGTCCAAATATATAAGTTCACAAATTCACATAAGTCTAAATACATAAGTTCACAAACTCAAACAAGTTCACATCCATAGTTCACATTTTTAGTTCACAAGTTCAAACACACAAGTTCAAACATTAACTTCATCGCTCTCGATTGGGACATCGGATTGTTGTTCGTAGCTCCACCACTAGAATTGAGACATCTGTCCGCAAAGTCAACGTGAGGGGGAGGAGTCACTTGATGAGAGCCAGAATCCTACAAAATAAACCAAAATTCTCATAAATACACAACTGGCATTAAATCACATATACACAAAGATATAGGAAAGCATGATGAACACAAAATGTGGCTTCCATATTTGTGCATGAACATGAACATGAGAGTGCCATAACCATAACAACGCTATTTCTACCATGGGTCATCTACCAAAAAATACAACATAACGTCAAGGTTTGAACCTGTACATTCCCTACCAAAACACACACACACGAGCAGTTTGACCAGAAGGCAAAATATCTAACTCGCTACACTGGAGGCATTATATGACAAATGTACAATGGTTCCTCAACTCTAGCGTCAAAATGTCTCAATCAAGGTATCAGCAGTTCCCATTATGGGAGAGATTTGTAAGGGCTTAATTGAAACTATGCCGGTGGTTGTCGCCTCCTGCAATATCAGTGTAACAAACTAATACATCAGTATAGTATTCACAATAGAACACAATTCTGTACAATGACAAAGAGGATTAATAACACGGTGACTCATGGTAGCTTTATACCTAAGCTTTATACTTGAACCTACAAAAGCTAGCTAAAAACTACTCCCTCTTCCAAATTGTAAGTCATTCTGCTTTTCGAGATACATAACCTTTTATAAGCACCTAGATCTAGATTAGATTCATAGTAAAACGTTGTGTATCTAGAAAGCCAGAACAAATTGCAATTTGGAATGGAGAGAGTAGCTAACATTTTAATATGTTTAAAGTTATACTTCGGTACAAGTAGACAACAATATCTCCAAGCAGATGCACAAAAAGATAAAAAAATAGCATGATGATACATAACCACACACAAAACCTAGAGTGCACTGTATTTTATTACCTTTTTGGTCAGACACGGTCCTCTTCAAAATCCATTATTCCTACAGATTCAGAGAGGTAGTCGTCATGCCCTCGTATGTCGATGTCTGCCTGCTAAAATTGTTCAACTTCTGCCATCAAGTAAGAAACATGGTTCGGCAACACTATTTAATACAATAGTTGCCATTATATGAACACTCAAAAAATAATTATATATCTAAACATGAGGCAGTAAGGCAGAAGTAGGAAAATGAGGAAAACATAGCATAACTCATCACAAGCAGATGCAAATTTATTCCTAACACATGCTTCAGTTTAATCTAGCTCACCTTAATTGATTTTTTGGCCTCTTCCACTCTATCTTCAAATTCTTTCTGGTGCTTCTTGTTCACATCACTCATTGTGTCAGCCCACTTGATTTTCTCCTGAATTTGATGCAACAGGCTATCTGATGTTCCCAACCTGAACAATGTTGCATTTTCATCAGAACTTGTAACAATGTATTTTAATTTCCATGACTTTAAAAATGAGAATAGAAGCGAAGAAAAAAATAGGCACCTGAGAAACCCCTGCTCTGGTTCCAGCTTGGTTAGCATGTCCTCGGTTTCCAATAGCAAGTGAGTACTTCAAGCCACTGGTAACAGTTTTTGCTTTGATAGCAAATTGCAAATTAACTTCCTTTCCATTATCTACACACTAGGATCAAGGAAAGGGAAGAGTTAATAACCAGAACGATCAAATGGGCCAGAAAATTAGAACTTAACAGTTTAGACAGAAAAAAAACCTTTTGCACGTAAGATCTCACATCCCTTGTTAACTTGCTGAAAAGCTATAGTTGCAGAAGAAAACGAAATCAGGCTATTAATCTAGAAAAAAAGAATTAAGAGCATTTAATATTCTAGTATATTTAGGCAAACCATTCTAAACAGCCCTCCAAGCAGTGGACCAGCAAGATCTAGTCTTTTGTTTCCATAATGATCTCGGTCATCCTCAGCTCTTCGACTAAGAGCACACATCAGTAGGCGGTGAATAATATACCTGCAAAACAAATGAACCTCGCTACTTTCAACAGAAACTTAATATTTGAAGATGCCGGCCACAAGTCCACGAGGCTTGACAAGGAGCACATACCCAAAATAGTATGCCTTCTTAGTTTCACAGAATTCCCCAACACCAACATGAGGCAACATTTCCTTTTGAAGTATTTCTTTTGCATATCTGAAATAGAAAAATGTAAGCATGAGTGAAACAACACAAACATAGTGATGTAATGTCAACTCTTTGCTTGACATACTTAATTCTCTTTTCTCGAGTGACACCAACTGTTGCGCCACGTTTTCCAATGTAGTCTAGAGCAACCTATGAGCATTCAAACTAAAGCTTTTAAAAGAAGAAACATAAGTCTGAGCTCAGCTGAAAATGTGCCACAACAACTGAATAAAACAACATGCTCAAAGCAAACATTGGTTGAAGTAAAAAAATGTGTTCCTCTAGTCGAGCAGCTGAATAAGTACCTGCTGATTTTGAATGACAAAAGCTTCCTCCAGGGATGGGCGTAGCAATTCCATCATTTGTGTATTAGAAAAGTCATAACATATATGCTCCAGTATATCCTTGTCAGCAACAAATCCTAATGCTTGAAATACAATGATAATGGGAATGTCCGCATGAATATAAGGTAGAGTAGCACGGATATATTGACCAGATGATCCCTGCAGTATAAGGAACATATCACAGATTTAACATTTTATAAAGTCAGTTTGCCTCACTGTGGTACTACACCCCCTGACTTGTCCAAGTAAGAAGCAGGCATATGCATTGAAAACTATTTTTGAAAACTTATAAGTCACTAACCCCAGAGCCGCAGAGCCGCAGGTGCTCCATCAGGCCGGAGAACTTCTACAGGTCCGAGAGCACTCCTTGCGCCATCATCTTCTCGAGGAGGTCCATGGCGTCGGTCCCTCTCAGCGCGGGGCGGTGGTAGTGACGGTGTGGCAAGAAGGAAGAGGGCGAGATGGGGGTTGTGCGAGCTACGGCGGCAGGGAGAGGAAGTGGATGGCACCGCAGCAGGGACGGCCGGTGAGCGGGCGAGGAGGAGGAGGAGGTGGACGGCCGATGATCCGGAGAGCGGTGGCGCGGCGGTGGCGCGGCCTACTGGTGAGAGAGAGAAGCGCGTGGGCAGGAATGAGACAGGTGAGAGAGAGAGCCACGCGTGGGATTGGATTTAGGTTTTCAGGATTAAGTTCGACGGTGTCCACGTGCCCAGCGAACTTAACTTAAGAACGTGGGTACCCACGTTCCTAACTCGTTAAGTTCGACGGTTTTAGCCAGGGCCCACGAACTTAACTTAAAAACGTCGGTACCCACGTTCTTAACATAACCCATGAACTTAACTCAAGTAAGAATGTCGGTACCCATGTTCTTAAGTTTACCCACGAACATTTATCAGTTTCTTGTAGTGAATGTGACCGTGCACGAAGAGCGGCTTTAAATGATTTACCGATTCCTTTGGTTTAGTAAAGGCAGCTTCTTTAGGACCAAAATCAAACTGGGCAACAATAGCTTCATCGTCGCCGACAATAGTACAATCGGCGGAAAATGTAATAATATTTACATCCATACCTGGACGTTCTGGAGAAGCCTCGTAGTCGACTAGGTCTTCTCCCAGTAGGTCGTCCTCCTCCATTAGTGTTGGTGCGTTGTCGGAGTTGTCCTGGCGTGGCGCGGATGGTCCGGACTCAGGGGTCGGACGGTCCGCGCCTGGTGCAGATTGTCCAGCCTTGTAAAGCCAGGTTGTCTTCCATACCTATAGGGTGCTACACAAGTGTTGTTTTATTTTTTATTTTTGTAGTTGTTTGCTTTTCCTCAACAGCCTTTGGTCTCCATTTCTTTTGCGGTGGCGGGTATTGTGGATGTGTATCATTGAATATCTTTTCCGCCTCCTTTTCCTGGTTTTCTTTTGCTCTTAGGCGTTGTAATTTTTGCTTTTGGGACCGTGTCAATCCCGCTGGGCACCATCGAGGCATAGAGTATTTTGGATCGGCTGCTTTGATAGTAGCCGTATCTTCTTTTTTGGTCGTGTTGGCCGATTCCCCAAAAATCATAGGCCCTTCACTATCTTCTTGTACGATGACCTCTGCAGTACTATTTTAATGATATCCTTTTTTGTTGTTCTTTTGGTTGCTGCAGGCATATGCCCCCCCTGCTGGATTGGTCGGCCTTTGAGGCCGAGTACTCCGGCACTCTTGTTGGGCCTGTGCCTGGTGACCGGATTGAGCGACGCTCAATCGGTCTTGTACTGGAGGTGCCAACCTGTTGAATACAGATGTTTGGGGTGCCCCCCCAAGCGGGGTACTGTGGCATCTCAAATGGATATGGTGGCATGCCCCACTTTTAATTTGGGACATATGGTGGAGGTAAATATGTGTATGGATATGGCATAGGCGGATAAGGGGGTGGAGGTATCCATGTAGGTATGTTAGGTCACAATTGTACGGTATGACCTTTCATTTCTTCCGATTGGTGGGATGGTCCAATCGGCCTGACCTGACGTTGCTCATGAATGGGTGAGCGGGGTCGCTTTGTTGGTCGGTCACTGCGGCTGGCCTTCTTTTTTACGTATTTAGACAATAATTGATCGAAAGTCGGGCCGGTTTTGACCAACCGACTAGCTGCCTTGAATGTATTTGTTTTCCACGTACCTATCTCTGGTCATCGTGGTTTGAAAGTACGTGGCCGTTGTGAGTCTTGAGCACGGCCGGACCGTCCGTTGGAGTTCTCCGGACCGTTCGGCGGGGTCCCGGACCGTCCGCGCCTGTGTGTCGGACCGTCCGCGGTGCGCAGCACGGGTTCCTGCTCCTTGGTCCGTGCTTGCCCCCCAGTGCTGGAGGTCGTGATGGTCACCTTAAGAGTTTCCCCTCCATCAGGAGTCTTCTATGCCACCACTTTCCTGCAAGAAATTTTATGATTCTCATCGGCCTCTCTTGCATTGTCGATGACTATCTCCTTGCCTTTGCCTTTATCGGCTGTGTCTGGCCGAACCAGGACTTTCTTGCCCTCGATGTCGATCATGTTCATTGGAAAGGGCTCTATATCCACCTGCATTTTCTGAAATTTCAATCGTCCTTCGTTAATGGCCGATTGAATCTGTCGTCGAAACACATTACAATCATTGGTGGCATGAGAAAATGAGTTATGCCACTTGCAGTATGCACGACGCTTTAGCTCGTCGGCGGATGGAACAGTGTGATTTATTTTAATGTTGCCATTTCTAAGTAATTCATCAAATATTTTATCACATTTACCAACATTAAATGTAAATTTAACCTCCTCTTGCCGTTTCTTTTGAACCGGCTGTTAGGAGGAACAAGCCGAAGATTTGGCCTGCTTTGGCCAAACCATTTCAGCAACATACACTTCCGTTGATTCGTCATCAGAGCTACTTAGGTCGCACTCTATTGTATGCATGTTGTGACGAATTGTTTTAGCAGTTTCTTTGCTTCGACTTTCACAGGCCAAAGCTCTTTGGTGTAACTGTGCTAGCGTAAAAAATTGGATGCCTTCTAATCTTTCTTTTAAGTAATATCGCAGAACATTAAAGGCTAATCCTGCTAATTGTTTTTCTGCTAAATGAATTTGGAAGCATCGGTTTCTGGTATCTCGGAATCTCCGGATATAGTCATTAACCGATTCGTCCTTCCCCTATCGCAAGGCCACTAGGTCTACCAAATCTAACTCATAGTCACCAGAGAAAAAGTGATCATGGAATTTTTGTTCTAAATCCCCCATGACGAAATAGAATTAGGAGGTAAAGTGGCATACCATGCGAACGCGGTTTCTGTTAAAGATAATGAAAATAAACATACGCGAAATGCTTCTGTGTCGGCCAATTCTCCTAATTGTGCTAGGAACTGGCCTATGTGTTCGCACGTTCTCTTTCCCTGGTCACCCGAAAATTTTGAGAATTCGGGTATCCTGGTTTCCTGTGGGTATGGGTGGTGATCAAATCGGCTGTCATAAGGTTTCCGATATGATTGCCCCCTAGGGATCATCCTTATTCCAAGCTTATCTCGGAACGCCCCAGCTATTTCTTCCCTCACTATATCAATGGCAGCCGGTGCGAGACCACCGGCTCTCTGGTCAAACATGGGTGGGGTTGGATGGATATTGGCATATTGTCTTTCCCCCCATTGGTTTGAGCTATGTGGTGCACTGCTGTTTGCCCTATATGGCTCATAGGATTGGTCATTCCTTTTCGGCCTTCTAGGCGGGGCCGGAAAGCTTTCCTGGGCTCTAAATTTTGTATTATTAGGCTGATGCATCGCATAGTGTGATGGGAAGTGTTGCTGGGATGGGTGAGGATTCGGGTAACAATCCTCCTCAAAAAGGTCATGCGCGGACTGTCCGGACATTGGCCCGGACCGTCCGTGATTATATGCGGACCGTCCGTCGTGGTATGCGGACCGTCCAACTGGCTAGTTCTAATTTTGCGCTAAACGATGTGGCTCGGGTACACTTGTTGGTAACTCATTAAAAATGGGCCCAACTGTGGCTGGCCCAGACGGTCCGCGCTCACGTGCAGACAGTCCGGGCATATGCAGATCGGGTGATTTGCTGTCGATTTGCGGTTGCTCAGGGTATGTGTCCATCGGCATCCCATAAAGGAGTTGTGACTGGTCGCGACAACCTATAGCCGATGTATTACGTGTGTTACCCCCTAATTCAACCTCGTGTGAAAGAAAATTTGCGATATTAGATTTATCAAATGCACGTACTAGTCTCCTATAATCGTTTTGCATACCCCCTATGATATTTTGCATTTATTCACGTTGTTCATCTACATAATTTCTAAGAGATTGTAGCTCGTTTGTATTACTCACATTGGGGATATCTGGTGTGGGTCGGAGCGAAGCCGGATCCGTCGCCCGATGTCGGACGACCTTGTTGTTCCTGTCCACTTTGAAGTTGGCCAAGAACTTTGCTTTCGCCTCTTGGATCGTCTGCTCCTTGTGCTCCTCGAATTGGAGATGTTCGTCAGCCGGCAAGGTCTCCCAAGTCGGCTCTATGATGTTGCTTGGGAAAATATTAGAGCTATCCCTTGAACCGGCCATTGAGGGCCGATTTGATGATTCTGTATTTGTTGTCCCCAGCGGAGTCGTCAAAAAGTATGTTGATGCCTTTTCGGAGCGCCAAACACTCAACAAGAACCGTGGCGGTGCTCTATGGTCAGGCACGGACGGTCCGCGGCACAGGGCCGGACGGTTCACGACTTGGCACAGGGGCTAGGGTTCCCTGTTTGACGGTCGGACGGTCCGCTCCCTAAGGTCGGACGGTCCGCGCCCTAGGGTCGGACGGTCCGCGCGTGCGCAGAGGCGGCGGAGGATCGCCGGCGGCGCCTGGATCTCGCTCCCAGGAGGGACCCCGTCGGGGAGGAGAGATCCTAGGTGGTGTCTAGGCTCGGGTAGACCGACCTGGACTCCTCTAATCGACGTAGAGCCAAAGAGAGGCGGAGAATTTGGGGATTGGAAGGCTAAACTAGAACTAGACTAGAACTACTCCTAAGAATAAATGTAAATTGTATTGATTGTGGGTTCGATTGATTGCTTCTAATCGGCCGTAATCCTCTTGCTTTTATAGAGGAGAGAGGCTGGAACCGTTACCAACAAAACTCCGAGAAAATCTCGTGATTCTTGCCAACAAACACAACGAAAAACTCGTAACCCTAATCTGTTCTGCGCGTGCGCGGACCGTCCGGACCGCGGACCGTCCGGCCTCAGGGCCGGACCGTCCGCCGGCTCAAAGTAGTGCTCAACACTTACTCTATTAAAAATCTAATGTTGACACCTGGTGCTACATAGCTTCATGCTCTCTACACCAGACGCGTGCAAAAAAATGCAGAACGAGCACTCCAATTTACACCCATCTGTTCCAGAAATTTCCAGAGATTTAGGCATACGGGCATGAGTTAGAAATAACGTACGGCACGAATTAGAAAATTAAACAAATGATTTGCTTCATTGCGTGCGTCGGCATACGGGCATGAATTAGAAATTACTAAAACCTGAAAAAAAATCATAAGAGTGTTGGCTTGAGCATTTCATCAAGCACGTTCCCAGCGCTTGTTGGCTCTCATAGCATGCAACAGTTGGCTTGAGCATTTCATGCAGTACCTTCCCGGCACGAGGGCACGAGGCGATCCTCGGCGACGCTGTTGCCGCAGTGGCGGTATCACTCTCGGCGGTGACCCCCAGACCCGCGCCGACGTCGGCGCCAGCGCTCACTCATCTCGTGTCATGCCGCCGCTCCTGGCCCCGCCTCACATGCATACGCGGTCGCCGCACATCCCAGCGTCCGCACCCGCCGCGCTGATCGAGTCGTCGAGCGAGGAGCTCGTCGTCGTAGGGGAGAAGGGAACGGGGCTACTTGTGCGGCAGGTCGGTGGTGTCGTGATCCAAGGCTGCGCTCCATCTCATGTCGTCCTTCCGAGCACCGTCGCCGACGGCTAAACCAATCTAGCCCCACCAGCCCCATTGTTGTGCTGCAATGATTTTGTCGTAATTACTGTAGCGGATGCACATTGCATCGCTATGAATAGAGTGCAGGAGCAGCGTTCGCTACTTTAGTGAACGGTTTGCAGTTTATTGTTGGAGGCTTTATAGGATGGGTCGAACTCTAAATTTAACGTATAGAATGGTATAAAGTCTTTTGATGGAGAGAGTTCAAGATTATTAGCAGTTTATCCATACTTATACACATATTTAAACTACACTCTACAAACATTATAATATACAATACAAAACAGTACACACCGGTATTTTTAGTGACCATATGGGTGAACTATTTTGCACCGTTTTTAAATTGTACATTGTAATACTTATAAAGTACAGTTTGAATATAGATATCAGTATGGATAAGCTGTTGAAGATAGTTTAATGGCTACGTACAATATCACTACATCAGTGAGTTATCAGAGGCAGGCAGCTGCTGCCTTCAGATGCCCCTATCCAGGAACGTGTGGTCACTTCAGTGAGTCATTAGCAAATGACGAAGTAGATATGACCACCTAACTCGACTAACCCGACCAGATCTACCTAAAAAAATCCAACCTAATCAAAACGATGGATACATACAGACCATAATTTTTAACCCAAAACCCGATCCAACCCAAAATAATCTAGCCTTTATGTAAAAGGTACAACCAAATGATCTACAGCTGGTCTAAACCCGCTCTTTAGGGCCTATTTGGTTCAGCTTTTTTCTGACCAACTTTTTAAAAATCTGGCTGTGAGAAGAGTCTGGCTATAGAGAGAATCTGAGTATCATTACGATTAAGTGTGGAGAAAGATAAAGTTATTCATAAGGCTGAGGATCTAGAAAGTGATAGATTCCTACTATTATAACGACTTAACCGATTATGTGTTTATGTTGATTTTGGATGTTTTTTATCTCAACAAATTTTATAGAAGCTGCCTGAAAAGCTGAGCGTTTGGCAGTCCACAACAACTTTTGGTGATCAGAAGCTGCCAGAAACCGAAACAAACAGGTCATAGTCCTTCGGATTCCCGTCTGGAAAAAAAACAAATTACACGCTCTATAAAATGCTGCTAAAATGGAAGGCTGTGACACCAAAATAATTACTGTTCCTTTATCCATTACCACAGGTGGTGCAGAATTTGAACTATGAATCATGCTCATATATGGGGAAACATCACCATATGGAAGTAAATGCCCTAAATGCAGAACAGAATATCAGGAAAAAAAATCCTGGTTCCAATAACAAGAGTTTTAGTTTAAATAAAAAAAAACAGGTGGTAATTGAATACAATAGTGTTTCTTCTTATTAATAATGATACGTAGCTCTCCCCTGTGTTTCCATGTTTCCAGGAACGAAATATACAAAAGTGAATCTTCACACCATGCGCGGAAGTCAACACCAGTACACAATGGATGATGTTATGTCTAGCAACTGACAATAAGATAGTTAGCAGTATATCTCTGAACCAAATAAGATAATTCCACGGGAAAGAAGATTTACAGTGTAAAGCAACAAATACATTAGATAAATAAGGCAGAGCCTATGAATTACTGCTAGCAACCAGAAACATAAAAGCATCAATGCCCACCAACTCTCCAGATTGCACACCTACATCAGATATCAACTTTCGCCACATTGGCCAACCGGAAAAAACAAGTATATGGCCAGGTCGCCTTGCCACTTAGAGTAGAAGGACATGCTAAAATTGTTGGTGATTTAGAGACTTGAAAACAACTTTCAAGCTCTGAATGATCAGATTCATAACACTAACTCCTTGAATATAGCAAGTGAAACAGATGCATTTTAACCATAAATTAGTCATTTTCATGTTACTTCATTCACTTGTGACTTTACAATTTATTGTATATAGGTAAGCCATAAGAAGGGACTGGTTACAACCTCATATTCAGATAGTTTTGTTTTGGGTTTCACTCAGATTCTGGACCAATAGATAACTGGCATGTCAGTGTGTGCATAAAAATAACTATACTTCCTAAAAGCATTTCAACTGGGTTTTCAGATCTCACCAATAATCCCAATTGTTACAAAAAATACTAATCCAGGCCATTAATCAGCATGCAATCTGACCATTCTACCTATTAATATAATAGCTCACATATCTCCTGAGTGTTTGAGAAAAAAAAAGTATGAGCGCAGTAAATCTTACCTAGCAAGAAAAAATGTAACAGAAAATGGTAGATTTCTTTCTATGTCCATCAATTACTTTTACCAATTACAGAAAATACACAAGTCCTCTGTCTTCAACATGCTACATCCGTGTTCAGATATATGACATTTAGGTCATATATTAGAAACAGAGGGAGTGCTATACCTGATAGAATAAGACATCTTACGAAGGCATGGAACCTAACGAAGTACTGCAATACAAACTCAGCACCTATGAAATGAGAATACCACATCTGAAACCAAATGTAGAGAAAGGGAAGAATGGATTGAATCACCACACACCCATTGAGGGTGGGGAGCCTGTTATATATAGCCAATAGGCATGCATGGAAGGTACATGTAAGGAAGGCTATTCCCTGTACAAGGAAACAGTCCTAGGCTATAGATAGAAGGTAATCCTAGTCTATACAAGGCAGCTAGCCAATCTAGGGGATTACAATCAATTGCTAATCAGGCTCTGATTGATCCTGATAGATACATATCCTAATACCCGCCCGCAGTCTGAGCGGGAGGATCACGGACGCAAAGACTGTTCCGAAATTCAGTAAAGAGCTGTACGGGCAGTCCCTTGGTCATGATGTCGGCGAACTGGTGTGTAGACGGAACATGAAGAACACGAAACTGCCCCAAAGCTACCTTCTCACGGACGAAGTGGATGTCGATTTCGATGTGCTTCGTGCGGCGGTGATGGACTGGGTTGGCTGCCATGTACACAGCGCTCACATTGTCACAGTAGACCACGGTCGCACGCGGGATGAAGATGTGCAACTCATGTAGAAGCTGACGCAGCCAGCAGCACTCAGCAACAGCATGGGCCACAGCACGGTACTCTGCTTCGGCGCTGGAGCGAGAGACAGTCGTCTGACGCTTGGACGACCATGACACCAGATTGTCGCCGAGGTAGACGCAGAAGCCGGAGGTGGAGCGACGTGTGTCGGGGCAGCCGGCCCAATCGGCATCGGAGTAGGCTGTGAGCTGATCAACGGCGCCAGGTCCCAAGTGCAGACCTGCTGACAGGGAGCCCTTGACATAGCGCAGGATGCGCTTGATTAGAGCAAGATGCGGCTCGCGAGGGTCGTGCATGAAGAGGCAGACTTGCTGGACAGCATAGGCCAGGTCCGGCCTGGTCAGAGTGAGGTACTGGAGAGCACCAGCGAGGCTCCGGTACTCCGAGGGGTTGGCGACTGGAGCGCCCTCGGAGGCAGACAACTTGGTCCGGGCATCCACCGGAGTAGCTGTCGGGTGGCATTCAGACATGCCAGCGCGCTGGAGAAGATCAACGGCGTACTGCCGCTGGGAGAGGAACAGCCCACTGTTGTCCCGTGCCACCGAGATGCCGAGGAAGTGGTGAAGATCCCCGAGGTCCGTCATGGCAAATTCCGACGATAGGCGGGAGGTGACGTGCTGGAGAAGAGCCGGCGAAGATGCGGTTATGATGATGTCGTCGACGTAGAGGAGGAGGTAGGCCATGGCGTCTCCATTCTTGTAGATGAACAAGGAGGCATCCGTTTTGGAGGTGGTGAAGCCAATACTGCGAATGAAGCTGGAGAAGCGCTGATTCCAAGCGCGCGGTGCCTGCTTAAGCCCATACAGGGACTTCTGCAACAGACAGACAGAGTTAGGTGCAGCAGGGTCGACGAATCCTTTCGGCTGCTCGCAGTAGACAGTCTCCTCGAGGTTGTTGTGGAGGAAGGCATTCTTCACGTCGAGCTGCCGGATGGGCCAGTCTCGGGACGCAGCAATGCTGAGGACGGTGCGGATCGTGGCCGGCTTGACAACCGGGCTGAATGTTTCATCGTAGTTGACGCCTTCCTCCTGGGAGAAGCCACGAACGACCCAGCGTGCCTTGTGCCGGGCGAGGGATCCGTCGGAGTGGAGCTTGTGTTTGAACAGCCACTTGCCAGTGACAATGTTCGCACCAGGCGGCCGGGGTACGAGGCGCCAAGTGCCGTTGTCGATCAATGCCTTGTACTCGTCCGCCATCGCAGCACGCCAATTTGGATCGGCCAGGGCACTGCGATAGTTCGCCGGAATTGGCGAGGCGACGGAGGCGGAGAAGCCGAAGCGCTGGACAGTGCGAAGGGAGCCGGTCTGTGAGCGTGTCACAGGCCGGTTCGCTGCAGTAGAGAGGAGCCGAGCTGCTGGAGCCGCTGGTGGCGAGGTTGGTGCAGCCGCTGCTGGCGCTGAAGGTGCAGCAGCCACAGGAGCCACCTCCGCGGTGACCGGTGCTGCTGGGGGCTGGGCGCGGCGGGTGTATGTGTTGCCGAAGCGCTGACCATCAGTCGAGGGAGCCGCCGGCTGCCCCACTTGGGGCCCATGAGCGCCCAGTTGTGGCCTGCCCGCAGGGTGAACCCGGGGGCCGAGCTGAAGTATGGCCGGGTCCAGGAACACCTGGAGATCATCCTCGCTGCTAGCAGCGAGCAACGAATGGGTGTTTGCAGGAGCCGTCGAGGAGGTGAGGTCCTGCATCAGAAAATCAAGTGACGACGGCATGGAGGCCGCCGATGGTGCAGCCGAGAATGGGAACACGGACTCATCAAAAATAACATGGCGCGAGATAATGATGCGGCGAGTGGACATGTCAAGGCAGCAATAGCCCTTGTGAGAGGATGGGTATCCGAGGAAGACACAAGGAGTGGATCGAGGGGCGAGTTTGTGAGGGGAGGTGGCAGTGAGGTTCGGATAGCAGAGGCATCCGAAGATGCGAAGGGAAGCGTAATCAGGGAGTATGCCGTGAAGAATTTGGTGAGGTATTTGGTTTTGTATGGAGGAGGAGGGGCGCCTATTGAGGAGGTATGTTGCTGTTGTGAGGGCCTCAGCCCAGTATGGAGGTGGCATGGACGCATGGAGCAGCATGGTGCGGATGGTGTTGGTGGTAGTGCGGAGCATGCGTTCGGCCTTGCCGTTTTGTGGTGAGGTGTAGGAGCAGGAAAGGCGGAGAGTGATGCCGTGGCTAGCAAGAAAGGAAGTGGTGGCGCGGTTGACAAACTCGGTCCCATTATCGGCTTGGAAGGATTTAGGCATGGTACCAAACTGGGTCTGAGCGTATGCAATGAATTCAATCATGTGGCGGTGCACCTCAGATTTGTGACGAAGTGGGAAGGACCAGCAGTAATGGGAATAATCATCGAGTATAATAAGGTAATACTTGAACCCAGAATTGCTTAACACGGGAGATGTCCATACGTCGCAGTGAAGTAAATCAAACGGAGCATGAGTAACAGATGTCGAATGACTAAATG
Source organism: Zea luxurians (assembly GCA_029449295.1). NCBI lineage: Eukaryota > Viridiplantae > Streptophyta > Magnoliopsida > Poales > Poaceae > Zea > Zea luxurians. Next base: position 131,946,313 of record JAOPSE010000007.1, read on the forward strand.
GAAGGCGCACATGCTTGCCAAGTTGACAGGCATGGCAAGCTTTTATTGAAGGAAATGACCGACATGCTTCGAAGTTTGGCGAGGCTGGAGGGACCGGGGTGGCCGAGGCGATGATGCCACAGAGACGACGTGGTGGAGAGGCTGCAGGAGGGAGTTGTGGTGGAGGGGTAGGTGTAGAGGTCGCCACCACTATTGCAGCGAAGAGTCACGTGCCCCATCTGTTTGTCCTTGACAGAAAAACCATAAGCGTCAAATTCAATTGAACAAGAGTTGTCACGAGTGAATTGACGAACAGATAAGAGATTGCGCACAAGTGCAGGTGCAACCAGAACATTGTTAAGACGATAGGTAGAGGTGGGGGAGGATAGTGTAGATGTGCCACGACAGGTGATGGGTATGGTGGTGTCATTTCCAACGGTGATGCCGAAGGACAGAGGGGGGGGAGATGGGACAGGAGTATACCAGTCGAAGATGACATGTGAGCTGTGGCGCCAGTGTCGAGGACCCAAGGAGAGGATCCCTGAAGGGACATCTGATTCAGTGCGGCTATGAGGCCAGCCTGATCCCAACTGCCCTGCGCTGCCATTGGTGGAGCAGGGTTGTCAGAGGACTGAGCAGGGGTGAGCGCAGTGTGCGCCTGAGCCTGAGTGAAGGGGCCGAGGATGCCAGGACTGCGCCAGGCAAGGGTTGGCGCCGGCGGGCGCCAGGGCTGCTGATGAACCCCTGCGGTCCAAGGGGGGTAGCAGTACCAGGGGGCGGCTAGGAACCTGGGACCGCCGTCGGAGTGAGGTCCGCCCTTGCCCTTCTTCTTCCAGCGGCCGCCGCCACCACCTGGGTTGCCGCCGCTGCTGGAGCTACTGCCGTGACCGCCCTGTCTACTGACAATGGAGCCGCCGCCGTTGGTGGTGGGGGTGGTACGACAGTCGGTGCCGCACGATGCGTGGAGTGTCGTCTGGGCCGCAATCGTGCCTTCATTGGCGAGGCGGAGTTCCTTCAGCACGAGCTTCTCACGAGTGGTGGCGAAGTCCGGCAGAGGGTGGGAGTCGGCAATGTTGTCGGCGGTGCTGGCGAAGCGTGGGTTGAGGCCGCGGAGGAGGTTGAGGACGAGCTCCGCGTCGGTGATGGTGCGACCGACATCACGGAGCGCGTCGGCGGTGGCCTTCATACGCTGGGCATAGTCATTGATGGAGGAGTCGCCCTGAGTCATCGAGTGAAACTCGTGGCTTAGGAAGATGGCGCGTGGAGCCTTGTTGGCCTCGAAGAGGCGCTTGATGGCGACCCAGAGCTCGCGCGCAGTCTGGTTTGGAGCCGCGGCGAGGCCGATGACATCGGGCCCAGCCGAGCCGAGAAGCCAGCTGCGGACACAGGCATCGGCGATGCCCGAAGAAGGATCGGTGGGACGGGCTTCCTGCAGTCCGTCGATATGCGAGAGGAGAGCGAATTTGCCACAGAGAGAGGTGAAGAATGGTTCCCACTGGTTGAAGTTGGGTTTTGCCAGTTCAAGGGTCACCGGGATGTGGTTCTTGACATTGATCGTCGCATAGGGGGCGACAAGCACGACGGGGGCAGGAATGGTGGCGTCGGTCATGGCGACCAGAGGGGAGAAGGTGCAGCGCAGCAGGGAGGAGTTGGCGCTGCGCACAGCAGGGAGATGGGCGCAGGATCTAGAGAGTTGATACCATGTAGAGAAAGGGAAGAACGGATTGAATCACCACACACCCATTGAGGGTGGGGAGCCTGTTATATATAGCCAATAGGCATGCATGGAAGGTACATGTAAGGAAGGCTATTCCCTGTACAAGGAAACAGTCCTAGGCTATAGATAGAAGGTAATCCTAGTCTATACAAGGCAGCTAGCCAATCTAGGGGATTACAATCAATTGCTAATCAGGCTCTGATTGATCCTGATAGATACATATCCTAATACCAAATAGCCATGGTATCTCTAAGAATGCCACATTACCACAGGGCTTGAAAACCAAATATACAAAACATATTTCCTGAACAAACAAATACCACAGGAGTCAAAAAGACACTGAAAGGGCAATGCTCAAAATAAAGTTTGAGTGCTTCAGTGCTTGCTGGCCTGCCCAAACCAGATCACCCACGGCCCACGGCAGAAAAGCCAGAAAACTGCTGAAAAAGAGGAAAAAACAACAACCTGAACTGAAAGGAAAAGAGCAAAAGGCCCACAAACAAACAAACCGATGGAAGAATCAGCTCAACAACAACAAAAATAAAGGCCAAGAAAGAAATGAGTGCATTGGGAGAACAACAATGAAAATCATGGAATCGATCGTTAGGACACAAAATCGACTGGAATTACAAAGTTGATAAGCCAACTAATCTTTAGCAATTCCGTACTGCATATTTTTCAGGAAGAAATTGCCAATAATAGAATAAGGAACTGCAAAAAGGTGGTTGTCATCATAGAAAATTTATGCTGGCACGATGTAATGCAAAAATTAAATAAATCCACAACAGGCAGAACTTAAGAAGACACTGCAAAGTTGGAGATATCAGTACTGAATCTTTTGTTGAGGTCAGATAAAGCAGTTCATTTTTTAGTAGAAGCATGGATTGCGAAAGTAACAAAATTCACCTGCAGAAGATTTCAGCAGGATCCACACCCATGTGAAATGATTCCTATGAATTCACCGTGCATCAGCCAGACAGCCAATCAACTGTCAACATTCTTTTTCTCAAAGATGGTTCACCCCATTCTGTGTACAGTTCAGTAGATGGAACATCATTAAAGTGTATCTACATCTAAGTTTCAACCATTATCAGTTAGGAAGTTACTTGCTTTTGTGTACTTCCTTTTCTACTCCTACAATTATTAATGTCAAAAGGATGTGCCTTTGTAGCAGATCGATCAATAACCCTGTAGTGCCTGGAATGATGGTGCCATAATGTTTCTTTTCAAACATTCCAGGCACCATTATGTTTGAAAAGAATTTGCATTTGATCTTACAGCTGAAGATATTGCCCTGTACCACTGATGCAAGCAATCATGAGTGTTATTTCTTCTTAACAATTCTAACTTTCTTGTCTCATTCTTTGTGACTCCACTTCTTACTAGAATAACCTTTAGTGCCTGGAATGTTGCATCATTTGGTGGTGTGTTCGATGCCAACATCTTCTTGAATATTTTAAGAGCCTTCTCCATTCTTCCACCAGACACATACATTTGGATTACAGAATTGTAGCTTAGTAACTGAGTTAGAAGTCCTAAAGCTTGCATTTCCTTGCAAACCCTGTGAGCCACATCATAGCGACCAACCTTCTTGTACATACACACCATCATTGCATGTGAGAATTCATTGGCAATTCCCCTAACTTTCAAACTGTCAAAAACCTCACATGCTTCCTTCACCATACAATGATCACTATAGAGATCAATCATGCAATTAGATGCATAAAGGATGGCATTGGTATCCAATGATTTGAGTAACTTATATGCTCCTCGGGCCTCCGGCACATACCCTACTTTTGTGTAGAGCTTTATCAAAGAATTGTAGATTGTAACATTCTCATATAAACCATCCTTTTTCATTAAACCAAAATATGCTGAAGCTTGTTGGACATTTCCAACTTCAGCGTATGCATCAATTAAGATAGAGTAGACAAAAATATCAGGACGGACCCCTGACATGATCATTTCTCTAAATAGGTATTCGGACATTCGTAGATCACCATTCTTAGCAAAGCTACTAATTACCACAGAGTATGGGATACAATCTGACAGCAATTTCACAACTTTCATTTTTTCTAAGTAGTAAATAGCCTTCTTTGGCAGTTTAGCAGTTGACAGAAGTTGAATGAGAGAAGTGTATGTCACATAATCAGGCAAAATGTCATACCTCTCCATGCCATTAGCTATCTCGCATGCCTCATCAAGCATCCCTACCAACCCATATGCTTTGATCATAACATTGCATGCAGAAACACTGATCATATTCTTCTTTAGGCAACATACAAAAGCCTTCTCTGCAAGAACTATGTATCCTTTCTCTCCAAAAGCATCAATATTTGCAGAAAAGCATTCAGAATTCATATGGTGGTGGAACCTGTCAAACCAACGCCAAGCTTGTTCAAGCATCCCAACATTTACATACATCCTTGTCAAAGCTGATTGTGTGTATTCATCTACCATGAAGCCCCTCTCATCCATTTCCTTCAGAAGGGCTTCCGCTTTAGTGACCATGCCCCTGATAGAGTATCCATATAAGAGCGTGCGGCAGCTCACAACATCTGGTACCAAGTTTTCTGTTTTCATCTTCCAGTAGTAGTACTCTGCAATATCAATATCATTGCTTTCTCTGTAAAGTGTGATCAGTATATTGTAAGTCCTGGTGTCAGGAAAGCACTGGAATTCCTCCATCATTCGAACCAAAGAAGCAACTTTCTCCATTCGGTGGTGCTTACCCCAAGCATGAATCATTGAGTTAAATGTAACAACGCTTGGTGCAACACCTTCGCTCAACATTTGGTTGAATGTATCTGATACTTTCTCAAGATGACCAGCCTTTCCATAAGTATCAATCAAGGTGTTGTAAGTATATAGGTTGTAGTGAGAACGTCCCTCCATCCTTCTGATTGAATCTGAGGACCACCTTTCAAAGAAAATCTCAGCTGTTTCATACTCTCCAGCCTTCTTATGTGCCTGCATCACAATACTCATAGTGACCTCATCAGGTATCAGACCACGCTTGCACATGTCCCCGAGCCAAAGCAAAGCCGTCCATTCTCTTCCGCCTTGACAACAGACATTGATCAGCGTACCATATGTTGAGTTGTCCGGAACCACGTCAAAGGAATGCATCTCATACCACAGCCTAAGAACGAGGTCCCACCTCCTTGCCTTCCCAACTGTATTGAGCACGACATTGTAGTGAATCACATTAAGCTCATGGCCTTGCTCCCTGCGAAACCAGTCAAAGATTTCAACTGCTCGTCGCCAATCTTTCTGCTCCTTGAGGATGATAGTCTTCTCCCTGTTGCTCAGGGTGTCCTTCCACGCCCAGAGCGCTTCCCCAACATCCCGAACATCCTCTAGTGTCTCCAGCATTGCCCGAAGCAACCCACCATAATGGACCCAGTTGCCTTTCTTCTTCCTCCCTCTGACAGTCCGTTTGGGAACCGTGCATGGAACTACCAAATCTGGGCAAATTTCAACAGTCTTATCTGGCGCAGAGACTGTGTTTATCTGGAAGCTGAGAACATTGTCTCTCCAGGGCGCCGGAGCTTTAAGACTCGGCCGTGGATGGGCAGGGACATGGAGAAAGCAATCGCACGGGGTCAGCATGTCACCCTGCTGTTATCCACCCTGCAAAAAAAAAATGTAGCCACAGCGACCTTAAGCATTTGGGAACAAATGTAATAATTTCCACCTTTCAATTCGAAATAGAAACCTAAGGGTGTGAAATCTCCAATGTCAAACCTAAAGTTTCGACTCAAAATACTCGATTCCTATCCTAAACTTTGAACTCATCGGTTGTCGGCGCAGGTTCACGCCCGACACGACGTGCTGGCGGCGGCGAGGAGCTCGGACCGCCGGGTAGGTGGTCTCTTTCACCGCTAGCAGGTGGCGGATCCTAGGAGGCGCGGCTGCCGCTGCGGCTTCGGTGGTGAAGGCAGCCAGGCCCCCGCGGGACGGGGTAGAAGCCGGGTTTGATGAGGGCTGATGGGCAGACCTGGCTGGAGCAGGAGCAGGCGCGGAGCCGCAGAGCAAATACTGGGCGTCGCCCGAAGACAGCAAAGGAGCCCTGCCACCTATATTCTGCACCCTACAGTAGGCTAGCACGCCTAGGGCGGCGGCGGCCAGCCCGCCATTGCTGGGAGAGAGAGAAGTCCGTGCTGGGTGAGGGACTGAGGAGGACGATGAAGATAAACAAGCAAAGCATGTTGCTCGTGGTCGTGGGCTGGGTTTACAATGGTAAAGGCTTGATAAAACGGGCTAGGCTCGTGGTTAATTCTTGGCAACTAATCCCGTAATGGCAGCCCATTAGGAACCCAGCGGCGCGGCGCATCAAGCCCGGCAATGGTTATCTAAGCCCGAGTTTTACTCAATAGAAAAATGGATATAAAATGATTTAACTATTCACGGATATGTAGACCCTAAGTTAGCAGTCTGAAATGAATTATTCTCTCGCATTGCTACTCTTACCCTGCAGAACGAATCAGACGTGTTTTACTGGAATTTAACACAGAACAGGGTATTCTCGGTGAAATCACATTACCATGCCTTAATTCGGATTGAAACTCCTAGATTTAAACTCTAAACTTTGGAAGATCAGGGCACCCCTCAAAGTTAAAATATTCCTTTGATATCTTTGCAAAGGTGTTCTACTCACTAAAGATAATTTAGCTCGATGGAATTGGATATGTGATACGAAGTGTTGCTTTCAACACGAAGAGACTATCAATCATCTTTTCTTTGATTACCGGTTTGCTAGATTTGTTTGGTCTTTCTTCCATTGCGCTTCGAGTATACCTATGCCCGCTAACGCTGCACACATGCTTGGACAGTGACTCGAGGGGCTCCCTGGAGCTATGCAGTCCATTGCTTTGCTTGGGGTAGCAGCTTTATGTTAGTCTATTTGGCTTTGTAGAAAGAACATTGTGTTTCAAAACAAAGTTTGTGCTTCTTGTATGCAGGTTATCTTTGCAGCTATCTATTGAGTTCGATCCTGAGCTATCCTTCAACGGGTTGATTCACAGGAGCTTGCTATGGAGGTCTCGCTTCACTTGACGCGAGTGGTCGTGGATTTTTTTTCTAGGAACATGGGTGACGGTCTAGTATAAGAATTGATAGCCACTAGTTTGTACCTGGTTTTATGTTTGGGTTTGTAGTGTTGGTCGTGTGTTACTATGGGACATAGGCCGGAAGATGTGTTTTTAAGAACTTGCAACTGGTTGTATGAACTTGAAATTAATGTCTCTCATTTTCAACAAAAAGCAATTATTATAATTCTAATTCAGACAGTCCATTGCGATTTTACACACTACTAGTAATTGTAATTCGTAGCAGTACAAACTGAACAATAATGCCCTGTATAATTAGTAACAACAATGATGATAACAATGGTGGCCAATAAGCCCGGGCAGACAGAAGTGCAGGCACATGCTCCGGTTCTTTGCTTGGGATACGTAGGTAGTAGCATAAAACTGCAGATGCAAGATTGGCGTAGCACGGGCAACGTTGGCTAGCTAGGCATGCTGGGCGTTGGTGGGCGGCGCCTGGTCGGAAGAAGCGAAGGGCGACACCTTGGGCACGTGCACGGGGAGGTCGTGGATGTCGTCGGCCCAGGGGTTGGTGTCCCGGCGGCCGGCGTCGTCCACCGTCCGTAGCGCCTTCCAGACGGCGCTGTTGCACTTGAAGCCCGAGCCGAAGGCGATCTGCCAGACGCGGTCCCCTCTCTTGATCCGGCCCTTGGCCTCGCAGTAGGCGAGCTCGTACCAGAGCGAGCTGCTGGAGGTGTTGCCGAAGCGGTAGAGCGTCATCCTCGACGGCTCCATGTGCCAGGCGCTGAGGCCGAGGCTGCGCTCCAGCTCGTCCAGCACGCCGCGGCCGCCGGCGTGGATGCAGAAGTGCTCCAGCGCGAGCTTGAAGTCCGGCACGTAGGGCTTGACCGCGGCGACGCGGCGGAGCAGCGCGGCGGCCAGGAAGCGCAGCTGCTCCGACAGCGGGAGGACGAGCGGGCCCAGCGCCGTGATGTTGGAGCGCAGCGCGTCGCCGGCCACGGACATGAGGCCCCTGGAGAGCGAGACGCCGACGTTGCCCTCGGCGTCCTCCTCCTGCGTGACGCACGCGTAGCTCTCGTCGCTGGCGCCGCCCCGGTGCGTCCGCACCGTGTGCACCAGGCGGTACCTGGCGCGGGCCCGGTCGGCGCGGCGGTTGGAGAGGAGCACCGCGGCGCCGCCCATCCGGAACAGCGTGTTGGTCACCAGCATCGGGCGGTGGTTGCCCAGGTAGGCGTTGAGCGTGATGTTCTCCGTGCTCACCACCAGAGCGTACGTCTCCGGGTGCACCTGTGAATGGAAGGGGGTCAGTCAGATGCGCCACTCCTGCAGCTCAATAACGCCGTGCAGACTGCAGAGCAGGCGACACAGCACAGCAGCGTGCCTACCCTAACAAACCGCCACCCAACCACAATTACTATCGGCTGGGGGGCACTGGAGGATTCGGATTCCGGATCAGTACTGGCCGGCTCGATCAGGGGCAGGGGCAGGGGCAGGGGCCGGGCGGGCGAACAGCAGTTGGGCTGTTCCGTTCTGTTGACACTGTTTGTGCTGCTGGGAGATGATGCGTTGTTGTCTGTCCCGAGATGAGCGTCGCGTAGTGGTACAGAGCAAATTTGAGAGAGGTGTGTGCACTTGACTTGGTGATGTATAAAGATTTGTTATAAGGGTGCAAATATGGTGAAATTTTAACTAAATCTAAAGATTTGGTATTTTTAGTGCATTTGCACCCCTGGGAGACTGTTGCATTTTTTTTTAGGTTCAGCTTCAGCTCCATGCATGCATCCTTACCTGGTCCATCCATCCGTGTGGAAGGAACAGCGGAAGTGGAACTGGAACCACATGCACGTACGCATGGTCCTCCTAGCTACTAGCTGCCGGATCAAGCAGCTCGCTCATCGATCTGCACACTAGGATCTGGACCTGTTCCGGTACCTCTGGTCTCTCAGCTGGATGATCGGCTTGCTTTTTACTTATTGTTTATGCCACATGCACAGGTGAGCAAGTATGTCTACGACAGGTATAATATATATCCTTGGCAGTTGCCATGGTAAGCGCCATGAATGCACCTTAACACGGCCTACTCACCTCACCATGGAGATGGTGAGGAAAGGTAATAAGGTAGTGGTGGTGGTGTTCATCTTAATTGGTAGCAAGCATGCATGTGTCCAATGCCAATGACACATAGTACTCTCTCCACCATGTTCTTGGTGAAGCGATACGTGTCTCGTGCTCGTCACTCTCGTCAGTAGCACCAGCGCGACGAGGGCGTGTAAAGTTGCACCAAATAAAAATAGCGTAGGCGCTGTAGCTGTAGGTCAGACCAGTATTATATATATATATATATATATATAGCTGCTACTAGCTAGGCTAGCTGTTACCTGAAGCAGGTGCTTGGCGAGGTCAATGGCGATGATGCTGGCGCTGCAGCCCATGCCGCTGAGGTTGTGGGTGACGACGTCGTGCCGGAGCCCGTAGCGGCTGACGAGCAGCGACGTGAAGGACGGCGTGGGGCTGAAGAGGCTGGAGTTGACGATGACCACGCCGATGTCCGCCGCGCGCACGCCGGCGGCGGCCAGGACGCCGTCGACGACGCCGAGCACGACGGCCTCGGACTCCTCCCTGGCGGCGCGGAGGCTCATGTCCACGGGGAACGCCAGGATGGAGGCCGGGAAGTGGGTGGCGTCCCCGACGCCCGCGCCCTCCAGCATCCGCGTCTGGAACGCCACGCTCTCGTCCGTGAACCGCCCCGCCCGCGCGAAGTGCCGCACGGACTCGGCGCGGGTGGCCCGGTGCGCGGGGCCCGGCCGGTACGCCGCCAGCTCCACCAGGTACACGGGCCGCGGGCGCGACGCCGCGTACGCGCACGCCGCCGCCGCCAGCCCCGCGGCCGCCGCGGCCACGAGCCCGGCGTCGGCGCGCGCGCGCGCCGCCAACTCGCGCAGCAGCGCCCCGAGCGGCGGCAGCGGCGCGGACGACGGCGGCGGCACGAGCTGGACCGCGCCCACGACCAGCGTCACGGCCAGGAGGTGCGGCAGGCGCCTCACCAGCCGGTGGTACAGCTGCCTCGCGTGGTTCAGCGCCGCCTGCCGCACCGTCCGGAACAGCTCCCGGTCCATGGCCATGGACCGATGCTGATTCAACGACGCCATGGGAATGCTATCGTGGCTGGGGTTCTTGATGATCGATCCAGCTGCTAGACAAGGAACGAGAGCAGAGTATAGTGTGAGCTAGCTGAGCACTGAGCAAGCGCTAAGGTGTGTGGGAAGTCGCGGTGCAGGACGGCGGATTTATAGGCGCGGGATGGAGAAGACGTGAGTAGGGAGAGCCGGCCGGGGCCGGGGATCCGGGACCACGGGTCGAGGTGAGTAATGGCGCGAAGAAGAAGAAGCTGCTGCTGCAACAGCTAGCTGTTGCGGAGGTAGCGGTTAATGTGCGCCCCATGGCATGTCGTTCCTTTACGACCTCACCTGTGGTCGGCCGGGTGCGGTGCGGGTTTACCGAATTGGAAGCCGCGGACGGCGGACCGTGGAGGCGCTAGACTGCCAGAGCTAGCCGCGCTCATCGTGCTCAGTCCTACGGACGGGTGAAGGAATTATTGTACGCGCTTGTTCCGGTTGATGGTTGGTGCACTACTGCTGTGCATGTGCATGTGAGGCAACCTGGTTAACGACGGAGGTTTTCATCCCGTATCCATTGCCGAATCCACGATTAAAATGCACCTATGACGTACGCCTTTCACTACCGGAATCCGAGCCTTTGCCGAGTGCCGGACGCTTTGCCGAGTGCCTTTTCTCGGGCACTCGGCAAAGATGGCTTTGCCGAGAGCCGCACTCGGCAAAGCTCGGCTCTCGTTAACGAGCCTCTTTACCGAGTGCAGGACACTCGGCACAGGTCCCCACTCGGTAAAGACATGTTTGCCGAGTATCAAACACTCGGCAAAAGGGGGCTATCGGCAAAGGGCCGTCAGCGGCCGTCCCAAAGCTGACGGCTGTCAGTCTTTGCCGAGAGTCAATGGTTAGCACTCGGCAAAGAGTCTTCTTTGCCGAGTGTCGCCCAGTTGACACTCGGCAAAGAACTCTTTGCCGAGTGCCATCTCTAGACACTCGGCAAAGTATATTTTTATTTCTTTTATTTTGTCTCCCAAACTTTTTGTGGTATGTTCCTACACTATGTAGACCTACATGTATCATTTGTGGACAATTTTAACAGAGTTTCAATCGTTAGTAGATTTAGTTCGTTTATTTGAATTTCTTCGGAAAATTTAGATTTGAACTGCAGGTCACTCGAAACTTGGAAAACCGTGCATGAAAAAATGATATTCATGTTACTTAGCATAAGTTACGACCGATTCCAGGAGCGGACCAAAAACTTCGAGCAACATGCTCACTAAACATGGCCGTGAACTTGTCATCCACATGTTTAAAAATTGTATAAAACACAAACAAAGTCAGAAAATCTTGAAACTTGTCCACGTGTCATGATATCATATGTACAGGCTGCGATAAAAAATTAAAAAAAAATTCGAGAAAACTATGACGCGCTATGTGTACAAACCTAAGAGATCCACATTGAAACTCTATGATTTCATGTGTAGTTCTCTTAGGTTTCTACACATAGTGACTCACAACTTTGTCCAAACATTCTCAATTTTTTATCACAACCTGTACATATGATATCATGACACGTGGACAAGTTTCATGATTTTCTGACTTTGTTTGTGTTTTATACAATTTTTAAACATGTGGATGGCAAGTTCACGGCCATGTTTAGTGAGCATGTTGCTCGAAGTTTTCGGTCCGCTCCTGGAATCGGTCGTAACTTATGCTAAGTAACATGAATATCATTTTTTCATGCACGGTTTTCCAAGTTTCGAGTGACCTGCAGTTCAAATTTGAATTTTCCGAAAAAATTCAAATAAACAAACTAAATCTACTAGCTATTTCAAACACTGTTATAATTGTCCCAAAATGATACATGTAGGTCTACATAGTGTAGGAACATACCACAAAAAGTTTGGGAGACAAAATAAAAAAAATACAAATGTACTTTGCCGAGTGTCAACTTGTTGACACTCGGCAAAGTATGCTTTGTCGAGTGCCACTGGGTGGCACTCGGCAAAGAAGTGTAAATTAATATTTGCCGAGTGCCCCTGAGCGGCACTCGGCGAAGAAGGCGCCTTTGCCGAGTGCCGCCGATCTGGCACTCGGCAAACCACGTCTTTGCCGAGTGCCGCCGATCTGGCACTCGACAAACCATATTTTAAAAATAAAAAAAAAATCTTTGCCGAGTGCCGCATCGCGGGCACTCGGCAAAGAACATGAACTTAACCACATCGCGGGCTTCTCCTTCTTCTCTCTCTCACTCACGCTCACTCTCGCGCTCACGCCGCCGCCCGCGCTCGTCGCCGACCCCACGCCCGCGCCCGCCCTCGCCGCCGGCCACGCGCGCGCCCCCGGCCCTGCGCCCGCTCGCCGCGCCCTGCGCCGCCGCCGACGTGCCGAGCTCGCCCGCACCCGCCCGCGCAAGCCGCGCCCGCCCGCGCCCGCCGCGCGCCGCCGGCTCGCCGTGCCACCGCGAGCGCCGCTCGCCGCGCCGCCCCACCGCCGTCCTGCCGTACGCCACCGTCTCCCCCGCCCGTCACCGTCGTCATAAGGTATAATTTTATTAAATTATGTATTAATTTTTATATTAATGTATTTATGTTTTATAGATTAATGTATTGATGTTTTATATATTATGTATTTCATAAACACATGTTTATATTAATGTGTTATATTATGTATTTCATAAACGTGTGGATATATGTGTGGATATACGTGTGGATATATGTGTGGATATATTGTCGGTCATCGTGCCGTTGATATATGTGTGAATGTCAGCCATCGTGCTGTTACTTTTATTTGCAGGTTTTGTAAACCTCCCCGTGCAGGGGAGGTGCTGCCGAATTTTTTTGTTGACAGACTTGTTTATTTTTTTGCAGAGGTCTTCCTAGCCACTGCGGGTCTGCCTCGCGTCGTCACTGCACCGACCCGCCACAGCCCCACTAGCCTGACTCCACCGCCACCCTAGGTATAACCTCTACATCCGCATCATGGTCGTAGATCACCTAACCCAGTTAGGCGTCTCCCGTTCGAAAGTGATACGGTGTAGATATGCAGATCTTTGCATATCTACAAATGTATCAGTTTCGAATTGTCCACGTTTTTTGGACAGCCCGCGGTTGCGTAGATGGTGTTAGTTTCATGCTCTACTCCGGTCTGAGATAGAGTTTCGGCGTCACCTCCCTGTTGTTCTCCGGACAGTACACTCTCCCTGCCAGGACGTGTATCCGGAGAACAGCGGGGAGGTGCTGCCGAAATTCTATCTCGGATCGGAGTAGAGCATGGAAACTAACTCCATCTACGCAACCGCGGGTGGGATTAGGACCTATCGTCACCTATTAGAAGGTAGGAACGTAGTGTACATGCATTACATGTCTATATTAAACTATACTCGGTTATATATGTTAGAGGATGGAGGACCGTGAGTGGATGTACACGGGCCGTAGAGGAAGGAACGATGTCACCACTGAATGGATTAGAAAGACCGATGATTTCGTGGAACGGGCATATGGCGAAGCTGCTAAAGGAGCGAGTCTAGTCCCATGCCCGTGCAGCAAATGTGACAACCGGAAAAGAAAACCAAAGAAGACCATGGTAGAACATATTTGGAAGAATGGATTTACGCCGGGCTATACTCGGTGGATATTTCATGGTGAAGCGCATCGTACGAGAGAAGAGGTGCTGAGACAACGTGTCGAGGATTATGACGCGGATGCGGGGGTAGCGGATATGTTGAACGACTATCAGGAGGCACAGTACACGGGAGGATGTATGGATGACGAGCCAGAGCCGACTGCAAAGGCGTTCTACGACATGTTCGACGCGGCACAGAAGCCCCTTCACGGCCAGACAAAGGTTTCTCAACTGGATGCCATTGGGCGTGTAATGGCGTTCAAGTCGCAGTACAGCATTAGTAGAGATGCATTCGATGGCTTGTTGACGGTTATTGGGAGTCTGCTTCCGGATGATCACGTTCTGCCAAAGAGCATGTACGAGGCACAGAAACTACTTCGTGCATTTAAGATGACGTATGAGCAGATTCATGCTTGTCCGAAGGGCTGCGTGCTATTTAGGAAAGAATACGCGGAGGCAAAGTACTGTCCCAAGTGTAATTCGTCTAGGTTTATGGAGGTAGACTCTGGTGATGGACAGAAGAGGCAGCTCGACATCCCCTTGACAATCCTACGACACCTTACGTTCATACCGAGGATCCAGCGTCTTTACATGACAGAGGAATCCGCGAAACAGATGACATGGCACAAAAATGGAAAACGATACAATCCTGACAAGATGGTGCACGCGTCAGATGGTGAAGCATGGAAACACTTTGATGACATTCACCGTGAGAAAGCCGAAGAGGCTCGTAATGTACGTGTTGCGTTGGCCACAGATGGGTTCAATCCCTATGGAATGAGCGCTGCCCCGTACACATGTTGGCCCGTGTTTGTTATCCCAATCAATCTCCCCCCTGGTGTGTGCTTTCAAAGGCAGAATATATCCGTGTCGTTGATAATTCCTGGACACCCGGGGAACAAAATGGGCGTGTACATGGAGCCTTTGATCGATGAATTGGTATGTGCCTGGGAGGAAGGGGTATGGACATATGACCGAGCTACGAAGACAAACTTCAGAATGCATGTTTGGTACCAGTACTCCATGCATGACTTACCGGCGTATGGGCTATTCTGTGCCTGGTGTGTTCACGGTAAATTCCCATGCCCAGTTTGCAAGGAAGCTCTCAGGTTCATTTGGTTGAAAAAGGGTGGCAAATATTCGTCCTTCGATAAACATCGACAATTTCTTCCTGCTGACCATCCATTCCGCCTAGACATCAAGAACTTTACGAAAGGTGTCGTAGTGACAGACCGCCCACCTGCAACGATGACTGGTGCCAAAATTCGTCAACAGATAGATGGGCTCGTGGCCAATACAGAAGGTGGTTTTGTGGGATATGGTGAGCAGCATATGTGGACACATAAGTCTGGCTTGACTCGGCTCCCCTATTATGATGACCTGCTCCTTCCACACAACATTGACGTGATGCACACTGAAAAGAATGTTGCCGAGGCACTGTGGGCAACAATTATGGACATTCCTGATAAGTCAAAGGATAATGTGAAGGCAAGAGTGGATCTGGCAGCGTTATGTGATAGACCAAAACTAGAGATGAAGCCGCCAAGTGGCGGAAAGACGTGGAGAAGGCCTAAGGCCGATTTCGTCCTAAGCAGGGCCCAGAGGAAGGAAGTACTTCAGTGGATAAAGATGTTGATGTTCCCTGATGGATATGCAGCTAACCTGAGTAGGGGGTGAACTTATCTACTATGCGAGTCTTAGGGATGAAGAGTCATGACTTCCACATATGGATTGAACGGATTCTTCCTGCGATGGTTCGAGGCTATGTCCCTGAGCATGTCTGGCTAGCGCTTTCAGAGTTGAGCTATTTCTTCCGTCAGCTTTGTGCAAAAGAGTTATCTCGGACCGTGGTTGCAGACTTGGAAAGATTGGCCCCCGTGTTACTGTGTAAGCTTGAGAAGATATTACCACCTGGCTTCTTCAATCCAATGCAGCATTTGATTCTTCATCTCCCCTATGAGGCACAAATGGGGGGCCCCGTGCAGGGACGTTGGTGCTATCCAATCGAGAGATGTCTAAAGACTATTCGAAAGAAATGTAGAAATAAATGCAAAATCGAGGCTTCCATTGCAGAGGCATACATTCTAGAGGAGGTCTCAAACTTCACAACAACTTATTATGGTGACAAACTGCCGAGCGTGCATAATCCACCCCCTCGTTACAATGATGGCGACAATGAATCGAACCTTAGCATATTTCGAGGCCAACTCGGAAGCGCAAGTGGCTCGACCACCAAGACCCTGACACATGAAGAGTGGCGGCATATCATGCTATACGTATTGACCAACCTTGAAGAGGTGACGCCATACATGGAACAATTTCTTCATGAATTCTGGCGTCGATCAAGGGACCCCACTCCACAGGAATATGACGCTCTTCTTAGAAAGGGTGCGAGAAATGGGTTGCCCGATTTCATTTCCTGGTTCAAACATAAGGTACGTGCTTAGTTTGTAAAAGAGATACGTCTTTAAACTCAATTTAGCATCTTTTAACTTGCGAATACTTGCAGGACCAAAGAGATCCGTCTATGAGTGCCAAATTGAGACAAGTAGCCAACGGCTTTGCTTATAGGGTCAAGAAATATTCTGGGTATGATGTCAATGGATACCGTTTTCGCACAACACACTACGACAAAAGTCG
Organism: Zea luxurians; assembly: GCA_029449295.1. NCBI lineage: Eukaryota > Viridiplantae > Streptophyta > Magnoliopsida > Poales > Poaceae > Zea > Zea luxurians. The sequence continues at coordinate 131,962,434 of JAOPSE010000007.1, forward strand.
GCCTAATCGGAAAACAATGTGTTCTGGGGTCTTTACGCCGGGCCTTGACAATGTCGATTATTTTGGACGAATCAAAGAAATATATGAGCTCAATTTTTATGGTTCCAAACCTCTTACTCCAGTGATATTCAAATGTCATTGGTTTGACCCTCAAGTGACGAGACAGACACATTCTAATCTTGGGATAGTCGAAATTCGACAAGATTCCACCTTAGCAGGAGACGATGTCTATATCGTTGCCCAACAGGCCACACAAGTGTATTATCTCCCATATGCGTGTCAAACGAAAGAACATCTTAAGGGTTGGGATGTTGTGTATAAGGTATCGCCGCATGGGAGGTTACCTGTTCCTAACGATGAAGATTACAACTTAGACCCGGACACATATGATGGAGAGTTCTTCCAAGAAGATGGGCTAGAAGGGCGATTTGAGATAGACTTAACCGAAGCTATCGGAATGGACGTAGATATTGAAATGGTTGTTGATGAGGAGGATGATGAGGTGCAAAATGATAATGACTTAGTAATCCTTGAAGGCAATGACATTACTGACGAACTTGCGTCTTCCGATGGTGTGGAGATTGAAATGCTTGATAGTGATGATGAGAGTTATGATCCGGCTAACCCCGACACATATGAAGATTATTTTTAATCGATGTAATGCTATATGACTTTTTATTTCGCACCTGTTTTTAAATACATCTTTTTATATGTGCTTATTTGTTTACTCTTAATTGCAGGTTGTTGGACAAATATGGTGGGCGGTTCCTGAGGAGGAGGAGGGGGAGGAGGAGTAGGACGGCGGACGATGCAGAGCAGGCAGCGCAGCAGGACGAGGCAGAGCAGGCAGCGCAGCAGCAGGCGGCGCCTCAGGACGACGACGACCAGCAGCAGGACGACGACGACCAGCAGCAGGACGCCTCAGGTTCAGGCGGCTCTAGTTCGAGGAGCATCTACCTGCGAGGCCCCGCGAGTCTCCCTCAGCGTCCCATACTTCGGGACAGACGGCCGCTGATTCGGCCGGAAGGGGAGAGGTATGTAACTTTATGTTCTTCATTCTTATTCATATTATGTGTTCAAAATCATAATATAAACTAATACTTTTTATTTATCACTTGGACAGGTCTTGGACGGTTTTGGATTATGCTGGGGGTCATCGTCGCCCCCCCAATGGCATCCTCGGCCTGCTGTGCAGGGAACACTTCCCTGGACTTGTGGAGTACGCCGGAGTGACGGGCCCAGCCTTCACCTTCGACCACTACGCCGTCGCCCCCGATGCAGTAGACCGGGACGGCAGGGAATTCAATAACAAGGCGGAGCGGGTGAAGCAAGAGCTGTGGGTAAGTCTTAGTATAATGTAAAATATGTCACATTCGTTGGAAATTCTTGAAATAATGTATGGATACATCGTTTTTGTATGCAGGATTTCTTTAGATGCGATGCTGGATACGAGGCTAGGGCGGATGTGGTGGCCACCACGAGCTGTAAGAAGCTCGTCGTGGACATGCACTATGAGGCCCGCATCCAGGCCATCATCACCTACCACGGCTCCGTCCTTGGGGAGAAGGTGACCAAAACTCAAGCCCGAACCATGTCGTTGACCAGGGAGCAGTACCTGCAGGTAAAGTCATGCATGTTTGGTACCAGTACTCCATACATGAATTTTATTTTATCTTCTGATATGCACTTTACGTGTTTACTTTGCAGATGATTCCACATTGGTGCGCCGCACATCCTCTGTGCTGGGAGCAGATGGTGGATAGGTGGTGTTCGGCTGAGTGGGACGAGGCGCACACAGCTAGCCGGGAACGGCGTTTGATGATGCAAGGCCCCTCCCACCACCAAGGCAGCCGGAGCCTGGGCCAATATGCCGAAGCATGGGTACGCCACCTTTTTTATTTAGATATATAGCACTAAGTTAGATATTATTTCTAACTATCTCGTTGGTTTTCGTTGCAGTCGGCGTCACATGGTGGCAGGCCTTGCTCCACCTTCTCGGCCTATGCTATGGCCCATAAGGGTAAGGCGACGTCCGACGTCACCTACAACCCGGATGACGGGCCCGAGGCCTACACCAACCCCACCGTCTACAGCCGCCTCCATGACTACACCGCCATGGCGCAGGAGGTCCATGGCCCAGACTATGATCCGAGCACCGAGCCGATCGACACCGATGTGCTCATGAGGGTCGGAGGAGGCAAGAGACATGGGCGGTACTGGATTGCCGACGGGGCAATCGACTTGTCCTCCACTCCCACTCTGTCTCAGGTGAGAGCAAGGAGCACGGGCTCGAGTCCAGCCATACGACCTCGGCACGACAGCTCACAGCATCGCATACAGCAACTCGAGGTTAGTGCTTCTGTAACTCGTCCTTTCTTGAGTTATATACCTTCTCTTTGAGTTACTATAACGTTGGCTTGTAATATTACAGACCCAACTAGAAGAAGAGAGGAGGGAACGTCAAGAGATGGAGGCGAGGATAATGGCGGAGCGGGCGGCGGCTGATCAGAGGATGGCAGAGATGTTCCAGTACATGCAGAGCCTTGGCGCCGCACAGGGCATCCCTCCGCCACCTCCATTGTTCCCTCCAGTTGACCCTACTCTCTTCCACACTCCTATGAGTATCAAAATTGTAGTTAGATGTTTGTAATGCATCTGGTATAACACTTGCAATCTCTTCTCTGTGCAGGGCCAATCTGGGGCGGCATCCAACAACCCTCCGGAAGGGTTCAGCCCAACGCAGCCCCGGTCAAACCGCCCACCTCCATGAGTGTCGTGTTTTCATTGTTTTAGACTTCTGAACTTATGTATAATACTTATGTCTGTGTTTGATACTTATGTGAGAGCTTGCGACGTTTGAGACTTATGTTTGTGTTTAATACTTGTGTTGAACACTTATGTTTGTGATGGATATTTATGTTTGTGGTGACGGTTTTATGTTTGTGTTGGCTATTTATGTCTATGATGATATCTGTGATGTATATATGTGATATATATGTGATATCTTCTGTTTGTGTGGATGGAATACAAAAAACAAATTAAAAAGGTATATACTGGTCACTTTGCCGAGTGTTACACTCGGCAAAGAGGCTCTTTGCCGAGTGTCCGGGTCATAACACTCGGCAAAGAGCACAGACCTGGGCACCGGCTTAGGTTCTTTGCCGAGTGTTACGTCCCTGGCACTCGGCAAAGAGGTCGGCTTTGCCGAGTGCCACTTGGGACACTCGGCAAAGAACCTGACATGGGGACCCTCCCTGGCGGGTTCTTTGCCGAGTGTCCCAAGTGGCACTCGGCAAAGATGGATTCTTTGCCGAGTGCTGCACGGAAGACACTCGGCAAAACTAACTTCTTTGCCGAGTGTCACAGGGGACACTCGGCAAAGCCGCCGTCTCCGTCACTCGACGCCGTAACGGCTGCTTTTCTTTGCCGAGTGCTCTCTGGCACTCGGCAAAGATCTTTGCCGAGTGCCCGATAAAAAGCTCTCGGCAAAGAAGGCTTTGTCGATGCACTGTTCACCGAGCCTTCTTTGCCGAGTGTAACACTCGGCAAAGCTTTTGCCGAGTGTTTTGAACGCTTCGCCGAGTGCTTCAGGCACTCGGCAAAGCGATTGATTCCGGTAGTGTTTCGGACGGGTGAAGGGATTGTGTATCATTTATTCGTTTACATATTTGTAACATAATGATTAATCGATAACGTTAAATTATATTTGTTTAAATTCAATCATAATCAGATACCACATTAACAATTGTTACTAGGGTATTTAAACTTGTTATTGCTGGTAATCAAGTGTAAATCATTACAATTGCTACTTACGTTATATTTGGTGATCACCTTATAAGTTATAACTTTAGAATGGAGGGAGTAAACCAACTCATGTTTAGTGATGACACGGAATCCAATTCATATACATAGGGTTTCGTTGCAATACATGTTATCTCAAGATAAATCTAATAAACTTTTTTTGATATCATAAATATTGACTTGTTTAGGACTGCTCTAGCTTTACAAAATTTAATAGAGTAGATCATTAGATGCTCTAAAAACTATAGATATAGAGATGTGAAACTTTAGAAGACATTTTGAATAAGTGATTTTGTTTATCATTTAGATTAAAAATATTTCTTTGAAAACTATTTAAATCTACATTATAAACTACAACTTCATACTGAATAAGTGATTTAAATTCTGATAATAATAGTATACAAATATATTTTGTATAAACCGAATTATCTTAATTGATATACGTTTAAATTATTATTATTAGAATAAAATTAAATTCTAATTATCCAAACAGGACGTTATTTTTTTATCAATAATCCAGTTCATCCAGGATTTTGGCGTCAACGGAACCTAATAAATTTCCATTCAAATTATTTATCTTCACTATTATTTGAAATAATCATAATATACATCTCAATTTCCTATAACTGTCATTTAGAAAGATAGTGCAAGGTACTGCTGTATAATCATCCTAATCATAAACCATCCACTTCCGTCATGGTAGATACAGAAAAAACTAACTTAGAGAATGCTCATGATATATGTGCAGACCGTGTTGTATACACGCAGAAAACGATCAACAAAGTAATAAAATTTTGACTAAACATATGGCAAAGACACATGGAGATGCGATTTAAGTGGAAAAGGCATGAATGGGATAGCGAATATATTGAAGTAATCGTAACTACAATTTATCACAATCGAATGAAGTCATAAAGATAAGAAAGCATCTACACGACGATTCTATTATATATTAGAAACTATACCCTTATATAACTCATCAGTTTTAACTTCGTAAAACTCACCTAACCAAATCATTCCTACACAAATAAACTCTTCTAAGTCAATCAAGTTTTAACTTCGTAAAACTCATCTAACCAAATCATTCCTACACAAATAAACTTTTCTAAGTCAATCAAATGAATTACACCCACACATAACATATTATATAAACCAACGATACAGATCGATAGTGTCGGGGATATGATTCTCGATCCTCGAGACCCACCGAGTCAGCAAGCACACTGGGGGAAGGACTCTTGGTCATTGGACCTGTTAGTCAGTTGGAACTTGGAAGAGGCAGAAACATCAACCCTGCAAGGACCCGCCCCTGGTCGAACCACGAGGCACCGAGTCCGAGGTCGGGTGTGGCGGAACCTGATAAGGGAGACCGAATGTGCCGGAAGGGAACCACTTAAGTGGATCCCACGCCTGATCTCAGACTGACTCGTCATAAATATCCGATCGCATTTAACCACGCCTAACACCTAGCCACAGCGCGGCGCCGGCCCGCTTCCCACTAATGACCTACGAGCATCTCGGGCTGCATAACGCTCATGACTTACGAGCCCCTTGGACTGTGATGCATTAATGGCCCGCGCACCCCTCGGTCTATGTGCACTTATAGTCTATCGGATTAGACCTGAGTGCATAGGCCTTCTGTAAGGCACTACACGACGAGTTGCGTCGAGCCTCATGCTACTGAGGCCAAGGGTCAGTGTAGCCAAAATGATGATGCCTTGGACCATCACCACCCCATGTCATCCACCATGGTAAATACGAGACAGACAGCTGTCCCGGGCCCCACGAGTACGCGTGGCTCCACCTGGGGTAAAATACTGGTTTTATCCTTGCCTTACGGTTCTTGGCCGACCCGTCTCCTAGCTAGGCTGGGCATTCGGTCTATTAGGGTTTGTGAAATTTCGGGTTCTGAAAAAGTGAACCAAAATTTTTAAAATAATTTTAGGAACCGAACCCGAATAGACTCATAATTTCGGTTCGGTCTATTCGGTCCACCGAATAGACTCGAATAATAGAGAGGCTGGTATCTTTTGTTAAAATATATACACTGATTAATTAATTGGAAGTACTATTATTACAACAAGTAACTATAAAAAATAGCATACATAGATATATACTATATTTAAGATGATATCATTATTTTTGGTTAATAAGTTCATAAATTATATAATAATACCATCACATATTAAGAGCTTTTTTATATTTCGGGTTATTCGGTCTATTCGGGTTTTAACGGTTAGGAACCAAACCCGAACCCATACCCCTGAAATATAGCATATTTAGGAACCGAACCTGAACCCGAAAACCTGAATAGACCAACAATTCTGTCTATTCGGGTTCGGGTTCGATTTTCGGTTTTAAAATCCTCACCCCTACTCCTAGCCTATAAAAGGGGGAGGCCGACCTCCAGACAGGGGGTCGAAAGGAGAGCTCTTAGGCAACAGGATAACTTTAGACGGGCACAAACCCACCAGGACAAATAGAAGGAGGAAGAGAAGCGCCGACGAGGACTAGGTGGCCGAAGCCTTGACGAGCCAAGATTTAGCTAGGACTCCATTCTACAGCTTCTAAGTTCCACTTCCATCCCGATAAAGAGACTTAGGAGCCTCTCCTCCATCTCTCGACTGTTTGTTACCTGTACTATGAGTTTGATCATCAATGGTGCCGGTAGCGTAAGCCACCGATGACTAGAAGTACGAACGTTCTGACTAAACCAGTATAAACCTTGCGCCCTCCACGTATACCCTCTAGAGGCCGAAACACGCACAATAAATTTATTTGTCGCAGCGAGGCACGAACCACCGACAAATAGATAACTCTTATTTCTCTCAATCACTCAAATCATCATCCGTATAGTAACCCCTACCCTCACTTGCGGCGTCGATGCAGTCCCTCCCTCGCACTACCGGAATTCGCGCCTTTGCCGAGTGCCGGTGGCTTTGCCGAGTGCTTTTTATCGGGCACTCGGCAAAGCAGGCTTTGCCGAGTGCCGCACTCGGCAACGTCCTGCGCTCGGTAAAGAGCTAGTTTACCGAGGGTAGGACACTCGGCACAGCCGAGGGTCAAGCACTCGGCAAACATGGCTCTCGGCAAAGGGCCGTTAGCGGCCGTCTACAACTGACGGCCGTCAGTCTTTGCCGAGTGTCAAATATCTGGCACTCGGCAAACATAATTTTTGCCGAGTGTCCTCTGTAGACACTCGGCAAAGCATATTTTTATTTTTTTTATTTTGGTCACCAAAATTTTTGTGGTATGTTTCTACACTATGTAGACCTACATGTACCATTTTGGGACAATTATAACAGTTTTTTCTATAGCTAGTACATTTAGTTTGTTTATTTGAATTTCTTCGGAAAATTCAGATTTGAACCGCAGGTCACTCGAAACTTGGAAAACCGTGAATGCAAAAATGATACCCATGCTACATAGCACAAGTTACGACCGATTTCAGGAGCGAACCGGAAACTTCGAGCACCATGCTCACTCAACATGACCGTAAACTTGCCATCCAGGTGTTTAAAAATTTTATAAAACAGAAACAAAGTCAGAAAATCATGAACCCTGTCCACGTGTCATGATATCATATGTAGAGGCTGTGATAAAAATTTGAAAAAGTTTCGAGAAAGCTGTAACGCACTATGTGTACAAACCTAAGAGATCCACATTGAAACTCTATGATTTCATGTGTGGTTCTCTTAGGTTTCTACACATAGTGTCTCACAACTTTCTCCAAACATTCTAAATTTTTTATCACAGACTCTACATATGATATCATGACAGGTGGACAAGTTTCATGATTTTCTAAGTTTGTTTGTGTTTTATAAATTTTTTAAACAGCTGTATGGCAAGTTCACGGCCATGTTGAGTGAGCATGGTGCTCGAAGTTTCCGGTCCGCTCCTGAAATCGGTCGTAACTTGTGCTATGTAGCATGGATATTATTTTTGCATGCACGGTTTTCCAAGTTTCAAGTGACCTGCAGTTCAAATCTGAAATTTTCGAAGAAATTCAAATAAACAAACTAAATGTACTAGCTATAGAAAACACTGTTATAATTGTCCCAAAATAGTACATGTAGGTCTATATAGTGTAGGAACATACCACAAAAATTTTGGTTGGCAAAATAAAAAAAAATAAAAATGTACTTTGCCGAGTGTCCAAAGAAGACACTCGGCAAAGACTTCTTTGCCGAGTGCCACCCTGGGGGCACTCGGCAAAGAAGTGTAAGTTAATCTTTGCCGAGTGTCAGATGGTAGACACTCGGCAAAGGATCCTTTGCCGAGTGCCACCGATCTGGCACTCGGCAAAGTTTATTTTAAAAAAATAAAAATGTACTTTGCCGAGTGTCCACCGATCTGGCACTCGGCAAAGTTTATTTTAAAAATTAAAAAAAAACTTTGCCGAGTGCCAGATCACGGGCACTCGGCAAAGAATGCGAATATACTCGCCCGCGGCTTCTTCCTCCTCCTTTCTCTGCTCTCGCTGTCTCCTCTCTAATTCTCTAGCGCGCGCCCGCCGCCGCCCCGCGCCATCGCCGGCTCGCCGCTCGCCGTGCCGTCGCCGGCCGCGTCCGCCCACGCCAGCGCCCGCCGCGGCCGCCGCCCGTCGTGCCCGCCGCGGCCGCCCTCGCCAGCGCCCGCGCCCGCCACGGCCTCCCTCGCCGGCGCCCGCGCCCTCGCCGGCGCCCGCCCGTCCGCCCACGCCCTAGTGAGTGTATTAACCGCTTGATTTAGTGTTGTCAAATTTGTAGAAGAATTTTTTTGGCTATTCACACCTACATGCTATTTGGTATGACATGTCACATCTACATGCGCTAGGGCCCATGCCATTTAGTATGATCTAGTTGATAGTCAGTGTATCCTTTTGTATTTGATAATACTTCATGGTACACATTGTTTGTGCATGTTTGGCTATAGGATTGATGCACATACTGAATAGTGGCGTCGAGTACCCTGTAGCCTAAGTCATGGCAACAACATGCTTGTTAGTCCTAAAATGCTAAATCTTACACATTTCATGTGTTGTACCTAAGAATTATCTGATAAGCTAATGTTATGGACTTGTCATTAGGTCTTTGAGATGTGGGGCCTCAAACTCGGGGTCGCATTGCCCTTGGTGGGTCCCATCACATCCTTTTGTCTCAATATAAGATTACACTTAGACTTGTTAATTAAGCTCCTTATTCCTACAAGTGCTTTTCAGGCCCTGAATAGTTAGAGGCTTAGATGATCTTATAATGTTAGGCCAAGGACTTTAAGGACCTCGAGGCTAGCAAAGAGCCCCTAACGTCTAAGTGTCACCGAGTGCTCTTGGGGGCATTGCCCTAAGAACTTGTACTCTTCGCAGCGCTCTATGTCCCAAGAGGCCATGGGGACTTAGACTCATGATCATCTTAGGAAACTTAAGGGTCCTAGGGGCTTGAGCTGCTCATAAATATCCTAGGGGGAAAGGGGCCTCAAGGACTTTGATTATCTAAGCGTAGGACATCTAGGGCACTATGGACACTAGTTCTTATAGCAAAATAGGGCTCACTGGATGTCAGGTCTCTTCATCTAGGGCACTATGGACACTAGTTCTTATAGCAAAATAGGGCTCACTGGATGTCAGGTCTCTTAGTGGTTCTTTGAGACTTAGTGGTGTGGCATTTCCTTTGGGTGCCTCAATATCGAGTTACCTAGTATAAAGTCTCTTCACTGGTTGGGGCCAAGAGAGGTCCGCTGAGCATGGTGCCTAGGGGTGGTGGTCCCACTAGGTGGGTCCCATGATAGATTCATATACTCGCCCGCGGCTTACTTCCTCCTCCTTTCTCTGCTCTCGCTGTCTCGTCTCTATCGCGCCCACCGCAGTAGATTAGGAAAAACCATGAGCTTCTCGATACCTCGATTAAAATCGTCGTCCTCGATGTGGGTCTACATCATTTCTATCTCATTGATGCTTTTGTAGGTTACATGCTTACATTTGTAATTTAATTTGTAAAAGTCAGACTTGGAATCGAGTGCCGGTGATGTGAATTTTTTGTTGACAGGCATGTATTTTTTGCAGAGGTCTTCCTAGCCGCTGCGGGTCTGCCTGCACCGCGTCGCGTCGCCACTGCACCGACCCGCCACAGCCCCACTAGCCTGACTCCACCGCCACCCTAGGTACAACCTCTATTTCCGCATCATGGTCGTAGATCACGTAACCCAGTTAGGCGTCTCCCGTTCGAAAGAGATACGGTGTAGATATGCAGATCTTTGCATATCTACAAATGTATCAGTTTCGAATTGTCCACGTTTTTTGGACAGCCCGCGGTTGCGTAGATGGTGTTAGTTTCCATGCTCTACTCCGGTCCGAGAAAGAGTTTCGGCGTCACCTCCCTGTTGTTCTCCGGACAGTACACTCTCCCTGCCAGGACGTGTATCCGGAGAACAGCGGGGAGGTGCTGCCGAAATTCTATCTCGGATCGGAGTAGAGCATGGAAACTAACTCCATCTACGCAACCGCGGGTGGGATTAGGACCTATCCTCACCTATTAGAAGGTAGGAACGTAGTGTACATGCATTACATGTCTATATTAAACTATACTCGGTTATATATGTTAGAGGATGGAGGACCGTGAGTGGATGTACACGGGCCGCGTTCAACGTAATGATGTCACCCCAGAATGGATTAGGAAGACCGATGCTTTCGTGGAACGGGCATATGGCGAAGCTGCTAAAGGAGCTAGCCTAGTCCCTTGTCCGTGCAGCAAATGTGACAACCGGAAAAGAAAACCAAAGAAGGCCATGGTAGAACATATTTGGAAGAATGGATTTACGCCGGACTATACTCGGTGGATCTTCCATGGTGAAGCGCATCGCACGAGAGAGGAGGTGGTGAGACAACGCGTCGAGGATTACGATGCTGATGCCGGGGTAGCAGACATGTTGAACGACTATCACGAGGCACAGTTCGCCGAAGGACGTACGAAGGACGAGCCAGAGGCGACCGCAAAGGCATTCTACGACATGTTTGACGCGGCACAGAAACCCCTTCACGGCAAGACAAAGGTTTCTCAACTGGATGCCATTGGGCGTATAATGGCGTTCAAGTCGCAGTATAGCATGAGTCGAGACGCATTCGATGGTTTGTTGACAGTTATTGGCAGCCTGCTTCCGGAGGATCACGTTCTGCCAAAGAGCATGTACGAGGCACAGAAACTCCTTCGTGCACTCAAGATGACGTATGAGCAGATACATGCTTGTCCGAAGGGCTGCGTCCTATTTAGGAAAGAACACACTGAGGCAAAGTACTGTCCGAAGTGTAAATCGTCTAGGTTCATGGAGGTAGACTCTGGTGATGGACAGAAGAGGCAGCTCGACATCCCCGTGACAATCCTACGCCACCTTCCGTTCATACCGAGGATCCAGCGTCTATACATGACAGAGGAATCCGCGAAACAGATGACATGGCACAAAAAAGGCAAACGATACAATCCTGACAAGATGGTTCACGCATCCGATGGTGAAGCATGGACCCACTTTGATGCCATTCACCATGAGAAAGCCAAAGAGGCTCGACATGTTCGTGTTGCGCTGGCCACAGATGGGTTCAATCCCTATGGAATGACCGCTGCCCCATACACTTGTTGGCCCGTGTTAGTTATCCCCATCAATCTCCCCCCGGCGTATGCTTTCAAAGACAGAACATATTCGTGTCGTTGATAATTCCTGGACACCCGGGGAATAAAATGGGCGTGTACATGGAGCCTTTGATTGATGAATTGGTCCGTGCTTGGGAGGAAGGGGTATGGACGTACGACCGAGCTACGAAGACAAACTTCAAAATGCATGTTTGGTACCAGTACTCCATGCATGACTTTCCGGCGTATGGGCTATTTTGCGCCTGGTGTGTTCACGGTAAGTTCCCATGCCCAGTTTGCAAGGAAGCTCTTAGGTTCATTTGGTTGAAGAAGGGTGGCAAATATTCGTCATTCGATAAACATCGACAATTTCTCCCTCCTGACCATGCATTCCGACTAGACATCAAGAACTTTACGAAAGGTGTCGTGGTGACAGACCGCCCACCTGCAATGATGACTGGTGCCGAAGTTCGCGAACAGATAGATGGTCTCGTGGCCAACCCAGAAGGTGGTTTTGTGGGATATGGTGAGCAACATATGTGGACACATAAGTCGGGCTTGACTCGGCTCCCCTATTATGATGACCTGCTCCTTCCACACAACATTGACGTGATGCACACTGAAAAGAATGTCGCCGAGGCACTTTGGGCGACAATTATGGAGATTCCTGATAAGTCAAAGGATAACGTAAAGGCAAGAGTGGATCTGGCAGAGTTATGTGATAGACCAAACCAAGAGATGAAGCCGCCTAGTGGTGGTAAGACATGGAGAAGGCCTAAGGCCGATTTCGTCCTGAGCAGGGCCCATAGGAAGGAAGTACTACAGTGGATCAAGATGTTAATGTTCCCTGATGGGTATGCAGCTAACCTTAGTAGGGGGGTGAACTTATCTACTCTGCGAGTCTTAGGGATGAAGAGTCATGACTTCCACATATGGATTGAACGAATTCTTCCGGCGATGGTTCGAGGCTATGTCCCTGAGCATGTCTGGCTAGCGCTTGCAGAGTTGAGCTATTTCTTCCGCCAGCTTTGTGCAAAAGAGTTAGCTCGGACCATGATTGCAGACTTGGAAAGGATGGCACCCGTGTTACTGTGTAAGCTGGAGAAGATCTTTCCACCCGGCTTCTTCAATCCGATGCAGCATTTGATTATTCATCTCCCGTATGAGGCACGAATGGGGGGGCCCGTGCAGGGACGTTGGTGCTATCCAATCGAGAGATGTCTAAAGAGTATCCGAAAGAAATGTAGAAATAAATGCAAAATCGAGGCTTCCATTGCAGAGGCATACATACTGGAGGAGGTGTCAAACTTCACAACAACTTACTATGGTGACAAACTGCCGAGCGTGCATAATCCACCCCCTCGTTACAATGATGGCGGCAATGAATCGAACCTCAGCATTTTTCGAGGGCAACTCGGAAGCGCGAGTGGTTCGACCACCAAGACCCCGAGACATGAAGAGTGGCGCCATATCATGCTATATGTATTGACCAACCTTGAAGAGGTGACGCCATACATGGAGCAATTTCTTCATGAATTCTGGCGTCGATCAAGGGACCCAACTCCACAGGAATATGATACCCTTCTTAGAAAGGGTGCGGGAAATGGATTGCCCGATTTCATTTCCTGGTTTAAACATAAGGTACATGCTTAGTTTGTTATTCCAAGTTGCTCTTACGTGCGAATAATATAACAATCTAGCGTGTTTGAACTTGCAGGGCCAAAGAGAGCCGTCTATGAGTGCCGAGTTGAGACAAGTAGCCAATGGCTTTGCCTATAGGGTCAGGAAATTTTCTGGGTATGACGTCAATGGATACCGTTTTCGCACAATAAGCTACGACCAAAGTCGGCCCAATCGAAAAACCACGTGTTCTGGAGTCTTTACGCCCGGGCTTGACGAGTTCGAGTATTATGGAAGAATTGAAGAAATATATGAACTCAATTTTTATGGTTCCAAACCTCTTACTCCAGTGATATTCAAATGTCATTGGTTTGACCCTGAAGTTACGAGACGAACACATTCTAATCTTGGGATAGTCGAAATTCGACAGGATTCCACCTTAACAGGAGACGATGTCTATATTGTGGCCCAACAGGCCACACAAGTGTATTATCTTCCATATGCATGCCAAACGAAACAACATCTTAAGGGTTGGGATGTTGTGTATAAGGTATCACCGCACGCTAAATTACCTGTTCCAAATGATGAAGATTATAACTTAGACCCGGACACATATGACAGAGAGTTCTTCCAAGAAGATGGGCTCGAAGGGCAATTTGAGATAGACTTAACCGAAGCGATCGGAATGGAAGTAGATATTGAAATGGTTGTTGATGACGAGGATGATGAGGTGCAAAATGAGAATGACTTAGAAATACTTGAAGGCAATGCCAATGACGAAATTGCGCCTTCAGATGATGTTGACTATGAAATGGTTGATAGTGATGATGACACTTATGATCCGGCTAACCCGGACACATATGAAGATTATTTTTAATCGATGTAATGCTATATTTCATTTATTTTGCATATGTTTCTAAATACATATTTTTTTATCTGTGCTTAATTGTTTACTCTTAATTGCAGGTTGTTGGACAAAGATGGTGGGCGGTGGGACGAGGACGAGGAGGGGGAGGGGGAGGAGGAGCACCCGTAGGACGGAGGAGGAGGCGCAGCAGGACGACGCCGTACAGCAGCAGGTGGAGCAGCAAGCCGCTGTCGATGCGGCACAGCAGGACGACGACGATGCGGCGCAGCAGGACGACGACGACGACGACGCCGCTCAGCAGGACGTCTCAGGTTCTGGCTCCTCAGGTTCGAGGAGTATCTACCTGCGAGGTCCCGCGAGCCTACCTAAGCGACCCATACTTCGTGACAGACGTCCGCTGATACGACCCGATGGAGAGAGGTAGGTAACTTTAGATGTTGTTGCTGCTTTTTCATATTATATGTTCAAATTAATAATAGAAACTAATACTTCATCTTAATCACTTGGACATGTCTTGGATCGTTTTGGAGACTGCAGGGGGTCACGGCTGCAACCCCAATGGCATCCTCGGCCTTCTATGCCGGGAACACTTCCCTGGACTTGTCGAGTACGCCGGAGTGACGAGCCCAGCATACACCTTCGACCACTACGCCGTCGCCCCCGATGCAGTAGATCGGGACGGCAGACAATTCAACAACAAGGCGGAGCGGGTCAAGCAAGAGCTGTGGGTAAGTCTTCCTCGCACTATATTGTTTAATAAGTCGCATTTGTTGCATATTCTTTAAATAATGTATGGATACATCGTCTTTGTATGTAGGATTTCTTCAGGTGCGATGCTGGATACGAGGCCAGGGCGGATGTGGTGTCTACGACGTGCTGTAAGAAGCTCGTCGTGGACATGCACTACGAGGCGCGCATCCAGGCCATCGTCACTTACCACGGCTCCGTCCTTGGGGAGAAGGTGAACAAGAAGGACGCCCGAACCATGTCATTGACTGCGGACCAGTACTTGCAGGTAAATACAAAACTTTATTATTGGTACTAAATATGCTTATTCTTATCTTCTGATATGCGGTGTACTTATATTTTTTTAGATGATTCCTCATTGGTGCGCCGCGCATCCTGAGTGCTGGGAGAAGATGGTGCAGAGGTGGTGCTCTGCTGAGTGGGACGAGGCGCACAACGCTAGCCGGGAACGGCGTTTGCTGATGCAAGGTCCCTCCCACCATCAAGGCAGCCGCACCCTGGGCAAATACGCGGAAGCATGGGTACGCGCTCTTTTTTATTTAGGTATATAACTTTCGATTAGACATGATTTCTAACCATATCGTTGGTTTTCTCGCAGTCGGCGGCACATGGTGGCGCGCCTTGCTCCACGTTCTCGGCATATGCCATGGCCCACAAGGGGAAGGCGACGTCCGACGTCACCTACAACCCGGATGACGGGCCCGAGCGTACACCAACCCCGCCATCCACAGTCGACTCAGTGAGTACACCGCCATGGCCAAGGAGGTCCATGGGCCAGATTACGATCCGAGGACCGAGGACATCGACGGAGATGTCCTCATGAGGGTCGGAGGAGGCAAGAGGCATGGACGGTACTGGATTGCCGACGGGGCAATCGACTCGTCCTCCACTCCCACTCTCTCTCAGGTGCGAGCAAGGAGCACGAGCGCGAGCCCAGCCATACGACCTCGGCAGGACACCTCACAGCATCGTATCCAGCAACTCCAGGTTATTCCTTATCTATTCATCGTTTATTGATTTTTATATATCTTCTCTTTGCATTATCGTAACATTAGGGCGAAATATTACAGACTCAGCTAGATGATGAGAGGAGGCAACGTGAGGAGCTGGAGAAGAGGATGGCGGAGATGTTCGCGTACATGCAGAGCCTTGGCGCCGCACAGGGTCATGCTCCACCACCTCCGTTGTTCCCTACAGCTGACCCTACAGAGTTCACTACTCCTGTGAGTATCAAAATTTTAGTACTGCATGATATATATTCATATGTTCTCACACATACAATCTGTTCTCTATGCAGGGTCAATCGGCGGCGTCGAACAACCCTCATGCTTCGTCCAGCCCTTCGCCGAACCAGTCCAGATGCCCACCTCGTTGATGATCTGTTTTGTGATGATCCAGACTTACCTTTATGAGTGTTGGTGATGTTAGTTAGACTTTGTCTTGTGAGATACTTGGTGATGTCAGTGATGATACAGACTTTTATCTGTTTTGTGATGATTCTGACTTATATTTGTGAGACTTTAGTGAGACTTTGTGATATATATGGTGTTGATGATAAATGTGTTCATTCTGTGATGTGATTGATATATAATGTGATGTGAATCATATATATCTTTTGTTTGTTTGGATGGAACAACAAAAGCAAATAAAAAAGGGACATTCTGGTCACTTTGCCGAGTGTAACACTCGGCAAAGGGTCGTTTTGCCGAGTGCTATGACCGCGACACTCGGCAAAGAAGGTCACCTGGGAACCGGTAAAGCCATCTTTGCCGAGTGCTGACAATGGCACTCGGCAAAGAAGGAAACCTGGGAACCGGCAAAGACATCTTTGCCGAGTGCCATTGCCAAGGCACTCGGCAAAGGGACTGGCAAAGGGGCCCACTGGAGGGTTCTTTGCCGAGTGTCTGTCCAACAGACACTCGGCAAAGAAGCCTCCTTTGCCGAGTGCCTACTAGAGCACTCGGCACAAGGACTGGCAGTGGGGCCCACTGGGTCAGTCTTTGCCGAGGGCCTCTCGAGCAAACACTCGGCAACATTGACCTCTTTGCCGAGTGCCACGAACGGCACTCGGCAAAGGATCCGTCACCGTTACTTGGCACCGTGACTGTGACTTTTATTTGCCGAGTGCCGTTTGGCACTCGGCAAAGTCTTTACCGAGTGCCCGACAAATAGTACTCGGCAAAGAGGCTGTTGCCGATGTACAGTTTACCGATCGTTCTTTGCCGAGTGTAACACTCGGCAAAGCATTTGCCGAGTGTAAATTTGCCTTTGCCGTGTGTCTGAGACACACGGCAAAGGAACTGATTCCGGTAGTGTCGTGGTGCTCATATTTTCTCCTCTCCTCTAAGACCGTAATGTTAGCGCGCGTATTAGACTAGTATCAACAAACGAGTTAGAGTTTCGATGAACTACATGTCAAACACTGAAATAAATAAACGATATGGTTGTTATGCATATTCTATTACGACGGTTATATAAAGAGAATAAGATATAGATATAATGGATTTTTTAAGGGTGATACAAAGGACGGAGAATAATATTTTAGGGCCGAGGCAAACCTAGGCAGAAAAAAACACTCCCGTATATAACTACATATGTTATTTAAATGTTATTGGGTGGTATTTCTCATCCTGCGAAAAGAGGGAGATTTCAAGGTGATTTTGGTTCCTAAACTAAGCATTTAGGAGATGAAATATAGAGAACGTCTACACGCATGGTAGGGGTTGTATCCTGCGATCAGCTACGACGCCCGTCCGATCCTTTTCAGAGCCCATGCTCGGCTGCCTACTCGATCGATCGAATGCGATTCTAGCGAGCGTGCCCAATGCACACAACTCCTCCTTGGCCCGCTCTGTGTCAGCACGTAGTACCCCGGTACCCGCAGCGACGGATGGAACGAATCCGCGATGCCGGGGCTCCGCTCTGGATTACACTTGGGACGACGCCGGCGCCGGGCCGCCGGCAGCAGGTGCATGCACATGCACGCATCTCGGTCGCCACGTACATACATAAATGCAACCGGCAGCTAGTAGCTACCGTCCTCCGGCCATCATGGGAGGAACAAAGACGCCCAAGAGCTCCGATCCGATCCATGCCTCCCAAGAGCTCTGCCCATAACGCGCGCGCGCGGCCAGGGCACGCCGCCGCACGACGCGTGGCGGTGGCGCGCCCGGCCCCCGGCCGTCGCTACCCAGCTCAGAGGCTCAGACCGCACGCACGAACTCCAGCCTCCAGTCTCCAGGCAGATCGAGGCCCCCTCCCTACGGAGTTATGCCGGCCGGCCCGCCCGCCCGCTAGCCCGGTGCCCACACGGAGATGCCAATGCCGAGCATGTTCGGTGTCTGCGAGACTGCGACGCGCCAGGCGGCCGCACGCGGAGTGTTCCGCCTCATCAGCCGTTGCGTTACTTGAGACGGACGCACGGGCGCGCGCGCTGACCGTTTCCGGGGTGCATGCACGGCACGGCACCGCAAATGGCGAGTGAGTTCGCTCGAGTACATACATGGTGGTCAGCGCGGTGCCATGCCGCCGGCTGTATGGTGTGGGTAGCGCGCGGCAGCACGGTGTTTGCCGCTCCTCCTGGACCGGATGGGAGATCATGGGCGCGCCGACTCCCTGCGCCCTGAAAATAGCCTGTCGTCGTCGCCGAATTTTTTGTTTTTTAGCCCCTTTATGACACAAATTTACGTTTGGACTCCCAAAAATTTTATTTGCACGTTTGGACCCGATGCTCGGCGCCATAGGCTGTGGCGCCGAGGTAACACAGCTCGGCGCCACAGTCTATGGCGCTGAGCTATGTGACGTGGAAGTCCGCGTGGCACCTAGCTCAGCGCCACAGATCTTGGCGCCGAGCTAGGAAATAACCGCAAGCTCCTTTCTCTCTGCGTTTCTTCTCTGTTTCTTTTCACTTCTACCTGCCGCCGCCGTTCCCGAGCTAGGAAATCGCCGCCGCCGTTCCTTAGCTCCGGCCACCCCGCCCGCCCAGCTCCGGCGACCGCGCTCGGTGTCCGGCGGGCCGCCGAGCTCGCCCGCTCCGCCCGCCGACCTCGCCAGCGTCGGCCGCCGCGCGCACGGCACCGGCCGCCGAGCTCGCCACCGCCGGCCCGGCGACCGCGCCACCACGCCCGCTCGCCACCGCGCCTGCTTCCGCCCCGGCCCGGCCACCGCGCCATCTCCCGCCCCGGCAGCTCCCGCCCCGGCCGCCGCGCCCCCCCCCGGCCCGTCCACTGCCGCCAGGTATTTTTTTTTTAATTTCTTAGTTAGTAAACTGCTATATTGTTAGTGTTTAGTAATTAGTTAGCTATCCACTTATTTATTGTTTAGTAAATAGTTAGATATTTTGTTGTTAGTGTTTATTAAAATAGTTAGCTAGTTTCTTGCTTAGCATATTGTTAGTGTTTAGTAAATTCTTAGTGATTATATAGTTAGCATTTTGTTTAGCGCATTGATATTACATGTTTTGTGTTGGCAACCATCGTGTTGTCGTTTATTCGCAGGTTCTATAAACATCACTTTACAGGGGAGGTGCTGCCAAATTTTTTATTGACAATAGTTTTTTTGTAAGTAGGTGTTCGTACGACTTGACCTTCTCCACCGTTAGCTGGACTCGTACGCGATCTCAGGTATACATTGTTTTCGTACATTATTCATAGATTATGTAATTTCGTTTGATGTGTTCATTTAATATTTACTATATAGTTATTAGTTAATATATATTTATTACTTAGTAAGTTTGTAGGCTTAAGTATATAGCCATTATTGAGTTAGTAATCTATTTTTTCAATAGATGGACAGCCTAGTAACACTATACCATGGAGGAAGGGTGGAAATAGATGCTTATGGGAATGTTACTTTTGATGGTATGAAGATAGTGACCATGTTGTTCGATGAAAGACCATCTTTTGACAAGCTTTTGGGTCGAGCTTGTGAGGAGATTAGTTGCGACATAAACGACCCTAGAATATCAATTTAGGGTTTGTTGTCCCATATTACATATGGAACAGTTGTCCGACGGTTGATCTCCATTACCTCAGAAGATGATTGGTTGATATATTTAAGAATTGTGAAGACGATGGTTCCACCATGTTTGGATGTGGTTGTTCAAAAGTTACCTGTTAGTCATTGCGATGGTCCAGTCGGGTTGTCTCCACAAATGCCAAATGCATCTCGTATTGAAGCTCCTTTGGTAGAGCTTCATGAAGAAGTGGTTGTTGTGCCCGATGCTCAATCGGGTCCGCACGAGTATGGGATTTCTCGTCCTCTTCCTGGCGTTTGTGGGGCTTCTAATCCGATGGTACCCCCAAGAGATCCCATTGACCCAGGATCCAGTTCACGATCATCCTAGTAAGTGTCTTTGACACGTTGTTCATATCCATCGTTATTTCGTTTGATTAGACTTTTTAATGTGGTTTTTCTTGCTTCGACCCGATGCAGGATCTCCACATATCGATAATGCTGCTTATCTTGATGTGCCTGTGTCATATAATATGGACAACATATGCAGGGCATCCAATAGTGTTGATGTTCAGATTGAGGATGAGGAGGAGCCATATGAGGCTGCATGGGCCTTAGATTCTGATGATGACCGTCCGGTTCAAGAAATGACCGAGCAAGAAATTGAACTCATAAGACGTTTGTGTCCGGAGCGTGACCCTGCAGTACATGAATTTAGCAGTTTAAGTCATTCCACCCGTGCATATGCTGAAGGACGTGATGATGAACTGCTAGAGGCTCCGGATAACGCCGACAGCATTGAGATTAAGGTAGGCTTACTTTTCAAGGACCTGCCTACACTGAGACGATTGCTACAGGAATATTCTATGAATCGCAAGAGGCCGTTCAAGGTGAGACATTCGTATGCACAGCGTCGTTACACTGTTGTGTGCGAGGTGTCGGAATGTAATTGGAGGGTATGTGCCCGAAGGCAGAAGGACACCGGAAAGTTTAAGATCACCAAAATTGTAGGTCCACACACTTGTGCCTAGACAGAGCTAAGCTCTAAGCATCGTCAGTTGACATCTACCCTGATTGCGAAAAGGATATTGGGGATATTGAAGGGTCAGCCAAACTTGAAGGTGAAGTCAATTATGACCATGACTTCGGAGCTGTTTGGTTACAGGATCAAATATGGGAAAGCATGGAGGGCAAAGCAGCGAGCATGGAAGATGATATACGGGGATTGGGAGGAGGGTTATGAGAAGTTACCAGCATTGTTCAATGCAATGAAAGCAAAAAACTCAGGCATGCATTACGAGTACATCCCCAAACCTAATGAATGGAGGAACGACAAAGAGATATTTTTTCGTGCTTTTTGGTGTTTCTCGCAGTGCGTAGAGGCCTTCAGGCATTGTCGTCCCGTGCTCTCTATTGATGGTACTTTTCTGCTTGGGAAGTATAAGGGCACATTGTTGGTTGCCATATCATGCGACGCAGACAACGCACTGGTTCCTTTGGCATTTGCTTTGGTGGAGAGGGAGAACAGAGATAGTTGGTCTTGGTTCTTGCGGCTTGTATGCATCCATGTCGTAGGCCCTGGACGCGAGGTTGGTGTCATATCTGACAGACACCAAGGTATTCTTAATGCAGTGTAAGAGCAGATTCCTGGCTACGCACCCATGCACCACAGATGGTGCACTCGACATCTAGCAGAAAATCTTCTTCGAAAGGATCATAGCAAGGCTAACTTCCCCCTTTTTGAGGAGGTATGTCGACAGTTGGAGGTTTCATTTTTCGATGATAAGTTGAAGGAACTAAAAGATGCAACAAATGCTGAAGGTAAGAACTGGATTGCTGGATTGCTGAGGGAACCACAGAAATGGACAAGGGCCTACGACGAAGGTGGCTGGCGGTTCGAGTTTCAGACTAGCAACATGGCCGAGTCATTTAACAGTGTGCTCAAGGGTATACGGGGCATGCCAGTCAATGCTATAGTAACATTCACTTTTTATAGGCTTGTGGCTTGGTTTAATGATAGACACGCGCAGGCCAAGGCAATGCAGACGCGAGGGCAGAGATGGGAACCTAAACCAACATCACACCTTAATAATGCAAAGGAACGTGCACATAGACATGAGGTACAATGCTTTGATGAGGAGTTGGGTAAATACGAGGTAACAACACTAGGCGGCATAACTTCCGACGGTGAGGTGCGACCTTCGAGGACACATGTCGTGTTACTTGATGCATTCTCGTGCGGTTGTGGTAAACCTAGACAATACCATTTTCCATGTTCTCATTATGTTGCGGCCGCACGTCATCGTAACTTTGCATTTGAGAGCAGAATACCTTTTGAGTTCAGTGTAGAGAGCTTAGTACGTACCTGGAGCCCTTGTTTTGAACCATTTCTTGATGAGTCACAATGGCCAACGTACACCGGTCCGGTATACGTTGCTGATCCAGCGCATCGATGGGACAAACGTGGTAGTAGGAAAAGGAGTCGGTGCAACATGGTTATGGATCAGGTTTCCGGTCGCAGTAGGAGAGGTCGAGCGTCCCCCTTTCTCGTGGACCCAGAGCAGAATGAATGCGGAAAATGCGGTAGACTTGGCCACAACTCACGTACATGCATTTGGACACTTAGTCAGGTGTGATATATTTTATTGTACACAAATTTTATTCTAATATGTCCATGTTTTTGTTACACTTTGTATACAACTTATATTCTAATATGTTGATATCTTAATTTGCAGGATGACGCAGTTCCACTTGCTGGACCCTCACTACGACGAGCACCACAGTGGTCGTCTCACCGCAGAGGGAGAGGTAATATTTTGCACATATATTAAATTTTCGAATTAATATATGCGACCTATATTTGACTAATGAAATTCTTTTGATTGCTAGGTGTTGCCCGTTCTGCGGGTCCGGACCCACGACCGGTTTCTGGAGGAGATGAGGTACGATGAGAGGTACACTCCTCTCCTACAGAGGGCTGGCTTGGACATCTTATCGTACCAGGTTCGCCGTGGGCTGCCCACTTTCAACCCAGCGGCGTTGACGGCTCTGGTCGACAGGTAAAGACTTCTCTAGTTGTTTAATATTTACAATTATCAAATCTACTTTGCATACTAATGATTTTGTATTCGTTTGTCTTCCAATAGGTGGCGGCCAGAGACTCACACTTTCCACCTTCCCTGCGGTGAGATGACCGTGACGCTTGAAGATTGCCAGAAGATTCTTGGTCTCAGCATTATTGGTCGTCCAGTGACCGGTCAGGCATCACCAGGCGGTTGGAGGCAGAGGGTGGAGGCCTTTCTTGGGAGACTGCTTCTGGATGAGCTACGAGGTAGCCACAACACCGGAGTCCCACTGACCTGGCTTAGGCAGACCTTTGGGCAGTGTCCACCTGGTGCAGACGAGCAGACGGTTGGATACCATTGTCGAGCTTGGATTCTCCATCTCTTTGGTTCAGTTCTTTTTCCAGACGCGACAGGCGACAGCGCGTCTTGGATGTTTCTGCCCTGCCCGACTGACTAGGATACGACAGGAGGTTACAGCTGGGCTTCAGCAGTGTTGGCCTTCCTGTACAGGCAACTTTGCGAGGCTTGTCGTCGTTCGTCGAGGACAGCCAGCTTAGGTGGATGTGTCTACCTACTACAACTATGGATGTGGGCACACATACCCGTCGGGCGACCCAGAGAGTTTCCTCCTCGTGAGTGGTTCGTGGTTGCCGGACATCGGCTTAAGCCCACGGCTGCTTACCGCTGGGACCAGGTCGAGGAGCCATTCGCACGACACCAACGTGCTTACGTGGAGTACTCAAACGAGCTCGACGCACTTACTCCTTCGATGGTGAGTTGTCTACTTTTATCTTTTTACATGTGCTTTCTACTTTTATCGCACGACACCAGCGTGCTTACATGTGCTTTCTAAAACTTTTGCAGGTGACCTGGCAACCGTATCTTGATCCATATTTCGCCAGCATACAGTTGAGCAGCATGTGCTCAATAGACGAGGACCTCTACCTCATGAGGTGTCCCATCATCTGTTTTTATGCTGTTGAGTACCACTTGCCCCACAGAGTTGCTCGACAGTTCGGATTGCGCCAGGAGTTTCCGGTGGAGCCATTCTCGACTTCAATAGAACTTCATAAGTGAGTTACTACATGCACTTGTTATTCTAACTAATAATTGAAATATCAGTTAGTCGCTAATATATGTTTCTAACTTTTGCAGGTTCGACAGACAGAGACAGAAGAAGGTCACGGACTTCGAGACCCACCACCGTGATTACATTGATGAATGGGAACAACAGGGGGATCTTAACTATGAGAACGACCAGGCGCACACGAACTATAACTTCCGGAGGTATTTGAGTTAGTATGCTGGTGTGACTAGGTGCAAGCTGAAGGGACAGTGGACAGCTGCAGACTACGCCGAGCAAGAATCGTCAGACGACGAAGACACAGCTTTCGACATAGCTGCTCGGCACGGGTCCCAAATTGAGGCTGCTCCAATCCTTGATAGAGTGGTAACTATTTCTTTACTAAAATTAGAGATTTCAATTCAATGCTTTATGTCTAGTTTTGAGCATCCTAATATTTTAACTTGTGATAGGGAAACTCTATGCTCGTATCTGTTGTTGAACTTGAGCGTATCTCACAGAGAACTTCAGATAGTACTACGCTATCGTTACTATCAGTGAGTATCAATGTCTAAAAGAAAACTTGTTTATTTGTATGTTGTAACATATGTCTGTAACTAATATTTCGATTACAGAGGGTATTACGTCATCTTCGTCGTGCAGCGGCTCGGTGTGGATGCCGGTCTCTAGCGGGCGTTGACGTGCAGCTGCCAGTGCCTCGTATGCAGCAGGACGTTTAGCCTCCCACTTGTGCAGTTGGACCATCTACAGCAGGACTGAGCTCCTCGCGATCGACGCGGGACACGTTTGAGGACGTGACCCACGACGACGAGGACGACGACAACGACGATGACGACGACGACGCTGGCGCTGGCGCTGGCGCCGCAGGTCAGGAGGAGATTGGACCATTTCAGTTGCAGGATGCTCCTACAACTCAGCCATCACAGCTGACACCACGTAGAAGGCGTCCACGAGACCCTTACACTCCAGGCACCGACGCTCTTGGGGCCAAGGGCAAGGGTAAGACTAGGAGGAAATGAATACTTTTGTGATGTTGGTCTTATGCTGAAAACTGTGTGATTTGGACTCATGCTGGAGACGTTGTAATATGAACTATGTTATGTGTTTTGGACTATGTGTTGTGGACATTGTATTTTGGACTTTGTTTGTAGACATTGTATGAAGAACTATGTTCTGTGGATGTTTTTATATTCGATGTTATTTTGTGATGTATTATATGTTGAAATGCTTACATGTCTTATA
This sequence comes from Zea luxurians, assembly GCA_029449295.1. Taxonomy (NCBI): domain Eukaryota; kingdom Viridiplantae; phylum Streptophyta; class Magnoliopsida; order Poales; family Poaceae; genus Zea; species Zea luxurians. The sequence goes on from JAOPSE010000007.1 coordinate 131,987,412, forward strand.
ATATGTGATTATTTGAACTGTGGTTGTTAATAAAACAAGGAGAACTCTTGCAAATTTTTTTTGTGAATTGTAAAAAACATAACAAGCAATAAGTAACGCATCTTTAGAGTTCTAAATTATTTTTGATACGAAAATACTACATAACAGGCTACAATTCTTCAGTCTGAATCACAATCTATGAGTAACTCATCTTCGGAGTCATCCATCGCGCAATCCTCAACGACAACCTCATTCCACTTGCTGCATTGTCCTGCATCACACTTGTCACCAGTTCTCTTGTAATAATTGGCTTCTGCTTCATCTGCAGCTTGGGAGAATAGCTCATCCTCAGCCTCAGCCTCATCAGACTTCTTCCTGTAATAAGCCGCCTCTACCTCTTCGGCGGCCTGAGACATAAACTCATCCTCTTCCTCTTGAGCACGTAATCCTGCCTCAGCTAGTGCGATGAGCTCACTCAACCTTGATGTGTCGTCCTCCTCTTCTTCATGTAATCCTGCCTCTGCGAGAGCGATAAGCTCACTCAATCTAGATGTGTCGTCCTCCTCCTCCATCAGTTCAACCGTTGCCATTTTATCCTGAACATATCTCGCATGCGCCTCATCGGCCAAATAGTTTACGCCGCTTCCAATCTCTACAAATATAATGAGAAAAATAAGTTAGCAAAGTCAAGATAAATAAATTGTACTAACATAATTATAATATCATTTATCTCACTTACTTCCCTTGAGGCGATCAACAAGATTATCCAACATCTGTTTCTCGGCTTGAGCCGCTTCCCATTCCCTTGCATCCTGTACTCTCTTCTCATCTGCTGCCTTCAACCTCCTATACTCTGCACGCTTCGGGCTATCATAAAAGGCAGATTTTGCTTCCCTACGCATGTCGCGTATGCGATCGTTAATGTACGAATCGACGAGCCGAGATCCACAACGCATCTTCTGTCCCATTATTCTCTTGGACTCTATTGTGCGCATCACCTCTCCTTTGTCGTCGTAACTCTCCCAACTGCATTTCCTCATCTCCTACAAAAATAGTAAGTACCGCTATAACATTACAGATGGTGCAAAAACAAAAATACCAACCTCATCGTAATCGACCATATGTCCACAAAAATATCCAACACCAAGCTCGAAAGGAACTAATCCATACTTAGCTTCAATACCACATTTGCAGAGTACTGGATCAAATTTCACCTCTTCTTCGGGCCACTGATTGTATCTCTTTTCCTTTACCTCTGGCTCTGGCCAATGGGACAAAGGACCATACAACCACTCTCTGAAACGACACTTACGCCACCCGTATGGCTGCAGGAGACAAAATTAGTAATTTATTGTAAATAAAAAATAGTTCATAAATTTAGCGTATTGATGGGCTCACATAATCAATGTTCGGACAACAGAATTGCTTCTCATAGTCTTCATCGATGACAGCACGGTCTCCACAATCGCATCGAGGCGGTGAGTCCATCCGTCTTTCTGTTGCTACCTCCTTCTCCGCATCCGTCATTGGTGGAGGATTCGGGGGAGGAGGTACCCAACGCTTAAAACGCTCATGATTAGTCCTTCCACTCAACCAATTAACGAAAAGAAGATATCGAGGGTCAAATTTATCAGGACCGTCGATCCACTGAAAAAAGAAACACCTCTGATGCCCCTAAAATAATGGAAATGAAGCACTATTACACATCTGCAAAATAATGAATGCGAACAAAATTAAGTGACAAGTCATAAGCTACGTACGTCCAAACCGCCACAAAGGTAGTAGCAGCGAGCAGCCGTGTCTGGATGTTGTGATTGATGTACCCAAGCCAGTCTGCCACAGTCACAGTTAGGCACGGGGAATTCAGGAGGAACAGGAGCATCCTTACTAGATACATCCGGATATAACTCCCGAGGACGACGTCTCTTCTGCCACAACTCCTCTCGGTACATGTCTTTCATCTAATAAACGATTATAATTATCACTTGTACCTAATATGCTTTATAATAAATTTACACAAACTAATAATCGAAATGATAATATAATAGGTTTATACAAACTATTAAACTATGAGCAACTATGAAACTAACAACCCAATATACAAAACGAATCAGTGGGGCACCATACCTTGGTCTACGAAGTGAACCAACACAAATCTTTGAATCCAGCAAATTTTTACGAAGTTTGGAAATGAGTGGAAATGTGCTGCTCTCGGCCAGCCGCGCGGCCGTTTTTATAGGCATTCGTAGCTCGGCGCCAAGATCTGTGGCGCCGAGCTACGCGGCCGCGTCGCCACCACGTCGGCGCCAGGTAAGCCCTAGGCGCAGGTAGCCGTTGCTGCCACGTTATAGCTCGGCGCCATAGGCTGTGGCGCCGAGCTGTGTTACCTCGGCGCCACAGCCTATGGCGCCGAGCATCGGGTCCAAACGTGTAAATAAAATTTCTGGGGGTCCAAACGTAAATTTGTGTCACAAAAGAGGCTAAAAAACAAAAAATTCGGTCGTCGTCGATGGCGCGTTTCTGAGAAAATGGCCTGCCGTCGTCCCTGCACAGGAACGTCGATCTGCTACTCTGCTTGGGGTCACATATATAGTAACTTGCTTTGTCAACTGTCATGGTGATATAATTATTTTTTTTACAAAAGTCATGGTGATAATTTAGCATCGACTATCGTCTGTGGTGCAATTAAAAACTTAGATGGTTTCGTCTAGAGACAGGAGTATGTCTTAATGATGCATGCATGCAGCTGTCGATTCAGAAGAATGTGTGATGAGCAGACAGACTAATCGACGATCCTGATGAGCTGGTGCTGCTAGCTGGTAATGTTAGGTTCTGACAAGATAAGCCACCTCACAAACACAATGCAATTAGCATCTTGTCCTAAATGTATGTGGGATGCCTAGCTATATATCTACGGCCTAGTGTTTTTTGGGTTCCTCAAAACATCCGAGCAACGCCAGAGAGAATAAAAAAAAACTTTCATTTTCTCTTTTGTTTTCTTAAACGAACACTGACAGAGAATCCAGTCCTTGTCTGTTTGTTGTTCAACGTACGCAAGGACATGGGTGTTTTCCTTTTTTATATTACCTGGAGCTGGGGTACTTGAGCTCAGCTCTAAAAATTAGTGGAGCTCGAGCTAGAATTGCTCGTGCGCCGAGAGTGTTTAGATGAGCTATTAAAAAAATATACTATACTTCAAACACTTCTCTGTTCTGTGTGTCTCGTACGAACTCCAAATTCGATGTGGAGAAGATGAGCTAGCCAAGAGCAATGTCAAACAAACTAAGGCCTTGCCTTGATATTATTCCTCTAATGGATTTTAAGCACTAGTAGTCTTTTCGATTCTCTAGAGCATGTGGCACCACAACCAATAGACGATCACATCAGTGGGGTCGTCGTCTCACTCTTCGGCCGTTATTGTTGATTCAGAACAATAATGCAATGGCCAAAACCTCCTTGTGCCCCGGATTTATTAATTTGGACACGATCTACACTACAATACATGCTCCAAGCTGTCCACGCACGCATTTATTCCTACCAACTTGCATTGCCGTTGGTTGATTTGAATGTTGGTCGATTTTTTCTTCTTCGTCTTCTTCTTTGAGCGCATGCAGTAATAAGCCTAACTAGTTGTTTGATATATTGACACCGGCATGTTTGTAGCACGTGGATTTTGCAAATCGGTTTCGGTTCCATGCTTCCAGCTTGTTTTCCCCCGCGGATCGGACCTAGAAATCTTTGGGAGTACTTAATTATATTATAAATATATAGGCATGTCTACTTTTTGTACCCACGTTTAACTATATTATACTGCTTGGTGCACGTTTATAGGTTCATTAGCACTAATAGAGCAGCCTGGGCCTGCCCTGCACTTGGGTTGCGCCCCTTGTCCAACCTGATTATTATTACCACATATGAAATGGTGATGATAAAAATGTGCATATATATTGCGCCGATATGCATCTCTTGTTGGAGAAATAACCATCGTCTCGGAAGATCGACCAACGGGAAGATATGAACAGTGTGCCTAGCCTAGCTCGCTAGACTAGGCAAGGCTAGTAAGCTAGCTAGGGGTTTCCCGCGATTCAAGCATATATGCCACTGTTAGCGCGTTAACAAGCGGTCGTTGATCTGCAGATGGAATCCATGGCTGCTGGTCATTACTAGCTCCTCCTGTGCAGGACCACGGTACTAGCTAGCTTTATATTTAGAAGACTTGAGACCACGCACACTCGATGAGGCCCAAGATTAGGTTGCCGGCCGGAGCAGCCACCATTTTATTTTAATTACTGGCCTCCTCTCGCAACAGGAGCCTGCCGGCCGGTGCAGTGCCTGGATTAAATTAATGGAAGGGGCCGCAGACTTGGGCGTTCAGTCTGCTCTGAGGTGAAGGCGTGAGGCGTCCCCGTCCCCCAAGCAATGCAAGGGCATGCATGCTGCATTGGTGCCGTGAAATACTTGCATTGGAAAAGCACACAAGGAGCACAGACACACTGGCCGTGAAATATCTATAGAGGACAGTACACTGGCTCTACACGGCACACTGCTGGAGCTGTATGCCGGCCGCCGGTTTCTGACGGCCGGCGTCGATAATCGTGGTGCAACTGCAATATATATAATGCAACAGGAAGTGGCGAAGTGCAAACCATGCTTGATTGAATACCACGACCCCTGCCTGCAGCTGAAAGCACATGCATATGCATGCATGGTATTCAGCGATCAGCACTGTACCACCCCGCCATTTCCCGACGACGAGCTCACATGCTGCGTTTGACATCGAGCGAGAGATAGGAGCTACGCACACCACCGACGACCGGCGAGACGTACGGGCACTGACTGCAAAGAACCAACCAACCAACCAACTAGTAGCTAGCTAGGCCTCTCGTTTGACATTGAGCCGCCGCGCCGGGCTCACACATGCATTGCATGCTTGCTTGAAGATGTGTATGGCAGCATAGCATGGGGCCATGGGGGGCAGCCGGGCAGGGAGGGTTAGTTGTCGATCGTCGGCACTGCTGGCTCATCCATCCGTCGCGCGCCGCGATTTCGGCTACTCGACTCGACAGTCGACACACACACGTACGGCCTTGCCATTTGCCGCCCGCGATCGAGCTGGCACTGAGTGGCACCCGACGGCCCGAACGAGAGCCATGCACTACTACAGTACACGTACTGTGCGTGCTTATTATGATGGCGTGCTGAGCTGAGTGTGGATGCCGAGATCGATGATTGCTTTTGCTTGCTTTGTCTGAGTTGTCTCTCGCTCGCTTGCCCGCCTCGTAGCTGACGCCGGCCCGACGGCCCCATCGGCATCGCAGTCGGCGGCAGGCGGCAGCATCCGGAGCCCAGAGAAGCAGGGAATGAAAATGATGAATGGCCCATGCATAATGGCACTTTGCACGCGCGACCTGGCCATCCGTCCCTCCTGTTCTCTCTCTCTCTCCCTCTCTCTTCGCTGAGCTGGACGCATCTACGTACTCTGTCTCTTGTCTCTTGTCTCTCTCGTCAGTTCCAGATGCCTGTACAGACTAACAGACGGCACTGACCGACGTCCGACGAGGACGTCTGTCATGCGTAGTGTCGTCTCGGTCGATCGGGGCTTTTGTTTGCTAGCCATATTTGTCGTGAGCTAGCTAGCGAGCGAGGGCGATCGATCGATCTCCGATCCAGAAGGGTTCATCATGCACACCCCCATGCATGTGATTCCTCGGACTCGGACGATCCCACATTGATCTCGGCTCAATAGTGCCCACCAGTATCTAAAGACTTTAGAGCTTACAAACAAGCGAAGGTTTGGCATTATTACATATATTATAGGGGTTATAAAAAGAACAGCACACATCAGGGCTTCTCCTATGGCCTTGTGTCTCGCTTTGCTAAGCGATGCATCCGTAATGCAGCTTCTTCGCCTCTGCAGGCAATAATCAGCGTCCTCTCCGAATATTATCCCGTTTCTTCGCTTCAATTCCACAGCTGCCAACAACATAATAAGGCAACCAAAAAGTGCTGAAAATGTTTGCCTCGTAGTGTGGGGGACTGGGGGGCAGGCCAAGGAATGGAGAGACCCACTCACATTGGAATTAGTTGGAACAAGTTTTCGGCAATTAAATTGCTAGCTGTCTCGCCTGTCTGACGGCAGATCGACTTCACAAATCGGGCAATCCACACTCAAAGAAAGAAATGAGAGGTGTTGTGCTATATATGTCTGAAGCCGGTTTAGTTGCTACATATATTCTCACTAAGTATATGCCCATGTGTTACAACAGAAAATTTAAATGTTTTCATGAATACTAACTTTCCCTTTGAACCCTAGCTTTCATACCATGCTAGCTTTAATTTAGAATTGTTGATGTGTTCTATAATTTAATGCTCACACAATTCTCCATGAAACTCCATTAACGCGTGCCTCATCAGCCAAGCTTGCCGTGGACCAGTTAAAACAGATAAAGTACCATAAAGATAATTTGACGCATCTATGTTCCGATTATTTGAATACTAAGACGAATGCAAAGGGTTAAGAACTCACAACTACTCATACGTAAAAATTATAAATAAATTTTACATTATCACCGCTTCAAATGTAAAAAATTATAAACAAGTTTTCGCACATTGTGTTGTGCCCAGCTTGTCGCCGAGCGCCAGCAACCACTCTAGGGTCACCTTGTTGTGCACGTCATACACTCATACTTCTGGATGGTGATGTGGTGCCACACGAATATGACGGCGAGCAGGATGAGGGCCAGGAGGATGGGCACCCAAGCGTCCTCCAAGAACTTGATCAGCGACGTCGAGAAGTAGAGCGCCTCCATGGAGGCGAAGAAGAGGAAGAAGTCGAGGGCCAGCTAGGGGGAGCGGTCACAGCACAACATGTTAACTCTAATATTTTCTTATCCTTATTAGTTAATACTGCTGCAATAATGGTAACTGTTGGCGTTTCGACCCCGGGGGTCCCTGGACCGACGAGTAAAATTGTCGCTGCGTGCCCCAGCCCAGATGGGTTGGCGCGAGATGGAACACAAAGGGGGGAAAACCGCGGCTCGTGTTATCCTACGCCAGAGGAGGATGCGTTTGCAGTAGGGGTTACAAGCGTTCGCGAGGGGGGGAGAGAGGGAGTGTGAGCCGGTCCGTCAGCCCGTCCTCCCGCGCGACCCCCCCCCCCCCCCCCCGCGCGCATGAACGCCCTGGACCTCCCTTTTATAGATGCAAGGAGAGGATCCAGGTGTACAATGGGGGTGTTGCTATATGCTAACGTGTCCGGCAGAGAGGTGCCAGAGCCCTGTGTACATGCCAACGTGGCTGTCGGAGAGGTGCTAGAGCCCTGTGCACGCGGTGTCGTGGCCGTCGGAGGAGCGCTGAAGCCCTGTAAAGCACAGCTGTCGGGGCTACTGGGACCTTGCTGACGTCTCCTTGCTTCCGTAGGGGGCCGAGAACCACCGTCGTCATGGACGCACGCGGGGAGCCATCATTACTTGTTACCGGGGCGAGCCTAGATGGGACGCCGGTCTTGTTCCCCCGTAGCCTGAGCTAGCTAGGGGTAGGGTAATGATGTATCCCCTGCGGCGTGGTCGGTCCGAGCCCAAGGTCGGGCGAGGCGGAGACTCCTCCTGAGGCCGAGGCCGGGGTCGGGCGAGGACGCGATTCCTCCCGAGGTCGAGGTTGAGGCCGAGCCCTGGGGTCGGGCGAGGCGGAGACCACCCTCCGAGGTCGAGGTTGAGGCCGAGCCCTGGGGTCGGGCGAGGCGGAGACCACCTTCCGAGGGCGAGGCGGGGGCCGAGCCCTGGGGTCGGGTGAGGCGGAGACTTCCTCCTGAGGCCGAGGCCCAAGGTCGGGCGAGGCGGAGCTTCCTGTTGCGCCTGAGGATGGACTCAGCTGCTGTCAGCCTCACCCTGGCGGGTGGCACAGCAGTCGGAGAGGGGCGAGCGGCGCTGTTTTCCTGTCAGGTCAGTCATTGGGAGAGCGAAGTGACTGCGGTCACTTCGACCTTGCCAACTGAGGCACGCGTGTCAGGATAAGGCGCCAGGCAATCCTTGCATTGAATGCGCCTGCGATACGGTCGGTTGGTGAGGAGATTTGGCCAAGGTTGCTTCGCAACGAAGCCTGCCCGAGCTGAGCTTCGGGCGAGTCGAGGGTGCGCCCGTTGCTTGAGGAGGCCCTCGGGCGAGGCGTGAATTCGCCTGGGACTACAGTTCCCGCCCGAGGCTGGGCTCGGGCGAGGCGAGATCGCGTCCCTTGAGTAGACGAAGCCTGAAAGGGAAATGTGCCCTTGGGCCATTTCTAAGTGTTTTGGTGATCTAGTGTCCAACACAAGTGCTTAAGTGTTAAACTATACCAAATGGTGGGCAAAGTGCAAATCAAGTGTAAAGATATGTTTCTAAGACTTAGTACATTATTTTGGAGACTAATGTATTGTGTCTAAGTGCTGGAAATAGGAGAAATCAAGTTGGAAAAGAGATGGCTTTGTTCAGCCAAAGACAGCTCGGTCTGGGTGCACCGGACTGTCCGGTGGTGCACCGGACAGTGTTCGGTGCGCCAGGCCGGTGTCTGTCAACTGGCTGCTCTCGGGAAGCAATTAACGGCGTACGACTATAAATCACCGGACTGTCCGGTGAGCCAACAGTCGGTCGGGCCAACGGTCGGCCGCATAATCCGCGCGCGACGCGTGGCAAGAGCCAACAGTCAGAAGGGGCACCGGACTGTCCGGTGTGCACCGGACAGTGTCCGATGCGCCAACGGCTCTAAAGCAAATAAAACTTTATGCACGAGGAGAGAGCAGAGATTTAACTTATCTATGTTCTGTTGTATTTTAATTTAATTTCCCAGATTATTCAAACACTATAGAGCTTGATATTGTTGTTATGACCACTTGGCAATATAGATAAATATATGATGCCACACAACACAAGCAAATAAAATATAGAGCTAAACAAAATTGTTTACGAAGGTTGCGCATAATGTGAATTTATGGCTTGAACGACCCACCACAATCCACGCGAGTACAAGCTCTATCGTATCTGGCTTCAACGCGTGTGTGGCCATCTGGGCTGTGACAACGCAACAAGCCTCCATAACAAGCGCAACAGGCGCAGTTGTGGCTCGTTAATTGGGGTACACGATAAATCCACGCAACGTGCGCAACAGGCGCAATTGTGGCTCGCGGCAGACAGACAGTGCCTACAGGGCATGAAAAAATTACGCGACTCAGCGATGACGGTCTGACTCAACGAGAGCTATCCGATTAATGGAGAGTGCGACATAGCAATCACATGACGTAGCCAATGCATAGCTGATGCCATAACTTAGCCGATTAATAACGCAGCATGATCGACGTGTCTGAGTACCCACTATATCATTTAATCGCTCGACGTGAGCCCAAAAGCTCAACGCAACACAAATATTTAGTGCGATTTGAGTATACACAATATAACCTTCACGTGCATTTTAATAATTTTCTGATAATTATTTACTACGGGAAATAATTATTAATGCAGGAAAAATGGACACCATAATTAATACATGAACTTAACACATCAGGTATAAAAAACATTTCTCCATATTTAAGCATACATTTTCTACTAATTATTTACTACGGAAAATAATTAATTAAAGTAGAAACGGTAAGAATAATTTTATTCTATTTATTATTTGCTACAGGAAATAAATAGAATAAACAACATAGAGTATGTAATAAATTAAAAATTGTACAAAAGTTTTTTTTATTCAGCATGTATTGCATGTATTTATGAAAAAAATAGTAACTTTTTTCTTGTTCATAAACGCACGGCAAGCAACTTTGACCGGGCTTTAGAAATTAGCTAACTGCCTTGACCGGATATGCAGGCACTCAAGCAGACCATGCAACACTGTTAAATCTAGCGAGACGATAGTCACAACTACTTACCTACCTGAAAAAAAAAAATCGATGTCTAAACAGAGCCTGCCGCACTGCGCATCGGCGAGCAGAGGCATCCGAAAAGAAGAGGTAGAAACCAAGCCACCAAGGCGTGCAGGGGGGCCTCGAGCGTAGAAAGAAACCAAAGACAAGGCCACCGCCGTGGTCCTTGCAAAGCATCCGGAAAAAAAAATTGATGTCGCCCACGGCCCAAAGAAACAGGAAGCCGTGCGGCGGTTCCTATCCACAGCGGATACGCGTGCTGGACGGATGCGCGTCGCCGTTCCGTCGTGAATCGTGATGACCGCAGCGCAGCCGTACCCGTCGGCTGACCCTGTCACACACACCGTGTTGGGCTTCGTCAGTCCGTTTTCCTACCGTCTCGAACAGGCAGTGGACAGCGAAACAGTTTTTAATTCGGAGGAAGATCGACGAACGATGTGCAGGTGCGTCATGGCTAGTCCTCGATCGTGATAAACAATAGCTCGAATCTACGTATTAAAACATACCGTTTGACCTGCCGGTTTGATGGAGAGTTGATGCAGATCTGATCCCGCAGCAACGTCGAGGTAGAGCGTGCTGATAACGTGTTAAGAACTACGTTACCACGGATCACCAGATCCGCTCCCTTCCCTCCTGTCAGCAGTAAAGGCGCAAGAAGATGTAGAGAACTCGTCTCCCTTCCCATAAGCACGACAGAGGAAACACACGAGACACTGGATATAGGGTTGGGCCTCTGGCCTCTTTCTGATCTCTCTATTATGAGGGGGTGTACAAGTTCCTTATATAGAGATGTGAGACCCCTCAGGAGCAAAACAGGTATTTGCCCGTATAACCCTAACTAGGGTTACTTAACAACCATTACAGCTTTGTACAGAGGCGGCAAGGACATTCCAGGAGCTCTCCTTCCAGAGAAGCAAGGCAAGCAAAGCATGCTGACGCACCCAAGCAGGGTGGCCCACATTGGAATCGAACAACTGGGCTGTCCGGCCTTTTCACGGAATGAGGTGCGTTGGTGAGGGTGATGCGTCCGTGGGCCATACAGCGTCCCTTTTGGGCTTTGGCACGTTGTGGACGGCGCCTGGGTCTGGATGCGGCCCGGAAACAAGCAGAAACGCGCGTGCAAGAAGGCGCGCCGGTGGTGAGTTCGGCCCCAGTCGTGCGATTGTCGGATAGGATGGGCTCGTGCGCCAGTCGACCTGACCGTGGGTCAACGAGGCACATTCTTGAATGGGCCTTGTATATGATGGGCTCTCCGCTGGCGCTGGGTAATGTATTTTCTGGCGTTGGGTTTAAGGACGACCAAACGAATAGAAACTTGGGAAGGGAACTGAAACGGCGTACTGGGATGGATTGGAGCCGTCTGTTTGGGATATCTAAATTATATGATTTTCAAACTTAGTGTTGGTTTAATATAAGTTAGATTATGTAATCTGAATATATATTATAGAGAAAATTCCTGGTATGCCATCAGATTTTATACTCATCCCTTGTGTGCCACTGAGTGGCATATAGGTATATTTTTTGGTATCTATGACATGTGGGGCCAGTGGCATACAAGGAATAATATTATAATAACAAATAAACAACCTCTAGATTCAGGGAAGGCTAGAAGGGACGTATACACAGACTGTTTAAGTGGACAGAGCCTCCGACGAGGAGTGGTGGAAAGCGAAGGGAAAGGTGCAAAGCTTGGCACGATATGATGCCTCGAGCCACGCGCACAACGAGCTGAAACACGTACGGTCATCTCTTCTGGTTAATTTATTTATGGCACGGAAAACCCCCCACTGACTGTTGCTGCTACACAGTGGCGGATCCAGTATTGATCCGATCCAGTATTGATCTAAAAGGGAGGCTACTGAGAGCGGTCCCAACCCATGAGGCCCATAAGTAGAGTCTATGCTGCCACATCATCAAGACATGAGTTGTAGAAACTACATCTTCCAACCCAAACGGCGAAACTCACACATGCCGAGGGGTCGCAAGATACGTGTATGGTATCCGAGGCTTTACTACGGTCCTATAAAACATGTGGTAGAAGTGGTGTCTTGCCCTCCAACACATTTGGGGCGGTGTCCTAGCTCATTGGAGATTGAGCCGACATGGTTTCCTGCATGAGACCCAGTGTCTTCATTTTTTTTCCTTTCTTTCATTAACGCTCTTGCCACATCATCATTTTGTCTATGTGGCAGTCTATTTAATGTTATGGAAACCGGTTGACGTGGAGGGTTGGGACTGCTCTAAGTTAAGACTAACACAAAAAAATTTAAACCAAGCAAAAAATATAATTGATATTTAATATGACACAAGAAGCAAGTTATAATTTAAACATTAAAGAAATATGTAGTCCAAAAATAAGTCGATACAAATTCTAGAAATACAATAATCTTGCACATACCGTTCATGAGTTGATGCTGCGAGGTAAATTTATCTTCCGAGTTCTCAAGCCTTGAAAATGCTTCAAAATCTTTTCATCTTCAATTTCTACAAACATATCCCGCTCAATATAGCATAGCATGCTGTTATTCATCCATCCATCACCCATTTCATTTCTTCTTTCAGTCTTGATAATGTTCATAGCAGAAAAAGCCCTCTCAACAGTTGCAGTTGCCACTGGCAAGATTAATGCAAGCTCAACAAGACGATACACTAAACTGAAACATATGTGTCTATCTGTTTTAACCATCTTTGTAGCAAGGTGTTCAAGATCATTACAATCTCTAAATCCATCATCATTCCTAACCTCATCAATGAATAAGAGAAGTTGGTCCATAAGGCATGTACGTTCATAATCACTAAAATCAGCATCATAAATCTTTGATAGCTCAATTAACTTCTCTAAAACAATGAATATAAAATGCATATGGGTTTTCATCCAATACCAATCTTTGCAATCCATGAAACTGCCCTCTCATATTTGAGGCTCCATCGTATCCTTGCCCTCTAACTCTTGAAATGGATAAACCATATCTTGCTAGCATATCAACCAGAACTACCTTTAATGAAGATGATGTAGTATCAGGAACATGTTGAACACCAAGAAGCCTCTCAATTACATGGCCTTTATCATTAACATACCTACATCAAAGTGAAGCAAGGAAAATAATATTAGTAAAAAACTAAAAACAACAAAATGTAATGTAAAAGATGTTACATACCTTACAACCACAGCCATTTGTTCCTTAATTGATGCATCCCGAGCCTCATCAACGAGCACTGCAAATAGACGACCACCTATCTCAGCTTTAATAGCCTCACTTGTCTCCTCCGCACAAGCTCGAACCAAATCTTTTTGGACATTTGGGCAACTCATTTTATTGTTACCAGGAGCATTCTCACCGGTGACCATTGCAACTTTAGGATCCTTTTTTCTATACCACTCAAGCATCTCTAAAAAGTTACCCTTATTGCTTGATGTTTTAGATTCATCATGTCCACGAAAAGCAAGAGCCTGCAAAAGGAGAAATCTTGCAATGCCTAACATGATAGACAAACGCGCTTTATATGCCTCCTCTTCGGCTGCACTTGTCGATGACCATACATGAGCTACACTTTGTCTCTGATTTGCAAAATCGAGGGCACGTTTCCTCGCATAACTATGAGAACCATCAATTGCTTGGACATGTTCCTTGAATACATCCTTTGCTTTTTTCCAATTCTTAAACCCAACTTTAGTGAATGTATCTTCACCAAAATTGTTGGTTATTGGAGGCTTAAATAAAAAAGCAATAAGTTGTATCTTTCTGTACACTGTACTCTAACCAATCAAACTGTTTGAACCAAGATTCAACAAAACCTCTAGTTTGAGAATTACCCGGTGTCCGTGGAAATGTATGACCAAATGGTTGACATGGACCCACTTGTAAATAAGCTCTTTTAGCATCATCTCTAATTTCATGGGGGAACTCATCAATTGGTTTTCTAAGGCTAGGATCTGCAACTATATCATTCATATCTAGCTCAATACGTGGCCTCTTTTGTTCTACACGGCTCTCATTTGTCCTAATTGTTTTAGAAATAGAAGCATCTTTCTTCTGGTTCTTGATGAGAAATTTATACATCTTATTCCTATAATTAAACATGAGATTACTATCAAATAAATAATCAAATTCAAATTAAAACTTCAAATCAAACTCGGACAGAAGGGCTCACCGCTCAAGCACGGCTGCACGCTTGCTCGCCTGCTCGCCTGCTCGGGCTGTCGGGCACTCGGTCGGCGACTGTCCGACTCGGCATCGGCGGGCGTGTGGCAGCCAAGCCAGCGAGCAGCGCCGCAGTCGCAGCGGGTGGCGGCGTGGCGCAGAAGACTCGCGCCTCGGCGGTGGCCAGAAGACTCGTGTGGCGGCGTGGGTGCCCAGAAGACTTGCGCAGTTGCGCCTGGGCGGTGGCCGGTGGCGCCGTGGCGTAGACGCGCACCGCGCGGCGTGCGGTGTGCTGCGGACCGCGGTGGCCGGTAGCGGTAGGCGGTGGCCCGTGGCCGTGTGCGCCCAGCGGCCAGCGCCCGTGCGTGCCTGCTGGCTGCTGGTGGTTGCTGCGGCTCTGGCGTCTGGATGTCCTCGGCGCGGCGGCGGCTAGACGCCTGGACGTCTGGTTAGGGTAGCATCGTAGCGACTTGCGAAGCTGCTGGACTGACGGCTGAAAATCTGCTCCTCTCGTTATTGGGCCGCGACCGGGGCTGCAGACCAGGTAGCCTCGGTCGTAAATCTGCCCCTGCTGCTACAAGTAACCTGTCGGCGTGGTGGATGACGCAGATCCGGCGGATGGAGGGAGCGAATGAGCGATCCAAACAAAACCAAACGGGAATTAAGGGATGAGATTACCCCGGCCCGCGGCAAATCGGCAAATGCTTCACTAGTAACGACAGTGTAGGCAGGCATGTTGACAGATGGATTTTTCCTTTCGCAATAAAAAAACAAGCAAGGATTAACAGATGATGAGCACATGTATGAAGCATGGGATTAGTAGTTGTGCTATACAATAGTAGGTACTAGTAGTATACTCCCTCCAGTGCAGTAAAGGTAGTCGTTTAGGACATGATTGTGCATACCAAGGAGTGATTAATTATCATAGAGTTTTCCCTGTTTGCCCCTATTAAATAGGGATATGGGTGCATTAACGTCACTAAAACAATCAAGCTTGATTGGTTGCTGCAGCAGCTCCAATGCATTCTAGACTAGAGGTCTCAAGTTCGATTCCTCTTAAATGCATCTTTTTTTGTGCAATTACTAGGGGCAATAACGTCCAAATCCCAGACCCACGCGCGCTATGACTTCTTTTTGTGCACACTCGGTTACACGCAGAATGACTTCTTTTACTGCACCGGAGGGAGTATATCACAGCAGCTGGGACTAATCTAATCAAAGGTATAGTATAGCTAGCATAGTCAGCTATAGAATGAGGCAGGCAGGCATATGCGCGTGTGATGATGATGTAAGTAGCTGCAAGTCTCGAGGCAACCGATGCGTGCACGCTCCCACTTGCGCCGGTGCGAGTGCGACGACCTTACTCACCTACGCAAGCGGGCTCGGGCTGGCGGCAGGTTTTTCCATTCTTCGCCGTCTTTTTTTATAGCTAAGTTTAATAATATAGTCCATATTAAGTTTTACGATGTCGTATCATATATAGATAACTAAAAGTCTACTCGTCTCATGATATAAGTTATACATTTAATATTTGATCCATCATTCTCACATACTGTTAGCGTGTATCAAGATATGTAACAACACATCCTAGTTTATAGCTATATTAGTTTAGATTAGCATGTAAACATATAGTCTGTTACGGGGGCTTATCCCTGAAATTATGTTGAGCTTATCCTGTAAATCGTACCTATAAGTAACCAAGTCATGCCACCATAATGAGGTGAGCAGTCCAATCTAATCTTTCAACTCATACTTTTGGAAATGCATCAACTTAGTCCTTGTTCGGTTATTCCCAATACACATGGATTAGATGTGATTGGAAAAAATTAAGAACAAGTTTGACTTGTTTGTGATTTAAACCCATCTAAGGGCTTGTTCGGTTAGCTCTCACTCCATGTGGATTGAGTGGGATTGTGTGGGTTTAAATCCCAAGTAAGTCAAACTCTTTCTTAATTTTTTCCAATCACATCCAATCCATGGGTAACGGAATTAACCGAACAAGACCTAAGAACTTGTTCGTTTTGGTGATAATCCGCATGGATTGGATGAAATTGAGTCAGTTTAAATTCATAACAAGTCAAAATCCACTCTAGTCATACCCAGTATACTCCAATACACATGTAATATCAATAACCGAACAAGATATAATTCTACTCAATCCACGTATATTGAAATCTAACCGAACAAGCCTCCACTGTACACCGGCCGGCCAGGCACGGGCATGCTCCCAAGTGAAGTGATTCCTTCTTTAGCTGCTAGTAGCCGCGTGCAGCAGGGGCAATGCGAGGTTTCTTTATTTTGCCACTCGCGCGGCGTAGAATCTACGAACCCCCCACGCCGTGACGTGCTTTATATATTTGAGCCAGGAATCATTTCTCTTGTGCCTTTTCTTTTCTTTTCTTTTCGTGATATTGGGAACACTTTATCAACAGCATCTTACTGAAAAGGAGGGGAGAAACACTCTCATAGTTCAGAGGACAGTGCCCTACACCCTACCCTACCCTACCCTACCCAGAGAAAGCTAGTAGTAGTAGTACGTAGGAGTGAGTAGTCCGTACGAAACACTTATTACTCGTAGGAGTGAGTAGTAACATGTACTAGTACCAGTACATGATCCGGATAAGGCGTACCATCACTTCCTGTCCCCGTTTCGCGCACACGAACAGGATTGTCATGCATCACGAGCATCAGATGCCCCGCTCAACCAAAAAGCTGGCAGCAGGAGGGGCAGGTCCGTCTTGCGTCCAACTGAAAGGACAAGCTACGAATATACTATTAAAAAAAACCCTGCCAACCGAAGCCCGGAGGCGACTTCGAGCGCACGAGTATTTTTATAGTTGGAGAAAAGAAATCAAAAGTAGTACTGTACCAGGAGTAGCTTCGATTTTTTAAACCCGATCAGATAACCACTCGTAGGAATTTTGTATTCACGGGGTTCAGAGAATAGGCTCTTTCTCTTCCTCTTCCTCTTCCTCAGATGTCAGGAACTGCGGGACCTGATCCGCTGCGGCTGGCAGCGACACTGGTTGGCAGCCCGTGGCCCGGCACAAAGAATCACGTAGAGAGCAGAGAGGAACGGGCTGACGATATGAGATGAGATGAGAGGCGGATTGGGAGCCACAGCCATTGATTGTGCGATGCACGGATGGGCGTCCCCTTCCCTTTCCGCGGACGGGGCTGTTTCGCAACCGGCTGGATTTCGCACCCCGCCCCTGCGGTTTCAAAAAGCCTCCCACACGTACTGTCCGGCCCGGTGCGAGGAGGGGATAGGGCTGGGCATCATGAATGACAAATAAAAATAAATAAATAAATAAATAAATGCGGGCGGTGAATGGTGTCGCTCATGGTGGGGTTGGGTGGGGGACAGGCGGAGGCGGAGGCGCGGTCGGTCACGCTCGCCTCGTACACCAGCCAGCCAGCAGTACCCCGGTCCACGGCGCCCAGTCCGTGGGGGTCCAGCTCCAACCGTCCAAGCCGGCGCCCCCTCCTCAACCGTAATGCGACAGGTGGGGTGGGGGTGGGGTGAGCGGAATCCTGCCGGCGATTGGAGTGCGGTGCGGCTGAGGCCACGGCGGGACCCCGCGTGAACCCAACCCTCTCACACTCCGGCCTGCTTTCGTGATGACTATGATGATGAACAGACAGGGCCGCTTGCGAGGGCGACTCCGCACGGGACGGTACCCTGTCCCTTGTCCCGGCCACCGCAGCCAAACAGTGTCAAATCACGCAAAAGTAAAAGAGCGAGAGAGAGAGAGAGAAAAAAAGGTGATGGGAACGGCAACGGGGGCCTGGCGCTGCGTACGGAGTACGAGAGCCGCCTACTGTACTCCCGTCTAACGTGACGTCACTGCCACAATCCGCAGCAGAGGCTCAACGAAAGCAAAGCATGCGTTTAACCTAACCAACAGCCCACTTGACAAAACAAAAACAAAAAAAAGGACCGGGAGCGGAGAACAGGACAAAAGCTCACCAGAACATGGAGAACAGGTAAGGTACTACAGGGTACTGTCAGCTTGTTCTCTCCCCAATCATGCAGTGCCTTGACGATACTTATCCCCGGCCCGTCGATTCAGGCTCAGGCCCATGGGGGAAGCGTATGATAGCCCCGCGAAGATCGCAGGCACGAAATCCAGCGTCGCTGAAATACTACACCTCATCTGATCTGGTACGTAATCTAGAGTAATCTGTACTCGTCCTTGCGACCCGCCCCAGCCCCAGGGAAACCAAACCATACGATCCAGATTCGGATTAGCGCGTTTGTTTAATAGGAGTACACGACACCACGCGACGGAAATAAGCAAGCGGAACGAAGCGACCCCGCCGATCGCTTAGGATAATGTAATATAAATGAATACTCCAACCATCCGATGTACGCCGACGACGAGCCCGTTCCCCGACGGGGGATTTTCGGCCATGCTTTGTTTCGCATTCCCAATGTGCTAGAAAAATTGCCATACGTTTTCAGTCACATTTATCTATGGTTAGGCGCTTACCTTGCACATCACATTGGTGTTGTGTCAGAGGGGATTTTGCTATATTTTCTATAAGTTACTGACGATTGTGACCAACACAACAGAAGAAAAACTTTGCCATAACTATGACGGCAAACCAAACACACGCCTAACTCAACTAATCCTATCTTACATTAGATGTGTGGCAAACTGGCAAGCGAGACAAATAAGCCCTTCGTTTGTTGGGGGATGAAAATAAGAGTTGCATAACGAACAGTTTGAAGGTAAAACTCTAACCCTTTGAATTGTAAATGAATAAGTCTCCTCGTTTGGTTTTAATTTGTACTGCCTAATTACAACTAGATTTAATCCGAAGCGAACAACTTTTAATAGGAATAAATTTGGGAGAGAAAAATGGTTGGAGTTAGCCTAAAGTCCCATAAAGAAATTTGTATTGGACCCAGCCGAATGCAAACATCTACTAGAATGTTTTCTAACCCTAGCTCACACCGTCACACGTCTTCCTCTCCAGCAGCGGCCGCACGCAAAACGAATTGGTACCCGCGAGCGGGGAATTTTCATAGTATAGCGGGGGCAAAACGTTCTCCTTCAACCCGACAGGATTCCTGCTAGGACCTCTTGCGCGTTGCTTCCTTCCTGCTTCCCAAATCCCCTCTCTTTATCCCACCTGAGATTAATACCCGCAGTACCAAAAAAAAAACTCAGCATAAACAACTTCGAAATGGCATTTCCGTCCCGCAAACGAGCTGCTGCCATTCCGATGCGTCGATCTCTTTCGCCGACACACCAAAATCCAAATCGAGGGTGGGAGCGGCTTCTCCAGAACGAAGACAGATCACACAGGATCGCGAGCGACAAATCATGCATCTCCGTGGTTCTTTCTTCGCTGTCCGGAATCAGACGGGTCTCTGTCCGGAATCTCCTTTATCTTTTACCTCATCATCAATCTAATAAAGCTGCAATTTTTTTTGTGTGCCCTTTCTCTTCTCCATCATTACCAGCACTAGCTACTACTACTACAGTACTACGACTTCCGGCGCGGCGAAATAGACACCCTCATCAAAAGGGTGAAAAGGGAAAAACAAACAGAGCAGGACATTTGCGTCTAGTCCCTGTACGCACACAAGGACCACACAGCAAATTCCCCAAGGGCAAGAGCAAAAAGGAAATTCCAAAAACGACCTCGGTGATTAAGCAGTGGGCCCACCTCCCTCGCCGTCGCCGGCGAGCTCACCGGTGCTGGCCTCGGGCTGCGGAGCCTCGCGGTCGTAGGGGGAAAGCCACCTGGCGCGCATGTACTCGGGCTTGCGCCACGGCGGCAGGTGGAGGCCGCGCTTCTTCAGGCTGGCGCGGGCCGCGTCGGCGGCGGCCGCCACGAGGAGGCGCAGGCGGTCGTCCCGCCCGACGAAGACCGGCGGCAGACGCTGCAGCACGGCGCGGTACGCCTTGGTGGGCCGCGCCACCTCGAAGGCGGAGCGGAAGTCGACGTCCACCAGCACGCGCTCGCGCCCGGCGCGCTCCGACGCGGCAGGGAGGAGCACGTCCAGGTACGCGTGCTCCCCTGCGGGGTGGGACGGCGACCTGTCCCAGCGGGAGAGGCAGACCGCGGCGTCGTGGCCCGCCGCGCGGAGGGACCCGGCCAGCAGGCGGAGCAGGTCGCGCTTGCGCGCCCCCGACGCGCGGTGGCGCTCCACCAGCGTCGACACGTCGGCCAGCAGGTTGCGCTCCCGGAGGCTGGCGCAGTGGACGAGCCCCTGCACGCACGCGAGGTCCTCAGTCTCCCTCGGGAAGGAGGACGCTAACAATTCAGAAAGAAGACACCAGTACTGCACTGTACTGTACTGCTGCGCCGACTACCTTGATTGTCTCCGCGATGTCGGCGGCCGCGGCGTCGGCGGCAGCCGGGCCGTCCTCGTCGTCGGAGGTGTCGCCGGCGTGGAAGCAGTTGCAGCACCGCGCGGCCGCTGCTGCCCGCTCGGCTCCGCCGCCGCCGTCCTCCAGGAAGCTCCGCACCATGCCGTCCAGGCACAGCGAGCTAGGCTCCGGCAGGTCATCCTTCTCCCCACCACCGGGAGGCGCCGACGGGAGGCGCTCGGCCGGCGAGACCCGCAGCAGCTGGCGCTCGAAGAGGCGCTTCAGCCGCGACTTGGGCGGCGCCGCGGGGGACGGATCGATCTGCGCGGCCCTCATATCCGCACAGCACAAAAGGCGGATCAAGCTAGGCGGCTGGCTGTGGCAGACAGCAGACTGGCAGTGGCAGGGTCAGTGGCACAGCGGCACGGGAGCCGTCGGTCTCGGTCTTCTCTGCCGATCGCCTCAGGCGTACACCCGTACCCGTCGCCGGCGATTGACTCCTTTTTTTCTCTCTCTCTCTCTTACAGATATTTATTTTCTGATAGGCTTGATCTGTTCGGAAGAACACGAGGAGGGGGACCGGGTTTTAAAGGAGCCGCGGCCGATGACGTGCCGGACGGGAACGCGAACGTTATCCTACGTGTCCACCGCGGTGTGGTCTCCCGTGCGAAACGACCTAGCTGCCCTCTCGTGGCCTGTAGTGCCGTGGCGCGCTGCGTGCAGTGGCAAAGCCGCTGATGTCTCCGGAGAGCAGGGGTGGTTTGGGTATTTATCAGGTGACAGGGGGGGGGAGACGGCGGCCGCGGCACCGATCGGCGTGACCAGCTCGCATGCCTGTGCTGTGCAGATCAATGCAGACTACTACCAGGGCGGGAGGAGGTAGGCGCGCTCTCCTGTGGGGTCTGGTCAGATCAATACTGATAGCAGTAGTTTTATATATACTCCGTACTTCTTCTTTTTTTTAAAAAAAAAATAACACTGATATTTATTTAAAGGTATTTGTGGTGCGCTCCAGTTAGTGATGATGAAAGTGAGGCGTCATTACCTCGACGTGTGCTTGTTGTTGGAGTACGTACTGTAATATGTAACGAAGGCTCATCAATCGATATCTTTCTCTAGAAACGAAACGCCCTTCGTTCAGCAAACATGCAGGCGAAGAAAGTAATGTCCGGCGTTTAATCATAATATTCTTGGTATCCACGCCCACTGGATCCTGGAACTGAGGACGCGGCGGCAATGCTTGGCGTCCAAGGTTCGATGGGATGGGAGTGAGGCAGGTTGGGGCGGGCCGGGGTTGCAGTGACCGGAGCCATGGATACTGGTAGGAGGCAGGCAGGTTGGCTGGCCGAAGCCGAAGCCCCCGCCCCGGCGCCCAGAACCAATGGGTTGCGGAAGCTTGTGGCCCGGCGCTTGCTTGCCACGGATCCAGCAGCGAATCGTGCAGCAGCAAACAGCAAGGCAGCAAGGCGGAGGAGGATAGCGCCGCTGGCTGCACGCACACGGAATGGATGATTCCATGCCATGCCGCCAGCGCCTTGGTGTGTCTTGTGGTTATCCCGTCCCAGTTGCGGGCGCACAAGCGAGCGACGCGTGAGCCGTGAGCCGTGGGGAAGGGGAGCACCGCGTTTTCCCCGGGCAGGCAACAGGCAATAGGCGTCGCTTGCTTCGGCACGTACGTCGGGCGGCCGGGGCCGGGGTTACATGGCAATGGGGATTGGGGATGGCAATTTGGCACGGGCAACAATAGAGTGGCCGGAGGCGGAGAGAAAGAGGATGCGTCGTCGTCTTCTCCCTTCCCATGCCATGCGCGGTGCCTGGCGCAGGCAGGGATAGATCTCCACCCTCCGGACGTGGCGGATTGGCGTGGCTCTAGGCTCCGCTCCGCACGGTGCCATAGCCCATAATTAGCCCTTCATATGATGGATGCATGCGCTCTCGGTCTGTGCCCGCGTCGATGCTGGCTGCAGATCGGAGAGTTTGTCCCCGCGCTCGTAGGCGGTTTGGTTTAGCCCAGCCAGCCAGCCTGCCTGCACCTGTGCTCGGCGTGCCATTGGTACAGTACTAGTCGCGCAGCTTGTGGTACAGTGCGCAGGCACGAGGCTGTCCGAAAAGGACCATACCACACACACTCACTACCCCGCGCCTGTCATCATCCCTTTTATCGTCGCAAGGACGATAACAACAGGTCATGCATGCCCGGCTTTTTTTTTGCACGCCAATCAGTGAAGTGAAGCAAAGCGAGGCGAGGTCATGGGTGACGGGGTCAGCAGGCACACCACGCATTCGGTGCTGCTGCTACCTCTAGCATATTCCACTCCACGTCCCTGGCCTCGGCGGCTCACCCCGCCGCGCTGCAGTGCAGTGCAGAGGTAAATCAGGCCGACCCATCAGCGCGCGTACGTGGAGGAGGACGTGCGCGGGGCGCCATGGACAAAGATGCGATGCCCGCCATGGCGTCATCATCACCGCTCGCGGCGCGCTGCCTGCCGAGGCAGTCCGGACTCCGGAGGGGTCGTGGCTGTTATAATACTCAGTGGCAAAGAGAGTTCAGAGAGAAACAAATGACAGAACCATCGTCTTTATTGCAGAGTGTCATGTATTTATACAGGGGATATAAAGTCTCCCAAGGGGTGTGTCCCTTGTGAGTAACTGCCAGTTGATCACAGGACAATATTTTGTAACACTCCCCCTTGATCAACCAATATCCATTTGATCATCTGCAAGCTATCGTCCAATGTTTCATCTCCTCAAAAACCCTGTGGGAAAAATAAGGAGTACACAATGTCTTTTGGATCATGAGTAAAACTCACATTGAACTCCAAAAGAAAATATGCTTGTAATCATCATTCGTAAAAACCCCCTTGGGGAAAAATCAATGATGAAGCATATAGCTTAGTTGATATTATCTCATTAAAAACTTTGGATGAGAAAACCTCAACAAGGCAAAACTCATACAAAGAAAAGAGTGTAATATGATGGTACAAACAGGTCAATATCATGGAGAATTACTCCCCCTATCCTTGCAAGCACTTAAGTCTTCCCATACCAATCACCTCAACACATTTCTGAAAACGTTGAGTATGGTAGAGATTTTGTGAATATATCAGCAATATTATCACAAGACTTTGTTTGCAAGATGGATAATACAATTTAGGAGCAATATGCTTATTAATGTTGCTCCTGATATAACCTGTTTCCATCTGAACAACACAAGCTCAATTATCCTTATGGATAATGGTTAGTGGTTCAATTGAACCACAATACGACATTGTTCTCCAATGGACATCTAGCCCAAAGAACAATAATATGTCTATAGCCATCATCTCAAAAACCCCAGTGGGGAAAATAAATGATGAGACATATAACTCAGGCTAATATTTCTCCAAGATAATCGTGTCAGAAAATCTGGGAAATCAACATATGAGCTGAGTCTCCTTAAAAACCCAATGGGAAAAATAAGGAGAATAATCATGATCTATTGTTGATCATTTAAACTCTTATGAGATAAACTCATAACCTAGTTCAAATACAACAATAGCTATGTCATAATGTATCATCCTCGAAAAACCTCTATGGGAAAAATAGATGATATGACATAGGCCTTGTGTTGATGTTGTCTCGTTAAAAACTTTGAATGAGAAACCCAAACAGGGGGAAAACTCATGCAAAGAAAAGAGTACAACATGATGTACATACAAGTTCTTCCGATCAAAAGGGAAACTCCCCCTGATCTTTACAAAACACTAAGTCATCCCATACATACTCACAAACACTTTTAAAATGTGGAGTAAGGTAGAGACTTAGTTGGTAACTTGTTTTTCATCTAAACAACACAAAGTATATTATCTTCATAGATAATAAGGTCAGTGATATAAAATCATGACCACCACATACCCTCTGTATGTAGTATATCATTCTGTACAATCCCACGAAGTGTACTATAGAATGATTAGTGTAAGTGACCATTAATCTCTGTTGATTGACATTTATCAAACAGTAGGTCCAACTTACCAGAAGTATTTCATTGATCTTGTACCTGGGGATCTTCTATAGATATCCAAGATCAGTATATCCAAACATAAGGAGAGCATGAGTACACCTGGAGATCATAACTCGATCTCATGTGCTGTTAGCTAGCAAATCTTTGCAAAACAATATCCAGCCGGATGCTATTGCAAGATATAATAGCACATCTCATGATCTGAAAGAATCAAATGACTATGATTCCATTATATTGAATTTCTTCAATATACGTTGGATATAGACAATTTTGTATTCAAGATACTCAAGATAGTTTACTTTGAATTGAAAATCTCTTTCAATTCATGTTGGGGGCTTGTTCTCAAACGCTAAGAGTTAAGAACAAGGCAACACAGAAAATGTTAAATATTAAGGTCCTTCGTCCTCCACTTCATTATATCCCTTCGGGACATAAGGAACTTCGGACGAAGGTTACGAAGGACGCACCTTCGTAAACATAATAACGTAGGATGAAGCATTCATATAAATCATGAGGTGTGAAATGGACATTCAAATGTTAACATAGAATCATTTTCATTTCTATTAATACGAATGAATATAAATGACAGATGTACCTTCGGTCTTGAGGAAGGCAGGAGTACAAGTGTGATGCGAAGGCAAATGACAGGTTCGCGTGAACAGTACAGAGGTACTGTTCATCTATTTATAGGCACAGGTCGCAGCCTGTGACAAATTACAATTATGCCCCTTACAAAAGTTTACAACATTGACTCAGACCTCTTGTGGGTAAGAAGGTCATTCTATTTCTATGTCGGTTTGTAACGCCGAAGCTCCATAAAAAGGAACCTTCGGCCATCTTTTGGAGACGACTTCAGCCGAAGCTGCTTCTTCGTGTGAGACCTTCGGCGCACCGAAGCACGACCCCAACAGTAGCCCCTTTCGCGGTGCTAGATCGTTTTTCGTAACGAGCTTGACCCGTGAAAAAAGCCTCTTCAGCTTCGGGAAGCCGAAGGTCCAAAAAACACCTTCCCGGAGCTCGTTGCGGAGAAACGATCCGGCTTCCGAGCGCGTGCCAGGCCCACCTTGCAGAGTTACTGTTTGATCCTTACGGTCCACTGCACAGCGAGTACAAGTGACCGCCCGTCTGGTGTAAAAATCCTGCCGCTTCGCCTTCTTACCTGCTGCACTATATAAACAAACGGGTAGGTGTGAAGTTACCACAGCATTCATTGCTATTTGCACTGTTTTGCTGCCAAAATTTTCCACCGTAGCCGAAGCCTGACTCTCAGAATCGAACGAAGGTCCGTCCCGTCGTCTGCTTCGTCAGAAAGAAAAGCTTCGGAGAAAAGAAAAGAAAAAAGAAAAAAGTTTCTGACTTCCCCAAACTCAGAATCAAATGGTGAGAGTGCGATCTACTGCCAAAGTTGTACGTGAGGGAGACGAAGCTGAAGGTTCAGACACTGTGCCCATCTCCGAAGCGATGCAGCGTTCCGGTCTAGTGACTGCGGGAGAAATGCCTGCTGCTGAAGCAAACCCGACAACAGCCGAAGGAGAAGAGGAGAACATTGAAAGGACTGACCCCGAAGATGACTACCACATTGCTATGCCCAGCAAGCCCAGTCACCTGGATTTTGGGAAATCAACCGTTTCAAAGGCTGACCTTTCGAAGATGGTAAAAGCAGGTTATTTCAATGAAGATCAGAAGAAGCTACTCCGCTTCGGGGGAGAAGAAACCACCCCGAAGCCAGGGAAGGATGAGATTGTTATCTTCAAGAGCTTTCTAAAGGCCGGGCTTAGATTCCCTCTTCACAATATTATTGCGGAGATACTGAGGAGGTTTGGTATCTACTTTCATCAATTGACTCCTAACGCCATCGTTAGGCTCAATGTTTATATCTGGGCCCTCCGAAGCCAAGCTGTGGAACCGTTTGCCGACAGCTTCTGCCGAGTTCACGAATTACATTACCAAACAAAGGCCAGAAAAGATGGACTACATGATAATTTCGGCTGCTATAATTTTGCCTACCGGAAGACAACAAAGTGTCCTGTCATCAGCTACCGAAGCAAATGGCCAGCAGGCTGGAAGTCTGAGTGGTTCTACGTAAAAGTTGACGAAGACAGAGAAAAATTGGTACAAAGCCCTCTGGAGTTAATCTTCGGAGAGACGAGGCCACGCTGCCGCATCGGCGATTTAAAGGGTCCTACCTGGGCTGCTCTGGGTGAATTCGAAATTATTTCAGAACATATTAGCACCAGGGATCTAGTTCAGGAGTTCTTGGCATTCAGAGTTTTCCCTACTCTAAAAGAGTGGGAAATGCCGAAGCTGAAGGGAGAAAAGAAGAAGGGGGAGCTGGTCCGTCTGCCCTATCACTTTAAATTCAAGAAGTACTTTAAGAAACCCTGCAAAGAGTGGTTAGACACAGTTGAGACAATGTGCAATGAAATCTTGGGGAATTACTCCAAAAAAGAGGATCAATTAATGACAGCGGCCTTCGGCACCCGACCGAAGCGAAGGCTGAACCGAGTATTCGATGCCCTGGGCTTCGAGTACCCAGACTATGAGCAGTTGAACAAGGGTGCCGAGGGCCACAAAAGAAAAAGAGTGGCCGAAATTCTGACCAAGGATGAAGAGCAACCAGCAGCAGAGAAGAAAATTCCGAAGAAAAGGAAAATATCAACTCCGAAACGGAAAATATCCGAAGAAGAGAGGACCCCCACACCGCCTTCTACCAGCGACATGGAAGAAATTTTAAAGGTAATGACTGAACCCATGCCCACGAAGCTAAGTCCATTAGGGCTCCAACTGACGAAGCTTTTTCAAAAGGTGGACGAGCCGGATCAGACGAAGATAAGCAAACCCAAACGGCAAAGAATCATTGCGGTAACTGAAGTTATCGATAAGACACCGCCAAGAGCGTCAGTTCAGAAAACAGCAGCTGCCGAAAGCACCATAAACGTCGAAGTCGCACCTTCGGAGGTCGCGGCTACCGAAGCCGCTACAGCCGAAGATGTTAATTTAGAAACAGCCATTGAGGATGTTAACAAAATTTTGGAAGACATGGCTGCAGAAGAAGCTGGTGTTGCTACTGAAAAAACCATGGCCACAGTGCCTGAAAAAGGAAAAGAAATAGCCGAAGACATTTCGGACGACGAAGCCTACTCCTTTCAGAATTTAATTGGGCAACAACTTACGAAGGACGAAATAGAAGAACTTAAAGACTATGCCAAATCTTGCGGCTACAAGCCAGGTGCTCTCCTATTTGGAGGTGTAGACGATGAAAAGCTAGGCTGCATTCGAGACCAGACTGGAGCTAGGGTAATCGGTACTCTATCAAAGAGTATCGGTTTTCCGAAGCTAGAGACAGACATCAGCCGCTACCGACGACAACATATCGTCGGCAGCTTATTTTATTCTAACTTCAAGGTAAACAACATTTTCTCTGGTTTTTATTGCTGTTAATAATGAAAATATTACTAACATAAGTTGTTTCTGTACAGAGCATGCTACTGAGCAAAGCTCTGAAGATGCAACAAGACTTGGAGGACAAAAAGCACGAAGCTATAATTGAAAACTTAGAAAGCAAAATAAAAGAGCAATCTGCCATCATTGAAAAGAAAGACTTCGAGCTCCAATCGACCGAAGGCTTACTGGCTGAGACTGAGGCTAAATTATCAGAGTTGAATTCGAAGCTTATCAATCAATCAAAACAATTCGATCAGGAGAAGCTAGAACTGAATTCGAAGCTTAAAGCCGAAGTCCAGACCAGCTCAGAGTTGAAGAAAACATTAACAAGCCTTCAAGACAAATGCTTGAACTTTGGCAGTAATTGCATTGGACGATTAAAGAAGATATTTTACTCTGTTGGAGCCAGCAGCGGGAAATTTAACCCTTCAGCGGAAAATTTACCCCAGGCCTTCGATCATATTGAAGCTGAAATCGAAGAGCTTGACGAAGTTATAGCCGGGCACGGCGACTTCTGTGCCTGGGTAGCTTCTCGGGGTACCGCTGCTGCATTTCTGAAGGCCGGCTGCGAACATGGAAAAATTGTCAACAGGCCCAACTTCACCTTATCTCCATCAATCCTGGATGATATGCCTGACCTCGCCCGAAGTATCTCCAATAGATTTATAAAAATGATATGGACAAAAGGCGGGCGGGAGAAGGCTGGAGACGAAGCCCGAAGTCATCTTGAACCAGTAAGAAATGATATTTCGTACTTACCTTTTCCTTTGGGCTTGATTTTTACTCGCGATTCCTTGATTCATGTAGGATGACGAAGGTGAAGATGATGCCTAAGATATGTCGCCGAAGCTGTCGCCGAAGCTGAAGCTTAATGAAGATTAGTAGAAGTGTGCTATAGAAAAACTCAGGATATTTTTGTAACAACTCTTGTAAATAGAATTAAACTGTTGTTTAGGGAACTTTGTACATACCTTGTAATATATTCTTACCCTTCGATTGAGGCGCTTTGATGTGGACGAAATCAGTATTTTGAGCCGAAGGCGAAAAAACACCTTTCCTTCTTTTCGTACACAACGAAGCATAAAAACAACTCTTCTTTTTGCCGAGCAACGAAACTTTTCTCTTTTGTACACAACATAGCATAACAAATCATAAAAACACACTTCTCCGAAGCTTTTCTTTTACATAACGAATCATAAAAAACCACTTCTCCGAAGCTTTTTGTCGAAGCAACCACTTGGGAACACAAGTGCTATGAATGAATGCTTATGCATGCAAATGCCATGATGTAATGTAATGTGCGAATGAATGTCCGAAGCGTATGTCCGAAGCCATATTGTCAGCCGTTACTTCCTTAGAAACAACCTCACATTAGCTCTGCATTCCCTTAGGAACGACTTCGGAGCCTCTTCGCCTTTTACTTAGGCAATATCAGCGTTGACTTTTCGCTGTAAGCTCTGCATCCCCTTAGGGACGTCTTTGGAGCTTCTTCGCCTTTTACTTAGACGGTATAAGCTCTGCATTCCCTTGGGAACGACTTTGGAGCTTCTTCGCCTTTTACTTTCGGCGGAATCAGCGTTGACTTTTCGCTGTGAGCTCTGCATCCCCTTAGGGACGTCTTCGGAGCTTTTTTCTCTTTTTCAGTTTCGGCACTCGATGGTGCACTCTCAGCTTTTACATTTACATTCTTTGGGGGATTTTGCTCTTATAAAACTAAAAAGGAAAATTACATATGATGGCCCCATTAAAAACCTTTCTCCCCCTTTAGAAAGGAAAAGGGTGCCATGAAAAAAGAAAAGAAGGAACATAAAAAATTACATCGAGTTATACATAAAATCGCCGAAGCTCATCCGCATTCCAAGATCTTGGAATTTCATTGCCATCCATGTCCTTCAGTCTGTACGAACCAGGCCTTGACGAAGATGCTACTAAGAAAGGCCCTTCCCATTTCAATTGCAGCTTGCCCACTGTATCTGGGTTGGCTACTCTCCGAAGCACCAAGTGTCCCGGCTCAATATTTTTTAGCCGGACCTTTCTATCTCGCCATTTAACTGTTTCAGCCTGGTACTTATTGATATTCTCCACGGCTTGAAGCCTGATCCCTTCTAAGGCATCTTTTTCCACGAGACAAGTATCTTCGGGACGTGATTCTGCCGAAGCTACCACTCTTATTGATCCAGCTTTGGCTTCTTCCGGGGTTATTGCTTCGTCACCAAATAACAACTTAAATGGGGTAAAGCCTGTAGACCTTGATGTTGTTGTGTTATGGCCCCACACCACTTTGGTCAGCTGATCTGGCCACTTTCCCCTTGGCTGATTAAAGATTAGCTTCATTATTCCTGTCATTATGATGCCGTTGGCCCTTTCAACAAGCCCATTCGACTCCGGATGCCTGACTGACGCAAAATGGATCTTCGTGCCAATTTGATCACAGAAATTTCTGAAATCTTCGGAGTCGAACTGTGTTCCATTATCTACAGTGATAGCCTTCGGCACTCCGAAACGACAGACAATACTCTGCCAGAAAAATTTTTGGACAGTGGCCGAAGTTATTGTGGCTAATGGCTTCGCCTCAATCCACTTGGAAAAATACTCCACAGCTACTATAACATATTTTAGGTTCCCTTGGGCCGGTGGCAATGGACCCAACAAGTCGAGGCCCCACCTTTGCAATGGCCAGATGGGTTGTATCAGCTGTGTTAATGACGAAGGTTGTTTTTGATCTCTTGCACATTTTTGACAACCTTCGCACTTTTGGACTAACTCCGCTGCATCCGAAGCTGCCTTCGGCCAATAAAATCCTTGGCGGAACACTTTTCCAAGTAACGGCCTGGATCCAATGTGGGATCCGCACAGGCCTGCATGTATCTCCTTCATCAACTCTATACCTTCGGCCCTAGACAAGCACTTGAGCAGCGGGGCACAAACTCCATGCTTGTATAACTCCCCTTCTATCATGACATAGGGACGAGCTCTTGCCTCTATCCTTTTATTATAAGCTTTGTCATCTGAAAGGAAGTTTCCCTGAAGGTAAGAGATTATTTCTGTTCTCCAATCTTCACTGTAGACAGGAGAAATGTTAAGGACTGCTCTTTCAAGTAGCTCCACTGAAGGTGCCTTTATTGTTTCGAAGAACACGTCCGAAGGTAGCGGCAGCCCCTGTGCTGCAGACTTGGCTAATAAATCAGCATGCTCATTTTGTCCTCGAGGGATATTCTTAACAGAAAATCCTTCGAAGGAAGCTTCGATCCTTCGGACCGTGTCTAGGTATTTTTCAAGCTTCGGGTCCTTAGCCTTGCAACTTTTATCAATATGACCCGAAACAACCTGGGAATCAGTTTTAAGAATCGCCCTTCTGATCCCCATTGCCTTTAGCTTCCGAAGACCCAGGAGCAAAGCTTCGTATTCAGCGATATTATTTGTGCAGCTGAAGTCAAGTCTTGCTGCATAGCAAGTTTTAACCTTGGATGGTGAGACCAAAATCAGCAGCTGCACCTGCTCCGAAGGTTCCCCAAGAGCCATCGCAAAACACTGTCCATGCTTCGGCATCCTTATTCGCTTCTTCGTCCTGAGCCCCTGGCGTCCAGTCGGCAATGAAATCTGCCAATGCTTGAGACTGGATTGAGGATCTATGCACATAATCAATGTAAAATTCATTGAGCTCCGCAGCCCACTTTCCAATTCGGCCAGTAGCTTCTCTATTTCTCATGATATCCTTCAACGGCTGCGAAGAAGGAACAATGATATTGTATGCCTGAAAATAATGCCGAAGCTTCCTGGATGCCATTAAAACAGCATACAACACCTTCTCCAGCTCTGTATAATTTTTCTTTGAGACACTAAGAACCTCAGATACAAAATATACTGGGACTTGCTTCTTGACTTGTCCATCAAACTTCTCCTGAACAAGTGCCGCACTTACTGCTGAGTGCGAAGCTGCCACATACAACAACAGAGGAGCCCCTGGCGTTGGTGGAGTTAATGTTGTGAGATCTATTAAGTATTGCTTCAGCTCTTCGAAGGCTTTTTGTTGACTTGGGCCCCATTGAAAGACTTCAGCTGACTTCAGCACTTCGAAGAATGGTAAGTTTCTTTCTGCTGATCTGGATATAAATCTGTTGAGAGATGCCAGCCTTCCTGTCAATCTTTGGGCCCCCTTTCTTGTGGTTGGTGGCTCCATTCGAAGTATAGCTTCGATTTTATTTGGGTTAGCTTCGATTCCCTTCGTTGAAACCAAGCATCCAAGAAATTTGCCCTTCTTCACTCCGAAGACACATTTTTCTGGATTCAGCTTCAGACCAGCCTGTCTGAAGCTGGCGAAGGTCTCCTGCAGATCAGCAATATGATTTTCTTGCTTCGTGCTTTTTACAATGATGTCATCGACATAAGTCAGCACATTTCTGCCTATCTGAGATTGGAGAACCTTCGCAGTCATTCTGCTGAAACTTCCCCCAGCATTCTTGAGCCCCTCAGGCATCCGAAGATAGCAATATGTACCACTTGGGGTGATGAAACTAGTCTTCGGCTCATCTTCCTTCTTCATCCAGATTTGATGATAGCCTGAGTAGCAGTCCAGGAGACTCATGAGCTCCGAAGAAGCTGCTGCATCAACTAAAGAGTCTATCCTTGGTAGCGGGAATTCATCCTTCGGACAAGCCTTGTTGAGATCTGTGAAATCAATACACATTCTCCACTTGCCATTGGCCTTCTTCACCATAACAGTGTTAGCTAGCCACTCTGGGTACTTCACTTCTCTGATAACTCCTGCACTGAGGAGTCTTTTCACTTCATTGCGAGCCCCTTCGGCCTTATCATCAGACATTTTCCGAAGCCTCTGCTTTCGGGGTCTGAAGGATGGATCAACATTAAGCGAATGTTCAATAACATCCCGATTCACTCCACAAAGATCATTGGCTGACCATGCAAAAACATCTTTGTTGTTGAATAAAAACCTTATCAAGGTTTTCTCCTGGTCTTCAGATAGTTGCGAGCCCAACAGCACCTTCTGCTCTGCTATGTCTTCACACAATAACATGGGCTTCGGCTGGTCTGCTGAAGCTGCCTTCTCCCTCCTGAATTTGTACTGTTCACAAGCTTCAGCTCCATCTATGTTATGGATTG
Source organism: Zea luxurians (assembly GCA_029449295.1). Taxonomy (NCBI): domain Eukaryota; kingdom Viridiplantae; phylum Streptophyta; class Magnoliopsida; order Poales; family Poaceae; genus Zea; species Zea luxurians. Next base: position 132,020,316 of record JAOPSE010000007.1, read on the forward strand.
CCTTAGAGTCAGTCCAGCTTCCTTCGGCCCTTCTAGCAGCTTCCTGGCTTCCATGAATAGCAATAGGTCCTTGGTCCGAAGGTATCTTCATGCAGAGATAAGCTGGGTGAAGGATTGCTTCGAAGGCATTAAGAGTACCACGGCCGATGATAGCATTGTAAGGATACTCCATGTCAACAATATCAAACACAATTTGCTCAGTCCTTGTGTTGTTGACAAATCCGAAGGTTACCGGCATGGTAATCTTCCCAAGTGCCACAATCTGCCGCCCTCCGAAGCCACAAAGAGGGTGCGTAGCATCGTGAATCTTGTCTTCGGGCTCTTGCATTTGTCTGAAGGCTTTAGCAAATATAATGTCAGCTGCACTGCCTGTATCAACTAGGACATTGTGGACCAGAAATCCTTTGATCACGCAAGAAATAACCATAGCATCATTGTGAGGATAATCCTTAAGCTGAAGGTCTTCCTGAGAGAAGGTAATTGGAATATGGGACCATTTTGACTTGATGAAGGGTCCCTGCACTCCAACATGCTGCACCCTTCTCTGAGCCTCCTTCTTCTGCTTCTTGTTAGCCGGCTCTGAGCAAGAACCGCCTGTTATCGGGAGCACCAGCTTCGAAGCCGAAGCAGCTCCAGCTTGGTTGTTGAACGAAGCCATCAGCTCAGAAAAGTGGAAGTGAGTTCACCGGAGGTGGGCGCCAATGTTGGGGGCTTGTTCTCAAACGCTAAGAGTTAAGAACAAGGCAACACAGAAAATGTTAAATATTAAGGTCCTTCGTCCTCCACTTCATTATATCCCTTCGGGACATAAGGAACTTCGGACGAAGGTTACGAAGGACGCACCTTCGTAAACATAATAACGTAGGATGAAGCATTCATATAAATCATGAGGTGTGAAATGGACATTCAAATGTTAACATAGAATCATTTTCATTTCTATTAATACGAATGAATATAAATGACAGATGTACCTTCGGTCTTGAGGAAGGCAGGAGTACAAGTGTGATGCGAAGGCAAATGACAGGTTCGCGTGAACAGTACAGAGGTACTGTTCATCTATTTATAGGCACAGGTCGCAGCCTGTGACAAATTACAATTATGCCCCTTACAAAAGTTTACAACATTGACTCAGACCTCTTGTGGGTAAGAAGGTCATTCTATTTCTATGTCGGTTTGTAACGCCGAAGCTCCATAAAAAGGAACCTTCGGCCATCTTTTGGAGACGACTTCAGCCGAAGCTGCTTCTTCGTGTGAGACCTTCGGCGCGCCGAAGCACGACCCCAACAATTCATATCCTCTATCTCGAACTCCGTCGATAAGTAATGTATGTTTAAAATATGTTGCAGATATTTATACTGAACATACCATACTTTGTGTATCCTTTCAGAAGGAAGGATTCACTAGGTCGAATGTACCATATTTGACCAAGATGCTCTAAGTCACAAAGACTTTCCAAGCATTGCAAATTTGTGATTGGTGATTATGTATTTGGAATCCTTCAAGACTCCATAAATACCATAATCCAGTGACCACATATGCACATGTTGTCACTACATCTACCAACTGCACAGATAGATGATTTACTGCCCATATTATTGTATCGGAATTTAACTACTCACAATAGAGGAGAATTTATAGCATTAAAATAATGCTTGGGTCTGCGTATAAACCCAGTTGCTACTAGCCATGCTTTCTCACCACCTCATTGTTTCCAAGTCCATGAAAACAAACATGTATCCACAGTAAGATACCTTGAAGTGAAAATAAGTTAACACTTCTTTCCGGTGAGCAAGGCTATCTCTGCAACATTGTATCACTCAACAAGATCCAATTTGAGCATACTCGTGCTCTGCTATGGCCATAGTCTTTTGGATCACTTAGAGCGCATATACAATTGCTGAGATGTATGTGTCGACACTTGTAGCTTTTAAATAAAACAATTCTCCAGTTGACATGAAGTCATTTTCTTATGTACCTTATGATTCATCGTGAAATCCCAAAACGAGAATCAAGGGCTTCCGATAACCTAGCCTCATCAGTGCGCACTGAGCTAGGTTGTGAATGTCTTCCATTCACAGGATAATCCATATCCTCTAGGTGTCTACCAACACTAGGTTGGTTACCAACGAATAGTTGGTCTGCATTTACTATCTCAGAAGGCATAGCCTTCAGCTGCTTGCAAGCATCTTAATCCCAATTTGTGACCATACTTCTCCCCCTCTTATTTACAACAACGTTGCAATAGGGAGTTTAGTGGTGTTCTATTTAACCACTCTTTCTGGCACTTCCACATAGGATTAATTTGAGTGACACCTCATAGTAAATGCACATGGCAGTTAATTTGCAACATCATGCAAATCATTCGAACCCAAAGGTTCAGTTTTAGTACGTGATCCTGAGCCTGAATGCTTACTGCATTCATTATAATTTCCTGGCATTCATTTTTGGTACTTGAAATCTCCCCCTAATGCCTGGAAAAGCTCATGATTCAAGCAAGCGTACGGGCCATAAATAGATTCTCATGAAGAGATTCTAAAACTTAATGATCGACGGAGAATGAATTCTCACATAGATCCCCAGTTTTCTGTGTGCCCATATATGTACGCTGCGGTGGTGAGATTGAGAACATACCCAATGTACGCATGGGAAATCTTTAATGGATTTCCACGTACTAAAAACCATAGGGGAACTTGTACATGCAGTACATGCAGTTAATCATAAGTCAGGAGCATGCAAAAGCTTCCTGACTCCAACCATAACCAGTTGGAAATGACAATTCATTACTGATGGTCATTAATGATCTGAAATTTTTGAATCTATCGCAGATTCATCATATCCTTTATGGATATCATTCTGAATACCAAGACAAACAATCATCATTGCAAGCACATTTGGTAAATTCAGTAGTGTGGAGGCTAATGTGCTCAAGCTTGAGACATTATTACTTAATGGTCATGTGTTGTCCGAAGGACACACTTCAGGTCATCATATAGATGCACCAAATAACCATATAAAGCCTTCAATGTCCATACCATCTATGTAATGGACCACACTTGTTCCTTTGAAACAATTCAAAGAACTTAACCAATTCAGATCAGATTTTAAGATAAGAGGGACTTAAAATCTCATTCCCAATGATACTCATCAAGTATCCATCTTATGGGAAAAACATGACCAACAAAATTGTCCATAACTTTTTCATTTCATCCCAATAATGGAATTACCAATTCAGCCTTACCCAGCATGGTAAGTATCATTATATGAAAAGTTATAACATATGCAACACTTTGTATGGGAGGATGTATGTAGAATACAGTCCATAAGAAATGTTTCTGAGAAACATATGCAATATCCATTACTATCACCTTGTGTTCCCACACGATAGTAATTGTATGGATATCTCTATAATTTGGTAAGATAAATTAGGATATATCAACACATCCTTGATACTTCCATTACCAGAAGGGGACTGGATATTAACATATCATGATATCGCGCGAAGCGATTGTCAAAATATTCTTTCCTCTTTCCAAAGGAATATGAGAATATTTTGTTTCCCCAGCTTATAGAGTTTGTGGCTCAATTCTCCACATTGCATGTTTCTTCCTCAATTGGAAGAATCCCTGTACAAGTTTGCACAACTCAAATCAATGAGTCTTCAACTCCCTTGATGAGTTGGTTCAACTCTAATCGATGAGTTTGTTCAACTCAAATCACATGAGTGTTCAACTCCAATCGATGAGTTGAACCAATCACAACATCAATTACGAGATTATACCAAATCTCATGCATCATTTAAATAGCACTCAAAAGCAAATCATCTAACAAAGTGGTCTTCTCTTAGGAAGAGAAGTGTTGTTACATGATTATTCCAAATCATGATTTACACAACTAACCACTGTTATCATGTCAGATGGAAAATTGAAGTACACTTCATATCTTAGCTTTCATGAGTAGTATGCATCTATTGGGATTTCATATACAAGATTAGATGCCTGGGCATACAACACTATATCACATATAGTGTAATGAACAAAAGAGTTTGTCATACTCATTGCCCTTCCCTTTTTAATGTGCTTATATATTTGCTTTCAAGCAAAATATATGAATACAAAGTGTTAGTCTACAACTTAATGTAGACACATACTCATAAGTCCACAAGTCTTATGATTTTCTTTGCTATTCATTTTGCGCTTGCACATCAAGCCGCAAAAGCACATAAGTTCTTTTCATAAGAACCGTAAGAGAAAAGGAGCATCTCATTTCCTCCAAAATGAAAAGGTGAATTCCCATATCATGCAAAAATGAAATGAACATATCCAATGAACATTAAGGGTAATTAAGCCCATTAGGCGAGTTCATCAAACTCTATTAAATTATTATCCTTCAAATGGCTTAACCATTTTATCTTGTCGCAAAATATATCATATATTCATATGTTGGAGAAATTCTAGGTATCACATAAAGTGTACCAAAGGATTTTTGAAAATTGGTGTACACAACGTAGATAATCTCCATGTAATGAAACAATGGAGTAGATCTCTGAAAGGGAAATGTGCCCTTGGGCCATTTCTAAGTATTTTGGTGATTGAGTGCCAACACATGTGCTTAATTGTGAATTTATGTACATGGATGAACAAGGTGCAAATCATGAGATAAAGGTATGTTTCTAAGCCTCAGTACATTGGTTTTGTGTACTAATGTATTTGTCTAAGTGTTAGAAACAGATAGTAGAAGAAGAGAGAAGAGGAAAGAATGTCTTGGCTGTGTGCAGCCAAGTTCCAGCTCGGTCTGGAGCACCGGACAGTCCGGTGTGCACCGGACAGTGTCCGGTGCGCCAGACTGACTCGGCGCAAACTAGCTGCTCTCGGGAAACTGGCCGACGGCGTACGGCTAAAATTCACCGGACTGTCCGGTGTGCACCGGACTGTCCGGTGAGCCAACGGTCGGCCAGGGCCAACGGTCGGCCGCGCAATCCGCGCGGGACACGTGGCCGAGCCAACGGTCGGAAGACGGCACCGGACTGTCCGGTGTGCACCGGACTGTCCGGTGCGCCAACGGCTCGCAGATCTCCAACGGGCTGCAACGGTCGGCAGCGCCAGAAAAGGAAACAAATCGGGCACCGGACAGTGTCCGGTGTGCACCGGACTGTCCGGTGCCCCCGACGACAGAAGGCAAGGATGGCCTTCCGGATTTGCTCTCAACGGCTCCTAGCTGCCTTGGGGCTATAAAAGGAGCCCCTAGGCGCATGGAGGAAAGACACAAGCAACCCTTGAGCATTCTTGATCATCCACACTAAGTCTCTGCGCATTCGTTTGTGTTTCTAAGTGATTCGAGCTCTGTTCTAAGTGAGAACTCTGAGATAGTCTTGTGAGCTCGATTCTTGGCCGTGTGTGTGCGCTTTTGCTGTGGATTTGTGTGTGTTGCTTCCCTCCCTTACTCTGTGCTTCTTGTGATCATATACTTGTAAGGGCAAGAGACTCCAATTTGTGGAGATTCCTTGCAAACGGGATAGTGAAAAGAAAAGCAAAACACCGTGGTATTCAAGTGGGTCTTTGGACCGCTTGAGAGGGGTTGATTGCAACCCTCGTCCGTTGGGACGCCACAACGTGGAAGTAGGCAAGCATTGGCTTGGCCGAACCACGGGATAAACCACCGTGTCACCTCTGTGCTTGATCTCTTGTGGTATTGTGTTTTGTTGAGACTTCATCTTAGCCACTTGGCAATAATCGTGCTAACGCTTAACAAGTTTTTGTGGCTTAAGTTTTGAGTTTTACAGGATCACCTATTCACCCCCCCCCCCTCTAGGTGCTCTCAATTGGTATCGAAGCAGTTCTCTTCACAAAGGGACTAACCGCCCGAAGAGATGGATCCTAAGGGGAAGGGTATAGTGATCAACGACAAAGAGAAGGAGACCTTCGTCAACGAGCCGAAGGACGACAAGCCTACCGACTCCGGCTCGGGTCATAGGCAAAAAGATGGGAAGAAGAAGAAGACAAGACGCATAAAGGAGATTGTCTACTACGACAGCGATGAGTCTACTTCTTCCCAAAAGGATGAGGACAACGACTACAAACAAAAGACGGTTAACTCAAACTTTTCTTTTGATTATTCGCGTATTCCGCATAGCTCAAATACTCATTTGCTCCCCATTCCACTTGGCAAACCTCCTCACTTTGATGGAGAGGATTACGGATTTTGGAGCCACAAAATGCGTACTCACCTGTTTTCTCTCCATCCAAGCATTTGGGAGATTGTGGAAAGTGGAATGAAATTTGATAGCTCGGATAGCCCTATGTTTATTAATGAACAGATTCATAAAAATGCACAAGCTACTACTGTGTTGCTAGCCTCTTTGTGCAGGGACGAGTATCACAAGGTGAGCGGCCTGGACAACGCCAAGCAGATCTGGGACACCCTCAAGATTTCTCATGAGGGGAACGACGTCACCTTGCTCACAAGATGGAGTTGGTGGAGGGAGAGCTTGGACGGTTCGCAATGATAAGGGGGGAGGAGCCGACGCAAACATACAATCGGCTCAAGACCCTTATCAACAAGATAAGAAGCTACGGGAGCACGCGATGGACGGATCACGACGTCGTCCGCCTAATGCTAAGGTCATTTACCGTTCTTGATCCTCACTTGGTGAACAATATACGTGAAAATCCCAGGTACACCAAGATGTCGTCCGAAGAAGTTCTTGGGAAATTCGTTAGCGGGCGAATGATGATCAAGGAGGCGAGGTATGTGGACGACGCCTTGAATGGTCCGATCAACGAGCAGCAACCCCTTGCTCTCAAGGCAACACGAAGCAAGGAGGCGCTACCTAGCAAGGTGGCACAGATTGAAGCGGCTGGCCTTAATGATGAAGAGATGGCTCTCATCATCAAAAGATTCAAGACGGTGCTTAAAGGTCACAAGGGACAACCAAGCAAGACCAAAGCCAAGGGGAAGCGCTCATGCTTCAAATGCGGTAAGCTTGGTCATTTCATTGCTAACTGTCCCGATAATGAAAGTGACCAGGAAAAGGGGAACAAAAGAGAGAAGAAGAAGCAATACAAGAAGGCAAAGGGCGAGGCGCATCTAGGAAAGGAGTGGGACTCGGATTGCTCCTCCTCCGACTCCGACAACGAAGGACTCGCCGCCACTGCCTTCAACAAATCGGCTCTCTTCCCCAACGAGCGTCTCACTTGCCTTATGGCAAGGGAGAAGAAGGTGAGTACTCAAGACTCCACTTATGCTTCTTCTAGTGATAGTGAGACTAGTGATGATGATGACATAGATTATTCATGCTTGTTCAAGGACTTGGATAGATCTAAGATAGATAAAATCAATGAGTTGATTAATGCTTTGAATGATAAGAATATACTTTTAGAAAAGCAAGAGGATTTGTTGTATGAAGAACATGATAAATTTGTAGAAGCACAGAAATCTCATGCTCTAGAAGTTAAGAGAAATGAAATGCTTTCTTGTGAATTATCTTCTTGCCATGAGACAATTTCTAAATTAAGGAGCATTAATGATGATTTAAATGCTAAGTTAGAGATTGCTAGTAGATCTACCTCTTGTGTAGAAAATGCTGTAACGTGCGCTAGGTGTAAAGATATTAACACTGATGCTTATAATGAACACCTAGTTTGCATTTCTAAATTAAATGAAGAGGTAGCTAGTCTTAATGCCCAACTTGAGACTAGCAAAAATGATTTTGAGAAACTAAAATTTGCTAGGGATGCCTACACGGTTGGTAGACACCCCTCAATTAAGGATGGTCTTGGCTTCAAGAGAGAGGCCAAGAACTTAACAAGTCATAAGGCTCCCATCTTCATCAAGGAGAAAGGGAAGGCCCCTATAGCTAGTAATGCTAAAAAGAACCATGCTTTTATGTATTATGATAGGAGAAATGCTAGAAATGCTTATAATGATTTTGATTCACATGTTTATGATTCTCATGCCATGTTTGCTTCTAGTTCCTCTTATAAGCATGATAGGGATATGTGTAGGAGAAATGTTGTACATATGCCTAGGAGAGATATTGCTCATGTTCCTAGAAAGAATGTTATTCATGCTCCTAGGAAAGTAGTGAATGAATCTTCTACCATTTATTATGCTTGTAATGCTCCCTTTGCTATTTGTAGAAAGGGTAAGAAGGTAATTGCTAGGAAGTTAGGGGCAAGATGCAAGGGAGATAAAACTTGCATCTGGGTCCCTAAGAACATTTGTGCTAACCTTGCAGGACCCAACATGAGTTGGGTACCTAAGACCCAAGCCTAAATTTGCCTTGCAGGTTTATGCATCCGGGGGTTCAAGCTGGATTATCGACAGCGGATGCACAAACCATATGACGGGGGAGAAGAAGATGTTCACCTCCTACGTCAAGAATAAGGATTCCCAAGATTCAATTATATTCGGTGATGGGAATCAAGGCAAGGTAAAAGGGTTAGGTAAAATTGCAATTTCTAATGAGCATTCTATCTCAAATGTATTCTTAGTAGAGAGTCTTGGATATAATTTGCTCTCTGTTAGTCAATTATGTCAAATGGGATATAATTGTTTATTTACAAATGTAGATGTGTCTGTCTTTAGAAGATGTGATGGTTCACTAGCTTTTAAGGGTGTACTAGACGGCAAGCTTTATTTAGTTGATTTTGCAAAAGAAGAGGCCGGTCTAGATGCATGCTTAATGGCTAAGACTTGCATGGGCTGGCTGTGGCATCGCCGCTTAGCTCATGTGGGGATGAAGAACCTCCACAAGCTTCTAAAGGGAGAACACGTGATAGGTCTAACAAATGTGTATTTCGAAAAAGATAGACCTTGTGCAGCTTGTCAGGCAGGTAAACAAGTGGGAGGAGCACATCACAGCAAGAATGTGATGACCACGTCAAGACCTCTGGAGCTGCTGCATATGGACCTCTTCGGACCCGTCGCCTATCTAAGCATAGGAGGAAGTAAGTATGGTTTAGTTATTGTTGATGACTTTTCCCGCTTCACTTGGGTGTTCTTTTTGCAGGATAAGTCTGAAACCCAAGGGACCCTCAAGCGCTTCCTCAGGAGAGCTCAAAATGAGTTTGAGCTCAAGGTGAAGAAGATAAGGAGCGACAACGGGTCCGAGTTCAAGAACCTTCAAGTGGAGGAGTTTCTTGAGGAGGAAGGGATCAAGCACGAGTTCTCCGCTCCCTATACACCACAGCAAAATGGTGTGGTAGAGAGGAAGAACAGGACGCTAATCGATATGGCGAGGACGATGCTTGGAGAGTTCAAGACCCCCGAGTGCTTTTGGTCGGAAGCCGTGAACACGGCTTGCCACGCCATCAACAGGGTCTACCTTCACCGCCTCCTCAAGAAGACGTCATATGAGCTACTAACCGGTAACAAACCCAATGTATCGTACTTTCGTGTATTTGGGAGCAAGTGCTACATTCTAGTGAAGAAGGGTAGAAATTCTAAGTTTGCTCCCAAAGCTGTAGAAGGGTTTTTATTAGGTTATGATTCAAATACAAAGGCGTATAGGGTCTTCAACAAATCATCGGGTTTGGTTGAAGTCTCTAGCGACGTTGTATTTGATGAGACTAATGGCTCTCCAAGAGAGCAAGTTGTTGATTGTGATGATGTAGATGAAGAAGATGTTCCAACGGCCGCTATACGAACCATGGCGATTGGAGACGTTCGGCCACAAGAACAAGATGAACGAGATCAACCTTCTTCCTCAACGACGGTGCATCCCCCAACTCAAGACGATGAACAGGATCATCAAAAGGAGGCGTGTGATCAAGGGGGAGCACAAGATGATCATGTGTTGGAGGAAGAAGCACAACCGGCACCTCCAACCCAAGTTCGAGCGATGATTCAAAGGGATCATCCCGTCGACCGAATTCTGGGTGACATTAGCAAGGGAGTAACTACTCGGTCTCGACTAGTTAATTTTTGTGAACATTACTCTTTTGTCTCCTCTATTGAGCCTTTCAGGGTAGAGGAGGCCTTGCTAGATCCGGATTGGGTGTTGGCCATGCAGGAGGAACTTAACAACTTCAAGCGCAATCAAGTTTGGACGCTGGTGCCTCGTCCCAAGCAAAATGTTGTGGGAACCAAGTGGGTGTTCCGCAACAAACAAGACGAGCACGGAGTGGTGACAAGGAACAAGGCTCGACTTGTGGCAAAAGGTTATGCCCAAGTCGCAGGTTTGGACTTTGAGGAGACTTTTGCTCCTGTGGCTAGGCTAGAGTCCATTCGTATCTTGCTAGCATATGCCGCTCACCATTCTTTCAGGTTGTACCAAATGGATGTGAAGAGCGCTTTCCTAAACGGGCCAATAAAGGAGGAGGTGTACGTGGAGCAACCCCCTGGCTTCGAGGATGAGAGGTACCCCGACCACGTGTGTAAGCTTTCTAAGGCGCTCTATGGACTTAAACAAGCCCCAAGAGCATGGTATGAATGCCTTAGAGATTTCTTACTTGCTAATGCTTTCAAGGTTGGGAAAGCCGATCCAACTCTTTTTACAAAGACATGTGATGGTGATTTGTTTGTATGCCAAATTTATGTCGATGACATAATATTTGATTCTACTAACCAAAAGTCTTGTGAAGAGTTTAGCAGGGTGATGACGCAGAAATTCGAGATGTCGATGATGGGCGAGTTGAACTACTTCCTTGGGTTCCAAGTGAAGCAACTCAAGGACGGCACCTTCATCTCCCAAACGAAGTACACACAAGATCTGCTAAAGAGGTTTGGGATGAAGGACGCCAAGCCCGCAAAGACGCCGATGGGAACCGACGGACACACCGACCTCAACAAAGGAGGTAAGTCCGTTGATCAAAAAGCATACCGGTCAATGATAGGGTCATTACTTTACTTATGTGCTAGTAGACCGGATATTATGCTTAGCGTATGCATGTGTGCTAGATTTCAATCTGATCCTAAGGAGTGCCACTTAGTGGCGGTGAAGCGAATCTTTAGATATTTGGTCGCTACGCCTTGCTTCGGGATCTGGTATCCAAAGGGGTCTACCTTTGACTTAATTGGATACTCAGATTCCGACTATGCTGGATGTAAGGTCGATAGGAAGAGTACATCGGGGACGTGCCAATTCTTAGGAAGGTCCCTGGTGTCATGGAACTCTAAGAAACAAACATTCGTTGCCCTATCCACCGCTGAGGCCGAGTATGTTGCCGCAGGACAGTGTTGCGCGCAACTACTTTGGATGAGGCAAACCCTCAGGGACTTTGGCTACAATCTGAGCAAAGTCCCACTCCTATGTGATAATGAGAGTGCTATCCGAATAGCGGAAAATCCCGTTGAGCATAGCCGCACAAAGCACATTGACATCCGGCATCACTTTTTGAGAGACCACCAGCAAAAGGGAGATATCGAAGTGTTTTATGTTAGCACCGAGAACCAGCTAGCCGATATCTTTACCAAGCCTTTAGATGAGAAGACCTTTTGCAGGCTGCGTAGTGAGCTAAATGTCTTAGATTCGCGGAACTTGGATTGAATTGTAGCATACATGTGCTTATGCCTTTGATAATGTTCTTTCTGCATTTTGTTGCTTATTATGGTGCTCAAGTTGTACAAACACTCCCTGGACCTCACAAGTCCGTTGCAAAGTGATGCACATGTTTAGGGGGAGATGTGTTACAACTTGACCCTTTGAGACTGACCATATGTTTGAGTTTGCTTGTGTTAGTCACAAAGGAGAATTGAAAGGGAAAAGGTGGACTTGGACCATGAAAGACTTCCACTGCACTCCGATGAGGGGTAACTTATTCCAAGTTCATCTCATGAACTCTTATTGCCATTTGCTCTTAATTGAAGATTTTGGTGAGGCAATGGGGTTAAAGGGCCAAAATTGATCCCGGTTTGGTGCTTGATGCCAAAGGGGGAGAAAATAAAGGCCAAAGCGATAAATGGATCAGCTACCACTTGAGAGATTTGAAAATAGTAGAGTAGAGTTTTTGGTTTGTCAAAACTCTTTCATTGTCTCTTTTGGCTTCTTGTGGGGAGAAGTATTGATTATGGGAAAAAGGGGGAGTTTTTGAAATCTTTGATCAATCTCTTTTGGAATGACTCTCTTTTTGCTTAAACATGTGTGTTTAACTTAGAGATAGAGATTTGAGTTTGATTTGCAAAAACAAACCAAGTGGTGGCAAAGGATGATCCATATATGCCAAAATTGAATAAAACTTAAATTTATTTTATTTGAAGTGAGTTTGCACTTGTTCTAGTTGCTTTATGTTGTGTTGGCATAAATCACCAAAAAGGGGGAGATTGAAAGGGAAATGTGCCCTTGGGCCATTTCTAAGTATTTTGGTGATTGAGTGCCAACACATGTGCTTAATTGTGAATTTATGTACATGGATGAACAAGGTGCAAATCATGAGATAAAGGTATGTTTCTAAGCCTTAGTACATTGGTTTTGTGTACTAATGTATTTGTCTAAGTGTTAGAAACAGATAGTAGAAGAAGAGAGAAGAGGAAAGAATGTCTTGGCTGTGTGCAGCCAAGTTCCAGCTCGGTCTGGAGCACCGGACAGTCCGGTGTGCACCGGACAGTCCGGTGTGCACCGGACAGTGTCCGGTGCGCCAGACTGACTCGGCGCAAACTAGCTGCTCTCGGGAAACTGGCCGACGGCGTACGGCTAAAATTCACCGGACTGTCCGGTGAGCCAACGGTCGGCCAGGGCCAACGGTCGGCCGCGCAATCCGCGCGGGACACGTGGCCGAGCCAACGGTCGGAAGACGGCACCGGACTGTCCGGTGTGCACCGGACTGTCCGGTGCGCCAACGGCTCGCAGATCTCCAACGGGCTGCAACGGTCGGCAGCGCCAGAAAAGGAAACAAATCGGGCACCGGACAGTGTCCGGTGTGCACCGGACTGTCCGGTGCCCCCGACGACAGAAGGCAAGGATGGCCTTCCGGATTTGCTCTCAACGGCTCCTAGCTGCCTTGGGGCTATAAAAGGAGCCCCTAGGCGCATGGAGGAAAGACACAAGCAACCCTTGAGCATTCTTGATCATCCACACTAAGTCTCTGCGCATTCGTTTGTGTTTCTAAGTGATTCGAGCTCTGTTCTAAGTGAGAACTCTGAGATAGTCTTGTGAGCTCGATTCTTGGCCGTGTGTGTGCGCTTTTGCTGTGGATTTGTGTGTGTTGCTTCCCTCCCTTACTCTGTGCTTCTTGTGATCATATACTTGTAAGGGCAAGAGACTCCAATTTGTGGAGATTCCTTGCAAACGGGATAGTGAAAAGAAAAGCAAAACACCGTGGTATTCAAGTGGGTCTTTGGACCGCTTGAGAGGGGTTGATTGCAACCCTCGTCCGTTGGGACGCCACAACGTGGAAGTAGGCAAGCATTGGCTTGGCCGAACCACGGGATAAACCACCGTGTCACCTCTGTGCTTGATCTCTTGTGGTATTGTGTTTTGTTGAGACTTCATCTTAGCCACTTGGCAATAATCGTGCTAACGCTTAACAAGTTTTTGTGGCTTAAGTTTTGAGTTTTATAGGATCACCTATTCACCCCCCCCTCTAGGTGCTCTCAATCTCCCAGTAGTGGGCAAAACTTTTGCTGCCTGAAAGCATGGTCTCTGGGCTGATATATTCAAAAGAACATACCGCAGCCAATGCTTAGGACTCCACTACCCTGTGCTTGACCAAAATTTTAAAAAATAAAATGGTAATCACCATAAAGGTGAATAACCAACATCACGTCTCCAACATATCTACTTGGGAGAACACATAGGTAATCATCATAACCATATGATGTAGACCTCTTACTGATGGGCAAATAACATTTTGCTGTCTAAAAGCTTGGTCTCTGGGCAAATAAATTTCAAGAACTTATTGCAGCCAAAGCTTAGATCTCCATCATGTGTTGAATAATCCCAAGTTGAATATATGCATGATATTTTGCAAGAATTCTTCGTTTAATTAAGTAGTACTTAATTAAAAGAATTCTTTTAGCAGTCACCATGACTGCAGCGTCCAGCCTGGCTCCATAGCCCGTGACGCCTGCTTGGTCCGTGATCTTTTTGGATAGCACGTATAGGTAATCATCTCGAAAGATGTAGACCTCATAGTGATAGGCATTTTAAATGCGGCCTAAAGCACGGTCTCTAGGCTACTAAATTCTGTAATAGAATTTAGCGCAGCCAGTGCTTAGGACTCCATCACCCTATGCTTCACCCAAAAAAATGCAATATCATTTTGCATGAGGACCAGTACTTTTGACTTAGCTATGTGCTATATATTCCATGCAAACTTGAAAGAATGCAAAATAAAAGCACATAGAGGTATATGAATTATAAATGTAAAACAAATATAATTCAATAACTAGTTTGTATGTTTTTTTAAATAAAAAACAGACAATATGTACAATTACATCATTCGTCAGGGGTCTAAAATTCAAATTTAGACGCAAAAAATAAAACGAATAGTTAATTCTGTATAGAAAATAAAAAAATGCAGCACATCTGGCCCAGACAGCCACCGGCCCAAGAGGGCAAGGCGCAGGCGGCCTTTTATGGATGGCAGTTAGGGTTTTTTTAACCCTAATTGTGCCTCTAGCCAGCGGCCCTGATGGCCCTGGCGGCGGCTCCCGCGGCGCGCAAGCGCGGCCCTCCACGGCAGTGCACGGCACGGCGGCGTGCGTGCGGCCGCACGGCGCGCGTAGGCGCGGCCTCTCCCGGCGGCGCGGTCGCCACCGGCGGGCGCGCAGCCTCGACGGCGGCCTCCCCCGGCCAAGGCGGTGTGACGCCCCCGGCGGCCAGGGCGCGGCCCACTGGCGCGCGGCCGTGTCTCCCGGCGGCCCTTTACGGCGCGCGGGCGCGGCCGACCCTCGGCTCAGGCGGCCTTCGGCCAGGGCGGGCGTGGCGGGAGGTGGCCCTCCCGGCGGAGGCTGTGGGCGCGGCCCCCTGGGCGGCGCCAAGGCGCTAGGCTGGCGCGGCCCCGGCGGCGCCCCGTGGTGCGGCGGTCACGGCCCCGACCCCGACGGCACGGGCGCGGGCTCGGCTGCCCGGTCACGGCGGCATGGGAGCGCGGCCCCCTGAGCAGGCCCCCCTGCGTGGGCGCGGTGGCATAGGCCCTGCACAGCGGCTCGGGTGTGCAGACGCCGGCGCGGGCGCATGGCACGGATGCGCAGGCCCGGGAGGCGCGCCGTCCCGACAGCGCATGGCTCTGACCGGCTGCGTCGAGCGTGGCTCCAACGGCGTGCGCAGCCACGGATCCGGCCAGGCATGTCCACGACGCGGGGTTCCTAGCGCGGCGAGGCCATGCCGGCCCCGGTGTGGGCAAGACATCCCCGGCGGTTCCAGCACAGCGCAGCCCCACGGGCGAGTTCGTCGCGCGGCCCATCGGCGGCGCGGCTAGGCAGCCCCAGCCCCGGCACGCAAGCCCCGCACGCGCGGGCGTGGAGGCCTTCGCAACAGCAACAGAAGTAGGCAAGCAGCAACCAACTTCTGTAAAAATCAAAAGGAACGGAATACTACCTTCGCACGTACTGTCCTCCATTCGATTGTGCGAGCGGCAACTTCTTTTCCTTTCTTTGCTTCTCTGATCTCACGAGCGAATCATGCTGATAACGTGTTATAATACTCAGTGGCAAAGAGAGTTCAGAGAGAAACAAATGACAGAACCATCGTCTTTATTGCAGAGTGTCATGTATTTATACAGGGGATATAAAGTCTCCCAAGGGGTGTGTTCCTTGGGAGTAACTGCCAGTTGATCACAGGACAATATTTTGTAACAGTGGCGACAAGGCGCTTGCCCCCGGTCCCCCGCCCTGCGCGAGCAAGCAATGAACTCGAGTGGCAGGCAGGAAGCGACGCAGCCGTGGTAGGTCGCGCGATCATTTCAGCCCGCCCGGGCGGAATCATGGGCCTGCTAGCTGCTGCTGCTGCTGCATGCCGAGCGTGACCGGGCGCGGTGGGCGGCACGTCGGCGTCGGCGTCGGCGTCGCCTCGACTGGGTCGGGTCCGCCTACTGCTGTGCTGCTGGGCCTGGGGGTGCTCTCCGCACTCATGGTGGTGCGCGTACGTAGCGTAGCTGCTGTGCATGCGCCTGCTTGGTACGGCGCGGCCCGGCAGATGGGGAAAAGATCAGCACCGTACCGGATCATTGCGCTTCCGTTTGCGTGCGAGCGACTGACCGTCCGGGATGGACGGAGGCCGGAGGGGGCTATACGCCATCGTCCGCTGGTGGTCCCTCTCCCCCCATCCGGGATTCATGTTAGGTGTAACCTCCCCGGCCGTCCGTCAGATAAGCTTTGCATCAAGGATTCTCCTGGTTGGTCCGCAGGTACGCTTGTGACTCTCGCTCGTGGCGTGGGCCACCCCCCCGTTCGCTCGCATCCAAAGCTGTGCCAGTGCAACGACACCAAAACGCAGACGCACTTGTCCGCGGAAGAATCATCGCACAGGAAATTATCGTCGCCATCCGCGCTCCGCTGCTGCGCTGCACTGCAGATGTGTTCGTCCTGGTTCGGCCAGGCCATGGTGTAGCGCGACTGGCTGGCGACGCGACCCTTTTTTTCATCCAAGGCATGCTGATCCGGCACTGGGCCACTGGTGCAAACAAGAACAGGCGTCAAGAGGTGGATGGAGTTGATTTATCTTTTGAGAAAGATGGAGCTGGTAGCGAACAATTTTTATTTATTTTTGGTTATCAAGAGCGAGCGAGACTGCGAGAGAGAGGCGACAGATCTTGTGAGCGCGGAGGTGTGGTTTCGCCTTTCCTACTGTGGACTACACGATACGAGACGAGAGGTTTGATTGTGGAGACTGTAGTATGGTCTCTCATCTCATGCGGTGGCACATAGCCACACTGCCATGACAAGTGGGCTCGGCTCCTACGGTCCTTCTAGGTGCTCGTGGCCTCAGGCCCGGCGTCAATTTGGGCCCGTCGACAACGACTAGGCCGGCTATGGAACAGTGAATCATTGGGCCACCGTGGCCACTGGCCAGGATTGCAACCCATTCCTATGTATTACTACCTCCGTTTCTAAATACTTGACGCCCAACAGTTCATCTTTGAACTAGGAAACGTCATGTATAAAAAAACAGAATGAGTATTAACTAATTAGTTACCCTATATTGCTACAATTTATATATATTATATTGGTTCAAACATGATTATTTTTTATTTTTAAATTATTAATATGCATATTTATAGTTTATATATTATGAGCCCTAGACTTCCAATAGCTAGAGAAGCCCTAGCAAAACGGTGCCACCCAGTTCAGTCGTATTAGGTCCCGGACGTCTATAAAAGCACCACATGCTGCTATGGTTCAGTTTTTGACGTCCCACCCCGATGCACGAGCGACGGTGCCCATCCAGCCACGTGCTATGGGCCGCGGTTCCCCGAGAGCGCGCGATGGCGGCGGAACTCGGGGCGCGCTCGACGACGGCGCCATGCGCGGCAGCAGACCCCTAGGATGCCCTCGATGGCGGCGCCATGCGCGGCGGTGACGACAGTTCCCCGATCCGGAGATGCAGCGGCGACGGCTCATCGATCCGAAATCACGGTAGCGATGGTTCCCCGATCGGGAGTCGCGGCTTCGGTGGCTCCCTGATCTAGAAGCGATGCGGCGACGGGTCCCTAATCCGCAAACACTGCGGCAGAACCCAAGGCACGCTCGACATGGCGCCATATGAGGCGGCGGACCCCCAGGGCGCACGCGACGATGTCGTCAACAATTCCCTGATCCGGAGTCGTGGCATCGACGGCTCCACGATTCGAAGTCGTGGCTTCGGTGGCTCCTTGATCTAGAAGAGCTGCGACAGCGCTCCCTGATCCGGAAATACGACGGCGAAACTCAAGGCACGCTCAACGATGGCGCCATGCGAGGTGGCAGACCCCTAGGAAAACGTGACGGTGGTGCCATGTGCGACGGCGTCGATAGTTCCCCGATCCATAGGCACGACGACAACGTCTCCCAGATCTGAAAGCGCAATAGCAGCGGGTCCCCGATCCAGAAGCATGGTGGCAGCGGTTCCCCGATCCGGAAGCACGGTGGCAGCAGTTCACCGATCTGGAGCTGCGGAGGCGGCTCCCCGATCCAGAAGCACGATGGCGGTGGCGTCAACTCCCTGATCCAGAGGCGCGGCGACGGCGGCCTCGTGACATCCTCCAATCCGGGGCGCTTTGGGCATGCTCCGGCGATAACCTCATAAGATACATGTTTATGCCTCCATAATTACTTTTTATGCCGATGGCTGCACTACTTTACGCATTCCATTCGATGTTTTATGATGATGAATATGACGTCTCTCACTTGGCTTGGTATTTTTACACTCATAACATTTACGCTACATCTACCATTATTTTACGATAAAACTTTATGATTTTTATGATCATAAATTCAACACATCTGAATTATCAACAGCTCTCACGTTGGCTCGATATTTACGATCAAACATGATAATTTTTATGATAAAATTTAAAGGATTTTACGCAAATCCACGGGTGCGCCATCCTACATGCATATTTTCCATGTGCATAGTGAAAAAGGAAACACATAAAAAATCAAATCCCATAATCAACTCCTCTAATCAAATCCCTTGATTTATAATGGTTGCATGTATGTGGTGGCTATTGGCTGGGACAGAATCAACGTTTACGCTGTATCTAACACTATTTTATGATTAAACCTTAAGTTTTTACGATCATAAATACAACGCATAAAACTATAAAAAGTTGTCAACGTCTCTCATGTTGGCTCGACATTTACTATCAAAATTGAGTTTTACACTAAACAGTGAAGCGATTTAAGCTCATACCGGAGTGCGTCCACCAGTGTACCACATGCATATTTTTTTGTGAGCACAGTGAAAAAGGAAGTGCCTTGATTTATGGTATCCATGACTACCGTAAAAAACAAATTCCTTGATCAATTCAACTAATTAAATTCTCTAATCAACTTCCCAAATCAAATCCCTTGTGCATGCCTTATCCGATGCACATTGAGGTGTCCGATGCACTCTGTCTTCAGCTCAATCTTTAGTGCAGGCACGACTCGTGTTTAGTGTGACATCCGGTGTCCCACCAAACATGTCTAGTGCACTATGTGCAACATGTTTTTCTTTATATCTTTGCTTTTCTTTGCTTTGGCTTCTTTTGTCTTATGCCTTGAACTTTTGCATCATCTTAATAAGTTTTCAATGGGTCTCCTAATGTCATGCTTTGAGGCGTTGATCTCCTTGAATACCTCATTACCTTCATCAAGTTCACATTGTTGTATCTGTAAGGAAAATGGACCCCGGGCCATTTGGCTAATTGAGTTTTGGTGTTTGATGATCAACACAATCCGTGAACTAATAAGTTTTCTAGTGTTTGTGTATGTAGTTCACAGGATGCAAGATTTACTTGGACTAAGGAATTGAGGAAAGCAACACCTCAAAAGAAGACATTAAGAAGATTCAAGAAAAGTCCAAGTGTGCTGTTGTGGACTGTCTGTGCGAAGGCGCACCAGACTGTCCGGTGCCCACACGTCGGACTGTCCGGTGCACCAGGGAACTCCAGCCCAACGACTAGTTCTAGGTGGCACCCGGAGAGAAGACCACTGGACTGTCCGGTGTGAGCACCAGACTGTACGGTGTGGAAAAGCCTGCGGCACCAACGGTCACCTGCTCTGACAGAGCAACGGCTAGGCGCACCGGACAGGCTACAGTGCGCTGTCCGGTGCACCACCGGACTGTCCGGTGTGCCGTAGAGAACTGCAGTTTTTCTCCAACGGCTAGTTTGGAGTTGGGGCCTATATATACTCCACCCAACTGGCCATTTGAAGGTGTGGGAGCCTAAGCAACATACCAAGGCATATAGTGCACACTTCCAAGAGCTCAAACACCCAAGTGCTTAATAGAATCACTCGGTGATTAGCGTAGGTGCTTTGCGAAGTGCTTAGGTTAGTTAGACCGCTTTAGCGCTTGCTCTAGGTGAACCCTAGTTAGTTGAGTGAGTTTTGTAAAACCACACAACCCCTCGGCTCTTGCGTGAGTCGTTGTAATTGTACCGAGTGGGGCAAGAGTCTTGCGAGACCGTGACAACCGCATTTGTGTCACGGCCGCCACCGTGTACCGGAGGGAACGAGGCCCGCGGTGTTTCGGCCGGAAGCTCGATAGTGAAGACGGCGGGGAGCGTCCGAGAGGAGCCGGAAGCGGAGCACCACTTGCGCGTGGAGAAGGCCCGCGGCTCTCTACGGAGTTACTCGACCGTGGTGCTTGGCCCTCGCGTGGGCTTCCCTTTGCGTAGGGTCACCAACGAGGATTAGTCAGGACCTTGCGTGGTTCCGGATACCTCGGTAAAAATACCGGCGTCATCCACGAGAGTTTGCTTCTCTACTTTGCTCTTTAAGTTTCCGCATTTATATTAAGCATTTAAGTTTCAATCTTGTATTCATACTTATTTAGTGTAGATTGAAACTTAGCCTTTGCGGTAGAGATAGCAACACTTGACAAAACCTAGATTGCACATTCTAGTTTGATTATTTGCATAGGTTTTGCTCTAGGGTTTTATTTGTGGCCTAGTTTAGCGAAAGTTTTAGAAGTCCTAATTCACCCCCCTCTTAGGCGTCATCCGTTTCCTACAAGTGGTATCAAAGCCCGGTTTGGCTCATTTGAAACGCTTTAGCTTCACCGCTAAAAGAGCCGATGCTTTTTAGAGGAAGGGATGGATACCCATAGGCCACCACACTTCAATGGCACCAACTTCCCATATTATAGTGCTAGAATGGCTTGTTACCTAGAGGCCGTTGATCTAGGTGTTTGGAGAGTAACTCGTGACGGGATGAAACCCCTCAAGAATCCCGAGAAACCTACCACGAGTGAGGAAAAAGAAATTGCTTTAAATGCTAGAGCCAAAAATTGCTTGTATGAATCTCTTAGCATGGATATTTTTAATCAAGTATTTACCTTGAAAACTGCTAATGAGATTTGGCTAAAATTGCATGAGCTCCATGACGGCACATCCAATGTCCGTGAGCAAAAACATTGCCTAGTCTTAAATGAGTATAATTCTTTTGCTATGAAAGATGATGAGCTTGTTAGAGACATGTATTCTCATTTGAATCTAATTATCAATGAGCTCAATTCTATTGGAATTAATAAGCTAGGTGATGCGGACATTGTGAGGAAGATTATCTCCCTGCTACCACAACAAAGATATGGGAGCATCATCACCATCCTTCACAACATGGAGGACTTGAGCAACATGACCCCGATCATTATGATTGGGAAAATCGCGGCCTTTGAGATGTCGCGAAAAATGAGTCGGGGAGAGGAGCCAACTTCCTCAAGACCATATGCTTTTGCATGTGATGAAAGGAAGGGCAAAAAGAAGGCTCTTACTCCAAGTTCCTCAAGCGAAGAAGAGGAAGAAGAAGAAAGTGATGATGATGAAGATAATCAACCATGCACATCATCCTCCAAGGACGAAGAAACAATCCGACGCGTCGGAAAGGTAATGAGGATGATCCGCAAGATTAATCTAATGGGTATGCCCCTGCAGGTCGAAGATCTTCTCTTTAACATTGACAGGAAAAAACAAAGGAAGAGAGGATGCTTCGCATGTGGGGAGAAGGGCCACTTCAGGGACAACTGTCCAAATATGGCCAAACCCAAAAAGGAGAGGAGCAAAGGCAAGGCGCTAACAAGTGTTAGAACTTGGGATGATTCTTCAAGTGAAGATGAACCTCCAAGGACGCGCAGCCACCGGTCCTCATCACGCTCATCACACAAATGCCTTATGGCAAGAGGTAACAAAAGCATTCCATCCTCTAGTGATGATAGCAGTAGTGATAATGAAGGTGAGGGAAAGCCCTCTCTAGATGAGCTTGCGGAAGCCGTAGATTTTTTCCAGGATGTTTGCACTAAGCAAAAGGCTCAACTTAAAACTTTGAAAAATAAGTTGTACAAAGGTTTGCTAGAAAAATTTGAAACTTTTGCAAACTTAAATAGTGAGCTATCAACTAAAATTGAGCTATAAGAATTTAGTGCTCCATCCACTGCTACCGATGATAGCCTTATTAAAAAGAATGAAAAACTTAAGGCTAAGTTAGCTAGCTCTCAAGAAGCTATTCAAAATTTGCTAGAGAAAATGGAAATTCTTAGCATACACAACAATGAGCTAACTACTAAGCTAGAAAACATTGGTAGCACCCCAGCAGCATCTTTAGTTGAAATACCTGAAATAATTAAGAAAGATGCTTCTACTTCCTGCTTTGATTTAATTGATGATTCTAACCCCTGCAACCAAGTCGTTGTTGAGAATATTGTTGTAGAGACATGTTCGGATGAGGTTGCAAAGGTGAAAGTCGCCTAGAGGGGGGGGGGGGTGGATTGGCGAAACCTAAAAATTATAACTTTACACCCCAGCTAGACCCCTTGATTAGTGGTTAGAACAAGATACACAATTATCGGAGTATAAAAGCTAAGTCCTTGCTTGTAAAGAGTATTGCTTTCAAATAATGCGGAAGTGATAAAACAATACAACTAATAGGTCTATGAGAATAAAGCAAAGGGGCTTAGATAAGAAGAGCAATGACACAAGTTCTTTCTTGCAATGTGTTGCTTCACTAAATGAGAATTTAACTTAAAGCAACACTAGATAATATCAGCAACGAATAGTGCAAGAAAAACTTGGAAAGGGAAAGAACAAACAAATCACAAGCAATAAGCACACGAGACACGAGTGATTTGTTTTACCGAGGTTCAGCCCTCAAAGGCCTAGTCCCCGTTGAGGAGTCCACTAAGGACGAGTCTCTTTCAACCCTTTTCCTCTCTCCACCGATCACGCAAGACCAGCGAGCTCTTCTTCTTCTCAAGGATCACTTAAGACCCCACAAGGACCACCACACACTTTGGTGTCTCTTGCTAGCTTTACAAGCCTCCAAAACTTTGGAGGAAGTTCAATGGGAGTCAAAACTCCACGCGTAAATGAACACAAAGAAGTAGCACACACTATCTCTCAATGAATCTCACAAGGCACTAGTGCTAAACTCAATTTGAGTAGCTCTCTCTTGCTTGCTCTATCTTTTGTGGCACTTGTGTTGGTTGTAGTGGTCTAAATCTTGTGTATAGGATGGATCAATGAATAGAAGTGGTTGGGAGGGCTTGAGTATGTCAACTAGATGACTTGGAATGTTGCTTGGGCTCCCACACCTTGAAGTGTCCGGTTGGGGTGGTATTTATAGCCACCATCCAAAATGTAGCCATTGGAGAAGTCTGCTGGCGATGGGCGCACCGGACAGTCCGGTGCGCCACCAGACAGTGTCTGGTGCGCCGCCACGTCATCCTCCCATTAGGGCTTGGAGCTGGTCGACCGTTGGAGGCTTTGTCCTCATGCGGCACCGGACAGTCCGGTGCGACACCGAACAGTCCGGTGCTCCTCTGACCGTCTGCTCTGACCTCTGATTTGCACTGTTTACATTGCAGAGTTGACCGTTGCGCGCAGATGACCGTTGCTCCGCTGGCGCACCGGACAGTCCGGTGGCCCACCGGACAGTCCGGTGAATTATAGCGGAGCTGCGCCTGAGAAACCCGAAGCTCAAGAGTTTGAAGTCAATCTTCCCTGGTGCATCGGACACTGTCCGGTGGTGCACCAGACACTGTCGGTGGCACACCGGACAGTCCAGTGCGCCAGACCAGGGAGCACTTCGGTTTCCTTTGCTCCTTTCTTTTTGAACCCCTTTTTAATCTTTGTATTGGTTTTGAGTTGAACCTTTGGCACCTGTAGACCATAAATTCTAGAGCAAACTAGTTAGTCCAATTATTAGTGTTGGGCAATTCATCCACCAAAATTATATAGGAAAATGTTTGACCCTATTTCCCTTTCAATCTCCCCCTTTTTGGTGATTGATGCCAACACAAACCAAAGCAAATATATAAGTGCAGAATTGAACTAGTTTGCATAAAGTAAGTGCAAAGGTTGCTTGGAATTAAACCAATATATTATTTTTACTAGATATGCATGGATGATTTTCTTCTTGTTATTTTAATAATTTGGACCACGCTTGCACCACTTATTTTGTTTTTGCAAACTCTTTTGTAAATTCTTTTCAAAGTCCTTTTGCAAATAGTCAAAGGTAAATGAATAAGATTTTGGGAGGCATTTTCAAGATTTGAAATTTTCTCCCCCTGTTTCAAATGCTTTTCCTTTGACCAAACAAAACTCCCCCTTAATGAAATCCTCCTCTTAGAGTTCAAGAGGGTTTTAGATATTAATTTTGAAGAGGGTATACCAATTTGAAATTATATCAAAAATAAGATACCAATTGAAAAAATCTTTTCTTAACTCAAATTTAAAGGACTACATTTTTGAAATTGGTGGTGGTGCGGTCCTTTTGCTTTGGGCTAATACTCTCTCCCCCTTTGACATGAATCGCCAAAAACGGATACTTGTGAGTGAAATATAAGCCCTTTTTCTTTCTCCCCAATGGCAAACAAATAAATATGAGTGAAGGTTATACCGAAGTGGAGAATGATGCGGAATACCGACAAAGAGTGGATAATACCGAAGGAGTTGAGTGGAAGCGTCGTTTTTGCCGAATACTCCATTTCCCTTTCAATTCTCTGACTAAGCATGAGAATACACTTGAAAACACATTAGTCATAGATATAAAAGAGATATGATCAAAGGATATATCAAATTAAGTATGATCATAGTTCTATACTGTTGGGGGCATGCTTCGTTGCCGAAGGTCCCGCAGGAAGAAACACCTTCGGCAAACCCGTTTGAACGTAGTACTGAAGCTACCATTCATGAAGCTTCGGTACAATAACGTATCTGAAGACGAAGGCTTGAACCGACTTAAAGATGAAATGACTTCATAGTCCACAAGGGTCTGAGTTATAATTGTAATCTTTTGTAAGGGGCATGACTGTAATTTCTCACAGGCTGCGCCCTGTGCCTATAAATAGATGAACAATACTCCTTTACTGTTCACGCGCTCTTGTAATCACGAGCACATCACGCTTGAATTATCATTTCCCCTCAAGGCGAAGGTATAAATGTGTTTAAACATCATGTTTTGGTACTTAAATATTCATATAATAAAATATGTAAATTCATTTCATATTTTATATTCCATTTCTCATTATTTATTATTTTGTAAATATAATTACGAAGATATCATCTTCGTAAATGTTTTATTCTCAACCTTCGTCGGAAGTTCATTAAATCCTTAGGGAGGTAATGCTTCATCGGACGAAGGGCATTTATATTTAATGTTTTTGTGTTGCCTTGTTCTTAATTCGAAGCATTTGAGAACAAGTCCCCAACATTGGCGCCCACCTCCGGTGAACTCACTTCCAGTTTTTGAGCTGATGGCTTCGTTCAAGAACCAAGCTGGAACTGCTTTGGCTCCGAAGCTGATTCTCCCGATAACAGGCGGTTCATGCTCAGAGCCGGCTAACAAGAAACAGAAGAAGGAGGCACAAAGAAGAGTACAACATGTAGGGGTACAAGGACCCTTCATCAAGTCAAGATGGTCTCACATCCCAATTACCTTCTCTCAAGAGGATCTTCAGCTCAAGGATTACCCACACAATGATGCTATGGTTATCTCTTGTGTGATCAAAGGATTTCTGGTCCATAATGTTTTGGTTGATACAGGCAGTGCAGCAGATATTATATTTGCTAAGGCCTTCAGACAAATGCAAGAGCCCGAAGACAAGATTCATGATGCTACGCACCCTCTTTGTGGCTTCGGAGGAAGACAGATTGTAGCGCTTGGTAAGATTACCATGCCAGTGACTTTCGGATTCGTCAACAATACAAGGACTGAGCAAGTTGTGTTTGACATTGTCAACATGGAGTATCCTTACAATGCTATCATTGGTCGCGGAACACTCAATTCTTTCGAAGCAATTCTTCATCTAGCATATCTTTGCATGAAGATACCTTCGGATCAGGGACCTATTGCTATTCATGGGAGTGAGGAAGCTGCCAGAAAGGCCGAGGGGAATTGGACTGATTCAAAGGCAATCCACAATATAGATGAAGCCGAAGCTTGTGAGCAGTACAAGTACAGAAGGGAGAAGGCTGCTTCGGCCGATCAGTCGAAACCCATGCTTTTATGCGAAGATATCGTAGAGCAGAAGGTGTTGCTGGGATCTCAATTGTCTGAGGAACAAGAGAAAACCCTGATAAGATTCCTGTTCAACAACAAAGATGTCTTTGCATGGTCGGCTAACGATCTCTGTGGCATCAACAGGGATGTTATTGAACACTCGCTCAATGTTGATCCATCCTTCAGACCCAGAAAGCAGAGGCTTCGGAAGATGTCTGATGACAAGGCCGAAGGTGCTCAAAATGAAGTAAAAAGACTCCTCAGAGCCGGAGTCATCAGAGAAGTAAAGTATCCAGAATGGCTAGCTAACACTGTTATGGTAAAAAAGGCCAATGACAAATGGAGGATGTGTATTGATTTTACTGATCTCAACAAGGCTTGTCCGAAGGATGAGTTTCCATTGCCAAGGATAGATTCCCTAATTGATGCAGCAGCTTCATCAGAACTTATGAGTCTGTTGGATTGTTATTCAGGCTATCATCAAATTTGGATGAAGAAGGAGGATGAGCCAAAAACCAGCTTCATAACCCCTAGCGGAACATATTGTTACCTTCGGATGCCTGAGGGGCTCAAGAATGCTGGAGGAAGCTTCAGCAGAATGACAGCAAAGGTTCTTCATTCTCAGATAGGCAGAAATGTGCTAACTTATGTCGATGATATCATTGTAAAAAGCACGAAGCAAGAAAATCACATTGCTGATCTGCAGGAGACTTTCGCTAATTTTAGACAGGTCGGTCTAAAACTGAATCCAAAAAAGTGTGTTTTCGGAGTAAAGAAGGGGAAATTCCTTGGTTGCCTAGTTTCAACAAAAGGGATTGAGGCTAATCCAAATAAAATCGAAGCTATTCTTCGAATGGAACCACCAAGCACAAAGAAGGGGGCTCAACGATTGACAGGAAGACTGGCATCTCTCAACAGATTTATATCTAGATCAGCAGAGAGAAATTTACCATTCTTCGAAGTGCTGAAGTCAGCCGAAGTTTTCAATGGGGACCAGTTCAGCAGAGAGCCTTCGAAGAGCTGAAGCAATATTTGATAGATCTAACGACGTTAACTCCACCAACGCCAGGGGCTCCTCTGTTGTTATATGTGGCAGCCTCGCACTCAGCGGTAAGTGCGGCACTTGTCCAAGAGAAGCTTGAAGGGCAAGTCAAAAAGCAAGCCCCAATATACTTTGTATCCGAAGTTCTTAGTTTATCAAAGAAAAATTATACAGAATTGGAGAAGGTGCTATATGCTGTTTTGATGGCTTTCAGGAAGCTTCGGCACTATTTTCAAGCATACAATATAATTGTCCTTTCTTCACAACCATTGAAGGATATTATGAGAAATAGAGAAGCTACTGGAAGGGTTGGAAAATGGGCTGCGGAACTCAACGAGTTTTGCATTGATTATGTGCATAGATCTTCGATTCAGTCTCAAGCGTTAGCAGACTTCATTGCTGACTGGACGCCAGGGGCTCAGGAAGAAGAAGCGAGTAAAGATGCCGAAGCTTGGACAGTATTCTGCGATGGTTCTTGGGGAACCTTCGGAGCAGGAGCAGCCGCTGTGTTGGTTGCACCATCCAAAGTTAAAACTTGCTACGCAGCAAGACTTGATTTCAGCTACACAAATAACATTGCTGAGTATGAAGCTTTACTTTTGGGTCTTCAGAAGTTAAAGGCAATGGGAATTAGAAGGGCAGTTCTTAAAACTGATTCCCAGGTTATTTCTGGTCATATTGACAAGAGTTGTAAGGCAAGAGACCCGAAGCTTGAGAAATATTTAGACACGGTCCGAAGGATTGAAGCTTCTTTTGAAGGGTTTTCTGTCAAAAATATTACTCGAGGAGAAAATGAACATGCCGATTTGCTAGCCAAGTCAGCAGCACAGGGGCTGCCCTTACCTTCGGAAGTATTTTTCGAAACAATAAAAGCACCTTCGGTTGAACTCCTTGAAAGAACAGTCCTCAATATATCTCCTGTTTATAGTGAAAACTGGAGAACTGAGATCATCTCTTTCCTTTAGGGTAACTTTCCTTCAGATGATGAAGCTTATAACAAGAGAATAGAGGCAAGAGCTCGACCATATGTAATAATAGAAGGGGAGTTATACAAGCGTGGAGTCTGTTCTCCATTGCTCAAATGTTTATCCAGAATCGAAGGTATAGAGCTGATGAAAGAAATACACGTGTGGATCTCACATTGGATCTAGGCCTTTGCTGGGAAAAGTTTTTCGTCAAGGATTTTATTGGCCAAAGGCAGCTTCGAATGCAGCAAAATTAGTCCAAAAGTGCGAAGGCTGTCAGAAATGTGCAAGAGATCAAAAACAACCTTCATCTTTAACCCAGTTAATACAACCCACTTGGCCATTGCAAAGGTGGGGCCTTGATTTGTTAGGTCCGCTACCACCAGCACTAGGGAACTTAAGATATGTTGTAGTGGCAGTGGAATATTTTTCTAAATGGATTGAGGCAAAGCCTTTAGCCACAATAACTTCGGTTACTATTCAAAAGTTTTTGTGGCAAAATATTGTATGTCGATTCGGAGTGCCGAAGGCCATCACTGTGGATAATGGAACACAGTTTGATTTCAAAGCTTTCAGAGAATTTTGTGAACAAATTGGCACGAAGATCTATTTTGCATCAGTTCGACATCCGGAGTCAAATGGACTTGTGGAAAGGGCTAATGGCATCATAATGACAGGAATAATGAAGTTAATCTTCAATCAGCCCAGGGGAAAGTGGCCAGATGAATTAATCAAAGTGGTGTGGAGCCACAACACAACAATATCAAGATCAACAGGTTTTACACCTTTCAAATTGCTGTTTGGTGACGAAGCAATAACTCTGGAAGAAGCGAAAGCAGGATCAATAAGAATAGTAGCTTCGGCAGAAGACAAAGCTGAAGCTGATTATTCTGTGGAAAAAGATGCCATAGAAGGGATCAGGCTTCAAGCTGTGGAAAACATCAATAAATACCAAGTTAAAACAATAAAATGGTGTGATAGAAAGGTTCGCCTAAAGAATATTGAGCCAGGACATTTGGTGCTTCGAAGAGTAGCCAACCTAGAGATAGTAGGCAAGTTACAGCTGAAGTGGGAAGGACCTTTTCTGGTAGTATCTTCTTCAAGACCCGGTTCCTACAGATTAAAGGATATGGACGGCAACGACATTCCTAGATCATGGAATGCGGATGAGCTTCGGCGATATTATGTTTAGCTTGATGTAACATTTTCTATTCTTTCTTGTGGCACCCTTTTCCTTTCCAAAGGGGGAGAAAGGTTTTTAATGGGGCCACAGCATGTAATTTTTCTTTTTCTTATTTCAATTCTATAAGAGCAATATCCCCCAAAGATGTAAATGTAAAAGCTGAGAACGCACCATCGAGTGCAAAGGAAAAAGAAAAGAAAACAGGGAGAAGCTCAAAAGTCGTTCCTAAGGGAATCCAGAGCCTAGAACAAAAAATAAACGCTGATTCCGCCGAAGTAAAAGGCGAAGAAGCTCCTAAGGGAGGCTTACAGCGAAAAATAAACGCTGATTCCGCCGAAGTAAAAGGCAAAGAAGCTCCTAAGGGAGGCTTACAGCGAAAAGTCAGCGCTGATACACCGAAAAGTAAACGGTGAAGCCGAAAAATAAGCGGCAGAAAGATTTGAATCATTCCTAAGGGAATGAAGGCTATGATTATGGTTTCGAATATATATCCGGACATTCATTTGCACGATACATCACATCATGACATTTGCATTCATAAACATTCATTTAGACATACATAGGATCATTATCATCATATCATCCAGAAAAGGCAGATGCTCCGGCTATGAGGATAAAGCTTTGGAAAAAAATAGAAAGAAGAAATTTTTATGCTTCGTTGTGTACGAAAAGAAGGGAAGGTGTTTTTCGCCTACGGCTCAAAAAGAAAATTTCGTCCACAGCAAAGCAGATTGAACACGGACAAAGGGGAAAAGATATATTACAAGGTACGCACAAATTTACATAAGTTTCTTTACAATCATATTACAAAATTTTCTCTAGAATCTTATGCAGCAAAGTCTTTCGGAACATCTGTTAAGGCTTCAGTTCGTCATTCTTTAGCTTCATCATCCTGTACATATTAAAACGGAATGAGAAAAGAGAGAGTTCAAGGAGAAGGTAAAAGTAACAAGTATAAGTTTCTCACTGGCTTAAGGTGGCTCCGAGCTTCGTCACCAGCCATTTTTCGCCCGCCGTTTATCCAAACCTGGGTCATAAACCTGTTTCCTATGCTTCGAGCTAGGCTGGGGATGTCAATCAAATCTGCTGGCGACAAACTGAAGTTTGGCCTATTAACAATCTTCCCGTGGGTGCAGCCAGCCTTCAGGAAAGAAGTAGCCGTGCCTCGAGAAGCTAACAGGGCGCAGAAATCGGCATGCCTAGCGATAACTTCGTCAAGTGCATCAACTTCACCCTCAATGTATTCAAAGGTGCTCGGCAAGTTTTCAGCTGAAGGTGTAAACTTATCAGAGCTGGACCCAATTGAGTAAAACACATCCTTCAGCCGCTGAACACATCGGTTGCCGAAACCTAAACATTTTTCCTGAAGCTCCTTCAATGATTTCTGCAAATTTGAATTCTTCTCAATTTCGGTTTTGAGACTTGTTTCAAGAATCTTCTTTTCTTGCTCAGATTTTTCTGACTTTATGAGTAATTCGCTATTTAATTTGTCAATTTCAGCTTGAGCTTCAGCCAGTGAACCTTCCATAGAGTGAATGACAAAGTCCTTCTTCTCCAAGGCAGCTTCGTGATCTTTAACTTTATTTTCAAGTTCTTGAATGTCGAAGTTCTTTTTCTTCAAAGCAGCTTCGTAACTTTCGACTTTATTTTCTAGATCTTTGATGGTAGCTTCGTTTTTCTCGTCTTCAAGATCTTGTTGCATCCTCAGCACTTTACTTAGTAATATACTCTGGCAAAACAACCTTCGTTAGAAAACATCTTAATTCAAAAAACAATTAAAGTTGAGAGTTTTTACCTTGAAATTAGCATAGAACAAGCTACCGGCGATATGCTGTCGCTGGTACCTGCAGAGGTCCGCCTCAATCTTCGGCAGCCCAACATTCTTTGAGAAAGTCCTAACAACTTTGGCCTCGATTTGATTCCGAAGGCATCTTAGTTTCCCTTCATTGACTCCGCCAAATAGCAGAGCCCCTGGTTTGTACCCACAGGATACGACATATTTCTTTAGCTCTTCTTTTTCAGTTTCTGATAACTCTTGTCCCAGTATATCTTGAAAATTGAAATTTTCCTCTTCCAAAGTATCTTCAGTTTGCTCTTTTCCCTTCTCAATTGTCGTGTCCACCGCAGCCGCAGCAGCTTCTTCCTCAGCCATTTTTAGAAGTA
This sequence comes from Zea luxurians, assembly GCA_029449295.1. NCBI lineage: Eukaryota > Viridiplantae > Streptophyta > Magnoliopsida > Poales > Poaceae > Zea > Zea luxurians. The sequence goes on from JAOPSE010000007.1 coordinate 132,051,721, forward strand.
TGTTATCAATATCACCAAGTGTGGTTTCTAGATTGGGATCTTCGGCGGTCTCGGTTTCAGCTCCGGTGGCTGCTCCGGTGGCTTCGGCCCCGGTAGCTTCGATTCCGGTGGCTGCGGTTTTGGCAGTACCAGCGCTTTCAATAAATGGTATTTTTGACGCCGATGTCGATGGCGGTGTCTGATGAATGACATCGACCACTTGGATAATTCTCCTTTTTTTGGCTTAGCGGGACTTTCTGTTGCCGAAGGTTCTTTTTCCTTCTAAAAAAACTTCGTCAGTTCTGGCGCCAGCGGACTTAGCTTGATAGGCAAAGGTTCAGTCATTACCTTCAGAATCTCTCCCACTTCGGCAGCAGAAGGTGTCACAGGAGCTTCCTCCTCTTGGCTCGACGTCTTTGGTTTCGGGGATGCAGCTTTTCTTTTCTTTGGAGCAGCTATCTTCGGCTCAGGACTCAGTTTTCTTTTCTCAGAAATTTCTTTGTCCTTTTTAGCCAATTTACTACCTTCTTTGTCAAGAACGCTGACAACTCTTTTTCTTTTCTGCCCTTCACCAACTTTGCCCAACTGCTCATAGTCAGGATAATCAAAATTCAAGGCATCCATCACCCGATTCATTCTTCTCTTCGGACGAGTACCGAAAGCCGCGGTCATTAACTGATCTTCTTTCTTTGAATAGTTGCCAAGGATCTCGTTGCACATAACCTCAATTGTATCCAACCACTCTTGGCAAGGTGTTTTAAAATGTTTTTTAAACTTGAAATGATAAGGTAGTCGAACAAGCTCTTTCTTCTTCTTCTCTCCTTTCAGCTTCGGTGTGTCCCATTCCTTCAAAGTTGGAAATACTCTGAATGCTAAGAATTCTTGGACTAGATCCCTGGTGCCAATGTGCTCTACAACAACCCGAAATTCACCCAGTGCAATCTGGCATGGGCTATCCGGATTCATGGTGCATTGAGGCCTAGTTTCTCCAAAGGTTAACCTTAAAGGGCTCTGAACCAGCTTTTCCTTCTTTTCATCCACTTTGACATAAAACCATTCACTCTTCCAGCCAGCTGGCCATTTTGTACGATAACTGATAACTGGATACTTGGCATCTTTCTGATATGCAAAATTGTAGCAGCTGAAATTATCATGCAACCTGTCTTCTCTAGCTTTTGTCTGGTAATGAAGCTCGTGTGCCCGGCAAAAACCCTCAGCAAGTGGTTCTGCCTCCTGGCTTCGGAGTGCCCAGATGTAAACACTAAGCCTAACAATGGCGTTAGGGGTTAACTGATGAAGGTGAATTCCAAATCTCTCTAACACATCTGCAATCATGGGCAGGGGAAATCTTAACCCTGCTTTGAAGAAGCTTTTAAAAACCACCACTTCATCTTTTTCGGGCATCAGGGTAACTTCCTCTCCTCCGAAGCGAATTAGTTCCTTCTTGTCTTCGCTGAAATAGCCTAGCTTCAATAACTTAGCCATGTCACCCTCAGTAATAGTAGACTTCCCAAATTCTAGGTGGCTGGGTTTAGACGGCATCACACCGTACTCATCCTTAGATTCATTTTCTACAACGTCAGCTTGTTTTGCTTCGGCAGCAGATACATCCCCTGATGTTGCCAGCCCAGACCGCCTCATTGCTTCGGAAATAGGAACAGTTTCAATGGCTTCGGCCTCGTCTCCCTCACGCTCAATCCTGGCAGTGGAGCGCAATCTAGCCATTCAATTATGAATTCTTAAAGTTTTTTGAAATTAATAACCTTTTTTCCGAAGCTCTTCTTGTGACGAAGCAGAACCCAAAGTGGTGCTTCGTTTGAGTGCAAGGGTCAAGCTTCGGCTATGGTGAAATTTTTGGCAGCAAAACAGTGCAATTGCAATGAATGCTGTGGTAACTTTACACCTACTTGTCTGTTTATATAGTGCTGCAGGTAAAAAGGTGAATCGTCAAGTCTCCTACACTGGACGAACAGTCGCCCACACTCACTGAACGGTGGGCCACAAAAACCGAGAAGGTAAATATGCATGGTGGGACTACTCCGCACTCGGAAGTTGTATCGTTTCTCGGCAACGAGCTCAGGGAAGGTGTTTTTCGGACCTTCGGCTACCCGAAGCTTAAGAGACTTTTTCACGGATCAAGCTCGTTACGAAAAACGATCTAGCACCGCGAAGGGCTACTGTTGGGGGCATGCTTCGTTGCCGAAGGTCCCGCAGGAAGAAACACCTTCGGCAAACCCGTTTGAACGTAGTACTGAAGCTACCATTCATGAAGCTTCGATACAATAACGTATCTGAAGATGAAGGCTTGAACCGACTTAAAGATGAAATGACTTCATAGTCCACAAGGGTCTGAGTTATAATTGTAATCTTTTGTAAGGGGCATGACTGTAATTTCTCACAGGCTGCGCCCTGTGCCTATAAATAGATGAACAGTACTCCTTTACTGTTCACGCGCTCTTGTAATCATGAGCACATCATGCTTGAATTATCATTTCCCCTCAAGGCGAAGGTATAAATGTGTTTAAACATCATGTTTTGGTACTTAAATATTCATATAATAAAATATGTAAATTCATTTCATATTTTGTATTCCATTTCTCATTATTTATTATTTTGTAAATATAATTACGAAGATATCATCTTCGTAAATGTTTTATTCTCAACCTTCGTCCGAAGTTCATTAAATCCTTAGGGAGGTAATGCTTCAGCGGACGAAGGGCATTTATATTTAATGTTTTTGTGTTGCCTTGTTCTTAATTCGAAGCATTTGAGAACAAGTCCCCAACATATACAACATAGATTGCTCCCCCTAAATATGTGCATTGAGATGAAAACATATTTTGGCCTTAAATGCCAATTGCACATAATTAGGTTACTGAGAACAATTCTATATCATAGAGAATGTGAAGTGCATTGTGTCATAGTATAAGTGTGATGCTCATGATAGTTTATGCACTTATGAAAGCATTTTATAAACATCTCAAGCATTTACCCTTAAGGATTTCAAAGAGACTTAAGGACCATCCACCTTTGGAACAAAGGCAGCTTATCCTCGTTACAAGGTTAAGCTTTAAGATCTTTGACAATAAAAGCACTTCATCTAGTTTTAACAAAGATGCATTAAAGCAGGAATGAATTTTTGAGAGGTTAAACTAGATATGAAGCAGGGATAATGCATGGACATGCTTTCTCTTCCTTTTATACAAGATATGCAAAGAATGTATAGAGAAGGAAGATTTAGGTACAAGTTTAAATGAACGGAAGTGGTTTTACCCTTTTGTACCTTCACATAGACACGCTCTCTTCATTGTGCATTGTCCTTAGTCTTAGATGCTTAAGACCTATACTCAAGACAATATATGGAAAAATTTTGCACAATAGAGAGTTCTACAACTAGTGATCCTTTTCAAAGTTATTGTTAGCATATGGCAAATGGATCACAAATTGCATAAATGTATCATGAATTCTCCTTTTAACTTAGTGCATATCAAGAGATATTGATTGATAGTATATAAGGCACTAAGAAACATAAGAGTTAATTGAAGTTATTCAATGATCAAACAAATAACAGGAGTGATCAAAAGAACAACATATGCATTTGACAAGATAGGAGAATCCAGTAGATATGCTACTTTAGCAAAGAAAGCTACAATCCTTGATAAAGATGATATTATTCTAACAAGATGGATTGATATGTAGTAGCATACATCATGAGAAACTTTTTCTCATACTTGAGACTATATAAAATTACTAAGATAAAGTGTTAGTCTCAATATGATCAAGATATAGAAATAGGCTCCCCCTAGAGATATGCATCAAAGTATTAGAATGAAATGAATAGATGCATTCAATTTTAGAGACGAATAGGGAGAAGCAATATACATCTTGATCAAGGCTTATAAGATTTGCAATAAACAACTTATGCCCGGGGAATTCTCACAATGAAAAGGATTTAGAATGCTTACAACCACACCATTGATTGTTTTGAAGATCTTACTATCCAAGTAGGTGTTGTCGTTCTTGATGTCCTCCTCTTTCATTTGAGAGTCCTCCCTTTGTAGTTATCTCCTTTTTTTAACTTATTGAAAATACTCAAGAAAGATGTTAATAGCACAAGGGAGCATATGATGAAGGATGACTTCTTTAGATAAGAAATATAAACAATTCATCATTCATAAGTCACATGAAGTAAAATCCTCATCCTTAGTGCACATCATTAGAAAGGAGGAATATGCACCTTTTTAAACATTTTGATCAATCATAGGAATTTTACTTCTTCATATTGAATTTATTATCATAACTTTAAAAGCATATCAATATGAGAATAGATATAGAAAGGCATGAATTAGATTCTAATGGACAAGTGCATTTATGAGAATGAGATTGAATGCACATCTAGTTGACTTAAGACCAATAAAGAATCTATTCCTCACATGGGTATAATATGATAATTTATAGCAAATAACCATTGACATGGGAACTAAATTTGATTAAGAAGATGAGTTCCCATACCTTTGCTTTTACCTTTCTTCCTTTGGGTGAAGAGCAACCCTTGAGGCTTGTGGCTTTAAACATGCACTTATTCTCTTGTAGATTTCCATAAGTAAGCTCAAGAGATATGTCATTAGTAGCACAAGAACTAGTTTCCCTTTTCGTAATCAATTTGATAATGAATGAAAACATAGATTACTAAAACATGGAAACTTCATAGCATGAACTAGATTATCCATAGATGATGTTATGCTCAATTTTAACTCATAAAACAAGCATAAATAATCCTTTAAGATTATGGGAATAAATCTATTCATTATATGGAAAGCGATAAATGTGAAAGAATCATATCCAATTTAAGCAAGTAGAAATACATCATAAATCATTGGATTGATTTTTCTTTTCATGTTAGATTACACATTTCCAAAGAGAAACTTATTCTCTAGAAGTGAGACTACTTGGGTTACTTAGATAAAATCATTAGTCTCACTATTCTAGTTATAGAGAGAGTTTTCCTTTCATAAGTGTCCTAAGGATTTGAATTCCTTACATGACACCTTATTCTTTTAAGAACTTGAAATATCTCTCTATATCTAGAATCATGGCAATAATAGAATGACTAGCTAAAAACATGCCATGAGGTTTTTGCAATAATTAAAGCATGAAGATTGCCATAGTAAGGAAATGATGAGTATGCAATCTACCATATGAGAGGAAATTCTTCAAAGAATGGTAATATAAATTTAAAGATATTTGAAGTGCTTCTTTTTCTATACGACTACACAAGACATATGAGAAATCATAATTTAAGATACTTGCACTTAAAAATACAAGTGTTACCATCCTTCGGCTTTCCTCCATGTTGTAGGCCTTGATTTTTCCGCACAAGATAATTCTTTATTTCCTACACCATCAATATCTTCCCCGAGATGATATGAGTTTTAGACATAACAATTTGAAATAACTTTGGGTCAATCTTGGATATATAGATCTTTGAAGATTGATAGCTTGAGTTAAATTGAATTAACTTTCTCAAGCACCCCAAAGCTTGATATCATCTCCTTCTCCTGCAAAGCTTGTCAAGCATATTTTGGTACCCATCTCTTGATGGGTCCATCAAGGTTAGTCAACAAAGATCTAGGAACCCAAACGTCCTTTGTGTTAGCACTAGGTAAACTCATTACCTTTCTAGCACAAGTTGCGATTTTGGGTTGCCTAGTTATATGAGAAATAATTGACAAGCTAGGAGTGGGGTTGTTACCAATGGGACAATCTTTGCATTGATGTCCTTCTTTCGGCATATGTAGCATAGGCGATCTTCAAGCCTTGAAGATTTCTTCCTTCCTTGTTTCTTGCTTGCTACATGGTTAGTGAATATTTTCTTTTCTAACATTATGCCTTTTTGTTTTAAATGGGGACAAGATCTAAATAAGTGTCCCTTCTTGGAGCATTTAAAACAAACTTTATCATCCTTGTCAATAATCAAGTCATTTTTAATATAGGGACATGACCTAATCGAGTGTCCCTTTTCAAAGCATTCACTACACTTCTTACTTTTCTTAATGTGAAGTGAGACTTGATTATTACCTTGGATGTTACCTTTTATAGAGGCGTGGTTGAGGCTTTTGGATGAGGTATTGATTTTCTTCTTTTGTTCCTTCCTCTTGGCAATCCTCGAGTCCTTGACATTTTCTTCAAGAGATTTAGTGCATGCCACGGTTGTTCCCGTCTCAAGCTTCTTCACCATGTGATCACGGTTATCTTGAGAAGGTTGAGCATTGCACTTCCCTTTTAGTTGTGTCAAGCTCATTTTTAGCCTCTCATTTTCTTCTTTGAGCTTTTGATGTATATCATCATTTGTTCCTACAAATTCTAGCTCAAAGGAAGATTTGCTTGTCGACGAACAACAAGCATTAGCATATGATAATGTAGTTTTAATTTGAGTACATGTGCATAAGTGAGGTTGTTGGGATTTTAAGTTTTCTATCACAACCTCATGAGCAATATTTAATATGATATGATCATCCATAAGATTTTTATGAGAACATAGGAGCATATCATATTTTTCTTGAAAAGCTAGATTTTCATCTTTTAGCTTTTCTACTTGGTCCTTAAGCAAGGCATTCCTATTTACTAATTGAGCGATACAATCTAAAGCATTATCTTGATCAATTGAAATAGTTTCATACCTTTGGACCAAATCAACATGAGAGCACTTTAGCTCCTCATGTTCTTTAGTCAACTCGTCAAAGGTTAGCATTTTTATGGAGAGAATATCTTCTAGCTTTTGACGAGTTTCGCTTTGCTCTCTCGCTCTTTTTAGAAGTTTGAGCATGACCGCCTTATCTTCTTGGCTTAGGCGAGTGTAGAGTTGCAAGAAGCTTCTTTCTTCCTCCTCATCCTCATTTGTGCTTCCGCTATCATTTTCATTAGCCACACAACATATGTGGGAATCGAAATGGGAAGACAAACCTTTTGGATAGGTGGATTCATCGTTTGGTCTCCATCGTTCATTTTCTTCTTCTTCTTCCTTCAAAGGGTTAGTTTCACAAATACCAAAGGAAGTAGAAGCACAAAATGAACTATCATGTTTGGACTCATCAAATTTGCTTTTAATTCTAGTCCAAATATCATGTGCATCATGAATAGATTCATTATAAATTGATATGAAGGCATGATAATCTTCATTGCTAAGAGAATTACTTAAGATGTCATAAGCTAGGTAGTTTAAGCGAAAACATCTTTGATCCTCCTCGGAAACATTTTTTCTATTATAACTGGAGGAGAAGATACTCTTGTCTATAATTTGTTCTAATTACGGATCTACGGTTCTAAAAGCATTTATCACTCTAGTAGACCATGAATCATAATTAGAACAATCGGAAAGTAATATCTCAAGAGTTACCTCCTTGTTCTCCTGGGTCTTCTTGTTCTTTTGGGATCTTTTATGAGCCATCACTTCGAGTTGTTAGACTCAAGATGAAGTGCCTTGCTCCGATACCAATTGAAAGCCGCCTAGAGGGGGGGTGGATAGGCGAAATCTGAAAATTATAACTTTACACCCCAGCTAGACCCCTTGATTAGTGGTTAGAACAAGATACACAATTATCAGAGTATAGAAACTAAGTCCTTGCTTGTAAAGAGTATTGCTTTCAAATAATGCGGAAGTGATAAAACAATACAACTAATAGGTCTATGAGAATAAAGCAAAGGGGCTTAGATAAGAAGAGCAATGACACAAGTTCTTTCTTGCAATGTGTTGCTGCACTAAATGAGAATTTAACTTAAAGCAACACTAAATAATATTAGCAACGAATAGTGCAAGAAAAACTTGGAAAGGGAAAGAACAAACAAATCACAAGCAATAAGCACACGAGACATGGGTGATTTGTTTTATCGAGGTTTGGCCCTTGAAGGCCTAGTCCCCGTTGAGGAGTCCACTAAGGACAGATCTCTTTCAACCATTTCCCTCTCTCCACCGATCACGCAAGACCGGCGAGCTCTTCTTCTTCTCAAGGATCACTTAAGACCCCGCAAGGACCACCACACACTTTGGTGTCTCTTGCTAGCTTTACAAGCCTCCAAAACTTTGGAAGAAGTTCAACGGGAGTCAAAACTCCACGCGCAAATGAACACAAAGAAGTAGCACACACTATCTCTCAATGAATCTCACAAGGCACTAGTGCTAAACTCAATTTGAGTAGCTCTCTCTTGCTTGCTCTATCTTTTGTGGCACTTGTGTTGGTTGTAGTGGTCTAAATCTTGTGTATAGGATGGATCAATGAATAGAAGTGGTTGGGAGGGCTTGAGTATGTCAACTAGATGACTTGGAATGTTGCTTGGGCTCCCACACCTTGAAGTGGCCGGTTGGGGTGGTATTTATAGCCACCATCCAAAATGTAGCCGTTGGAGAAGTCTGCTGGCGATGGGCGCACCGGACAGTCTGGTGCGCCACCGGACAGTGTCCGGTGTGCCGCCACGTCATCCTCCCATTAGGGCTTGGAGCTGGTCGACCGTTGGAGGCTTTGTCCTCATGTGGCACCGGACAGTCCGGTGCGACACCGAACAGTCCGGTGCCCCTCTGACCGTCTGCTCTGACCTCTGATTTGCACTGTTTACTTTGCAGAGTCGACCATTGCGCGCAGATGACCGTTGCTCCGTTGGCGCACCGGACAGTCCGGTGGCCCACCGGACAGTCCGGTGAATTATAGCGGAGCTGCGCCTGAGAAACCCGAAGCTGAAGAGTTTGAAGTCAATCTTCCCTGGTGCAACGGACACTGTCCGGTGGCATACCGGACAGTCCGGTGCGCCAGACCAGGGAGCACTTCGATTTCCTTTGCTCCTTTCTTTTTGAACCCCTTTTTAAACTTTGTATTGGTTTTGAGTTGAACCTTTTGGCACCTGTAGACCATAAATTCTAGAGCAAACTAGTTAGTCCAATTATTTGTGTTGGGCAATTCATCCACCAAAATTATATAGGAAAAGGTTTGACCCTATTTCCCTTTCAAAAGGAAAATCTATACTACTTATTAAGAAGGTAAGAGTAGTCTACCGTTCTGCCCTCCCCCGTTCCGCGCGCAGAAAAAATCAAACTGTGGCTACTCAGGGATCGAACCTTGGATCGAATGCCTAGCCTTCCACCCTCTAGCCAACGTGACTCATGTTGAATTGTGTACAACTTCAACTAAGACTTTATTTGTGTTTAACCCCCCGTCCACTCTGTATGCTCACTGAGTCTAGAAAAACATTTATAGCTTGGCCCCTGATCTTTCTGGAATTTGGGATGCAGTCCAGGAAATAAAGAAAATAGGGAAAATGAGTTTAGAAATTGATTTTTAGTTTAAAAATAATTGCAGAAACCCATTTAATTCATGGAAATTTCATATTAAATCCAAACGAGTTCATTCCAATTTCTATAATTCTATAATATTATTTTTTATCACATAATACCTCTGTTTTGTCATGAAAACAACAATAAAATTGATTTCCTAATTAATCTTATATCAAATACATAGAAACTTTGGAAATTCGTAACTTCCCCATTTTAATTCTAAATTGAACCGTTCCAGTTGTGTTAGTCTCGTATGAATATTTACTACGTAGTAACAACATTGATTATACCATGTTTCATACTTTTATAATTAGATATTTATTTATCCTATGTTAATTGGGTTAATCTATGTCTATTGGATTAATTTATTTAATATATTAATATAGTATTCTAACTTTATGGTTATATGATGTTTGACCATTTGTCTTGCAAACACACACACTTACCTTTTTGTTTAAGCAAAAGCGTATGGTGGTACGTGTCCGATGACTAACGATGTACGAGGGAATTTCTTCCGGTATGTGTGAAACATGCTCTCCAATAATGAGACCATGCAAATCGTGACATATATCAAAGTCTACATGATACTGATGGTTGCAATGTAGTGGTAAAATAGATAGATTATAAATAACAAAATTTATGTATGGCCAGAATCACAAATTGATTATGAAACATTTTCTCATAACGGTATAACACATATTTTGTGTATAAGTTATCATAGTATACTGGTATTATATATTCCCGTTGCAATGCACGGGCATTCAGCTAGTGAACAATTAAAGCAAGAAGTGGCTCGCCTTGGAAAGGCTTTGTATGACAAGAAAGGCAAAGCCAAACAAATCCGACCTCCACAGGATAACACCACTGCGGGAGTGAACAAGCCTGTAGAGGGAGAAACTGTGATTTGTAGGCTATGCCACATGGAAGGCCACAAGTCTTTCTAATGCAAGGCGATGACCGGGGATAAACAAAGGCAAAAGCTCAAGCAAAAGCCATCAAGCAATATCTCCAACACCTACATCAAAAAGGTGAACAAAAAGGATGCTACACCATATTTGATCAAGAAGAAAAAGAATGGAAAAGTGGTAGCAATCAAGACCAACAAGCAAGCCAACAAAGGAAAAGGGGCCAAACGCATCTGGGTGCCAAAGGAAATAATTTCAACCATGAAAAGCACCAAGAAGGTTTGGATCCCAAAAGGGAAGTGAGTGGACCGAAGGTCAATGGGAAATTTGGAGACTTGGTAAAGTTGGGATGTATATCATGGGATACATCATATTGGATCAAGTTTATTGCCAAGTGGGTTAGTGAAAATTTTGGACCCAAATTTCCCACCCATGACTAAGGTAACTAGATTTATTGTATCTCTTGCTTTTAGATACGCGTATCTATTTATCTTGTATCTAGTTTACCTTTCTTGCCTAGTATTACATTTGTTATTTACTTTTGTTTAAAATCACGCATACTAGGTAATTCACATGGTAGGATTGCTTGCTTTCAATTCATATACTTAAGCAAACCTACATGGCTTAAAATGTTTATTTAAGCACGGCACATAGCTTCTATAACACTCCATAGTAAATGATGCATCAATTGTAAATCTTTGATCTCTACAAATTGTATCATTTAACTTATATGTGCCAAAGTTTGGATTATGGACAATTTGCCCCTCTTGATATCAAATCAAAGTGCATGTCTCCTACAAATATTCAAAACTTGTATGCACACCTTCAGGGGGGAGGTTACTCTATAATCTAATACTTTGAGACTAACACCTTTTCAAGTCTATTTCATGTGATAGTCTCATTGTAAGGAAAATAAGGTCCCCGGAGAAAGACAACAATCTTCCACTGCAAAATCTCCAAGAACTCTCATGTCTCTCAAGCTCGCCATTGACCTTCAATTGGTATCTTTCGAGACTACATCTAGTATCATTTACATGTCTTCTCCAAAATTTGATTAGACTATATTTCATATCATATACTTCCATGTTGCTAAAAATGCATAAGTGGTTAACTCATATTCCGTTACCTATGCATAAGGGAAGTTAGTCTTTTCAAATCAAGTCTTGCACCTCTAATTTTCACATGCTTTTTCCTAAGTAGAGGATCTCTGTCAGGGGGAGTATTTCTTCATCTCTAAAAAGGGGGAGAAAATTCTTTCTAAAGAGAACACTTGTTTATGGGGAGTAATCCTTTCAACTGATATCATTCATGTGGTTTCATTTAATATCCCTCTAGTTGTATCATTTGTTAAAATTCTTGATGGGGACAAGCTTTTATTTACTTCCTACATGCTTTTAATGCCTTCCTTTTCGGTGGTTGATGCCAAAGGGGGAGAAGTTTAAGGACCAAATTAATGAAAACTATATCAAACACCAAACACCACCAATTTAAAATTTTATGTCTACAAATGGTTTTTCAAGTGGTTTTGGTTATTTGGTCCTAAAATAGGAAGTAAGTGAATTATGGAGTTAGGGGGAGGCTTAAGTCCATAATATCACATTGTGGGGACAAACATGCATCCTAGCAAGTAGATTGCATATTTTCATTCAAATACTTGTATTATTTGCTTGCTTTGGTTGTGTTGTCATCAATCACCAAAAAGGGGGAGATTGTAAGGAAAATGGACCCCGGGCCATTTGGCTAATTGAGTTTTGGTGTTTGATGATCAACACAATCCGTGAACTAATAAGTTTTCTAGTGTTTGTGTATGTAGTTCACAGGATGCAAGATTTACTTGGACTAAGGAATTGAGGAAAGCAACACCTCAAAAGAAGACATTAAGAAGATTCAAGAAAAGTCCAAGTGTGCTGCTGCGGACTGTCTGTGCGAAGGTGCACCGGACTGTCCGGTGGCACACCGGACTGTCCGGTGCCCACACGCCGGACTGTCCGGTGCACCAGGGAACTCCAGCCTAATGGCTAGTTCCAGGTGGCACCCGGAGAGAAGACCACCGGACTGTCTGGTGTGAGCACCAGACTGTCCGGTGTGGAAAAGCCTGCGGTGCCAACGGTCACCTGCTCTGACAGAGCAACGGCTAGGCGCACCGGACAGGCTACAGTGCGCTGTCCGGTGCACCATCGGACTGTCCGGTGTGCCGCAGAGAACTGCAGCTTTTCTCCAACGGCTAGTTTGGAGTTGGGGCCTATATATACTCCACCCAACCGGCCATTTGAAGGTGTGGGAGCCCAAGCAACATACCAAGGCATATAGTGCACACTTCCAAGAGCTCAAACACCCAAGTGCTTAATAGAATCACTCGGTGATTAGCGTAGGTGCTTTGCGAAGTGCTTAGGTTAGTTAGACCGCTTTAGCGCTTGCTCTAGGTGAACCCTAGTTAGTTGAGTGAGTTTTGTAAAACCACACAACCCCTCGGCTCTTGCGTGAGTCGTTGGAGTGGGGCAAGAGTCTTGCGAGACCGTGACAACCGCATTTGTGTCACGGCTGCCACCGTGTACCGGAGGAAACGAGGCCCGCGGCGTTTCGGCTGGAAGCTTGATAGTGGAGACGGTGGGGAGCGTCCGAGAGGAGCCGGAAGCGGAGCACCACTTGCGCGTGGAGAAGGCCCGCGGCTCTCTACGAAGTTACTCGACCGTGGTGCTTGGCCCTCGCGTGGGCTTCCCTTTGCGTAGGGGCACCAACGAGGATTAGTCGGGACCTTGCGTGGTTCTGGATACCTCGGTAAAAATACCGGCGTCATCCACGAGAGTTTGCTTCTCTACTTTGCTCTTTAAGTTTCCGCATTTATATTAAGCATTTAAGTTTCAATCTTGTATTCATACTTATTTAGTGTAGATTGAAACTTAGCCTTTGCGGTAGAGATAGCAACACTTAGACAAAACCTAGATTGCACATTCTAGTTTGATTATTTGCATAGGTTTTGCTCTAGGGATTTATTTGTGGCCTAGTTTAGCGAAAGTTTTAGAAGTCCTAATTCACCCCCCTCTTAGGCATCATCCGTTTCCTACAGTATCATTTGACTATAAACATAAATATTAGCAAACACATTAGTCCAAATGGTTCTGTTGATCTTCAAACACCAAAATACATTAATCAAATAAGTTGAGGTCTATTTCCTTACATGGCATGACACTATTGTTCCAATGGTATTTTAACCTTAAAAGTCCAAGTACATATCATATACACGTATGAAAGTCGCCTAGAGGGGGGTGAATAGGCGGAATCTGAAATTTATAACTTAAAACACAATCTACAAGCCGGGGTTAGCGTTAGAATTAAAACCGAGTCTAAAAGAGAGGGAAAACAAATCAACCAAGAAGTAAAGCGGATGACACGGTGATTTGTTTTACCGAGGTTCGGCTCTTGAAAGCCTAGTCCCCGTTGAGGCGGTCACAAAGACCTGGTCTCTTTCAGCCCTTTCCCTCTCTCAAACGGTCACCTAGACCGAGTGAGCTTTCTCCTTAATCAAACGGGTCACTTAGACCCCATAAGGACCACCACACAATTGGTGTCTCTTGCTTTGATTACAAGTCACTTGAAGAACAAGAATGAGGAAGAAGAAAGCGATCCAAGAACAAGAGCTCAAAGAACACGAGCAAAACACTCTCTCTAGTCACTAATTGTTTGGAGTGGATTTGGGACTTGGAGAGGCTTTGATTCTTTTGAATTGTGTGTTGTATTGATTGCACTAGCTCTTGTATTGAATGGGATGTCTGAAAAACTTGGATGCTTGGAGTGGTGGTGGTTGGGCGTATTTATATCCCTCAACCACCACATAACCGTTGGGGAGGCTGTCTGTCGATGGGCGCACCGGACAGTCCAGTGCGCCACCGGACACTGTCTGGTGCGCCAACCACGTCACCCAACCGTTAGGGTTCTGGCGGTTTCGACCGTTGGAGCTTTGTCTTCATGTGGCACCGGACAGTCCGGTGCTGCAACCGGACAGGTACTGTTCACCGTCTGGTGCGCCTATGACGGCTGCGCTACTCTGCTGTGCACTGTTCGCGCACTGTTCATCTGGAATTCAGCTTTTGCAGGCGACCGTTGCGCAAAGTAGCCGTTGCTCCGCTGGTGCACCGGATAGTCCGGTGGCACACCGGACAATCCAATGAATTATAGCGGAGCAGCGCTGCTGAAACCCGAAGGTGGCGAGTTCACATTTGTACGGCCCCTGGCGCACCGGATAGTTCGGTGCACCAGACCAGGGTTCTCTTCGGTTTCTTTTGCTCCTATCTTTTAAACCCTAACTTGATCTTTTTATTGGTTTGTGTTGAACCTTTATGCACTTGTAGAATACATAATCTAGAGCAAACTAGTTAGTCCAATATTTGTGTTGGGCATTCAACCACCAAAATTATTTATAGGAAAAGGTTTGACCCTATTTCCCTTTCATTCTCCCCCTTTTTGGTGATTGATGCCAACACAAACCAAAGCAAATATGTAAGTGCAGAATTGAGCTAGTTTGCATAAGGTAAGTGCATAGGTTACTTTGGAATTAAACCAATTTGTAGTTTTACTAGATATGCATGGTTGCTTTCTTTTATTTAACATTTTGGACCACTTTTGCACCACTTGTTTTGTTTTTGCAGATTCTTTTGGAAATTCTTTTCAAAGTCTTTTTGCAAATGGTCAAAGGTATATGAATAAGATTGCAAGAAGCATTTTCAAGATTTTGAAATTTCTCCCCTGTTTCAAATGCTTTTCCTTTGACAACAACAAAACTCCCCATGAATGAAATTCTTCCCTTAGTGTTCAAGAGAGTTTTTCAAATTTTTGAAAACACTAATAACTTTCTCCCCCTTTTGAAAACACATTAAGATACCAATTTGAAAACTTCATTTTAAAATTTGGCAGTGGTGCGGTCCTTTTGCTTTGGGCTAATACTCTCTCCCCCTTTGGCATTAATCGCCAAAAACGGAGACTTTGAGAGCCCTTTACATTCTCTCCCCCATTGGTATAAGTAAATATGAGTGAAAAGATTATACCAATTAGGAGTGTTGTGGAGTGACGACGAAGAGTAAATGATACCGGTAGAGTGGAGTGGAAGCCTTGTCTTTGTTAAGTACTCCATTTCCCTTTCAATCTATGACTTAGCATAAAAATATACTTGGAAACACATTAGTCATAGTAAATGAAAGAGATATGATCAAAGGTATATAAATGAGCTATGTGTGCAATGTTTCAATCAAAATTCCGAGAATCAAGTATATTTAGCTCATTCCTAAGTTTGTTAAAGGTTTTCTCATCTAAAGGCTTGGTAAAGATATTGGCTAATTGATCTTTGGTGTTAATATATGCTATCTCGATATCCCCTCTTTGTTGGTGATCCCTCAAAAAGTGATACCGAATATCTATGTGCTTAGTGCGGCTGTGTTCAACGGAATTCTCCACCATGCAGATAGCACTCTCATTGTCACATAGAAGAGGGACTTTGCTCAATTTGTAGCCATAGTCTGTGAGGGTTTGCCTCATCCAAAGTAATTACACGCAACAATGGCCTGCGACAATATACTCGGCTTCGGCGGTTGATAGAGCTACTGAGTTTTGTTTCTTTGAAGCCCAAGACACCAGGGATCTCCCCAGAAACTGACAAGTCCCTGATGTGCTCTTCCTATCAATTTTACACCCTGCCCAATCAGCATCGGAATATCCTATCAAATCAAAGGTTGATCCCCTAGGGTACCAAAGCCCAAACTTAGGAGTATAAACTAAATATTCATGATTCTTTTCACGACCCTTAGGTGAACTTCCTTAGGATCAGCTTGAAACCTTGCAAACATGCATACGGAAAGCATAATATCTGGTCGTGATGCACATAAATAGAGTAAAGATCCTATCATCGACCGGTATACCTTTTGAACAACGGATTTACCTCCTGTGTCGAGGTCCAGATGCCCATTGGTTCCCATGGGTGTCTTGATGGGCTTGGCATCCTTCATTCCAAACTTCTTAAGAATGTCTTGAATATACTTCGTTTGGCTGATGAAGGTGCCCTCTTGGAGTTGCTTGATTTAGAATCCTAAGAAATATCTCAACTCCCCCATCATTGACATCTCGAATTTTTGTACCATGATCCTACTAAACTCTTCACAAGTAGATTTGTTAGTAGATCCAATATAATATCATCAACATAAATTTGGCATACAAACAAATCATTTGCAATAGTTTTAGTAAAGAGAGTAGGATCGACTTTACTGACTTTGAAGCCATTAGTGATAAGAAAGTCTCGCAGGCATTCATACCATGCTCTTGGGGCTTGCTTGAGCCCATAAAGCGCCTTTAAGAGTTTATACACATGGTTAGGATACTCACTATCCTCAAAGCCGAGAGGTTGCTCAACATAGACCTCTTCCTTGATTGGTCCATTGAGGAAGGCACTCTTCACGTCCATTTGATAAAGCTTGAAGCCATGGTAAGTAGCATAGGCAAGTAATATACAAATTGACTCAAGCTTAGCTACGAGTGCATAAATTTCAACAAAATCCAAACCTTCGACTTGTGAATAACCCTTGGCTACAAGTCGGGCTTTGTTCCTTATCACCACACCATGCTCGTCTTGCTTGTTGCGGAATACCCATTTGGTACCTACAACATTTTGATTAGGACGTGGAACTAAATGACATACCTCATTCCTCATGAAGTTGTTGAGCTCCTCTTGCATTGCCAGCACCCAATCCAAATCTCTTAGTGCATCCTCTACCCTGTATGGCTCAATAGTGGAGACAAAAGAGTAATGTTCACAAAAATGAGCGACTCGAGATCGAGTAGTTACCCCCTTATGAATGTCACCGAGAATGGAGTTCACGGGGTGATCTCTTTGAATCACTTGGTGAACTCTTGGGTGTGGCGATCTTTGACCCTGTATTTCTTGTTCATCTTCCTTGTCTTGATTATCTTCATCTCCCCCTTGATCATTGCCCTCTTCTTGAGGTGGCTCATCTTCTTGATCTTCTTTTTCATCACCTTGAGCTTGTTCCTCATCTTGGGTTGGCGGAGATGCTTGATTTGAAGATGACGGATGATCTTGAGCTTGAATTGGCTCTTCGGATTCCTTAGGACACACATCCCCAATGGACATGTTCCTTAGCGCAACGCACAGAGCCTCTTCGTCATCTAATTCATCAAGATCAACTTGCTCCACTTGGGAGCCATTAGTCTCATCAAACACAATGTCACAAGAAACCTCAATCAATCCAGTGGATTTGTTGAAGACTCTATATGCCCTTGTGTTTGAGTCATATCCTAGTAAAAAGCCTTCTACAACCTTAGGAGCAAATTTGGATTTTCTACCTCTTTTAACAAGAATAAAACATTTGCTACCAAAGACTCTAAAATATGAAACATTGGGCTTTTTACCGGTAAGGAGTTCATATGATGTCTTCTTGAGGATTCGGTGAAGATATAACTGGTTGATGTAGTAGCAGGTGGTGTTAATCGTCTCGGCCCAAAACCGGTCCGGTGTCTTGTACTCATCAAGCATGGTCCTCGCCATGTCAAGTAGAGTTCTATTCTTCCTCTCCACTACACCATTTTGTTGAGGTGTGTAGGGAGAAGAGAACTCGTGCTTGATGCCCTCCTCCTCAAGGAAGCCTTCAATTTGTGAATTCTTGAACTCCATCCCATTATCGCTTCTAATCTTTTTTATCCTTAAGTCAAACTCATTTTGAGATCGTCTCAAGAATCCCTTTAAGGTCTCTTGGGTTTGTGATTTTTCCTACAAAAAGAACACCCAAGTGAAGCGAGAATAATCATCCACAATAACTAGACTGTACTTACTCCCGCCGATGCTTATGTAAGCGATCGGGCCGCATAGATCCATGTGGAGTAGCTCAAGTGGCATGTCCGTTGTCATGATGTTCTTGTGTGGATGATGTGCACCAACTTGCTTTCCTGCTTGGCATGCGCTATACACCCCGTCTTTCTCAAAATGAACATTTGTTAGTCCTAAAATGTGTTCTCCCTTTAGAAGTTTGTGAAGATTCTTCATCCCAACATGGGCTAGTCGGCGATGCCAGAGCCATCCCATATTAGTTTTAGCAATTAAGCAAGTGTCAAGTTCAGCTCTATTAAAATCAACTAAGTATAGCTGACCCTCTAACACTCCCTTAAATGCTACTGAATCATCACTTCTTCTAAAGACAGTAACACCGGTATCACTAAAAAGACAGTTATAGCCCATTTTACATAATTGAGATACAGAAAGCAAATTGTAATCTTAAGAATCTACAAGAAAAATATTGGAAATAGAATGGTCAGGTGATATAGCAATTTTACCAAGTCCTTTGACCAAACCTTGATTTCCATCCCCGAATGTGATAGTTCTTTGGGGATCTTCGTTTTTCTCATAGGAGGAGAACATTCTTTTCTCCCCAGTCATATGGTCTGTGCACCCGCTATCAATTATCCAGCTTGAGCCCCCGAATGCATAAACCTGGAAAACAATTTAGGCCTTGTTCTTAGGTACCCAAACGGTCTTGGGTCCTTTCACATTAGAAACAAGCACCTTGGATACCCAAACACAAGTCTTTGATCCCTTATGTTTGGCCCCTAACATATTTGGCAACTACTTTGCCCGATTTGTTAGTTAAAACATAAGAAGCATCAAAAGCCTTAAATGAAATAATAGGCTCATTTGATGTAGTAGGAGATTTCTTTTTAGGCAATTTAACATGGGTTGATTGCCTAGAGCTAGATGCCTCATTCTTATACAAAAAAGCATGGTGAGAAACAGAATGAGACTTCCTAGCATGAATTCTCCTAATCTTATGCTCAGGATAACCAGCAGGATATAAAATGTAACCCTCGTTATCCTGAGCCATGGGAGCCTTACTCTTAACAAAGTTGGACAATCTCTTAGGGTCATTAAGTTTGACATTGCCTCCCTGTTGGAAGCCAATGCCATCCTTAATGCCAGGGCATCTCTCATTATAGACCATGCTCCTAGCAAATTTAAATCTTTTATTTTCTATTTCATGCTCACTAATTTTTGTAGTAAGTTGAGCTATGTGATTATTTTGTTATTTAATTAAAGCTAGGTGATCATGGATAGCATCAATATTAATATCTCTACATCTAGTGCAAATAGAAACATGATCAACAGTAGATGTAGAGGGTTTGCAAACATTTAATTCATCAATCTTAGCATGTAATATGGCATTCTCATTCTTAAGATTGGAAATAGAAACATTGCAAACATTTAAATCTTTAGCCTTTGAAACTAATTTATCATTCTCAATCTTAAGGCTAGAAAGTGATGCATTCAATTTATCAATCTTAGCAATCAAACTATCATTTTCATTTCTAAGACTCACAATTGAATCATTACGAGCATTTAATTTTTCCACCTTAGCAATTAAACTAGCATTCTCATTTCTAAGGTTGGAAATAGTGTCATGGCAAATGCTAAGTTCCTTAGTCAAGTTTTCATTTTTCTCTATTTACTGAGCATAAACATTTTTTACTTTAACATGCTTTTTATTTTCCTTTATAAGAAATTCCTCTTGGCTATCCAAGAGTTCATCCTTCTCATGAATAGCACCTATCAATTTATTCAATTTTTCTCTTTGTTGCATGTTAAGGTTGGCAAAACGAGTAAGCAGATTATCTTCATTATCACTAGAGCTAGCCTCATCACTAGATGTTGTATATTTTGTGGAGGCTCTAGATTTTACCTTCTTCTTTTTGCCGTCCTTCGCCATGAAACACTTGTGGCCGACATTGGGGAAGAGGAGACCTTTGTTGACGGCGATGTTGGCGGCGTCCTCGTCGGAGGAGTCGGTGGAGCTGAAAGTCGCCTAGAGGGGGTGAATAGGGCGAATCTGAAATTTACAAAGTTTAAGCACAACTACAAGCTGGGGTTAGCGTTAGAAATAAAATCGAGTCCGAGAGAGAGGGCGAAAACAAATCACAAGCAAATAAAGAGTGTGACACGGTGATTTGTTTTACCGAGGTTCGGTTCTTGCAAACCTACTCCCCGTTGAGGTGGTCACAAAGACCAAGTCTCTTTCAACCCTTTCCCTCTGTCAAACGGTCTGTCACACCCGGTTTTTAGAAGGTAAACCGAATGCGAACCATGTACGTGCCAGGATCAGTTATTCACGTACACAGCAGTTACATAACATGGACATCATCACACAGTGCTCAAATAGTATTAAAAGGGAAATAATAGTCGATTACATCATACGTCTGAGACGTCCATATAGTTCTTACAATAAATCAAAGTGCGAAAACGAAACGTAGATAACCGCGGCCTTCACAGGCAGCCGACTGGGGGTTGACATGGTAGTAATTGGAAGATTATGTGCTTCTACCCATGATGCAGTAATAAAAGAATGCGTTGCTCCAGTATCAAATAACACTTCTGCAATATGGGAGTCGACTGGGAACATACCTACTATCATGCCGGGGGTCTCCTGAACTGCTTCAGCTTCCAAGTGGTTCAGTCTTCCATGATTATAGCACGGTTGAGAGCGGTTGCCTGATCCAGGCTGGGACACATTCTGCTTTGCTGGGGCATTGGGGCCTGACTGCTGCTGGGCTGCCTTCTTCGGACATTGCATCACCCAGTGACCTTGCTCTCCACAGTGGAAACATGCTCTGTTTCCAACCTGAGCTAGTGCTGCCTGATTGTTCTGCTGGCTTGCTGGGGCAGGAAGACGAGGTGTCTGCTGATTCTGCCTCTGAAACTGACCTCCTGACTGATTGCTCTGACGGTTCTGGTACTGATGCTGAGGATACTGCCTTTGGAACTGCTGATACTGCTGGCGCTGCTGATGCTGCTGAGGTGGACGCTGGTTCTGCCTGAACTGCTGAGGTTGATTGCCTGAAAAACGAGGACGGCTGCTGCTTCCAGGCTGGGGTCCACTGATCTTGCGCTTACGATCCTCCATCTCCTTACGCTTCCTTTCTGTCATGATTGCTCTGTCAATCAGGTGCTGGAATGTCGGGAAGGTATGATTCATCAGTTGGTACTGAAGAGGGTCGACCAAGCCTCTCAAGAAACGGTACTATCGCTTGGCGTCGGTGTTGACATCTTCAGGAGCATAGCGAGACAACTGCAGAAACCTGTCTCGATACTCACTGACAGATGATGACCCTTGCTTAAGGGCCAGGAACTCCTCCTTCTTCATTGTCATCAGACCTGCAGGCACATGGTACTGACGAAAGCTACCTCTGAACTCTTCCTAGGTGATGGCATCGGGGTTGGCATGGGTGGCGAGGTAAGACTCCCACCATGATTGGGCTGCTCCTCTCAACAGACGGGGACCATACAAGACTTTCTCCCTGTCATCACACTGAGCGGTATGCAACTCCCGCTCCACAGTGCGCAGCCAATCTTCAGCATCCATGGGGTCAGAAGAGTGAGCGAACGTTGGGGGATGACCTCTCATGAATTCAGCACGCTTGTCTCTAGGCATCTGAGGCATCTGAGGCTGGGGTGGTGCTTGCTGCTGTTGCTGCTGCTGCTGCTGCTGCTGAATGGCGGCCAGAGTCTGACCGATGGCCTGAACTGCCTGAGTCTGCATCAGAAACATCTGCTCGATCGACATCGGGGGCGGGGGTGGCAGGTGCTGCTGCTGAGGCACCTCATCCTGCGGGGCGGCTTGCTCCTGCTGAGCACGCCTTCCTCCTCTGCGCCTGTTCTCTGACATCTGCAGAACGCAACCACACATCAGAACTGATCTGGCAAATCTTGCAGCATAAGAAAAGAGTATAGAATTCTCCAACAGCACTGAACAGATGAGCATCTTCACTGATTTCCATCGCAGACCACACAGCTTCTCAGATAAAGAGGAAAGTAGAATAAAGGGTTTCCCAACTATATAACTAACTCCATTAACATAATAGGTAAGCCAAAATGCAGGGGATACCCACACTCTGGTGACAGTCATTACAAAGATCCAAACCAAACATAGTTCATCATGACAAACATAAATGCACAGGATATAGCAAACTACCCTGTCTAACTAAGACTAACTAAAACCGAGACTAACGCTAAGACTGAAGCTTCTATGTATATATTTTGTATTAATTACAAGATCCAACTCTAACGAGCTATGGTTCTAGATTTATCTTGGTCTTGCAGTCGGGATTGCCATAAGACTGGCGTCCACGCCGAGGTGAGCGGTACGGGTGCTGAGTCCCAACGGGAGCGGGGGAACCATCATCCAAGTGACGACGTTCCGCGCGCTCAGCCCGCAGCAGGACGATCTCAGCACGAGCCCTACTCAGCTCGTCTAATGCATGGTCCAGCTCCGTGTTTAGCACGGCGGCTAGGTTGACTGTGCTGCTCAACCTAGGATTGTCCTCACCAGCAGGTGAAACAATCACGCCTCCTGTGCTGCCAGATGGACGGCGGGGGTAATACTTCAGGTCGAGACCGTCAGCTACCCCACCGAGAACCGAGCAGTAGTGCGAAAGCGCACGCCGTGCAGCATCCTGCATGGCTGCCTCAGCTGAGTCCCGCTCAGAGATAGAATAGTGCTCTGAGCAAGCCTCCGCGCCCTGGAGACTGTTCTCCGGACGGCGCACCAAACAGGTCGCCTCCCAGCGGTCCGGGTAGACCCCGCGACTATGCTGGTAGACCACACAGCGATACTCGATGGACCAAGTACGCCGGTCAAGTGCCCGACGTAGCAGGGTGTCGAGCGCATCGTGGAAGTGACACCCGCGAGCAGCGTCGCGAGTGATGGGTCGAGCAACCCATCCTTCCGGCTCATGGTCAGCAGAGAAGTCGATGTCGTGGCTCAAGCTGTCGTCGCCACCTCCGTCGTCTGGGTCTCCTCCAGCAGCTACTCCAGAAGCTGGGGCGCCCAGTGGTGGTGCAGGGGGCGCCTCCAGGGGAAGCACAGGGGAGCAGCTCCTCACAGACTCTATCTCCTGCTGGAGCGAGAAAGAAGAGCCCTGCTGCTCCTGTCGTCGATGTTCCTGCTCCTCATGCAGGCGGTGGTGCAGTCTCTCCAAGTGGCTGGACTGTCCGGCCACGGGACGGCGAAGCGGACGCTCAGCAAGGCGGGAGGGTAAGAAGGGGATGACGGACTTTCGTGCAGTGTGTCTAAGACGAGCCATCTACAAAAGATATCGCAAGCAAAAGGGTGAGAACAGAATTAATATGACCAGCAAGTAATGAATCATAAATAGATGAAGGATCAGAATAAAACAAAATTTTCAGCAAGGTATAATATATAGTAGAACATAGGTTTGGTCAGTAGGACCAACTTTTGAAGGGGTACCAAAGTCAAGGCAGGGACAGAGGTCTATAGTCCTTAGAACGACCATTCTACTCTAGGTTAGCGGTCCTACAGTCAGCACGGCTTTGATACCACTTATGTCACACCCGGTTTTTAGAAGGTAAACCGAATGCGAACCATGTACGTGCCAGGATTAGTTATTCACGTACACAGCAGTTACATAACATGGACATCATCACACAGTGCTCAAATAGTATTGAAAGGGAAATAATAGTCGATTACATCATACGTCTGAGACGTCCATATAGTTCTTACAATAAATCAAAGTGCGAAAACGAAACGTAGATAACCGCGGCCTTCACAGGCAGCCGACTGGGGGTTGACATGGTAGTAATTGGAAGATTATGTGCTTCTACCCATGATGCAGTAATAAAAGAATGCGTTGCTCCAGTATCAAATAACACTTCTGCAATATGGGAGTCGACTGGGAACATACCTACTATCATGCCGGGGGTCTCCTGAACTGCTTCAGCTTCCAAGTGGTTCAGTCTTCCATGATTATAGCGCGGTTGAGAGCGGTTGCCTGATCCAGGCTGGGACACATTCTGCTTTGCTGGGGCATTGGGGCCTGACTGCTGCTGGGCTGCCTTCTTCGGACATTGCATCACCCAGTGGCCTTGCTCTCCACAGTGGAAACATGCTCTGTTTCCAACCTGAGCTGGTGCTGCCTGATTGTTCTGCTGGCTTGCTGGGGCAGGAAGACGAGGTGTCTGCTGATTCTGCCTCTGAAACTGACCTCCTGACTGATTGCTCTGACGGTTCTGGTACTGATGCTGAGGATACTGCCTTTGGAACTGCTGATACTGCTGGCGCTGCTGATGCTGCTGAGGTGGACGCTGGTTCTGCCTGAACTGCTGAGGTTGATTGCCTGAAAAACGAGGACGGCTGCTGCTTCTAGGCTGGGGTCCACTGATCTTGCGCTTACGATCCTCCATCTCCTTACGCTTCCTTTCTGTCATGATTGCTCTGTCAATCAGGTGCTGGAATGTCGGGAAGGTATGATTCATCAGTTGGTACTGAAGAGGGTCGACCAAGCCTCTCAAGAAACGGTACTGTCGCTTGGCGTCGGTGTTGACATCTTCAGGAGCATAGCGAGACAACTGCAGAAACCTGTCTCGATACTCACTGACAGATGATGACCCTTGCTTAAGGGCCAGGAACTCCTCCTTCTTCACTGTCATCAGACCTGCAGGCACATGGTACTGACGAAAGCTACCTCTGAACTCTTCCCAGGTGATGGCATCGGGGTTGGCATGGGTGGCGAGGTAAGACTCCCACCATGATTGGGCTGCTCCTCTCAACAGACGGGGACCATACAAGACTTTCTCCCTGTCATCACACTGAGCGGTATGCAACTCCCGCTCCACAGTGCGCAGCCAATCTTCAGCATCCATGGGGTCAGAAGAGTGAGCGAACGTTGGGGGATGACCTCTCATGAATTCAGCACGCTTGTCTCTAGGCATCTGAGGCATCTGAGGCTGGGGTGGTGCTTGCTGCTGTTGCTGCTGCTGCTGCTGCTGAATGGCGGCCAGAGTCTGACCGATGGCCTGAACTGCCTGAGTCTGCATCAGAAACATCTGCTCGATCGACATCGGGGGCGGGGGTGGCAGGTGCTGCTGCTGAGGCACCTCATCCTGCGGGGCGGCTTGCTCCTGCTGAGCACGCCTTCCTCCTCTGCGCCTGTTCTCTGACATCTGCAGAACGCAACCACACATCAGAACTGATCTGGCAAATCTTGCAGCATAAGAAAAGAGTATAGAATTCTCCAACAGCACTGAACAGATGAGCATCTTCACTGATTTCCATCGCAGACCACACAGCTTCTCAGATAAAGAGGAAAGTAGAATAAAGGGTTTCCCAACTATATAACTAACTCCATTAACATAATAGGTAAGCCAAAATGCAGGGGATACCCACACTCTGGTGACAGTCATTACAAAGATCCAAACCAAACATAGTTCATCATGACAAACATAAATGCACAGGATATAGCAAACTACCCTGTCTAACTAAGACTAACTAAAACCGAGACTAACGCTAAGACTGAAGCTTCTATGTATATATTTTGTATTAATTACAAGATCCAACTCTAACGAGCTATGGTTCTAGATTTATCTTGGTCTTGCAGTCGGGATTGCCATAAGACTGGCGTCCACGCCGAGGTGAGCGGTACGGGTGCTGAGTCCCAACGGGAGCGGGGGAACCATCATCCAAGTGACGACGTTCCGCGCGCTCAGCCCGCAGCAGGACGATCTCAGCACGAGCCCTACTCAGCTCGTCTAATGCATGGTCCAGCTCCGTGTTTAGCACGGCGGCTAGGTTGACTGTGCTGCTCAACCTAGGATTGTCCTCACCAGCAGGTGAAACAATCACGCCTCCTGTGCTGCCAGATGGACGGCGGGGGTAATACTTCAGGTCGAGACCGTCAGCTACCCCACCGAGAACCGAGCAGTAGTGCGAAAGCGCACGCCGTGCAGCATCCTGCATGGCTGCCTCAGCTGAGTCCCGCTCAGAGATAGAATAGTGCTCTGAGCAAGCCTCCGCACCCTGGAGACTGTTCTCCGGACGGCGCACCAAACAGGTCGCCTCCCAGCGGTCCGGGTAGACCCCGCGACTATGCTGGTAGACCACACAGCGATACTCGATGGACCAAGTACGCCGGTCAAGTGCCCGACGTAGCAGGGTGTCGAGCGCATCGTGGAAGTGACACCCGCGAGCAGCGTCGCGAGTGATGGGTCGAGCAACCCATCCTTCCGGCTCATGGTCAGCAGAGAAGTCGATGTCGTGGCTCAAGCTGTCGTCGCCACCTCCGTCGTCTGGGTCTCCTCCAGCAGCTACTCCAGAAGCTGGGGCGCCCAGTGGTGGTGCAGGGGGCGCCTCCAGGGGAAGCACAGGGGAGCAGCTCCTCACAGACTCTATCTCCTGCTGGAGCGAGAAAGAAGAGCCCTGCTGCTCCTGTCGTCGACGTTCCTGCTCCTCATGCAGGCGGTGGTGCAGTCTCTCCAAGTGGCTGGACTGTCCGGCCACGGGACGGCGAAGCGGACGCTCAGCAAGGCGGGAGGGTAAGAAGGGGATGACGGACTTTCGTGCAGTGTGTCTAAGACGAGCCATCTACAAAAGATATCGCAAGCAAAAGGGTGAGAACAGAATTAATATGACCAGCAAGTAATGAATCATAAATAGATGAAGGATCAGAATAAAACAAAATTTTCAGCAAGGTATAATATATAGTAGAACATAGGTTTGGTCAGTAGGACCAACTTTTGAAGGGGTACCAAAGTCAAGGCAGGGACAGAGGTCTATAGTCCTTAGAACGACCATTCTACTCTAGGTTAGCGGTCCTACAGTCAGCACGGCTTTGATACCACTTATGTCACACCCGGTTTTTAGAAGGTAAACCGAATGCGAACCATGTACGTGCCAGGATCAGTTATTCACGTACACAGCAGTTACATAACATGGACATCATCACACAGTGCTCAAATAGTATTGAAAGGGAAATAATAGTCGATTACATCATACGTCTGAGACGTCCATATAGTTCTTACAATAAATCAAAGTGCGAAAACGAAACGTAGATAACCGCGGCCTTCACAGGCAGCCGACTGGGGGTTGACATGGTAGTAATTGGAAGATTATGTGCTTCTACCCATGATGCAGTAATAAAAGAATTTAACGTACTCGGAACATCCTATTCGAGTTCTGGATCAAAAGGACAGGGTTACCCGAAGAAAGACTCTCAAGTTTTATAAGATACAGTGGAACCAGCATTCGGAAGATGAGGCTACATGGGAAACCCAAGATTTCTTAGATAAGAATTTCCCAGGCTTTCTAGCCTCTTGTAAGTTGTAAAGTTTGTATAGCTGTGTAATAAAGGAATGAACCCCCACACCACCCCTGCCTTGTACCAAAAATAAGGAAATAAAAATGTGACACATTTCCTTTTCCATTACTCACCCTAGGACTTTAAATCTCGGGACGAGATTCTTTTATGGGGGGAAGGATGTAACACCCCTGGTGTTACTACAACTAAAACTTGAGCATGGCATCATGAGCATGGGCATTGCATATGTTTGATACACCTAGAGTGCATTCACTAGGCAAAAATTTCAAACAAGTTGTATTGTTTTAATGTTTTACAAATAGGACCCTGGTTAAAGGACTTAACCCTAAATAGTGATTAATGGGGCAAAACTTAACCTAAGTTAAGAAAACCTAAAGACTTTAGGGTAAAAGTCATAAAATGACCCCAACAATAAAGTTGAATCACATTTATACCCCTGGAATACCAGAAACCCTAATTGGAACCCTGGGAAACCCTAAAACCAAACCCTAGGGGCCTAAGTGCAAAATTAGTCCACTTTTGGACTTAAGTGCAAAAACCAAGTCAAATAAGTGTTTTAAGTCAATTGGATCACAAATATGTGGATTTGAAGGCCAAACCCTAAGTTTTGGACTAAAATGCAAAATGGACCCCCTTTGAGTTTTATTCTAAGTCTGAAAGTTAGTGAATGGGCTCAACTTTGGAGCCTTGTATCTTTCAGGATATAGAGTTTTTACCCTAGGTCACCACATCAAAGTTAAAGACCCATTATAGGAGAACAACTTTGCTTAAGGTTGTGAGCTTAGTTGTTAAGAAGAATTTGGAGAAAACCAAGCCTAAAGTTGGGCTGTCAGGCTGTTATGTCTGAATTTTCAGACTAGCAGTGAACTGACCTCAACTTCAAGCTGGGTTTTGAGCATGATCCTGTGTAAATATACCTATGATTGCCATAGCAAGTTTGTTGTGGGTACCATACTCTACAAGTTTGCTGCAGAGCTTAACCTGTGTCACCATGGGAAATTGAGAGAGAATTGAGCTCCAAAATCGACTGTCAGTCACTCTGAACCAGTATTTCCCATGGTACAGTGCTCAAATGGATCAGATCGGCCACGGCAAAGAATCTCACCGCCGGCGACCCTTTTTGCGCCAAAATTGGTGCCGCCGCCGTTCTGATTCGAGGGCAGTTGGGAGTGGATAGCGTCGGGGAGGGGTCGCTCGTACGTGGCACCACCCCTTGAACTCGGCCGGAGTTACTCACCGTCGGCCGCCATGACTCAGTAACTTTCTGCCGCGGTGGCGCACATGCCGTAGTTCTCTCCCACTGTACCTCCTACCGGCGTGGTCTGCATGCCATAGCGTTGTTATCCGTGGCAGCTTGGTGACCGCCGGACCGCCACGGCTATAAATAGCCGTTGGGTTCACGGCGAGGTGTTCATCGTTCTTCAAGCCAACTCGTGTAACACCAGAAATTCGCACTGTCTCTTCCCCCTCGGCTCAAATTGATTGTGCGCAGTAAAACTAGAACCCCTTAAGCCCGTATAGCCCCAAGCCCAGCTCTCAATTTCACTCGTGAACGCCGCGGCACGATTTCTCCCCAAATCAGTCCGCCGCATCGTCAAAACTAGCCCTCCCGTGGCCAGCCGATTCGGGTGAGTCGCCATTCAATTCAAGTGTTGTTTCCGAACCTCTCCATGCTTGTGTTGCTCGCAGTGGCATCCGTTTGCTTTGATCGACCATGGTTTGGTGGGAACGTGTGCTCCCGTGCTCGGTTTCCGCCGTGCACGTGGACCGGCCGTTCTCGGGGTGTTCGGGTCGCATTGGTGTGCGTTCCGAGGTCGTTGTAGGTCCGTAAAGCCTCTCCGGTAGTTAGCTTGAACAATCATCGCCGATCATGGCCGGTACGAATCACGGCAAGGATGAACGGGAGCGTGCCGTGACCAGGGGCAATCGCGGGGAAGAAATAGAAACTTGAGGACGTTTCTGCAAATCGTCAGTGACTTCGTACAATAGTGAAAGGACCTTTTTCTGATTAGCCAGAAGCGCGAGGCCCTTTCTGCAAAATCGCCTGCGCGCGGGCGCGAGCGCGCTGTCCTCCCTGGAACTGGGCCGCTGGGCCGAATTCGGCCCAGTACTGTTTAGAGTTTTTCTTTTTCTTTTTCAGGGAAGCTTTGGAAAATTGTAGAAAACTGTAGAAAAATCCTAAAAATATGAGACCAATTTTCCTAGGCTTGTTATTTTCCATAGTATTTAATAAAAATAGTTTTATGATTTTTAGATCAAATAGGGAATTTTAGGGTATTTAAAATAACCTAAACCATTGATTCTGGATTTTTAGAAAATAAATAATAAGTCCAAAATTTCCCAAACTTTTTATGTGAGCTTTTCACATTATTTAGAAGCCTTGGGTAGAATTTGGGTTGATTTGGACCTTGTTTGATCACAAAACCCAAAACCACCCCCCCTGCTCCATGAACTCCTTTACTGACTCCGGAAACCCTAGGTTCTCGGAGTACCGTGAAGGAAAGTTGTACTCAAGACATAAATAATAAGTTTATGTTATCTTTGCATCCTCATGAGCATTCCATGACATCCATTCTTATGCATGTATATGGTTATATTAGAGCAAGAAGAAGAAGAAGAAGTTTTTGAAGAGGGGATACCACCCACCTCTGATCCTCAAGCAGACAACTGCTTTTATTTCGATATCTGTGGATCCGAGCAGGACACCTCTGATAACAAAGGCAAGCCCCGGTGCATTTGCCACCTCCCTTGATGTTTTTAAAATCTTTCTCACTTGCTTGATGCATTAGGTGATAGGAGTTGATTGATAAAATAATTCCTGCATTACCTTCCTTGATCTTGATTACCCTCCTTGAAATCCTGTTTTTACAAAAAGGTTTTATTATGCTTAGTATTGCTTTAGAAAAACAAAAGGAGTTGTTTTACAAAAGATGTTTGGCAAAGTGGGAGGGATGTTTTCAAAAATAAAACTTGATGGTGGATCTGTCAAAGGCCTTGATGGATTCAACATCGGAAAAGATGTACCTCTGTCAGGTACCAAACTTTGGGTTTGAAATGAGTAAGCTGAGACCGGGCGGGTGACTTGCACGAGAAGAGAGTCTCGGTGTAGTGTCTCCGTCTGAGTCGATTAAGGACCTTGTCGATGTAGGCTTGATGATCGAGGACCCTTTAACTGGTCACATGCCTCGTCATGGGTAAGCCTTGCCTCGGGCAGACTAAGGCCGGAATAAGATAACACGAAATGGGAGTGGAGCGGTGGCGAGAGTAGCGTGTACCCTCCGTGGCAAGAGGCTGGACGGTGGTGTATCTGTGCTCTCGGTTTGCGTGAACCTGATCCGGTCTTAAGAACCCCGGTGGCGGGTTGACATATGCAAGGGTTAAGTGCTACATATGTCGTGTGATTGGAGATCCTCAGCTGAGTATAATCGATTCGGATCGCCGTAACTTCGCGGTTATGAAGACTTGGTCACTGCCCTACACGTAGCATCCCACTAAAGATGATGGGCTTTTGTTAAAGAAATTGGCTAGTGCAGGACCAGTGATTGAACTAGGGTAGAAAGAACTCTAGTGCAGGTAATTTTACCTAACTTGACAAATAAAATTGGATTTTTAAGGATCCACTTTAGTAAGCATTTCTGCAAAACAGAGTCTTTGATTACTGGAAAGCCTTACCTTGACTCCCATATAACCAGCATACCCTTGAGAGTCTTTTCCTTAGTCGGGTAAGACTTGCTGAGTAATTCCATACTCAGGGTTTATCCCTTTGTTGTTTTTAGGTGGGGAAGTAGCAGACTTTTGCTGCTTCTGTGCTAAGGTGGTTCCCAAAGAAGAAAAACAAGACTGAAGTGCGGGAGGACTTGGTCCTCCATCTAGGATCTTTTGTTTATAGTCTTTCGGGAGAAGGTTGTGTCTCCCTGGTTTGTATAATTATTACTTCTATGCACTCGCTTTTAGACTGGTCTGTAATAAATTAACTCGAGCTTACTTTTGGAAATAAATGTAAGTTTATGTAATTCGCTTCCGCATTTCTTGATCTCCGATGTTCTGTAATGTCTGCAAGACGGGTGAAACGTTCCTGGTGAGGTAAGGAAAGATACCGAGCTTGTCAAGTAACTTAGGAACATCTACAGGGTGTCTGATGTCTGTTAGACAAGGACAACTGTAGGTGGGCTTGATTACTTGGGAGGTTCCGTCACAGCTGGTATCGGAGCGTAGCCCTTCTTTGCAGATATTATAAGGCATCTTCAAAAAGATTTTCAAAAGTCTTACCTAAAGATTCTTTTCTCTTCTTACCTAAGTATTCTGAAGAGTTTATCTTAAAGACCAGATAGGAAGAGTGCAATGTATAGAAGGTTGAATCGACCAAGGTTGATTCTGTACTTACTCATGCATCATGCTAAGAATTATACTAATAAATTTTCCCCCTTAGAAAGATGCCACCACGCACGAGGCTAACGACACGAAAGTCAACGGGACCAATTGGAGTACCCCGGCATCAACTGGCCCCTCGACACGAGAGCAGTAGCAGCGGGAGTAATGACCCCATAGGAGACTTGGAAGCCGAAGTAAGTCGACTTCAGGCAACGCTGCGACACAGGACCAATGCTTGGATTGCAGACGGAGATAGAATAAACGAATTAAGAAGGGACATCCGTCACCTGCAGGATCAGCTGGCTGATCGGGACTTAGCACTTGACTGGGCAGTACAGTCACATATGTTAGTATGTGCTAAGGAAGCAAGGGCTCAGGCCCGAATTAAAGAACTTAGCACAGCTGTCGACAACCTGCAGGTCTACTGCAATACATTGCATGAGGAAGTCCATGTGCTCTACTCACAACTACACCCTCGTGAGCCTGCACCCTCTGCTGAGGCGGAAGCCGGACCCTCTCACGTTGCGGGACGCGCGTTGGGTGGGGAGTTAGACCTGTTTGAACCCCCTCCTTCTTTGAGGTTGGCGGACGTCTGGACTCCCACACCTGACAATGAAGCCGCCAAAAGCAACGGAAAGCAGGACTAATGGTGTAATAAAAGTAGAGTAGTGTATTGTAGGGTGTACGGTTGTATAATAGGTTAAACTTTTGTAAAATGGGTAATGTATCCTGTTGTATAATATCGAGTCTGTACCATTACTCTTTATAGTAATGTAAAACGGAAGGTTTTCTTTGGCACATTATGTTTATTCAAATGTTTTTGCCTCAGATGCCGACCCGGACTCGCGGACAGGACGCAGCCGGAACATCCGGGGGTCGGGATGCTACCCCGAATCCACCTCCCGTTCCACCCACGCTTGCCGAGGCAATTGCTGCCTTGGTGAATGCTACAGCCGACAACACCCGCTTCCTGAGGGAGATGGCGGGTCAGCAACAGCTCCAGCAACAAGCAGGAAGAGGTTTCCCACAAGGTCCCCGTGAGACCACTTATCTGGATTTCTCCGAGACTCGTCCGCCTCTCTTCATCAAAGCAGAAGACCCGCTCGAAGCTGACGAGTGGATACGAGTCATTGAACAGAAATTTGGCCTTCTTCGTTGTTCGGAAACCCAGAAGCCATTGTTTGCGGCACAGCAACTCCGAGGCCCTGCCAGTACTTGGTGGGGAAACTTTGTGGCTATCCAACCGGACAACCATCAAATTACATGGAACGAGTTCAAAGCAGCATTCCGCGAGCATTATATTCCTGAGGGAGTATTGCACATGAAACAAGAAGAGTTTATGAAACTGAAACAAGGGGGAGATACTGTTAACCAGTATCTCAACAAGTTCAATCACCTGTCCCAATATGCAATTGATCAGGTGAATACGGATCTGAAGAAAAGGAACTGTTTTATGAGAGGTCTGAATGACCGAATGCAGCGAAAAATGGCTGCATGTATTGATCTTACCTATGGGAAGGCTGTCAGCACAGCCCTATCTGTGGAGGCCAAATATGCAAATACTGGGAAAAGTAAGGGATTCAGTGGTGATAGGCCTAGTCAGGGCCCGGTAAAGAGGCAACGGTTCATTCTCCGGCCCTCTAACCAGAACCGTTCAAGTGCACCATCTTTCCCTTTCAAGCAGCCCATAATTATTCGTCCCAACAAAGCCCCTACTGTCCAAAGTCAGCCGGGTGCCCCAGGCACTCGATTCCCTGCTCTGCCAAGTTCTTCAACTGGATGTTTTAACTGTGGCAAATCTAGGCATTTTATTAAAGATTGCCCCTATCCTCGGCAAAATCAGGCCAATAATCAACAAGGATCGGGAAATTCAGCTCCAGGCAAGGGAAGTACTTCGGGCAAGAATACCAAGAAAACGGGGCGAGTATATTATACGCAAGTGGCTACCACACCGGAGGGAGAGCCGGTGATGATGGGTACGTTCCCTGTGGCCAGTCACCCTGCAATTATTCTTTTTGATTCTGGTGCTTCGCATACCTTCATTAGCAAGACATTTGTGGAGCAACATCACATTGCATGTCATGAATCAAAAGAGGGATTTAAAATTCATTCACCTGGGGGACACATTTTTACTAGAGAAGTGGCCTATGAAGTGCTAGTAACAATGGCCGGACGGAACTTTCCTGCTAACATGATTGTTCTAAGAGGCCAGGATATAGATGTAATTTTGGGAATGAATTGGTTAACTCAACACAAGGCAATTCTCAACACTGAACTCAGAACCGTTAGGTTGAGTTATAACCAAGAAGAAATTCTCTTGTCTCTCCCCAAAACCAATCCAGCCAAAGCTTCTGGTAGAATATTTGAAGCCATTGTACCGGAAATCAAGAACATTCCGGTAGTATGTGAGTTTCCAGATGTATTTCCGGAAGATTTGCCTGGACTACCCCCTGAAAGAGATGTAGAATTCGTAATTGAGCTAAAGCCCGGTACGGCTCCCATCTCTCGAAGATCATACCGTATGCCCCCTAATGAGTTGGCGGAATTGAAGATTCAATTACAAGATCTACTGAATAAGGGATTTATCCGGCCAAGCTCGTCCCCGTGGGGTTGTCCCGCCATTTTTGTCAAGAAGAAGGATCAAACCTTGCGCATGTGCGTGGACTATCGGCCCCTAAATGAGGTCACCATTAAGAATAAGTACCCTCTTCCAAGGATCGACATCTTATTTGATCAACTGACTGGGGCGAGGGTATTTTCCAAAATCGATCTCAGGTCGGGCTATCATCAAATCCGTATTCGGCCCGAGGATATACCGAAGACCGCATTTACTACGCGGTATGGATTGTTTGAGTACTTGGTAATGTCTTTCGGGCTCACTAATGCTCCTGCCCACTTCACCTATTTGATGAACTCGGTGTTCATGCCCGAGTTAGACAAGTTCGTGGTGGTCTTCATCGATGATATTTTGATATATTCTAAAAATGAAGAGGAGCATGCTCAGCACTTACGGATTGTATTAACGCGCCTGAGGGAACATCAACTGTATGCCAAGTTCAGCAAGTGCGCGTTCTGGCTGGAGGAAATTCAATTTCTGGGGCACGTGTTATCAGCCAAAGGAATTGCGGTAGATCCTAGCAAGGTCAAGGATATTCTGGAATGGAAACCCCCAACAACTCTTCACCAAGTCTAGAGTTTTCTTGGACTAGCAGGATATTATCGCAGATTCATACCTGATTTTTCTAAGCTTGTGAAGCCAATCACAAGTTTGTTGAAGAATGACACTAAGTTCAATTGGTCTTCTAAGTGTAACGAAGCCTTTGAGCAACTGAAGACACTATTGACCATTGCTCCGGTATTGGCTCAACCGGACATCACTAAGCCTTTTGATGTATATTGTGATGCGTCAGGCAGTGGACTCGGCTGTGTGCTGATGCAAGAGGGCCGAGTAATTGCATATGCTTCAAGGCAATTACGCCGACATGAAGAGCATTATCCAACACATGATCTCGAGCTAGCTGCTGTGGTTCATGCCCTGAAAATATGGCGTCACTATCTGCTGGGAAATATCTGTCATATATATACAGATCATAAAAGTTTGAAGTATATATTTACCCAGTCAGAGTTAAATATGAGGCAAAGACGATGGCTTGAGCTCATTAAAGACTATGAACTGGAGATCCATTATCACCCAGGCAAAGCCAATGTGGTGGCAGATGCATTGAGTCGTAAGACTTCCTGCCACTGTCTTATGGTAAAGACCTCCGAAAACACTTTATGTCAAGAAATGGAGAAGTTAAACCTGGGGATAATCCAGCAAGGGACTCTGAATCAGCTAAAGCTTGAGTCAACCATTTTGCAAAGAGTAATTGATGCTCAAAAGGATAATCTGGGCATGAAGCACATACGAGAGAAGATAAGGGCTGGAGTAGCCAAGTGTTTCAAGGAATACGATCAAGGTGTGTTATGGTTTAACAACCGCATAGTAGTGCCAAGGAATGAAGAACTCCGCCAGCAAATCTTAGATGAAGCGCATCTTAGTCGCTATTCTATTCATCCGGGAAGCACTAAGATGTATCCTGATCTAAAACAACATTACTGGTGGACCAAGATGAAGATTGAAATTGCACGCTATGTGGCTAAGTGTGACACTTGCAGACGTGTCAAAGCCATACACATGAAAACTGCTGGTCCATTGCAATCTTTGCCAACCCCAACATGGAAATGGGAAGACATAAGCATGGACTTCATTGTGGGATTGCCCAGGACCGCAAAAGGGTATGACTCTATTTGGGTTATCATTGATCGACTCACAAAGATCGCCCACTTCCTCCCTGTCAAAGTAAAATATCCTGTCATTACCTATGCGGAGTTATACATTGCCCGTATTCTCAGTTTGCATGGTATTCCAAAGACCATAGTGTCAGATCGTGGACCTCAATTCGTATCCAAATTTTGGGAAGAACTTCATAAATCCTTGGGTACTAAGTTACTCCACAGTTCGGCCTATCATCCTCAAACCAGTGGGCAGACTGAGAGAGTGAACCAAATACTTGAAGATATGCTACGGGCATGTGTCCTGGATTTCTCAACAAAGTGGGATGAATGTTTACCTTTGGCGGAGTTTTCATATAATAACAGTTATCAAGAAAGTATCAAGATGGCACCTTTTGAAGCTTTGTATGGGCGACGGTGTCGAACTCCGCTAAATTGGTCTGAACCTGGAGAAAGATGCTTGTTTAGGCCTGATATAGTGAAAGAGGCTGAGGATAAGGTTCAGAAGATTATTTATAATATGAAGAAGGCACAAGCTCGTCAGAAGAGTTATGCAGACACACGGCGAAGGCCCTTATATTTTCTGGAAGGAGACTATGTTTACCTGAAGATCTCACCAATGAAAGGCGTATCGCGTTTTGGGATTAAAGGAAAACTTGCACCCAGGTACATTGGTCCATTCCTGGTGCTTGAGCAATGTGGACCAGTGGCATACCGACTCCAGCTCCCCGAAACATTGTCTGCTGTGCATAATGTGTTCCATGTGTCACAATTGAAGAAGTGTCTTCGGGTTCCCGATCGAACCGTTGAAGTGACTGATGTTGTCCTGGAACCAGATTTAACGTACTCGGAACATCCTATTCGAGTTCTGGATCAAAAGGACAGGGTTACCCGAAGAAAGACTCTCAAGTTTTATAAGATACAGTGGAACCAGCATTCGGAAGATGAGGCTACATGGGAAACCCAAGATTTCTTAGATAAGAATTTCCCAGGCTTTCTAGCCTCTTGTAAGTTGTAAAGTTTGTATAGCTGTGTAATAAAGGAATGAACCCCCACACCACCCCTGCCTTGTACCAAAAATAAGGAAATAAAAATGTGACACATTTCCTTTTCCATTACTCACCCTAGGACTTTAAATCTCGGGACGAGATTCTTTTATGGGGGGAAGGATGTAACACCCCTGGTGTTACTACAACTAAAACTTGAGCATGGCATCATGAGCATGGGCATTGCATATGTTTGATACACCTAGAGTGCATTCACTAGGCAAAAATTTCAAACAAGTTGTATTGTTTTAATGTTTTACAAATAGGACCCTGGTTAAAGGACTTAACCCTAAATAGTGATTAATGGGGCAAAACTTAACCTAAGTTAAGAAAACCTAAAGACTTTAGGGTAAAAGTCATAAAATGACCCCAACAATAAAGTTGAATCACATTTATACCCCTGGAATACCAGAAACCCTAATTGGAACCCTGGGAAACCCTAAAACCAAACCCTAGGGGCCTAAGTGCAAAATTAGTCCACTTTTGGACTTAAGTGCAAAAACCAAGTCAAATAAGTGTTTTAAGTCAATTGGATCACAAATATGTGGATTTGAAGGCCAAACCCTAAGTTTTGGACTAAAATGCAAAATGGACCCCCTTTGAGTTTTATTCTAAGTCTGAAAGTTAGTGAATGGGCTCAACTTTGGAGCCTTGTATCTTTCAGGATATAGAGTTTTTACCCTAGGTCACCACATCAAAGTTAAAGACCCATTATAGGAGAACAACTTTGCTTAAGGTTGTGAGCTTAGTTGTTAAGAAGAATTTGGAGAAAACCAAGCCTAAAGTTGGGCTGTCAGGCTGTTATGTCTGAATTTTCAGACTAGCAGTGAACTGACCTCAACTTCAAGCTGGGTTTTGAGCATGATCCTGTGTAAATATACCTATGATTGCCATAGCAAGTTTGTTGTGGGTACCATACTCTACAAGTTTGCTGCAGAGCTTAACCTGTGTCACCATGGGAAATTGAGAGAGAATTGAGCTCCAAAATCGACTGTCAGTCACTCTGAACCAGTATTTCCCATGGTACAGTGCTCAAATGGATCAGATCGGCCACGGCAAAGAATCTCACCGCCGGCGACCCTTTTTGCGCCAAAATTGGTGCCGCCGCCGTTCTGATTCGAGGGCAGTTGGGAGTGGATAGCGTCGGGGAGGGGTCGCTCGTACGTGGCACCACCCCTTGAACTCGGCCGGAGTTACTCACCGTCGGCCGCCATGACTCAGTAACTTTCTGCCGCGGTGGCGCACATGCCGTAGTTCTCTCCCACTGTACCTCCTACCGGCGTGGTCTGCATGCCATAGCGTTGTTATCCGTGGCAGCTTGGTGACCGCCGGACCGCCACGGCTATAAATAGCCGTTGGGTTCACGGCGAGGTGTTCATCGTTCTTCAAGCCAACTCGTGTAACACCAGAAATTCGCACTGTCTCTTCCCCCTCGGCTCAAATTGATTGTGCGTAGTAAAACTAGAACCCCTTAAGCCCGTATAGCCCCAAGCCCAGCTCTCAATTTCACTCGTGAACGCCGCGGCACGATTTCTCCCCAAATCAGTCCGCCGCATCGTCAAAACTAGCCCTCCCGTGGCCAGCCGATTCGGGTGAGTCGCCATTCAATTCAAGTGTTGTTTCCGAACCTCTCCATGCTTGTGTTGCTCGCAGTGGCATCCGTTTGCTTTGATCGACCATGGTTTGGTGGGAACGTGTGCTCCCGTGCTTGGTTTCCGCCGTGCACGTGGACCGGCCGTTCTCGGGGTGTTCGGGTCGCATTGGTGTGCGTTCCGAGGTCGTTGTAGGTCCGTAAAGCCTCTCCGGTAGTTAGCTTGAACAATCATCGCCGATCATGGCCGGTACGAATCACGGCAAGGATGAACGGGAGCGTGCCGTGACCAGGGGCAATCGCGGGGAAGAAATAGAAACTTGAGGACGTTTCTGCAAATCGTCAGTGACTTCGTACAATAGTGAAAGGACCTTTTTCTGATTAGCCAGAAGCGCGAGGCCCTTTCTGCAAAATCGCCTGGGCGCGGGCGCGAGCGCGCTGTCCTCCCTGGAACTGGGCCGCTGGGCCGAATTCGGCCCAGTACTGTTTAGAGTTTTTCTTTTTCTTTTTCAGGGAAGCTTTGGAAAATTGTAGAAAACTGTAGAAAAATCCTAAAAATATGAGACCAATTTTCCTAGGCTTGTTATTTTCCATAGTATTTAATAAAAATAGTTTTATGATTTTTAGATCAAATAGGGAATTTTAGGGTATTTAAAATAACCTAAACCATTGATTCTGGATTTTTAGAAAATAAATAATAAGTCCAAAATTTCCCAAACTTCTTATGTGAGCTTTTCACATTATTTAGAAGCCTTGGGTAGAATTTGGGTTGATTTGGACCTTGTTTGATCACAAAACCCAAAACCACCCCCCTGCTCCATGAACTCCTTTACTGACTCCGGAAACCCTAGGTTCTCGGAGTACCGTGAAGGAAAGTTGTACTCAAGACATAAATAATAAGTTTATGTTATCTTTGCATCCTCATGAGCATTCCATGACATCCATTCTTATGCATGTATATGGTTATATTAGAGCAAGAAGAAGAAGAAGAAGTTTTTGAAGAGGGGATACCACCCACCTCTGATCCTCAAGCAGACAACTGCTTTTATTTCGATATCTGTGGATCCGAGCAGGACACCTCTGATAACAAAGGCAAGCCCCGGTGCATTTGCCACCTCCCTTGATGTTTTTAAAATCTTTCTCACTTGCTTGATGCATTAGGTGATAGGAGTTGATTGATAAAACAATTCCTGCATTACCTTCCTTGATCTTGATTACCCTCCTTGAAATCCTGTTTTTACAAAAAGGTTTTATTATGCTTAGTATTGCTTTAGAAAAACAAAAGGAGTTGTTTTACAAAAGATGTTTGGCAAAGTGGGAGGGATGTTTTCAAAAATAAAACTTGATGGTGGATCTGTCAAAGGCCTTGATGGATTCAACATCGGAAAAGATGTACCTCTGTCAGGTACCAAACTTTGGGTTTGAAATGAGTAAGCTGAGACCGGGCGGGTGACTTGCACGAGAAGAGAGTCTCGGTGTAGTGTCTCCGTCTGAGTCGATTAAGGACCTTGTCGATGTAGGCTT
This sequence comes from Zea luxurians, assembly GCA_029449295.1. NCBI lineage: Eukaryota > Viridiplantae > Streptophyta > Magnoliopsida > Poales > Poaceae > Zea > Zea luxurians. Next base: position 132,091,885 of record JAOPSE010000007.1, read on the forward strand.
GATGATCGAGGACCCTTTAACTGGTCACATGCCTCGTCATGGGTAAGCCTTGCCTCGGGCAGACTAAGGCCGGAATAAGATAACACGAAATGGGAGTGGAGCGGTGGCGAGAGTAGCGTGTACCCTCCGTGGCAAGAGGCTGGACGGTGGTGTATCTGTGCTCTCGGTTTGCGTGAACCTGATCCGGTCTTAAGAACCCCGGTGGCGGGTTGACATATGCAAGGGTTAAGTGCTACATATGTCGTGTGATTGGAGATCCTCAGCTGAGTATAATCGATTCGGATCGCCGTAACTTCGCGGTTATGAAGACTTGGTCACTGCCCTACACGTAGCATCCCACTAAAGATGATGGGCTTTTGTTAAAGAAATTGGCTAGTGCAGGACCAGTGATTGAACTAGGGTAGAAAGAACTCTAGTGCAGGTAATTTTACCTAACTTGACAAATAAAATTGGATTTTTAAGGATCCACTTTAGTAAGCATTTCTGCAAAACAGAGTCTTTGATTACTGGAAAGCCTTACCTTGACTCCCATATAACCAGCATACCCTTGAGAGTCTTTTCCTTAGTCGGGTAAGACTTGCTGAGTAATTCCATACTCAGGGTTTATCCCTTTGTTGTTTTTAGGTGGGGAAGTAGCAGACTTTTGCTGCTTCTGTGCTAAGGTGGTTCCCAAAGAAGAAAAACAAGACTGAAGTGCGGGAGGACTTGGTCCTCCATCTAGGATCTTTTGTTTATAGTCTTTCGGGAGAAGGTTGTGTCTCCCTGGTTTGTATAATTATTACTTCTATGCACTCGCTTTTAGACTGGTCTGTAATAAATTAACTCGAGCTTACTTTTGGAAATAAATGTAAGTTTATGTAATTCGCTTCCGCATTTCTTGATCTCCGATGTTCTGTAATGTCTGCAAGACGGGTGAAACGTTCCTGGTGAGGTAAGGAAAGATACCGAGCTTGTCAAGTAACTTAGGAACATCTACAGGGTGTCTGATGTCTGTTAGACAAGGACAACTGTAGGTGGGCCTGATTACTTGGGAGGTTCCGTCACACTTACCGGGTATGCCACCAGAGCGGAAAGTTGAGTTTGCCATAGAGCTTCTTCCTGGAACCACCCCTATCTTTAAGAGAGCTTACAGAATATCTGGACCAGAGTTGGTTGAGCTTAAGAAGCAGATTGATGAGCTATCAGAGAAAGGTTACATCCGGCCAAGCACCTCGCCTTGGGCCGCCCCTGTCCTGTTTGTGGAGAAGAAAGATGGCACCAAAAGGATGTGTATCGATTATCGAGCTTTGAATGAAGTCACGATCAAGAACAAGTATCCCTTGCCCAGAATAGAAGATCTGTTTGACCAGTTGAGAGGAGCCAGTGTGTTCTCCAAGATTGATCTGAGGTCAGGTTATCATCAGCTCAGGATCCGACCTTCGGACATTCCGAAGACGGCATTCATTACCAAGTATGGTTTATATGAGTTCACAGTGATGTCTTTTGGTTTGACCAATGCACCAGCGTTCTTCATGAACTTGATGAACAGTGTATTCATGGATTATCTCGATAAGTTTGTGGTGGTATTCATTGATGACATTCTGGTTTATTCTCAAAGCGAAGAAGAACATGCAGATCATTTGAGGATGGTATTGCAGAGATTGCGAGAGCACCAGTTGTATGCAAAGTTGAGCAAGTGTGAGTTCTGGATCAGTGAAGTCCTGTTCTTGGGTCACATAATCAACAAAGAAGGATTGGCTGTGGATCCGAAGAAAGTGGCAGACATTCTGAACTGGAAAGCGCCAACGGATGCTCGAGGAATCAAGAGCTTCATTGGAATGGCCGGATATTATCGGCGATTCATTGAAGGGTTTTCGAAGATTACGAAACCAATGACAGCGTTGCTAGGCAACAAAGTTGAGTTCAAGTGGACCCAGAAATGTCAAGAGGCCTTCGAAGCGCTGAAAGAGAAGTTGACAACAGCGCCTGTCTTAGTCTTGCCTGATGTGCACAGGCCCTTCTCGGTGTATTGTGATGCTTGTTACACAGGTTTGGGATGCGTGTTGATGCAAGAGGGAAGAGTTGTGGCTTACTCGTCCCGACAGCTGAAGGTTCATGAGAAGAATTACCCAATCCATGACCTAGAGTTGGCAGCAGTGGTTCACGCACTGAAGACATGGAGGCACTATCTGTATGGACAGAAATGCGATGTTTACACAGACCACAAGAGTCTGAAGTACATATTCACTCAGTCAGAATTGAATATGAGGCAGCGAAGATGGTTAGAGTTGATCAAAGACTATGAGTTGGAGATCCATTACCATCCAGGCAAAGCGAACGTAGTGGCAGATGCTTTGAGCAGAAAGAGTCAAGTCAATCTGATGGTCGCTCGTCCGATGCCTTATGAGTTGGCCAAGGAGTTCGACAGGTTGAGTCTCGGATTTCTGAACAATTCGCGAGGAGTCACAGTTGAATTGGAACCTACCTTGGAGCGCGAAATCAAAGAAGCGCAGAAGAATGATGAAAAGATCAGTGAGATTCGGCGACTGATTCTAGATGGCAGAGGCAAAGATTTTCGAGAAGATGCAGAAGGCGTGATATGGTTCAAAGACCGCTTGTGTGTTCCCAATGTCCAGTCTATTCGGGAGTTGATTCTCAAGGAAGCTCATGAGACAGCTTATTCGATTCACCCTGGCAGTGAGAAGATGTATCAGGATCTGAAGAAGAAATTCTGGTGGTACGGAATGAAGAGGGAAATCGCAGAGCATGTGGCTATGTGCGATAGTTGTCGAAGAATTAAGGCAGAGCACCAAAGACCTGCTGGATTGTTGCAACCGTTGCAGATCCCTCAGTGGAAATGGGATGAAATCGGTATGGATTTCATAGTCGGATTGCCTCGCACTCGAGCCGGCTACGATTCCATTTGGGTAGTAGTGGACCGTTTAACCAAGTCAGCCCACTTCATACCTGTCAAGACCACCTACAGCAGTGCAGTATTGGCAGAGCTGTATATGTCTCAGATCGTTTGTCTTCATGGTGTGCCAAAGAAGATAGTGTCAGACAGAGGAACGCAGTTCACCTCTCATTTCTGGCAGCAGTTGCATGAAGCCTTGGGCACACATCTGAATTTCAGTTCAGCTTATCATCCGCAGACAGATGGCCAGACTGAAAGGACCAATCAAATTCTCGAAGACATGTTGAGAGCCTGTGCGTTGCAAGATCAGTCCGGATGGGACAAGCGATTGCCTTATGCAGAGTTTTCCTATAACAACAGTTACCAGGCCAGTTTGAAGATGTCACCATTTCAGGCGCTTTATGGAAGGAGTTGCAGAACTCCGTTGCAATGGGATCAGCCTGGAGAGAAGCAAGTGTTTGGGCCAGACATTCTGCTTGAAGCCGAAGAGAACATCAAGATGGTCCGAGAGAATCTGAAGATAGCGCAATCGAGGCAGCGAAGCTATGCAGACACAAGAAGAAGAGAGCTGAGTTTTGAAGTCGGAGACTTTGTCTATCTGAAAGTGTCACCGATCAGAGGAGTCAGAAGGTTCGGAATCAAAGGCAAGCTAGCACCCCGCTACATTGGTCCGTACCAGATCCTCTCAAAGCGTGGAGAAGTGGCCTATCAGCTCAGTTTGCCAGAGAATTTGTCAGCTGTGCATGATGTCTTTCATGTGTCTCAGTTGAAGAAGTGCTTGCGTGTGCCAGAAGAGCAGTTGCCAGTGGAAGGTCTGGAAGTCCAGGAGGACTTGACCTATGTTGAGAAGCCAGCTCAGATCCTTGAGGTTGCAGATAGAGTCACCCGAAGGAAGACCATCAGAATGTGCAAAGTCAGATGGCATCACCACTCTGAAGAAGAAGCAACCTGGGAGCGTGAAGATGATTTGATGGCCAAGTACCCAGAGCTCTTTGCTAGCCAGCCCTGAATCTCGAGGGCGAGATTCTTTTAAGGGGGATAGGTTTGTAACGCCCCGAATTTTGCAGTTGAATTTTTTCTTTTCTTTACTCGCCAAATTCGGGCGTTACCTTTTCTTTTTCTTTTTCCCCTCGCTAGACCTTGACTTTTTCCAAAGTTTTAGCGGGATTCGGTTTGGAATTCCCGTGTAAGAAAAAACCCTAAAATACTTTATGTTGTTTGATGCACCATGCCGAACCATGCATTTTTTTGATTGTTTGAAAGTGCAAATGCATTCATCTAGGAAGATCGAATTTCGAAAAGGAGATAACCTTTTTCTTTTTCTTTTTCTTTTCTTTTTCTTTCTTTCTCTCTCCCTCCTCCCTTCTCTCTCTCCCGCGCCGTGGGCCCCTTGCCCGGCCCAGCCACCCCTTGGCCGGCCCAGCAGCCCCCCGCGCCCCCCCCTTTTTGGGCCCAAGTGGCCCAACCGCCCCCACCCCCTCCCCTTTTCCCCAAACTCCCTCCCTCTCTCCCTCCCATTTTCCCTCTCCCCACCCTAGCGCCGCCCCCTGCCCTAACGCCGCCCCTGCCCTAGCGCCGCCCCCTGCAGCTCGGCCGCCCGACGCCGGTGAGCCCCCCTTCTCCTTCCCCTTCTCCCTCTCCCTCTCCCCTCTCCCCTCTTCTTCCCTCAGCCCGCCCGGCCGCGCCTGGCCCCCAGCCGTGCCCCCGGCCGATCCTGGCCGCGCCCTTGGCCGCCCGCCTGGCTCGGCCGCCCGCCCAGCCGCGCCCGGCCGCGCCCCCAGCCGCGCCCCCGGCCGGCCCTGGCCGCGCCCTCGGCCGCCCGCCTGGCTCGACCGCCCGCCCAGCCGCCCCCTGCCCGCCGGTTCGGCCGCGCCCCTGGCCGGCCCAGCCGCTCGCTCGGCCGCCGGTTCAACCGCCCCCCAGGGCCGGTTCAACCGCCCCGGCTCAGCCGCCCCCCCCCCCCCCCCGCGCTCGGCCGCCCCTGCTCGGCCGGCCCAGCCGCCGGTTCAACCGCCCCAGGGCCGGTTCAACCGCCCCCCCCTTTTTTTATTTTTTATTTTATTTTATTTATTTTGTTTTACTTTCTGTTATCATAGCTATTTTATTTTAGGTAGGCTAATCATTGTTCATGTTATTGAAATAGGAAGCTTAATTTAGAATTTCGTTGCGCTAGTTTATTCACGTAATTAATTGTTTATTTCATTCAATGTTGATCAGCTAAAAATGACTAGGTTTCCATTAGTGCATATAACAGAATTCTTTTGTTAAGAACCAATTGTAACTAATCATTAGTGCATAAGCTTTAACCCCCTGCGAGACCTTTCCCCGTTTCTTTCTAACCATAACAAATGCGATACCGAATGTCATACTTGATGCATGTTCGCTTTACTTGTTCCCTTGTATGGTGTACTATTCTTTTGTATTAAATACGTGGATGTATGTATGTTTGCGCTCGCATAGAGAACGATCCGGTCGAAGAGCCCGAGGAATTCGCAGGAGAAGCCCCTGAGCAGCAGTCGGTTGGTGGAGGCAAGTGTCCTTTGACCTATTTCTGTCCTATTCATTCTTTAATTCACCTCCCGCATTACACATTTATACCTAAGGATTGACTAGCTTTTGTGATTCATGTCCTTGTTTACCTATTTGGGTCGGATTATTACTGCTTAGTCTGATGCTATTGCTCAACTCTAATCAATGAACATGATGTGATTATCTATGATACGCTGTTTTCCCTTCTTATTTATGATTATACTTGTGGCATTTAAGGGGACTCGAGCGGTTTCTCGAGTGCCTCTCCGTAAGGACCTGTTCAATGGATGACCGCCCGGGAAAACAGTGCAACCATGAGGGTGGAATGGGACGCCCTTAGCTGAATAATTAGAGGAACCGGGGTGTAGATCACTTAGCCGTTGTGCCGTCAATGGGGCTCGGTGTATGCGGCTCGCTCTGCCAAGGTTGATTTGTCCCTTGGGGAGGAGTGCGGTACATTTAGGAAACCTAACGGGTGGCTACAGCCCCGGGGAATCTTTGTAAAGGCTTCGTAGTGAATCCCTAGCCATTCACCTTGGGAGTGAATAAGGGTCTTGCAAGCCCGGGCTAGAGAGGGAATCACGGCTTGTGGGTAAAGTGCGCAACCTCTGCAGAGTGTTATGAAACTGATATATCAGCCGTGCTCGCGGTTATGAGCGGCCAAGGGAGCTCCAGAGATTAGTGATACTTGATCAGAGACATTTTGGTACAGGTGGCAATGAGATTGATGATTCTGATTATGATTATGGTGCTGGTAAGTGGTATTCTTTCCGTTTGGAAAGGATACATTGGGCTAATAACTTGGGTTAATGTTAAAACCTGGCTTCTACTAGTAAGTAATAACCTGACCAACTAAAAGTAACTGCTTGACTTATCCCCACATAAAGCTAGTCCACTACAGCCAAACAGGATGCTTGCTGAGTATGTTGATGTGTACTCACTCTTGCTCTACACACCAACCCCCCCCCCCCCCCCAGGTTGTCAGCATTGCAACCACTGCTCAGGAGAAGATGAAGCTGTGGAAGGAGACTTCCAGGAGTTTCAAGACTACGACGAGTTCTAGGTGTGGGTTAGCGGCAACCCCCAGTCGGCTGCCTGTGAAGGCCGCGGTTATCTACGTTTCGTTTTCGCACTTTGATTTATTGTAAGAACTATATGGACGTCTCAGACGTATGATGTAATCGACTATTATTTCCCTTTTAATACTATTTGAGCACTGTGTGATGATGTCCATGTTATGTAACTGCTGTGTACGTGAATAACTGATCCTGGCACGTACATGGTTCGCATTCGGTTTACCTTCTAAAAACCGGGTGTGACACGGTCACTTAGACTGAGTGAGCTTCTCTTCTCAATCAAACGGGACACTAAGTCCCCGCAAGGACCACCACACAATTGGTGTCTCTTGCCTCGGTTACAATTGAGTTGATCACAAGAAAGAATGAGAAAGAAAAGAAGCAATCCAAGCACAAGAGCTCAAATGAACACAAGTCACTCTCTCACTGGTCACTATTTGATTGGAATTGAACTAAGGACTTGGGAGAGGATTTGATCTCTTTGGTGTGTCTTGTATTGAATGCTATAGTTCCTGTAAAGTGTTGGAAGGTGGAAAACTTGGATGCAATTGAATGTGGGGTGGTTGGGGTATTTATAGCCCCAACCACCAAACTAGCCGTTTGGTGGAGGCTGCTGTCGCATGGCGCACCGGACACTGTCCGGTGCGTCAGCCACGTCACCCGACTGTTAGGGTTCGACCGTTGGAGCTTCTTTCTTCTGGGCCACCGGACAGTCCGGTGGTGCACCGGATAGGTCCTGTAGACTGTCCGGTGCGCCTTCTGGCGCTGCTCTGACTCTGGCGCGCACTGTAGCGCATTAAATGCGGTTTGCAGACGACCATTGGCGTGAAGTAGCTGTTGCTCCGCTGGCACACCGGACAATCTGGTGTAGCACCGGACAGTCCGGTGAATTTTAGCGGAGTGGCTCCTAGAATTCCCGAGACTGGCGAGTTCGGAGTTGGAGTTCCCTGGTGCACCGGACACTGTCCGGTGGCACACCGGACAGTCCGGTGCGCCATACCAGGGCTGCCTTCGGTTCTCTTTTGCTCCCTTTGTTTGAACCCTTTCTTTTGACTTGTATTGGTTTATTGTGAACCTTTGGCACCTGTAACACTTATAATCTAGAGCAAACTAGTTAGTCCAATTATTTGTGTTGGGCAATTCAACCACCAAAATCAATTAGGAAAAGATGTAAGCCTATTTCCCTTTCAATCTCCCCCTTTTTGGTGATAGATGCCAACACAAACTAAAGCAAATATAGAAGTGCAGAATTGAACTAGTTTGCATAATGTAAGTGCAAAGGTTACTTGGAATGAAACCAATACCTATTTCTACTAGATATGCATGGATGGCTTTCTTTTCATATTTAACATTTTGGACCACATTTGCACCACGGGTTTTGTTTTGCAAATTCTTTGTAAAAATCATTTCAAAAACCTTTTGCAAATAGTCAAAGGTACATGAGTAAAAATTGAAGAAAGCATTTTCAAGATTTGAAATTTTCTCCCCTGTCTCAAATGCTTTTCCTTTGACTAAAACAAAACTCCCCCTTCATGAAATTATATCAAAAATAAGATACCAATTAAAAAATTCTTTTCTTAACTCAAATTTAAAAGACTACATTTTTGAAATTGGTGGTGGTGCGGTCCTTTTGCTTTGGACTAATACTCTCTCCCCCTTTGGCATGAATCGCCAAAAACGGATGCTTGAGTGAAATATAAGCCCTTGAAACTACCTTCTCCCCCTATGGTAAATAATATATGAGTGAAGATTATACCAAAGTTGCAGAGCGGAGTGACGGCGAAGGATGAATAATTCGATGGAGTGGAGTGGAAGCCTTTTCTTCGCCAAAGACTCCTTTTCCCTTTCAATCTATGACTTAGCATAAAATGGACTTGAAACCACATTAGTCATAGCACATGAAAGAGATGACCAAAGGTATATATATGAGCTATGTGTGCAAAGTATCATTCAAAATTTCTAGAATCAAGAATATTTAGCTCATGCCTAAGTTTGGTAAAAGTTTGTTCATCTAATGTCTTGGTAAAGACATCGGCTAATTGTTCTTTGGTGCTAACATATGCAATCTCGATATCCCCCTTTTGTTGGTGATCCCTTAGAAAATGATACCGAATGGCTATGTGTTTAGTGCGGCTATGCTCAACGGGATTATCCGCCATGCGGATTGCACTCTCATTATCACATAGAAGAGGAACTTTGGTTAATTTGTAACCATAGTCCCTAAGGGTTTGCCTCATCCAAAGCAATTGCGCGCAACAATGGCCTGCGGCAATATACTCGGCTTCGGCGGTTGAAAGAGCCACAGAATTTTGCTTCTTTGAAGCCCAAGACACCAGAGATCTTCCCAAGAAGTGGCAAGTCCCCGATGTGCTCTTTCTATTAATTTTGCACCCTGCCCAATCAGCATCGGAATAACCAATTAAATCAAATGTGGATCCCCTGGGGTACCAAAGGCCAAACTTAGGAGTATAAACTAAATATCTCAAGATTCGTTTTATGGCCCTAAGGTGAACTTCCTTAGGATCGGCTTGGAATCTTGCACACATGCATATGGAAAGCATAATATCCGGTTGTGAAGCACATAAATAGAGTAAAGAGCCTATCATCGACCAGTATACCTTTTGATCGACGGATTTACCTCCCGTGTCGAGGTCGAGATGCCCATTAGTTCCCATGGGTGTCTTGATGGGCTTGCCGTCCTTCATCCCAAACTTGGTTAGAATGTCTTGAATGTACTTCGTTTGGGTAATGAAGGTGCCCTCTTGGAGTTGCTTCACTTGAAATCCTAAGAAATACTTCAACTCCCCCATCATAGACATCTCGAATTTTTGAGTCATGATCCTACCAAACTCTTCACATGTTGATTCGTTAGTAGACCCAAATATGATATCATCAACATAAATTTGGCATACAAACAAATCATTTGCAAGTGTTTTAGTAAAGAGTGTAGGATCGGCTTTTCCGACTTTGAAGCCATTAGCGATAAGAAAGTCTCTTAGGCATTCATACTGTCAGCGTTTCGAGACCGGGGGTCCCTAAGCCGACGAGTGAGTTGCCGCGTGCCCCAGCCCAGATGGGTCGAGCGCGTGGGCGAGCGCGAAGGGGGGAAAGCGAGGTGGCCGGAGCCGAGTCGTGAGGGAGGTGGAGATCCCGCGGCCTTCGTGTTCGTCCCGCGCCCAGGTCGGGTGCGCTTGCAGTAGGGGGTTACAAGCGTCCACGCGGGTGAGGGAAGCGAGCGGCCCCAAGAGAGCGCCTGCCCCGTCCTCGTTCCCGCGCGGCCAACCTTCTCTAAGAAGGCCCTGGTCCTTCCTTTTATAGGCGTAAGGAGAGGATCCAGGTGTACAATGGGGGTGCAGCAGAGTGCTACGTGTCTAGCGGGGGAGAGCTAGCGCCCTAAGTACATGCCAAGGTGGCAGCCGGAGAGATCTTGGCACCCAGCTGGTGTGGTGTCGTGGCTGTCGGTGGAGCAACGGAGCCTGGTGGAGGGACAGCTGTCGGAGCTGTTGGGTCCTTGCTGACGTCCCCCTGCTTCCGTAAGGGAGCTGAGAGCCGCCGCCGTCACAGGGCTAGCGGGGTGCCATCATTGCCTATCGGGCGGAGCTAGCCAGATGGGACGTCGGTCTTGTTCTCTGCGGCCCGAGTCGGCTCGGGGTAGGGTGATGATGGCGCTTTCTTTTGACGTGGCGGACTTGTGCCCTAGGTCGGGCGACGTGGAGGCTCCTCCGAGGCCGAGGTCGAGTCTGTCTTCCATGGCCGAGGCCGAGCCCGAGCTCCTGGGTCGGGCGAGGCGGAGGTCGCTCGGCAGAGGCCGGGGCGGAGTCCGACCCCTGGGGTCGGGCGAAGCGGAGTTCGTCGTCTTCTGGGGCCTTAGCCCGAGTCCGAGCCCTGGGTCGGGCGGAGCGGGGTTCGCCGTCTTCCGGGGCCTTAGCCCGAGTCCGAGCCCTGGGTCGGGCAGAGCGGAGTTCGCCGTCTTCCGGGGCCTTAGCCCGAGTCCGAGCCCTAGGTCGGGCGGAGTGGAGTTCGCTGTCTTCCGGTGCCTTAGCCCGAGTCCGAGCCCTGGGTCGGGCGGAGCGGAGTTCGCCGTCTTCCGGGGCCTAAGCCCGAGTCCGAGCCCTAGGTCAGGCAGAGCTTCCTATGGCGCCTTTGGCAAGGCCTGACTGCCTGTCAGTCTCACTCTGTCAAGTGGCACTGCAGTCGGGATGGCGCAGGCGGCGCTGCCCTTCTGTCAGACCGGTCAGTGAAGCGGCGAAGTGACGGCGGTCACTTTGGCTCTGCCGGGGGGCGCGCGTCAGGATAAAGGTGTCAGGCTACCTTTGCGTTAAATGCCCCTGCGACTTGGTTGGTCGGCGTGGCGATTTAGTCAGGGTTGCTTCTTAACGAAGGCAAGGCCTCGGGCGAGCCGGAGATGCGTCTGCCGTAAAAAGGGGGCCTCGGGCGAGACGGAAACACCTCGGGGTTGGCTGCCCTTGCCCGAGGCTAGGCTCGGGCGAGGCGTGATCGAGTCACTCGTATGGACTGATCCCTGACTTAATCGCACCCATCAGGCCTCTGCAGCTTTATGCTGATGGGGGTTACCAGCTGAGAATTAGGCGTCTTGAGGGTACCCCTAATTATGGTCCCCGACAGTAGCCCCCGAGCCTCGAAGGGAGTGTTAGCACTCGCTTGGAGGCTTTCGTCGCACTTTTTTGCAAAGGGACCAGCCTTTCTCGGTTGCATTTTGTTTCGGTGGGTGCGCGCGAGCGCACCCGCTGGGTGTAGCCCCCGAGGCCTCGGAGGAGTGGTTTCACTCCTTCGAGGTCTTAATGCCTTGCGTAATGCTTCGGCTGGTCTGGTGGTTCCCTCATGCGAACTGGCCGTAGCCCGGGTGCACGGTCGGGGCCCAAGTTCTCGGGCTGGTATGTTGACGCTGTCAACGGTTTGGCCGGAGCCGGGTTTGCGAGAGCAGCCCCCGAGCCTCCGCACAGGGCGAGAGGGCGATCAGGGACAGACTCGGCTTTTTTACATACGCCCCTACGTTGCCTTTCCGCAAGGAGGGGGGAGAGCGCCATGTTACCCTCGATGGGCACCGAACATGGTGTCTCCGGTGAGCTGCAAGCGGGTAATCCGAGTGGACGTCCGTGCCCCGTTCGTTGGGGGTCGGCTAGGGGCCCAGAGGCACGCCCAAAAGTACCTGCGGGTGATCTGCCGGACCCGGTCCCCTGGCGACGGGGTCCGAGGGCTCGATGCCTCCCTCCGATGGGATTCCGTTACAGGATCGCTCCCGCTGGTCTCGGAAATGTCCTAGGGTACCTCGGGAGCGCAGCCCGAGCCTCGGTTATGTATCGAACGTACCCCTGGTCATCCCTTGCTCGGTGTCTAAGGCGACTGTGAACCCTTCGGGGGGCTAGCCTTCGAACCCCTGATCAGTAATGGGCGCGGAGCCCGAGTAGCTTGAGGCGGCCGTGGAACCTTTCGGGGGGCCGGCCTTCGAACCTCTGACCAGTAGTGGGTGTAGGGCCCACGCGATCTGAGGTGGCTGTTGAACCCTTGGGGGGCCAGCCTTCGAACCCCTGATCAGTAAGGAGGCTCGGAGCCTAGTTCCTTCACGGGGAAGGATCCCTTTCGGGGTATCCCCCTTTCCCGGTCCCTATCGCAAGAGATAGAGAAAGAGGAAAAAAGGAAAAAGGATACGAAACTGAACGACGCGGCGTACCTTTTTTAGTGCGGCTGTTTTGGCGAAGGCGAAGCGTCGCCCGCTGCTCCTGCCAGAAGCGCCGCCTGTCCAGCCGCGGAGTTAATGTGACGGGGCGAGTAGTTGGCGGGGCTGCCGTTGCGTGTGCGCGAGCCGTTCGAGGAACGGGTCACGGGCGCGTCGTCTTCACACCGTGAGAGGGGGTTCTCTCGCTGCCTCCGGATGGGACGTGAGCTTGGCTGACGGCGTGACCGTTGCTCCCACGTGCCTGCCACCGTCATCACTGCCGGCCCACTTTTGATCGCGTTGACCGCTGCATCAGGCTGGCGCTGCTGGGTCGCGCGCTGGGTCGCCTCGAGTCGCGGTATTGGTTCCGCAATCGAGGAGGTGCGGTGGTGGCGCAAGTGGTACAGTTGCTTGCATGCAGCATCCGGCGCGCCGGTCGCGCGACGCGTGGGCCTGGGCCTCCATGCTGGCGTGTCGGGAGTCGGAGAGGCGCGTCCACTTGGCGCGGTTGCATGCCGCCTGCATGGCTGCCCGCCCCTTTCGCCCGTTGGTCTGGGCAAAAGTGGAGGGTCACTTGTAACCGCTGGGCGGTTGCGTGCGCCATGCGCGGCGGTTTGGCTTCTTCTGCTCGGAGCCGGTCTGCATGACATGCGGGACCCAGCCCCCGCGCCGCAGGGGAGGGCTTTGGAGCATGTTGGAGAAGACTCAGCCCGTGACGGTTGGGGGCGCACGCAGGGAGAGTCGCCTTTAAAAGGAGGGCGACCCCTTTCGTAAGGCAACCATGTCTTCTTCCTCCCTTATGCACTGTGTCTTTCCACCTTCCAAGCCCCCGGATGGGGGAAACCGCCGTCCTTTCGCCCCATCGTTGGAGGAACACAACTCCGTGGGAGTTGGTACCTTTCAGCCATCGTTCGGCTTCAAGGATTTTCATCATGCAGCCCGGCTGCACCCCTCCACCGGCGGTCACCCAAGATGGTGACCTCCGGCTTGATGGTGGGGGAAAGCGAGCTGGGCTGCGGCCTCTGCCCCTCCCTCAGCCTCAAGGATTTTCATCACCAAGGCTGGGGAGGGGAGTGTGCCGAGTTGAGGTCGGCCCCCGCGTGGGCGGCGGCCCGCTCCTTCACTCAGTGATCGGAGGGAGGAGCGGTTGTCGTCCACGGCGTTGGCATCTGCAGCGTGCCTGGCCTTCGGACGCGAGTGGCTTCGGAGCCGCTGGCGGCGGCGGCATTTGCCACGGCAACTGGAAGAGGTTCTTTCGCCGGCGTGACAGCCAAGGCTGGCTACGGACCGACCTCCAACTCTACGGCCTTCTGCCCGTCCTTGCCTCTCGAGTTTGGGCAAGGGCGGGGGCCTCCTAGCAGCAGCATCCGCCCTGAGGTCATCACTGCTGCTGTTCGGCCCCCCGGGACAGAAGTCTTCATCGTCGCCGCTGCTGGGGCGGGCGATGACTAGCCGTTCGTCGGTCTTCTGTTGCTCCGCAGGCCCACCCCTATCGAGTGGGGTTGTTCGTACCTGCGGGGGGGGGGGGGAACCGGAGTTCCGTTTGTAATGGCACTTCGAATGCCAGTGTTTTTTGGTTCATTTCGGCTTTCGGGGCCTGAACATGTATGTAATTATGGCACGGAGCCGTGTTTTTTCCTCATTTTTGAGCACTAAGACTCGTCTGTTGACTATCTGAACCGCTTCACCAAGCATGAGTCACCCCGTGTCAAGGTGACGAGTGAGGTATCCGTATCCCGGAGGCATAGGAGTCCCTCGGCTCGGTCGGCCTTGCTGTCCGAGGTTCCTCTAGCTCGGTTAAAGAGACCCCTCGGCCGCTCTTCGTCGAGCCGAGGCCAAGGGTAGCGATATCAGCATGAACAGAGGTGGAGTCGGCTCAAAAATGAAACCTGGTTGGCCGGAGCCTAGCCGGGTTGTCCGTTGGCCGGATCGACGTCGGAGCTGATCAGCCGAGGCTTCGAACCGGGCTGGCGCCCTCGGAAGATGGTTGACCGAGGCCCAAGGGGTAACCGGCCGAGCCGCCTGCTCGGGCCGGATTCCCGGAGAAGTCCCTGGCGGCGATTGTTCGGGCGTGGTGATGACGTCGTCCTTCGGAGCGGAGACCCTCGGACCACGTCGCCGTCCGAGGCTAGGTCAGGCCTCGCCGAAGGTGTCGCTGATGCCGAGGGTGTTGCTGCCCCCTTCCAGCGCCAAGACCCGAGCCTGCAGGATCAGATTGTCTTGTAGCGTGTGCCTTGTGCGGCCGTCGAGGCCAGAACACACACCCTCGCTGCGTTGTAAAGCTGCGTCTCTTTTCCTCTTGTTTCGAGTATCTGGACTTTTTGTCGGTAACAGGGATGTTTGTGCGAGCGAGAGTTGCTTCTCGCGGAAGGTGATGAGTGAGGTATCCGTATCCCGGAGGCGTGGGAGTCCCTCGGCTCGATCGGCCTTGCCGCTTACGCGTACTCTCACCTGTCCATGAGGCCCTATCACCGACTCGGTCGAGAAGGCTCGAAGGATCGCTTCGGCAGAAGGGCTTCCGAACATAAAAACTTGTTCGATCCGCGGAATCACTTTAACCGAATGCGAGTTACTTATCGCAGAAGGTGATGAGTGAGGTATCCGTATCCCGGAGGCGTAGGAGTCCCTCGGCTCGGTCAGCCTTGGCTGCTTACGTGTACTCCGTCGTTTCCAGGACCCACTTTTCGAAGTAGTCAAAAAGCACGAAAGACATTCTGGTAGGAGAGATTTTTTTTTTCGAGGAAAATTTTGACGCAGAGGGGGTTTCCCCCCTTTTAGCCCCCGAGGGAGGGTCGGGCTTTGCCGAGGCGAGGCCGACCCTTCCTTGTTGACTAAACTTTGCGTGAGTGCGAGGTATATGAACAACTTGGAAACCTCTTAAGGGTAGAAGCGACGTAGCTGTTGGATGTTCCATGCGTTGCCGTAGACCTTGCCTTGACTGTTGGCCAGCTTGTACGTTCCGGGCTTCAGGACTTTGGCGATGACGAATGGCCCTTCCCAGGGGGGCGTGAGCTTGTGCCTCCCTCGGGCGTCTTGTCGCAGACGAAGCACCAGGTCGCCCACCTGGAGGTCTCGGGGTCGGACCCCTCGGGCGTGGTAGCGTCGCAGGGACTACTGATACCGCGCCGAGTGTAGTAAGGCCCTGTCCCGAGCCTCTTCCAGCTGGTCCAGCGAGTCTTCTCGGCTAGCTTGGTTGCTTTGATCGTCGTAGGCCCTCGTCCTCGGGGAGCCGTATTCCAGGTCAGTGGGCAAGACGGCCTCGGCCCCGTAGACCAGGAAGAACGGCGTGAAACCCGTGGCTCGGCTCGGCGTTGTCCTCAGGCTCCAGACCACCGAGGGGAGTTCCTTCATCCATCGCTTGCCGAACTTGTTGAGGTCGTTGTAAATCCGAGGCTTGAGCCCTTGTAGAATCATGCCCTTGGCACGCTCTACTTGCCCATTCGACATGGGATGAGCTACGGCAGCCCAGTCCACCCGGATGTGGTGATCCTCGCAAAAATCCAAGAATTTTCTGCCGGTGAACTGGGTGCCGTTGTCGGTGATGATGGAGTTTGGGACCCCGAAGCGATGGATGATGTTGGTGAAGAACGCCGCCGCCTGCTCGACCTGATGCTATTTAGGGGTCGGACCTCGATCCACTTGGAGAATTTGTCGACGGCGACCAGCAGGTGCGTGTAGCCCCCGGGCGCCTTCTGCAGAGGGCCGACGAGGTCCAGACCCCACACAGCGAAGGGCCAGGTGATGGGTATCGTCTGCAGAGCCTGAGCGGGCAGGTGGGTCTGCTTCGCATAGAATTGACACCCTTCGCAGGTGCGGACGATTCTAGTGGCGTCAGCCACCGCCGTTGGCCAGTAGAAGCCTTGCCGGAAAGCGTTCCCGACGAGGGCTCGAGGCACTGCGTGATGGCCGCAAGCCCCCGAGTGTATCTCTTGCAGGAGTTCCTGACCTTCGGCGATGGAGATGCATCGCTGGAGGATGCCCGAGGGGCTGCGGTGGTAGAGCTCCTTCTCATCGCCCAGCAAGACGAACGACTTGGCGCGTCGCGCTACCCGCCGAGCCTCGGCTTGGTCGAGGGGTAGCTCTCCTTGGCGGAGATATTGCAGGTACGGGGTCTGCCAATCTCGATCAGGCGTGACCCCGCTCCGCTCCTCCTCGATGCGCAGCGCCTCGCCCTCGGGGGCCGAGGGTTCCTCGGGCTGAACCGAGGACGCCTCGGGCTGGGTCGAGGGTACCTCGGACTGGGCCGAGGACGCCTCGGGCTCGGGCGTGTCGTTGATCTTGACGGAGGGTTGGTGCAGATCCCGGGAGAAGCGTCTGGGGGAACCGTCGTTCGCCCCGAGGCTATCTTCGCCAGCTCGTCCGCAGTCTCGTTGTAGCGCCGGGCGATGTGGTTAAGCTCGAGCCCGTAGAACTTGTCTTCCAGGCGCCGAACCTCATCGCAGTAGGCCTCCATCTTCGGGTCGCGGCAGTGGGAGTTCTTCATGACCTGGTCGATGACGATCTGCGAGTCGCCGCGAGCGTCGAGGCGTCGGACCCCTAGCTCGATGGCGATTCGCAATCCGTTGATCAGAGCTTCGTACTCAGCCACATTGTTGGACGCCGGGAAATGGAGGCGCAACACGTAGCGCAGGTGTTTCCCGAGGGGCGAGACGAAGAGCAGGCCTGCGCCGGCTCCCGTCTTCATCAGCGACCCGTCGAAAAACATGGTCCAGAGCTCCGGTTGGATCGGAGCCGTCGGCAACTGGGTGTCGACCCATTCGGCTACGAAGTCCGCCAATACCTGGGACTTGATGGCCTTCCGAGGGGCGAACGAGATTGTCTCGCCCATGATTTCCACCGCCCATTTTGCGATCCTGCCCGAGGCCTCTCGGCACTGGATGATCTCCCACAGGGGGAAGGACGATACCACAGTTACCGGATGAGACTCGAAGTAATGTCGCAACTTTCGCCTCGTCAGGATCACTGCATACAGTAGCTTCTGAACTTGTGGGTAGCGGATCTTGGTCTCGGACAGCACCTCGCTGACGAAGTAAACTGGCCTCTGAATGGGCAATGCATGCCCCTCTTCTTGCCTTTCGACCACAATCACGGCGCTAACCACCTGAGTGGTCGCGGCGACGTAGACCAAGAGGGCTTCTCCATTAGCTGAGGGTACCAAGATAGGCGCCTTGGTGAGGAGCGCCTTCAGGTTCCCGAGAGCTTCCTCGGCCTCAGGGGTCCAAGTGAAGCATTCGGCCTTCCTTAAGAGGCGGTACAGTGGCAGGCCTCTTTCGCCGAGGCGTGAGATGAAACGGCTCAAGGCCGCGAGACATCCCATGACCCTCTGTACGCCTTTTAAGTCCTTGATGGGCCCCATGCTGGTGATGGCTGCGATCTTCTCCGGGTTGGCTTCGACGCCTCGCTCGAAGACGATGAACCCCAGGAGCATTCCTCGGGGCACTCCAAAGACACACTTCTCGAGATTGAGCTTGACGTCCTTTGCCTTGAGACACCGGAATGTCACTTCAAGGTCGGAGAGGAGGTCGGAGGCTTTCCTTGTCTTGACTACGATGTCATCGACGTAGGCCTCGACCGTGCGACCGATGTGTTCGCCGAACACATGGTTCATGCACCGCTGGTACGTTGCACCCGCGTTCCTCAAACCGAACGACATGGTGACATAGTAGTACATGCCGAAGGGCGTGATGAAAGAAGTCGCGAGCTGGTCGGACTCTTTCATCTTGATTTGATGATACCCTGAGTAGGCATCGAGGAAAGACAGGGTTTCGCACCCAGCAGTGGAATCCACGATTTAATCGATGCGAGGTAGAGGGTAGGGAACCTTCGGACATGCTTTGTTGAGACCAGTGTAGTCTACACACATCCGCCATTTCCCCCCTTTCTTTCTCACAAGCACAGGGTTGGCAAGCCATTCGGGATGGAATACCTCTTTGATGAACCCTGCTGCCATTAGCTTGTGGATCTCCTCGCCTATCACCCTGCGCTTTTCCTCGTCGAATCGGCGCAGAGGCTGCCTGACCGGTCGGGCTCCGGCCCGAATATCCAGCGAGTGCTCGGCGACATCCCTCGGTATGCCAGGCATGTCCGAGGGACTCCACGCAAAGACGTCGGCGTTTGCGCGGAGAAAGTCGACGAGCACTGCTTCCTATTTGGAGTCGAGCCCGGAACCGATCCGGATCTACTTGGAGGTGTCGCCACTGGGGTCGAGATGGACGGCCTTAACCGTCAAGGTTCTGACCGATCCCGCTGGATGCGGGTGGCGGCCTGTCCCTGGCATCGTTGGCGACGCGGTGCTGGAAACCCTGGGGCAGGTGACGTATTTCTCCGGCCGGGGGCTGGCCCGCCCATACCTGCCCGACGTCTCGGCGGATCGACTCGAGCGCTCCTGCTCCCTCGTCGAGCCTGGCCTGCGCCCCGCGGACTTGCTCGAGCTGTGGGTCGTGACCCCCCGCCGGAACGGGGACCACAGCTAGCTCCCGCGGGATGTCGGCGCGAGGCACTGGCCTAGGGAGGTCGCCATCCTCCGGCATGCCGAGACGGTTGCCTTCGGAGGGATCCCCTAGCTCGACGTGGAAACATTCGCGGCTCGGGCCGCAGTCCTTGTCGTCAAGGCTGCGGCTGCCGTCGGAACAGTCGGAGAGGCAGTAGTCACATGCGGTCATGAAGTCCCGCATGGCACTGGGGTTGCCAGATCCAGAGAAATCCCAGCAGATGCTGGGATCGTCATCTTCCTCGGACCCAGAGGGCCCGTAGGTCGAGACGTCCATCAATCGGTCCCAAGGCGACCGCACACGAAACCCCAGAGGGGTTGCACTCGCCTCAACGTGAGCGCCCGCCAAAGCGAGGTCGCTAGGCGGGTTGAGGTCGAGTCGAAAGGACGTAGGATGGGAATCAGTCGGTACCTTTTGGTCGACGAGGAGCGACGTAGTCACATCGGGGACTGATTGCGCCGTCGTCTTGGGTACGAGGGTGACGTCCTGCAGGCCCTCCGCGAGCGTGCTGGCGTCGTCCACTTGCTCGGGATTGGCGTGTCGCGGGGGGACGGCGCCCGCCTTCGTCTCAAACGCGAGGTCAACGCCCGACGCGTCCTCCATTGGGGCGCTGGGGATGTCGACTCGCTCGACAGCCGACAGAGCGCAGCCTCCCGCCCGGCCTTGGTTGCCCCGCCTCCTCCTCCGATGGCGAGGGAGAGGACGGGGCGAGCTCGAATGTTGTTCTTCCACCACGCGGGGAAGACGTCGTCGATTCCGCCGCCGGCATCCGGGCTGTCGGCCGCCATTGTCATCGTCGCGCGGCGGTGGAAGGAGTATCATGTCGTAGCTACCGTCGAGAGACATGAACTCGAGACTCCCAAAACGGAGCACCATCCCGGGTTGGAGAGGTCGTTGGAGACTGCCCATCTGGAGCTTGACGGGAAACTGCTCGTCAACACGCAGCAGGCCCCTACCTGGCGCGCCAACTGTCGGCGTTTCGAGACCGGGGGGTCCCTAAGCCGACGAGTGAGTATGCCGCGTGCCCCAGCCCAGATGGGTCGAGCGCGTGGGCGAGCGCGAAGGGGGGAAAGCGAGGTGGCCGGAGCCGAGTCGTGAGGGAGGTGGAGATCCCGCGGCCTTCGTGTTCGTCCCGCGCCCAGGTCGGGTGCGCTTGCAGTAGGGGGTTACAAGCGTCCACGCGGGTGAGGGAAGCGAGCGGCCCCAAGAGAGCGCCTGCCCCGTCCTCGTTCCCGCGCGGCCAACCTTCTCTAAGAAGGCCCTGATCCTTCCTTTTATAGGCGTAAGGAGAGGATCCAGGTGTACAATGGGGGTGCAGCAGAGTGCTACGTGTCTAGCGGGGGAGAGCTAGCGCCCTAAGTACATGCCAAGGTGGCAGCCGGAGAGATCTTGGCACCCAGCTGGTGTGGTGTCGTGGCTGTCGGTGGAGCAACGGAGCCTGGCGGAGGGACAGCTGTCGGAGCTGTTGGGTCCTTGCTGACGTCCCCCTGCTTCCGTAAGGGAGCTGAGAGCCACCGCCGTCACAGGGCTAGCGGGGTGCCATCATTGCCTATCGGGCGGAGCTAGCCAGATGGGACGTCGGTCTTGTTCTCTGCGGCCCGAGTCGGCTCGGGGTAGGGTGATGATGGCGCTTTCTTTTGACGTGGCGGACTTGTGCCCTAGGTCGGGTGATGTGGAGGCTCCTCCGAGGCCGAGGTCGAGTCTGTCTTCCATGGCCGAGGCCGAGCCCGAGCTCCTGGGTCGGGCGAGGCGAAGGTCGCTCGGTAGAGGCCGGGGCGGAGTCCGACCCCTGGGGTCGGGCGAAGCGGAGTTCGTCGTCTTCTGGGGCCTTAGCCCGAGTCCGAGCCCTGGGTCGGGCGGAGCGGAGTTCGCCGTCTTCCGGGGCCTTAGCCCGAGTCCGAGCCCTGGGTCGGGCGGAGCGGAGTTCGTCGTCTTCCGGGGCCTTAGCCCGAGTTCGAGCCCTGGGTCGGGCGGAGCGGAGTTCGCCGTCTTCCGGGGCCTTAGCCCGAGTCCGAGCCCTGGGTCGGGCGGAGCTTCCTATGGCGCCTTTGGCAAGGCCTGACTGCCTGTCAGTCTCACTCTGTCAAGTGGCACTGCAGTCGGGATGGCGCAGGCGGCGCTGCCCTTCTGTCAGACCGGTCAGTGAAGCGGCGAAGTGACGGCGGTCACTTTGGCTCTACCGGGGGGCGCGCGTCAGGATAAAGGTGTCAGGCTACCTTTGCATTAAATGCCCCTGCGACTTGGTCGGTCGGCGCGGCGATTTAGTCAGGGTTGCTTCTTAACGAAGGCAAGGCCTCGGGCGAGCCGGAGATGCGTCTGCCGTAAAAAGGGGGCCTCGGGCGAGATGGAAACACCTCGGGGTTGGCTGCCCTTGCCCGAGGCTAGGCTCGGGTGAGGCGTGATCGAGTCGCTCGTATGGACTGATCCCTGACTTAATCGCACCCATCAGGCCTCTGCAGCTTTATGCTGATGGGGGTTACCAGCTGAGAATTAGGCGTCTTAGGGTACCCCTAATTATGGTCCCCGACACATACCATGCTCTTAGGGCTTGCTTGAGCCCATAAAGCGCCTTAGAGAGTCTATAAACATGGTTAGGATACTCACTGTCTTCAAAGCCGGGAGGTTGCTCAACATAGACCTCTTCCTTGATTGGTCCATTGAGAAAGGCACTTTTCACGTCCATTTGATAAAGCTTGAAGCCATGGTGAGTAGCATAGGCAAGTAAAATGCGAATTGAATCAAGCCTAGCTACGGGTGCATAGGTTTCACCGAAATCCAAACCTTTGAATTGTGAGTATCCCTTGGCCACAAGTCGGGCTTTGTTCCTTGTCACCACACCATGCTCGTCTTGTTTGTTGCAGAAGACCCACTTGGTTCCTACAACATTTTGGTTAGGACATGGAACTAAATGCCATACCTCATTCCTCGTGAAGTTGTTGAGCTCCTCTTGCATCGCCATCACCCAATCCGAATCTTGAAGTGCTTCCTCTACCCTGTGTGGTTCAATAGAGGAAACAAAAGAGTAATGCTCACAAAAATGTGCAACACGAGATCTAGTGGTTACCCCCTTATGAATGTCGCCGAGGATGGTGTTCACGGGGTGATCTTGTTGGATTGCTTGGTGTACTCTTGGGTGAGGCGGCCTTGGAACTTGCTCATCCTCCTTGTCTTGATCTTTTGCATCTCCCCCTTGATCATTGCCCTCCTCTTGAGGCAGCTCATCTTCTTGATCTTCTTCTTCATCATCTTGAGCCTTATCCTCATCTTGAGTTGGTGGAGATGCTTGCATGGAGGAGGATGGTTGATCTTGTGCTTGAATGGGCTCTTTGGATTCCTTAGGACACACATCCCCAATGGACATGTTCCTTAGCGCGACACACGGAGCCTCTTCATCATCTAATTCATCAAGATCAATTTGCTCTACTTGAGAGCCGTTAGTCTCATCAAACACAATGTCACAAGAAACTTCAACTAGTCCAGTGGACTTGTTAAAGACTCTATATGCCCTTGTGTTTGAATCATATCCGAGTAAAAAGCCTTCTACAACCTTAGGAGCAAATTTGGACTTTCTACCTCTTTTAACTAGTATAAAACATTTGCTACCAAAGACTCTAAAATATGAAACATTTGGCTTTTTATCGGTGAGGGGTTCGTAAGATGTCTTCTTGAGGATTCGGTGTAGATACAACCGGTTGATGGCGTAGCAAGCGGTGTTGACCGCCTCGGACCAAAACCGATCCAAAGTCTTGTACTCATCAAGCATGGTTCTTGCCATGTCCAATATAGTTCTATTCTTCCTCTCCACTACACCATTTTGTTGTGGCATGTAGGGAGAAGAGAACTCATGCTTGATGCCCTCCTCCTCAAGGAAGCCTTCAATTTGTGAATTCTTGAACTCCGTCCCATTATCGCTTCTAATTTTCTTGATCCTCAAGCCAAACTCATTTTGAGCCCGTCTCAAGAATCCCTTTAAGGTCTCTTGGGTTTGAGATTTTTCCTGTAAAAAGAATACCCAAGTGAAGCGAGAATAGTCATCCATAATAACTAGACAGTACTTACTCCCGCCGATGCTTATGTAAGCGATCGGGCCGAATAGGTCCATGTGGAGGAGCTCGAGTGGCCTGTGAGTCGTCAAGATGTTCTTATGTGGATGATGAACACCAACTTGCTTCCCTGCTTGGCATGCGCTACAAATCCTGTCTTTCTCAAAATGCACATTTGTTAGTCCTAAAATGTGCTCTCCCTTTAGAAGCTTGTGAAGATTCTTCATCCCAACATGGGCTAGTCGGCGATGCCAGAGCCAACCCATGTTAGTCTTAGCAATTAAGCAAGTATCGAGTTCAGCTCTATTGAAATCAACTAAGTATAGCTGACCCTCTAATACTCCCTTAAAAGCTACTGAATCATCACTTCTTCTAAAGACAGTAACACCTGTATCCGTGAAAAGACAGTTGTAACCCATTTTACATAATTGGGAAACAGAAAGCAAGTTGTAATCTAAAGAATCTACAAGAAAAACATTGGAAATAGAATGGTCAGGTGATATAGCAATTTTACCCAATCCTTTGACCAAACCTTGATTTCCATCCCCGAATGTTATAGCTCGTTGGGGATCTTGGTTTTTCTCGTAGGAGGAGAACATTCTTTTCTCCCCAGTCATATGGTTTGTGCACCCGCTGTCAATGATCCAACTTGAGCCCCCGGATGCATAAACCTACAAAACAAATTTAGTTCTTGATTTTAGGTACCCAAACAGTTTTGGGTCCTTTGACATTAGATACAAGAACTTTGGGTACCCAAACACAAGTCTTTGATCCCTTGTGTTTTTCCCCAACATACTTGGCAACTACCTTGCCGGATTTGTTAGTAAGCACATAGGAAGCATCAAAAGTTCTAAATGAAACATTATGATTATTTGATGCTTTAGGAGTTTTCTTCTTAGGCAATTTAGCATGGGTTGATTGTCTAGAACTAGATGTCTCACTCTTATACATAAAAGCATGATTAGGGCCAGAGTGAGACTTCCTAGAATGAATTCTCCTAATCTTATGCTCGGGATAACCGACAGGGTACAAAATGTAACCCTCGTTATCCTGAGGCATGGGAGCCTTGCCCTTAACAAAGTTAGATAATCTTTTAGGAGGAGCATTAAGTTTGACATTGTCTCCCTTTTGGAAGCCAATGCCATCCTTGATGCCAGGGCGTCTCCCACTATAAAGCATACTACGAGCAAATTTAAATTTTTCATTATCTAGCTCATGCTCGACAATTTTAGCATCTAATTTTGCTATATGATCATTTTGTTGTTTAATTAAAGTCATGTGATCATGAATAGCATCAATTTTAATATCTCTACATCTAGTGCAAATAGAAACATGCTCAACGGTAGATGTAGAGGATTTGCAAGTTTTTAGTTCAACAATCTTAGCATGTAAGATGTCATTTTCACTTCTAAGATTAGTTCAACAATTTTAGTTCAACAAGTTTTTAGTTTAACAATCTTAGTTCAACAATCTTAGCATGCAAGCCTTAGCAATCAATTTTTCATTTTCAATTCTAAGGCTAGCAAGAGAAGCATTCAATTTTTCAATCTTAGCAATAGAAATAGCATGATCATTTCTAAGATTGGCATATGAATCATCACATACATTTGAATCAACCTTAGCATTTTGTCGGTGTTTCGAAACCAGGGGGTCCCTGGACCGACGAGTGAATTGTCGCCGCGTGCCCCAGCCCAGATGGGTCGACGCGAGGCGGAACGCGAAGGGGAGAAAGGAAGCAGCCGGAGGGAGGCAGGCGTGAGAGACTGGATCCCGCGGCCTTCGTGTTAGCCCCGCGCCTGAGTCGGGTGCGCTTGCAGTAGGGGGATACAAGCGTCCACGCGGGAGTGTGAGTGAGCGGCCTTGCGCGAGCGCCGTCCCGTCCTTCTCCGCGCGGGCCAACCCTCTGTAAGAGGGCCCTGGTCCTCCCTTTTATAGGCGTAAGGAGAGGATCCAGGTGTACAATGGGGAGTGTAGCAATGTGCTAACGTGTCTAGCGGTGGAGAGCTAGCGCCCTAAGTACATGCCATCGTGGCAACCGGAGAGGTCTTGGCACCCAGTTCACGTGGTGTCGTGGCCGTCAGAGGAGTGCGGGAGCCTGGCGGGAGGACAGCTGTTGGGGCTGTCGAGTCCTTGCTGACGTCCTCTTGCTTCCGTAAGGGGGCTGAGAGCCGCCGTCGTCATAGGGCATGTGGGGCGCCATCATTACTCGCATGGTGGAGCGAGCCAGATGGGACGCCGGTCTGGTTCCCCGTAGCCTGAGTCAGTTTGGGGTAGGGTAATGATGGCGCTTCCTGTTGACGTGGTCGGTCCGTGCCCTTGGCTGGGCGAGGTGGAGGCTCCTCCGAGGTCGAGGTCGAGGTCGAGGTCGAGGTCGAGCCCCCAGGTCGGGCGAGGCGGAGTTTGTCGTCTTCCGGGGCTAAGCCCGAGTCCGAGCCTTGGGTTGGGCGGAGCGGAGTTCGCCGTCTTCTGGGGCTAAGCCCGAGTCCGAGCCCTGGGTCGGGCGGAGCGGAGTTCGCCGTCTTCTGGGGCTAAGCCCGAGTCTGAGCCCTGGGTCGGGTGGAGCGGAGTTCGCCGTCTTCCGGGGCTGAGCCCGAGTCCGAGACCTGGGTCGGGCGGAGCGGAGTTCGCCGTCTTCCGGGGCTGAGCCCGAGTCCGAGCCCTGGGTCGGGCGGAGCGGAGTTCGCCGTCTTCCGGGGCTGAGCCCGA
The DNA here is from genome assembly GCA_029449295.1 of Zea luxurians. Taxonomy (NCBI): domain Eukaryota; kingdom Viridiplantae; phylum Streptophyta; class Magnoliopsida; order Poales; family Poaceae; genus Zea; species Zea luxurians. Next base: position 132,117,300 of record JAOPSE010000007.1, read on the forward strand.
GTCCGAGCCCTGGGGTCGGGCGAGGCGGAGTTTCCTATGACGCCCGTGGTCGGCCTTGGCTGGTGTCAGCCTCACTCTGTCGGGTGGCTCAGCAGTCAGAGCGGCGCAGGCGGCGCTGTCCTCTTGTCAGACCGGTCAGTAGAGCGGCAAAGTGACTGCGGTCACTTCGGCTCTGTCGACTGGAGGGCGTGCGTCAGGATAAAGGTGTCAGGCCACCTTTGCATTAAATGTCCCTGCGATTTGGTCGGTCGGCGTGGCGATGTGGCCAAAGTTGCTTCTCGGTGAAGACTGGGCCTCGGGCGAGCCGATAGTGTGCCCGTTGCTGGAGAGGGGGTCCTCGGGCGAGACGTAGGTTCTCCGGGGTCGGCTTCCCTTGCCTGAGGCTAGGCTCAGGTGAGGCACGATCGTGTCCCTTGAATGGACCGATCCTTGACTTAATCGCACCCATCAGGCCTTTGCGGCTTTGTGCTGATGGAGGTTACCAGCTGAGATTTAGGGGTCTTGAGGGTACCCCTAATTATGGTCCCCGACAGTAGCCCCCGAGCCTCCAAGGGAGTACTAATACTCGCTTGGAGGCTTTTGCCGCACTTTTTTGCAAGGGGACCAGCCTTTTTCGGTTGCATTATGTTCCGGTGGGTGCACGCGAGCGCACCCGCCGGGTGTAGCCCCTAAGGCCTCGGAGGAGTAGTTTTACTCCTTCGAGGTCTTAGTGCGTTTCGCAACACCTCGGCTGGTCTAGTTGTTCCCTCATGCGAGCTGGCCGTAGCCCGAGTGCACGGTCGGGTCCCAAGTTCTCGGGCTGGTATGTTGACGCTGTCAACGGTTTGGCCGGAGCCGGGTTTGCGAGAGCAGCCCCCGAGCCTCTGCACAGGGCGAGAGGACGGTCAAGGACAAACTCGTCTTTTTTACATACACCCCTGCGTCGCCTTTCCGCAAGGAGGAGGGGGGAAAGCGCCATGTTGCCCTCGGAGGGCGCCGAACATGGTGTTTCCGGTGAGCTGCTGGCGGGTAATCCGAGCGGACGCCCGTGCCCCATTTGCTAGGGGTCGGCTAGAGGCCCGGAGGCGCGCTCCAAAAGTACCTACGGGTGATCTACCGGACCCAGTCCCCTTTGACGGGGTCCGAGGGCTCGATGCCTCCCTCTGATGGGATTCCGTTACAAGATCGCTCCCGCTGGTCTCGGAAATGTCCTAGGGTACCTCGGGAGCGTAGCCCGAGCCTTGGTTATGTATCGAACGCACCCAGGGTCATCCCTCGCTCTGTGTCTGAGGCGACTGTGAACCCTTCGAGGGCCAGCCTACGAACCCCTGATCAGTAATGGGCGTGGGCCCGAGTGGCCTGAGGCGGCCGTTGAACCCTTCGAGGGGCCGGCCATCGAACCTCTGACCAGTAGTGGGCGCAGAACCCAATCGATCTGAGGCGGCCGTTGAACCCCTCCGAGGGGCCAGCCTTCGAACCTCTGATCAGTAGGGAGGCTCGGAGCCTGTTTCCTTCACGGAGAAGGGTCCTTTTCGGGGTATCCCCCTTTCCCGGTCCCTGTTGTAAGAGAGAGAAAGAGGAAAAGGAAAAGGATGCGAAGTCAAATGACGTGGCGTACCTCTTTCGACGCGGTCATTATGGCGAGGGTGAAGCGTCGTTTGCTTCTCCCGCCTGAGGCGCCGCATGTCCCGCCATGGAGTTAATGCGACAGGGCGAGCGGTTCGCGAGGCGGTTGTTGCGTGGGCCGTTCGAGGAACGGTCGTTTCGCCTTTGAGTCTTGGAAACCCGCGGCGGGTTCGGGCGACGCGTTGAACGGGTCTCGTTTTGGTCCTTATATACCTGGGGGAGGGCCTGGTGACGGTTCTTTGCTCTGCCTCTTGCCTTCTTCTTAGGTTTTCGCAACCTGAGAGATTTTAGCCAGAGAAAAGGAAACCGCTCGCCCAGCCCTTTCCGCCGCCGCCCCTTCTGCTCGGTGATGGCTGACCGGGTGACCATCGTTCCGCCACGCGACCCATGGCCTTCCTCAATAGTCACGGCGGGTGACTTGGAGGACCTCATTGCTGAAGGTTTGCTTTGCCCTCTCTCTGATGAGAGGCAGCCGGAGTGGATTCCTCCCTCGAACGGAGCCGCCCCGTCCCCGCCGCCGGGGTACGTCGTAAGCTTTGTCTCCTTCCATGAGCGGGGATTCGGCGTGCCGGCAAGCCGCTTCATGTGGGCAATCCTGCATCACTACGGGGTGGAGGTTCACAACCTCAGCCCCAACTCCATCTCGCAAGCCGCCATCTTTGTAGCGGTGTGCGAAGGATACTTGGGGATCGATCCCCACTGGGACTTGTGGACCCATCTCTTCTCCGCGGAGCTTTTCGCTTCGCCGACGGGAGAGAGGAGGGTCCGTGCGGCAGTGCGGGCCGGCGGCTGTATCCTCTAGCTGAGGCAGTCGCGGGCGCCACAGTATATTCCCGCTGTCCTTGCATCTTCGAATAAAGGGTGGCAGCGCCGGTGGTTCTATCTCCGGAATGACGACGGGAGGCTTCCGTCGTTTTCTCAGTGAGTGGTCACCGTCGCCGCCGATGCCTGGCGCTACGGGACCCCGCACGACAGGCAGAAAAATCTCGAGCCCCTTCTCAAGGCCCTGGAGGCGTTGCGGAAAGGAGGGCTTACCGTCACGGGGGTGATAGCCGCCATTCATCGCCGGAGGGTGCTTCCTTTGGCGGAGCGGCAATTGTCACTTTGGGAGATGACGCCAGAGGCTGATGTGGAGGGCTCGCGGATGTCCTCGGACCCCCTCCCCATCGACGTTCTCTTTGGGCGGGTGGCCGCCGCGTTGGGAAAGCCGGACGCCAGCGCCTTCTCCCAGCCCTTGATGGGCCCCGACTGCGGGTGCGTGTCTCTGGTGAGTGTCTGCTCCTTCTTTCTTTTTTGCGCCGGATTGCCCTTCTTCTTGGTCCTTACGGTCGAGACTTTTCATCGGCCTCCAGGAGGTAGGGTGGCACAAGCCTTCCCGGCCACGAGTCCCGGAGGACGCGGTGGACCGGGCAGCGCGGCGGGTCGCCGCGGAGGAGAAGAAGAAGAAAATGGACGCGAAGAAGGCTCGGGCCCGCGAGCGGACACGGGCTCGGCACGCCTTGGAAAAGCTCCGTCGCCGGCAGGAGAGGGATGGACTCCCGAGGGAGCCGTCGCCGGAGATGCCTGACGACGACGACTACGATGAAGACGATGACGAGGATGACGACATGGCTGCCCGCCTTGGCCTCAGCCCGGGTTTGAGGCTAGGCCAGGAGTCGTCAAGCCAGCCTCCGAGCGGGTCGGCGCCATCAGTTCCCAAGGTCGGGACGCCAAGGTCCCGGCCCGAAGAGCGGGGGTAGACCGAGGGGGTACTCGACCCCTCGGCTGGGGGAGTTGAGGTGCCCCCGGGGAGTCAGGCCGAGGCGCCTGTTCCCCGAGGGTCGTTGCCCATGCCTGCAGCGCAGGAGAGCGACCCTCGGATCGCCGTGGCAGCGCCTGGGCAGTCCGTCCCCCAGGCGTCCGAGGCGCCCAAGGCGAGGACGATACCGAAGCTGGCGGCGAGGCGGACCTCGGCGGTATCTTCGCGGGTCGGGATCCTGGAGACCTCTCCTCAGGCGCGGTTGATCATGGCCTGCAGCGGGTAAGTACCTCAGAACGTCTTCGTCTTGACTCCTCGTTTGTACATCCCGACCGTGACCTTTCTCTCCTCCTCAGCAAGCGAAGCCATGGCCTGACCGATCTGGCTCCCCGGAAAGCCCTTAAGACGGCGTCGGCTTCCGCAGCCGACGCCGCTCCGGGGCTTGTCGTCCAGCTGTCCTTCTCGCAAGGTGCCCCACAGTGGGAGGCTCAGGCGGCACCAGTCACCGTGGAGCGAGTTCCCGAGGTTGGCTCTTCTGTCGAGGTGGCCGTCGCGCTGGGGGAGGCGGCTGGCGCGGACGTGACCTCGGGTTCGCCAGACATGCCGCCGGCGCTGGCGCCAGCTGCTGCCGAAGCCGCTGTCGTCCCGGTCGAGGAGCGACCTGTCACCGCCGATGCTGAGATGGTCGAGGCATCGGCGCTTGGTGCCTCGGAGGAGGGGGGCGTGGAACCGCGACTCGTCCCACCGAGCGGCGGCCTTGTCCCTGCGCAGCGGAGCTTCGAGGGGCGGCGTCCGTTGCTCCGGTTCCGGACCCGTGAGGCCTCGGATCCCTTCTTCGTCCTCGACGATGAGCGGGAGGAGCAGTCTTGGGACGAGCTCCGCGAGTGTGCCGAAGCGACGGTGGGGTCGCTCCGATCATCCTTGGAGGTCTTCTGCAGGGACGTCCCCAAGATCCTCCAGGTAATGATTTCAAGCATACCTTTTTTGTGATCTAGGCGTCCTTTGTAACGCCCCGCTTCCTTCCCTCAGGATCTGACGGATCTAAGCGCCGCCAAGTCGTCGTTTATCCGTCGCGAGGTCGATGTCTGGGGCTCGCTGCGATCCCTGAGGACCTCGCTCGCCGGGGCTACCGCACGCCTCTCCTAGCGGGGCGCCAAGGTAGAGGACCTTCGGTTGCTCAGCGCCGACCTAGGAGCAGAGGCAGCAGCGGCGCGTGTAGAGGTACAACGTCGATAGTCGGAGTTCGCTCGGGTCGTCGATGAGCGAGATCAATCTCGGGGCCGGGCTGCTAAGGCCGAAAGCCGGGCCAGAACCCTTGCAGCAGACCTGGCCGTAGCCCAAGCCGTAGCCTCGGAGCAACGTGCCCGAGCTGGAGGTATGTCCTGGCTGTTTTCGGCTTTCGCTTCAGCTTGTTTTCTCCACTTATGTTTGAGGCCTTGTGCTCTGGCTGTTCGCAGAGCTCGAGTCTGCCCTTGCCCAAGCAGCCGAGCAGAGGGAGGCCGACCACGTGGCCATGTCCGAGGCCATCTCGGACTTCTGCCGGGTCTTTGGCTTCGGCGACGTCCCCTCAGGGAGCTCCCCTTAGAGTCGCCTGCAGGCCTTGGGTGACCATGTGCGCGGCAGACTCCGCGAGGCGCTGCACCACGGCGTCAGGCGGGCCTTCGCTGTGCTTGCTTCCCACTACATCGTTGATCTGGAGCGGGTCAGCGAGGGGTATTGCCTCCCTGATGAAGACAAAGCTGCCCTGGCTGAAGTCCAGAGGCTCGACGCAGCCGTCGCGGGCCCGAGCACAGTGCTGGCGACCACCTTCGAGGCAGAGATCCTCCCGCCTGCGTCGTCGCCCGAAGCTGGGGTGAGCTTTGCCAAAGGTGTGGACGAGGCCGAAGGCGCGGCTCCTTCCCCAGGCGACGCCTAACTCTGCCGGAGCAGTTCCTTTTGAATGCGCTTGTGTCTTTTGCGGCCGCTGAGGCCCGAACACTTTTATTATCGTAGTATAAAGTCGTGGCTCTTTCTCTTCCATTTTGCGTGTCTGGCCCCGTTCGCCAGTAGCAGGGTGGCTTGCCCAAGTAGGGGTCATTTTTCGTGGTAGGTGACGAGTGAGGTATCCATAACCCAGGGGTGTAGGAGTCTCTCGGCTCGGTCGGCCTTGCCACTTACATGCACCCATGTTCGCTTCTTGGGGTCCCGCTACCGACATAGCCGGGGGAGCGCGGAAGCCTTTTTGGTTGAAAATTTTGACGCAGAGGGGGTTCCCCCCTTTTAGCCCCTGAGGGAGGGTCGGCCTTTGCTGAGGCAAGGCTGACCCTTCCTTATCGACCAGACTTTGTGTGTGAACGGGGACGTTGGTGAGGAACGCCATCGCCTGTTCGGACCTGATGTTGTTTAGGGGTCGAACCTCGATCCACTTGGAGAATTTGTCGATGGCGACCATCAGGTGCGTGTAGCCCCTGGGTGCCTTCTGCAAGGGGCCAATGAGGTCTAGACCCCACACAGCAAACAGCCAGGTGATGGGTATGGTCTGCAGAGCCTGAGCGGGCAGGTGGGTCTGCCGTAGAACTGACACCCTTCGTAGGTGCGGACAATTCTAGTAGCGTCGGCCACCGTCGTCGGCCAGTAGAATCCTTGTCGGAAGGCGTTTCCAACGAGGGTTCGAGGTGCTGCGTGATGGCCGCAAGCCCCCGAGTGTATCTCTTGCAAGAGCTCCTGGCCTTCGGCGATGGAAATGCATCGCTAGAGGATGCCTGAGGGGCTGCGGTGATAGAGCTCCTTCCCATCTCCCAGCAAGACGAAAGACATGGCGTGCCGCGCCAACTGCCGAGCTTCGGCTTAGTCGAGGGGCAGCTCTCCTCGGTGGAGATATTGCAGGTACGGGGTCTGCCAGCTTTGATTAGGCGTGACCTCGCTCTGTTTCCCCTTGACGCGCAGTGCCTCACCCTCTAGGGCCGAGGGTACCTCGGGCTGAGCCGAGGGTACCTCGGACCGTGCCGAGGTACCTCGGACTGGGCCGAGGGTACCTCGGATTGAGCCGAAGGTGCCTCGGGCGGAGCCGAAGGTGCCTCGGGCTCGGGCGTGTCCTCGGTCTTGACGGAGGGTTGATGCAGGTCTCGGGAGAATACGTCCGGGGGAACTGTTGTTCGTCCCGAGGCTATTTTAGCCAGCTCGTCCGCAGTCTCATTGTAGCGTCGGGCGATGTGGTTGAGCTCGAGCCCGTAGAACTTGTCTTCCAGGCGCCGAACCTCATTGCAGTAGGCTTCCATCTTCGGGTCGCGGCAGTGGGAGTTCTTCATGACTTGGTCGATGACGAGCTGCGATCACCGCGAGCGTCGAGGCGTCGGACCCCTAGCTCGATGGCGATTCGCAACCCGTTTACCAGAGCCTCGTACTCTGCCACATTGTTGGACGCCGGGAAGTGGAGGCGTAGCACGTAGCGTAGGTGCTTCCCGAGGGGCGAGACGAAGAGGAGGCCTGCGCCGGCCCCCGTCTTCATCAGCGACCCGTCGAAAAACATGGTCCAGAGCTCCGGTTGGATCGGAGCCGTCAGGAGCTAGGTGTCAGCCCATTCAGCCACGAAGTCCGCCAAGACCTGGGACTTGATGGCCTTCCGAGGGGCGAACGAGATCGTCTCGCCCATGATCTCCACCGCCCACTTCGCAATTCTACCCGAGGCCTCTCGGGACTGGATGATCTCTCCCAGGGGGAAGGATGACACCACAGTCACCGGATGAGACTCGAAGTAGTGTCGCAACTTCCGCCGTGTCAGGATCACCACGTACAGCAGCTTCTGGATTTGTGGGTAGCGGATCTTGGTCTCGGACAGTACCTCACTGATGAAATAGACTGGCCTCTGGATGGGCAATGCATGCCCTTCTTCTCGTCTCTCAACCACGATCGCGGCGCTAACCACCTGGGTGGTTGCGGCGACGTAGATCAAGAGGGCTTCTCCGGCAGCGAGGGGCACCAAGATGGGCGCGTTCGTGAGGAGCGCCTTCAGGTTCCCGAGGGCTACCTCGGCCTCGGGAGCCCAAGCGAAGCACTCGGCCTTCCTTAAGAGGCGGTACAGAGGCAGACCTCTTTCACCGAGGCGCGAAATGAAGCGGCTCAGAGCCACGAGACATCCCATGACCCTCTGTACGCCTTTCAAGTCCTTGATTGGCCCCATGCTGGTGATGGCTGCAATCTTCTCCAGGTTGGCTTCGATGCCCCGCTCAGAGACGATGAACCTCAAGAGCATGCCTCGGGGGACCCCAAAGACACACTTTTCGGGATTAAGCTTCACGCCTTTCGCCTTGAGACATCGGAATGTCGCTTCAAGGTCGGAAAGGAGGTCGGCATTCCTCAAACCAAACGGCATTGTAACATAGCAGTACATGTCGAAGGGTGTGATGAATGAAGTCGCGAGCTGGTCGGATTCTTTCATCCTGATCTGGTGATACCCTCTTTGATGAACCCTGCCGCCAGTAGCTTGTGGATCTCCTCGCCTATGGCCCTGCGCTTTTCTTCGTCGAATCGGCGCAGAGGTTGCTTCACGGGTCGGGCCCTAGCTCGAATATCTAGAGAGTGCTCGACGACTTCCCTCGGTATGTCGGGCATGTCCGAGGGACTCCACGCGAAAACGTCAGCGTTCGCGCGGAGAAAGTCGACGAGCACTGCTTCCTATTTAGGGTCGAGCTCGGAACCGATCCGGATCTGCTTGGAGGCGTCATTGCATGGGTCGAGAGGGACGGACTTGGCCGTCTCCGCTGGTTCGAAGTTGCCGGCGTGGCGCTTCACGTCGGGCGCCTCCCTAGAGAGGCTCTCCAGGTTAGCGATGAGGGCCTCGGATTCGGCGAGGGCCTCGGCGTACTCCACGCACTCCACATCGCATTCGTATGCGTGTCGGTACGTGGGCCTGACAGTGATGACCCGTTGGGGCCCGGCATCTTGAGCTTGAGGTAGGTGTAGTTGGGGACGGCCATGAACTTGGCGTAGCATGGCCTCCCCAGCACTGCGTGGTAGGTTCCTCGAAACCCGACCACTTCGAACGTGAGGGTCTCCTTTCAAAAATTGGAGGGCGTCCCGAAGCAGACGGGTAGGTCGAGTTGTCCGAGGGGTTGAACGCGCTTCCCGGGGACGATCCCGTGGAAAGGCGCAGTGCCCGTCCGGACCGAGGACAGATCAATCCGCAGGAGCCCGAGGGTCTCGGCGTAGATGATGTTGAGGCCGCTGCCTCCGTCCATGAGGACCTTGGTGAGCCTGACGTTGCCGATGATGGGGTCGACAACGAGTGGGTATCTCCCCGGGCTCGGCACGTAGTCTGGATGGTCAGCCTGGTCGAAGGTGATGGGCTTGTCGGACCAGTCTAGGTAGACTGGCGCCGCCACCTTTACCGAGCAGACCTCCCGACACTCTTGCTTGCGGTGCCGAGCCAAGGCGTTCGCCACTTGCCCGCCGTAGATCATGAAGCAGTCGCGGACCTCGGGGAACCCTCCTGCCTTGTGATCTTCCTCCTTTGCGTCGTCGAGGGCCTTGCCACCCTCCGCGGGTGGCCCGGCCTTGTGGAAGCGTCATCGAAGTATGGCACACTCCTCAAGGGTGTGCTTGACGGGCCCCTGATGATAGGGGCACGGCTCCTTGAGCATCTTGTCGAAGAGGTTGGCACCTCCGGGAGGTTTCCGAGGGTTCTTGTACTCAGCGGCAGCGACAAGGTCCGCGTCGGCGGCGTCGCGTTTCGCTTGCGACATCTTCTTGCCTTTCTTCTTGGCGCCGGGCTGAGTTGATGCCTCGGGAGCATCTTCTGGTGGGCGGCCCTGGGGCTGCTTGTCCTTCTAGAAAATGGCCTCAACCGCCTCCTGGCCAGAGGCGAACTTAGTGGCGATGTCTATCAGCTCGCTCGCCCTGGTGGGGGTCTTGCGACCCAGCTTGCTCACCAGGTCGCGGTAGGTGGTGCCGGCGAGGAACGCGCCGATGACATCTGAATCGGTGACGTTGGGCAGCTCTGTGCGCTGCTTCGAGAATCGCCGGATGTAGTCCCGGAGAGACTCTCCCGGCTGGTGGCGGCAGCTTCGGAGATCCCAGGAGTTCCCAGGGCGCACGTACGTGCCCTGGAAATTGCCGGCGAAGGCTTGGGCCAGGTCGTCCCAGTTGGAGATCTGCCCCGGGGGCAGGTGCTCCAGCCAGGCTCGAGCGGTGTCGGAGAGGAACAGGGGGAGGTTGTGGATGATGAGGTTATCATCATCCGTTCCACCCAGTTGGCAGGCCAGCCGATAGTCCGTGAGCCACAGTTCCGGTCCCGTCTCCCCCGAGTACTTTGTGATAGTAGTCAGGGTTCGGAACCGGGTCAGGAACGGTGCCCGTCGTATGGCGCGGCTGAAAGCCTGTGGACCGGGTGGTTCGGGCGAAGGGCTCCGATCCTCCCCACTGTCGTAGCGTCCCCCACGCCTGGGGTGGTAGCCTCGACGCGCCCTGTCGTCGAGGTGGGCCCGACGGCTGTGATGATGGCGCTCGTTGCCGAGACGACCCGGGGCCGCAGGCGCTGTGTTGCGCGTGCGCCCAGAGTGGACCGAGGCTTCCCGCATGAATCGGGAAGTCGCGGCACGATGTTCCGAGGGGAACCCCTGCCTTCGGGAGGCAGAGCTTTCGGCCCGTCGGACCGCGGCGTCCTCCAGGAGATTCTTGAGCTCTCCCTGGATACACCGCCCTTCGGTGGTTGATGGCTCCGGCATCGCGCGGAGGAGTATTGCCGCTGTAGCCAGGTTCTGGCCGACTCCGCTGGAATCCGGCGGCGGCCTCACCCTGACATCGTCGGTGATGCGGTGCTGGATGTCCTGGGGGAGATGACACGCTTCTCTGGCCGGGGGTTGGACCGCCCATTCCTGCCCGATGTCCCGGCGGATCGGCACAAGTGTTCCTGCTCCCTCATCGAGCCTGGCCTGCCTCTCGCGGATTTGCTCGAGCTGTGGGTCAGGACCCCCCACCTGGACGGGGACCACAGCTAGCTCCCGAAGGATGTCAACGCGAGGCACAGGCCTAGGGGGATCACCGTTTTCCGGCATACCAAGATGGTTGCCTTCGCCGGGACCCCCTAGATCGACATGGAAACATTCACGACTTGGGCCGCGGTCCTCGTTGTCGAGGTCACGGCTGCCGTCGGAACAGTCGGAAAGGCAGTAGTCACATGCGGTCATGAAGTCCCGCACGGCACTGGGGTTACCAAGTCCGGAGAAATCCCAACAGAGGTCGGGCTCGCCATCTTCCTCGGACCCCGAGGGCTCGTAGGTCGAGTCGGCTGTCAGTCGGTCCCAGGGTGACCGCACACGATACCCCAGAGGGTTTGGACTCGCCTCTATGAGAGTGCTCACCGAAGCGGAGTCGCTTGGTGGGTCGAGGCCGAATCCAAAAGACGCGAGATGGGAATCGGTCGGTACCTTTCGGTCGACGGGCGGTGTCGAGGTCGCGTCTGGGACTGACTGCACCGTTGTCTCAGGTACGAGGGTGACGCCCAGCAAGTCCTTCGTGAGCGTGCTGGCGTCGTGCGTTTGCTTGAGATTGGTGTGTTGCGGGGAGGCGGCGCTCGTCTTCGTCTCAGACGCGAGATCGATGCCCGACGCGCCCTCCGTTGGGGCGCCGGCGCCGTCGACTCGCTCGACAGCCAACGAGGTGTCGCTTCCCGCTTGGCCTTGGTTGCCCCGCCTCCTCCTCCGTCGGCGGGGGAGGGGACGGGACAAGCCCGAATGTCGTCCTTCCACCACGTGGGGAAGGCGTCGTCGATTTCCCTGCCGGCGAGCGGGTTGTCGATCGCCATTGTCGCTGTCGCACGGCGGGGGAAGGAGTATCATGTCATAGCTGCCGTCGAGGGACATGAACTCAAGATTCCCGAAACGGAGCGCCGTCTCGGACCGGAAAGGTTGCTGGAGACTGCCCATCTGGAGCTTGACGGGAAGCTGTTTGTCAACACGCAGCAGACCCCTACTTGGCGCGCCAACTGTCGGTGTTTCGAAACCCGGGGGGTCCCTGGACCGACGAGTGAATTGTCGCCGCGTGCCCCAGCCCAGATGGGTCGACGCGAGGCGGAACACAAAGGGGGGGAAGGAAGCAGCCGGAGGGAGGCAGGCGTGAGAGAGTGGATCCCGCGGCCTTCATGTTAGCCCCGCGCCTGAGTCGGGTGTGCTTGCAGTAGGGGGGATACAAGCGTCCTCGCGGGAGTGGGAGCGAGCGGCCTTGCGCGAGCGCCGTCCCGTCCTTCTCCGCGCGGGCCAACCCTCTGTAAGAGGGCCCTGGTCCTCCCTTTTATAGGCGTAAGGAGAGGATCCAGGTGTACAATGGGGAGTGTAGCAATGTGCTAACGTGTCTAGCAGTGGAGAGCTAGCGCCCTAAGTACATGCCATCGTGGCAACCGGAGAGGTCTTGGCACCCAATTCGCATGGTGTCGTGGCCGTCGGAGGAGTGCTGGAGCCTGGCGGGAGGACAGCTGTTGGGGCTGTCGAGTCCTTGCTGACGTCCTCTTGCTTCCGTAAGGGGGCTGAGAGCCGCCGTCGTCACAGGGCATGCGGGGCGCCATCATTACTCGCATGGTGGAGTGAGCCAGATGGGACGCCGGTCTGGTTCCCCGTAGCCCGAGTCAGTTTTGTGTAGGGTAATGATGGCGCTTCCTGTTGACGTGGTCGGTCCGTGCCCTAGGCTGGGCGAGGTGGAGGCTCCTCTGAGGTCGAGGTCGAGGTCGAGCCCCCGGGTCGGGCGAGGCGGAGTTTGTCGTCTTCTGGGGCTAAGCCCGAGTCCGAGCCTTGGGTCGGGCGGAGCGGAGTTCGCCGTCTTCCGGGGCTAAGCCTGAGTCCGAGCCCTGGGTCGGGCGGAGCGGAGTTCGCCGTCTTCCGGGGCTGAGCCCGAGTCCGAGCCCTGGGTCGGGCGGAGCGGAGTTCGCCGTCTTCCGGGGCTGAGCCCGAGTCCGAGCCCTGGGTCGGGCAGAGCGGAGTTCGCCGTCTTCCGGGGCTGAGCCCGAGTCCGAGCCCTGGGTCGGGCGGAGCAGAGTTCGCCGTCTTCTGGGGCTGAGCCCGAGTCCGAGCCCTGGGGTCAGGCGAGGCGGAGTTTCCTATGACGCCCGAGGCCGGCCTTGGCTGCTGTCAGCCTCACTCTGTCGGGTGGCTTAGCAGTCGGAGCGGCGCAGGCGGCGCTGTCCTCTTGTCAGACCGGTCAGTAGAGCGGCGAAGTGACTGCGGTCACTTCGGCTCTGTCGACTGGAGGGCGTGCGTCAGGATAAAGGTGTCAGGCCACCTTTGCATTAAATGCCCCTGCGATTTGGTCGGTCGGCGTGGCGATGTGGCCAAGGTTGCTTCTCGGTGAAGACTGGGCCTCGGGCGAGCCGATAGTGTGCCCGTTGCTGGAGGGGGGTCCTCGGGCGAGACGTAGGTTCTCCGGGGTCGGCTTCCCTTGACCGAGGCTAGGCTCGGGTGAGGCACGATCGTGTCCCTTGAATGGACCGATCCTTGACTTAATCGCACCCATCAGGCCTTTGCAGCTTTGTGCTGATGGGGTTACCAGCTGAGATTTAGGGGTCTTGAGGGTACCCCTAATTATGGTCCCCGACACATTTAAACTAGCATTCTCATTCCTAAGGTTGGCAATCAAATCATGGCAAGTGCTTAACTCACTAGATAATTTTTCACATTTTTCTACTTCTAGAGCATAAGCATTTTTAACCTTAACATACTTATTGTTTTCCTTAATTAGGAAGTCCTCTTGGGTGTCCAAGAGTTCATCCTTCTCATGAATAGCACTAATTAATTCATTCAATTTTTTCTTTTGTTGCATGTTAAGATCGCCAAAAAGAGTAAGCAAATTGTCCTCATCATCACTAGAATTATTCTCATCACTAGAGGTTGCATATTTAGTGGAGGATTTGGATTTAACCTTCTTCTTTTTGCCATCCTTTGCCATGAGGCACTTGTGGCCGACGTTGGGGAAGAGGAGTCCCTTGTTGACGGTGATGTTGGCGGCGTCTTCGTCGGAGGAGTCGGTGGAGCTCTCGTCGGAGTCCCACTCCCGGCAAACATGGGCATCGCCGCCCTTCTTCTTGTAGTACTTCTTCTTTTCCTTTCTTCTCCCCTTCTTGTCGTCGCCCCTGTCACTGTCACTAGAAATAGGACATTTTGCAATAAAGTGATCGGGCTTACCACATTTGTAGCAAACCTTCTTGGAGCGGGGCTTGTAATCCTTCCCCCTCCTTTGCTTGAGGATTTGGCGAAAGCTCTTGATGATGAGCACCATTTCCTCGTTGTCGAGCTTGGAGGCGTTGATGGGGATTCTACTTGGAGTAGAATCTTCTTTCTTCTCCTCCGTTGCTTTGAATGCATGGGTTGTGCTTCGGGCACGGAGGAGGATGCGCCTTGCTCGATGATCTTTTTGGAGCCTTTGATCATTAGCTCAAAGCTCACAAATTTACCTATGACTTCCCCAGGAGACATTAGCTTGTATCTAGGATCACCTCAAATTAATTGAACTTGCGTAGGGTTAAGAAAAACGAGGGATCTTAGAATAACCTTGACCATCTCATGGTCATCCCATTTGGTGCTCCCGAGGTTGCGCACTTGGTTCACCAAGGTCTTCAACCGATTGTACATGGCTTGTGGATCCTCCCCTTGGTGAAGCATGAAGCGACCGAGCTCCCCCTCGATCGTCTCCCGCTTGGTGATCTTGGTCACCTCATCTCCTTCGTGCGCGGTCTTGAGCACGTTCCAAATTTCCTTTGTGCTCTTCAACCCTTGAACCTTATTATACTCCTCTTGACTTAGAGATGCGAGGAGTATAGTAGTGGCTTGGGAGTTGAAGTGTTGAATTTGGGCCACTTCGTCCGAATCATAGTCCTCATCCCCTACGGATGGTACCTGTACACCAAACTCAACAACGTTCCAAATGCTAGTGTGGAGTGAGGTTAGATGATGCCTCATTTTGTCACTCCACATATTATAATCTTCACCATCAAAAACCGGTGGTTTGCCTAATGGAACGGAAAGTAAAGGAGTACGCTTTGAAATACGAGGGTAGCGTAGGGGAATCTTACTAAACTTCTTGCGCTCATGGCGCTTAGAAGTTATGGACGGCGCGTCGGAGCCGGAGGTGGATGGCGATGAAGAGTCGGTCTCGTAGTAGACCTACTTCCTCATCTTCTTCTTCTTTTCGCCACTCCGATGCGACTTGTGTGAAGAAGATTCCTTCTCCTTCCCTTTGTTGCGGGACTCTCCCGATGGAGCCTTCCCGTGGCTTGTAACGGGCTTGTCGCCGGTCACCATTTCCTTCTTGGCGTGATCTCCCGACATTATTTCGAGCGGTTAGGCTCTAATGAAGCATCGGGCTTTGATACCAATTGAAAGTCGCCTAGAGGGGGGTGAATAGGGCGAATCTGAAATTTACAAAGTTTAAGCACAACTACAAGCCGGGGTTAGCGTTAGAAATAAAATCGAGTCCGAGAGAGAGGGCGAAAACAAATCACAAGCAAATAAAGAGTGTGACACGGTGATTTGTTTTACCGAGGTTCGGTTCTTGCAAACCTACTCCCCGTTGAGGTGGTCACAAAGATCGGGTCTCTTTCAACCCTTTCCCTCTCTCAAACGGTCACTTAGACCGAGTGAGCTTCTCTTCTCAATCAAATGGGACACTAAGTCCCCGCAAGGACCACCACACAATTGGTGTCTCTTGCCTCGGTTACAATTGAGTTGATCACAAGAAAGAATGAGAAAGAAAAGAAGCAATCCAAGCGCAAGAGCTCAAAGGAACACAAGTCACTCTCTCACTAGTCACTATTTGATTGGAATTGAACTAAGGACTTGGGAGAGGATTTGATCTCTTTGGTGATTCTTGTATTGAATGCTATAGCTCTTGTAAAGTATTGGAAGGTGGAAAACTTGGATGCAATTGAATGTGGGGTGGTTGGGGTATTTATAGCCCCAACCACCAAACTAGCCGTTTGGTGGAGGCTGTTGTCGCATGGCGCACCGGTCAGTCCGGTGCGCCACCGGACATTGTTCGGTGCGTCAGCCACATCACTCGACTGTTAGGGTTCGATCGTTGGAGCTTCTGTCTTCTGGGCCACCGGACAGTCCGGTGGTGCACCGGACAGGTCCTGTAGACTGTCCGGTGCGCCTTCTGGCACTGCTCTGACTCTGGCGCGCACTGTAGCGCATTAAATGCGGTTTGCAGACGACCGTTGGCGCGAAGTAGTCGTTGCTCCGCTGGCACACCGGACAGTCCGGTGAATTTTAGCAGAGTGGCTCCCAGAATTCCTGAGATTGGCGAGTTCGGAGTTGGAGTTCCCTGGTGCACCGGACACTGTCCGGTGCGCTAGACCAGGGCTGCCTTCGGTTCTCTTTTGCTCCCTTTGTTTGAACCCTTTCTTTTGACTTGTATTGGTTTATTATGAACCTTTGGCACCTGTAACACTTATAATCTAGAGCAAACTAGTTAGTCCAATTATTTGTGTTGGGCAATTCAACCACCAAAATCAATTAGGAAAAGGTGTAAGCCTATTTCCCTTTCAGGAGCTTTCATCGGAGTCCCATTCCCGACATACGTGGGCATCGCCGCCCTTCTTCTTGTAATACTTCTTCTTTTCCTTCCTCTTTCCCTTCTTATCGTCGCCCCTGTCACTATCACTAGACATAGGACATTAACGATAAAATAACCGGGCTTACCACATTTGTAGCACACCCTTTTGGAACAGGGCTTGTAGTCTTTCTCCTTCCTTTGTTTGAGGATTTGACAGAAGCTCTTGATGATGAGCGTCATCTCCTCATTGTCAAGCTTGGAGGCATCAATGGGGAGCCTACTTGATGTAGACTCTTCTTTCTTCTCTTCCGTCGCTTTGAATGCGACGGGTTGCACCTTGGGTGTGGAGGTGCCGCCTTGCTCCAAGTTGATGATTTGTTTGGAGCCTTTGATCATCAATTCAAAGCTCACAAGCTTGTATCTAGGATCACCACGAATTAATTGAACTTGCGTAGGATTACGAAAAACGAGTGATCTTAGAATAACCTTGACCATTTCATGGTCATCCCATTTGGTGCTTCCGAGTTGCGCACTTGGTTCACCAAGGCCTTGAGCCGGTTGTGCATGGCTTGTGGATCCTCTCCTTGGTTGAGGACGAACCGACCGAGCTCCCCCTCGATCGTCTCTCGCTTGGTGATTGTTGGGGGCCTTCGGCTTCCGAAGGTCCTCAAAAACATGATTTAACTATGTCTCTGGAGTATAATGTGTAAATAGGTACCTTCGGACACAAATCAAAACCACAGCGTGAAGATGCACAAAGATTATGAAGGATGGCGCAGAGCCGAAGCTATGCGCAGGAGAGCTTCGACGTGATAGCAGAAAAAGAAACCGACTTAAAAGGGAAAAGGCTATTTAGACCCTGATGGATTGCTATAGAGTTATTAACAAATGTAAAGGGCATGGGTGTAATT
This sequence comes from Zea luxurians, assembly GCA_029449295.1. Taxonomy (NCBI): domain Eukaryota; kingdom Viridiplantae; phylum Streptophyta; class Magnoliopsida; order Poales; family Poaceae; genus Zea; species Zea luxurians. Next base: position 132,134,067 of record JAOPSE010000007.1, read on the forward strand.
TTACATGGGCTGCGTCCCGTACCTATAAATAGATGAACAGTGCTCCCGTACTGTTCACGCTGACTTGGCATTTACTTTCGCGTCACGCTTGTACCCCTGCTTTCCTTCGAGCCGAAGGTACATTTATAATCTGTTATTGTTAATACAGTAACGCAAATAAAAATAAGTTGATAATAACATTTAAAGTGTTTATATTATTTTCATATCTTGTGTATGAATCCTTCTTCATCATTTATTGTGCTTATGAAGGTTTGTCTTTCATAACCTTCGTCCGGAATTCATTATATCCAAAGGGAGATAATGCTTCGAAGGACGAAGGACTTTAACATTTAACACTTTTTATGTTGCCTTGTTCTTAACTCGAAGCATTTGAGAACAAGTCCCCAACATTGGCGCCCACCTCCGGTGAACTCACTTCCACTTTTTGAGTTTCGAACACCTTCGGCAAGCATCACTACCGGAATCCGAGCCTTTGCCGAGTGTCGGACGCTTTGCCGAGTGCCTTTTCTCGGGCACTCGGCAAAGACGGCTTTGCCGAGAGCCGCACTCGGCAAAGCTCGGCTCTTGGTAACGAGCGTCTTTACCGAGCATAGGACACTCGGTACAGGTCCACACTCGGCAAATACATGTTTGCCGAGTGTCAAACACTCGGCAAAGGCGGGTCTCGGCAAAGGGCCGTCAGCGGCCGTCCCAAAGCTGACGGCCGTCAGTCTTTGCCGAGAGCCAACGGTTGGCACTCGGCAAAGAGTCTTCTTTGCCGAGTGTCGCCCAGTTGACACTCGGCAAAGAACTCTTTGCCGAGTGCCATCTCTAGACACTCGGCAAAGTATATTTTTATTTCTTTTATTTTGTCTCCCAAACTTTTTGTGGTATGTTCCTACACTATGTAGACCTACATGTATCATTTGTGGACAATTTTAACAGAGTTTCAATCGTTAGTAGATTTAGTTCGTTTATTTGAATTTCTTCGGAAAATTTAGATTTCAACTGCAGGTCACTCGAAACTTGGAAAACCGTGCATGAAAAAATGATATTCATGTTACTTAGCATAAGTTACGACCGATTCCAGGAGCGGACCAAAAACTTCGAGCAACATGCTCACTAAACATGGTCGTGAACTTGTCATCCACATGTTTAAAAATTGTATAAAACACAAACAAAGTCAGAAAATCTTGAAACTTGTCCACGTGTCATGATATCATATGTACAGGCTGCGATAAAAAATTGAAAAAATTTCGAAAAAACTATGACGCGCTATGTGTACAAACCTAAGAGATCCACATTGAAACTCTATGATTTCATATGTAGTTCTCTTAGGTTTCTACACATAGTGTCTCACAACTTTGTCCAAACATTCTCAATTTTTTATCACAACCTGTACATATGATATCATGACACGTGGACAAGTTTCATGATTTTCTGAATTTGTTTGTGTTTTATACAATTTTTAAACATGTGGATGGCAAGTTCACGACCATGTTTAGTGAGCATGTTGCTCGAAGTTTCCGGTACGCTCCTAGAATCGGTCGTAACTTATGGTAAGTAACATGAATATCATTTTTGCATGCACGGTTTTTCAAGTTTCGAGTGACATACAGTTCAAATCTGAATTTTGCGAAGAAATTCAAATAAACGAACTAAATCTACTAGATATTGCAAACATAATTATAATTGTCCCCAAATGGTACATGTAGGTCTACATAGTGTAGGAACAAACCACAAAAAGTTTGGTGGCCAAAACCAAAAAAAATACAAATGTACTTTGCCGAGTGTCAGATGGTGACACTCGGCAAAATATGCTTTGCCGAGTGCCTCCCAGGTAGGCACTCGGCAAAGAAGTGTGAAGTAATATTTGCCGAGTGTCCCCTGGCCGACACTCGGCAAAGGATCCTTTGCCGAGTGTCCGCGATCTGGCACTCGGCAAAGCTTATTTTAAAAATAAAAAAAATCTTTGCCGAGTGCCAGATCGCGGGCACTCGGTAAAGAAGGAAAAATATATTTCCGCCTGGCTCCTTTCTTCTTCTTTCTCTCCTCACTCTCACTGTTCCTGAGCGCGCGCAGTTCGCCGCCGCGCTCAACTGCCGCCGTGCCACGCCGCCTCACCGTCGCGCCGCCTCACCGCCGCCCGCCCACGCGCCGCCGCACCGCCTCACCGCCGCCGTGCCCACTCGCCGTGCCCACGCGCCGCCTCACCGCCGCCCGCCCACGCGCCGCCGTCCGCCCGCTCGCCGTCGTCCGCCAGCCGTCCGCTCGCTCGCCGCCGTCCGCGCCTCCGCCGTCCTCGCCTCCGGTACGTAGTTGAAGAATGGATTAATTGTGTATATGGATATAGATATGGATATGGATATGGTTCTTCTAGTTTCCATTATAAATAAACAGTAAACATAAATGTGTGCATATGGATACGGATATGGTTGTTATGTTAATTAGTTGTAGAAATTAATATTAGTTGGTGATTGTGGATATGGATGTCGATTAAATGTGATTGTCGGCCATCGTGCCGTTGATATATGTGTGGATGTCAGCCATTGTGTTGTCAGTTTTATTTGCAGGTTTTGGAAACCTCCCCGTGCAGGGGAGGTGCTGCCGAAATTTTGTATTGACAGGCTTGTTTATTTTTTGCAGAGGTCTTCCTAGCCGCTGCGGGTCTGCCTGCACCGCGTCCCGTCGCCACTGCACCGACCCGCCACAGCCCCACTAGCCTGACTCCCCCGCCACCCTAGGTATAACCTCTACATCCGCATCATGGTCGTAGATCACCTAACCCAGTTAGGCGTCTCCCGTTCGAAAGTGATACAGTGTAGATATGCAGATCTTTGCATATCTACAAATGTATCAGTTTCGAATTGTCCACGTTTTTTGGACAGCCCGCGGTTGCGTAGATGGTGTTAGTTTCATGCTCTACTCCGGTCTGAGATAGAGTTTCGGCGTCACCTCCCTGTTGTTCTCCGGACAGTACACTCTCCCTGCCAGGACGTGTATCCGGAGAACAGCGGGGAGGTGCTGCCGAAATTCTATCTCGGATCGGAGTAGAGCATGAAAACTAACTCCATCTACGCAACCGCGGGTGGGATTAGGACCTATCGTCACCTATTAGAAGGTAGGAACGTAGTGTACATGCATTACATGTCTATATTAAACTATACTCGGTTATATATGTTAGAGGATGGAGGACCGTGAGTGGATGTACAGGGGCCGTAGAGGAAGGAACGATGTCACCACTGAATGGATTAGAAAGACCGATGATTTCGTGGAACGGGCATATGGCGAAGCTGCTAAAGGAGCGAGTCTAGTCCCATGCCCGTGCAGCAAATGTGACAACCGGAAAAGAAAACCAAAGAAGACCATGGAAGAACATATTTGGAAGAATGGATTTACGCCGGGCTATACTCGGTGGATATTTCATGGTGAAGCGCATCGTACGAGAGAAGAGGTGCTGAGACAACGTGTCGAGGATTATGACGCGGATGCGGGGGTAGTGGATATGTTGAACGACTATCAGGAGGCACAGTACACGGGAGGATGTATGGATGATGAGCCAGAGCCGACTGCAAAGGCGTTCTACGACATGTTCGACGCGGCACAGAAGCCCCTTCACGGCCAGACAAAGGTTTCTCAACTGGATGCCATTGGGCGTCTAATGGCGTTCAAGTCGCAGTACAGCATCAGTAGAGATGCATTCGATGGCTTGTTGACAGTTATTGGTAGTCTGCTTCCGGATGATCACGTTCTGCCAAAGAGCATGTACGAGGCACAGAAACTACTTCGTGCACTTAAGATGACGTATGAGCAGATTCATGCTTGTCCGAAGGGCTGCGTGCTATTTAGGAAAGAATACGCGGAGGCAAAGTACTGTCCCAAGTGTAATTCGTCTAGGTTTATGGAGGTAGACTCTGGTGATGGACAGAAGAGGCAGCTCGACATCCCCTTGACAATCCTACGACACCTTCCGTTCATACCGAGGATCCAGCGTCTTTACATGACAGAGGAATCCGCGAAACAGATGACATGGCACAAAAATGGAAAACGATACAATCCTGACAAGATGGTGCACGCGTCAGATGGTGAAGCATGGAAACACTTTGATGACATTCACCGTGAGAAAGCCGAAGAGGCTCGTAATGTACGTGTTGCGTTGGCCACAGATGGGTTCAATCCCTATGGAATGAGCGCTGCCCCGTACACATGTTGGCCCGTGTTTGTTATCCCAATCAATCTCCCCCCTGGTGTGTGCTTTCAAAGGCAGAATATATTCGTGTCGTTGATAATTCCCGGACACCCGGGGAACAAAATGGGCGTGTACATGGAGCCTTTGATCGATGAATTGGTACGTGCCTGGGAGGAAGGGGTATGGACATATGACCGAGCTACGAAGACAAACTTCAGAATGCATGTTTGGTACCAGTACTCCATGCATGACTTACCGGCGTATGGGCTATTCTGTGCCTGGTGTGTTCACGGTAAATTCCCATGCCCAGTTTGCAAGGAAGCTCTCAGGTTCATTTGGTTGAAAAAGGGTGGCAAATATTCGTCCTTCGATAAACATCGACAATTTCTTCCTGCTGACCATCCATTCCGCCTAGACATCAAGAACTTTACGAAAGGTGTCGTAGTGACAGACCGCCCACCTGCAACGATGACTGGTGCCGAAATTCGTCAACAGATAGATGGGCTCGTGGCCAATACAGAAGGTGGTTTTGTGGGATATGGTGAGCAGCATATGTGGACACATAAGTCTGGCTTGACTCGGCTCCCCTATTATGATGACCTGCTCCTTCCACACAACATTGACGTGATGCACACTGAAAAGAATGTTGCCGAGGCACTGTGGGCAACAATTATGGACATTCCTGATAAGTCAAAGGATAATGTGAAGGCAAGAGTGGATCTGGCAGCGTTATGTGATAGACCAAAACTAGAGATGAAGCCGCCAAGTGGCGGAAAGACGTGGAGAAGGCCTAAGGCCGATTTCGTCCTAAGCAGGGCCCAGAGGAAGGAAGTACTTCAGTGGATAAAGATGTTGATGTTCCCTGATGGATATGCAGCTAACCTGAGTAGGGGGGTGAACTTATCTACTATGCGAGTCTTAGGGATGAAGAGTCATGACTTCCACATATGGATTGAACGGATTCTTCCTGCGATGGTTCGAGGCTATGTCCCTGAGCATGTCTGGCTAGCGCTTTCAGAGTTGAGCTATTTCTTCCGTCAGCTTTGTGCAAAAGAGTTATCTTGGACCGTGGTTGCAGACTTGGAAAGATTGGCCCCCGTGTTACTGTGTAAGCTTGAGAAGATATTACCACCTGGCTTCTTCAATCCAATGCAGCATTTGATTCTTCATCTCCCCTATGAGGCACGAATGGGGGGCCCCGTGCAGGGACGTTGGTGCTATCCAATCGAGAGATGTCTAAAGACTATTCGAAAGAAATGTAGAAATAAATGCAAAATCGAGGCTTCCATTGCAGAGGCATACATTCTAGAGGAGGTCTCAAACTTCACAACAACTTATTATGGTGACAAACTGCCGAGCGTGCATAATCCACCCCCTCGTTACAATGATGGCGACAATGAATCGAACCTTAGCATATTTCGAGGCCAACTCGGAAGCGCAAGTGGCTCGACCACCAAGACCCTGACACATGAAGAGTGGCGGCATATCATGCTATACGTATTGACCAACCTTGAAGAGGTGACGCCATACATGGAACAATTTCTTCATGAATTCTGGCGTCGATCAAGGGACCCCACTCCACAGGAATATGACGCTCTTCTTAGAAAGGGTGCGAGAAATGGGTTGCCCGATTTCATTTCCTGGTTCAAACATAAGGTACGTGCTTAGTTTGTAAAAGAGATACGTCTTTAAACTCAATTTAGCGTCTTTTAACTTGCGAATACTTGCAGGGCCAAAGAGATCCGTCTATGAGTGCCGAATTGAGACAAGTAGCCAACGACTTTGCTTATAGGGTCAAGAAATATTCTGGGTATGACGTCAATGGATACCGTTTTCGCACAACACACTACGACAAAAGTCGGCCCAATCGGAAAACAACGTGTTCTGGGGTCTTTACGCCGGGCCTTGACAATGTCGATTATTTTGGACGAATCGAAGAAATATATGAGCTCAATTTTTATGGTTCCAAACCTCTTACTCCAGTGATATTCAAATGTCATTGGTTTGACCCTCAAGTGACGAGACGGACACATTCTAATCTTGGGATAGTCGAAATTCGACAAGATTCCACCTTAGCAGGAGACGATGTCTATATCGTTGCCCAACAGGCCACACAAGTGTATTATCTCCCATATGCGTGTCAAACGAAAGAACATCTTAAGGGTTGGGATGTTGTGTATAAGGTATCGCCGCACGGGAGGTTACCTGTTCCTAACGATGAAGATTACAACTTAGACCCGGACACATATGATGGAGAGTTCTTCCAAGAAGATGGGCTAGAAGGGCGATTTGAGATAGACTTAACCGAAGCTATCGGAATGGACGTAGATATTGAAATGGTTGTTGATGAGGAGGAGGATGAGGTGCAAAATGATAATGACTTAGTAATCCTTGAAGGCAATGACATTACTGACGAACTTGCGTCTTCCGATGGTGTGGAGATTGAAATGCTTGATAGTGATGATGAGAGTTATGATCCGGCTAACCCCGACACATATGAAGATTATTTTTAATCGATGTAATGTTATATGACTTTTTATTTCGCACCTGTTTTTAAATACATCTTTTTATATGTGCTTATTTGTTTACTCTTAATTGCAGGTTGTTGGACAAATATGGTGGGCGGTTTCCTGAGGAGGAGGAGGGGGAGGAGGAGTAGGACGGCGGACGATGCAGAGCAGGCAGCGCAACAGGACGAGGCAGAGCAGGCAGCGCAGCAGCAGGCGGCGCCTCAGGACGACAACGACCAGCAGCAGGACGACGACAACCAGCAGCAGGACGCCTCAGGTTCAGGCGGCTCTAGTTCGAGGAGCATCTACCTGCGAGGCCCCGCGAGTCTCCCTCAGCGTCCCATACTTCGGGACAGACGGCCGCTGATTCGGCCGGAAGGGGAGAGGTATGTAACTTTACGTTCTTCATTCTTGTTCATATTATGTGTTCAAAATCATAATATAAACTAATACTTTTTATTTATCACTTGGACAGGTCTTGGACGGTTTTGGATTATGCTGCGGGTCATCGTCGCCCCCCCAATGGCATCCTCGGCCTGCTGTGCAGGGAACACTTCCCTGGACTTGTGGAGTACGCCGGAGTGACGGGCCCAGCCTTCACCTTTGACCACTACGCCGTCGCCCCCGATGCAGTAGACCGGGACGGCAGGGAATTCAATAACAAGGCGGAGCGGGTGAAGCAAGAGCTGTGGGTAAGTCTTAGTATAATGTAAAATATGTCGCATTCGTTGCAAATTCTTGAAATAATGTATGGATACATCATTTTTTGTATGCAGGATTTCTTCAGATGCGATGCTGGATACGAGGCTAGGGCGGATGTGGTGGCCACCACGAGCTGTAAGAAGCTCGTCGTGGACATGCACTATGAGGCCCGCATCCAGGCCATCATCACCTACCACGGCTCCGTCCTTGGGGAGAAGGTGACCAAAACTCAAGCCCGAACCATGTCGTTGACCAGGGAGCAGTACCTGCAGGTAAAGTCATGCATGTTTGGTACCAGTACTCCATACATGAATTTTATTTTATCTTCTGATATGCACTTTACGTGTTTACTTTGCAGATGATTCCACATTGGTGCGCCGCACATCCTCTGTGCTGGGAGCAGATGGTGGATAGGTGGTGTTCGGCTGAGTGGGACGAGGCGCACACAGCTAGCCGGGAACGGCGTTTGATGATGCAAGGCCCCTCCCACCACCAAGGCAGCCGGAGCCTGGGCCAATATGCCGAAGCATGGGTACGCCACCTTTTTTATTTAGATATATAGCACTAAGTTAGATATTATTTCTAACTATCTCGTTGGTTTTCGTTGCAGTCGGCGTCACATGGTGGAAGGCCTTGCTCCACCTTCTCGGCCTATGCTATGGCCCATAAGGGTAAGGCGACGTCCGACGTCACCTACAACCCGGATGACGGGCCCGAGGCCTACACCAACCCCGCCGTCTACAGCCGCCTCCATGACTACACCGCCATGGCGCAGGAGGTCCATGGCCCAGACTATGACCCGAGCACCGAGCCGATCGACACCGATGTGCTCATGAGGGTCGGAGGAGGCAAGAGACATGGGCGGTACTGGATTGCCGACGGGGCAATCGACTCGTCCTCCACTCCCACTCTGTCTCAGGTGAGAGCAAGGAGCACGGGCTCGAGTCCAGCCATACGACCTCGGCAGGACAGCTCACAGCATCGCATACAGCAACTCGAGGTTAGTGTAACTCGTCCTTCCTTGAGTTATATACCTACTCTTTGAGTTACTATAACGTTGGCTTGTAATATTACAGACCCAACTAGAAGAAGAGAGGAGGGAACGTCGCGAGATGGAGGCGAGGATGATGGCGGAGCGGGAGGCGGAGCGCCGGGCAGATCATCAGAGGATGGCGGAGATGTTCCAGTACATGCAGAGCCTTGGCGCCGCACAGGGCATCGCTCCGCCACCTCCATTGTTCCCTCCAGTTGACCCTGCTCTCTTCCACACTCCTGTGAGTATCAAAATTGTAGTTAGATGTTTGTAATGCATCTGGTATAACACATGCAATCTCTTCTCTGTGCAGGGCCAATCTGGGGCGGCATCCAACAACCCTCCGGAAGGGTTCAGCCCAACGCAGCCCCGGTCAAGCCGCCCACCTCCATGAGTGTTGTGTTTTCATTGTTTTAGACTTCTGTACTTGTGTATAATACTTATGTCTGTGTTTGATACTTATGTGAGAGCTTGCGACGTTAGAGACTTATGTTTGTGTTTGATACTTATGTTGAACACTTATGTTTGTGATGGATATTTATGTTTGTGGTGACGGTTTTATGTTTGTGTTGGCTATTTATGGCTGTGATGATATTTGTGATGTATATATGTGATATATATGTGATATCTTCTGTTTGTGTGGATGGAATACAAAAAACAAATAAAAAAGGTATATACTGGTCACTTTGCCGAGTGTAACACTCGGCAAAGAGGCTCTTTGCCGAGTGTCAAGGTCATAACACTCGGCAAAGAGCACAGACCTGGGCACCGGCTTAGGTTCTTTGCCGAGTGTTACGTCCCTGGCACTCGGCAAAGAGGTCGGCTTTGCCGAGTGCCGCTCGGGACACTCGGCAAAGAACCTGACATGGGGACCCTCCCTGGCGGGTTCTTTGCCGAGTGTCCCAAGCGGCACTCGGCAAAGATGGATTCTTTGCCAAGTGCTGCACGGAAGACACTCGGCAAAACTAACTTCTTTGCCGAGTGTCACATGGGACACTCGGCAAAGCCGCCGTCTCCGTCACTCGACGCCGTAACGGCTGCTTTTCTTTGCCGAGTGCTCTCTGGCACTCGGCAAAGAGCTTTGCCGAGTGCCCGATAAAAAGCTCTCGGCAAAGAAGGCTTTGCCGATGCACTGTTCGCCGAGCCTTCTTTGCCGAGTGTAACACTCGGCAAAGCCTTTGCCGAGTGTTTTGAACGCTTCGCCGAGTGCTTCAGGCACTCGGCAAAGCGATTGATTCCGGTAGTGCATAGACCTTCGTCATGCCGCCAAAGAAAGCTTCAGCAACAGGGGCTGCCGCTCTGCAGCCGCTGGACCCCAACCAGGAGACCCTCTCTCTTCGGGAGGCCCGAAGCCAGAAGAGGAAGGCTACCAGTCCAACGCCTCAGGAGGACGACTTGGACCAAGAGATCAGAAATATGGAGATGCTCCATTAGCAGGTGCAAAGGAAGAAGGAAAAAATGGCTAGGCTGGCTGATCTGCAAAGGCAGATAGACGAAGCCTCTAAAGAAGTTCGCCATCTTACTCAAGATGAGCAGAACCGAAGGCCTCAACACAGAGAGCTTCATCAAGAGGGCCTCTTCAACGAGGATGACTGGTATGAGAATTTCCATCATGGGAATTTTGCTTTTGATGATGCTTCTCCTCTGTCAGCAGAACTGCAGGCTACACCTTAGCCTCCATCTTACAAGCCACCTCAACTCCCCATGTATGACGGACACTCAGATCCGAAGCAGTTTCTGATGAGCTATGAAGCTACGATATCTTCCTATGGTGGCAATAATGCAGTCATGGCGAAGTCTTTCGTCATGGCCGTCAAGAATGTTGCACAAACCTGGTACTCCTCCCTTCGGCCAGGAACAATCACATCATGGCAGAAGCTGAAGGATATGCTGATCACCAGTTTCCAAGGGTTTCAAACGAAGCCGGTCACCGCTCAAGCCTTATTCCAGTGCACCCAAGACCACGAAGAATATCTTCAGGCGTATGTCCGAAGGTTCTTACGCCTGAGGGCACAAGCGCCAACAGTGCCCAATGAAATTGTCATTGAGGCCATGATTAAGGGGCTTCGGCCGGGACCTTCAGCTCAATATTTTGCCAGGAAGCCCCCTCAGACTTTGGAGAAACTGCTTCAGAAGATGGATGAATACATCCGCGCTGACAATGACTTTCGGCAGAGAAGGGAGGAAGCTTACAGGTTCTCCGAAATAGCCAGGGGCTTCAGAGGGAGAATTCATCCTAGACATGTCAGATCGATTCATTCCACTCAGAATGATGACAGGGGAAGCCAGCAGCAGAGGCCGCAATATTCCTCCTAGGCTTCGGGGCAGCAGCAGAGCTATCCTCGGCCTCCAGCTCCAAGGGGCAGAGGTGCCAGGGGCTTCGGAGGAAGATTTGGGGATCAGCCCAGGAAAATTTATTGCCTATTCTGTGGTGAGGACAAGGGCCACACCACCAGGATGTGCCATGTCACCATCCAGAAACAAAAGGAAATAGCAGAAGCTGCAGCCCAACAGACCCAGCCGAAGCAAGTTATGCATACTACTTCGTACCACTCGCCTTATATCCCAGAGTATGTGGGCAACCACCCTGCAGCTTCTGTTGCTTCGGCAAGTCAATTTCAGGCATCTTGGCAACAGCCCCCACCTCCACCACCAATGCAACGAGGCCAGCAGCCAGAAGGGAGTCAGCATAATCAACACCAATGAGACTTCAGAGAAGAGTCCGAAGCTCGCACAGTCAACAGTACTGTGCCAGAATCGAAGCACATTTACTAACAAATATCCTACCTCGGCAGCAGTTTTTGCATTCAGTATCATTTTCTTTTTAATAAGGAACAATTATTGAAAGCCTAAGTGTTTTTTGTTGTTTTCAATTTCTTGTAATAGCTTCGCCTTTGCCATAGTACAAATATACTTTCTCCAAAGAATAACGGAGTCCAAAAAGTTGCCGAAGCAAAATAACTTATGGTTACAGGGAGAACCTCCGAAATAACAAAAAGTCGTTCCTAAGGGAGCGCAGCGTAAGTTTTCTGCTCAAAAGTCGTTCCGATGGGAATGCAGAGCTTACAGCGAAAAATAAACGCTGATTCCGCTGAAGTAAAAGGCAAAGAAGCTCCTAAGGGAGGCTTACAGCGAAAAATAAATGTTGATTCCACTGAAGTAAAAGGCGAAGAAGCTCCTAAGGGAGGCTTACAGCGAAAAATAAACGCTGATTCCGCTGAAGTAAAAGGCGAAGAAGCTCCTAAGGGAGGCTTACAGTGAAAAATCAATGTCGATCTTCGGTAAATATCATTTTGCATAACATCACATCATCACATCATTTGCATAAGCATAACATCATACATCATATTGCATCAATAACGCAAGAAGGGGGTTCAATGTCGATATTCGGAGATTGTTTCGAAGAAACAGTGCCAAGGCACAAAAATAATTATTGAAGAAGCATACCTTCGTCAAACTCTGAAATGAAAAGATCTATTGGTTACTGATTTTACAAAGATTGGATGTTTTTTATGAAAATACGGATATTATTTATGAAGCATGAAAAGAAGGGAAGGTGTTTTTTCGCCGAAGGCTCAAAAACGGTATGTATGTAAAGTTTCATGCATCGTAAAGAATTGAACCATAAATAGCTTATATATTAAATTCAAAGTTACAAAATTTTACACATATTGTTCGACAAATATTACATTCCAAATGTTTTTACAATAACATCTAATCTTCCCTTAGAACTACTTCTGCAGCTTCGTTTAGTAGTTGATCAACAACTTTGTCCATGATAGCTTTGGCCATTTTTCTAATCTCGTCATCCTCCTTTACGTTGGGGTCCGCTAATGGCTCGGCGGGCTCTGAGGGAGGAGAAGGTGCGGCTATGTTACAAAGTGTAGACAAGTTCGAAATCAAAAAGTTATAACAAAAACCCAAAAACTAGTAGTTAATACCTATTCGCCCTTCGAGATCCGCACTTTTCTCAGCGGCCTCTGCTACTTTTCTAGCGTCATGAATACCTTTTTCGCTTCTTCGTACAATTTCTTGAGCCATCTCCCTGCCACCATTTTCCCAGATGTCGGTGAAAAATTTTCCACCAACCAAACTTGCCTCGGCCGAAGGGTCTTTTATGTCTTCAGAAGATAAATCGGTTTCGGTCTGTGCCAAGGATTTCACGTGATCGCAACCTTTTTTCTCCAAAACAGTGGCAATCCCCCTAGCACCCGAGAAGGCACATATGTCTCCGCAGCTATTCAAGGCTTCTTCAAAAGCTTCAGCTTCGTGGCTGATCCATCCAATTGGGCCTTCGGGGTCGCCTCTTATGAAATTTTCTTCGCTTGAGAACGCGCCAACACTGGCGAAGCTGGTTCTTATTTTCTTAACACATTCTATAGATTTTTCATAACACCTTTTCTTGAATGCACGAAGCTCTTCAACATTTTTTTCTAAATGATTTGCCCATTGTTCACTAATTTCTCGTTTTGCTTCTTCAACTGTGCATTCTTCTTTAGCTCTGGCTAGCTGTTTCCGAAGATCCTCAAGTTCGCGCTTCTGAGCCTCAGCTTGAGCTTTGAAAGCAGCTTCGTCTTCTTTTATTTTATTCACCAACGAATGTAATATTTTATCTTTTTCGAGACCTTCGTTCCTTAGTTCAATTACCTCGGAACAAAGGTTGCTCAAGGCTATGGTACACCCTTCGTCTTCGGCATCTTTTTGTGCCCTGAGGGCATTGCTAAGTATAAGGCCCTGTAAAAAATGCGTTAATAAGTTTAAGCAAATGAAAAATTTTGGTTTCAAGGAATAATACAAAGATCTCATTTTTTCACCTTTAAACTATTGTACGCTAAGCTGTCGGCCAGCTCGTCCTTTGACAACACCGAGAGACCGTCTTCTAATGTTGGGAATCCGAAGCTCTTGCTCATCTCCCGATAGACAGAAATCTCATTGCTGTCAGGGAGACAATACAAGAAGTCTTCTTCTCCGCTGTCGTTGAATATCAGCGCCCCTTTTGGATATTTCAATTTTTGCGCATAGAATTGAGCTTCTCTTTTTTCTTTTTCACTCAGATTTTTACCCGAAGCATGACGTAATATATAGTCAGAAGCTTCAGAAGATGCTTCAGGAATATGTGTGGCGATTTTCTCAGATAAAGCTTCTTCTGCAGATTCTTTTTCCGTTTCTTTTTCAATTTCCAAGAATTCCCTCTTGGTAGGCTCTGAAAGTCCAGTTTCAGTTTCCGCTTGACTTTTGACAGCTTTGGCCTTAGTTTGTGTCTTTGGAACTTCGGCAGCTATCTTCGGAGTAGCGCTTGAAGATTTTATCGTTTCCAGTACATCTAGCACGTTAACCATTCTTTTCCTCTTGGGGTTGTAGTAAGGTCCTTTTGTGTCATCGGCATTGGCACTGGCACCTCAACTCTTGCTGAAGGACTTAAAATTTCCAATGTCTTTGTTTCTTCAGCTCTCAGTTCTTCTATTTTTTCCATCTCCGGCATTTTGGCTGGCTCTTCAATATTTGACAGGGGAGTCGGCTCCTTGGCTTCGGTGGCCGAAGAGGTCTCACCGACAAACTCAGGCACTGTGGCCGGTTCAATATAGCGTGGCCGGTGTATAAGAACCTTCATCTTTTTCCTCTTCGGCGCTGGCTCACTAGGAGCGGCTGAAGCAACTTCCTTCACAGAAGTCGTATCTTTCCTTTTTTGACCCGTGTTGGGTAACGATAGTCAGGATAGACGAACCCAACGGCATCAAATACTCGATTGAGTCTTTTCTTCTTCCGGCCTCCGAAGGCCGCAGACAGTGTAGTATCTTCTGACTTCGAGTATGGTCCAAGCAGTTCATCGCTTGTGGCCTCAATACATTTTAACCAGTCCTCATCTAGCTCGACAAACTTATCTCCATATCTGAAGGTGTATTTTAACCTAACTAGTCCACCTTCGTCAGGTTTGCTGATGGTTTCCTTTGGCATTTCCCACTTTTCTACAAGTGGCCATACTCTGAAGGCAATGTGTTCCTGGATCAAATCCCTCGTCCCAATGAAAGAGCAAACTACACCGAAGGCTCTCCGGCATTCTTCGGCTGTTTCGTCAATATCCACCTTCGGTTTCCGAAGGCCAAAACGCTGCCAGATGGGGCGCATGATGATACCTTTAATATCTTCTCGCGTTTTCAAGTCGTTTTTCACATAGAACCATTCCTTCATCCAGTCCCCGGGCCATCTCTTTCGAAAAGTTGGCACGGGACAGCTTGACCTAGAGCGAGCACTGAAGCTATAACAGCCAAAATTGTTATGATATTGCTCTTTACCCCATGGTTTCGTCTCATATAATAACTCATGCATACTGCAGAAACTTTTTGCATTTGGCTCCAAACCTTGGCTCTTCACGGCTCATACGAAGATTTCCATCCTTATGATTGCTTCGGGAGTAATTTGATGAAGGCAGATTTCAAATATCTTCAAAACTTCTACCACAAAGTTGCTCAAAGGAAACCGAAGTCCAGCCTTGAAGAAACTTCGGAATATCACGACTTCATTCTCCTTGGGAGTCGGACAAGTTTTCTCTCCTTCGTCAGCCCTCACAATAGATAAATCCCGAAAATATCTACCCCTCATATTGACAAGATGGCTTTGCTTTATGCTTGATTTTCCAAAAACTGCATGGCTTGGTCGCCAGGGTCGATCTTCGGAATCTTCACCACCACTTTCCACATCATAGCTGTCACTATCACCAGTGTCTTCAGATAAACCCTCTAAGATCTCCCTAGTAATCTTCTCTGTATTTGTCTTTGCTATTGATTCAAGAAAGCCGAGATTCATCTCCTCAGAAAGGCTCAGCTTCGATTCAGCGACAGCTTTCTTATCTTCAGACATCTTTCAAAATGCTGAGAAAGTGCTCTTGAAACCGAAGCTTAAAAATTTAAAAAGCCAAGCAAGTGTTGGTGCGCAAGGGCAAAAAGTTGGGTGAGCAAGAAGCAGATGGCAAGAAAGCGTGCCAAATGAACTCGTGGTGAGCTCTTATTTATACGCCTAGTGCATTAAAAGCTGGAGGGTCCCGCTTGTCAATGACTGTTGCTATTCTAGCAAAGGGAAGGTGTTTTTTCGAACCTTCGGCTTAAGGCCTTCGTCCATGTCGCAATCTGAATTTATTACTTTAACAAATTAATATTGCGAGGGGCTACTGTTGGGGGCCTTTGGCTTCCGAAGGTCCTCAAAAACATGATTTAACTATGTCTCTGGAGTATAATGTGTAAACAGGTACCTTCGGACACAAATCAAAACCACAGTGTGAAGATGCACAAAGAGTATGAAGGATGGCGCAGAGCCGAAGCTATGCGCAGGGGAGCTTCGGCGTGATAGCAGAAAAAGAAACCGACTTAAAAGGGAAAAGGCTATTTAGACCCCGATGGATTGCTATAGAGTTATTAGCAAATGTAAAGGGCATGGGTGTAATTTTACATGGGCTGCGTCCCATACCTATAAATAGATGAACAGTGCTCCCGTACTGTTCACGCTGACTTGTCATTTACTTTCGCGTCACGCTTGTACCCCTGCTTTCCTTCGAGCCGAAGGTACATTTATAATCTGTTATTGTTAATACAGTAACGCAAATAAAAATAAGTTGATAATAACATTTAAAGTGTTTATATTATTTTTCATATCTTGTGTATGAATCCTTCTTCATCATTTATTGTGCTTATGAAGGTTTGTCTTTCATAACCTTTGTCCGGAATTCATTATATCCAAAGGGAGATAATGCTTCGAAGGACGAAGGACTTTAACATTTAACACTTTTTATGTTGCCTTGTTCTTAACTCGAAGCATTTGAGAACAAGTCCCCAACAGTGATCTTGGTCACCTCATCTCCTTCGTGCGTGGTTTTGAGTACGTTCCAAATCTCCTTGGCACTCTTCAACCCTTGCACCTTATTATACTCTTCTCGACATAGAGAGGCAAGGAGTATAGTAGTTGTTTGGGAATCAAAGTGCTTGATTTGGGCGACCTCGTCCGAGTCATAGCCCTCGTCCCCCGGCGATGGTACCTATGCTCCAAATTCAACAATGTCCCATATGCTAGCGTGGAGTGAGGTTAGGTGATGCCTCATTTTATCACTCCACATACAATAATCTTCACCATCAAAAAACAGTGGTTTGCCTAGTGGGACAGAAAGTAAAGGAGTGCGTATAGAAATACGGGGATAACGAAGTGGCATCTTACTATACTTTTCCGCTCATGGCACTTAGAAGTTACGGACGGCGCGTCGGAGCTAGAGGTGGATGGCGACGAAGAGTCGGTCTCGTAGTAGACCACCTTCTTCATCTTCTTTTTCTTGTCGCCACTCTGATGCGACTTGTGAGGAGGTGATCCCTCCTTTAGCTTGTTGCCGGACTCCCTCGATGGAGCCTTCCCATGGCTTGTGGACTTGTCGTCGGTCACGATCTCCCTCTTGGCGTGATCTCCCGACATCACTTCGAGTGGTTAGACTCTAATGAAGTACTAGGCTCTGATACCAATTGATAGTCGCCTAGAGGGAGTGAATAGGCGGAATCTGAAATTTATAACTTAAAACACAATTTACAAGCCGGGGTTAGCGTTAGAATTAAAACCGAGTCCGAAAGAGAGGGAAAACAAATCAACCAAGAAATAAAGCGGATGACACGATGATTTGTTTTACCGAGGTTCGGCTCTTGAAAGCCTAGTCCCCGTTGAGGTGGTCACAAAGACCGAGTCTCTTTCAACCCTTTTCCTCTCTCAAACGGTCACCTAGACCGAGTGAGCTTTCTCCTTAATCAAACGGGGCACTTAGACCCCACAAGGACCACCACACAATTGATGTCTCTTGCTTTGATTACAAGTCACTTGAAGAACAAGAATGAGGAAGAAGAAAGCGATCCAAGAACAAGAGCTCAAAGAACACGAGCAAAACACTCTCTCTAGTCACTAATTGTTTGGAGTGGATTTGGGACTTGGAGAGGCTTTGATTCTTTTGAATTGTGTCTTGTATTGATTGAACTAGCTCTTGTATTGAATGGGATGTCTAAAAAACTTGGATGCTTGGAGTGGTGGTGGTTGGGCGTATTTATAGCCCTCAACCACCACATATCTGTTGGGGAGGCTGTCTGTCAATGGGCGCACCGGACAGTCCGGTGCACCAACCACGTCACCCAACCGTTAGGGTTCTGGCGGTTTCGACCGTTGGAGCTTTGTCTTAATGTGGCATCGGACAGTCCGGTGCCGCACCGGACAGGTACTGTTCACTGTCCGGTGCGCCTCTAACGGCTGCGCTGCTCTGTCGCGCACTGTTCATCTGGAATTCAGCTTTTGCAGGCGACCGTTGTGCGAAGTAGTCGTTGCTCTGCTGGTGCACCGGACAGTCTGGTGAATTATGGTGGAGCAGCGCTGCTGAAACCCAAAGGTGGCGAGTTCGCATCTGTACGGCCCCTGGCACACCGGACACTGTCCGGCGGTGCACCGGACAGTCCGGTGGTGCACCGGACAGTCCGGTGCACCAGACCAAGGTTCTCTTCGGTTTCTTTTGCTCATTTCTTTTGAACCCTAACTTGATCTTTTTAATGGTTTGTGTTGAACCTTTATGCACCTGTATCTAGAGCAAACTAGTTAGTCCAATATTTGTGTTGGGCATTCAATCACCAAAATTATTTATAGGAAAAGGTTTGACCCTATTTCCCTTTCAACGTATTCTAAACTTGTATGCACATTTTTAGTTTGTATATTTGAGACTAACACTTTTTCAAACTTATTATGTTTCGACCTATCTCATTGAAAGGGATAAAAAGGTCCCAAGAGAGATAAGTGACATGTTTCAAAGTTCAAGTTGTATCTTGAAAATTTGTATCAAGTTCAAGTGAATTTCTAAAACTTGTATCTCATAATTGTGTGTCTATGGAAAGGTCTCTATGGACAAAACCTAATATGAGTGATGTTTAGACAAAATCAATGTTTAGATGTTTTCTTAGGATAAGAACCTCTAATAAAAATAAAGGCCATCATACTTAAAGAAGCTTCAAATGCTCGACAAGAGCAAAACATACATGAAGCCAAAGCGGTACATGCAGTTATGTGGCCACAAGTATACCAACAAACAATAAGTGTGGGTAGCATATTATGTCTATGGTGAATAAGGGAATGCACAACCCTAAGACTCTGACTTGGTTTTTAAAGTACAAGAGACAGTTAAGAGACTGAATGATACAATCTCGAGCATCTAAATCATTTAAATCATAAATGCAGTCAAGACACAATATGTATAGAGTCATGTAGAGATAAGTTTTTCGTGAAGAGCCATTTAACCTCCTAAAGACCTCTCAAGAGACTCCTCATTTAATTGGGTTGTACATAGAGATGGCCAAACGGGCCGCCTGGCCCGGCCCGGGGCCGGTGAAGCCCGACCCATTTTAGGCCTGGCCCGCTAGGCATGGTTAGAAAACCGGGCCGGGTCGTCTAAGCCCGTGGGCTCAATTTTCTGTCCGAGCCCGGCCCGCTTAGCACGAAAAAAGCGGACCAAAAAGAGGCTAAGCGGGCCAGTAAGTACGTTTTAGTGTAAAAAAAGGGCTTAATGGGCTTAGAGGTAAACGGGCCGTGCCGGGCTAGCCCGCCGTGCCTAGTTTCCTGTCCGAGCCTGGCCCGCTTATTCGTGTCGGGCCGGCCGGGCCCGCATAGAACCGGGTCGTGCCAGGCTTGGACCAGGCCCAAAAAGCGGGTTTCGTACCGGGCTCGCGGGCCTCGTGCTTATTGTTCATCTAGTTGTACATACGCTAACGAGTAGGTTTAATATATTTAACTTGTTTATGAGACAAATGTACATGTTTATGAGACAAATGTTTTTAAATCCTATCCTCACATATTTTAAATCCTATCCTCACATATTTTATACCGACTGACTGACATCCCTATTTATGAGACAAATCTACATTTATACACTATCTGAGTAGCTTTTGTATTCAATTCAAACCCGGATAAAAAAACAAAACAATATGTAACTGGTCCATTTACACATGCATAGACCATAACGACAAAAGCAGGGCAAACAAGAGCGTAGGCTACGACGCAAGAACCAAGAGGTGCAAGAGAAAAGCTCCCCCACATGAACTTATCGCAAGAAGCAGCTATGTTTGCTTCACCTCCTCACACAAGAGCAAGGAGCGTTAAGTCCACCATAAGCAGTGCATTTTAAAACGATATGCTGCACCAAAAGCTGCTCCGAACCAGGCCAAATAAAAATGAACGCCAGAAACTTAGACATAGGCAAAAGAGAATTTCACACGAACCCTAATAGGAACAAGAACATGTCCTGGAACGAAGGTATTCTCGTTACTAGCCTTTATAAAACTATTACCTCGAACGAAGCAATTGGATTTCTAGTGTTATAACTGCCGCATCTTTGTACTTAGTATCCTGATTCAATTTAACCATTCAACACTGCAATGGCAAGCGATAAGGTTCCTAAACTAACGCTCTCCTCTCCTGTCATGCCGACCACGACAGTCGGCCTCGACCGTGGCGTGTTCACTGTTCTTCGAAGCGTTCGCCGACCCCGTCGATATCTCCTTCGCACGCATGCTCCACCCGACCGCCGTCTGGAATATGATGCGGCTCGCTAGCGTCGGATGCGAGAGGCGGCTCCACGAGGCCATCCGCATCGTCAACGGCGATCATGGAGTCAAAGAAGCTGTCACACGGCATCGGCGGCTGCTGTGACAAGCAGCACCTGTTATCACAGTTCGCGGCAGCGATGGAGGAAGACGAGGGGGTGAGCTCGACGCTATCTTCCGGTCGCCGGTGGTGAAGTAGCGGTTCCTACGGGGACATCGTCGCCATCTTCGTGCTCGCCGAGAATTCTCGGCACTCTCCACGTCCTCCACGCTCACATGGTTCTTCTGCCTCCTAGACGCCTCCACCCCTCGTTTCGCGGTTGTCATTGCCAGGGAATGACGAGCGTTCACGCTCACCGCCGCAGGTAGAGACGACGAGCAGGTAGAGCGACCGAGCGAGTACGCCGAGAGGAGAGCAGAGCCGCGGTGGGGAGGCACGAGCACAGCGATGATAATTTAATATGTGCATTATGTATACTAAAACGTCCATGTGTACTAGATATATTCTCTAATTTAATATGTACACCATGTGCACTAATATATTGTCTTAGGGTTAATAGCTTAAATAGCTCTCTACGACGTGGGAACGATAGCAAAAAAAGAACCAAACAATCGGATTCCAATTGCAAGGTTCGACGTACTAATTTTACGAACCCGTTAATCACGATACCAGCAATCCAAAAAGCTCGCGGAATAGAGCTTAAATTAACAAGATAGAAGCATAGGTGAACAGGATGAGTTTACTAGAACTGTGCCAACATGCACTTAAACTCAGATAGCACAAGTACAGAACGAGATGGGGCTGTAGTCAGGCAGAAGCAGCAGCACGGCCTTGATTCACTCCTTGGCGGTCTTGTTGATGAGCGACTTGTGGATGTGCGGGATGACGCCGCCCCCGGCGATGGTGCCCTTGATGAGGGTGTCGAGCTCCTCGTCCCCGCGGATGGCGAGCTGCAGGTGGCGCGGGGTGATGCGCTTGACCTTGAGGTCCTTGCTGGCGTTGCCGGCCAGCTCGAGGACCTCGGCGGTGAGGTACTCGAGGATGGCGGCGGAATAGACGGCGGCGGTGGCGCCGACGCGGCCGTGCGCAGAGGCACGCGACTTGAGCTGGCGGTGGATGCGACCCACCGGGAACTGCAAACAAGAAGCGCCAGTTTAAGTTGGCATCTGAGTAACATATGGCGTGCACAGATCGAGATGAAATTCGAAAGAAAAAGAAGCGAGAGGGTACCTGGAGGCCGGCGCGGGAGGAGCGCGACACGGGGGCCTTCTTCCTATCCTTGTCCTTGTCGGTGCTCTTGGCCGCCGTCGTCTTGGCCGCCAGCAGACCCTTCCCTCCCTTACCCGCCATCGCCGACGGAAACCCTAGGCTGCAGCGGTCACTCGGGCTGGCGGCGGTGTGCTGCGAGGCTGAAGAGGCCGGCGGCGCGAGGGACTCTGCTGCGTTTGGAGATTTTCTCCCGTCCCTGTTCAATGCGGGAGCAAAGGTCTTTAAACGCGCCACGCAGGGGAAAATTTTGGGTTGGGGTTTGAATCGGGTGGGCGCCGAGTCCCGATGGCGCGCGCGCGCCGGGTTTTCGTTGCTCCCCGGGCGCGAAGTTTTTGGGTGGCGCGAAAATTTTGCGTTTTCGCAGACCAGGGAGACCTGGGCTAGGCCGTAGCATTTTTGCTAATTTCCGGCTGGTGATATCTGGCCCACTAGTTGGCCTACCAGAGCCCAGACAGCCAGAGCAGGTCGAAACCTCGCGCTCGCAGTTGCAAAAACGGAACCCGGCCCGCCTGTGCTGTGGGCCGCCCATATGTAGGACGTAGGGCGCGGGGAAGAACGCCGCGTGGGAACATGTGAAATCTAAGGCAGTGATTAGTGGGCTGTAATATTTTTTATTGGATCATTGGAACTATGATCAATTATTAACTAAAAAACTATGATTTCTTAGTACTGGTCATGGCATCACAAGTCAGTTTATGATACAATAATTGGGCATACCTTTTTTATAATGGAAACAAAAAATGTTCCAACCTTTTGTAGTTTGCTACATACGGAGTTTAAAAATTAATAAAACATGCATCATTAAAAAAAAGAAGATTCTTGAAAAGAACTTATTCTCGAATCAAGCGTCCTTTAATCTGGTATTAGAACTCCAACCATATTTTGCAAGGATCTCCGTTGTCACCGTATCTAAGGATTGACATACCACAAGAATATCTTGGTGAGCTTCTTGTTTCTGCAATAATCTCCAAAGTCTGAACCAATATGTCCCCCTAAAAAGAACCTACAAAATTAATGGTATTGGTTTAAAATTAAAGGCCACATCACTGTGGCACAACTAAATAGACCAAAACATCACCGTCACTTCAATTAGAAGTTTTTTCCGATGAGCTATTTCCTTGTTAGTAGCCCAATGATTGGGCATACCTGAATACCATGTGCTTCATGGTTTTCGCCTGATGGCGACCTGACAATAGCAGGGTTTAACGCCATAGCCTGTCGAATCATTCTGTTTTCCTCGTCCAGATTAGAAGTCTTCTCCATCCTATGAAGAAAAAAACACCATTGCATTGAAAGCACTAGAATTTCCATCATGAACTCACTCGAAGCGTGCATTGCTGCAAAGAGGAATGGCCAGTGCTATCTGATATTGACCCCCGGATAACTACGTTTTGAGGGAGTTTTGAAGCCGTTTGTTCTTAACTTCCTCAACTCCAAGCAGCCTGGCCACCTTCTCATTCTTCAGTTCATCTTCAGAAAGCGCCTCCTTGGCGGCAAAAGTTTCACTCATTTCAACTCCCAGCAAATCCTGCACCCCCATCAAGCCTTTGATCTTGAGTGTACAAATAACCTGTTTTACACATGAAACCATTCCAACGTTGCACAATCTCTGGATGGAATTAGTGGTGTTAGGATCGCAGGTGAAAAAGAGACAGAGAGTTTAACATAGAAAAAACTCCCCAATGTGGAGGAGAAAAAAACCACGAGAAAACATATCTATTATGTGTTGTTCAAGTACAAGGTACAAGGGGCCCAATTTATATAGGCAAAGGAGATATAGATAGGGTCACATGATCTTATTCAATAAGACAAAGGAGATAGAGATAGGGTCATATGATCTTATCCAACAAGTGAGAAGGAGAGACCTTAAGACGGTCAACTTCGGTATTCAGCTAACTTTCGTTGTTCCTTTAGTTATGTTATGTTATTGTGTTTGAATAAAAAGTTAGCACTCTCTCTTTGGTTTGTTTTTAATCTAAATGCATACACACTCTATTGTAATGTAATAAGAGACCAATGAATTGCTCCAACAAGGACGGGCTTATGATTTTGATGCTTCAAGTTGACCTGATAAGCAGGGCATTGATCTTTTTATATGCATGCAACGAATGACTGTATCTATGTGGTGTAACTGAATAATAAAAAATAATCCATGTATAAAATTCTAGCTGTAATTGAAACACACATGGTTTATGTTGTTAAGTAACCCTAGTTAGGGTTATGTGAGCAAATATCTGCTTTGCCCCTGAGAGGTCTCACATCTCTATATAAGGAACTTGTACACCTCTTATAATACAGAGATCAGAAAGAGACCAGATGTTCAACCCTATATCCTGTGTCTCGTGTGTTTTCTCTGTCATGCTTATGGAAAGGGAGACGGGTTCTCTACAGCTTCTTGCGCCTCTACTGCTGACGAGAGGAAAGAGAGCGAATCTGGTGATCCGTGATAACGTAGTTCTCAACGTATGTGATATAAGGTAGATTTAGTCAATCTCGCCGTATATTAGATCTAGTGTGTACTAAATACATGTCCTCTAGTGAATATTGAACTTAATCAACAGATGATATTGAAGGATGGAAATTAATTGTTATTCCGCTGTTTTAAACCGCGGAATCGCGAGGCAGGCAGGCAGCAGCCATTGGCGCCGGCCGGACAGGGGCAGTACACCTGGTCATGCGTACTGGGATGATGTGCTAGTATCAGATTGGAGAATACGATACGAGCAGTGGCCACTGGCTATCGATGCGAAAAAAATGGATGGTATTGGTGTGGCGCAGCGGCACACGCGCAGAGACGCACACACGTCCGCGGAGCAGCGGGAGAGCGTACGTACGTATCTGTGGGCCGTGGCCCGCCGCTGCAAGATGCCAAATTGAAACAATAATGTACCCGTCTCTGTTCTAAAACAGTCATCCTTGCATCATTCAGACCGATCATTTTTTCTTAAATTTAAATAGATTTGTATCAAACATTAGAACCATTTATATCATTAGGCAATTTCATTATAAAAACAGATTTAAAGATTTATCTAATAATATGTAATATACATTTTAATATTTTTTATATAATTTGGTCAAAGTTAAAGTGATCGATTCTTTTAAAAGGGACAACAACAACAATTTTAAGGTAGAGAGAGTACAGGTATGTGCATGCTAGCTTGTATCGACCTATCAAGTGTCGATCTTAACTACTGTACTGTTAATACTCCCTCTACCACCTAATAAATAGATTTGTAGAGTTATACCCTCTCTATCCCATAAAATAAGACGTTATTTTTCTTTGACAAAACCTTTTAAATTGAAATTTTGACCATTAATTTATTTTTAAAATATGACATCAAACAAATATAAATTGAGCATCATATTATCATATTAAAGTACTTCTGAATATAAATTCAAGCATATAACATGCATACACTAAAAATATATGTTTTTACTGAATTATTGGTCAAAGTTTTGAAACGTTGACTTTTCAAAAACATGCACACCTTATTTTATGAGACGGATGGAGTATTAAATCAATTTGTTTTAACTTTAAGCAATTTTTTTTCAAAAAAAATATATCAAAATTTATAACATTAAATTAGTATAATTAGATTTAGACATATCATAGAATATATCTCACAATATGCTCATTTTATATCATAGATGTTGATTTATTGGGATGAAGGGGGTAGCTTGCTAGCTTTACACGGTACCTCCCATCCCAAGACAAACATACCGTCTCGCATCTCTCTGAGTCAAATGTATTTAAGTTTAAGTAGAGCTCAAAAACAGTATCAACATCCATATCTGCTGATACATTTATATGAAATTATACTATCTGATCGATTTAGTGATAGTTATACATCATATCATCATAGGTGTTAGGGTATGTTACAACCCCATTTAACATGAAGTATCTTGAGGGGTTCCTTGGGTTAATTGAAAAAAAAAACAAGAATAGTCTATTTGCAAAGAGCCCGTCTCTACACGATTCTTCATACATATTGTCTCTTAACTATATTTATATTGGTCTAGTGTCTTAGGATGATATCATGCAGTCTCTTAAATATCTCTTATACTCAGAAAATTAAACCACCGCTTCATGGTATTACATGCCCATAGTATATATTTTTTTATATAAATTCAGTTAACTTTTAAAAAGTTGACTCGCCAGAAAGCTAAGGGCCTGTTTGTTTCAACTTATAGATTATATAATCTGGATTATAATCTAAATTATATAATCTAGATTATAATTTAGATATATTATAATCTATACGTAGTTGTTTGATAGTTTATATTATACAAATGTAGATTATTCACAAAGACAACAATACCCTTGTTTGTTTATTTGAGGTGAGAAAAGAAGGATGGCATATATTGTAATTTCTATTTACATAACCATGGGTAGTGGTTCTTTTACCAAAATAATCTCAAATAAGCTACTCTTGAGGAGATTATGAGATTACCATATTCTGAGCTTTAGATTATATAATATGAACCCATAATCTAGGTGTTTGTTTACCTACTAGATTATTTGCGCTGGATTATATAATCTGGAGAGATTATAATATGAAACAAACAGTGCCTAAGTGAGATGTGGGATTATTTTGGAACGGGAATAGCTTTGTTACTGATTACTAATATATCCAAATGGGACGATATGCATGCACCAGAATTAAGGCACCGTACGTACAAATTGCAAGGAGAGAAGGCATGCGAAGCCGCAGCAGCGCCAGCAGGGCGTCTAAAACTAAGTGCATGACCAGACGGGCTTCCCAGTGCAACACGACCACGGACCACGGTGCCCTACTAGCAGTGCTAGCTACTACCTTGCTAGCTGCACCACCCTGCATGCATGCGTCTGTCCGACGATCTACCACATCGATCGACGCAGCGTGCTAATAAGCGAAGTCTCGTTCCGTGCGTCGCGACGACTGCGTGTGCGGTGTGCGCATGGCAGGCTGGCTGCGCGCGTGTTTCATGTATCGATATATCATCGGAGTAGCGCCATAAGTAGGCCATGCATATATGCATGTCAGCAGCTGACAGTGCGTACGTAACGTACGTGTAGTACCAGGCTTATTACACGACCACACATGCACATGCACACACACAGGCCAAGCCAGCACTGCACTGAGTACGCACCGAGTAGTCCTAGCTACTATACATACGCTGCCGCAAGCTGCAACTGCAGTTGCAATACACGGGCCGGCGCGCGCATCGATCCGTACGCAGGCCGCAGCAGCTGTGACAGGTGAGTGCACGCATGCATGTGACTGTGCGTGTGAGTGATACGATCGAGCTGAGCTGTGGAGCCTGCTGGAAGGCAGGCAGCTGTGGTGATGACGAGGTCATGATGCGGCCCGCTCATGTGACGACTGTGCGTGTGAGTGATGCAATTGCACCTTGCAAGCCCCAGCGCTGCGTACCCAGTATATGCTATCTGCCTGCATCTCTTTCGCCTCCGGCCTCCAGAAGTCCTACAAGTCCATCAGGCAGGCTACGAGTTTTTTTTTCGAATGGAATTTTGCAGTTCCAACAAGGATGTAATAAAAAAGGATTACTTTAATTTCTCTGTGGTAAAAAGTACAAACAACCATACTGGAGGGATTTTCAGGAAGTATTGAGATGATCAGCGATTCCCTGGAACGCGAGTGCCTGGCTGGTATCTACCTAGCTTTTCCAATCTCCTATGCAGCACGTGCATGCACCGCGCGCCGGTGCCGTGTACGTGCGTGCCTGCCGCCGCGCACATGGATGGCCACGCACGACGACGACGACGACGACGCAGGGCAGGCAGGCAGGCATCAGGCGCGGACACGGCCGGTCGAGCGTTAGGTTACGTGCGCGCGCATGCATATACTTGGCAGTTGGCGCGCACACGCGGCACGGCACGGCACGGCAAACGACGGCAGAGCTAGAGATCAGCGGGAGCGAGACGACGGAGCGGAGGAGGGAGGGACGGTGGCGTGCGGTGCGAGGAGACAGAGAGAGAGACAGAGAGGCCTCGTCTGCTCGGCTTGGCTGCTCCTGCCATACTGTAGCTACGCTACGCCATCGACGACGGGGCAGCTTCGTGGCTTGGACATATGTAGCCATCCACAGTTTGGCCAAATCTGGGGCCATCTGATCTACCTATGCATGCATACGACGCATGACGCAGGGCATGCAAATGGCCGCCGGGCAGCGCGCGCCGACGATCCGTCCGTCGTCGCTTGTATCGGTCCGCATTGCATTGATCGGTGCTTTCCTTGGCGCCATGCACATAAAGCTTCTAGTGGGGGTCCAATCCATGCCATGCATGGCCGGATATCCATTTCTTCGACTGGCCGGGAAATAAAGACACCTGTTGCCTAGTGCAGGAGCGCAGGACCGAGACGATCCATGACGCAGACGCAACAACTCGTCTTCTCGCTATAGCTCTGCTGGATTTATCTTTTTCCCCAGTCCACGAACGGTGGTGTCATGCATATCGAAAGAGAAAGAGGGAAATTACTGCTCCCGACGTGTACTACATGCATGTTGTAATCTTTAAATTTTATTTTAAACTTTTTAGGATGTAAATATTGTTAATATTTTTTTTAATTTTTTTAATACAACTAAAAAAATAACTGATATAAATATTATAGCGTCAATTATTCGAGGATAGGGGGAGTAATAATATCGTAAGCTCTCCAACTCTCAGTTTCACTTTCAACGGGCCATGCAGTGCAAGCAAAAGGCATTGTTCATGCATGTAGTCCAAAGATCGATGTAGACACATGCTCAGCTCACATTCCGTCCTGAGGTCATCACGCGTCACAGTCTCCGATCCCATCTGCCGCCTGCGACCTGCACTGCACTGCACCCTCCGATTCGCTGCAGCTAGCTCCTACCGTTCACGTGAACGACTCAACATCTGGAGTATCTCTCTGGTGCCATGGCCATGGCCGCTACACTGATTCGTGCAGTCGTATCTGCGAACGCTGCCCTAGGTCCAAACCAACTGAGTTCTCAAATAAATGCACATTTTGTTTTTATTTTTTTTTAAATTTGCATAAACTTATAAAACAATTTTAATATTTTATGACGTGTAATAACTAACACTACATTTATTATAATTTTTTTGTAACATATGTATTTAGAGATACTATTGGAGACTTGTTCTCAAATGCTATGAATTAAGAACAAGACAACACAAAATGTTAAATGTTAAAGTCCTTCGTCTTCCGAAGCATTATTTCCTTTAGGATATAATGATCTTTAGGCGAAGGTCATGAAGGACGTACCTTCATGATTACGATATGTATATACAAAAGACGAAGCTCATGAAACATAAGCAAATAACATAAACAATTATATAATATCATAATGTAAACATCTACTATGAAATAATCATGAGTACATAAAAGTTATATTAAATTACATTTGTACCTTGAGCTTGATAGAGGGCAAAAGTAAAAGTGAGATGCGAAAAGCGTGAACAGTACGGAGGTACTGTTCACCTATTTTATAGGCACAGGGCGCAGCCTGTGAGAATTTACATTCACATCCTCTACAAATGATTACAATCAATACACAGGTTACCATGGGCCAATTGGTCATTTCATCTTTAAGTCGGTGCATTTTAAAATACACTACGAAGCTCCTTGACTGGTAGCTTCGGCATTGCTCCTATTCTGGCCTTCCGAAGGTGCTTCTTCTCACAGGACCTTCGGCGACGAAGCTGACCCCCAATAGTAGCCCCTTCACGGTGCCATATCGTTTTTCGTAACGAGCTCGACCCGTGAAAGATTCTTTTAGGCTTCGGAATGCCGAAGGTCCGCAAAACACCTTCCCTGAGCTCGTTGTCGAGAAAAATGTTTAGGCTTCGGCACCCGATGCATTCAACGGCTGAAACAGATTTTCAACTCTGTTGGGGCCAGTTCTGAAAAGTTTAAACCTTCAAATGAAGACCTGCCGGGCACATTTGATCATATTGAAGGTGAAGTTGATGCCCTCGACGAAGTTATAGCTGGTCATGGTGACTTTTGTGCTCTACTAGCTTCTCGAGGTACAACTGTTGCTTTCATGAAGGCTGGCTGTACACATGAAAATATTGTAAACAGACCGAACTTCAGCCTGTCACCAGCAGACTTTGATGACATCCCCGGCCTGGCTCGAAGTATCAGAAACGGATTCGTTACTCAAATCTGGGCAAAGGGCGGGCGAAATTTGGCTGGTGATGGAGCTCGAAGCCACCTCAAGCCGGTAATAAACTTGTGCCTGTTGTTGTACCTTCTCCTTGAAATTTGTACTTTCCTTATACCGCTTTGATATGTACAAGATGACAAAGCCGAAGAGTAATGAGCCGAAGATTGACAGATGATCCAAAGCTTTGTGAATGATGATGAAGCCGAAAACCTTGCTGCAAGAAATCTCTAGAAAAAGCCTTGTATTAACCTTGTAAAGAATATTGTAATTTAAGAATTGAACAATGCTCTGTAAATTTGTCAATACCTTGTAATATATTTTACCTTTCCATCCCTGAATGAATTGCTTTGATGCGGACGAAACTTGTCCTTTTTGAGCCGAAGGCGAAAAACACCTTCCCTTCTTTTCGTACACAACGAAGCATAAATCTGCTCTCTCTTTTTTTATTTTCCGAAGCCTTGTTATTGGAGCTGAAGCAATTGTCTGTACTCTATGATATGATGATGATGATCCTACGAATGTCCAAATGAATGTATATGTATGCAATGTTTGATGTAATGTATCGTGCAAATAAATGCCCAGACACACACTCACATACGAAGCCACATCCATAGCCTTCATTCCCTTAGGAATGACTGAAGTCTCTTTGCCACTTAATTTTCGGCTTCACCACTTATTTTTCGGTGTAAGTTCTGCATCCCCTTAGGAACGTCTTTTGAACTTCTTCGCCTTCTATTTTGGCGGTATTTTTCGTGTTGACTTTTCGCGCTTCGCCTTATATTTCGGCGGTATTTGGCTCTGCATTCCCTTAGGAACGACTTTTAAGCAGAAAACTTACGCTGTGTTTCCTTTGGAGCGGCTTTTTGTAGCTTCGCTGTGCTCTGCATCCCCTTAGGGACGACTTTTGAGCTTCTTCCTGGTCTTTTTTCTCTCTACACTCGATGGTGCATGCTCAGATTTTACATTTTACATATTTTGGGGGATTTTGCTCTTGTATAGCTGAATAAGAAAAGGAAAATTACATGCTATGGCCCCATTAAAAACCTTTCTCCCCCTTTAGAAAGGAAAAGGGTGCCATAGGAAAAACTAAAAAAGTTTACATCAAGTTACACATAGTATCGTCGAAGCTCATCCGCATTCCAAGATCTAGGAATGTCGTTGCCGTCCATATCCTTTAGCCTGTAAGAACCGGGTCTTGACGAAAATACTACCAGAAAGGGTCCTTCCCACTTCAGCTGAAGCTTGCCTACTGTGTCAGGGTTGGCTACTCTCCGAAGCACCAGATGTCCTAGCTCAATGTTTTTCAACCGAACTTTTCTATCACGCCATTTTATTGTTTCGGCTTGATATTTGTTAATATTTTCCACAGCTTGAAGTCTGGTCCCTTCTATAGTATCTTTTCCCACAGAATAATTAGCTTCGTCTTCTGCCGAAGCTACCGTTCTTATTGACCCCACTTTAGCCTCTTTGGGGGTTATGGCTTCGTCACCGAACAATAACTTGAATGGTGTGAAACCTGTTGACCTTGATGTCGTTGTATTGTGGCTCCACAGCACTTTAACCAGCTCATCTGGCCACTTTTCTCTGGGCTGATTGAAGATTAGCTTCATGATTCCCATCATTATAATACCATTTGCCCTTTCAACTAGCCCATTTGATTCCGGGTGCCTTACTGATGCAAAATGAATTTTCGTGCCAATCTGATCGCAAAAAGTTCTGAAAGTTTCAGCATCAAACTGTGTTCCATTATCCACAGTTATAACCTTTGGCACACTGAAGCGACAAACTATATTCTGCCAAAAGAATTTTTGGACTGTAGCCGAAGTTATTGTAGCCAAAGGCTTCGCTTCGATCCACTTAGAAAAATATTCTACCGCCACCACGACATATCTCAAGTTGCCCTGCGCTGGTGGGAGTGGTCCTAGCAGATCCAGGCCCCATCTTTGCAACGGCCAGGTTAGTTGTATTAGCTGAGTCAACGATGAGGGTTGTTTCTGATCTCTCGCACATTTTTGGCAATTTTCGCATTTTTGAACCAAATCTGCTGCGTTCGAAGCTGCCTTCGGCCAATAGAATCCTTGGCGGAAAACCTTTCCCAGAAGAGGTCTGGACCCAATGCGGGATCCACACAATCCTGCATGTATCTCCTTCATCAGTTCTATACCTTCGGCTCTGGATAAGCATTTGAGAAGTGGAGAACAAACTCCATGTTTATACAATTCCCCTTCTATTATGACATATGGTCTTGCTCTTGCTTCCATTCTTTTGTTATAAACATCATCATCGGAGATACAATTACCCTGGAGGAAAGATATAATCTCAGTCCTCCAATCTTCACTATGGACAGGAGATATTGTGAGCACTGCTCTTTCGAGAAGTTCAACCGAAGGTGCTCTTATTGTCTCAAAAAATACTTCCGAAGGTAGAGGAAGCCTTTGTGCTGCTGATTTGGCTAGCAGGTCAGCATGCTCATTTCCCCTCTTGGGATATTCTTAACAGAAAATCCTTCGAAAGAAGCTTCAAGCCTTCGAACTGTGTCCAGATATTTCTCAAGCTTCGGATCTCTTGCCTTGCAACTCTTGTCAACATAACCAGAAATAACTTGGGAGTCTGTTTTAAGGACTGCCCTTCTTATTCCCATTGCCTTTAACTTTCAAAGTCCCAAGAGTAAAGCTTCATATTCAGCAACATTATTTATACAGCTGAAGTCAAGACTTACTGCATAGCATGTTCTAACTTTGGAAGGTGCAACTAAGACAGCAGCCGCACCTGCACCGAAGGTTCCCCAGGAACCGTCGCAGAACACTATCCAAGCTTTGGCATCTTTATTTGCTTCTTCTTCGTGAGCCCCTGGCGTCCAATCAGCAATGAAGTCTGCTAACGCCTGGGGCTGAATTGAGGACCTATGCACATAGTCAATACTGAATTCATTAAGCTCCGCAACCCACTTTCCAATCCTTCCAGTAGCTTCTCTGTTTCTCATAATATCCTTCAAAGGCTATGATGAAGGAACAATTATGTGGTATGCTTGAAAATAACGCCGAAGCTTCCTGGAGGCCATTAGCACAACATACAACACCTTCTCCAATTCTGTATAGTTTTTCTTTGATAAACTTAGAACTTCAGAGACAAAGTATACTGGAGCTTGCTTCTTAATTTGATCTTCAAGCTTCTCCTGTACAAGCGCCGCACTCACTACAGAGTGCGAAGCTGCCACATACAATAGTAATGGAGCCCCTGGCGCAGGTGGAGTTAATGTTGTTAGATCAATCAAGTATTGCTTCAGTTCTTCGAAGGCTTTCTGTTGGGCTGGGCCCCATTGAAAAACTTTGGCTGACTTTAGTATTTCAAAGAATGACAAGTTTCTTTCTGCTGATCTAGATATAAATCTATTCAATGATGCCAGTCTTCCTGTCAGCCGTTGGGCCCCCTTCTTTGTGCTTGGTGGTTCCATCCGAAGGATAGCTTTGATCTTGCTTGGATTAGCTTCAATCCCCTTCATTGAAACTAGGCAGCCAAGGAACTTACCCTTCTTCACTCCAAAGACACATTTTTTGGATTTAATTTCAGGCCAGCTTGCCTAAAAGTAGCAAATGTTTCTTATAGATCAGTAATGTGATTTTCTTGCTTTGCGCTTTTTACTATGATGTCATCAATGTATGTTAGCACATTTCTGCCTATCTGAGAATGAAGGACCTCGGCTGTCATTCTGCTGAAGCTTCCTCCAGCATTCTTGAGCCCCTCAGGCATCCGAGGATAGCAATAGGTGCCACTGGGAGTTATGAAGCTAGTCTTCGGCTCATCCTCCTTCTTCATCCATATTTGATGATATCCTCAGTAGCAATCCAGCAGACTCATAAGCTCTGAAGAAGCTGCTGCATCTACAAGAGAGTCTATTCTTGGTAAAGGAAATTTGTCCTTTGGACAGGCCTTGTTAAGATCTGTGAAGTTAATACACATTCTTCATTTGTCGTTGGCCTTCTTCACCATAACAGTATTGGCTAGCCACTCTGGATATTTTACCTCTCTGATAACACCAGCACTGAGAATCATTTTTACTTCATTTCGAGCACCTTCGGCTTTATCATCAGACATTTTCCAAAGTCTTTGTTTTCTTGGCCTGAAGGACGGGTCGACATTGAGTGAATGTTCAATGACGTCTCTGTTGACACTGCAAAGGTCATTGGCTGACCAAGCAAAGCCATCTTTGTTGTTGAATAAAAACCTTATCAAAGTTTTCTCCTGCTCTTCAGATAGTTGAGACCCCAGCAGTACCTTCTGCTCTGCTATGTCTTCACATAGAAGCATGGGTTTCGGCTGATCAGCCGAAGCAGCTTTCTCTCTTCTGTACTTGTAATGTTCACAAGCTTCAACTCCATCTATATTGTGGATTGCTTTTGAATCTGTCCAATTTCCTTCGGCCTTTCTGGCAGCCTCTTGACTTCCATGAATAGCAATGGGCCCTTGTTCCGAAGGTATCTTCGTGCATAGATATGCTGGGTGAAGTATTGCTTCGAAAGCATTGAGTGTCCCACGACCAATGATTGCATTGTAGGGGTACTCCATGTCAACAATGTCAAAAACAACCTGTTCAGTCCTTGTATTGTGAACAAAGTCGAAGGTAACTGGCATTGTGATTTTGCCAAGTGCTACAATCTGTCTTCCTCCGAAGCCATATAGAGCATGTGTAGCATCGTGAATCTTATCTTCTGGTTCTTGCATTTGTCTGAAAGCCTTAGCAAATATGATATCTGCTGCACTGCCTATATCAACCAAAACATTATGAACCAGAAATCCCTTGATGACACAAGATATGACCATAGCATCATTGTGAGGGTAATCTTTGAGCTAAAGGTCTTCCTAGGAGAAGGTGATTGGGATGTGGGACCATTTTGACTTGATGAAGGGTCCCTACACCCCCAACATGTTGTACCCTTCTTTGTGCTTCCTTCTTCTGCTTCTTGTTAACCGGCTCTGAACTTGAGCCGCCTGTTATCGGGAGCACCAGCTTCGTAGCCGAAACAACTTCAGCTTAATTGTTGAACGAAGCCATCAGCTCAATAGTGGAAGTGAGTTCACCGGAGGTGGGCGCCAATGTTGGAGACTTGTTCTCAAATGCTATGAATTAAGTACAAGGCAACACAAAATGTTAAATGTTAATGCCGTTCATCTTCCGAAGCATTATTTCCTTTAGGATATAATGATCTTTAGGCGAAGGTCATGAAGGGCGTACCTTCATGATTACGATATGTATATACAAAAGATGAAGCTCATAAAACATAAGCAAATAACATAAACAATTATATAATATCATAATGTAAACATCTACTATGAAATAATCATGAGTACATAAAAGTTATATTAAATTACATTTGTACCTTGAGCTTGATAGAGGGCAAAAGTAAAAGTGAGATGCGAAAAGCGTGATACGGGGGTACTGTTCACCTATTTATAGGCACAGGGCGCAGCCTGTGAGAATTTACATTCATGTCCTCTACAAATGATTACAATCAATACACAGGTTACCATGGACCGATTGGTCATTTCATCTTTAAGTTTGTGCATTTTGAAATACACTACGAAGCTCCTTGACTGGTAGCTTCGGCATTGCTCCTATTCTGGCCTTCCAAAGGTGCTTCTTCTCACAGGACCTTCGGCGACGAAGCAGACCCCCAACAGATACAAATGTTGATAATACAAAAATATTCAATAAAAAATTTAAAGTTTGATTCTTGATAAGTGAGATGGGAACCTATGTTAGGCAGGTTCAAGGTTTAAAATCTATGCACTTAATTGGTTGTCTTAGGGTATGTTTGGTTGGGCTGTGGCTATGAAAAAAAACCGTTGTGGGCTGTCAGCTGTGAAAAAAGCTAGTGCGGGCTGTGAGCTATTAAAAAGCTAAAAACCATTTGGTCGAAACCACTAAAATTCGTTAAAAGTTCTTCAAAATATATTTTCACAGTTTTATCCAAAAGCCACTAAAAGCAGGTCCAGGGGTGCTTGCAGTTTTGCACTACGAGAAAGTCGGCTTTTAAAAAAAACTGCTTGCTGGATCCAGCCCTTTGGTTTGGTTTTTGGCTTTTAGGGAGCAAAAGCTAAAGCTAAAGCCAAACCAAACACACCATTAGTGATTTGACCAAACGATCTGAGGAAACTATTTGCTCTGATAACAGAGATCACCGTATCAGATACAAGGAATTAGAAGGACAACACACACAAAGTAAACTTATACTGGTTTAGTTATAGGATATCATATGTGCAATTGCAAATAGATCTCTTATCTCCTATGCTCAAGTTTATAAGGTTTTGTTGAAGACTAGTTGTCTATGCAATATAACATTGAGTATGTCACAATGTCGATCGGATGCTCTCTACCTCGTCGTATATAGTCCATAGGGCAGGGTTACAACATCTTGATTGATTTGCAGATATGTTTTCTAGTTAACCACAAGAAAAATCTAAGAACAATAACTATACCATATCCCGTAGAAGTCGACGACTAGACTCTATACATTAGGTTACTTGTTCTACATGTCTAATAATGATTTATCTTAGTTTGACTAGGCCTCATCTTGAACAGCTTTGGCCCACCCTTGTGGTAATGGGATGATGTTTGAGTGACATGGTATCCTGAGTTTATACAACAACAACCCCTAAAAGACTTCGATGGCAAGCCAGTCTAATGCTCAATCCTTTGGGTGCCTTCAAGCTAAAGGTTTGTCAAGTTGTGCTCCCTAGGGCACAACCCCCTAGGCATCTACACATGAGTAGATCCTTCAGGCTTTTAGTTACTGTATGCTATTAAGTCCTATTATAGATAAAGATGGATGAGTTTGGGAATCCAAAGTGCCTTGTCTCCTCCACCAAACTGTTATGCTCTTGACCCATGTAGGTCATAAATCTTGACTATTTGTTTCTCTTTATGCTTCATGGTTGGGCTATAAAACCCAAAGAACTTCATCGTTAACTCTATAGCATCTCTCCTCCTCTAGTGCTTCTGGTGGAAAATATGGCGCTGGCTGAAGGCCTTCAAGATTAGCCTCCACTGGCATCTAGGTGTAGCATGAGTTGTTCAATCTAGATGAGTTGAAGCTTTGCAAAAACACTAGGGAATGACACTATTGGGTGCTCGAGGGTATAGACTACACATTATAATCAGGGCCCTCATGGTGCAGCCATGGAAGGCTTTATCAGGGCCACTAATATGTTAATGGAAACTACTATTGTCACCACACCAAAGTGTGCTCTCTGTGGATGTTAGTGTTGGCTCATCAACCCCACCAACTCTGAGTGATCCTTATTTCTCCAGAGTAGTAAGGGCATGTGCCTCTCTTACATTTCCACTGTGTAGCTCTCAACTGAGAGATGCCAATGTAAGACTGAGGGGCTACCTATACTCCATTTCTAGGTCTATGCTCTAATCCTTGTTGTGGAGTTGGTGGATTTTTACTGTATACACAAATTTACCCTAGTTTATCTTGCATAAACACAATTGTCCTTAGTGAAGGGCTAGGTTGTCAATTGGGTACATCCTAGCCCCATACTCGATAGGTCATTGTTATTATACACCTTGTAGATTTTGATAAGTGTTTGCTATTGTACACCTATTAAATGTAACACAATTTATCAATAAATATTTTCTTTAATAAAACTTTACCCTGTGCTAAAGTGCACTCGACTCATTTCAAGCCCATTCTCTACTTAGTTAGAGCGTTTATTTTGCATTTTGACAGACCCAATGGGTCTTTATTCATAGGTACATCTAGAATACAACTCAACTACCATGCGCTTATAAACCTTCGATCAACATCCACATGGGAGCTCACCGGGCGAATGACTAACATGTTGTAGTTGGGAAGTAGCGATTACCATTCTTCAAGTTGCAAATGGGTCAATGAGTTATTTCTAGGTCATAGTATAAGTACACATTGTAATACCCAAAATCTGTATAAGAAAAAAAATTTAATGCTGACATCGCAACGTATGCTTGAGCACTGAATGTTGAGGACTGAATTCTGAAAACCAAGAACTATTTTTTTTTTAAAAAAAGTAATAGAAAAGTTTTCTTCAACTAAATGATTATGCATATCATTAAGTGATGCATCATAAGCATTTATTTACAGAATATTTATTTTTGAAGAAACTTATAATTCTCATCCCACATTCAAAATGCTATTTTCCCTAAAAAGAAAGGAATAATATGAGTATGTCATAATTAAAACATCTACCAAACAAATAAAACTAATTAAAATAAATATATCTATTGTATCATCATTAAGTTTTGAGTGATCATTATATATGAGTTTTGAACCTTATTTGAATCAGAATTAAGAAAGGATAGAAATTAAAAAAAATAATAATATACAGGAAAGAAATTAACAAAACAGATTTTGGCCCACTTCTTCTTCCACTGGTCAAATGGCCCAACATCTCCTCCTCACCAGCCCATTTTTTTTTTACCTGCGACCGGCCATTCCTTTTCTCCCTATCGGCCCATCCGCCGTTTCCATTTCCGCGCGGCCCAGTATTGCGCGCGCGCCTGGACACTGTGGGGTGGGACCCGCATGTCATCCCCTCACCAAATCAGCTCGCGCTGCTCCGTGGAACTGTCAGTAGGGACCCGATGACCAGGCCGTCTTCTCCGCTGGCCGTTCAGAACGACTGCGCGCATCGCGCGCTCCCTTGATCGACCCCCCTCCCACAATCGGACTCGGTCCCTGGGATAAGACCCCCATGGCATCTGCGTCTCCTCCTGCCCTTCTACAAAGCTTGGGCGCCATGCCCTTGCCCTCTGACCCTCGCGTGCTGGCCAAGATGTTTGGTAGCCGCCACCATGGTCGAGCGTAGTGATGAGAGAGGTGAGAATGGCGTCCGCCAACTCGGCTGACCGGGGGAAGCCCCACATGTAGCGCTGATGTATTCGCGCCGTCGAGAGAGAAGAAAGGAAGTAGAGAGCGTGGGTACCGCCGCGGGGAAGGAGTTCGGCGAGGCCGCACGCTGTACGCCCAGATTCTCCCTGTGGGTGCGGTGTTGGCCGGACCGGAGTATTTTGTCGCACGTAGAAGACCGCGCGGACTCGCCGGAGTCACAAGAGCAGTGGGTGAACCAGAGAGTTGGTCGCCGTCGTCGCGTGCATTCGGGGTCGCTGCGCCCGGGCGAAGTGCTCGCCTGACCACACCCCACGGCCGACCCGCTTCACGCCGTGGCCGGTGTTGTGTACGGTCTGATCTGGTAAGAAGCTATGCTATTGGTTCCCCATGTTCTTACGATCGTTTAGCACCGGGCCTCGTCGTGCGTGCGGGCTGAGCTAATCCATGAAAGAGAGATGAGGAACAGGGAGGATGCCGCCGCCCGGGAGCTTCGCGTGCGGAAGGTTGAAGATGAGCATCTTGCCGTCCATCCCACGGCGTCCGGCTGAGGTGTAGGGGCTGCCCTGACCGTTGGATTCATGGTGGAGGGCTTAGATGAGGGTGCAGTTGGCACTTGTTGTACCAAATCTGGGCCCTTCGACTTCGATCCAATGGTCTCCATAGCTCACCAGTTTATATTAGGGCAGATTTCATCGTGGCCTTAGATTTCAGATCAAACGACCTAGATTGCTTTATACCCCTTCGGCCGTCCTTTTGCAAAAGAAACCCCACCCTCCTTTAGATTAGAACCCGCCGTCCATGCGGGTGGGGTTCTGTGTGATGAGAACATTTGCGCAGGGGCCCCTATACTTTACATAATTTGATGCGCGGTCCAGAGAGATGGAAAAATCAGAAAAATAAATTTAGAAAATGATTTTAATGTGAAAATAAATGCTAGAAACTTGTAAAATTAATAGTTAATTTATTTTAACTCCAAATTGAGTCATTCCAGTTGCAACAATTTTGTTTTAGTATTATCTATCAACTAGTAACACTGTTTAGCCATAAAACTTGAATTAAAATTGTTCCTTTGAATTAATCTGTGCTAGGTGCTAAATAACTCCCGAAATTCATAACTAAAAATCTATAACTCCAGAATTAATGATTCCTGTTCCTATGATCTTATTTTAATATGTATATTATTAATGTGTATTTTGTTCTTATGTTTGGTGTAATGTTAATTTTGCCTATACCATGTTTGTTTGAATTGCTACGACTAGCAGTGAGGTCACGAGTCACCTAAAGATCATCCTGGTACCTGGAATCTCAAGTCTCAGGCAAGTTGTGCCCTTGATCACTTCTTTTTACCCACTCATGTTCTAATTAATCATAATGATCTGCATAGGTTAATTTTGATGGGACCCAATAGGTTACCTAGTTTGATTATCTTTATACCTTGTTCACCACTGAACTTTCTGGGTAGTACTTGCTAGTGCTATATGTGGTTTTGGGTATGGAGATACACTATTCATGATTACACTTTTGTTATCAGTTGTTATTTATTGTTCATGATAAGATCATTATGTTAATTGGAACATGGAGAACCACCCGGGAAAACAGTGCTACCACAAGGGAGGAATGGGACCCCTTGGCTGATTAATTAGGAAAGCTAGTGGAAGACTACCTTACCCGAAAGGGGCAAGGGCAGTAGGGGAGTGGTCAGTGTAGGGAGGCCCTCGGGAGGATTTTGCTGCGATGGCGGTCCTGCAAGGGATTCCTGCATTGGAACTTCCTATAAACTGTAGCGGGTTTTCGGAAGCTAGTGGAACTTTGTAAAGGCCTCGTAGTGGATCCCTAGCCATTCACCTCGGTAGTGTCTAAGGGCCTTGCAAACCCTGGCGACATGGGATACACGACTTGTGGGTAAAGATGCGCAACCTCTGCAGAGTGTAAAACTAGTATACTAGCCGTGCTCACGGTCATGAGCAGCTCGGACACTCACATGATTAAATTATGGAACTTAAACTCAATTTGTCATATGCATTGCATCGCAGGTGATGGTGTTACTTTTGTTCTACTATTTAACTAGGTTGGTATTTACTTATACTTAGTAACTGCTAATAAAATTTTGACCAACTTTAAAAGCAATGCTCAGCTCTAACCATCTTCTTTGGTAAGCCTTACATTTCACGTGAGCTCCCACCTTTGGCGAGTTCATGCACATTATTCCCCACAACTTGTTGAGCGATGAACGTATGTGAGCTCACTCTTGTTGTCTCACACACCCCACAGGTCAAGAACAGGTACCACAGGATGAGGCGCTTGGAGGATGCTGCGACGAGTTCGCGAGAGGTCTAGGTCGTCGTCTCCCAGTCAACTTTGGGTTGCTGGACCGTTGTCTCCTTATAATGTAATTATTTATTTTGTATAGAACTCCTGTTATATATAAAGTTGTGACATTCGATCCTGTGCCACTATACATCATATGCGTGAGACTTGGTCCCAGCATACCTGGTGTTTATGTTCGCGCCCGGGCTTTGGACCCCTAAAACCCGGGTGTGACACACATTCTAATAGACCCTACATGGGGCACACCATAAACTCTTTTTCTACATTTGCGATCCTCGTTCTTGTCTAATTTTATCGGGTTCATTTCTGTATTCCTAATAGGGCATGCTCCTAAACATGTACTCTGAGCTCACTCAAACATTTAAAAAAACTACTTGGCACTCAAGTGCCCATGGTTTTAGAGTCATATTAACAACCCTCTCGAAGTATCCCTCACTTCTGTCGTTGGGACCAATAAATCAAACCAAGTACTTGGGCCATCTAGATATACCCAATTTGTTTATATGTCAGGTGATAGGGTCCATTCGTAGCCCATCCCATCTAGATCCTAGTTATATAAACAAGCGATTGAGGGTCCCTTCGTCTTCCCTATGCTTATGACTTCTAGTTTTTGTGTTTTCCACTTTGCATCCTAAGACCTAGTGGTTTTCTTAGCCTCCAACTCCACCATCCCCAATTTCCATCTATAATGTCACGATGGTGAAGTTGGTAAATAGTACCAAGAAGAAGAGCGTCTTGAAGGCTCTTGCCACTAATGATGCCAACCTCCAAGCTATGGTCATCAGTTCGAGCCACCACTAAGATCACTCAATCACAATGACATCATAGATCTAGTCACTCGTCAACAAGGACTTCCTTTTGCCACTAGGATTAACAATTGGAGGAAAACACGTGGCCACCTCTAAACTAGAAGATGAGGTATGTGCACCATGATGGGTCCATTAGTTGTGCACGTTATGCGAGCCTACGGTAGATGCCCCCCAAGGGACATCTAGGCCCCACCCAGGCTTTTCTAGTTTGATCTCATAAAGGTCACCCCTGACCTATAAGTTAGAACAACACACTTCATGTCCTCAAAAGGACATCAAACCGTATCAAGTGGCCTTGGTTTGGCCAAATGAATGATAAAAAATGGCATATCCCCTCCACCATCCCAAGAATGGCATGGGAGACCACAATGTCTTGAGGGCTCCTATTGAGTACCTAACAGTGGGGTTATCTCAACCTCTAGATTAGTGCCATCATAGTTGAAAGGGAAATGTGCCCTTGGGCCATTTCTAAGTATTTTGGTGATTGAGTGCCAACACAAGTGTTTTTGTGTTAATCTATGCAAAGTGGTGGACAAAGTGCAAATCATGTCAAAAGGTATGTTTCTAGACTTAGCACATTGTTTTATGGACTAATGTATTGTGTCTAAGTGATGGAAACAGGAAAAATCAAGTTAGAGAAGAGATGGCTTTGTTCAGCCAAAGTCTGCTCAGTCTGGGTGCACCGGACTGTCCGGTGGTGCACCGGACAGTGTCCGGTGCGCCAGACTGGCTCTGGCGAACTTGCTGCTCTCAGGAGTTCGACGGTGGTGTACGGCTATAATTCACCGGACTGTCCGGTGGTGCACTGGACTGTCCGGTGAGCCGTTCACAAGCGAACTCGTCGCTCTCGGGAGATGATTAACGGCGTACGGCTAAAATTCACTGGACTGTCCGGTGAGCCAATGGTCGACCGGGCCAACGGTCGGCCGCGCGATCTGCGCGGGACACGTGGCCGAGCCAACGGCTAGAAGGAGGCACCGGACTGTCCGGTGTGCACCGGACACTATCCGGTGCGCCAACGGCTCTCAAACCCCAACGGTCGGCTTCGCCAAATAAGGAAGGATATCCGCACCGGACTGTCCGGTGCGCCAGGCGACAGAAGGCAAGATCAGCCTTCCTGGAATGCTCTCAACGGCTCCTAGCTGCCTTGGTGAAAGGGAATTAGGCTTAGACCTAGTTCCTAAATAATTTTGGTGGTTGAATTGCCCAACACAAACATTGGACTAACTAGTTTACTCTAGTGCATAAGTTATACAGGTGCAAAAGGTTCACAATCAGCCAATAAAAAGACCAAGTGTTGGATTCAACAAAGGAGCAGCAAGGCAACCGAGGGCTCCTCTGGCCGGAGGCACCGGACTGTCCGGTGTGCACCGGACTGTCCGGTGCGGCCAGAGGACGTCGACTTCAAACTCTTCGCCCTCGGGATTTCTCGGAAGCCGGCGCGCTATAACTCACCGGACTGTCCGGTGTGCACCGGACATGTCCGGTGCTCCAAGGAGACGCGGCCTCCGGAACTCGTCAGCCTCGGGTTCGCTCGGCAGCCACTCCGCTAAAATTCACCGGACTGTCCGGTGTGCACCGGACTGTCCGGTGTACCAGCGGAGCAACGGCTCTCTGCGGCGCCAACGGCTCCCTGCGGTGCATTAAATGCGCGCGCAGCGCGCGCAGTCGTCAGGCACGCCCATGCCGGTGCACCGGACATCAAACAGTACATGTCCGGTGTGCACCGGACACCCAGGAGGGCCCACAAGTCAGAAGCTCCAACGGTCAGAATCCAACGGCAACGGTGACGTGGCAGGGGCACCGGACTGTCCGGTGTGCACCGGACTGTCCGGTGCGCCATCGAACAGAGGAGTTCCAGCAACGGTCACTTTTGGTGGTTGGGGCTATAAATACCCCAACCACCCCACATTCATTGCCATCCAAGTTTTCCAACTCTCAACCACTTACAAGAGCTAGGCATTCAATTCTAGACACATACAAAGAGATCAAATCCTCTCCAATTCCACTCAAGCCCTTAGTGACTAGCGAGAGAGATTTGCCGTGTTCTTTTGAGCTCTTGCGCTTGGATCGCTTTCTTTCTTTCTCATTTGTTCTTGAGATCATCACTCAATTGTAACCAAGGCAAGAGGCACCAATTGTGTGGTGGCCCTTGCGGGGAAGCTTTGTTCCCGTTTGATTGAGAAGAAGAGAAAGCTCACTCGATCCGTGGGATCGTTTGAGAGAGGGAAGGGTTGAAAGAGACCCGGCCTTTGTGGCCTCCTCAACGGGGAGTAGGTTTGCGAGAACCGAACCTCGGTAAAACAAATCCTTGTGTCACACTCTTATTTGCTTGCGATTTGTTTTGCGCCCTCTCTTGCGGACTCATTTCTTTATTGCTAACGCTAACCCGGCTTGTAGTTGTGATTATTTTTGTAAATTTCAGTTTCGCCCTATTCACCCCCCCCCCCCTCTAGGCGACTATCAATTGGTATCAGAGCCCGGTACTTCATTAGAGCCTAACCGCTCGAAGTGATGTCGGGAGATCACACCAAGAGGGAGATGGAGACCGGCGATGACAAGCCCACTACAAGTCAAGGGAGCACTTCATCCTCATCGGAAGAGTCCCGCACCAAGAGAAGAGAGAAGAAGAAGAAATCCTCCAAGCGGAAGGAGAAAAGATCTTCCTCTTCTCATCACAAAGAGAAGAAGGAAAAATCTTCTTCTCACAAGCCGCATCGGAGTGGGGACAAGCACAAAAGGATGAGGAAGGTGGTCTACTACGAGACCGACACTTCATCGACATCTACCTCCGGCTCCGACGCGGCGTCCGTCACTTCTAAACGCCAAGAGCGTAAGAAGTATAGTAAGATCCCCCTACGCTACCCTCGCATTCCTAAACATACACCTTTACTTTCCGTCCCATTAGGCAAACCACCAACTTTTAATGGTGAAGATTATGCTATGTGGAGTAATTTGATGCGATTTCATCTAACCTCTCTCCACAAAAGATTATGGGATGTTGTTGAGTATGGTGTACAGGTACCATCCGTAGGGGATGAAGACTACGACACGGACGAAGTGGCCCAAATCGAGCACTTCAACTCCCAAGCCGCAACCATCCTTCTTGCCTCTCTAAGCAAGGAGGAATACAACAAAGTACAAGGGTTGAAGAACGCCAAGGAGATTTGGGACCTACTCAAGACGGCGCACGAGGGTGATGAACTCACCAAGATCACCAAGCGGGAAACGATCGAGGGGGAGCTCGGTCGCTTCCGTCTTCGCCAAGGGGAGGAGCCACAAGACATGTACAACCGGCTCAAGACCTTGGTGAACCAAGTGCGCAACCTCGGGAGCGCAAAATGGGATGACCACGAA
The DNA here is from genome assembly GCA_029449295.1 of Zea luxurians. Classification (NCBI taxonomy): domain Eukaryota; kingdom Viridiplantae; phylum Streptophyta; class Magnoliopsida; order Poales; family Poaceae; genus Zea; species Zea luxurians. Next base: position 132,178,868 of record JAOPSE010000007.1, read on the forward strand.
GTGGTTAAGGTTATTCTAAGAGCCCTTATTTTCCTTAACCCTACTCAAGTACAATTAATTCGTGGCAATCCTAGATATACACAAATGACCCCCGAGGAAGTCATCGGGAATTTTGTTAGTTTTGAATGCATGATTAAGGGCTCCAAGAAGATCAACGAGCTTGATGAGCCTTCCACATCCGAGGCGCAACCCGTGGCCTTCAAGGCAACGGAGGAGAAGAAGGAGGAGTCTACACCAAGTAGACAACCAATTGACGCCTCCAAGCTCGACAACGAGGAGATGGCCCTAATCATCAAAAGCTTCCGGCAAATCCTCAAACAAAGGAAGGGGAAGGACTATAAATCCCGTTCCAAGAAGGTTTGCTACAAGTGTGGTAAGCCCGGTCACTTTATTGCTAAATGTCCATTATCAAGTGATAGTGACAGGGGTGACGACAAGAAGGGCAAGAGGAAGGAAAAGAAGAAGTACTACAAGAAGAAGGGCGGCGATGCCCATGTTTGTCGGGAGTGGGACTCCGACGAAAGCTCAAGCGACTCCTCCGACGACGAGGACGCCGCCAACATCGCCGTCACCAAGGGCCTCCTCTTCCCCAACGTCGGCCACAAGTGCCTCATGGCCAAGGACGGCAAAAAGAAGGTAAAATCAAAGTCCTCCACTAAATATGAAACATCTAGTGATGAGGATGATGATAAAAATGAAGAGGATAACTTACGCATTCTTTTTGCCAACCTTAACATGGAACAAAAGGAAAAATTAAATGAGCTAATTAGTGCCATCCATGAAAAGGATGATCTCTTGGATTCCCAAGAGGACTTCCTAATCAAGGAAAACAAGAAACATGTTAAGGTTAAAAATGCTTATGCTCTAGAAAGAGAAAAATGTGAAAAATTGTCTAGTGAGCTAAGCACTTGTCATGAGACTTTAGACAACCTTAGAAATGAAAATGCAAATTTGTTAGCTAAGGTTGATTCTCATGTTTGCATTGATCCTAGAAATAATAATGTTGATTTGCTTGCTAGGATTGATAAGTTGAATGTTTCCATTGCTAGCCTTAGAAATGAAAATGAGAAATTAATTGCTAAGGCTAAGGATTTTGATGCTACTATTTCCGACCTTAGAACTAAAAATGATATGTTGCATGCTAAGGTTGTTGAACTTAAAACTTGCAAACCCTCTACATCTCATGTTGAGCATGTTTCCATTTGTACTAGATGTAGAGACATTAATGTTGATGCTATCCATGATCACCTAGCCTTAATTAAACAACAAAATGATCACATAGCTCAACTTAATGCTAAAATTAGAGAGCATGACTTAGAAAATGAAAAATTTAAATTGGCTAGAAGCATGCTCTATAATGGGAGACGCCCGGGCATTAAGGACGGCATTGGCTTCCAAAGGGGAGACAATGTCAAAATTAATGCCCCTCCTAAGAACTTGTCTAACTTTGTTAAGGGCAAGGCTCCCATGCCTCAGGATAACGAGGGTTACATTTTGTACCCTGCCGGGTATCCTGAGAGTAAAATTAAGAAAATTCATTCTAGGAAGTCTCACTCTGGCCCTAATCATGCTTTTATGTATAAGGGTGAGACATCTAGATCTAGGCAACCAACCCATGCCAAGTTGCCTAGAAAGAAAACTATTAATGCATCAAATGATCATGCCATGTCATTTAAAACTTTTGATGCATCTTATGTTTTAACTAACAAATCCGGCAAGGTAGTTGCCAAGATTGTTGGGGGCAAACACAAGGGCTCCAAGACTTGTGTTTGGGTACCCAAAGTTCTTGTATCTAATGCCAAAGGACCCAAAACCGTTTGGGTACCTAAAACAAAGAACTAAACTTGTTTTGTAGGTTTATGCATCCGGGGGCACAAGTTGGATACTCGACAGCGGGTGCACAAACCACATGACCGGGGAGAAAAGGATGTTCTCCTCATATGAGAAAAACCAAGATCCCCAACGAGCTATCACTTTCGGGGATGGAAATCAAGGTTTGGTCAAAGGTTTGGGTAAAATTGCTATATCTCCTGACCATTCTATTTCCAATGTTTTTCTTGTAGATTCATTAGATTACAATTTGCTTTCCGTATCCCAATTATGTCAAATGGGCTACAACTGTCTTTTTACTGATATAGGTGTTACTGTCTTTAGAAGAAGTGATGATTCAATAGCTTTTAAGGGAGTGTTAGAGGGTCAGCTATACTTAGTAGATTTTAATAGAGCTGAACTCGACACTTGCTTGATTGCTAAGACTAACTTGGGTTGGCTCTGGCACCGCCGACTAGCCCATGTTGGAATGAAGAATCTTCACAAGCTTCTAAAGGGAGAACACATTTTGGGACTAACCGATGTTCATTTTGAGAAAGACAGGATTTGTAGCGCATGCCAAGCTGGGAAGCAAGTTGGGATACATCATCCACACAAAAATATCATGACTACCGACAGGCCACTGGAGCTCCTACATATGGATCTATTCGGCCCGATCGCTTACATAAGCATCGGCGGTAGTAAGTATTGTCTTGTAATTGTGGATGATTATTCTCGCTTCACTTGGGTATTCTTTTTGCAGGAAAAATCACAAACCCAAGAGACCTTAAAGGGATTCTTGAGACGGGCTCAAAATGAGTGCGGCTTAAGGATCAAGAAAATTAGAAGCGACAATGGGACGGAGTTCAAGAACTCTCAAATAGAAGGCTTTCTTGAGGAGGAGGGCATCAAGCATGAGTTCTCTTCTCCCTACACTCCACAACAAAATGGTGTAGTGGAAAGGAAGAATCGAACTCTATTGGACATGGCAAGAACCATGCTTGATGAGTACAAGACACCGGATCGGTTTTGGGCCGAGGCGGTCAACACCGCCTGCTACGCCATCAACCGATTATATCTTCATCGAATCCTCAAGAAGACATCCTATGAACTCCTAACCGGTAAAAAGCCCAATATTTCATATTTTAGAGTTTTTGGTAGCAAATGTTTTATACTTGTTAAAAGAGGTAGAAAATCTAAATTTGCTCCTAAAACTGTAGAAGGCTTTTTACTAGGATATGACTCAAACACAAGGGCATATAGAGTCTTTAACAAGTCCTCAGGACTTGTTGAAGTTTCTTGTGACGTTGTGTTTGATGAGACTAACGGCTCTCAAGTAGAGCAAGTTGATCTTGATGATGTAGGTGAAGAACAGGCTCCATGCATAGCGCTAAGGAACATGTCCATCGGGGATGTGTGTCCTAAGGAATCCGAAGAGCCTCCAAATGCACAAGATCAACCATCCTCCTCCATGCAAGCATCTCCACCAACTCAAGTTGAGGATGAGGCTCAAGATGTTGAACAAGAAAATCAAGAAGATGAGCCACCTCAAAATGACGGCAACGATCAAGGGGGAGATTCAAATGATGAAGACAAGGAGGATGAACAACCAAGGCCGCCACACCCAAGAGTCCACCAAGCAATCCAACGAGATCACCCCGTCGACACCATCCTCGGCGACATTCATAAGGGGGTAACTACTCGATCTCGTGTTGCTCATTTTTGTGAACATTACTCGTTTGTTTCCTCTATTGAGCCACACAGGGTAGAGGAAGCACTTCAAGATTCGGATTGGGTGATGGCAATGCAAGAGGAGCTCAACAACTTCACGAGGAACGAGGTATGGCACTTAGTTCCACGTCCTAACCAAAATGTTGTAGGAACCAAGTGGGTTTTCCGCAACAAGCAAGACGAGCATGGTGTGGTGACTAGGAACAAAGCTCGACTCGTGGCCAAGGGATATTCACAAGTCGAAGGTTTGGATTTTGGTGAAACCTATGCACCCGTAGCTAGGCTTGAGTCAATTCGTATATTATTAGCCTATGCTACTTACCATGGCTTCAAGCTTTATCAAATGGACGTGAAGAGTGCTTTCCTCAATGGACCAATCAAGGAGGAGGTCTATGTTGAGCAACCTCCCGGCTTTGAAGACAGTGAGTATCCTAACCATGTTTATAGGCTCTCAAAGGCGCTTTATGGGCTCAAGCAAGCCCCAAGAGCATGGTATGAATGCCTTAGAGATTTCCTTATTGCAAATGGCTTCAAAGTCGGCAAGGCCGATCCTACTTTGTTCACTAAAACTCTTGACAATGATTTGTTTGTATGCCAAATTTATGTTGATGATATCATATTTGGGTCTACTAACAAATCTACATGTGAAGAATTTAGTAGGATCATGACACAGAAATTCGAGATGTCGATGATGGGGGAGTTGAAGTATTTTCTAGGATTTCAAGTCAAGCAACTCCAAGAAGGCACCTTCATTAGCCAAACGAAGTATACTCAAGACATTCTAAGCAAGTTTGGAATGAAGGATGCCAAGCCCATCAAGACACCCATGGGAACAAATGGGCATCTCGACCTCGACACGGGAGGTAAGTCCGTGGATCAAAAGGTATACCGGTCGATGATTGGATCATTGCTTTATTTATGTGCATCTCGACCGGACATTATGCTTTCCGTGTGCATGTGTGCAAGATTCCAAGCCGACCCTAAGGAATCACACCTTACGGCCGTGAAACGAATCTTGAGATATTTGGCTTTTACTCCTAAGTTTGGGCTTTGGTACCCTCGGGGATCCACATTTGATTTGATTGGTTATTCGGATGCCGATTGGGCGGGGTGTAGGATTAATAGAAAGAGCACATCGGGGACTTGCCAGTTCTTGGGAAGATCCTTGGTGTCTTGGGCTTCAAAGAAGCAAAATTCGGTCGCTCTTTCCACCGCCGAAGCCGAGTATATTGCCGCAGGCCATTGTTGCGCGCAATTGCTTTGGATGAGGCAAACCCTGCGGGACTACGGTTACAAATTAACCAAAGTCCCTTTGCTATGTGACAATGAGAGTGCAATCAAAATGGCCGACAATCCCGTCGAGCACAGCCGCACTAAGCACATAGCCATTCGGTATCATTTTCTTCGGGATCACCAACAAAAGGGGGATATCGAGATTTCTTATATTAATACTAAAGATCAATTAGCCGATATCTTTACCAAACCACTTGATGAACAATCTTTTACCCGACTTAGGCATGAGCTTAATATTCTTGATTCTAGGAATTTCTTTTGCTAGTCTTGCACGCATAGCACATGAATATACCTTTGATCATGTCTCTTTTATATATGCTATGACTAATGTGTTTTCAAGTGTATTTCAACCAAGTCATAGGTGTATTGAAAGGGAATTGGAGTCTTCGGCGAAGACAAAGGCTTCCACTCCGTTCTACTACTCATCCTTCGCCGTCGCTCCGCATCATCTCTCCAACGTTGGTATAACCTTCACTCATGTATTTCGTGACCAAAGGGGGAGAATGTACTTCATTGGGCTCTAATGATTCCGTTTTTGGCGATTCATGCCAAAGGGGGAGAAAATATGAGCCCAAAGCAAAAGGACCGCACCACCACCTAATTTCATAAATTTGATAATTTTATATTGGTAAATTTCAAAATTGGTATCTCTTTGTGTTCTAAGAGGGGAGTAACGAGTATTTTCAAAATTGATGTCTTAAAACCCTCTTGATCACTAAGAGGAGACCTTATTTGAGGGGGAGTTTTGCTTAGTCAAAGGGAAAGCATTGGAAATAGGGGGAGAAAATTCCATATCTTGAAAATGCTTTGCAAAATCTTTTTCATTTACCTTTGACTATCTTGCAAAAGTACTTTGAAAAGAATTTACAAAAGAATTTGCAAAAACAAAACTCGTGGTGCAAATATGGTCCAATATGTCAAAAACAAAGAAACCATCCATGCGCATCATATAAGTTTGTATTGGCTCAATTCCAAGCAACCTTTGCACTTATATTATGCAAACTAGTTCAATTATGCACTTCTATATTTGCTTTGGTTTGTGTTGGCATCAATCACCAAAAAGGGGGAGATTGAAAGGGAATTAGGCTTAGACCTAGTTCCTAAATAATTTTGGTGGTTGAATTGCCCAACACAAACATTGGACTAACTAGTTTACTCTAGTGCATAAGTTATACAGGTGCAAAAGGTTCACAATCAGCCAATAAAAAGACCAAGTGTTGGATTCAACAAAGGAGCAGCAAGGCAACCGAGGGCTCCTCTGGCCGGAGGCACCGGACTGTCCGGTGTGCACCGGACTGTCCGGTGCGGCCAGAGGACGTCGACTTCAAACTCTTCGCCCTCGGGATTTCTCGGAAGCCGGCGCGCTATAACTCACCGGACTGTCCGGTGTGCACCGGACATGTCCGGTGCTCCAAGGAGACGCGGCCTCCGGAACTCGTCAGCCTCGGGTTCGCTCGGCAGCCACTCCGCTAAAATTCACCGGACTGTCCGGTGTGCACCGGACTGTCCGGTGTACCAGCGGAGCAACGGCTCTCTGCGGCGCCAACGGCTCCCTGCGGTGCATTAAATGCGCGCGCAGCGCGCGCAGTCGTCAGGCACGCCCATGCCGGTGCACCGGACATCAAACAGTACATGTCCGGTGTGCACCGGACACCCAGGAGGGCCCACAAGTCAGAAGCTCCAACGGTCAGAATCCAACGGCAACGGTGACGTGGCAGGGGCACCGGACTGTCCGGTGTGCACCGGACTGTCCGGTGCGCCATCGAACAGAGGAGTTCCAGCAACGGTCACTTTTGGTGGTTGGGGCTATAAATACCCCAACCACCCCACATTCATTGCCATCCAAGTTTTCCAACTCTCAACCACTTACAAGAGCTAGGCATTCAATTCTAGACACATACAAAGAGATCAAATCCTCTCCAATTCCACTCAAGCCCTTAGTGACTAGCGAGAGAGATTTGCCGTGTTCTTTTGAGCTCTTGCGCTTGGATCGCTTTCTTTCTTTCTCATTTGTTCTTGAGATCATCACTCAATTGTAACCAAGGCAAGAGGCACCAATTGTGTGGTGGCCCTTGCGGGGAAGCTTTGTTCCCGTTTGATTGAGAAGAAGAGAAAGCTCACTCGATCCGTGGGATCGTTTGAGAGAGGGAAGGGTTGAAAGAGACCCGGCCTTTGTGGCCTCCTCAACGGGGAGTAGGTTTGCGAGAACCGAACCTCGGTAAAACAAATCCTTGTGTCACACTCTTATTTGCTTGCGATTTGTTTTGCGCCCTCTCTTGCGGACTCATTTCTTTATTGCTAACGCTAACCCGGCTTGTAGTTGTGATTATTTTTGTAAATTTCAGTTTCGCCCTATTCACCCCCCCCCTCTAGGCGACTATCACTTGGGGCTATAAAAGGGACCCCTAGGCGCATGGAGGAACACACCAAGCATACTCAAAGCATTCCTAAGCACCAAGACTTCGATTCCACTCATTTGTTTCTTCGTGATAGCATCTAGAGCTCTAGTTGAGTTGTGAACTCGTCAGGTTGTGTTGCGAGCTCTTGTTGCGACTTGTGTGCGTGTTGACATTCTGATTTTGTGTCTTGTGTGCGTTGCTCATCCCTCCCTTACTCCGTGCTTCTTTGTGAACTTCAAGTGTAAGGGCGAGAGGCTCCAAGTTGTGGAGATTCCTCGCAAACGGGATATAGTAAAGCAAGCAAAACATCGTGGTATTCAAGTGGGTCTTTGGACCGCTTGAGAGGGGTTGATTGCAACCCTCGTCCGTTGGGACGCCACAACGTGGAGTAGGCAAGCGTTGGTCTTGGCCGAACCACGGGATAAACCAATGTGCCATCTGTGTGATTGATCTCTTGTGGTTATTGTGTTTTGTTGAGACTCCTCTCTAGCCACTTAGCGATCATTGTGCTAACGCTTAACCAAGTTTTTGTGGCTTAAGTTTCAAGTTTTACAGGATCACCTATTCACCCCCCCTCTAGGTGCTCTCAATTGGTATCAGAACCGTTCTCTTCACAAAGGGACTAATCGCCCGAAGAGATGGATCCTAAGGGGAAGGGAATCGTGATCAACGATAAGGAGAAGGAGTCCTTCGTCAACGAGCCGAAGGATGACAAGCCTACCGACTCGGGCTCGGGCCACAAACGCAAAGATGGGAAGAAGAAGAAGACGAGACGTATCAAGGAGATCGTCTACTACGACGACAGCGATGAGTCCACTTCTTCCCAAAAGGACGACTACGACTACGAGAAACGAAAGACGGTTAATTCGAACTTTTCTTTCGATTACTCTCGTATTCCGCAGAGTTCAAATGCACATTTGCTTTCCATCCCTCTTGGCAAACCTCCACACTTTGATGGGGAGGACTACGAATTTTGGAGTCACAAAATGCGTAGTCACTTGTTCTCTCTCTATCCAAGCATATGGGAGATTGTTGAGAATGGATAGAAATTTGATAGCTCGGATAGTCCAATATTTATTAATGAACAGATTCATAAAAATGCACAAGTTACTACTGTGTTGTTAGCCTCTTTGTGCAGGGACGAGTACCATAAGGTGACCGTCTTGGACAATGCCAAGCAGATCTGGGACACCCTCAAGATCTCTCATGAGGGGAACGATGTCACCTTGCTCACCAAGATGGAGTTGGTAGAGGGCGAGCTTGGAAGATTCGCGATGATAAGGGGCGAGGAGCCAACCCAAACATACAACCGGCTCAAGACCCTTATCAACAAAATAAGGAGCTACGGAAGCACGCGATGGACGGACCACGACGTCGTCCGCCTAATGCTAAGGTCCTTTACTGTACTTGATCCACATTTGGTGAACAATATTCGTGAAAATCCTAGGTACACCAAGATGTCGCCCGAAGAAGTCCTTGGGAAGTTCGTAAGCGGGCAAATGATGATCAAGGAGGCGAGATACGTGGACGACGCGTTGAATGGTCCAATCAATGAGCCTTAACACGTTGCTCTCAAGGCAACGAGAAGCAAGGAGGCGCTACCTAGCAAGGTGGCGCAAGTTGAGGCAACAGGGCTCAATGATGAAGAGATGGCCCTCATCATCAAGCGCTTCAAAACGGCGCTAAAGGGTCGCAAGGGACAGCCAAGCAAGACCAAGACAAAGGGGAAGCACTCATGCTTCAAATGTGGTAAGATTGGTCATTTTATTGCTAACTGTCCCGATAATGATAGTGACCAGGAAAAAGAGAACAAAAGGGAAAAGAAGAAGAACTACAAGAAGGCCAAGGGCGAGGCACATATCGGAAAGGAGTGGGATTCGGATTGCTCCTCTTCCGACTCCGACAATGAAGGACTAGCCGCCACCGCCTTCAACAAGTCATCCCTCTTCCCCAACGAGCATCACACATGCCTCATGGCAAAGGAGAAGAAGGTATGTACTCGGGATACCACTTATGCTTCTTCAAGTGATGATGATTCTAGTGATGACGATGAAATAGACTATTCTAGTTTATTTAAAGGTTTAGATAGAATTAAAATTGGCAAAATTAATGAGTTAATTGATGCCTTGAATGACAAGAATAGGTTACTAGAAAAGCAAGAGGATTTGTTGTCTGAAGAACATGATAAATTTGTAGAGGCACAAAAATCTCATGCTTTAGAAGTTAAAAGAAATGAAATGCTTTCTTGTGAACTATCTACTTGCCATGAGACAATTTCTAGCTTAAAGAGCATAAATGATGATTTAAATGCTAAGTTAGAAAAATCTAGTAAATTAACATCTTGTGTAGAACATGTTGTGATTTGCACTAGGTGTAAAGATTTTAATGTTGATGCTTGTAGTAAACACCTAGATTGCATTTCTAAATTAAATGATGAAGTAGCTAGTCTTAATGCCCAACTTAAGACTAGCAAAAGTGAATTTGATAAGTTAAAATTTGCAAGGGATGCCTACACGATTGGTAGACACCCCTCAATTAAGGATGGACTTGGCTTCAAAAGGGAAGCCAAGAACTTGACAAGCCATAAGGTTCCCATCTCCGCCAAGGAGAAAGGGAAGGCCCCTATGGCTAGTAGTGTTAAAAAGAACCATGCTTTTATGTACCATGATAGGAGATAGTCTAGAAATGCTTATAGGAGTTGTAATGCTTATGATGCTTTTGATTCCCATGCCATGTTTGCTTCTAGTTCTTCCTATATGCATGGTAGAGATATGTCTAGGAGAAATGTTATTCATCATATGCCTAGGAGAAATGTTGTTAATGTTCCTAGGAAAGTTAATGAACCTTCTACAATATATCATGCTTGCAATGCTTCATTTGCCATTTGTAGAAAGAATAAGAAGGTGATTGCTAGGAAGTTAGGGGCAAGATGCAAGGGAGACAAAACTTGCATTTGGGTCCCTAAGACCATTGTGACTAACCTTGTAGGACCCAACAAGAGTTGGGTACCTAAGACCCAAGCCTAAATTTGCCTTGCAGGTTTATGCATCCGGGGGTTCAAGCTGGATTATCGACAGCGGATGCACAAACCATATGACGGGGGAGAAGAAGATGTTCACCTCCTACATCAAAAACAAGGATTCCCAAGATTCAATAATATTCGGTGATGGGAACCAAGGCAAGGTAAAAGGGTTAGGTAAAATTGCTATTTCATCCGAGCACTCTATATCTAATGTGTTTTTAGTTGAGTCTCTTGGATATAATTTGTTATCTGTTAGTCAATTATGCAATATGGGATATAATTGTCTATTCACAAATGTAGATGTGTCTGTCTTTAGAAGGTGTGATGGTTCACTAGCTTTTAAGGGTGTACTAGACGACAAACTTTATTTAGTTGATTTTGCAAAAGAGGAGGCCAGTCTAGATGCATGCTTAATTGCTAAGACTTGCATGGGCTGGCTGTGGCATCGCCGTTTAGCACATGTGGGGATGAAGAACCTTCACAAGCTTCTAAAGGGAGAAAACACGTGATAGGTTTAACTAATGTGCATTTCGAAAAAGATATACCTTGTGCAGCTTGTCAAGCAGACAAACAGGTGGGAAGCTCTCATCACACCAAAAATGTGATGACCACATCAAGACCCTTGGAGATGCTTCATATGGACCTCTTCGGACCCGTCGCCTATCTGAGTATAGGAGGAAGTAAGTATGGTCTTGTTATAGTTGATGATTTTTCCCGCTTCACTTGGGTATTCTTTTTGCAGGATAAATCTGAAACCCAAGGGACCCTCAAGCGCTTCCTAAGGAAAGCTCAAAATGAGTTTGAGCTCAAGGTGAAGAAGATAAGGAGCGACAACGGGTCCGAATTCAAGAACCTTCAAGTGGAGGAGTTCCTTGAGGAGGAGGGGATCAAGCACGAGTTCTCCGCTCCCTACACACCACAGCAAAATGGTGTGGTAGAGAGGAAGAACAGAACGCTCATCGATATGGCGAGGACTATGCTTGGAGAGTTCAAGACCCCCGAGCGGTTTTGGTCGGAAGCCGTGAACACGGCTTGCCACGCTATCAACCGAGTCTACCTTCACCGCCTCCTCAAGAAGACTTCGTATGAGCTGCTAACTGGTAACAAACCCAATATGTCTTATTTTCATGTATTTGGGAGCAAGTGTTATATTCTTGTGAAGAAAGGTAGAACTTCTAAATTTGCTCCCAAAGCTGTAGAAGGGTTTTTATTAGGTTATGATTCAAATACAAAGGCGTATAGGGTCTTCAACAAATCATCGGGTTTGGTTGAAGTCTCTAGCGACGTTGTATTTGATGAGACTAATGGCTCTCCAAGAGAGCAAGTTGTTGATCTTGATGATGTAGATGAAGAAGACGTTCCAACGGCCGCTATGCGCACCATGGCGATTGGCGATGTGCGACCACCGGAACAATTGGAGCAAGATCAACCTTCTTCCTCAACAATGGTGCATCCCCCCAACCCAGGATGACGAACAGGTACCTCAAGTGGAGGCACATGATCAAGGGGGAGCACAGGATGTTCAAGTTGAAGAGGAAGAAGCACCTCAGGCACGTCCAACCCAAGTTCGAGCAATGATTCAAAGGAATCATCCCGTCGACCAAATATTGGGTGATATTAGCAAGGGAGTAACTACTCGTTCTAGATTAGTTAATTTTTGTGAGCATTACTCTTTTGTCTCTTCTATTGAGCCTTTCAGGGTAGAAGAGGCCTTGCTAGATCTGGACTGGGTGTTGGCCATGCAGGAAGAACTCAACAACTTCAAGCATAATGAAGTTTGGACACGGGTGCCTCGTCCCAAGCAAAACGTTGTGGGAACCAAGTGGGTGTTCCGCAACAAACAGGACGAGCACGGGGTGGTGACGAGGAACAAGGCTCGACTTGTGGCAAAAGGTTATGCCCAAGTCGCAGGTTTGGACTTTGAGGAGACTTTCGCTCCTGTGGCTAGGCTAGAATCAATTCGTATTTTGCTAGCATATGCCGCTCACCATTCATTCAGGTTGTTCCAAATGGATGTGAAGAGTGCTTTCCTCAACGGGCTAATCAAGGAGGAGGTGTACGTGGAGCAACCCCTGGCTTCGAGGATGAACGGTACCCCGACCACGTGTGTAAGCTCTCTAAGGCGCTCTATGGACTTAAGCAAGCCCCAAGAGCTTGGTATGAATGCCTTAGAGACTTTTTAATTGCTAATGCTTTTAAGGTTGGGAAAGCCGATCCAACTCTTTTCACTAAGACTTGCGATGGTGATCTTTTTGTGTGCCAAATTTATGTCGATGACATAATATTTGGTTCTACTAATCAAAAGTCTTGTGAAGAGTTTAGCAGGGTGATGACGCAGAAATTCGAGATGTCGATGATGGGCGAGTTGAACTACTTCCTTGGGTTCCAAGTGAAGCAACTCAAGGACGGCACCTTCATCTCCCAAACGAAGTACACGCAAGACTTGTAAAGCAATTTGGGATGAAGGACGCCAAGCCCGCAAAGACACCGATGGGAACCGACGGACACACCGACCTCAACAAAGGAGGTAAGTCCATTGATCAAAAGGCATACCGGTCAATGATAGGTTCTTTGCTTTATTTATGTGCTAGTAGACCGGATATTATGCTTAGCGTATGCATGTGTGCTAGATTTCAATCCGATCCAAGGGAATGTCACTTGGTGGCCGTGAAGCGAATTCTTAGATATTTAGTCGCTACGCCTTGCTTCAGGATCTGGTATCCAAAGGGGTCTACCTTTGACTTGATTGGATATTCAGATTCCGACTATGCTGGATGTAAGGTCGATAGGAAGAGTACATCGGGGACGTGCCAATTCTTAGGAAGGTCCCTGGTGTCATGGAACTCTAAGAAACAAACTTTCGTTGCCCTATCCGCCGCTGAGGCCGAGTATGTTTCCGCAGGACAGTGTTGCGCGCAACTACTTTGGATGAGGCAAACCCTCCGGGACTTTGGCTACAATCTGAGCAAAGTCCCACTCCTATGTGATAATGAGAGTGCTATCCGAATAGCGGAAAATCCTGTTGAGCACAGCCGCACAAAGCACATTGACATCCGACATCACTTTTTGACAGACCACCAGCAAAAGGGAGATATCGAAGTGTTTCATGTTAGCACCGAGAACCAGCTAGCCGATATCTTTACCAAGCCTTTAGATGAAAAGACCTTTTGCAGGCTGCGTAGTGAGCTAAATATCCTAGATTCGCGGAACTTGGATTGATTTATAGCATACATGTATTTATGCCTTTGATCATGTTCCTTATGCATTTTGTTGCTTACTGTGGTGCTCAAGTTGTATAATCACTCCCGGACCTCACAAGTCCTTTTGCAAGTGATGCACATATTTAGGGGGAGTTGTGCTACAACTTGACCCTTTGAGACTAACCGTGTGCTTGAGTTTGCTTAATTTAGTCTCAAAGGAGGTTTGAAAGGGAAAAGGTGGGCTTGGACCATGAAAGACTTCCACTGCACTCCGACGAGAGGGTAACTTATTCCAAGTTCATCTCATGTACTCTTATTGCCTTTGTACTCTTATTTGAAGATTTTGGTGGGCAATGGGGTTCTAGGGCCAAGATTGATCCCGTTTTGGTGCTTGATGCCAAAGGGGGAGAAAATAAAGGCCAAAGCAATAAATGGATCAGCTACCACTTGAGAAATTTTGAAAATAGTAGAATAGAGCTTTTGGTTTGTCAAAACTCTTTTATTGTCTCTTTTGTCAAAAGTTGGCCTCTTGTGGGGAGAAGTGTTGATTATGGAAAAAGGGGGAGTTTTTGAAATCCTTGATCAATTTCCTTTGGAATACCTCTCTTTATGTCTCTACAAGTGAATTTGATTTAGAGATAGGAAATTGAGTTTGATTTGCAAAAACAAACCAAGTGGTGGCAAAGAGTGATCCATATATGCCAAATATGAATCAAAACTATATTGAGTTTTCATTTGCATTGATATTGCACTTGTTCTAGTTGCTTTATGTTGTGTTGGCATAAATCACCAAAAAGGGGGAGATTGAAAGGGAAATGTGCCCTTGGGCCATTTCTAAGTATTTTGGTGATTGAGTGCCAATACAAGTGCTTTTGTGTTAATCTATGCAAAGTGGTGGACAAAGTGCAAATCATGTCAAAAGGTATGTTTCTAGACTTAGCACATTGTTTTATGGACTAATGTATTGTGTCTAAGTGATGGAAACAGGAAAAATAAAGTTAGAGAAGAGATGGCTTTGTTCAGCCAAAGTCTGCTCAGTCTGGGTGCATCGGACTGTCCGGTGGTGCACCGGACAGTGTCCGGTGCGCCAGACTGGCTCTGGCGAACTTGCTGCTCTCAGGAGTTCGACGGTGGTGTACGACTATAATTCACCGGACTGTCCGGTGGTGCACCGGACTGTCCGGTGAGCCGTTCATAGGCGAACTCGTCGCTCTCGGGAGATGATTAACGGCGTACGGCTAAAATTCACCGGACTGTCCGGTGGTGCACCGGACTGTCCGGTGAGCCAATGGTCGACCGGGCCAACGGTCGGCCGCGCGATCTGCGTGGGACACGTGGCCGAGCCAACGGCTAGAAGGAGGCACCGGACTGTTCGGTGTGCACCGGACACTATCCGGTGCGCCAACGGCTCTCAAACCCCAACGGTCGGCTTCGCCAAATAAGGAAGGATATCCGCACCGGACAGTGTCCGGTGGTGCACCGGACTGTCCGGTGCGCCAGGCGACAGAAGGCAAGATCAGCCTTCCTGGAATGCTCTCAACGGCTCCTAGCTGCCTTGGGGCTATAAAAGGGACCCCTAGGCGCATGGAGGAACACACCAAGCATACTCAAAGCATTCCTAAGCACCAAGACTTCGATTCCACTTATTTGTTTCTTCGTGATAGCATCTAGAGCTCTAGTTGAGTTGTGAACTCGTCGGGTTGTGTTGCGAGCTCTTGTTGCGACTTGTGTGCGTGTTGACATTCTGATTTTGTGTCTTGTGTGCGTTGCTCATCCCTCCCTTACTCCGTGCTTCTTTGTGAACTTCAAGTGTAAGGGCGAGAGGCTCCAAGTTGTGGAGATTCCTCGCAAACGGGATATATTAAAGCAAGCAAAACACCGTGGTATTCAAGTGGGTCTTTGGACCGCTTGAGAGGGGTTGATTGCAACCCTCGTCCGTTGGGACGCCACAACGTGGAGTAGGCAAGCGTTGGTCTTGGCCGAACCATGGGATAAACCACTGTGCCATCTCTGTGATTGATCTCTTGTGGTTATTGTGTTTTGTTGAGACTCCTCTCTAGCCACTTGGCGATCATTGTGCTAACGCTTAACCAAGTTTTTGTGGCTTAAGTTTCAAGTTTTACAGGATCACCTATTCACCCCCCCCCTCTAGGTGCTCTCAATAGTTCAATGAATCCCTTGCCGAGTCCCTTGATCATCTAGAGGCTTAGGGGTTACCCGTGGTGTGCTCGTGCAATCCCATTGGATAATGAAAAGTCCCATGAGGCCTAATATGGCCTGATCAGAAAGGAGCCTCGGTGTACGAGCCAAATGCTTTAGGACATGTTGTCGATCGAATCCCATGCTCGGGGATACCTAAGATTCTCGAGAGTTTCTAGTCTCAAATTGCCACAACCAATAAAGGAAAGCCAAGAGCAATGGATCCATGTTCTATCATCGTGACCAACCTTCCATCGACAACGATGTAGGGAATCTCCTAGCATGCTTTAACTAAGGCCAGGAGCCTAATGCTTGAGGAGAGCTGCAACACTTTAGGTCCTGCCAGGGCTCTATCCCCTCATACCCACAAGGTTATATCTGCGACTCCTTGCTCAAGGTCACACCTAGGACATGACGCAACATGACAATGGGACATGTGCCACTTTCCCACCAAGATTGAGATGGAAGTGTGGGACTAGAGCAACTTCTCTTTCATTGGCGTATGATCGACGCCATGGGGACGACATATCTGGTTCCAGTCTTGGCTGGCTATATCTATCACTACATCATCTGCCGACCTGTCTATATTTACCACCATCATATTTTATCCACCACATCACTCAGTATATAGCCACCTCATTGCCACATCATATTTTCTTTTATAAACTTTTAGTTGATATGAAACATTGTGCTTTATTGAAAATTCAAATACATTTGATTACATAAGTAAGCAAATGAAATTTAATAATTCATAAAAAAATAAAAAATATATATAACTCGGTCATAATAAAAATTACATAATTTATAAATAAAATTATATAACTTAAACATAAAAATAAAAACAAACCATAAATAAAATATATTTATAGATTAGATTCTAGTCTTTGCAGCTGCATAATGCATGAGATCTAGTCTTTGCAGCTGTATAATGTGTAGCGCGTGTCAGTTAACACACTGTTAGGAAATGGAGCCGTTTTTGGTAGGAAGCTAGTAAACGCTTGTATATAATGCAGTTAAGAAATGCAAACAGCGGGTGTATAGTAGTAGTAGTCTGCAGCAGCTACAGAATGTAGCACAGGGGAAGGCAGCAGTAGCTGCGAATAGTGACGAGAGCGAGGCTCGTCACGTAGCGTGCTGTGCCGGGTAGTCGGCTAGTAGCTCCGCAATCGTCAAACCGACCTCTTTTTGTCTCTGCTACCCTAATACAGTGCCCTGATACAGTCGTCCCCTCGTCTGGATCTCAAGCAGTGTACGTCAGCTGCAGCATGTGCACGCCAATGTATACAAACAAGGGCACGAAAGTACCCCCTCCATAAGAAAGAAACATAATTCTAACATACGGTGCCATATCTTACTAATCTTAAATTGATTCATCATATAGTCAAGGGTGGTAATAGATCACAATCTAAATATCTTTTCACAATTTAATTTAGCTCTTAATTGATTTTAGTTCAAAATCAAATAGAAATACATTCCGAACATAATTCGATTCAATACTTCAATTTTACCGCAGAAAGTTTAGAGCCAATTAACACTCCTAATTATATCTAAAACAGTATTAATATTTATGATACCAAATAAATATTACTATTCTTATAATAAATTAATTTTATCCATATATGTAATCACTAGTAAAAAAAGCTCTATATAAACGATTGTTAACATATTTGTACTGACGTTTTTTTCCAGAATCGCCAGTGTTAGGGCCAGCAGAAAAAACTATTTGTACAGGCGGGCAACTGAGAACCGCCAGTAGAAATCGATTTCCACTGTTGGTCGGGCTAAGAAAACCACACTGGTGGTCGAGGTAATAAAATCGTCAGTGAAAATATTTTCCAGAAAACATAAAACGTGTTTTAAAAATATCAAAATAATTATTTTTATTGAGGAAACTGTCGGGGACCGTAATTAGATGTACCCCCAAGACTCCTAATCTCAGCTGGTAACCCCCATCAGCACAAAGCTGCAAAGGCCTGATGGGCGCAATACCGGTCAAAGGCTCCGTCCACTCAAGGGACACGATCTCGCCTCATCCGAGCCCAGCCTCGAGTAGGAACGGTAGACCAAGGCAGATTCGCGCCTCGCCCGAGGGTCTCCTCAAGCAACGGACGCACCTTCGACTCGCCCGAGGCCCAGCTCGGGCAGGTTTCACGGAGAAGCAACCTTGGCCAGATTGCCTCGCCAGCCGACCGGATCGCAGGAGCATTTAATGCAAGGATCGCCTGACACCTTATCCTGACACGAGCTCTCAGTCGACAAGGCCGAAGTGACCGCAGTCACTTCGCCCCTCCACTGACTGACCTGACAGGAAAACAGCGCCGCCTGCGTTGCTCCGACTGCTGTGCCACCTGCAAGGGTGAGGCTGACAGTAGCCAAGTCAAGCCTCGGGCGCCATAGGAATCTCCGCCTCGCCCGACCCCCGGGCTCGGACTCAACCTCGACTCAGAAGAAGGTCTCCGCCTCGCCCGACCCCCGGGATCGGACTCAACCTCGACTCAGAAGACGATCTCCGCCTCGCCCGATCCCAGGGCTCGGGCTCAACCTCGACCCCGAACGACGGTCTCCGCCTCGCCCGACCCCCGGGCTCGGACTCAACCTCGATCTCCGGACGACGGTCTCCGCCTCGCCCGACCCTCGGGCTCGGACTCAACCTCGACCTCGGAGGAGTCACCACCTCGCTCGGACCGACCACGCCACAAGGGGGCCATCATTACCCTACCCCTAGCTAGCCCAGGCTAGCCTAGGCTACGGGGAACAAGACCGGCGTCCCATCTGGCTCGCCCCGGTAAAACAAGTAATGATGGCACCCCGCGTGCTCCATGACGACGACGGTTCTCAGCCCCTTACGGAAGCAAGGAGACGTCAGCAAAGATCCGACAGCTGTGCTTCTACAGGGCTCAAGCGCTCCTCCGACGGCCACGACGCCACATGAACAGGGCTCCAACACCTCTCCGACAGCCACGTCGGCATGTACATAGGGCTCTGGCTCCTCTCTGCTAGACACGTTAGCACACTGCTACACCCCCCGTTGTACACCTGGACCATCTCCTTACGTCTATAAAAGGAAGGTCCAGAGCCCTCGTACGAAAAGGTGGCCGCGCGGGAGAACGGGCTGACGCGCAGTCTCACGCCCCCTCTCTCTCTCTCCCTCGCGAACGCTTGTAACCCCCTACTGCAAGCGCATCCACCCTGGGCGCAGGACAACACGAGGCCGCGGTTCCCCTTACTGTTTTCCCCCCTTGTGTCCCCTACTGCAAGCGCATCCACCCTCGCGACCCAGCTTGCTCACCCAACTTGCCGTGACCTGGTGAGCAAGCTGGGTCGCAAGACTCCCACCAGGGCGAGCGAGCTGATGGACATCGCCACCAAGTTCGCCTCTGGCCAGGAGGCGGTCGAGGCCATCCTCCGGAAGGACAAGCAGCCTCAGGGGCACCAGCCGGATGACGTCCCCGAGGCGTCCGCTCAGCGCGGCGCGAGGAAAAAGGGCAAGAAGAAGTCGCAAGCGAAACGCGACGCCGCCGACGCAGACCTTGTCGCCGCCGCCGAGCACAAGAACCCTCGGAAGCCTCTCGGAGGCGTCAACTTGTTCGACAAGATGCTCAAGGAGCCGTGCCCCTACCATCAGGGTCCCGTCAAGCACACCCTTGAGGAGTGCGTCATGCTTCGGCGCTACTTCCACAAGGCCGGGCCCTAGGCGGAAGGTGGCAGGGCCCCCGACTACGATAAGAAGGAAGCCCGCAAGGCAGAGGAGTTCCCCGAGGTCCATGACTGCTTCATGATCTACCGTGGGCAGGTGGCGAACGCCTCGGCTCAGCACCACAAGCAAGAGCGCTGGGAGGTCTGCTCGGTGAAGGTGGCGGCGCCAGTCTACCTAGACTGGTCCGACAAGCCCATCACCTTCGACCAAGGCGACGACCCCGACCGCGTGCCGAGCCCGGGGAAGTACCTGCTCGTTGTTGATCCTGTCATCGGCAACGTCAGGCTTACCAAGGTCCTCGTGGACGGAGGCAGCAGCCTCAACATCATCTACGCCGACACCCTCGGGCTCTTGCAGATCGATCTGTCCTCAATCCGGGCCGGCGCGACGCCCTTTCACGGGATAATTCCCGGGAAGAGTGTCCAGCCCCTTGGACAACTCGATCTGCCCGTCTGCTTCGGGACTCCCTCCAACTTCCGAAAGGAAACCCTCACGTTCGAGGTGGTTGGGTTCCGAGGAACCTACCACGCGGTGCTGGGGAGACCATGCTACGCCAAGTTCATGGCCGTCCCCAACTACACCTACCTCAAGCTCAAAATGCTGGGCCCCAACGGGGTCATCACCATCGGCCCCACATACCGACACGCGTACGAATGCGACGTGGAGTGCATGGAATATGCCAAGGCCCTCGTCGAATCCGAGGCCCTCATCGCCGACCTGGAGAGCCTCCCCAAGGAGGCGCCAGATACGAAGCGCCACAACGGCAACTTCGAACCAGCAGAAGCGGTTAAGTCCGTCCCTCTCGACCCCAGCAACGACACCTCCAAATAGATCTGGATCGGCTCCGAGCTCGACCCCAAATAGGAAGCAGTGCTCGTCAACTTTCTCTGCGCAAACACCGAGGTTTTTGCGTGGAGTCCCTCGGACATGCCAGGCATACCGAGGGATGTCGCCGAGCACTCACTGGATATCCGAGCTGGAGCCCGACCCGTGAAGCAGCCTCTGCGCCGATTCGACGAAGAAAAGCGCAGAGCCATAGGCGAGGAGATCCACAAGCTGATGGCTGCAGGGTTCATCAAAGAGGTATTCCATCCCGAATGGCTAGCCAACCCTGTGCTTGTTAAAAAGAAAGGTGGGAAATGGCGGATGTGTGTAGACTACACTGGTCTAAACAAAGCATGTCCGAAGGTTCCCTACCCTCTGCCTCGCATCGATCAAATTGTGGATTCCTTTGCTGGGTGCGAAACCCTGTCGTTCCTCGATGCCTACTCAGGGTATCACCAAATCAGGATGAAAGAGTCCGACCAGCTCGCGACTTCTTTCATCACACCTTTTGGCATGTACTGCTACATTACTATGCCATTTGGTTTGAGGAATGCGGGTGCGACATACCAAAGGTGCATGAACCACGTGTTCGGATAGCACATTGGCCGAACGGTCGAGGCTTACGTCGATGACATCGTAGTCAAGATGAGGAAAGCCTCCGACCTCCTCTCCGACCTTGAAACGACATTCAAGTGTCTCAAAGCGAAAGGCATAAAACTCAATCCCGAGAAGTGTGTCTTCGGAGTCCCCCGAGGCATGCTCCTGAGGTTCATCGTCTCCGAGCGGGGCATCGAGGCCAACCCGGAGAAAATCGCGGCCATCACCAACATGGGGCCCATCAAGGACTCGAAAGGAGTACAGAGGGTCATGGGATGCCTTGCGGCTCTGAGCCGCTTCATCTCGCGCCTCGGTGAAAGAGGCCTGCCCCTGTATCGCCTCTTAAGGAAGACCGAGCGCTTCACTTGGACCCCCGAGGCCGAGGAAGCCCTCGGGAACTTGAAGGCGCTCCTTACAAGTGCGCCCATCTTGGTGCCCCCTACTGTCGGAGAAGCCCTCTTGATCTATGTCGCCGCTACCACTCAGGTGGTCAGCGCCGCGATCGTGGTCGAGAGACAAGAAGAAGGGCACGCATTGGCCGTCCAGAAGCCGGTCTACTTCATCAGTGAGGTACTGTCCGAGACCAAAATCCGCTACCTGCAAATTCAGAAGCTACTATACACGGTAATTCTGACACGGCGAAAGTTGCGACACTACTTCGAGTCTCATCCGGTGACTGTGGTGTCATCCTTCCCCCTGGGGGAGATCATCCAGTGCCGAGAGGCCTCGGGTAGGATTGCAAAGTGGGCGGTGGAGATCATGGGCGAGACGATCTCGTTCACCCCTCGGAAGGCCATCAAGTCCCAAGTCTTGGTGGATTTTGTGGCTGAATGGGTCGACACCCAGCTTCCAGCAGCTCCGATCCAACCGGAACCCTAGACCATGTATTTCGATGGGTCGCTGATGAAAACAGGAGCGGGCGCGGGCCTGCTCTTCATCTCACCCCTCAGAAAGCACCTCCGCTACGTGCTGCGCCTCCATTTTCCGGTGTCCAACAACGTGGCGAGTATGAGGCTCTGGTTAACGGGTTGCACATCGCCATCGAGCTAGAGGTTCGGCGCCTCGACGCTCGTGGCGACTCGCAGCTTGTCATCGACCAAGTCATGAAGAACTCCCACTGTCGCGACCCAAAGATGGAAGCCTACTGCGACGAGGTTCGGCGCCTGGAGGACAAGTTCTACGGGCTCGAGCTCAACCACGTCGCTCGACGATACAACGAGACTGCAGACGAGCTGGCTAAGATAGCCTCGGGGCGAACAACGGTCCCTCCGGACGTCTTCTCCCGAGACCTACATCAACCCTCTGTCAAGACCAACGACATGCCCGAGCCCCGAGAAGTCCTCGGCTTTGCCCGAGGCACCCTCGGCCCCTGAGGGTGAGGCACTACGCATCGAGGAAGAGCAGAATGGGGTCACGCCTAATCGAAACTGGCAGACCCCATACCTGCAATATCTCCACTGAGGACAGCTACCCCTCGACAGAGCTGAAGCTCGGCGACTGGCGTGGCGCGCCAAGTCGTTCGTCTTGCTGGGTGACGGAAAGGAGCTCTACCACCGTAGCCCCTCAGGCATCCTCCAACGATGCATATCCATCGCCGAAGGTCAGGAGTTATTGCAAGAAATACACTCGGGGGCTTGCGGTCATCATGCAGCACCTCGAGCCCTCGTGGGAAACGCCTTCCGATAGGGTTTCTACTGGCCAACCGTGGTGCCCGACGCCACTAGGATTGTACGCACCTGCCAAAGGTGTCAATTCTACGCAAGGCAGACCCACCTGCCCGCTCAGGCTCTGCAAACAATACCCATCACCTGGCCGTTTGCTGTGTGGGGTCTGGACCTCGTCGGTCCCTTGCAGAAGGCACCCGGGGGCTTCACGCACCTGCTGGTCGCCATCGACAAATTCTCCAAGTGGATTGAGGTCCGACCCCTAAACAGCATCAGGTCCGAACAGGCGGTGGCGTTCTTCACCAACATCATCCATCGCTTCGGGGTCCCGAACTCCATCATCACCGACAACGGCACCCAGTTCACTGGCAGAAAGTTCCTGGACTTCTGCGAGGACTACCACATCCGGGTGGACTAGGCCGCCGTAGCTCACCCCATGACGAATGGGCAGCTGGAGCGTGCCAACGGCATGATTCTACAAGGACTCAAGCCGAGGATCTACAACGACCTCAACAAGTTCAGAAGGCGGTGGATGAAGGAACTCCCCTCGGTGGTCTGGAGTCTGAGGACGACGCCAAGCCGAGCCACGGGCTTCACGCTGTTTTTTCTAGTCTATGGGGCCGAGGCTATCTTGCCCACAGACTTAGAATACAGCTCCCCGAGGCCGAGGGCATACAACGCCCGAAGCGACCAGACAAACCGAGAAGACTCACTTGACCAGCTGGAAGAGGCTCGGGACATGGCCTTGCTACACGTGGCGTGGTATCAGCAGTCTCTGCGACGCTACCACGCCCGAGGGGTTCGGTCCCGAGACCTCCAGGTGGGTGACTTGGTGCTTCAGCTACGACAAGACACCCGAGGGCGCCACAAGCTCACACCTCCCTGGGAAGGGCCGTTCATCATCGCCAAGATTCTGAAGCCCGGAACATACAAACTGGCCAACAGTCAAGGCGAGGTCTACAGCAACGCTTGGAACATCCGACAGCTACGTCGCTTCTACCCTTAAGATGTTTTCAAGTCGTTCATGTACCTCGTTTACATACCCAAGCAAAGTCTAACCATCAAGGAAGGGTCAGCCTTGTCCTGGCAAAGCCCGACCCTCCCTCGGGGGCTAGAAGGGGGGAACCCCCTCTGCGTCAAAATTTTCCTCGGAAAAAAGTATTCCGCCAAAACGACTTTCGTGTCTCCCGGCTATATCAGTAACAGAACCCCGAGAAACGAATAAGAGTGCATGTAAGTGGCAAGGACGACCAAGCCCAGGGACTCCTATGCCTCCGGGATACGAATACCTCACTCATCACCTACCGCAAAAAATAACTCTTACTTGGGTAAGCGATCCTGCTACTGACGAACAAGTCCGGGTACACGAACAGGAAGAAAAAGACACAGCTTTATATCATGACGATAAAGTGTTCAGGCCTCGGCGGCCGCAAAAGACACACACGTGTTCAAAACAAACTACTCCGGCAGAATCAAGCATCGCCCGGGGCAGGAGCGGCACCCTCGGCTTTATCTCCGACCTCAGCGCCGTCTCCACCCTCGGCAAGATCCGCCCCGGCCTCGCACGGCGGCGCAGGCGGAAGGATCTCCACCTCGAAGGTGGACGCCAGCACCGCGCTTGGGCCCGCGGCGGTCGCGTCAAGCCTCTGAACTTCGGCCAGGGCAGCTTCGTCTTCGTCGGGAAGGCAATACCCCTCGCTGACCCGCTCCAGATCCACATCATAGTGGGAAGCGAGCATGGCGAAGGCCCGCCTAACACCGTGATGCAGCGCCTCACGGAGTCTGCCGCGCGCGTGGTCGCCCAGCCTGCAGGCGACTCTGAGGGGAGCTTCCCGAGGGGACGTCGTCAAGGCCAAAGATCTAGCAAAAGGCCGAGATAGCCTCGGACATGGCCGCGCGGTTGGCCTCCTTCTGCTCAGCCGCCTGGGCAAGCGCCTTGGCGGACTCGCTGAGGGCAAACTCGAGCTCTGCAAACAGCCAAAGCAGAAGTCTTCAAACGCAAGTTGAAGAATGAAGCTGAATCAAAATCTCAAAATAGCCAAGACATACCTTCTGCCCGGATACGCTGCTCCGAGGTTGCGGCTTGGGCGGACTGAGCAGACCCGATGGCCACGGCCAGGTCCGCCGCAAGGGCTTCGGCCCGAGCGGACGCCTCGACTAGCTGGCCTCCAAGGGCCTCAGCCCGGCTTTCAGCCTCGGCGGCCCAGCCCCGAGATTGATCCCGCTCACCGATGACCTGGCCAAGCTCCAACTGCCACCGCTACGCCTCCGCGCGTGCCGCCGCTGCCTCTGCCCCCAGCTCGTCAGGGAGCAAATGAAGGTCCGCCGCCTCGGCGCTCCGTTGGGAGAGGCGCTCGGTAGCCTCAGCAAGCGCGGTCCTCAGAAACCGCAGCGAACCCCAGACGTCGGCCTCGCGGTGAATGAACGATGACTTGGCGGCGCTCAGATCCGTCAGATCCTGAGGAAGGGAAGCGGGGCGTCACGAAGAATGCCTTGATCACGTGAAAGGTATGCCGAAATCCTTACCTGGAGGATCCTGGGAACGTCCCTAGAAAGGACCTCCAGGGTCAACCGAAGCGACCCCACCGTTGCCTCGGCACGCTCACGAAGCTCGCCCCAAGACTGCTCCTCTCGCTCATCGTCAAGAACGAAGAGGGGTTTCGAAGCACCACGGAGCGGCTGACGCCGCTCGCTGGGATTGCACCACACGAGGACGAGGTCGCCGCCCCCTAGGACGGGTCGCGGTTCTGCGCCCCCCTTCTCCAAGGCATCGGCACCCCCTGCAGTCGGCGCATAGGGAACCTCCTCGGCTAAGGGGGCAGGTTTCCGATCGCCGGCCTCGAGTAGCGGCGCCTCGGCCATCTCAGCATCGGCGGCGACGGGTGGCTCCACAGCCAGAGCAGCAACAGCCTCGGCAGATGCCAGTGCCAGCACCGGCAACACGACTGGTGGGCTCAAGGCCGCGGCCATGCCAGCAGTCCCCCACGACTTGACGGCCGCCTCGACCGAGGGGTCAGCCTCGGGAGCTCGCCCCACGGCAACTTGTGCCGCCTGAACCCCTTGCTCGGGGGCACCTTGTGCAGAGGCCAGCCGGCCGGCGAGGCCCGATGCGGCACCAGCTGCAGAAGCTGGCGCCGTCTTAAGGGCTTTCCAGGGAGCCAGACCGGTCGAACCGTGCCTCCGTTTGCTGGGAGGAAAGGGAAGAGTAGGATCAGGACACACGAAGCAGGCGCCGGGACAGAAGTATCCTCAGATACTTACCCACTCCGGGCCACGACCAATCGTGCCTGCGGGGAGGCCCCTCGAGCCTCGGTCCCCGCGGGCACCACCAAGGTTTGCCCCGCTGCCGGCTTCGACAGCATCCCTGCCTCGGGCGCCTGGGGCGCCGAAGGGACGGTCCGCCCAGGCGCGGACACGGCGACCCGAGGATCGGCCTCCTATGCTGCCGGCACGGGCAACGACTCTGGGGGAACAGGCGGGACGGCCTGACTCCCCAGGGTCACCTCAGCTACCTTGACCAAGGGGTCAAGTACCCCCTCGGCCTGCCCCTGTTCATCGGGTCGGGACCCTGATGCCCCGGCCCCGGATACCGACAGCGCCGGCCCACACGGGGGCTGGCTCGACGACCCCTGGCCCAGCCTCAGATCTGGGCTGAGGCCAAGGCGGGTGGCCATGTCATCATCTTCATCATCATCATCATCGTCGTCGTCGTCATCGTCAGGCGTCTCCGGCGACGGCTCCCTCGGGAGCCCGTCCCTCTCCTGCCGATGACGACGCTTCTCCAAAGCGTCCCGAGCCCACGTCCGCTCGCGGGCTCGAGCCTTCTTCGCTTCCTTCTTCTCCTTCTTCTTCTCCGCAGCAACCCTCAGCGCGGCTCGGTCCACCGCGTCCTCCGGGACCGGTGGCAGGGAAGGCTTGTGAGACCCCAGCTCCTGAAGACGAACGAAAAGTCTCGACTATGAGAACTAAGGGCAATCAGACACAAGAAAGAAGAAGGAGCGGACACTCACCAGGGACATGCACCCGCGCTCGGGACGCATCGAGAGCTGGATAAGGGCGCCGGCGTCTAGCCTCCCTACCATGTCGGCTACCCGCCTGTGGAGGTCATCGGCGGGGAGGGGGACTGAGGACATCTGCGAACCCTCCAAGCCGACCCCCGGCGTCATCTCCGAGAGCAGCAGCCGCCGCTCCGTCAAGGGGAGCACCCTCCGACGATGGATGGCGGCAACCACCCCCGCGGTGGTGAGCCCTCCCTCTCGCAGCTTCTCCAAGGCCTCCAGAAGGGGCTGGAGACTTCTGCCTCTCGCGCGGGGCCCCATAGCGCCAATTGCTGCTGGCGGCGGTCACCACTCGTTGAGAAAACAACGTGAGCCTCCCATCGTCATTTCGGAGGTAAAACCACCAGCGCTGCCACCCCTTGTTCGAAGACACAAGGATGGCGGGGATGTACTGCTGCGCACGCGCCTGCCTCAACTGGAGGATGCAACCACCGGCCCGCACCACCATGCAGACTCTCTTCTCCCCCGTCGCCGAGGCAAAAGGCTCCACGGAGAAGAGATGGGTCCACAGATCCCAGTGGGGGTCAATCCCCAAAAATCCTTCGCAAACCGCCGCGAAGATGGCCGCTTGCGCGATGGAGTTGGGGCTAAGGTTGTGCAGCTCCACCCCATAGTGATGCAGGAGCGCCCGCATAAAACGGCTTGCTGGCACACCAAACCCCCGCTCATGGAAGGAGACGAAACTCAGCACATACCCAGCGGCGGGTTCGGGTCGGCCCCGCTCGAAGGGACCATCCACTCCGGCCGCAGGACATCAGAGAGGGGGCGGAGCAAGCCATCGGCAACAAGGGCCTCTAGGTCGTCCACCGTGACAGTGTAGAAAGGCCATGGGTCGCGCGGTGGAACGATGGTTACCCGGTCGGCCATCGCCAAGCAAAGGAGGTGGCGACGGGGCAGACAAGGTGCGTGGTTTTCTTTCTCTGGCTATTCCCTCAGATTGCAGAAACCTAAGCGGAGGTGAGCAGCAGAGCAAAAGCCACCACTGGTCCCTCTTCCGAATATATAAAGGCCCGGGCAAGACCCGTTCAACACTTCGCCCGAACCCACCGCGAGATCCAAAAATCGAAGTCGAAACGACCGTTCCTCGAACGGCCCGCGCAACGGCTGCCCTGCGAACCACTCGTCCCGTCGCATTAACTCTGCGGCAGGGCAGGCGACACCTTTGGCAGGAGAAGCGAGCGACGCTTCACCTCCGCCATAATGACCGCGTCAAAAAAGGTATGCCACGAAGTTCGATTTCGTATCCTTTTTCGTTTCCCCTTTCTCTCTCTTGCTACAGGGACTGGGAAAGGGGATACTCCAAAAGGGATCCTTCTCTGCGAAGGAAGCGGGCCCTGAGCCCCCTTACTGATCAGAGGTTCGAAGGCTGGCCCCTCGAAAGGGTTCGACAGCCGCCTCAGAGCACTCGGGCTCCGCGCCCACTACTGGTCAGAGGTTCGAAGGCTGGCCCCTCGGAAGGGTTCGACAGCCGCCTCAGGCCACTCGGGCTCCGCGCCCACTACTGATCAGGGGTTCGTAGGCTGGCCCCCCAACGGGTTCGACAGTTGCCCCAGAGCACGCAGAGTGAGGGATGACTCTGGGTACGTTCGATACATAACCAAGGCTCGAGCTACGCTCCCGAGGTACCCTAGGACATTTCCGAGACCAGCAGGAGCGATTCTGTAACGGAATCCCATCAGAGGGAGGCATCGAGCCCTCGGACCCTATCAAACGGGACCGGGTCCGGCAAATCACCTGCAGGTACTTTTGGAGCGAGCCTCTAGGCCACTAGCCGACCCTTATCGAACGGGGCACGGGCGTCCACTCGGATCACCCGTTAGCAACTCACTGGAGACACCACGTTCGGCGCCCTCCGAGGGCAACATGGCGCTTTCCCCCCTCCTCCTTGCGAAAAGGCGACGCAGGGGCGTATGAAAAAAGCCGAGTATGCCCTTGACCGTCCTCTCGCCCTGTGCAGAGGCTCGGGGGCTGCTCTCGCGAACCCGGCTCCGGCCAAACCGTTGACAGCGTCAACATACCAGCCCGAGAACTCGGAACTTGACTATGCACCTGGGCAACAACCAGTTCGCATGAGAGAACAACCAGACCGGCCGAGCCATCACGAAAGGCACTAAGACCTCGAAGGAGTCAAACCACTCCTCCGAGGTCTCGGGGGCTACACCTGGCGGGTGCGCTCGCGCGCACCCACTGGAACAAAATGCAACCGAGAAAGGCCGGTCCCCTTGCAAAAAAGTGCGGCAAAGCCTCCAAGCGAGTACCCACACTCCCTTTGAGGCACGGGGGCTACTGTCGGGGACCATAATTAGGGGTACCCCCAAGGCTCCTAATCTCAGCTGGTAACCCCCATCAGCACAAAGCTGCAAAGGCCTGATGGGCGCAATATCGGTCAAAGGCTCCGTCCACTCAAGGGACACGATCTCGCCTCATCCGAGCCCAGCCTCGAGCAAGAACGGTAGACCAAGGCAGATTTACGCCTCGCCCGAGGGTCTCCTCAAGCAACGGACGCACCTTCGACTCGCCCGAGGCCTAGCTCGGGCAGGCTTCACGGAGAAGCAACCTTGGCCAGATCGCCTCGCCAGCCGACCGGATCACAGGAGCATTTAATGCAAGGATCGCCTGACACCTTATCCTGACACGAGCTCTCCAGTCGACAAGGCCGAAGTGACCGCAGTCACTTCGCCCCTCCACTGACTGACCTGACAGGAAAACAGCGCCGCCTGCGTTGCTCCGACTGCTGTGCCACCTGCCAGGGTGAGGCTGACAGCAACCAAGTCAAGCCTCGGGCGCCATAGGAATCTCTGCCTCGCCCGACCCTCGGGCTCGGACTCAACCTCGACTTAGAAGACGGTCTCCGCCTCGCCCGACCCCCAGGCTCGGACTCAACCTCGACTCAGAAGACGGTCTCCGCCTCGCCCGATCCTAGGGCTCGGACTCAACCTCGACCCCGGACGACGGTCTCCGCCTCGCCCGACCCCCGGGCTCGGACTCAACCTCGACCTCCGGACGATGGTCTCCGCCTCGCCCGACCCCCGGGCTCGGACTCAACCTCGACCTCGGAGGAGTCACCACCTTGCTCAGACCGACCACACCACAAGTTGGGCCATCATTACCCTACCCCTAGCTAGCCTAGGCTAGCCTAGGCTACGGGGAACAAGACCGGCGTCCCATCTGGCTCGCCCCGGTAAAACAAGTAATGATGGCACCCCGCGTGCTCCATGACGACGGTGGTTCTCAGCCCCTTACGGAAGCAAGGAGACGTCAGCAAGGATCCGACAGCTGTGCTTCTACAGGGCTCAAGCGCTCCTCCGACGACCACGAGGCCACATGAACAGGGCTCCAACACCTCTCCGACAGCCACGTCGGCATGTACATAGGGCTCTGGCTCCTCTCTGCTAGACACGTTAGCACACTGCTACACCCCCCGTTGTACACCTGGACCCTCTCCTTACGTCTATAAAAGGAAGGTCCAGGGCCCTCGTACGAAAAGGTGGCCGCGCGGGAGAACGGGCTGACGCGCAGTCTCATGCCCCCCCTCTCTCTCTCCCTCGCGAACGCTTGTAACCCCCTACTGCAAGCGCATCCGCCCTGGGCGCAGGACAACACGAGGCCGCGGTTCCCCTTACTGTTTTCCCCCCTTGTGTCTCCGTCTTGCGCCGACCCATCTGGGTTGGGACATGCAGCGACAATTTACTAGTCGGTCCAGGGACCCCCCGGGGTCGAAACGCCGACAGAAATATAATATGTTGGTAAGGTAGCTAACAATTAGTGGTGATATTAGCTGAGGCTATTTGGAACCGAACAACTAATTTTTAGTAGCAAGGAACCCAACAAGAAGAATAAGAAACATGTAATTGTACCAAATAAAAGAGACATGCCATGATCAAAGGTATGAAATAAGTAATGTGTGCAATATTTTAATAAAGGTTCCAAGAATCTATGACATTAAGTTCATTCCTAAGCTCACAAAATATCTTTTCATCTAAGGGCTTGGTGAAGATATCAAATAACTGTTTGTGGGTGCTAACATGGTCAATAATGATATCTCCCCTTTGTTAGTGGTCTCTCAGGAAGTGGTACCGGTTGTCTTTGTGTTTAGTGCGGCTGTGTTCAACAGGATTCTCTGCCATGTGGATAGCACTCTCATTGTCACATAGGAGAGGGACTTTGTTCAATTTGTAGCCATAACCCCTAAGGGTTTGCCTCATTTAGAGTATATTTGTGCACAACAATGCCCTACAGCAATACACTCGGCCCCAACGATGGATAGAGCTACTGAGTTTTGTTTCTTTAAAGCCCAAGACAGATGGGATCTTCCCAAAAACTGACAAGTCCCTGATATGCTCTTCCTGTCAACCTTACATCCGGCAAAATCAGCATGTGAATACCTAACAAGATCAAAGGTAGATCCCCGGGGTACCAAAGCCCAAAGCTAGGAGTATGAACTAAATATCTTAGGATCCTTTTCACGTCCCTTAGGTGACATTCCTTAGGGTTGGCTTGGAATCTTGCACACATGTATACAAAAAACATAATGTCCAGTTTAGAAGCACATAAATAAAGTAATGAATCTATCATAGACTGATATACCTTTTGATCTACAGATTTACCTTCTATGTTGAGGTCGAGATGCCCATTTGTTCCCATAGGAGTCTTGATGGGCTTGGCACACTTCATTCCAAACTTTTGGAGTATGTCTTGAGTGTACTTTGTTTGGCTGATGAAGGTGCTTTCTTGGAGCTGCTTGATTTTAAATCCTAAGAAATACTTCAAATCCCTCATCATGGACATCTCAAATTTCTGAATCATGATCCTACTAAACGCTTCACAAGATGACTTGTTAGCAGATCTCTCTCTAGTAGAAAACTTGTCTCCTCTGTAAGGTTCTTCCCTTGAGCTATAAAGGGAAGGCCCTTCTCCTTTTGGACACACGCACAAGTTGTAACACAGTACTCATGCAATATTACGATCAACACTACACTGGAGTAGGGAGCAAGCCTGAACCAATATAACTCTCTGTATCACACCCTCTCTTCTGGAATCCCTGTGATTCTCATTTATAGTGAGCCCGTGCTAGCATCCCCTATCGAACACAAATTCTATTGTCCCCGGTTTAGGAAACCATGACAATCTTGTTCACGGGTACACAAGTCAAACATCACCTAGTTTGATTTTGCTTTACTTGATACATTTCCGTCCTAGCATTTGAAATTATTTAGGAAGTAATATATAAAGAACTGTTAGAGGAGAGGAGGTTTTTTTCTTCCTATATTATTTGAGGACTTGCTAAATCTAAGATTTAGGGAGTATAATTATACATAACTACTGAAGTTGCTCTAAACGTTTTCAATCTACCCAAAGTACTGAGCATCTATTCTCAAATCAAGATTTTTTGTTCTAACCCTAGTTGCCAACACAATTCTTTTAATCGTCCATAGAACAAGTGAGAGAGATAATACCTTTCCCTATAATGGGGGAGTCTGGGAGCAACCTCCACAAGTTGGCGATGGAGATGGAGGACGCTGTCACCGGCAATAGTTCAAGATGGAGGCAAGGTGCGAGTGGAGGAAATGTGGGAGGAAGAGAGAGAAATGCCTAACCCCGAGGGAGGCCAGCGTGACCTCCCTAGTCCCTAATCGAGTAGCTGATCGGCGATGAGTGTTTGGGGATGATAATGGATATATATAAGGGTTTGTTCGGTTCTACCCCAATCCATATGGACTGAGGGGGTTTCAATCTCTAGTAAGTCAAAATCTCTCCCAATCTATATCAATCTCCTCCAATCCATATGGATTGAAAATAACCGAACAAGTCTTAATAGAGATCGAGTGGGAATGGAAGAGGAGAGGAAGGGGGGAGAAAGAGCCCCACATGGATCTATATTCTTTCCATGCAAGTTGGGACGACGCAACGGTAGTGGGGCATATTATCGGTCATTATTTGGTTGATCTGCCACGGTGGCAGACCAGTCATGCAAAATAGGCTGACGGGTTAGATTTAAAAATAGTTTTTCAATAATGTTTTTTAGAATTAGTTTTTAAAATGTGTTAAAATTTTATAAAAATCTCCATAGCTACGTTCTATGGTATACACATATACGCCGTTCTCACTGGAAAGCGATAATGATTACTTGATTAGCCATTTCACGTTCCCAGCCCTAGTATATGGTATTATTGAGAGACAAGCATGCATGTATGCATACAGCAAAGCAGGAGGCGGCGGCAGACAGCAGCCTGATGTAGGTGAAGCCGGCACATGTATATATATACAGCGTGACAATTGGCTACTATTCTCCTTGCACCCGTTGGAGTTGGAGACCAGGCAGATTCAGGAGTACTACTAGCACACAGTACACGGCACATAGATGCTCGATCATAGGAAACGTACTACCATGTCATCCCATGTGTGTATAGTACGACGTCGACTTGTCAGTGTCATCACACAACGATCATGTATGCATATTGTAGTCCTAGGGAGTGGTGCACCGTTCCCTGCTGCGAAAGGGAATAGAGATTGGGTCTCGTGGACGCGCGGCTAGCTGGGACGTGTTACACACAGGCAAGCAATTATATTTGACGACGCACTACTACGTACCGTGTGAAGGGAATGTAGATTTGGGTCTGGTGGACTCGCGGCTAGCTAGGACCACCCGCCAGCCATTCATTTCAAATTAAACTCGCTGCTACAGAAATTGTTTTGATTTATATCAGTTGAGTTAAAACTGGTACGCATAGGAGCATCAATAACGGTTGTAACTGTCAGAAGTCTAGCGGACCATTAGTACCGGTTGGTGGTTTAAATCAATAGCCGGTGGTTTAAACCGATCCTAATGTCCTAACTTTACTATCAATTGGAACCACCAACTAAGAGCAGTCTTAACCCTCCACGTCATCTAATTTATATATCATTAATTTAGCTGCCACATAAGCAATTTGGTGATATAGTAAGAAAATTAATAAAAAAGAGGAGGGAATGGTTTCCTGCCTGAGTAATCAGGTCTACATGCGCAACGAAGACACAATAAACCACTATTTTGGCATTGGGGTTAGGCACTCAGTTTCCATCTATGGAGCCCACGTGTGCCACACTCTTTTCCAGGTCTCATCTCACTAGCTGCGCCGTCACGTTCACATTTATTACGACATCACAGTAAGAAATTAGAGTTGGAATTTATAATTTCTATAAGGCCCCATTTGTTTCATCGGAATTGAATTCCATTTTAATAATTATAATTTAGATAAAATAATTAAGTTCATATATTTATATATGTAATATATTTGTATATTAACCTAAATCAAATGAGAGAGATAGTTATATACTACATTTATGTTATAGCGAAGTAAGTAGAAGAGTGTGCTGTAAGTTGTACATAAAAAAAGCATGTAAATCTATAGAATCAATTTTCATCTCCCACCCCATGAATTTGAGATAGTCTTATATGATAACTTTGGAAAGTGGTGGAATGTCACATTCTAAAAAAATAGACTATTCCATTAGTAAGATTTCAATTCCTCAAAATGAAAGTAAACAAATGGGACCTAAGTGATTTCTTAGTGAGGTGGTAGCTATGGAATTCACTTACGCCCCCATTTGAATCCTTAGAATTGAATTTCATTCTAATAATAGTAATTTAAGCAAAGATCAATTAAGCTAATATTGTTTTATGTAAAATATATTTGTATACTATTATTAGCAATATGTGTGAGATATTTACACGCTATATTTTTATTATACAGGAGTGATCCAAAAAAGCGCCTTATAAATTGCAGAGTAGAAACAATATTCCGTTAATACATAAATTTATTTCACATATACTCCACCCCATCAATTTACAATAGGCTTATATCTAAGATTTGGAAAGTGGTTGAATGTTAAATTCCAAGCCAAATATACTACTTTATTAAGTAAATTCCAAATGCTCTAAAATGAATAGATCTAAACGGACCGTTAAGTAGTTTGTGGGTGGTGACTAATACTAATATGTGCTCGAGAGATATATACCAGTTGGTGTCTAGGTGACTTCAACCGATACTAAAGTCAAGGCATTAATACTAGTTGGAGTCACAAACTGGTATTAATATTCTAGCCATTATTTAAGGGCTTCTTTCTTTGGCGTCACGCACAAAGAGAAGCTTAATTCATGGCGATTTTTTACGAGAGGTGCTGCCAATTTTTTTCCAAGGAAAATTTTACTTATCCAATTATATAAAAAGATTAGCAAGTTGATCCTCTCATCTTGTATGGTGACAAAAATATTGTATTCTTTTGTTCTTTGAATTAGTTGGTTGTATTTAGTTGCCGATGGATATATGTGTGATTCAATTTTTTCTAACATGTTTTTGAAGACTTTAAGCATCTAATTATAAAAGATATAGCAACTTGAAACTATCATCATATAGTTAAAAAGTTTCCTTGGTCTTTTAGATATTTTAAATTGGGCGGATGGTACAAATGGACATATGTACCAATTTCATACCTCACATATTTGTAAATTTTATGTGTTGTATAATTGTTGTTTCGTTGAAGTCCGAAATGATTTAGAGGAAATGTAAGTTAATGTATTTTACAGGAGACTTGAAATATTATTATAGTTGTTTACATATGTTTACATTTTATAAATCCCTATATATTTGAGCAATAATTTAGACTATATTTTGTTGTATAATTGTTGTTTTATTAAAAGTAAAAATAGCCTTGTAATATTTAATTACACATAATATTTACCTATTAGTGATTCATTTTTATAAGATAATGCAGATGGACCGGCGATGGATGTATAATATAGATTAATAGTCCAAAAATTATTGATGACATTGGTGAACCGTACGATTGACAGAAAGGCGATATTGGGTTTCATATATTGTCCATGTAGAGACTGCAAGAACGAGAATGATTATTCCTCATCATGATCTATTCACATGCACTTGCTGTTAATGGGGTTTCATGTCTAACTACATATGTTGGACCAAGTATGGAGAAAAAAGGTTATACAAGAAAACAATGAAAAAAGAGGATGATGACACTATTATAGACTTTGCTTATTATGGTTCCTTTATAGATGATATAATGGGTGAGGCTGAAGAGGTAGAAGATATTGATGCCTTAGCACAAATGTTGCATGATAGAGAAAGATTGCGAAAAAGAGAGGGTTAGGAAGAAGTTGGAGCGTTTGTTAGAGGACCATAAAACACCATTCTATCTAGATTATAAATAGAGGCTCAAGAAGTTATGTAGCACATTGAAATTATTGCAGTGAAAGGTAGCACATGCTATGTTTAGTAAGTGTTTTAATGATATAATAAAACTCATGAAGAAGTTGTTTCCTAAGGATAACAAATTACCTGCTACAATATATGAAGATAAATAGGTTGCTCACTCTATATGATTGGAAGTGCGAAAGATACATGTATGTCCTTATGATTGTATCCTATACCATGGTGAGTATGAGAAATTAGAAGCATACCTCGTCTACAAAACATCACAATATAAAAATAAGATATGATGACCCTATAGTAATGTTGATTGGGAACCTAGAAGGAAGAGAGATCTTGCTAAGGTCATGTGGTACTTTCATATAATACCATGTTTGAAACTCCTATTTCAACAAAAAAACATGAAAAAATGATGACATGGCACAAAAAGCGTAAGGAAGACAATATGTTGAGGCACCCCGCTGATAGGTCCTAGAAGAGATAAGTCAACATAACATATGTAGAATTTGCAAACGATGCGAGGAATATAAGGTTTGGTTTAAGCATGGATGGCATGAATCATTTCAGTGAAATGAGCACTAGTCAAATCATATGGCATCCAGAGAAAGGTGTGGTCTATCACATGAATGAAAAGGTCCAACCAAACCGGCCCAACTAATTAGCAGCACCAACCACACACGATTAATGGGACTGTTCCACCTATCGCCCACAACGTGCAACACTAAATATTCAGCCATTCAAAGTTTAGTTTAGCTATTCAAGGTTTTGTTCAGGTTTAATTTAGCCATTCAAGGTACTTAAATGTACAATAGGAACAAACATTCAACCATTCAAGGTTTACTTCAACATACGACAAAAACAAATATTCATCCATTCAAAGTTCTTCAACCATTTAAGGTTTACTTCAGTAATTCAAGGTTTACTTCAACATACAATAGGAACAAACATTTGACCGTTCAAGGTTTGCTTCAATCATTCAAGTTTTACTTCAACATACAGTACGAACAAACATTCAACCATTCAAGGTTCACATCAACATACAACGAGAGCAAATATTCAACCATTTAAGGATTAATTCAGCCATTCAAGGGTTACTTCAGCCATTCATGATCAACAATTCAAGGTGATGAGTTGTGGACGAGAGGTGGCTATGCCGTGGATGAGACGAGACGTGATGGTGAGGAATCGCGAATGGGTTGCGGTGTCTCTAACGATGGTCGAGCAGGATTTGCATGAGCGGTGGCGTGCATGAACTTTAATAAGGTGGGGCAGATTCGACAGGGACTTAATTATGCGTGGGGATCTAGTTCGGGGGACTTAATTAGACACGGGTGCTGGTTCACATGATGGTCCTTACTTCGGGAACAAAATAACTTATGAGGTCAATTGTTTCTGAAGTTTTCACTGGTGCTTTTGGTTCGCCAAGTTCCACCAAAAGGCAGGGGGCATATGTTGAGCACCAAAAGTGGCGGACAGTCCGACCCTTGGGCCCGAACAGTCCACGTGCCCCGCAATTATATTAACTCGAGTGATTATCCTTATCTTCTGTGTGGTTATCCATCTAATCATGTGGAAGTTGTTGGCTATCTCCTAGGAATAGGTCCAAACCTTCTCCCCTATAAACATAAAGGGGTACGACCGATTGAGAACCCTTCGAACACATTCCAACCGAACTAATTACTTTATTTACCTTTCTTGCCCTAGGAGTAGATGTAGCGTAGTTCTAGTTGTATCCTTCCTCATATCCACCTTCACCCCTATTTGACTCTACGTCGTCTAGATCCATCCTGGGGTGGCCTACCGACCCTAGGACGACCCTAAGATCTTACTCCTTCCGGGAGGCAAGATCTAGTTGTCCACCCAAGGCCTCTTTCTCGAATTGATCTCTTAATTCCTAGGTGACTCCACGTCGTCTGGGACGCCCCGAGCTGTTGAACCGGAGCGCCCTAAGATCTCTTCCCCCAGGGGGCGAGATCTAGATTCTAGCGAGGAGGAGAAAGACGACCCTGCACCATCGCGGACCGTCCGGCCCTATGCGCGGACCATCCGGTGCGACGCAGGGAAGACGCCGCTCCTGCCGCTAGGTTACGGACCATCCGGCCTAGAGTCGCAGACCGTCCGCACCGCCACAACGAGCACTGCCAGGCGACCCGGCGACCCGTCGCAGACCGCTGCCACTGTTCACCTCGCGGAGCCGAACCCAAGGTATTGCTCATCACGCGACCCGGCGACCCATCGCAGACCGCTGCCACTGTTCACCTCGCGGAGCCGAACCCAAGGTATTGCTCATCACGAGAAGGCCCTAGGGTTCGTTGTTGTTTGGTCCCAAATAGGTGGTGACCATCATAGAGGTGTTGCCCCACCTTTAGGATAGTCACTTTTATTCGATCCTACATCATCTAAAGGTGTCAAGTACCGCCAGGCGGTTCATTATAGTGTTTGGTGAATAAAAGGCGCCAACACTATCAAGTTAGTTAGATTTATACAATTGATAGTAATAACGAATAAGAGTATAACTCTGTACTAGGGCATGATGCATCTACTAAACCCTAAATCCCAAATCAAAGTACGGTTTGGTCAAGACATCATCATCTCTACTACTTATTAAGGCGGTAAGGGGTAGGCTGCCATTCCGTGTTCTACCATTCCCATCCGCCCTCCGCGCAAAGCCCATTCCCGGCTGCCATTCTGTTGTTCTGTCTTTCTCATTCCCCCTCCCTGCAAAGCTCATTCCCATTTCTATTTCCGGCTGTCATTTCGTGTTCTGTCATTCCCATTCCGCCCTTCCCGCACTGTCTTTCTCATTCCCCCTCCGAAAAGCTCATTCCCATTCCATGTGCATCCCACACCTAGCTAAAATTAAATTAAAAAAACATAAATGTGGCCCCCAATGAGATTCGAACCCGCGGCCCCTTAAGCAAATGTGCTCGTAGCTACCACTACACTACATGTGTGTTTATGTCAATATTTGTTACAGTAAAAATATCTACTACATCTCTCCCAAATCCCACCTGCTACCCTTGCACAATGTGTAGTAGTAGATAATTATCAACGAAATTACTAAATTATATTTTTAGATGGAGGCAGTAGTATTTAAAGAAGAGCCTTACATACAATTTGTTTTGTTTTTATAATATTTTCAACTTAAATTCCTTTTTTATATGTGTGACATTTATTCTCCGTAATATTTTTTCCATGGATCTGACTTGTAAGTCATTTTCATAAACCAACGCCAAAGATGAATCCATGTTTTTTACTTGGAAACCCCGAACAAACACCACTGACAGGAGGCGCTCGCGTTGGCATTGCTCATCAATGACGAGAAGAAGCTTGGTGACTGCCAGTTCGACCTCTGGAAGCAGTCCTACGTGTCCGCATGCGCCACTGTGTTCGGCAAGCTCCAGCGCAGCCGCCACTTGGACGTGGTCCAGAGCGGCTGCACCGCGCTATCCATCTGTAAATAGGAGGACCTCATGGTCATCCCCAATGCTGGCGACTCTCGGGTTGTTCTAGGCACCACATCCGACGACGGCGCTGTCACGCCGTCCAACTCATCATCCATCTGAAGCTCAACCTGCCACGTAAGTCGCTACTGGCCGGCCATGAATTCTTGTGCGCTGGGACGACGGCCGTTGCTGACGTTGTGTGAGTGTCCTCGAACAAAATGTATGTAGAGGAGTAGCACATCCGGTGGTGCAATGACTAGGTGTACTACCTCGCTGATGAGCCTGGGGTGCATTTTGTTTGGTAGCCCAGCAAAGAGTTATCGGGTACTCACCATGTCGTGCGTGTTCGACGACTACTATATCAAGGTATGTGGCGTCATCTTGGCGCCAGAGGTGACGCAGAGGAGGACCGACAGAAATGACCACTTGCCATCGTCAGGGTAGCTTTTGTGCCGGCCTACCTTTAATTCTTTTCGCAGACACATACACTTGCCTTTTTTGTTTAAGCAAGCGTATATGGTGGTGCGTACCTGATGGCTGACAATGTACGAGGGAACTTGTACCGGCAGGTGTGGTACGTGCTCTTCAATGATGAGACCATGTAAATCGTGGCATATATTGAAGTCTGCATGATACTGATATTTGCAATGTAGTAGTGAAACAGCTAAATTAAAATAACAAAATTTATATATAACCAGGATTACAAATGAATTATAAAACATTTTCTTATAACAATATAATACACATTTTATATATAAGTTATCATGTTATTATATGTTCCCGTTGCAACGCACGAGCACTCACCTAGTCAACTGTTAATTTCTATGCGGCTATGTAACCTCCTTTATTATCAAACTGTGGCTAGAGCCAGTATTAAATGGGTACCCAGATCTTGGATATATCTAGCTACAATGTAGCTTTCTTTAGTATCGGTTGAAATCATCAACCAGTATTAAAGACAACAATTAATATCAAAACTAAAGACTAAGATCTTTAATATCGGTTGCATAATATACCAGTTGAAAATTTGGTATTGTAGCTATAGTTTTTTTTTTCTTTTAAGGAACCCTTGGTACAATAATATAATACATGATGCGGCGTATATATGTGCGCTACACCTTAATAAATTTCATGTACGCTCCTGTTACATGAGTACATGTAGCCACACTCATATTATTTCATAGTGTATGTCCATGTACTGTGTTCTTCTCTGTCTCCAGCAGATCATGCATATAGTCACGTAAAACACTATTTTGCGCCGCAGGATGTAATGTTCATAGATTGAAGTTTAAAATAGAAGGTAAGATGGGAGATAGGATGAGTAAGCTGCTGGAGACAACCTTAAATATGCGTGTCTAAGTAACAAATTGGAAAAATGTACTCTTATTTTATGAGTGCATAGATTTATGCAAGGGTAGACCTAGTTAAGTGTGTGTTTGATTGAGCCGTGACATTTGAAAAAGTTGTTGTGAGCAATAAAATGCAGAAAAACGGTTATAAAAGCTAAAACCACTTTGGTTCACAAAACTATGGCTTTAAAAAAATTGTTGCCTACTTCTGTCAGCAACCAGAGGACTTTGTCCATCACCTTCATCTTCTTCCTTCTGATGAATCCCTAGTTCCGGTCGACAACAATCTGATGCTCGCCCGCATGGTGGTCGAGATCATGCTCGTTCACAACGTCGGACCCACGCTCGCTTGTGTGGCAACCGCGAGGTCCTGTACGGTGGCGGAATAGCCTCGCCCCGAGGAGGCCACATAAGGAGAGGTCGTTAGAGCCGAGCGCGAAAAAGAAAGAATGATAGCCACCGTCCACCGATAGTAGATGCCGTGTAGTACGAGAAAGGGGGTCACGATCTCACAAGTCACAAGCCAAATAGGCTCAAGACAAAAGAAAAAGAAAAAGAAACTAATATCTTCATAACTAGCGCCAAATAGGTAATTTTTAAAGTTACCCGCCTTCGCAGCGGAGAAAAGCACGGGTGAGTTGCGTTCAGTTTTGTACTTAAGCCATAGTAGCTTTAGGTCCAAAGCATTGTTTGGTTGACTTTTGGGATTTACAAAAGAAAAGGCAGGTTCAAAAAGATCAATAAAGGGACTCTAACAACACCATCTGTGTTAGATTTGTTAGGCAACAGAGTTTCTCTTGAGATTCTACGGTAATTCTCAAAAGAAAAAAATCTGCAATTTCTGTTCGTTATTGGGATTAACGGACACCGACAAAACACCCCTAATTTCGCTTTATGGATTTATGTGCATATACATACATAGGGGGAAAAATCTACCTACAGTAAACAAGTTTTTTTTTTTTTGAAAATCTGCCTCTTATTACTATCTCTGTTAAGACATCACAGTGATGCGCGTCGGGAGCAAGTACTGTACTACCTCTGGGGGTACGTAGGAGACTAGGGGGTCTTCTTGGATGAGCACAACCTGCATGGCTGTATATGCGTTTTATGTGCTTTCACAGCAGGTACGGCGCCTGATTCATGGTGGCTGCATGCTCGATCCAAGCGTGGACGGGGGAAGACTAGGGGACAGAGAGAGAGGAAGAAGAGGACAACGGAGGGTCGTCAGGAATGGCAGCCGAAAAACCTCCGAGGAGAGCAAGGAGACAAGCTCCACTCAACGAGGCGGATCGATCCACGAATCCATACGCATAGATTGGAATTGGAGCGTTGTTTGCTAGCAGCCTTTAACTTCTTCAGTTCATCTGAGTGTGACCTGTGTGGCCCAGCATGCGGATACTGGAAAAAAAAAGTGTCATACGTCGACTTCGTAGATGGAACAAAAGCGTACACAGTCAGCTCGTCAGACGATGCAGAGGCGAGTCGTAGATATTGTTAGAATATTAGGTAAATTCAGTTGCTGATTTAATTCAGAAAATTATTGATATCATATTTATGGCATCAGACATGCACATATACGATTCAAGCCTAATAAACATAATACTGATTATAATTTTAATCATAAAAAAATACCAAGACAAGTTGCAACATTAGCGTACGTAACTAGGTTGTCGATGTAATCGTCCTGCTCGATGTGGCGTGCAATAAAATTGCAGTGCTGATCACCTCCCTTTGTCGGAAGCAGAGAACAAGTTGCCGAGAAGAAGTACCGGGAAGAACGAACGAACGAGCAGTCATATAAAAGGCGTTTCTAAAAAACCTAATTGT
This sequence comes from Zea luxurians, assembly GCA_029449295.1. Taxonomy (NCBI): domain Eukaryota; kingdom Viridiplantae; phylum Streptophyta; class Magnoliopsida; order Poales; family Poaceae; genus Zea; species Zea luxurians. The sequence continues at coordinate 132,221,193 of JAOPSE010000007.1, forward strand.
TGGTCTTCACCTGAGTAGAAGAACTTGCGAACATGTCGGTTCTATAGGCCTTCTCTCTCTGTTCCTATGCGTGCATGAACAGGGATGAGGATATCTCAAGCAACACAATAGCAACGAAGTAGTGTTTTTTTTGTTGTCTCTTCTCTTGCACGAGCAAGAGAAAGGGCACCCTTTTATATATGTAGCAATAAAGAAAGACAAAGATGAATATCATGACACATTAAGTGATAGTGGCCATCATGTCATTATCGTTATTATTAATTTATATTTATAGAGCCATCCAAAAAGTGTATGCAATGGAAACGAAAATATCATCCAAAATTTACATACATGCAATAAAAACTCTCACGATCTGGCATAATTATTGGATCTATCATAAAAATAGGATCTGCATGCATGCAACTGCGAATGTGCACGTGGTCCAGTGGCTGACTGGCTGGGTGGGGATTTTATGCTATCTTTGTAAACTATTTGCGCTATTTCTGTGGACTATTTACGCTATTTGCGCAAAAAAAACAGAACTACAATTTATGGCTTGTGTCCCACATTGGAGGTTGGTTGTTGGAACGGGAGTTTGACTGACGCATGTGTGGGAGGTTGACCTGGTGTATGAGCGGGGGACGCACCTGGCAGCCTAGCGTGAGGTGTAGGTGGACGCACTGGTGTGGTCCAGCCAAGTCAGGGATGGTCGGCCAGGGCTTTCTCTAACATTTGGAAGCTTAGAGCTCCCTTATATATATATATATATATATATATATATATATATATATATATATATATATATATAGGTGTTGGTATTGCGAAAAGAATGAGACCCATCCTAGCCATTGTTTCCTCTCTCTCTCCCTAAGGTTGCAGTCAAAGATAATATCACCTTTTCTCTGACTGCATGCATGATGCTAGCATAACGACATCACAATGTTTTATTATCACACGTATAGATACCAAGGAGATGTTGCTCCTGTTGACACGGTATTGATCAACAATGAACATGATGAGGCCAAGTGAATATATTGTTGTTGCTCATGCATGAGAACATATGACTACTTCCCCTAGATTGTCATGCTCTTCTTCTACTGTGTTGTGCACTAGTCATATCAATCCATGATGATCCTCTACTCACATGTTATATTGGTTGAGCAAGGTAGATATGCTACTACATAGAATTCATGTTTCCCTACATGTTGAACTTTTATATTTATGTTTTAGAGAAGTAGCAAAGTCAGTCTGAGTTTGTGACAACTTTGAAATGATGCATCTCGCTAAACTTATCTGACAGCAAACAACAAAAAATTTCAAACTCTCTTCCCTGTGTTTGACCTCTTGAGCTTGTTCTACTATAGAATGATCATCAACCATTCTATAGTCATGTATCTGCTCCATGACATGCAATTCACTGTTAGCATGAGAAACTCCATATTTGACCTCAAATGCACTGCACAATTCCTTTCTAGTAGACAACCACATGTATGCACCAACAATGGTGCCCCCAAGCACATTGATTATTGCCCTCTTGAATATAGTTTCAGCATCATGGAACACACGCTTCTCCTTAGGAGTATGTGATCGTACCACTATAGGTTCAACAATAAAAAGCAGTGCATTGTAGTGAGAAATAGCATACATCTGTTACATCGTGTCTTGTAATGCATGTCCTCAAAATATTCAATTTCAAAGTGTTTGCAAAGCTAGCTACCAAAAATGCATACCCGGATTGCGTAAGGATAATTAGCTAAAATTTTCATGTACAAGCAAACTATCACCCAACTCCTAGCAAAGGCAGAGCAGTGGAGTAGAAGAATCAGGATGAGGAAGACCCTTACAAAGCTTCTACTAACACACCCTAGGGGTGAGGGAAATAGTGGGGCCATGGGGAAAGCTTCAACCTCCTCCTTGTTGATTACTCCAAAAAAGAGAGGATAACCTAGTTGTGACTAATGACCAAGTTGACGAATTGATACACGAGGACCGCATAGGACATGGTTTGCCATTGTGATAACTATTTCTCATAGAACACCATCGACTGCCCCACTCACTAAGTTCCACCATGTATGCTTCAATTGTAATACTACAATGAAAATCAAGATGATCCTAGCTAGGCCCACCATGTTTCATCCCAAAGCTTTAACCACAAAGCATGATCAGTATTTTGGGATAACTATGGTTGATTTACTCCCTATCTTTGCAGAACTTCCACTAGCGCCTAGGACGAGCATCAATAGTTGCACCTAGATATTGGTGGAAGATGATCTTGGAGGCTTTCTCCTAGCGACAATAGAGTCGTTGAGGGATGAAGGATGCCTTGGCAATGAGAGACTATGGAAAAAGACCGCAGGGTTCCTCTAATATGGTTGGGGTAAAGGAAGAAGAAGGTTGGTAGTAAGCCTAAAGGGACTTCATGTGTTTAAATGGCCGCATCTACATGCTCAAGCAGAGAAGCTGATGATCACTCATGTGAGTCATGGGCACAATGGAAGGAATGGGGAAGATGAGTCAGTTTCAATTCCCTAACACATGACATCCTTATATTTAACATAGATTAATGACAAATAATATCTTTTGGACCAAAGGATTCACCAAGGATATCTGGGAAGTTAGAGTCATAGAGAACATTCTCTTACCCAAACTAAAAACATCTAGGCTATAGTTGGGATTTAGAGATTAATGATAATACTAAATTATTATGACTAATGTGTGTTTTGTAGAGGCAATTTGAGTTAGGTCACAATAATGGTGATTGGTCGGGCATATATGGTTTTCGTGACCCTATTGATGATATTCAATCCTTTGTTTGTAAAGGGCGAGCAAAAAGGTTAAGGATCATTTAGTTCTAAGTGTTAATGGAGTTTATGAACACACAAATTAGCAATGGACCTTTGTGTTTTGGCTGTACTACAAAAAGGACATAGATAGGTAGCTTGACTTAGGTAAGTATAGTGATGAGTGATAATGCACACTTGTAAAATCTAGTACTCGGTAGCCCTATGGAAGCCTAAGAGAAGTTTGGAAACAAACCCAACTTGAAGAATGTTTGAAATAGACAAGTTGGTGCTGCTGCGGTAGCATTTGACTTGTCTTATGTGCACTAGATAAGAGAGTGCTATGTTGCACTAAGGGCCAATGTCGACTAGTGTAGTGTGCATTGTATATATGGTGCACCAGATAAGACACCTAGAAAGTGTTGTAGACGAGTGTAAGAGGCTGAATACTTAGCAGATGTGTCAGATAAAGCACACTAGACACAGCATCAGACTAGGCATTTAGAGACATCTACAACTGTACATCTTGAGCATTACACTCATCAGATGTGTCTAGTGAGACACCATATAAGGCACCAAATAGGGCACTTAGAGAGGTCTACAATTGTGCACCTTGAGCGTTATGCTCACTGGACGTGTCCCGTGAGGCATCGGTCATAGCACCGGATACTAGTACGCTAACTATTAGTTTTTGAACTAGCCATTGGAGCATGCATCTGACATGTTTGGCACAGGAGGAAGGTATTCACCGGATATATCTAGTGCCCCTGTAAAAGTTGAGTGGAGGGGAACTACTAGTTCCATTCCTTGAGGCTACATATACCCCTCCATCTCATCCACTTGAGGTCTCTTACCCATTTGTTCAACTGAAAAACCTATTGGAGTGAAAAGGGAGATCCTTTGCCTAGTGTTGTTATTGAGATTCGATAATCACAAGATTAGTGGCCTTAGTACATTGAGAGCGACATGTGTGCATCCACCATTCTCATTAGGCTTGGTCAAGTAAAGTGAGAGTTTGTGCTTGTTAACCTTGGTGACCAACATCACCTAGATGACTTGGTGGCGATCGGGAGTTTGGTGATCACTCGATGGAGATTATAGGTGACCCAACTCAAGGTGTAAATGGTTATGTGTGATTTAATGTTTCGAAGTGGTGAAGAATCAACCTATAAAAAGCACTTGATCCTTATGCGGATTAAGGAGGATACATACCTTTGCACGAGCACTCTAAAAAGGACTAGTGAGGAGTGTCGACTCTTTAATATCTAGGGAAACATCATCATATTCCTAGTCATATCTCTATTTTCAGAAATTACATTTGTGCAATTTAATTCTTGTTTTACATTACTGGAATTGTCATGATAAAATAGGGTAACCCACGGTGTAAAACTTTTGTGATAGAATAGGTAACAATCTTAGGCACAAGGGGTGAAGTGGGCTATCCGGTAGGATTTAATTTTTGAGTAAAATTTTATATTATCCCAAATCACCATTCTCTTGGGCATCTTGATTAGCGCCTAAGGAACATCTATCACGCGAAGAAGCCAACTGCTCGAAATCCCTCAACACCGATGAGTCTTTGGCATAGGAAGACCTTCGCTATACAGGAAGCATCTACACCTAAGGACCGTTGAAGACTGACACTGCTAGGGCAGCCATATGGTTACATCATCACCGTCCATAATTTCAGCCCACATCCATCAACTGGACCAAAGAGGATTACTATGAGGCACATACGACGGGTGTATAGGAGCACACATGATCTAGTGTGCATTTCGATCTTTATGGGATATGATTGATCAATGAGATCTAGTGTACTTTTCTTATAACTAGGAAACACATTTATTAGTTGATCGGATCTCTTGTAACTCTATCCCTAGTCTATACAAGGAGCGGTGTAGGTAGGGGTGATAATAGGCTCTAAATTTTACACTATAAGATTTAAGGATTGGATTGAATTAGGATCAGATCTTATTTTTATTTATTTTTGAACTAAAAATTATTTAGGGCCCTAACATTTTATGAAGAAGCATTTGGATCACGATCCATTACCACCCCTAGGTGTAGGGGATCCATATCGATATCTACACATCTGTTCAAGGATAGTTGCACTCAGTAATCCCAGTATTTTAGTACTCTCTCTGTTTTAGTTTTTGGTTTTTATGTCTATATTCAAATAGATGATAATGAATCTAAACACATACAATACACATGCATAAAAACATGCATCAAGAATTTATGAACCTACTAAATCCTTAAAACTACTAGTATTTTAAAACAAAGGGAGTATATGAATAGAGAGATCTACTTCAAATTAGATATAGGGTGTACAATGTATCTAAATCAATATAAACCCTCTTATATGTACCCTTTCAATTCTCTATACGTAGATACACTGATACACACTCTTGGAGTAAATACTTCTGACACTTATAAAATTGAGAAATAAACGGTCTGCTAGGCTATCTTCAACCATTCTCCCTCCCAAATTTTCCTATTCGTACTTTCTATTTATATTTAAATACCTCCTCGTCAACTATTCTTCCCCTATTTCATCTCCACTCCAATCATTATTCCTCCTATTCAGCTCCCTCTTTACTCTTTAATTGAGTTATTTAACCTTTTTACATCCGTTTTTAGAGTTTTAAAAGATATTACCATATTTATAGTATCCTAATACACATTCTTATGAGGTGATTATATTAAAACAGGATTAACTTTGCAGTTAAAGCACTGATTAATAAAATTGAGGAGATTTGAACTCCCTCCATACACAAGGTGATATTCCCATTCCCCTTGTATGCAGGGTCCCCTCGGGGAGACGTTGGAGCGTGAGGGGGCGCCCTTCACCCCGTACCCTCGGGGAGACGTTGGAGCGTGAGGCGGCGCCCTTCACCCCGTATGCTGTCAAGGGGAGCGAGCGAGAGGGCACCGATGGAGACAGCTTTATAGTCATCATGCACTTAACTCGTCAAATCTTGGGTTGCACCACATAAATGACCCAACAAATTATGCTAGGCCCCATTTAGATCCATTGAATTTCATTTTAATAATAGTAATTTAGACATAAATCAATTAAGCTAATATGTGGAATATATTTGTATATTATTGTCGGTAATATGTATGAGATATTTATGTAATACATTTCTACTATAGGGGAGCGAGCCAAAAAGCATATTATAAGGTGTAGAGTTGAAATAGTCTGATGACACATAAATCAATTTCTATCCTTCACCCTATGAATTTGAGATAGGATTATAGCTGAACTTTTAAATTCATTCTAATAATAGTAATTTAGACTGAGATCAATTAAGCTAATATGGTTTTATGTGGAATATATTTGTATATTATTGTTGGAAATATAGGAGAGATATGTATGTGCTATATTTCTAATATAAGGGAGCGCACCAAAGAGCATATTATAAGTTGTAGAGCATAAACATAGTCTGATGACACAAAAAATCAATTTTCATACTTCATCCTATAAATTTGAGATGTATTTATTTCTAAACTTTAGGGAATGATAAAATGTTAAATTTCGAGCCAAATAAACTACTCTATTAAATAGATTCCAATTCCTCTAAAATAAACCATTCCAAATGGGACCTTAGCATTAAATTTGATCTTAAAATATCCTTAAAAATGAGATAAATCCAACAGATAGTTCGTATCGACCATTTTTTTAAAAAAAAAGAACTATATGAAAATACCACGCATCGCATGCGTGTATAGAATATTTTTATGCGCCACTCAACGGGAAGCTAGCTAGCTAGCTACTTCGCGGAAGAGAAAAGATCTGATAAAATTTTGGAGAAATGTACCGACCGTCGATGTACATGGTCGACAAGGTGACATATCAAGGTACAGTACGGTGGTCTGTCCGTGCTCATCACATACAGTCTTCGTAACAGGTACACCTGAGTAGTCTACAGTGTACATATGTACACCATGGTCAGATCGATCAGTGCGAACGTACTACGTAGTACGCCTGGTCCAAAACTATGTCAGCACACACGTGGCGCGAAAATAATCTGTTGTCTTCATCAATACCGCCTCGATTTGAAACTGATACGACTAATAGTCATCAACCCCGTTGGTCAGCTAACCTAATATGGTGTTTGGTTTTCGGAACTAAATTTTAGTTCTTCTATTTTATTCCATTTAATCTCTAAATTGTTAAATACGAAAGCTTAAATTTTAATTTTCATATTTGACAATTTAAGTACTAAAATAAAATAAAATTTAGAGACTAAAAATTAGTCCATATAAACCAAACATCCATTAAATAACAATGTCTTTTTGAGAAAGAAGATAATACCATAATGGGACACCTTTAGGGAAAGGGTAAAGTTGATTAAGGTCATGGGAACCCTAGAGCCAGCTAACAAATTTTTAGCTGAGTTGGATCAGCTAATGAACTAATTATTAGCCGTAGGTAGCTAACAATTAGCTAGGGGATTAGCTCTGGGTGTTGAAGCCCCTACAACTAATTTTAGCATCTAACTATTAGCTATAGAGGTTTCAAACAGAGCCTAAAACCACGTTGGATAATGCTTCTAATGCCGCCCTTCAAAAGTAGTTTCACGATTCTGCGTACCAAATGAGATAGGGAGCATAAACTCCACTTGTTAAAAGATAGAAGATTATATATATTAAAGATAGAAGACTATTTCTATTAGTTTAAAATTTGTAAAACCCACCTAACCAAATCACCCCACATCCATAACCTTCACTAAATCCACCAAACAAATTGCACCCATACTTAACACACCACTAAAACCAACGGTTTAGATTGTTGTACATCCTCCTCTCCCTTACTCAAATTCAGTGGACAATATTATTTGGATCATCCATCATATCTCATCTCTCCCCAGCGACCCCATCGCCCCTCCCCCTACCTTTGTGTCCCTTCGCCCCTCCCCCTCACTCATGCCGTCGTCGCCACCGTCGACCCCTTCCCTCCCCACTCTAAGATCGTGGCATTACCACTAGCTATATGCTGGTTAAAGATAGAAGGTTAAATACAGTAGGAAAGGACTATTTCCCTTGATCTCTTTGTGTTTGGGACTATGCGTCCTAATCTTAGCAATGTTATTACTGTCATGTAAAGGCATAGGGTTGCGTCCCCCAATCTCAGCAGTGTTGTTATCTTACATATAAATCATCCTCCTTTACATCCCTATATATATATATGATTACACCCTCAGTAGAGCATTGCCTTGTGCAGCTTTAACATGGTAGCAGAACCAATAAAATCACTAATACAAAAACTGTTTTTACTAGCCACTCTAAAGAGATCTATCGAAACAAAGGACAAGTCCACTACCATTTAGGTGTTTGTGAAAATCACCATTTATGCAAGAGGAGTACTTAGAACCGTATGCAAATATCAATCTTGGCAAGCGATTCTCTTAAGACAAAGATACTTCTTACAAGCAGTTGAGTTAAGTCAGCCACTTGCAAAGACTGATCTTTGCAAGCGGTCGACTTAGGCCAACCGCTTGCAAAGGAAGTGTCGGGTACCATAATTAGGGGTACCCCCAACACTCCTAATCACGACTGGTAAACACCCTCAGACCAACTGACGGGCGCAGTTTAAGTCAAGGCTTCGTCTACCCAAGGGACGCGACCTCGCCTGAGCCCAGCCTCGGGCTGGAGCAGTAGTCCCAGACGAGTTCACGCCTCGCCCGAGGGCCTTCTCAGGCAGCGGGCGCCCCCTCGGCTCTCCCGAAGCCCAGCTCGGGCAGGCTTCGTTGTGAAGCATCCTTGGCCAGACCGCCTCACCAACCGACCGCTTCACAGGCGCATTCAATGCAGGGGACGCCTGACGCCGTATCCTGACACACGTGCCTCAGTCGGCCAGGCCGAAGTGACCGCAGTCACTTCGCCCCTCTTTTTTACTGTCCGATATGACGGGAAAACAGCGCCGCTCGCCCCGCTCCGACTGCCGTGCCAACCATCCAGGCGAAGACTGACAACAAGTCACGATCAACCACTGAGTTCGGCCTCGGGCACAACAGGAAGCTCCGCCTTGCCCGACCTCAGGCTCCGGCCTCGGGAGGAGGTCTCCGCCTCGCCCGACCCCCGGACTCGGCCTCGGCCTCGGTCTCGGGAGGAATCGCGTCCTCGCCCGACCCTGGCCTTGGCCTCAAGAGAAGTCTCCGCCTTGCCCGACCTTAGTCTCGGACCGACCGCGCCAACAGGGAATACATCATTACCCTATCCCTAGCCAGCTCAGGCTACAAGGAACAAGACCGACGTCCCATCTGGCTTACCCCGGCGACGGGTAATGATGGTGCCCCGCGTGCAACCATGACGTCGGTGGCTCTCAGCCCCTTATGGCAGCAAGGAGACATCAGCAGGATCCTTGCCGCACTGCCAGCTGTGCTCCTACAGGGCTCAGGCGCTTCTCCGACGGCCACGCTATCACGTGTACAGGGCTCAGGCTCTCCCCCGACAGCCACGTTGGCATGTACACAGGGCTTAGGCATTTCTCTGCCGGACATGTTAGCGCATAGCTACACCCCCCATTGTACGTCTGGACCCTCTCCTTGCGTCTATAAAAGGGAGGTCCAGGGCCATCCTGGAGGGGGGTTCGCGCGGGGAAGGAGCGAACGAACAGGCTCTCCCTCTCTCTCTCTCCCTCTCGCGACGTGCTTGTAACCCCTACTACGAGCGACACCCCTGGTGCAGGATAATACAAGGCTTGCCCCACCTCTTGTGTTCCATCCCGCGCCAACCCATCTGGGCAGGGGCACGCAGCGACAATTTCACTCGTCGGTCCAGGGACCCTCCGGGTCCGAAACGCCGACAGTTGGCGCGCCAGGTAGGGGCCTGCTGCGTGTTAATGAACGCCTTCCTGTTAAAATTCCAGATGGGGAGTCTTCAGCAACCTCTTCCGCCCGGGACGGTGCTCCACTTCGGGAGTCTCGAGTTCATGTCCCTCGACGGCAGCTACGACATGGTACTCCTCCCCTCGTGGTGCGGCGACAACGATGGACTTCGACTCGCCCGGCGGTGGTGAGCTCGGCGACAGCATCTCCCCGTGGCAGAAGAGGAGCACTCCGGTCGTCCCCACCACCCTCCTCGCCGGAGGAGGCGGAGACGGGGCAACCATGGCCACGCAGGAGGCGGCACCTTGTCGGCTGTCGCACCAGAGCGAGTCGACGATGCCGGCACTCCCCCGGGGGACATGTCGGGCAATGTCCTCGCACCTGAGACGATGGTGGGTGTCACTTCCCCGCAACGTGTCAACCCCAAGTGGACTGATGACGCCAGCACCCTCGCAAAGGATCTGCTGGGCATTACCCTCGTACCTGAGATGACGGTGTGCTCCGCCCCCGACGCGACTTCACCACCGTCCATCGACCAAGAGGTACTGTCCATTTTCTATCCCGTACCCTTTCGATTCAGCTTCGATCCACCTAGCGACCCCGCTACGTTGAGCGCCTTCGTAAAGGCGTATCCAAACCTTTCGGGGTACCATATGTGGTTGACCTGGGATCGACTGACAGCTGTCTCAACCTTCGGACTGGCGGGTTCCGAGGAAGAGGACGACCCCGACTCCGGTTGGGATTTCTCTGGCCTCGATGACCCCGACGCCATGCGGGACTTCATGTCCGCATGTGACCACTGCCTCTCCGGTTGTTCTGACGATGGCGACGGCCTTGACAATGAGGGTTATGGCCCAAGTCGCGAATGTTTCCACGTCGATCAGGGAGATCACAACGAAGGCAACCACCTCGGTATGCTGGAGGTTGACGACCCCCTGGGCCCGCATCTCGCGTTGACATCCCGCGAGAGCTAGCGGTGGTCCCAGTCCCTGCGGGGGGTCGGGACACACAGCACGAGCAAATCCATGAGATGCAGGCCCGGGTCGACAGGGAAGCAGACCGGCTTGTGCAGCTCCGACAGAACATCGAACAGGAGTGGGCAGGTCGAACACTCGCCGGAGGAACCTGTCATCAGGACCAGGACATCCAGCGCCGCATCGTCGATAATGCCAGGGCAGCGCTGCCCCCGGCCGTCAGTGGGTCTGGCCAGAACCTAGCTGCAGCGGCGATGCTACTTCGAGCCATGCCGGAGCCATCCACCACCGAGGGACGGCGTATCTAGGGTGAACTCAAGGATCTCCTGGAAGGCACCGCAGTTCGATGAGCCGAGAGCTCCGCCTCCCGGAGGCGAGCTAACCCCTCGGAGCACCGCGCGGTGTCCTCTCGACGCATGCGGGAAGCCTCGGTCCATCGTGAGCGCGCGCGGGACGAGACACCCACCGCCCGGGATCGCCTCGGCAACAAGCACCACCATCTCAACCGTCGAGCCTGCCTCGACGAGAAGGTGCGCCGAGGCTACCATCCTAGGCGTGGGGGACGCTGCGACAGCGAGGAGGATCGCAGCCCCTCGCCCGAACCACCCGGTCCGCGAGTCTTCAGCCAGGCCATACAACGAGCGCCGTTCCCTGCCCGTTTCCGAGCCCCGACTACCATCACCAAGTACTCGGGGGAGACGAGGCCGGAGCTGTGGCTCGCGGACTACCGACTGGCATGCCAGTTGGAAGGGGCGGACGATGACAACCTCATCATCCGTAATCTACCCCTTTTCCTCTCCGACGCCGCCTGGGCCTGGCTAGAGCATCTGCCTCCTGCGCAGATCTCCGACTGGGATGATCTGGTCAAGGCTTTCGCGGGAAACTTCCAAGGCACATACGTGCGCCCTGGGAGCTCGTGGGATCTCTGAAGCTGCCGCCAGCAGCCAGGGGAGTCCCTCCGAGAGTACATCCGGCGGTTTTCGAAGCAGTGCACCGAGCTGCCCAACGTTACCGACTCGGATGTCATCGGGGCTTTCCTTGCCGGCACCACTTGCCGAGACCTGGTGAGCAAACTGGGGCGCAAGACTCCCACCAGTGCGAGCGAACTGATGGACGTCGCCACCAAGTTCGCCTCGGGTCAGGAGGCGGTCGAAGCCATCTTCTGAAAGGACAAGCAGCCTCAGGGAGCGCCGAAGAAAGACGCCCTCGAGGCGTCCGCCTAGCGGGGCACGAAGAAGATGGCTAAGAACAAGTCGCAAGCGAAGCGCGACGCCGCTGACGCGAATCTCGTCGCTGCGGTCGAGCACAGGAACCCTCAGAAACCTCCTGGAGGGGCCGACGCATTCGACAAGATGCTCAAGGAGCCGTGCCCCTATCACCAGGGTCCTGTCAAGCACACCCTCGAAGAATGTGTCATGCTCCGGCGCTACTTCCACAAGGTCGGGCCCCCGGTGGAGGATAGCAAAGGCCATGACAACAACAAGAAGGGGGGCGACAAGGAAGAAGAGTTCCCGGAGGTCCACAACTGCTTCATGATCTACGGCGGGCAGGCGGCGAACGCCTCGGCTCGGCACCGCAAGCAGGAGCGCCAGGAGGTCTGCTTGGTGAAGGTGGCAGCGCCAGTCTACCTAGACTAGTCCGACAAGCCTATCACCTTTGACTGAGGCGACCACCCCGACTTCGTGCCAAGCCCAGGGAGGTACCCGCTCGTCGTTGATCCGATCATCTTCAACGTTAGGCTCTCTAAAGTCCTCATGGATGGAGGCAGCAGCCTTAACATCATCTACGCCGAGACCTTGGAACTCTTGGGGGTTGATAGGTCCGAGGTTCGGGCCGGTGTGGTACCCTTCCACGGAATCGCGCCCGGAAAGCGAATCCTGCCCCTCGGACGGATCGACTTACCCGTCTGCTTCGGGACTCCCTCCAACTTCCGAAAGGAAACCCTCACCTTCGAGGTGGTCGGGTTCCGAGGAACCTACCATGCGGTGTTGGGAAGACCATGCTACGCCAAGTTCATGGTCGTCACCAACTACACCTACCTCAAGCTCAAGATGTCGGGCCCGAACGGGATCATCACCGTCGGATCCACGTACCGCCACGCGTACGAATGCGACATGGAGTGCGTGGAGTACGCTGAGGCCCTCGCCGAGTCCGAGGCCCTTATCGCCGACCTGGAACGCCTCTCCAAGGAGGCACCCGACGCGAAGCGGCACGCCAGCAACTTCGAACCAGTTGAGGCGGTCAAGTCCGTCTCTCTCGACCCCAGTAGCGACGTCGGCAAGAAAGTCCGAGTCGGCTCTGAGCTCGACCCCAAATAGGAAGCAGTACTCGTCGACTATCTCCGTGCGAACGCCGAAGTTTTTGCGTGGAGTCCCTTGGACATGCCAGACATACCAAGGGATGTCGCCGAGCACTCACTGGATATCAGAGCTGGAGCCCGACCCGTGAAGCAAACCCTGCACCGTTTTGACGAAGAAAAGTGCAGGGCCATAGGCGAGGAGATCCACAAGCTACTCGCGGCAGGGTTCATCAAAGAGGTATTCCATCCCGAATGGGTAGCTAACCCTGTTCTTGTAAGGAAGAAGGATGGGAAATGGAGGATGTGTGTAGACTACACTGGTCTAAACAAAGCATGTCCGAAAGTTCCCTACCCTCTACCTCGCATCGATCAAATTGTGGACTCCACTGCTGGGTGTGAAACCCTGTCATTCCTCGATGCCTACTCAGGCTATCTCCAAATCAAGATGAAAGAGTCCGACCAGCTCACGACTTCTTTTATCACACCTTTTGGCATGTACTGCTACACTACAATGCCATTTGGTTTGAGGAATGCAGGCGCCACCTACCAGAGGTGCATGAACCATGTGTTCGGAGAACACATCGGCAGAACGGTCGAGGCTTACGTCGATGACATTGTTGTCAAGACAAAGAAAGCCTTCGACCTCCTCTCTGACCTTGAAACGACATTCAAGTGTCTGAGAGCGAAAGGCGTGAAACTCAATCCCGAGAAGTGTGTCTTCGGAGTCCCCCGAGGCATGCTCCTAGGGTTCATCGTCTCCGAGCGGGGCATAGAGGCCAATCCGGAGAAAATCGCGGCCATCACCAACATGGGACCAATAAAAGGTTTGAAAGGAGTACATAGGGTCATGGGATGCCTTGCGGCTCTGAGCCGTTTCATCTCACGCCTTGGCGAAAAAGGATTGCCCCTGTACCGCCTCTTAAGGAAGACCGAGCGCTTCACTTGGGCCCCCGAGGCCGAGGAAGCCCTCGGAAACCTTAAGGCGCTCCTTACAAATGCACCCATCCTGGTGCCACCCGCTGCAGGAGAAGCCCTCTTGATCTACATAGCCACGACCACTCAGGTGGTCAGCACCGCGATCGTAATCGAGAGACGGGAAGAAGGGCATGCACTGCTCGTCTAGAGGCCAGTCTACTTCATCAGCGAAGTGCTTTCCAAGACCAAAGTCTGCTACCCACAGATCTAGAAGTTGCTCTACGCAGTGATTCTGACACGGCGAAAGTTGCAACACTACTTCGAGTTTCATCCGGTGACTGTGGTGTCATCCTTCCCCCTGGGGGAGATCATCCAGTGCAGTGAGGCCTCGGGTAGGATAGCAAAGTGGGCGGTGGAGTTCATGGGCGAAACACTATCATTCGCCCCTCGGAAGGCCATAAAATCCCAGGTCTTGGCAGACTTCCTGGCTGAGTGGACTGACACCCAGTTACCAACAACTCCAATCCAACCCGAGCTTTGGACCATGTACTTCGATGGGTCACTCATGAAAACAGGAGCAGACACTGGCTTGCTCTTCGTTTCACCCCTCGGAAAGCATCTTCGCTACGTCATACGCTTCCATTTTCCGGCATCAAACAACGTGGCCGAGTACGAGGCTCTAGTTAACGGGCTGCGCATTGCCGTCGAGCTAGGGGTCCGGCGCCTCGACGCTCGTGGCAACTCGCAGCTTGTCATCGACCAAGTCATGAAGAACTCCCACTGCCGCGACCGGAGGATGGAAGCCTACTGCGACGAAGTCCGGCGCCTAGAAGACAAGTTCTACGGACTGGAGCTCAACCACATCGCCCGACGGTACAATGAGACTGCGGATGAGCTAGCGAAGATAGCCTCAGGGCGGACGACGGTTCCCCCGGACGTCTTCTCCAGAGACCTACATCAACCATCCGTCAAGATCGACGACACGCCCGAGCCCGAAGAAGCCTCAGCCCAGCCCGAGGTACCCTCGACCGAGCCCGAGGAGGCCTCGACCGAGCCCGAGGTACCCTCGGCCATCGAGGAGAAGGCCTTGCCCGTCGAAGGGGAACAGAATGGGGTCACACTAGATCCGAACTGGCAGACCCCTTACCTGGAATATCTCCTTCGAGGAGAGCTTCCCCTCGACAAGGCCAAAGCTCGGCGACTGGCTCGGTGCGCCAAGTCGTTCGTCTTGCTAGGTGATGAAAAGGAGCTCTATCACCGCAGCCCCTCGGGCATCCTCCAACGATGCATATCCATTGCCCAAGGACAAGAGTTGTTGCAAGAAATACACTCAGGGGCTTGCAGCCACCATGCAGCACCTCGAGCCCTCGTGGGGAATGCCTTCCGACAAGGTTTCTACCGGCCAACCACGGTGGCCGACGCCACTAGAATTGTTCGCTCCTGCCGGGGGTGTCAATTCTATGCGAAGCAGACACGCCTGCCTGCTCAGGCCCTACAGACAATACCCATCACCTAGCCGTTTGCTGTGTGGGGTCTAGACCTTGTCGGTCCCTTGCAGAAGGCACCCGGGGGCTTCTCGCACCTGCTGGTCGCCATTGACAAATTCTCCAAGTGGATCGAGGTCCGACCCTTGACCAGCATCAGGTCCGAGCAGGCGGTGGCATTCTTCACCAACATCATCCATCGATTCGGGGTCCCAAACTCCATCATCACCGACAATGGCACGCAGTTCACCGGAAAAAAGTTCCTGGACTTCTGCGATGACCACCACATCTGTGTGGACTGGGCCGCCGTAGCTCACCCCATGACGAATGGGCAGGTGGAGCGTGCCAACTTTATGATCTTGCAGGGACTCAAACCGAGGATTTACAACAACCTCAACAAGTTCGGCAAGCGGTGGATGAAAGAACTACCCTCGGTAGTCTAGAGTCTGAGGACAGCGCCGAGCCGTGCCACGGGTTTCTCGCCGTTTTTTCTAGTCTATGGGGCCGAGGCCGTCCTCCCCACGGACCTAGAATACGGCTCCCCGAGGACCAGGGTGTACGATGACCAAAGCAATCAGATCAGCCGAGAGGACTCGCTGGACCAGCTCAAAGAGGCTCGGGACGTTGCCTTACTACATTCGGCACGATACCAGCAGTCGCTGCGACGCTACCACACCCGAAGCGTTCGGCCCCGAGGCTTTCAAGTGGGAGACTTGGTGCTTCGTCTGCGACAGGACGCCCGAGGGCGCCACAAGCTCACTCCTCCTTGGGAAGGGCCCTTCATCATCGCTAAGATTTTGAAGCCCGGAACATACAAGCTGGCCAACGACCAAGGCGAGGTTTACAACAATGCCTGGAACATCCAACAGCTACGTCGCTTCTACCCTTAAGATCTTTTAAGTCGTTCATGTACCTCGTTTTCTTTACATACATGAAGTCTAACCGTCAAGGAAGGGTCAGCCTTGCCTCAGCAAAGCCCAACCCTCCCTCGGGGGCTAGAAGGGGGGAACCCCCTCTACATCAAAATTTTCCTCGGAATTTTTTTTCTACCAAAACGACCTTTCGTGCTTTCGACTTCTATATCGATAGCGGGATCCTAAAAACGACGAGAGTACACGTAAGCGGCAAGGCCGACCGAGCCAAGGGACTCCTACGCCTCCGGGATACGGATACCCCACTCGTCACCTTCCGCAAAAAGTAACTCTCGCTCGGACAAGTGGTTCTGCTACCAACGAACAAGTCATGGCACACGAAACAAGAGGAAAGAAAACACAGCTTTATGATACGACGACGAAAGTGTTTAGGCCTCGGCGACCGCGAAGAACACACGCATGCTACAAATAAACTGCTCCAGCAGGATCAGGCATCGGTAGGGGAAGCAGCTGCACCCTCGGCGCCGTTTCCGCCTTCGGCGAGGTCTGGCCTAGCCTCAGATGACGACACGGGCGGAAGGATCTCCACCTCTAAGGAGGAGGCCAGCACCGCGCTCAGGCCCTCGGTGGCCACGTCAAGCCTCTGGACCTCGGCTAAGGCAGCCTCGTCTTCGTCGGGTAGACTGTACCCCTCGCTGACCCGCTCCAAGTCCACGTCGTAGTGGGAAGCGAGCATGGCGAAGGCCCGCTTAACGCCGTGGTGCAGCGCCCCGCGGAGTCTGTTGCGCACATGGCCGCCCAAGGCCCACAGATGACTCTGGGGGGAGCTACCCGAGGGGACGTCGTCAAGGTCAAAGGCTCGGCAAAAGCCCGAGATAGCCTCAGACATAGCCACATGGTTGGCCTCATTCTGCTCAGCCGCCCGGGCGTGCGCCTTGACAGACTCATTAAGAGCCGTCTCGAGCTCTGCAGATAGCCGATCAAAATTCTTTAGACACGAGTTGAAGAATGAAGCAGAATTGAAGTCGCAAAGCAGGCGAAACATACCTTCAGCCCGGGCACGCTCCTGTGAGGCCATGACTTGGGCAGACTGGGCAGATCCGACGGCCACAGCCAGGTCCACTGCAAGGGCCCCGGCCCGAGCAGACACCTCGGCCAGCGGACCCTCAAGGGCCTCAGCCCAGCCCACGGCCTCGACAGCCTGGCTCTAAGATTGGTCTCGCTCGTCGATGGCCTGGCCAAGCTCCAGCTGCCGCTGCTGTGCCTCCATCCGTGCCAACGCCGCCTCTGCCCACACCGCCGCTGCCTCCGCCTTCAGGTCATCACAGAGCAGCCGAAGGTCCGCCAGCTCGGTGCTCTGTTGGGCAAGGTGCTCATTAGCCTTGGCAAGCGCGGCCCTCTGGGACCGCAGCGAACCCCAGATGCCGCTCTCGCGGCGGATGAACAGCGACTTAGCGGTGCTTACATCCGCCAGTTCCTGAGCCAGGAAGACAAGGTATTACAAAGAATGCCCTGGCCACGCAAGGTATGTGCCTGAAATCCTTACCTGGAGGACCCTGGGAATGTCCCTGGAAAGGATCTCCATGGTCGACCGAAGCGACCCCATCACCGCCTCGGCATACTCGCGGAGCTCATCCCGAGACTACTCCTCCTGCTCATCGTTGAGGACGAGGAGGGGTTTCGAGGTGCCGCGGCTCCAGAACCGAAATGCCTGCCCGCACCACTCATTGGGGTTGCGCTGCGCGGGGATGAGGATGCCGCCCCCCAAGACGGGCCACAGTGTTGTGCGCTCCTCTGCCAAGGCGTCGGGTTCCCCTGCAGTCAACACGTCGGGCACCATCGCCATCGATGCACTGGGCTCCCCCTTGGCTAAGGTGGCGGGTTTCCGGTCGCCGACCTCGGCAACAGCGTCTGCCCCTCCTCAGGGCCAGGAACAGGGAGGTCGGGAACGACCGCGAGCGGCGACGCCCCAACCATCCCGACGTCGGGGGCGGTGGATGGCTCCACGGGCGAATCAGCAATGACCGCAGCAGGAGTCGACGCCGGCACCGACGACACGTCAGGCGGGCTCGGGGCCACGGCCGCGTCAGTAGCCTCCCCGGCACAACGACTGCCCCGACGGAGGGGTCGGCCTGGGAGGCTTGCCCCATGGCAGCTCGTGCCGCCTGGGCCCCCCGCTCGGGAGCATCCTGTGCGGAGGCCAGCCAACCAGCATGGGCGCGTCGTGGCACCGGCTGCAGAAGCCGGCACCGTCTTAAGGGCCTTCGTGGGGGCCAGGCCGGTTAGGCCCTGCCTCCGCTTGCTGAAAGGAAGAGAGAAAGCAAGTTCAAGACACGCGACGAAAGAAGCCAAAATAGAGGCGTTCTCATGCACTTACCCGCTCCGGACCAAGGCCAATCGTGCCTGCGGGGAGGCCCCTCGGGCCTCGATCCCCGCAGGTGCTGCCAAGGGTTGCCCCACTACCGACTTCGGCGCCGCTCCCACCTCGGGCGCCCGAGGCGCTGAAGGAGCGGCCTGCCTAGGCGTCGCCGCAGCGGCCGGAGGATCAACCTCCTGCACAGCCAGCATGGGCGTTTGCTCTTGGGGGACAGAGGGGTCAGGTGCCCCCTCGACCTACCTCCGCTCCTCGGACTGGGACCCCGATGTCCCGGCCCCGGGCACTGATGATACCAGCTCACTTGGAGGCTGGCACAGCAACCCCTGGCCCGGCCCCAGGTCCGAGCTGAGGCCATGATGGGCCGCCATGTCATCGTCCTCGTCATCATCATCGTCATCATCATCGTCGGGCGTCTCCGGCGATGGCTCCCTCGGGAGCCCGTCCCTCTCTTGCCTCCGACGGCGCTTCTCCAAGGCGTCCTGAGCTCGCATCCGCTCGCGAGCCCGAGCCTTCTCCGCGTCTTTCTTCTCCTTCTTCTTCTCCGCGGCGACCCTCTGCGCGGCTCGGTCCACCGCGTCCTCCGGGACCGGCGGCAGGGCGGGTTTATAAAAACTTAACCCCTAGGGAAGAGCAAAGATCCCAACAGTGGGAATCGAAGGCAACTCGACGCAATACAGGAGAAGGATCGGATACTTACCAGGGAAACGTACTCATGGTCGGGACGCATCGTAGGCTGGGTAAGGGCGCCGGCATCTAGCCTCCCTACCGTACCCGCTACCCGCTTGTGGAGGTCGTCATCGGGGAGGGTGGCCGAGGACATCTGCGAGCCCTCCAGATCAACCCCTGGTCTCATCTCCGAGAGTTGCAACCGCCGCTCTGCCAAAGGGAGCACCCTCCGGCAATGGATGGTGGCAACAACCCCCCGTAGCGGTAAGGCTCCCATCTCGTAACCTCTGCAAAGCCTGCAGAATAGGCTGGAGCTTCTCTTGTTTCTCGCGCGTGGCACCCCAGCGCCAGTTGCTGCCGGCGGCGGTCACCACTTGTTGAGAAAACGACGGAAGCCTCCCGTCGTCGTTCCGGAGATAAAACCATCGGCGCTGCCACCCCTTGTTCGAAGACACAAGGATGGCAGGGATGTACTGCTGCGAGCGCCCCTGCCTCAGCTAGAGGGTGCAGCCACCGGCCCGCACCGCCATACGGACCTTCTTCGCATCCATCGTCAAGGCAAAGAGCTCCGCGGAGAAGAGGTGGGTCCACAGATCCCAGTGAACCTCGATCCCCAAAAAACCCTCACAAACCGTCGCGAAGATGGCCGCTTGCGCAATGGAGTTGGGGTTGAGGTTGTGCAGCTCCACCCCATAGTGGTGCAGGAGCGCCCACATAAAGCGGCTCGCTGGCACTCCAAACCCCCGCTCATGGAAGGGGATGAAGCTAACCACGTATCCCGGCGGCGGGGAAGGGACGACCTCGCTCGGGGCCATCCACTCCGGCTGCGCCCCACCAGAGAGGGGACGGAGTAGACCATCGGCGACGAGGGCCTCCAGATCCTTCATGACGACGGTGGAAGAGGGCCACGGGTCGCGCGGCGGGACAACGGTCACCCTGGCAGCCATCCCGAACGGAGGTGGTGGAGGCGGAGGGGATGAGGTGCGCGGTTTCCTTTTCCCTGCTATTCTCTTAGGTTGCAAAAACCAGAGCAGAAGGCAGGCGCAAATGGCAGAGTGATGAACCACTGTCGGCCCCCCTTCCGAGTATATAAAGGCCCGGGCGAGAACCGTTCAAAACTTCGCCCAAACTCGCCGCAAAATTCAAAACTCGAAGGTAAAACGATCTTTCCGTTCCTTGAACGGCTCGCACGCGCAACGGGCGCCACGCGAATCGCCTGTCTCGTTGCATTAACTCCCCGGTGGAGCAAGCGACACCTCTGGCAGGCGAGGCGGGCGTCGTTTCACCTCCGCCATAATGACCGCGTCAGAAAAGGTGCGCCACCTTATTTAAATACATATCCTTCCCCTCCTCCTCTCTCTCTCTTGCTACAGGGACCGAGAAAGGGGGCGTTGTGGAAAGGATCCTTCTCCATGAAGGAAGCGGGCCCCGAGCCCTCCTACTGATCAGGGGTTCGAAGGCTGAACCCTCGGAAGGGTTTCGACAGCCGCCCCAGAGCACTCGGCTCCGCGCCCATTACTGATCAGGGGTTCAAAGGCTGGCCCCTCGGAAGGGTTTCGACAGCCGCCCCAGAGCGCTCGGGCTCCGCGCCCATTACTGATTAGGGGTTCGAAGGCTGGCCCCTCGGAAGGGTTCGACAGTCGCCCCAGAGCACGCAGAGTGAGGGATGACTATGGGTACGTCCGATACATGGTCGAGGCTCGGGCTACGCTCCTGAGGTACCCTAGGACATTTCTGAGACCGGCGGGAATGATTTGTAACGGAATCCCACCGGAGGGAGGCATCGAGCCCTCGGACCCTATCGAAGGGGTCTGGGTCCGGCGAATCACCCGCAGGTACTTTTGGAGCGCGCCTCTGGGCCACCAGCCGACCCCTAACGAATGGGGCACGGGCGTCCACTCGGATCACCCGTTAGCAGCTCACTGGAAACACCATGTTTAGCGCCCTCCGAGGGCAACATGGCGCTTTCCCCCCCCCCTCCTGTTTGCGGAAAGGCGATGCAGGGGCGTATGATAAAAGTCGGGAAAGTCCTTGATCGTCCTCTCGCTCCGTGCAGAGGCTCGGGGGCTGCTCTCGCACCCGGCTACGGCCAAACTGTTGACAGCGTCAACAAACCAGCTTGATAACTCAGAACCTGACCATGCACCCGGGCTACAGCCAGGCCGCATGAGGGAACGATCAGACCGGCCGAGGCACCACGAAAAACATTAAGACCTCAGAGGAGTCACACCACTCCTCCGAGGCCTTGGGGGCTACACCCGGTGGGTGCGCTCGCGCGCACCCACCAGAACAAAGCAAAACCGAGAAAGGTCGGTCCCCTCACCAAAAATGCGGCAAAAGCCTCCAAGCAAGTACCAACACTCCCTTCGGGCTCGGGGGCTACTGTCGGGTACCATAATTAGGGGTACCCCCAACACTCCTAATCACGGCTGGTAAACACCCTCAGACCAACTGACGGGCGCAGTTTAAGTCAAGGCTTCGTCTACCCAAGGGACGCGACCTCGCCTGAGCCCAGCCTCGGGCTGGAGCAGTAGTCCTAGACGAGTTCACGCCTCGCCTGAGGGCCTTCTCAGGCAGCGGGCGCCCCCTCGGCTCTCCCGAAGCCCAGCTCGGGCAGGCTTCATTGTGAAGCAACCTTGGCCAGACCGCCTCACCAACCGACCGCTTCACAGGCGCATTCAATGCAGGGGACGCCTGACGCCGTATCCTGACACACGTGCCTCAGTCGGCCAGGCCGAAGTGACTGCAGTCACTTCGCCCCTCTTTTTTACTGTCCGATATGACGGGAAAACAGCGCCGCTCGCCCCGCTCCGACTGCCGTGCTAACCATCCAGGCGAAGACTGACAACAAGTCACGATCAACCACCGAGTTCGGCCTCAGGCACAACAGGAAGCTCTGCCTCGCTCGACCTCAGGCTCCGGCCTCGGGAGGAGGTCTCTGCCTCGCTCGACCCCCGGACTCGGCCTCGACCTCGGTCTCGGGAGGAATCGCGTCCTCGCCCGACCCTGGCCTCGGCCTCAAGAGAAGTCTCCGCCTCGCCCGACCTTGGGCTCAGACCGACCGCGCCAACAGGGGATACATCATTACCCTATCCCTAGCCAGCTCAGGCTACAAGGAACAAGACCGGCGTCCCATCAGGCTTACCCCGGCGATGGGTAATGATGGTGCCCCGCGTGCAACCATGACGCCGGTGGCTCTCAGCCCCTTACAACAGCAAGGAGATGTCAGCAGGATCCTTGCCGCACTGCTAGCTGTGCTCCTACAGGTCTCAGGCGCTTCTCCGATGGCCACGCTATCACGTGTACAGGGCTCAGGCTCTCCCCCTACAGCCACGTTGGCATATACACAGGGCTTAGGCATTTCTCTGTCGGACACGTTAGCGCATAGCTACACCCCCATTGTACGTCTGGACCCTCTCCTTGTGTCTATAAAAGGGAGGTCCAGGGCCATCCTGGAGGGGGGTTCGCGCGGGGAAGGAGCGAACGAACAGGCTCCCCCCTTCTCTCTCTCTCTCTCCCTCTCGCGACGTGCTTGTAACCCCTACTACGAGCGGCACCCCTGGTGCAGGGTAATACAAGGCTTGCCCCACCTCTTGTGTTCCATCCCGCGCCAACCCATCTGGGCAGGGGCACGCAGCGACAATTTCACTCGTCGGTCCAGGGACCCCCTGGGTCCGAAACGCCTACAGGAAGTTTATTGCAGTTGATGTTATTATGCAGTCGCAAGCAATATGTTGTACAAGTTTCAAACAAAATTTGAGTTTCAATTTTAATACTAAAACAAACCATACAACAATATTCATAGATTTCATTTAGATTTTGATACAGATCATTATCGACCAAAATATACCATGATGCTATACACCAAGAGGCAGTCATCCATATTCACATTACAATGTTTCAAATATTTTCATAATACAACCAAAATATATCATTCATCAGTATACATATACACACTTGTTTTGTCATTCATTCATATTCACAAAATTGGTTCAAATGTTTCAAAATTATTATATGTGATGCCTCTTGAAGTTAATGAGCTCCGAATGATTTATCAGCGGTTCGTCATGGTCGAAGAAGAGACTCGCTATGTATATCACTTCACATCGTACTATGCTTTTATGCACCCAAATCGACTTCTTTGGGCCAACAGTGGTGTGACAATGAAATTAGACTTTACTCCATTCCTGCCCTTGGTAAGTAAATAATAAGGATCAAATGTTATGGAAGATATGGATCTATTCTTGTCTTTACACTTTTGTTCTAGGTGCCCTATTTCCTATCATTTTAAACAAAAATCGTTCATTTCCCTTCACAAAACTTGTCTTGTGAGTGAAAAAGGTTGCTTTGCCATTCCTAGGGATATAGCTCAATCTCTCTTTGTTGAGAGAAAATATTTAGCTTCCCAAGCACCTCAGCAATCGGGCCTCACCACCATGGACTTTTCCAAAGGTGTGAATGAGCTCATTTACCTCTTTCTTAAGTGTGGTATTTTCAATTTTAAGTGAGATGCTACTTGTGATGGCACTGCTTATAGATGAAGTTTTGGTTGGAGAAATAATGATAGGTGCACAAATTGTATCATCAATATTGCACGGAACACATATACTTGTTATTCTAAAACAATCCTTATTTTGACCAAGGAGAGAGGAATGAGTTTTTTTAAGTTTCTCATGAGTTTCTATAAGAGCCTCATTAATAGTTAATGCTCTTCAAAAGATTGCTCAAGAGATTTGTGCTTCTTGTGTAATTCTTTGCATTCTTCCCTATTATAGTTTGGGAATGAATGCGACTCTTATAATAGCTCAATGAATTCCTCCTTAGAGTCTCTTATTCATCGTCACTATCACTCTCATTGAATTTTAACTTAGGGTCCTTGCCATGCAGCATGACAAAGTGTCAAAGACTGATGGTGTGAACATAAGATTGACTTGTCACTTGTGGTTCGGGGTTGATACTGAGTGATTGTCAATAGGTAGCGCCTCAGGTCGAGTCATGGACTAACCGAGGAATGAGATTAAGTGTTGTGCAACCATGTCGATCGACTTATGGAGTGTAGGTGTGGAGCGAAGGTCATGTGGGTAGGGCTAGAAACGAGCCGAGCCGAGATCGGCTCGGCTTGGCTCGGTGTGGCTTGGTGCCTGAACGAGCTCGGCTCGGCTCGACTCGTCCATACCACGAGCTGGCGAAAGAGGCTCGACTCAGCTCGACCTTGGCTCGCGAGCTAGCTCGACTCGGCTCGTGAGCCATATTCTGGTACTTATCGTTGGATTATTTGGTGAATTAACATTATATAAATTTGAAATATAGAATCATCATTCAACATTATGAGTAAATTAAATTATAACTTGCAATATATTCATCATCAAAGACTAAAAAATGAGCTATTATTCATAAAATTATCTAATATTCATTATTATTCCATAAATTGATCATTTTTGCAAGGCTCGCGAGCTGGAACGAGCAGACTCGGCTCGGCTCGGCTCGCTGCAAAAACGAGCTCAAAGAATGGGCTCGGCTCGGCACGTTCGAGGCTCGCGAGCCACTCCGAGCCAAGCCGAGCCGCTCCGAGCTCGAGCCGGCTCGTGAGCCTCGAGCTTATTTTCCAGCCCTACATGTGGGTTTGTGCCGATGGACAAGTGAAGGACGTGCACTAGGACTTGATCGAGGGACCAGAGTCGCTGGGTGACTAGCCGTGATGGCTGACACTTGGGAGACACACTCGTGCGAGGACATGGTGGAACAGACCGTGTTGCTGGTGTGGTCGAGGACTAGCGGGACATGTGTACAAGACGTGGGGGACGCGCATGTGGTGCGCTACTCATGGTAGTTTGGTGGTTGATCCTTGAAAAACCACCCAGCGCTACGGACGACAGGTTTTCGATCGAGATTGAATTCAAATCTTGGTGTTGGTGGTTTCAGTGGGAATCAAAGACGGCACGTGGCATCATCGCGAAGGGTGCGTCAAGGCAAAGCAACTTCTTGTAGACCATCAAGATGTCTGTCAGTACCCTCAATCAGGGGTACCCTCTACTACGGAATAAAGACGCCGCGCAGAGAACGGTACCCTGACCCCACCACATGGGCAGGTTCAAGGGTACCACGTGGCAAGGAAAGATAATACACCCCAGGGTGCATTATCGGGTCTGGACCCCCATGGAGAAACACTGGACCCCTGTACGCACATCCTGAGCCTTTGATTACAGTCCCGGACTCCTAGAAAGGTATGCCAGGTCCCTCCGTTGGGCCCCAAGTCCCTCCGAGTAAGGACCACAACAGGGACCCGGGATGGGGGGAACCCGGGCATGAGTAAGGGTCCGGCGCTGGCACGTGTCCAGGCCTTTCCCTCCCCGCTCAGGCGGAGACCCGTTGCTGCCGCGTGGCTTGTGACCCGTGACATAAGCCAATGCGTGGAGCCTGACGTAAGGCCCCTAAAGCCGCACAGTCTCTGCATTTAATACGGAAAGGACGCACCGCCTGCCACCACGCTGGCAGACGATGTGCCCTCTTAGCATTTAATGCGTCATGTCCACTCCGCTGGCAGACGTCGTCAGGGTAACCTTGCAGGCAGCGCGCCTGTCAGGTCTGTCACCAAACAGTGCGCCCGTGCTATGCGGTACACTGTGGATATCGTCCCTTGTACAAGAAGCCTCCCCGGCACGCCGAGGATACGTAGATCTCCAGTGTCAGGACACGAGAAGAATACCCCAGCAGCAAACATTAGTAGCCCCAAGTGCTATATACATTTTGTCCCTAGGCCCACATGTCGGGGCTCAGTACCTTTGTGCATGCCCCCTTCAGCTATAAAAGGGGAGGCATGCGACGTTACAACACAAGTTCACTCAGACTCTCAAGCTTCCACGGCAATCCAACACACAGTGGAGTAGGGTGTTACACTCCGGCGGCCCGAACCACTCTAAACCCTTGCGTGTTCTTGTGTTCATCCTTCCATCTCGCATAACAGGCAAAACGCTTAGGCCCCTCCTCATCTTAGGATTTAGGGCGGGTGCACTCCGCCACCTGGCCAGGGATTTCCTCTCCGACATTTGGCGCGCCAGGTAGGGGGCCAGGCTTTAGGTTTTTGCCTGTGTTCTTATTCGGCATGATGGTGCAAATCATTGAGCACCGCACCGAAACGTCGGAAGATTTTGCGATGGAGCAAGAAGTCGCATCCTCTGCACCATGAGTACCCAACCGCCCTGACTCTGGGACTGCTGTTGTACACGCCGTGCAGCAGCACACGCCTGCACAAGCGTCCCGGACTCCGTCAAGGGCAGCGCCTATGGCGTTGTCTGCAGCCAGGGAGTTGCTATGCCACCCCCTAGCTCCATGGCCTCACCAGGGGCCATGAAGCAGTGGCGTGACGACGTCGACCGGCTACTCGGCATGGCACATTCCACTTCGACTAGGTCCAGGCCTCGGTCATCCTAGCGCCAACGCGAGGCGACAATGTCTGTGCGCTCGCCCTCCGTAAGGGGTGCACAGACCGATGACCTCCGGGCAGAACTCAACCGTAGGCGTGCGGGGGAAGATGCTCGGGTCTCCCTGGAAAGGGCGTGTGAGCGCCGACAAAACATCGAGGGCCGCAACCTTGACCAAGATTTCGCTGCAGAAACACCATGAACCCCAGTGCGTGCCCGGTTCCAGGCGGGTGTCCCCCTAGCCAGCGTGGGGTGTGCCGCCTCGCGGATCATCTCCGGCGCAGTATCGTGGCCACCCAAGTTCAGGCCGCACCTGCCGGAAAAATACGACGATACATCCAATCCGTCAGAATTCCTGCAGGTATATGTCACCGCCATCACAGCACCAGGTGAGAACACCGCTGTGATGGCAACTTATTTTCATGTTGCCTTGTCTGGGCCTGCCCGGACTTGGCTCATGAACCTCACCCCAGGGTCAATCTACACCTAGGAAGAGCTCTGCGCGCGGTTCGTTGCAAACTTCGCCAGCGCTTACCAGCAACACGGCGTGGAGGCCCACCTACACGCAGTGAGGCAGGAGCCCGGAGAGACCCTCCGGACGTTTATCTCCCGCTTCACCAAGGTACGAGGTACTATACCTCGCATTTCCGATGCCTCCATCATCACGGCCTTCCAACAGGGGGTACGTGATAAGAAAATGTTGGAGAAGCTGGCCACACATGACGTGGAGGCTGTCCCCACGCTCTTCGCCCTGGCAGACAAGTGCGCCAGAGCCGCCGAGGGCCGTGCATGGCACTTGGCCCCACAAACCGGGACTACCCAGACGGGTGGCTCGGGTGCCGCCCCCGGGATGGCAAAAAGAAAAAGAAGGACCGCGGCTACGAGAGGCCGCAGTCTACCGCGCTGGTCGTCGCAGCTGCGACCGGGGGCCAGGGCGATCACAACAAGCGCCCATGGCCGTAGAGGGGTAACAGCGGCTCGTGCCCTGTACACCCCAACGTCGCCACGGAGTGTCGCGAGATCATTGATCTCGCGAAATGCGTCAGCGAACACGTCAGCGAGTGGCGTGAGCAGTCTTCCAAGGATAGCTCCCCACCTCGTCGCCGTCTTGGCAAGGAAAAGGTCAACGACGGCGAGGTGGCCGCGGCTGAGCAAGACCTCGGGTATCAGTCACCCGAAGGGGACCTGAAGGACATCTTCACTAGAGAGTCCCACTCCGATGGCGACGACTAGACGGACCATCGGAGGGACCCTGTGTCCTCCGATCTATGGGGCCAAAGTCTGTCTTCCCCCGGAAACCCTACTGGACTCCCCACGGGTCCAGTCCTCAGATGGGGCCACAACCAAGGACGAGGGCTCCTCCGTCAAACGGAGATGGGAGCCCAGGGTCGGGACCTAGTCCTACGGCAAGTACCAAACCAAGAAGGGCTCCTCAAACACTCCCTCAGCTGGGAATGACCCTTGAAGGTGACAGAAACACGTCGACCCTAGGGTGACCATCCTGCTACGACTAAAGGAGTACCCCTTCCTAACCCCTGTAGCATCTCTTTAAGTTTTATCCATAGAAGCAAGTCCGAGGGGTCAAACTTTTCTCCCTTTTTTAGCTAAGTAACGCACACATGTACGCCAGCCCGGTGAGGTCCGCCCTCATAAACCCAGCATGTTGGCCTACACCCATGGATGTCATGTTATACGGGGAGGATTTACCCCTCGGATGCGCTTCTATGATAGCTTTATCCTACTGCTCCAAGGTCTTACCCTGCAATCTCCGGATTGTATTTTATTTAACCCACCCGATCAGTTCCCATCCTATCAGGCATGATGACATCTGAATTGAACAGCCATGCTTGCAGTTTAGGACCTCTATGTGAAAGCAGGAGGGCCTGACAACTTGGGGGCCGGCTCTGAAGAATGGGAGCCCGTTCCATGGGGTGGTCCGAAGCCTGTGTGGCCAGTTAGCCTAGTTCCGTACCCAAAATCCTGCACACTCCACCACTCCGTGACGAGTGCCCTAGTATTTGGAGCTATAAGTCCTATGGGTCCGACAACCTGGGGTCCAAAACTAGAGAAGAGACAGTTGTCTCCTGGGGTGGTCTGGAGCCGTGTAGCCGCTCAGCCTGGTCCCGTACCGTGGGCCTGCATGCTCCACCACTCTGTGACAGGTGTCCTAGTACTTAGAACCACCATTCAGGGGGTCCGGACGCACAACTTGGCTCCCCCAGACTAAAACCTGCAAGTCCCGAGCATGTATCAAAGGATGGCTAGTGCTAAATGACGGGTCCTACGGGTGTATTACTAACGCTCCTTAGCTAAAGTTGTGTACAGATCCAGGTCTCGGCGAGGCCGCCTCCCGAGAGTCATTGACAACTCTTTCACACACGTTGGTATCCAACCTCGACACATACAGCCTGCATCCCAGGCGGGGGGCCAGCCACCAGGGCGAGTCAACAACGTAACATCGCACACAGCAATACACAAATAAGTGTTAAATACTGCTTAAATAAATATTACTCAGGAGTACCTTACAAAAATAGGAAAAGCCTGGGGCCGATTCTAAAGAATGGGTGTCCGTTCCATGGGGTGGTCCGGAGCCTGTGTGGCCGGTTAGCCTGGTTCTGTACCCGAAATCCTGCACACTCCACCACTCCGTGACGGGTGCCCTAGTATTTGGAGCTATAAGTCCTGTGGGTCCAACAACCTGGGGTCCGGAACTAGAGAAGAGATGCTTGTCTCCTGGGGTAGTCCGGAGCCGTGTAGCCGCTCAGCCTGGTCCCGTACCGTGAGCCTGCATGCTCCACCACTCTGCGACAGGTGTCCTAGTACCTAGAACCACCATCCAGGGGGTCCAGACACACAACTTGGCTTCCCAGGCTAAAATCCTGCGTACATATGTTATTACATTCTGCTTTCAAGCAAACAAATGTTATAACAATCCCTTACAAGCGGGGCCCTAGCTCCATGTCTGCAGGAATGAACTGCGCTGCACCAGCAAGAGTCGCGCTGGAAGCTGGCTCCGGGCAGCCCCACCGGCGGCGGTGATCACCTCTGCACCGACGGTTCGCCGGCGATAGCGACCACCTCTACACCAGCAGCGACAACCACCTCCACTCCGAGCGGCTTGCCAGCGGCGGCGACCACCTCAGGGTGTGCGCCATTGCGAGGAGGTCCTCGCCCCCGTCCTCCTACGGGGGGTGACAATGAGGCCATTAAAGCTAAAGAGTCGGGGACTCGGCGGCAGGTGGCTTTGATGGTCTCGCCAGTGGAGGCAACCACTTCTGTAGTGGGTAGCCTCACCAGCGGCGGCGACCACCCCAGCACCGACGACAACACCCACCTCTGCACTGGTGGACGGCGGCTGCCTCAGCACGCGCGAAGGGGTCCCCGCTCCCGTCCTCCCACGAGAGTGAGGACAAGACCATCCAGGAACGCGGTCGCCACTCCCACGGCGTACGACGTCTTGTACAGCCCCCCAGTACGGCCGGCGGGCAGGAGAAGCCGTGGATGTGGTGGACCCGCGCACGGCGCGACCGTCGCCCGTGCGGTGGATGGACAGCCACGCCCTGGCCAGACGGCAGGAGGCAGCGTCGGAGGCGGCACCAAAGCCATCTAGCCCAAAGGGCCAGAGACGCTGCAACTGACGGCCCGCAGCCAGCCGGCCCCACGTAGCCGAGGTTCGCCTCCTCCGTAAGGCTGGTGAACATCCTTCTCCTCCGAATGCTGGAGGAAGAAGCGGGTCACCAGTCCATGCGGAGGGCAGGGCCCCAACCCGGCTCGCCCTCCACCCCTGCGAGGATGATGAACGTCCTTGAAGCTGAGGGTGGGGGGGAGGCCGCAGCCCGGCTTGCTTCTCCCCACCACGAGGCTGGTGGTCATCCTCCAGGATGACCACTAGCGGGGGACTACAGCCAGGCTGCATGATGAAAATCCTTGAAGCCGAGCGATGGCTGAAGAGCGCCTACCTCCACGAGGTCATGCTCCTCCAACAGCAGCAAGAAGAAGACAAGGCCGACAGCCCCACTGCGAGCGCAGGCTCTCCGATGGTGAGACCGCCAGAGGGTATGGCCCTGACGCGAATCCCTCCAGCGAACACCAACGCGCCCCATCCAGAGGCCCAGAAAGCGGAAGGGCGCGAAGGATGCAAGAGGAGCGAGGCATGGCTACCACCCGAGAGATCGATCCCTTTTTAAAGGGAAATTTCCCCTCTTGCGCCCCGGAGCTTCACGGGCAAAGTCTCCCTCGGTGTGCACCGAGGATCCAGCCCTATGACATGGGGGCCAGGCCCCACGCGTCATATAGGCTGACCCGAAGCACGAAGAAGGCAAACCACCACACAAGGAGCACGCAACCGCCATGTGGTTATGCGCCCCATCATTTTCGGAGCAACCAGTGGTCAAGAAGGTGAACCGCCATGCAGGAAGCGTACAACCGCCCCACGGTTGTGCGCCCCCTCAGCTTCGCTGAAATCGGCGGTCCAACATGGGGGCCCAGGCCCACATGTCATGCAACCGGCGTGCCGGTTACTGGGCGCGGAAAAATCGCACCACCGCTTGCGCCAAGGCCGTGTCCCCTCGAGGCCATCGCAGAAGACTGAAAAAGTTTTCAGAACCAGTGCAGTGACTCGAGGCACCCCGCGCATGGCCCAACAGTGACATTAAGTACAAAGGTCACGGGCCAGTTAGCCGTGGGAACGGGTGTGGCAATCGAAGGCGAGCCGGCAGTAATTGCATCAACAGGCGCGCAGGAACAGCAGGCAATCGCTAATCAGACTCTGGCCCCACCTGCAGGCTCGCACCCTCCCCTGAGGCGGGCCCGGGGGCCACTGTCAGTACCCTCAATCAGGGGTACCCTCTACTACAGAATAAAGACGCCGCGCGGAGAAACGGTACCCTGACCCCACCACATGGGCAGGTTCAGGGGTACTACGTGGCAAGGAAAGATAATACATCCCAGGGTGCATTATCGGGTCCGGACCCTATGGAGAAACACCAGACCCCTGTACGCACATCCTGAGCCTTTGATTATAGTCCGGGACTCCTAGAAAGGTATGTCAGGTCCCTCCGTTGGGCCCCAGGTCCCTCCGAGTAAGGACCACAACAGGGACCCGGGATGGGGGGAACCCAGGCATGAGTAAGGTTCCAACGCTGGCACGTGTCCAGGCCTTGCCCTCCTCGCTCAGGCGGAGACCTGTTGCTGCCGCGTGGCTTGTGACCCGTGACATAAGCCAACGGGTGGAGCCTGACATAAGGCCCCTAAAGCCGCACAGTCTCTGCATTTAATATGGAAAGGACGCACCGCCTGCCACCACGCTGATAGACGATGTGCCCTCTCAGCATTTAATGTGTCCTGTCCACTCCGCTGGCAGACGTCGTCAGGGTAACCTTATAGGCGGCGCGCCTGTCAGGTCTGTCACCAAACAGTGCGCCCGTGCTATGCGGTACACTGTGGATATCGTCCCTTGTACAAGAAGCCTCCGCGACACGCCGAGGATACGCAGATCTCCGGTGTCAGGGCACGAGAAGAATACCCCAGCAACAAACATTAATAGCCCCAAGTGCTATATACATTTTGTCCCTGGGCCCACATGTCGGGGCTCAGTACCTTTGTGCATGCCCCCTTCAGCTATAAAAGGGGAGGCATGCGACGTTACAACACAAGTTTACTCAGACTCTCAAGCTTCCACAACAATCCAATACACACTGGAGTAGGGTGTTACGCTCTGGTGGCCCGAACCACTCTAAACCCTTGCATGTTCTTGTGTTCATCCTTCCATCTCGCATAACAAGCAAAACACTTAGGCCCCTCCTCATCTTAGGATTTAGGGCAGGTGCACTCTGCCACCCGGTCGGGGATTTCCTCTCCAACAATGTCCAAGACATCCACAGAGTCTATAACATAACATAGGCATTAACATTATCAAAGTGTGGAATATGAAACATAGTAGATAAGGTCTTCACAAGCAGCTGACTAGGGGTTTGCCACTAACACGGCTAAAACTCGTCGTAGTCTTGAAACTCCCCAAAGTCCTCTATGTTGCCTGCATCTCCTCTTGAGCACTGAATACAGTGGGGACAACCTGGAGCGGGGGTGGTTTTTAAAGCAAGGGTGAGTACACATCAACGTACTCAGCAAATGTCCCGTTTGGCTAGAGTGGACTAGTTGTATGTGGAGTTAAGGTTAAGTAGTTGCTTTTAGTTGGTCAAATATTTATTATTAACATTAGAGCCAAATTTTAGTAATAAACCCAATTATTACCCAAATGTACTCCCTCCAAGAGGAAATACCAGAGATCATAATTATAACCATCATTATTAACCATCATCATAAAAAGTATCCAAAGTTTTTCTAATCAAAGAGGATCCCAAGGCTGCTCTTAACCGTGAGCTTGACTGATATATCAATTTCTAACACTCTGCAAAGGTTGCACATTTTACCCACGAGTCGTGATCCCTTTTTGCCTCGGGTCGATCAAACCCTCAAACACTACCAAGGTGAGTCGACAAGGTTTCACCAGTCGTACAAATGCAGTACACCTCCCCAAGGTGGGTGACTAACAAAACCATATCGAATGAACCTCTGCGCCCCCTTGGTAGACGAGCACTGCACCCCCGCCCCCATTGACGGCCCTCCGGCAAAGCCAACTACACCCCTAGGTTCATCTAATTATTCAGCTAAGGGCGTCCCATTCCACCCTCATGGTTGCACTGTTATCCTGGGTGGTCACCCAACGAATAGGTCCTTCCGGAGAGGTACACAAGAAAATAGTTGTCGGTACCCTGGATCAGGGGTACCCCTTACTACAACATGAAGACACGGTGCCCACGCGGCTATCTCTAATCACGTGGTGAGCAGCACATGACTCCACCACGTGGATGGCCCCAGGGTCTCCATGTAGCTAGGGAAAACAATACACTCCAAGATGTCAACAGTGGGTCTGGACCCCCATGGGAGAGTACCGGACCCCTGTACATGTAGACCGGACCTCCGGGTCAGGGTCCAGGACCCCCGTGAGTGCAACCCGGACCTCTGGGTCGGGTCCTGGACCCCTCTGCGTGGGGTACGGACTACCCACAATCGGGTCCCAGGACTCTAGGGCAGAGAATACCCAGGCCTTGCTCAGGCAGGGGTCTGGTGCCAACATGTGTCCAGGTCCAGCCTGGTGCGGACCTATCCGCATAATGCTTCTGCTCCCCGCCCAGGTAGAGACCCGATGCTACCACGTGGCCTACCGCGCGTGACGTAAGCCAGCGGGCAGAGCCTGATGTAAGGCTTTTGGGCCACGCTGTCCCTGCATTTATTGCGGAGAAGACGTGTCGTCTGACTATCCCGCTGACAGGCGATGTGCCCCTTCAGCATTTATTGTGTCCTGTCCAATCAGCTGACAAGCGGTGTCCAGGCCATCCTGCAGGCGGCATGCCGTCCACTCCATTGCTAAACAGTACGCCCGTGCTGCGAAGTGCACTATGCGCATCCATCATCACTCGTACGTTTCAAGGGACGCTTCCCTTGCACGCCAATCGTGGATATCAGGGTGCGAGGGAGATTGCACTGGCAACGAACATTAGTTGCTCCAAGCATTTAAGTCCGCTATGTTCCTGGGCCCACATGTCGGGGCTCAGTACCCTTGTACGTACCTCCTTCAGCTATAAAAGGGGAGGCACGCAACGTTACAATTCAAGCTCACTTAGACCCAGCTCAGGCTCACAAGTTCATACAAGCTCTCAAGCTCAATACAACACACAGTGGAGTAGGGTATTACGCTCCGGCGGCCCGAACCACTCTAAACCCTTGCACGTTCTTGTGTGTTCATCCCCCAATCTCGTAACAGGCAAAACGCTTAGGCCCCTCCTCATCCTAGGATTTAGGGCGGGTGCATTCCACCACCCGGCTGGAGATTTCCTCTCCGACATTTGGCACGCCAGGTAGGGGCTTGGCGCTAGGCTTTTGCTTGTCTTCCTGCTTGACACCATGGTCCACATCGTCGAGCACGAAGATTTCGAGCCCGAGGACTTCATGTTGGAGGAGGCTGCCTCTTCCACTCCTTGGGCCACCGACCTCCAGTCTCCTGGAGCAGCGGCTGCTGTGCACTCTGCACGGCCACACACTCCCACGCAAACATCCAGGGCATCAAGGGCTGCCCCTGGTGCGTTGTTCGCAGCCAGGGAGTTGTTGCGCCACACTCCTAGCTCCATGGCCTCGTCGGGGGGCATGAAACAGTGGCGTGATGACATCGACCGGCTACTCGGCATGGCGCACTCTGGCTCAGCCAGGCCCAAGCCTCGCCTGTCCCAACGTCAGCATGAGGCGTCGGCGTTAGTGCACTTGCCCTCTGTAAGGGCTGCACCGACCGAGGACTTGCGGCCGGAGCTCAACCGCCGGCAGGCAGGAGAAGATGCCACAACCTCTCTGGAGGTGCCAGACGACCTACGAGCAAAGCTCAACGCAGGCGTGCGAGCGAGGATGCCCGTGTCTCTCTGGAAAGGGCGCGTGAGCGCCGACAAAACATCGAGGGTTGCAACCTCGATTATGACTTTGCTGCGGTAGCACCGCAGACCCCGACGGGCGCCTAGATCCTGATGGGTGTCCCGTTGGCTGGCGTGGGCTGCGCCGCGCTCGTGGATCATCTCCGCGCAGCGACGTGGCCATCCAAATTCCGGCCACACCTGCCGGAGAAATACGACGATACGTCTAATCCGTCGGAATTCTTGTAGGTTTACGTTACCGCCATCACGACAACGGGTGGAGACACCACCGTGATGGCAACATACTTCCATGTTGCCCCGTCTGGGCCGGCCCGGACTTGGCTCATGAATCTTGCCCCAGGATCAATCTACTCCTAGGAAGAGCTCTGCACATGGTTCACAGCAAACTTCACCAGCGCTTACCAACAACATGGCGTGGAGGCCCACCTCCACGCAGTGAGGCAGGAGCCCAGAGAAACCCTCTGGACGTTTATCTCCCGCTTCACCAAGGTGTGAGGTACTATACCTCGCATCTCCGATGCTTCTATCATCATGGCCTTCCGCCAGGGAATGCGTGATGAAAAGATGTTGGAGAAGTTGGCTACGCATGACGTGGAAACTATCTCCACTCTCTTCACTCTGGCTGACAAGTGCGCCAGGGCCATCGTGGGCCGTGCGTGGCACTCGGCGCCACAGGCCGGGGATGCCCAGACGGGTGGCTCTGGTACCGTCTGCCATGATGGTAAGAAGAAGAACAACAGCAACCGCGGTCCGCGAGCACCAAATGTCGGAGAGGAAATCTCCAGCCAGGTGGCGGAATGCACCTGCCCTAAATCCTAAGATGAGGAGGGGCCTAAGCGTTTTGCCTGTTATGAGATTGGGGAATGAACACACAAGAACACGCAAACATCCAGGGCGTCAAGGGCCACCCCTGGTGCGCTGTCCGCAGCTAGGGAGTTGT
Organism: Zea luxurians; assembly: GCA_029449295.1. Taxonomy (NCBI): domain Eukaryota; kingdom Viridiplantae; phylum Streptophyta; class Magnoliopsida; order Poales; family Poaceae; genus Zea; species Zea luxurians. Next base: position 132,257,213 of record JAOPSE010000007.1, read on the forward strand.
TGCGCCACCCTCCTAGCTCAACGGCCTCGCTGGGGGCCACGAAACAGTGGCGTGACGACATCGACTAGCTACTCGGCATGGTGCACTCTGGCTCAGCCAGGCCCAAGCCTCGCCCGTCCCGACGTCAGCATGAGGCATTGGCGTCAGTGTGCTCGCCCTCTGTAAGGGCTGCACCGACCAAGGACTTGCGGGTGGAGCTCAACCGCCGGCGGGCAGGAGAAGATGCCACAACCTCTCTGGAGGTGCCAGACGATCTACGGGCAGAGCTCAACCGCAGGCATGCGGGCGAGGATGCCCGTGTCTCTCTGGAAAGGGTGCGTGAGTGCTGACAAAACATTGAGGGTCGCAACCTCGATTACGACTTCTTCACTGCGGTAGCACCACAGACGCCGACGAGCGCCCGGATCCTGACCGGTGTCCCGTTGGCCGGCATGGGCTGCACCGCGCTCGCGGATCATCTCCGCGCAGCGACGTGGCCATCCAAGTTCCGGCCACACCTACCGGAATTATTGCAGGTTTACGTCACCGCCATCACGGCAGCGGGTGGAGACACCACCGTGATAGCAACATACTTCCATGTTGCCCTGTCTGGGCCGGCCTGGACTTGGCTCATGAATCTTGCCCTAGGATCGATCTACTCCTAGGAAGAGCTCTGCACGTGGTTCACAGCAAACTTCGCCAGCGCTTACCAATAACACGGCGTGGAGGCCCACCTCCACGTAGTGAGGCAGGAGCCCGGAGAAACCCTCCGAACGTTTATCTCCCGCTTCACCAAGGTGCGAGGTACTATACCTCGCATCTCCGATGCTTCTATCATCATGGCCTTCCGCCAGGGAGTGCGTGATGAAAAAGATGTTGGAGAAGTTGGCTACGCATGACGTGGAAACTGTCTCCACTCTCTTCACTCTGGCCGACAAGTGCGCCAGGGCCGCCGAGGACCGTGCGTGGCACTCGGCGCCACAGGCCGAGGATGCCCAGACGGGTGGCTCCGGTACCGTCGCCCATGACAGTAAGAAGAAGAAGAACCACGGCCGCGAGAAGCCGCATTCTGCCGCGCTGGTCGTTGTGGCTGCGACTGGGGGCCGGAACGAGGGCAACAAGCGCCCACGACCGCAGAAGGGTAACAGCGGCTCATGCCCTGTACACCCCAGCAGTTGCCACAGTGCCGCAGAATGTCGTGAGATCATCGAGCTCATGAAGCACGTCAGCGAGCGACATGAGCAGTCTTCCAGGGACGGCTCCCCACCTCGTTGCCGACCTAGCAAGGAAAGGATCGACGACGGCGAAGTGGCCGCGGCTGAACGAGACCTCGGGTACCAATCACCTGAGGGGGACCTGAAGGATGTTTTTGCCGGAGCTTTGACTCTGGTGATGACAGCTAGATGGACCACTAGAGGGACCCCATACTCCCTGGTCTACAGGGCCGAAGCCTGACTTCCCCCGAAAACCCTTCTGGACTCCCCATGGGTCCAGTTTTTTGATAAGTCTGTGCAGGAGCGGTTACAGTGCAAGGATGCGGACCCCATCGTCGAACTCAGATGTCAGGCGGCGACCCGAAATGCACATTGCAGCCAGGCGCCTAGTCGCTGCTAACGGCTCATGCATAGTAGGGAACCCAGGGTCGAGACCTAGCCCTAAGGCGAGTACTGAACCAAGAAGGGTACCGCAAACTCTCCCCCAGCTGGGAAGGACCCTTCAAAGTGATGGAAATGTGCCGACCTGGAGGTAACCGCCTTGCTAGAACTGGAGTACCTCTCCCCAACCCCTGGAGCATGGAGCATCTCCGTAAGTTCTACCCATAGGAGCAAGTCTGAGGGGTTGAGTTTTTCTCCCTTTTGTAACTAGGTTGTGCATACGTGTACGCCAGCCCGGTGAGGTCCGCCCTCATAAGCCTGGCCTATTGGCCTGCACCCATGCATGTCGAGTCATAAAGAGGAGATTTACCCCTTCAGATGTGCTTCTATGATAGTTTTATCCTCCTGCTCCATGGTCTTACCCTGCAGTTTCTATATATTGATTCTTATCTAACCCACCCATACAGTTCCCATCCCGTCTGACATAATGACATCCGAATTGAATAGCCAGGCTTGCAGTTTAGGACCCCTCTACGAAAGCAGGAAGGTCCAACAGCCTAGGGGCCGGTTCTAAAGAACGGGAACTCGTTCCATGGGGTGGTCCGGAGCTGTGTGGCCGCTTAGCCTAGTTTCGTACCCAAAGCCTGCACACTCCACCACTCCGTGATGGGTGCCCTAGTATTTGGAACTATAGTCCTGTGGGTCTGACAACCTGGGGTCCGGTTCTAGAGAATGGATACTTGTCTCTGGGGTGGACCGGAGCCGTGTAGCCGCTTAGCCTGGTTCCGTACCGTAAGCCTGCACGCTCCACCACTCTGCGACGGGTGTCCTAGTATTTGGAACCACGGTCCAGGGGGTCGGGACACACAACTTGGCCCCCAGACTAAAACATGCAGGTCCCGTGCATGTATCAAAGGATGGCTGATGTGAGACAATGGGTCCTATGGGTGCTCTACTAACGTTCCCTAGCCGAAGCTGTGTACAGGTCCAGGTCCTAGTCGAGGCTACCTCCTGGGGGCCATTGCCAACTCTTTCTTAGGTATGCTGATATACAGCCTCGACACTCGAGCCTGCATCCTAGGGGGGCCAAGTACCAGGGAGGAGTCGGCAACGCCACACGCAATAGGGACAAATAGTATGTAGATAAGTGCTAATACTGTTTGATAAATAGTACTCAAAAAGTACCTTACAAAAGCAAAAGTTATTACATCTGCCTTCAAGCGGAGCCCTAGCTCCATCTCTATAGGTGTAAACTACTCGACGCCAACAGGGTCGCGCTGGAAGCTCGCGACCACCGTCCTCGCGGAATCCTCCCGGGCGGCTTGCCAACAACGGTGGCCACCTCAACGCAGGCGCCAGGGCAAAGAGGCCCTCGCCTCCATCTTCCTACGAGGGTGACGACGAGGCCATTAAAGCCAAAGAGTTGAATGCATGGCGACAGATGGCGCTTGTGGCCTGGCCGGTGCCGCATAGCCGAAGTTCACCTCCTTCACAAGGATGACGAACATCCTTTCCTCCGAATGCTGGAGGAAGAGGCGGGCCACCAGCTCATGTGGAAGGCAGAACCACAGCTCAGCTTGCTCTCCACCCTTGCAAGGCTGATGAATATCCTTGAAGCTGAGGACAGGGGGAGGCCGCAGCCTAGCTCGCTTCCCACCACCACGAGGCTGGTGATCATCCTTGAAACCGAGCGCTGGTGGGAGACCGCAGCCCGGCTCGCTTCCCACCACCATGAGGCTAATAAACATCCTTGAAACTGAGCACTAACGGAAGAACGCCAGCCCCCACGAGGTCGCGCTCCTCCAGCAACAGCAAGAAGAAGGCGAGATCGACAGCGCCATCGCGCAAGAAACGAAGAGCGCGAGCTCCCCGGTGGCGAGATCACTGAGGGGGAAGGCGCTGACGCGGATCCTTCCACCGGGGCCGGCGCGCTCCATCTAGGCAGGCGGCGCACCAGGTCAAGCGTCCACTCAGTCTAAAAGCGCCCGGGATGAACTAACAAGGCTATGGCAGCTGCGGCGACGCAAAGCAGAAACCTTGAGGGCAAAGGGGTGCGACGAGTTGGAGAGAAGCAAAGGCATGGCTGCTACTCGAGGGATGAACCCCTTTTTAAAGGTAGACTCTCCCGCTCACGCCCCGAAGCGCCACAGAAATTCTCCCCCGATGCGCACCGGTGTACCCAACCTATCACGTGGGGCCCGACCCCACATTTCATACGGCTGGTGCGCTGGTCCCCTAGTGTGCAGAAGGCAAACCGCCATGCGAGGAGCGAATCGCCATGCCTCTTCATCCCCGCCAAAAGCAACGGTTCAGCCCCTGACACGGGGGCCCAGGCCCACGAGTCATTCTCCTTGGGCGTCGGTCTCCGTGTGCGAAGAAGGCGAACCGCCGCGTGAGGAGCACGCCACCGTCTGTGGTAGTGCGCCTCTTCACCTCCACTGAAACCAACAGCCCAGTCTGTGACGTGGGGGCCCGGGCCCACAAGTCATCCTCCTTGGGCGCTAGTTCCTGGGTGCAGAGAAGTCGAACCACCGCTCGCTTCGGTACCATGCCTCCTCGAGGCCGCCGCAGAAGATGGAGAAGGTAAATTTTCAAAACCAGATGCAGCGGTATCGAGGCACCCTGCACATGGCCCAGTGAAGCCATCAAATGTGGAGACCACGGGTCAGTCAAGCCGCGGGGACAGGCACAACAGTTGATGTGATCGATGGCAGGCTGACAGCGCGAGCGCACCGAGTTAAAGCGGCGCGAGCAGAGGTAGCGCCCCAGTCACCGGTCATGCCAAGTTAACACAAGATACAAGCTTTGGCCCCACCTGCAGGCTCGTATCCTCCCCTGAGGCGGGCCCGAGGGCCACTGTCGGTACCCTGGATCAAGGGTACCCCTTACTACAGTATGAAGACACGGTGCCCACGCGGCTATCTCTAGTCACGTGGTGAGTAGCACCTGACTCCACCACGTGGATGGCCCCAGGGTCGCCATGTAGCCAGGGAAAACGATACACTCCAAGATGTCAACAGTGGGTCCGGACCCCCATGGGAGAGTACCGGACCCCTGTACATGCAGACCGGACCTCCGGGTCGGAGTCCAGGACCCCCGTGAGTGCAACCCGGACCTCCGGGTCAGGTCCCGGACCCCTCTGCGTGGGGTCCGGACTACCCACAATTAGGTCCCAGGACTCTGGGGCAGAGAATATCCAAGCCTTGCTCAGGCAGGGGTCCGGTGCCGACATGTGTCCAGGCCCAGCCAGGTGCGGACCTGTCCGCATAACGCTTCCGCTCCCCGCCCAGGCGGAGACCCGATGCTGCCACGTGGCCTACCGCGTGTGACGTAAGCCAGCAGGCGGAGCCTGACGTAAGGCTTCTGGGCCACGCTGTCCCTGCATTTATTGCGGAGAAGACGTGCCACCTGACTATCCCGCTGACAGGTGATGTGCCCCTTCAGCATTTATTGTGTCCTATCCACTCAGCTGACAGGCGGTGTCCAGGCCATCCTGCAGGCAGCGTGCCATCCACTCCATTGCTAAATAGTACGCCCGTGCTACAAAGTGCACTGTGCATATCCATCATCACTCGTACGTTTCTAGGGAAGCTTCCCCTGCACGCCAATCGCGGATATCAGGGTGCAAGGGAGATTGCACTGGCAACGAACATTAGTTGTTCCAAGCATTTACGTCCGCTATGTTCCTGGGCCCATATGCCGGGGCTCAGTACCCTTGTACGTACCCCCTTCAGCTATAAAAGGGGAGACACGCAACGTTACAATTCAAGCTCACTTACACCCAACTCAGGCTCACAAGTTCATACAAGCTCTCAAGCTCAATACAACACACAGTGGAGTAGGGTATTACGCTCCGGCGGCCCGAACCACTCTAAACCCTTGCGTGTTCTTGTGTGTTCATCCCCCAATCTCGTAACAGTCAAAACGCTTAGGCCCCTCCTCATCTTAGGATTTAGGGCGGGTGCATTCCGCCACCCGGCTGGAGATTTCCTCTCCGACAATGGCCCTAAAATATCACAAGATCATCATCAAGATGACATCATCATATCATAAATATTCACATCATGTTCATTGATTAAGTTAAAGCAATAGCATAAGCTAACCATGATAACCCAAAAAGGTAAACAAGGATAAGTAAATACAAACTAGTCAATCCTTAGGTTTTAATAAAGTAATGCAGGATGGTGAATTATAAAGTAAGTAGGATATAATAGGTCAGAGGACACTTGCCTTCACTAGGTTGTTGCTCAGGAAGATCTTTGGCAACACACTCAGGAACCACGGGCTACGCGTCGTATAAATAAAGCGATCATGCATTCAATAAATTTGGAAAATGACAAATGAATAGCACACCAATCATGTACAAACAATGGAACACATCTCAAAAGGGAAAGTATAAACTCAAAAGGGAGCTTAGGTTATAGGGTGAACTAATCACATTTAGTAGTTTGTTATTCTCTAAGTGTTGCCTATCTCCATGATTACATAATCTAATTCCAGTTATTCATAAGAGATAAAAAGTTAAACCAGGGATAAGTCCATCCATCACATATTATTAATCTCACAAAATTAAATATCTATTTACCACTAGGGTTTCCTCTTTACTTATCTTATTAAACAAATAAATTATTACATTAACTAACCCATAGCCTAGGCATAAAATTAGAATACACAGATAGAAAATAATCCTAATTTATTTGAATAGAGAATAATTCTATGAACATTTTGCAATTTGAATCACTCAATTTGGAGTTCATATGCAAAAGATATGAAATAAACAAGTTTTGAAGTTTAAAATACAAAATTAGGTCCAACTCTATGATTAATAAAAAGGTTAGGGGTCTGTTTATAAGAATCCAGGGGCCTGCCCGCAAAACCTAAAGGATGGTGGGTTGATTACTAAAAAGCTAGGGGTTTCTTTAACAAAATTACACGCGAAGTGGTATCGGGCCATCTCAACCGTCAGATCTCAAATCCACGAATGAGAATAGATCTGAGCGCGAGCGCGCGGCGAGCGCTAACAGGTGGGCTCGGGGTGTCAGCGACCTGAGGAGCCCCACCAGAGATGAGGGCACGGGCGTGCTGGGGCCCCTGGGATCCCGTGAAGGGCTCAGGGGGGTTTGGGAGGATGTAGCGAACACGGTCATGGGTACAGCAACGGCGCAAAGACGCCGGAGGACAACTGTCTGCGGCGGGATGGCTCGGTGGCGGCGCAACTAAACTCTACCGAGCAATCGCGCCCAGCCAAGAACAGAGAAAGATTGGTTACCTTGAGAACAGATTCTAGAACCCTTGAACGGTGGCAGGGACACGGCGAGGGCTTGGGTCGATGACGATGGGTCTCCGGCTGCGCGAGAGAAAGCACCGTTGATGTAACACCCGGATTTTAGGGGTCCAAAACCCGGGCGCTAACATAAACACCAGGTATGCTGGGACCAAGTCTCACACATATGATGTATAGTGGCACAGGATCGAATGTCACATCTTTATATATAACAGGAGTTCTATACAAAATAAATAATTACATTGTAAGGAGACAACAGTCCAGCAACCCAAAGTTGACTGGGAGACGACGGCCTAGATCTCTCACGAACTCATCACAGCATCCTCCATGAGCATTATCCTGCAGTACCTGGTCTTGACCTGTGGTGTATGTGAGACAGCAAGAGTGAGCTCACATACGTTCATCGCTCAACAAGTTGTGGGGAATAATGTGCATGAACTCGCCAAAGGTGGGGAGCTCACGTGAAGTGTAAGGCATACCAAAGAAGATGGTTAGAGCTGAGCATTGCTTTTAAAGTTGGTCAAAATTTTATTAGCAGTTACTAAGTATAAGTAAATACCAACCCAATTAAATAGTAGAACAAAAGTAACAACCTCACCTGCGATGCAATGCATATGACAAATTGAATTTAGTTCCATAATTTAATCATGTGAGGGTCCGAGCCGCTCTTGACCGTGAGCACGGCTAGTATACTAGTTTTACACTCTGCAGAGGTTGCGCATCTTTACCCACAAGTCGTGTATCCCATGTCGCCAGGGTTTGCAAGGCCCTTAGACACTTCCGAGGTGAATGGCTAGGGATCCACTATGAGGCCTTTACAAAGTTCCACTAGCTTCCGAAAACCCGCTACAGTTTATAGGAAGTTCCAATGCAGGAATCCCTTGCAGGACCGCCATCGCAGCAAAATCCTCCCGAGGGCCTCCCTACACTGACCACTCCCCTACTGCCCTTGCCCCTTTCGGGTAAGGTAGTCTTCCACTAGCTTTCCTAATTAATCAGCCAAGGGGTCCCATTCCTCCCTTGTGGTAGCACTGTTTTCCCGGGTGGTCGCTCCATGTTCCAATTCATAATGATCTCATCATGAACAACAAATAACAACTGATAACAAAAGTGTAATCATGAATAGTGTATCTCCATACCCAAAACCACATATAGCACTAGCAAGTACTACCCAGAAAGTTCAGTGGTAAACAAGGTATAAAGACAGACAAACTAGGGTAACCTATTGGGTCCCAACAAAATTAACCTATGCAGATCATTATGATTAATCAGAACATGGCTGGGTAAAAAGAAGTGATCAAGGGCACAACTTGCCTGGGCCTTGAGATTCCAGGTACCAGGATGATCTTCAGGTGACACGTGACCTCGCACTAGTCGTAGCAATACAAACAAACAATGTATAGGCAAAATTAACATTACACCAAACATGTATGCCAAAATACATATTAATAATCTACATATTAAAATGAGATCACAGGAAAAAGAATTATTAATTTTGGAGTTGTAGATTTCAAGTTATGAATTTCCTAAGATTTAAGGTGATTATAATAGGGTTAGATGATAAATTAATTTCCTAACAGAGTTCATGTCAAAACAGTGATTCTAAATGATAGAGAATATTATTACAAAATTTTAGGAATTGGAATGGTTCAATTTGGAGTTAAAATGAATTTTCTATGAATTATCTAAGTTCTAGCAATTATTTTCATATTAAAAATCTATTTTCTATTTTATTTATTCAATTTAAACGATCACTGGACTGGGCCTCATTTACTGGGAAACACAGGGTTCTCTGCGTAAGATTCCCGAGACTCAGTCAACAGTGCTCATGGACTGCGGGTTGATTTAAACTAAAGTCGGGGGCTCTTTAACAAAAGTGCCAGCGCGAAGGGGTATCATTAAATCTGAGTCGCCCGATCGGAGATGGGCGCACGAGATTAGATCGCGATTCCAGTGAACCGGTACGCATTTCCCGCGGTTGGATCTAAACTCAAGGGCAGGGATTTAAAGAAGTCGAGATCCCCCCAGAGCCACACGATCGAGATCAAACGGCCCATAACCACACTGGGCGAACCGGTATCCACATCTAATCGTGGCCACACGCCCACGATCCAACGGCAATGGTGAATTCACCCAAATTGTTATACTCTCCTGTTAATCTACTCCCTTCATTCATCGTTCGACGGCCGACGATGCATCTTCTCCAACCAGCTAGCCGAGAGCGGCAGTGCCCCTGCCGCGGCGGAGGTCTCGCCGGAGGAAGGGCATCGCCACCCTAGTCGCATCAAACACCAATCCGAAGCGCGCAAAACGAGGAACGTGCCCTGGCAAACATAGGAAAGGGCTGATTTCCACGAATCGTGCGAGCAGGAGCGTGGTCCACGGTGAAGGGCGGATCCGCGGCGGCGTTGTCCCACCGGTGAGCAATTACAGGCGAACCATTGCCCAGAAGCCTAAATTAACTTATTACTACCCCCCGTGAGCGCATGACGAATGAACTAGGGTGAGAATTTACCTTGGTTCGCGGCGGCGAGGTCCCCGCCCACGGTACAGGGCGGCGTGGCACCCAAGCGAAGCTCCGACGAGCAATTACGGTTGCCCCGGCCGTCGATTTCGCCCGATAGCGACGCGGAAAGCCCCATGGTAGCTCGGTGTAGGTTCCAGGCCCGATCCTAGGCTTCGGGTGACGGCGAGGTGTTGATTACGTGACGGCGGGAGATCCCGGCCGACGAGTATGGCAGTAGGCTCGCGGATGGGGGAAAGAAGGTAGGATGGTAGGAGGGGCGCGGCCTGCGCATTTATCCTCCGAGCCGTGCGGACGATTGGTTCAGCAAGCCGTTGCACCGGCTGGCCGGAATTCGCGCGGCGGCGGCAACGACGTCCGAAGTTCGCGGAACGAAGAAGGCCCTGGCAACGTGGGTCCAGATGTCAGCGAGAGAGCGAGGGGGAGAAGGCAGTACGCGTGCGGGTGGGAGCAACAGCCAGCCGGGCCCCAGTTGTCGGCGTCATAACGCGCGAGCATCGGCTGACAGTGTGGGCCCCGCGCGTAAGTGAGTCTGGACGTGGTGGAGTTGGGCCGCGCGGGATGGTTTGTGGAGATGGGCCGAATTCGGGTCTGAGGCCCAGGTAAGGTGTTCTTAGTCTTTTTCTTTTATTTTTCTTTTTTTCCTATTTGATTCACTTTCCTTTTCATTTGAATTCCTAATTTGAATTTGAGTCTTGTTAAGAAATTCACTTTTGAGTCAAATGTATAAACTCAAATCTGTACAAGAATAATATATATATATATATATATATATATTATAATTATTTTTATCCACATAGTAATTTCTTCCTTCTCTTTTCTCTTTTATTTTATATTTCCATTTTCAAATTCTAGTTTTCTTAGCTTAAGCTTGTTTCACAAATTTGAATACAAAGTGCAACAATACAGTAACTTTATCATGAGAGGTATTTTATTTATTTATTTGTTATGTTAACCCATATAATTCCATTAATCAAATATGCACAAAGAAGAGAAAACCAATTAACTCCCAAGGGTTCCATAATCCCAAGATACCCACTTATAAACATATTTATTTATTTATAACCTTATTTTTCTTTGATACAAATTTTTGGGCTCTACAAATCCTACCCCCCTTAACAAAAATCTCGTCCTCGAGATTTGTAAGAAAAGGGAATACAAAAGGATTGGTTTGCAATTTAGCTTTTAATTTCTAAATCAAGGGTCTCTCTTTTTATTATTAGTAAGTGATAGGAGAGCATGGATATTATATGTATGTCCACATTATTATGTAGGATAGAAGATGTCTTTAGGGCATATATAGGTTTGGGTAAGAAAGAGTGGGGTAAAGAAAGACTCCATCCAAGATTGTGGATCTTGGCTCATCTGGTGATCCTGCTTGATCCTTGAAGACTTGAGTTGGTGTTTATTCCTTTCTTAATGAGGTTGATCATCTTCGGTCTCCAATCTTGGTGTCTTCATCTGAGCTAGGGAGATATAGTTAAGATAATTGGGTCTATGAGTAGAACATTTTTTTTAATCAATAGGTTCACAGAAATGGATTGTGCAGTTTATTGGGAGTGTATGGTTGAGTTGATCTATGACACTAACTTAGGCTTAAGTGACTTAAGAGTATGGCTTAATCCTTGTACCAGCATTAAGTAACTCACACTAGATTAGAACATATTAGGTTAGATATGATTCTAGATTAGACTAGTTTAAGTTAGATAAATTTATCAGGGTAAGATATATCTTGTTAGGATATGTTAAAATCTTTTGAGATAGGATGGGGTATACGGTGTAGGTAGGTCAGAAGCTCTATTAGGTTAACACAGAGGGATTATGCAACTATCGGATGGGTAAGGTAGTTGCATATGTATATGGTCAAGTTAATCTAGGGCATCAATTTAGCTTAAATCATTTTTATATGAGTGAGGTCTAATCCATTTCACTAGTACTAACTAATTTATTAAATAACTCACTTTAGATTGGATCATATTAGATTAGGTGGGATCTAGATTGGTATCACCGGATTAGTCTAGACAATATCTAATTACTTTGAATTAGATCATGGTTGATATTTTAGACTAGGATAAATATGCTAATTAGGGTAGGATGAATTCATAAGGATAAGGTATAATCTTTTGAGGTCAGTTAGATCTATTAGGATGGGATAAGTAAAGTGGTTAGGATAAGATGAATCCTTCAAGATAAGATGAATCTATTAAGATAAGAGAAAACCTCTCAAGATAAGATGGATCTATATACATTAGGATAAGTTAAGACCTTTTGAGATAAGATAGATCTATGAGTGTAGGATAGAATCTCTTAAGATGAGATGAATCTATTAAGATAAGGGAGAATCTTTAAGATAAGATGGGTATTGTTAGGCTAGTTACTTTATTGAAGGACAATTTAGTTTGTCTAGTTATTTTATAAATATATTTTTATACCTATGTGTATATGCAGATGCAATTGTGGACATTATTCCACAACCCATCACACTCAATCAAAGATTCAAATCAGACAAGTATCATAAGAACAAACATTCAAGTGCATAGATAACCACAAAAATAGTTTTGTTTTTGTTCCTAAGATTAGGTCTCCTATTCCTAAAGGTTACTTTAGGCACAGGATTTCAAAGTGTGAAATCCACATTTGTCTTTTAGAAAGAATAATCAGAGTAAAGCGGAATTAGATGAGAAAAGATTAAGAAAAGTTTAGAAAAGAATCAGAGTAAGGTAAGTAAAGAATGGTTGTCCAGTTCTATCTAGGTTTCGTCCTACAGTCAACATTCCTCTGATACCACTTCTGTAACACCCGGATTTTAGGGGTCCAAAACCTGGGCGCTAACATAAACACCAGGTATGCTGGGACCAAGTCTCACACATATGATGTATAGTGGCACAGGATCGAATGTCACATCTTTATATATAACAGGAGTTCTATACAAAATAAATAATTACATTGTAAGGAGACAACAGTCCAGCAACCCAAAGTTGACTGGGAGACGACGGCCTAGATCTCTCACGAACTCATCACAGCATCCTCCATGAGCATTATCCTGCAGTACCTGGTCTTGACCTGTGGTGTATGTGAGACAGCAAGAGTGAGCTCACATACGTTCATCGCTCAACAAGTTGTGGGGAATAATGTGCATGAACTCGCCAAAGGTGGGGAGCTCACGTGAAGTGTAAGGCTTACCAAAGAAGATGGTTAGAGCTGAGCATTGCTTTTAAAGTTGGTTAAAATTTTATTAGCAGTTACTAAGTATAAGTAAATACCAACCCAATTAAATAGTAGAACAAAAGTAACAACCTCACCTGTGATGCAATGCATATGACAAATTGAATTTAGTTCCATAATTTAATCATGTGAGGGTCCGAGCCGCTCTTGACCGTGAGCACGGCTAGTATACTAGTTTTACACTCTGCAGAGGTTGCGCATCTTTACCCACAAGTCGTGTATCCCATGTCGCCAGGGTTTGCAAGGCCCTTAGACACTTCCGAGGTGAATGGCTAGGGATCCACTACGAGGCCTTTACAAAGTTCCACTAGCTTCCGAAAACCCACTACAGTTTATAGGAAGTTCCAATGCAGGAATCCCTTGCAGGACCGCCATCGCAGCAAAATCCTCCCGAGGGCCTCCCTACACTGACCACTCCCCTACTGCCCTTGCCCCTTTCGGGTAAGGTAGTCTTCCACTAGCTTTCCTAATTAATCAGCCAAGGGGTCCCATTCCTCCCTTGTGGTAGCACTGTTTTCCCGGGTGGTCGCTCCATGTTCCAATTCATAATGATCTCATCATGAACAACAAATAACAACTGATAACAAAAGTGTAATCATGAATAGTGTATCTCCATACCCAAAACCACATATAGCACTAGCAAGTACTACCCAGAAAGTTCAGTGGTAAACAAGGTATAAAGACAGACAAACTAGGGTAACCTATTGGGTCCCAACAAAATTAACCTATGCAGATCATTATGATTAATCAGAACATGGCTGGGTAAAAAGAAGTGATCAAGGGCACAACTTGCCTGGGCCTTGAGATTCCAGGTACCAGGATGATCTTCAGGTGACACGTGACCTCGCACTAGTCGTAGCAATACAAACAAACAATGTATAGGCAAAATTAACATTACACCAAACATGTATGCCAAAATACATATTAATAATCTACATATTAAAATGAGATCACAGGAAAAAGAATTATTAATTTTGGAGTTGTAGATTTCAAGTTATGAATTTCCTAAGATTTAAGGTGATTATAATAGGGTTAGATGATAAATTAATTTCCTAACAGAGTTCATGTCAAAACAGTGATTCTAAATGATAGAGAATATTATTACAAAATTTTAGGAATTGGAATGGTTCAATTTGGAGTTAAAATGAATTTTCTATGAATTATCTAAGTTCTAGCAATTATTTTCATATTAAAAATCTATTTTCTATTTTATTTATTCAATTTAAACGATCACTGGACTGGGCCTCATTTACTGGGAAACACAGGGTTCTCTGCGTAAGATTCCCGAGACTCAGTCAACAGTGCTCATGGACTGCGGGTTGATTTAAACTAAAGTCGGGGGCTCTTTAACAAAAGTGCCAGCGCGAAGGGGTATCATTAAATCTGAGTCGCCCGACCGGAGATGGGCGCACGAGATTAGATCGCGATTCCAGTGAACCGGTACGCATTTCCCGCGGTTGGATCTAAACTCAAGGGCAGGGATTTAAAGAAGTCGAGATCCCCCCAGAGCCACACGATCGAGATCAAACGGCCCATAACCACACTGGGCGAACCGGTATCCACATCTAATCGTGGCCACATGCCCACGATCCAACGGCAATGGTGAATTCACCCAAATCGTTATACTCTCCTGTTAATCTACTCCCTTCATTCATCGTTCGACGGCCGACGATGCATCTTCTCCAACCAGCTAGCCGAGAGCGGCAGTGCCCCTGCCGCGGCGGAGGTCTCGCCGGAGGAAGGGCATCGCCACCCTAGTCGCATCAAACACCAATCCGAAGCGCGCAAAACGAGGAACGTGCCCTAGCAAACATAGGAAAGGGCTGATTTCCACGAATCGTGCGAGCAGGAGCGTGGTCCACGGTGAAGGGCGGATCCGCGGCGGCGTTGTCCCACCGGTGAGCAATTACAGGCGAACCATTGCCCAGAAGCCTAAATTAACTTATTACTACCCCCCGTGAGCGCATGACGAATGAACTAGGGTGAGAATTTACCTTGGTTCGCGGCGGCGAGGTCCCCGCCCACGGTACAGGGCGGCGTGGCACCCAAGCGAAGCTCCGACGAGCAATTACGGTTGCCCCGGCCGTCGATTTCGCCCGATAGCGACGCGGAAAGCCCCATGGTAGCTCGGTGTAGGTTCCAGGCCCGATCCTAGGCTTCGGGTGACGGCGAGGTGTTGATTACGTGACGGCGGGAGATCCCGGCCGACGAGTATGGCAGTAGGCTCGCGGATGGGGGAAAGAAGGTAGGATGGTAGGAGGGGCGCGGCCTGCGCATTTATCCTCCGAGCCGTGCGGACGATTGGTTCGGCAAGCCGTTGCACCGGCTGGCCGGAATTCGCGCGGCGGCGGCAACGACGTCCGAAGTTCGCGGAACGAAGAAGGCCCTGGCAACGTGGGTCCAGATGTCAGCGAGAGAGCGAGGGGGAGAAGGCAGTACGCGTGCGGGTGGGAGCAACAGCCAGCCGGGCCCTAGTTGTCGGCGTCATAACGCGCGAGCATCGGCTGACAGTGTGGGCCCCGCGCGTAAGTGAGTCTGGACGTGGTGGAGTTGGGCCGCGCGGGATGGTTTGTGGAGATGGGCCGAATTCGGGTCTGAGGCCCAGGTAAGGTGTTCTTAGTCTTTTTCTTTTATTTTTCTTTTTTTCCTATTTGATTCACTTTCCTTTTCATTTGAATTCCTAATTTGAATTTGAGTCTTGTTAAGAAATTCACTTTTGAGTCAAATGTATAAACTCAAATCTGTACAAGAATAATATATATATATATATATTATAATTATTTTTATCCACATAGTAATTTCTTCCTTCTCTTTTCTCTTTTATTTTATATTTCCATTTTCAAATTCTAGTTTTCTTAGCTTAAGCTTGTTTCACAAATTTGAATACAAAGTGCAACAATACAGTAACTTTATCATGAGAGGTATTTTATTTATTTATTTATTTGTTATGTTAACCCATATAATTCCATTAATCAAATATGCACAAAGAAGAGAAAACCAATTAACTCCCAAGGGTTCCATAATCCCAAGATACCCACTTATAAACATATTTATTTATTTATAACCTTATTTTTCTTTGATACAAATTTTTGGGCTCTACAGTTGAGCATGGGCTAAGGAAACTAGAGGGAGAGAGAGAGAGTAAATTGAGGCGCGTCCTGAGTTGCGGACACCGAGGCGAGACTCACCGAGGCAAAGGGCATGGCGAGGCCTCAACGGTGGCGACGGAACGGGCGCGTGGACACGGCGAACGATGACGGTCTTCCGAGCTCGGGGAAGAGACTGGCACGAGCGAAGGCGAGCTAGGGGGTGTCTGCGAGTGGGGGGAAATGGTAGGGCGGATGGGAGGGGGGTTCGAGTAGGGGTCGGGTGCGTGGGTAGTGCCCAGGAATCGCGAGAACGTGGGCGCGGCCATGGAGAGCGTGCAGACTGGAGGTTAGAGGAGGGAGGGGAGAGCTAAAAAGCGGGGCCCGCAAGATAGCAGCACAGGCGCACGATCGCGACAATGGGAAGAGGTACCGACAGGCAGGGCCCACCGAGCAGAGAGCGCGTAGGCGCAAGGGTGCACGAGGAAAGGCACCGACAGCCGGGGCGCAGGTGTCAGAGAGAGGGAAGGAGAGAGCGTGGAGGCGCGAGGACTGTCGCTGATAGGTGGGGCCCACCCGTCAGGCGGCGGGCGCGCGCGCGTGGCCCCACTGGGCTAGAGTAGGCCGACTGGGCTGAAAGTGGTTTTTCCTTTTTGAGGGATTTTCTAAATGCTTTTCTTTTTATTTTCTCTAGTGAACTCAATTCAAATTCAAACACAAAACCAAATTCAATTAATTCAAACATGTGCATCAAATCAAAGAATAATTTAGGCTTAACATGATGCAACAATTCATGACTCATGGTTTTGACAAATTAAATAATAATCCCTCACTTAATTAACCTAATTATACCCAAAAAGAAGAGAGAGAGAGAGGTTAGAGAGAGACAAAGGGTAACACCTGGATTTGGTAGGCATTTAGAGAAGAAATTTTATACCCCCAAATTTAGGGTGTTACACCGGTGCCCCCAGAATAGGAAACCAACCAATCAGAGGGTTTGTAGTCATTGCACTGTGCAGTGTCCGGTGTGCACCGGATAGTCCGGTGCACCCGCTGACAGAAGGCAACCAGGGCCTTTCAAATGAAGCTCCAAAGGCTCCTAGGACCCTTGTGGCTATAAAAGGACCCCCTAGGTGCATGGAGCAGTATACCAAGCATTCTTTGAACACTCTACAACACCGAGAACTTGCAACCATGCTATTGCTTTGCTAGATAGAGATTCAAGCACGTGTTTTGAGTTGTAACTCTGTTGTGTTGTCACTTGTGCTCTTCTCTCGACTTGTGTGCGTGTGTTACTGCGATTTTGTCTCTTGTGTGTGTTTCTACCCCCTTATTCTTGTGTTTAATTGAGATCAACTATGCAAGGCGTGAGAGACTCCAACTTGTGGAGATTTTTCACAAAGGAAAAACTTGATATAAGGAAGAAAACGGTGGTACTCAAGTTTGATATTTGGATCACTTGAGAGGGGTTGAGTGCAACCCTTAACTGAATGAGGTCACCACAACATGGAGTAAGCATTGGCCAAACCATGGGATAAAATCACCGTGTCACTTGTGCATTTTTTTATTTTAATTTTTTCTTCCATAGAGTTCTCACATATTCAATTGTGTTATTGTTCCTAAGTTTGATACATATCTTAAAGGAACAACCAAGTGAAGAGTTCTCTTCTTCTCTCTACCTCTATTCATCTCAACTTTGTTTTGGTTCTACTAACACTTATTATAAACCAAGTTTGTCTTGTTTAGAGTTGATTTTTGTAGGATCACCTATTCACCCCCTCTAGGTGTTCTCAAATCCAATCATGCACTCTATTGTGTCTTGATCACTGAAAAATGCATTATCTTATACCTTTCTCTTGGGCCCTTGCATTTTTCTTTTTTCTTCCTTTTTCCATGTTAAGCACTTGTTCAACCTTTGTGGCTATCACCAAGATTTTCATGCAAGTTTCCAATTGCTCAACCTTGATGTGGACTTGAACCTATCTCATTCACAACACTTATAATAAAAGTTTGTACACTAGTTGTCTCAATTACCAAAACCATACATAGAGCTTTCAATTGAATAACTTGATCTTGAATTCTCGATCTTGTTTGACCATACACATGTTGACTTTGATCTTTATAATGAGAGTTATGTGTGCTAGGTTGATCATTGATATGCATGCTTGATGGATGAATCATTGGATTTTTATCATCTGCCACTTCTATCATCTCTCTTGGCTTTATGTCACCAATTTCAATTTTTTGCATTGCATTGCTAAGTTGTATACATCTCACGTCATCTAGGTTGCTATCTTTATTTGGAGAGCCATTTGATTCATCAAAGTCAATAACGTGGACCTCTTCAACTACGACTCGAGTTTTGTTGTATACTCTATAAGCTAAGCTTGATGTGGAGTACCCAAGTCAAAAGCCTTCATCATATTTGTTGTCAAACTTTCTCAATATCGTGCATTTCTTGAGAATGTAATATTTGCAACAAAGACTGCAAAATATGCAATATTTGGCTTTATTCTAATCAATTACTCATTAGGTGTTTTGTTCAACAACTGATGCCAATAGAGCCTATTGTCTGTATGACATGTCATGTTGACAGTTTCCTCCCAAAATGTGTCACTCACATTGTACTCGCTAAGCCTAGATCTTGTCATATCAATGAGTAATCCATTCTTCCTATAAACAAGTTTATTTGATCGAGGAGTGTACTTGGAAGAAAACTCATGCTTCATTCCCATGTCATCACATAACTTATCTATGCTTGAGTTTCTAAATCCAGTTTCATTATCACTTCTCACTTTATTGATTCTTAATTCAAACTTATTTTCATTTCTCTTCATAAATTATTTAAACTTGTTGAAGACTTCACTCTTGTTGTCAGGGAAAAGATCCCTAGGCCCTGGGCCCACTGGTCAGAGAAAAGCACATGAGATAAGAACCTTTGAACTACTGGGGACCACCCATCAGCGAGGGCATAAGGGAATTGTCTACATAGGAAGCACCTACCTAAGAATAAACCCCGAGGCACCGAGCCCAAGGTCGAGCGTGGCAGAGCTACAGAGGGGGTTGGATGCATTAACTATATAAATGGTTGGATGCATTAACTATGCCTAACATCGAGTCGCAATAGAGAGCAAGTCTTCCTCCCACTCTTGACCTGCATAGCCCCTTGGCCCGCAGTGCAAAAATGACCCATGTCGCCCTTTTGTCAGCAGCACACTCATGACCTACAAGACCCTCAGCCTGTAGAGCACTCATGAACTATCAAGCCTAGGACTGAGTACGCGAACCGTCCACAGGGCCCGCAACGCGACAAGCCACGTCGAGGCCCAGGCTATGGAGGCCAGGGGTCGATGTGGCGCAGAGGTAGTAATGATGGCGCCCACGTCATTGGTCATACTGAGCATGAATAAGGATGACTAGAAGACAAGGCGCATACGACAACATGGCCTCGCCAAGGTAAGAGACACAATTTTACCACGGTATAATGGCTCTTTCTCAAAGGAGCCACCGACCGCCGACACCCACCTTGGCCTATGAAAGGAGGAGAACAACCACAATGATGGGGACAAACCCAGGAGGACACGAGACAGAAGACACTTGACAGAAGACAACCACACACGCTCGGAGAGACCAAAAGACCTTGAGGCCAGAGCTAAGGCTTAGTGCAGAACTCTTGTTCCGTAGTCTTTAGGACCATTCTTGCATAAGAGACTTGTGAGCCCTTCCTCCCTCTCTCACTCGCTTGTAATCCCTACTATGAGCATCAAGGAACTAAGGTGACGGTAGAGCGAGCCACCAAAGACTCGATGTAGGGACGTTCTGCCCAAACTAGTATAAACCTTGTGCCCACCGAGCACACTGTATGGAACCCATAATGTGCACATAGAAATTTATTTGTTGGAGGGGAGGTTCGAAACACCGATAGTTGGTGCGCTAGGTAGGGGCCTTGCACGTTCTCGACAAACTCTCTAGGCTTCGAATGGCCAACAAAGACATTGTCATAGTTTGGACCCCTGAAATGACCATTCATTTTGGGTGTCTTGGCTTCATCATCAATGACGGAGGGACAATGATTAGGGCCCTGGAAGCCCTAGTTACCCCATGAGCAACTTGCTCAACATTGCTGAAAACCTTGGCAGCATCTGGAATGGGTTCTCCTAGAGGAGGTGGCGAGTAACGACGCTCACTACGACCCACCTTCACTGAGATCATGGGAATGCTAGACCCCATCCAAGACACATTCCATGACCTCTTCCTGTCGGGATCGAAAGGCGGACTTAGCTCCCCATCAAGCGGGGCTAGCCACAATCTAGACTAGGAGTGCCTTGTGGCCAACCCGCTAGAGAACCTCCCCTCACTCCCGAAGAGTCCTAAGGGGACTGCTACCAGAACCACGATGCGTGCCACATCATCCACCCTGCCTCGACTCAACCCGGCTTCCCAAAAACCATCACTAGGACCAAGCCCTTCCTAGAGTAGCTGAGGTCCCACAACTGGGAGACAAGGGTAGCCGCGATGGCAGACGGGGCGGTTACACTGGCGCACTTGGCAAACTCACGCCATGACAACTAGTGTCCACCACCGTCTGACCTGCAAAGGGACCAGCCCGCTACGGTTCCCCTAGGCGAGCCAGAACGTCACAGCCGCCGTGACACTCATGGACAAACTCCCCAAGGCGGAATCTCCATGCAAACGAAGAACTCACCAAGAAATCTAAGGCCTCCTTGACCTTGCCAAGTACCAGCAGGCCAATAGTTCCATGTCGCGGCGTCGAGAGCTGGGGGCTAACTAGTGTATCACATCCACGCTAATAGGAAACAACACCTTATTGGGATAGTCATCCGAGCTCGAGGAAGACACAACACGAGTCTCACTCCGTCTACACCTAAGGTCAGGCAGACGCGCATGAAGCATGCTTGACCGAGGGTGCGGCGAGGAAGTGCGGAAGGGTTCATGCAACCAACATCGATATAGCCAGCACTGTGGAGGCCACTTCAATCCCGATGAGGACCAAAGTCTGAGCCCGCCCATCGAGGCCTCGGGCCTTCAGGATACATCCTTCGGGAACTAGTACCATAGTGATACAACATCCCTACCAACATCATGAAGTACTCGGGAGAATTGAACCCCAGCCTCTGGTTGGGAGACTATCGGCTGGCTTAAAAGGCGAGAGGGAACATCCCTTGTACTTGGCGCACTCAACACGAGTGTGGCTCGAGAACCTGAGGCCCAGGTGTATCCAAAATTGGGCTGACCTTGAGGAAATGTTCGTTGGAAATTTCTAGGGCACATACGTTTAGCTGGGCAACCCATGGGACCTTAAGAACTATTAGCAAAATCGGACAACACCCTAATAGACTACATCTGACTCTCGAACAAAACCGGCTGTCTACTGCTCTTTGGCAGGTCTGATTACTACGCTTCAAAAAGATACCAAAAGCTTGAATGACGTGAGGTATTCAACGTTCGACAAGCGGTCCCGACCTTCCTCGACTAGTCCGACCATGCCATTACCTTCGATCACTCTAACCATCCTGAGCACGTTCCTTGGCCCGGGCGGTACCTGCTCATAGTCAAACCCATTGTCGGGTCGGTACGACTATCAAAAGTACTCGTGGATGGGGGCAGCGAGCTCAACTTTCTCTACTCTGCCGCGTTTGATGCCATGGAGCTCGATCATGATCGTCTCTGGTCATCGAGGGGACCATTTCAAGGTTTCCGGCTGGGAGGCAAGCAACCCCGCTCGGACGAATCGATCTTCTTGTAACCTTCAGGACGATGGCCAACTTCAGGACTAAGACTCTAAGCTTCAAGGTAGTTGGGTTCCAAGAAACCTATCACGCCATCCTTGGAGGGCCATGCTACGCGAAGTTCAAGATCGCCCTCAACTATATCTACCTGAAGCTCAAAATGTTGGGCCCAGCAGTAACCATCAACACGGGAACCACGACGCAGTAGCATACAAGTGCAAAGTCGAATGTTGTGACTTGGCCAAGGGAGCCATCGCTACTCCAAACAATAGACAAGCAGATGCCTAATGCAAGGATGAGCGCGACCTTCAAACCGGTGGTCGATGTGAAGGAAGTGCCCTTGGACCCCAAGCAAGTCAATGGGCGGATGGTACACATCGGATCCAAACTCTCTCCCAAATAGGAAAGCGCACTCGTCGACATCCTCCACGAGGAGAAGGACATCTTTGTGTGGAAACCCTCTGACATGAGGAGCATCCCGAGGGAAGTCACCGAGCACTCTCTATGGATCAATCCTAGCTCCAAACCCATAAAGCATCGACTGCACCATTTTGACAAAGAGAAACGGAGAGCCATCAGAGAGGAGATCGGCAAACTCCTCACGGTCGGGTTCATCAGGGAGATACACCATTCGAAGTGGTTAGCCAACTCGGTGCTGGTCCAGAAGAAGAGCGTGAAATGGAGGATGTGTGTTGATTACACCGGCTTCAACAAGGCATGCCCGAAGGATCTGTTTCCCCTCCCGCGCATTGACTAGGTGGTCGACTCCACCTCCAACTGTGAGATGTTGAGTTTCCTCGATGCTTACTTGAGCTATTACCAAATTGCGATGAAGGAATCTGACTAACCCGTAACCTCCTTCATCACCCCCTTTGACTCATACTATTATGTAACAATGTCGTTAGAGCTAAAGAATGCGAGGCAACTTATCAGCGATGCATGATCAAATACTTCGGTAACCTCGTCGAAAGGTTCGTAGAGGCATACGTCGATGTCATTGTGGTCAAAACCAGGCGATCCAAGGGCCTCGTAACCAATATTATGCTGACATTCAAAAGGCTAAAAGCCAACGACATCAAGTTAAACCCCAAAAATGTGTCTTTGACATCCCGAGGGGCATGTTACCTGGCTTCTTAGTTTTCGAGAAAGGGATCAAGGCCAACCTTGAGAAAGTTGCGTCCAACACAAACATGGGGCCCATACGGGATCTTAAAGGAGTTCAATGAGTCACGGGATGGCTGGCCTCCCTCAGCCACTTCATCTCGTGCCTCAGAGAGCGTGGACTGCCAGTTTATAAGCTCTTGCGGAAGACCGACCACTTCGAATGGACAATGGAAGAGTAGGAAGCTCTCAACAACCTCAAGACTCTCCTAACTCGAGCCCCTATCCTAGTCCCTCCTTAGGACAAGGAGCCGCTCTTGCTCTACGTGGCTGGGAGTATCCTGGTGGTCAGTTTGGTGCTCATCATCGAAAGGCAAGAGGAGGGGAGTGCACTCCCGCTCCAACATCCCGTTTACTTCATTAGTGAGGTCCCCACATACGTGAAGGCCCGATATCTCCAAGTACAAAAACTCCTGTACGCTGTTCTTATTACTAAGCAAAATCTCAAGCACTATTTTGAGTAGCATCCTGGCACCGTGGTAACATCATCCCCCCTGGGAGAAGTGATCCGGAACCCAGATAATGCCGAGAGGATCACAAAGTGGACTCTCGAGCTGATGGGATACGAGATCTCCTATGCCCCATGGACGATGATCAAATCACAAGTCCTCACCGATTTCGTCGCAAAATGGACCGAGACCCAAATGGAGCCGACACCGGCAAACGAGTAGTGTTGGGTCATGCACTTTGATAGCTCGATGACAAAGTAAGGGGCCGGTGGTGGCCTCGTGTTTCACATCATCCTCAGGGGAACCGTTGTGATACACCATTGTTGGCCTATGCGTCGCCATCGAGTTGGGCATCCGGCGCCTTGAAGTCCGAGGGGATTCCTAGCTCGTCGTTGGGCAGGTGTTGAAGGATTCAGAATGCTGCAATCCTAGGATGGACGTGTATTGTCGAGAGGTATGACGACTAGAAGACAGATTCGACGGCATCGAACTAAATCACGTCCCCCAACGGGATAACGAAGCGGTAGACGCCCTTGCAAAGATGGCTTCGGGGCGAACTACGATCCCCTAGGGGTCTTTGTGACCGACCTCTTCAAGCCGACCATCTGTTACATTGAAAAGAGCCGATGGTTACAATGACCACTTGTGCTATATATAATTTGTCACCTAAAGGCACGAGGCTTTAGTTTATATACTAATGCATAATGCATATTAGGCTCATCCCATATTTATCAAATATGGGTTCAATCCAGATAAAAACGGGATCCCGCAAAAACGGACGGAATAAACCCTCTCCCTTTTCCGTCCCGTTTCCATATTTTTCCGTAAATACAGAAACAATCGGGTAAAATGTAGAAAACGGTACGGGTCGGGGTGATATTTTACCTGTCCGTTTTCAACCCTACACAGGAGTATGGAACTGAGCATAGTTAGCTAGAGGGAACAACGAAGGTGGTGGAGCAACCAAGCTCTACATGTATAGGAACATCTCCATCATCCTCTGTTGATCCACCAAACAAGCTGCCCGCTCCGCCCCTGCTCTATCTTTATCCTCATCTCCATCTCCATAAATTCTCTCCTCTCTTCTAGCTGGGCCTTGCGAAATTGCTTAATAAATAATCTTAGTGTTATTAATTCGCTAGCCTATCTTCATGCATATGCATGTAGTACCTATTTGTCCAAAAACGCTTTTGTAAAGAAGTGTTTCTGGAAGAAATGACATCACATCACGCTGGACCATAGAGGGCAGGGCAGCACCGCATTGCGAAGGAAAAGTAAAAGGAGGCAGAGAGACAGGGTGTGGGGGCAAACCAACCGAAGGGTATTGGAATCGGAGACGCGTAATGCGGACGACATCAGCGCCTGCATCCTTGGACACAAGAAAGAAAAAGACGCCTGCGCTATTTCATCGCTATGTGCATGCACGGGTACATGAGACAAACGACGTCCTATGCAAAATTTTGTCACAGCCCCAGCCTCCTGCACATACGCGCGCACACGTACACGTACACAGAGCGACGCCGGCTGGTCACCCGGCGGCCTCTTCCTCCTCAGCGCAGCTCCCCACCACACACACACACACACACACACACACGTCGTCAGTGATCTGTGCAGCACAAGGACTGGATCGATCGGAGAGCTAGCTGCAGGGAGCGCGCAGGCAGCTGCTGCTGCTTCAGCACGCACATGCACAGCAGCGCACAGCGCCGTCCATCAGGGGCACCTGCTGCGTGCTGCTCCTCGCTTGCTCACTCACGCCGCCCAGTCTTCGTCACCAGCAGTCCCCGCTCGAGACATCCCTCTTAGCTTGCTACATGCCTACATACGGGGTAGTACATACATAGCAGCCGGCCGGCCGACCGCTAGCTAGGTCACGATCGTCGTCGTCACACGGAGCAGCGAGCAGCAGGCGCAGCAACACCACCATGCATGCACGCTCTGTGGACGACGACTACACCGAGGCCGAGGAGACCTTGGCTCCAGCCGCCGCTGCTGCTGCCACCTCCGCCTGCCACCTCCCGGCGATGTCGGCGGCGGCCCTCAGCGCGTCCGCGCCAGCGCCGAGCAAGCCCCGGCCAGAGAACCCCACGCGGTACAGCCCGTTGGGACCCCTCCACCTGTCGTCGTCGCTCGGCTGCTCAGCCTTCGCCTTTCCGTCCTCGGTGAACAGCTCGCCGTCGTCCTGCATACATGTGCACGCCCACCACGTACGTAGTAGTAGTACCGATCAGTAACAGGAGCTGAGTGTCACGATCAGTTAGCTAGCTATAGGCGCGGCGGCCGGCGACGACGTACGTGCCTTGAGCCAGCAAGGGACGTTGCTTCTGTAGCCAGTGGCGAAGATGACGGCGTCGAAGGCCATCTCGTCCCCGTCCACGAACCTCACCCCGTTGCTGCCAGTGAATGACTCCACTTCTGGCACGATCTGCATCGTCACAAGTGCACACATAAACGATATATATATGTTATGTGTATGGACAAATAAAATGCATGTTTGAACGAAGAAATTAGGTGAAATGGAATATATATACATCGGACCACCATCACATGATTGCACATTGCCACAAAGTTAGCCATCATCAGCACGCAAATAAGGGCATCGGACAATGGTCCATGGAGATGCCATTTTTGTTCAGCCAGCAGTTATTTTGTTGTCATGCAAGCATGATGCTATACGCCCAAGTACAGACGCCTGCAAGGCAGGCAGGCTGCAGGCCGTCTAGCTAGTAGAGCAAGAAGAGGCCCAGGACGGGGCGGGAGGGTGTAAAAAAAATAATAATAAAGCCATGGTCCATGCAAAGAGGCATGCATGCATGCGGATAAAACTGTAAAAACTAGTAGTTTTCACACTCATCAGCCCACAGACGCACCAACAACAACAACAAAGGGATAGGGAAAAGAATGTTGTATGAACCTCAAAAGTGAAAGCTAGCGTTGGCATGACATGCGAAAGGAAGCAACAGGAAGGAATGAATGAAAGATGCATGGATGGATTCACTCCTAGTACACTCCTCCATTCCCATGCACGAACGACGTCACTCTTCTTTATTTCAGTGGTGACCTTTGACAGCAGCCCTCACCTTGATGTTTCCAGATTTGATGAACGACCATGCTCCCACGTCTAGAACAGGGCTCTTGCCGGTGGCGTTCTTGATCTCCAGCGGGCCTAGCTTGGGCCTCCTCAGCCCGTGCTTCTCGGTGTCTCCCAGGACCATCCTGGCCACCAGGAGCAGCAGCCTGTCCACAAGCTTGATCGGCAGCCATCGGAGCAGTTTCATGGCGATGCCGAACGTTGAGGCCCCGAACATCTCTCTCGGTAGAACGTGCACCTGTTTCGTTTCATAAGCACGACATACGATGCGCATTATTGGTCCATATATGATTAGGCTCCAGTAGACAGTAGTAATAAAAGCCATACACACGCATATATAGAGCCTATTCACTTCTTCATGGAATTATATATTAATGACTAGCAATGCAACATAGTATATATAAATATCACAGTTCTATATAGCTAGAAAACTGAAAGGTTACTGCATTTTTTAAATTTCTTAAAAATAGATAGCGACTAGAGATATGACGTGATCAAGTAAGCTAAATGGCAACAATGTATGTCGGATTACATGAAACTCAGATCAACAAGTGTGTCCAACAGTATTATGTATATAGCAAGCTGATATATAATTAAGCAGCTAGTAGCTAGAGGATTAATATATATAGGAAGGAAGAAGATGGAAGAAAGAGGGCTAGCTTAGCTGCTGGTAACTTACCCCGCTCCTGACGGACATGAAGGGCATGGCACCGTGCTCACACAAGTCCAAGCACATCTCCATGCCGGAGTTGCCACAGCCCACGACCAGCACCCTCATGCCCTTGAACCTCTCCCCGCTCCTGTACGCGCTGGAGTGCAGCACCTCCCCGCCGAACCTCTCCCTCCCCTTCACCGTGGGCACCACCACCTCCGCGTTCTCCCCGCTGGCCACCACCAGCCACGGAGACACGTACTCGGTCTCGGTCGTCGTCTCCGCCGCCGCGCCGCCGCCAGCGGCAGCCGACGACGACGACGACGTCACCACCGTGACCCTCCAGAGCGACGCCTCCGCGTCGTACCGCGCGCGGGTCACCGTGCGCCCGAACAGCGGGGCCACGGCGAAGCGCGCGGCGTAGGAGCGGAGGTACCGGAGGAAGTCGTGCTTCGTCGGGTACGTGGGGAAGTCGGCCGGGAAGCGGGCGTGCGGGAGCTCGCAGAACACCTTGGGGAGGTGCAGCCGGAGCCGGTCGTACGTGCGGTTCGTCCACAGGTCGGCGATGCCGTCGGAACGCTCCAGCACCGTGAAGGGCACCGCGTGCCGGCTCAGCGTCGCCGCCACGGCCAGCCCGGACGGCCCCGCGCCGACGATGATGGGGCCACGCACCAAGCACGCGGCGGTCGAGCTCTCCCGCCGCCTGCTAGGGCTACCTGCACCACCTGCGTCGTCACCAGCAACTTGCCCCTGCATGGCGGCCGGCCGGTGCAACAAGCCAATACAAGCACCCCACCAATGAGCTAAAGCTTAGCTTATTAGCTACAGAATATATGTAGCTAGCTAGGCACACAACACCAGATGCAAGCCGTCTCTCAGCTCAGCTCAGCTCTTGCAAGACGTATGCAGTGCAGAGCACCGGCAACGGAAGCAAGCAGGTGATGCGATGGACGACGCAACACTAGCTAGCAGCTGACTCCTCCTAGTCATAGGAAAGGACGATGGACACCATCCGTTGCATCACACACACACACTCCCTGTCTCGCTCAGCTCTGATGGATGAGAGGTAGCTCAAGGTGTAGGCAACGTCTCTTTTTACCACTCCTCTTGCATGCACTACAGTGACAGCGGAAGCACGGAGGGGAGTTGAAAAAAATGAAAAGGCCTAGTGAGCTCCTCAGGCTATACTAGCCGGCGAGGGTCCCTCTCCCGTATATATAAGGGGAGGTGAAATGTAAAAGGACTGGTGGACTGCTTACATTGTACATGGACCATTTTTATCACCACTGTTGGAATGATTGCCACCAATCTTTCAAGGACCAAAAAAACAATAGTTTTTTCTCCTCTTATTCTAGTAATATTTTGGGTTTTTTTCCCTAGCTAGAACTACAAGATGTGTGCTCCTCAGCAGGAACTCCTAGAACTCAGAGATCATCAAATCTGATATGAGATCCTGTCATGCAATGCACTGCATTTCGACAGGCTAATCGTGTAGGCGCCATTGCCAGCATATGCATGAACATTGTTCCCCGTGTAGTTTCCGCGGATCTTAAGACGGATCCTTCAAAGTGGTCCTTGGTCTCTGTTCATCCAACCATCATCCAACCAGTAATCACTAATCTCCTTGTTCTCTGAATGATAAGCATGGGTACTGCTGCCCCATATATATCCACACATGGGGCAGAAATTATATATACAGATGGGCTTTCTTCTGAATATATAGCAGAAAATTGCTGGCAGGTACAAGGTCCTGAACTGGGACATTCTGGGGTGCTTTGACAGACAGCCTAGGTCAACCCGTTTGTTTAAAAATAAGATCCACAATGATCTTCAGAGCTTACTTTATTAGCAGTCTATCACCTAGCTACTTAGAACCTACTAATTGCTAACTAATTTCACGTTTGGACTAATGAACCGGCTTAGTGGAGTAGGAAGCAGGGAGGAAAGGACACAGAGGGGAAGAAACCCAGATTCATTGTTGCAATTTGTAATGGTTTACTTTTGTAATTGACTAGTATGTATTATCAGATAGGAAAGAATCAGACAGGGAAGAAGTAAATGGAGCCTACTGAATCCCTGACACAGGTGATCATTAAAAGCTATAGATTCATGAGATGCTGTCTGGTTTAGGCCCCCTGCCTCCACTAAGTGTGACATAATCCAATTAACAAAATCATGTAATCAATACGTTGACATGGTGACAAATTCTACAATGCTACTCCATACATAGGTCGAGGACACTACAGCTACCCACAGATCTCACCAGCACATGGATGTTCACATTGAACACACGTTGCATGATGTGCAAGCAGAATTCAATAACAGAAGGGCTGCTGCCCTATCTTAGTGAAATATTAGCTGTTCTGTTTGGAGGTTGTGCTTCTGCGTAGTTGGGTAATGGCACTTTTAGTTCAACTCATAAAGAAGAGATGGAAGAATGAAGGGGTCAGATATGATATTATTCTTTTTCTTCAAGATGCTCGGCAAACATGGATACCATGATGAAGTCGCAGCATCATATGACTGACTTGCTGGATATTGGGAAGTCAGATACATTAAAAACTCTTGGCAAACTAGACCTCAACCTAAAGGCAATGTGGAAACAGGAATGGCAACTAATAATCAAACATTATTCAATGGAGTTCAGCAAGATTGGTCGAACCAGTACGCACTATTGATGGGCTTACATTTCAGAAAACAGAGTACCCACAGCTTCAGTTTATCGCCCGCATCTGCTGAAGAAATCATCCCAGAGTTAGAGGCAGGGTTCGTTGTAAAGCAGTTCGTCTAGAACTAGATACGAGATTGAATCGGAGCTAAAAGATTAGAGAGAATTTATTACCCATGTTCCTTTGAAAAGGAATTAATCACCCCAAAAAATGCAGGAATGAACTGTGTATACAGGAGGAAGTAGGAACACACCTTAGCCTACAAACTTTCACAACTAGAAACCTCCGGATGTTGGAGGCATTTCATCGAACACACTTTCGGTGTGACAATAGTGCCGTTCCAATCTTGGGTCTTCAACTGCATCCGCAAAACAAAAAATACTAATCAACGGAGGACAGATTTGATGAATACGCTGCTGAACACCCCCACCCCCCAAAAAAAATCTCTATCTCAAGGTCCGGCGAAAAAAATTGGAGTGCGAGTGAAAAGGAATATGTGTTCTTGTTCTGAAAACATAGAGCACAAATACGCTAGCGATGTGAATATATTTTTTTTTTACTAAAAGGGCAACGCTCCATATTTCATTAAGAAATAGAACGATAGAGTTTTTACACCATCACAGGTCACGAGGTCTGCCACTCAACAAGGATGACTACATCCCAACAGAGCAACGCCAAAAAGGTGATTAGGGATCTGCGTTACCGTTACACAGAAATCCAGACTTACAACCTTATTTAGATCAACTAAGCTTACTAAACACTTACTTAATTGTCTACAACCGGTCACTCTCAGCTGCCTGGAACCAACCATAACCGATCAAAGGCAAGCTAACTGACAACACACGCCTAGCAAATCAGAAGACCAAGCAGAATGTAAGACAGAAACACAGTCATCACGTGATACTTTTTGTCACCGGAGCCCACCTGTGCACACGATTAAACACCTCTCTTGCCGTCTCTGATTCGCTTGCTTCCTGCCTCCAACGTCTTTTTTGTTCTCCCTATTTACATTAGTGCCCAGTTATCCAAAAGAAAACAACACATGAAGATTACATCGGTAGGGTCATCATGGAGCTTTTTATTAAAGCAAATGGAATTTCTGGACTTCCAGATCGTCCATACAATGGCCCTGCACCCAACCACAACAAATTTTTTGTACCCCTTATCAAAGTTCCTAAGCCACACCCCAGTTAGATGCTCCACATCTATCAGAGTTGTAGGCAAATGAAGTGTAATCTGAATCAGTCGGAGTTGTAGGCATATGAAGTGCAATCTGAATCAGTCGCCAAATGAATCGAGCTACTGAGCATTCAAAAAACAAATGCATCAGTCGCCAAATGAATCAGCCGATGTGAATATTATGTGTATAGTACAGAGATGAAGGAACCAAAACCCAAAAATTCAGACATTATGTTCGGCGAATAAGGATCTTATCTAGTGCTACGAGGACACTATAAAGCATTATCACCTAGTAAACACAATTGAGAGATGAATATGCCTTGCTTCGCTCCTCGAGCAGTCCAAATCGTATTCCTAGTAGGATCAAGGAAAGGTCGTACATTCATGTTCTTTCTAATAGGGTATTTATAATGGCTCTATGTTCTAGCTCTAGTGAATAGTTTTAAAAATATTTTTAATCTAAATAATAAATAAGATGACTTAACTAAATGTCTTTAAGGCTTATATCTTCAACTACACGATTTTCTGGAGCAACTAATGATCTTCTCCACCGACTCCACTAAATTTGAACTGTCCCAAATTTGACACTTCATTCTTTGCAATTCTAGTGCTGCAACTACCAATAATGAGCAGCGCAAACTGTTCGTCATGCATAAATATTTATTTGTTTAGGGTATGTTTAGGGAACATTTTTAATCATTGAAACCAAAAAGGAAAGGGGCTAAAATTTAATTTTTGGAATAAAGGAACCAAACAAGTTCTTACTATACTCATATAGTTATATCCAGTTACTTTGTGTTGGGGAGTGAAGACCTGAAACTGACGTTATTTGAAAAGCAAAGGTTTCAAACCGATGATCCTTAAAGATAAATATAATAAGGTCTTTAAATGTTCATGAATGCAGGGAAAATGTTGCAGCAGATAAAAGCACAGTGAAGGCAGAGAAGCGACAAGCATAACACAGGAGGGCAACTCCTGGCCCAAAGGCTCACTAAAGACCCTAAGGGCTTGTTTGGGAGCAAGAGTATTGGAGGGGATTGAGGAGACTATAATCTCTTACTATTTAATTTTGAATAGTAAGGGATTATAGCACCTCAATCCCCTCCAATGCACTTGCTTCTAAAGAGGCCCTAAAGACTAATGTCATGGAGAGGTTTGGATGATGTCGGCAAATGATACCTGAGAGCACCTAGAGGGGGTCAATAGGTATACTGTAAAAATCAACTCTAAACAACACAAAGATGGTTTATAATAAGTGTTAGTGAGAACTAAAACCAAGTCAGGATGAGATAAGAGATGGAGAGAGAACTCTTGATTGCTCCTTTAATATGAGTATTAGACTTAGGAGCAATATTGCAAGAGAGTAGAGAACTCAAGAAGACAGTAATCACAAAAAGTAAATCAACAAGTGACAGCGATTTTTACCGTGGTTTAGCCAAAACCTACTCCATGTTGTGGAGACCTCCTTTGGTCAAGGATTGCACTCAACCCCTCTCAAATAATCCAAAGATCAAACTTGAGTGCCACAAATATCTTCCTTATATAAAAATCATGTTGTGAGGAATCTCCATAAATTGGAGTTTCTCACGCCTTACACAATTGATTAAAAACAAAATCAGAGTAAGGATGGGAGTAGAAAAGCACATAAGAGCACAACACAACAACAACACGCTCACAAGTGAAAAGAGAGAACGCACGAAACACAACGGCAGAGTTACACCTCAAGAACACGCTTAAATCTCTCTCTAGCAAAACAATAGCGTGGTCGCAAAGATTTGGAGTTGTAGTGTGCTCAAAGAATGCTTGGGTTGACAGCTCCATATGCCTAGAGGGTCCTTTTATAGCCCTAAGGGAAAAAGGAGTCGTTTGATCTTCATTTGGAAGGTATTGGTTGCCTTTTGTCCGCGGGTGCACCGGACTGTCCGGTGCACAACGGACACTGCATAGTAGATGATTTGTTTCCTTCCCTGGCGAAACCGATAGTTGCCGACTATTGGTCAATTGGCACACCAGATAGTCCGACGGCGCAACGGACAGTCCAGTGCAGCCTGGTGATCGTTGCCGAGCTAACGTGGTCGGCACTGATCGTGTGGCTGACTGTTGGCTGAGGCGCATGATTGGCACACCATACAGTCAAGTGCACACCGGACAGTCCAGTGATTTATAGCCACGGCGTCTCGACAAAAACCCAAGAGCGGTTTGTTCATTGACTGCCGGCCTGGGTACCAGACACTGTTCGGTGCACACCAAACAGTCCGGTGCTCTCCAAACTAGCACATGTTTGGTCAAACTTAGCCAAATACCATTTCTCCAAATTGGTTCGACTTGAAAAGTTTCCTAGCACTTAGATAAACATAGTTAGCAACTAAAACAATTTACTAAGTGCTAGAATCGTACTCTTATTCCTTCTATTCAATATGATTTACAATATGCTCCAAAATGCACTTTTCCTCAATTTGCCTTTCAAACACCTATGCTCATGCTCATATAAGAAACTGTTAGTCTATAATAATGTGTTGAGCACTTATTCACCAAAACAAATAGAAATGGCCCAAAGGCACATTTCCCTTTCAATCTTTCCCTTTTTTGGTGATTTATGCCAACACATCAAAAGCAACTTAAAGAGGTACTAACATACCCAATATGAGACAACTTTTGCAAATTGAAGTCAAATCAAACACCAATAGAATAAGTCTAGGATTTGGTATATTTGGATCATTTTGCCACCACTTGGTTTATTTTCGCAAAGCAAATTCATTTTCTTACTTCTATGTCAAAACACTTTGTTTTAGCAAAAAAACAATTTTCAAGACTAGTTTTGATCAAAAGCCAAAAACTCACCTTTTCTCATAATAAGGATTTCTCCCCCACAAGAGAGTAGTTTTTAATAAGGGAGTTTTGATCAAAAGACAAGTATTAACAAAATAAATTTTGAAAATTCACAAGTGGCGGTCAATCCAGTTGCTTTGGCATTAATTTCTCCCCCTTTTGCATTAAGCACCACTCTAAACCTCATTGTCTCACCAAAAATTGTGAATTAAGAGCAAGAAGGCAATGAACACAAAGGGCAACATGAACATGATACTGTTATGCCATGGAAGCCTTGTTCGTTGATCAAGTTCACCATTTTCCTTTCCATTCACATTTGAGACTACACCAAAATCACTTAAGCAAACATGTTAGTCTCAAAGGGTCAAGTTGTAGCATATCCTCCCCCTAAACACATGCATCATTTGCACAAGGATTTGTGAGGCCCGGAGATGATGTTTTATAACTTGAGCACCAAAATACATAATTAAGCGTAAAATGATATGATCAAAAATATGAAAGACTTATATGCTATAGATCAATCCAAGTTCCACGAATCTAAGACATTTAGCTCACTACATAGCTTACAAAACCTTTTCTCATCTAAAGTCTTGGTGAAAATATCAGCTAGTTGGTGATCGGTGCTAATATGGCAAACAACGATATCTCCCTTTTGCCGATGATCTCTCAGAAAGTGATGTCCGGATTATCTACCAAGCGGATTGCACTCTCCTTCTTCCCTTTCTTGTCTTGTACCTGGTCATTCTCATTATCGGAACATTGAGCAATAAAATGACCAGTCTTACTGCACTTGAAGCATGAACGCTTTCTCCTTGATTTGTTCTTGTTGGGGTAGTACATACGTCCTTTCAATGCGGTCTTGAAGCGCTTGATTACAAGCACCATTTCCTCCTCATTAAGTCTAGCCACCTCCACTTGCACCACCTTGTTGGGGAGCGCCTCCTTGGTGGTTGTTGCTTTTGAGTGCATTGCAGCTTGTAGAGAGGAAGAGGTTTGTTGGCGATGTCATCAACATACCTTGCTTCTTTTACCATCATGCGTCCGCGTACAAATTTACCAAAAATTTCCTTGGGCAACATTTTGGTATACCTAGGGTTTTCACGAATAAGATTAACAATATGAGA
Source organism: Zea luxurians (assembly GCA_029449295.1). Classification (NCBI taxonomy): domain Eukaryota; kingdom Viridiplantae; phylum Streptophyta; class Magnoliopsida; order Poales; family Poaceae; genus Zea; species Zea luxurians. The sequence continues at coordinate 132,291,810 of JAOPSE010000007.1, forward strand.
ATCAATAACAGTAAATGACCTTAATGTGAGGCGCACGACGTCATGATCCGTCCATCTTGTGCTTCCATAGCTTTGAATTTTGTTCACCAGGGTCTTGAGCCTGTTGTACGTTTCAGTTGGCTCTTCTCCCCTTGTCGGTGTTTCGACCCCGGGGGTCCCTGGACCGACGAGTAAATTGTCGCTGCGTGTCCCTACCCAGATGGGTTGGCGTGGGATGGAACACAAGAGGTGGGACAAGCCTTGTATTATCCTGCACCAGGGGTGCCGCTCGCAGTAGGGGTTACAAGCACGTCGCGTGAGAGAGAGAGAGGGACACAGAGCTCATCCGCCGCTTCCCTCGCACGAAACCCCCTCAGGGTGGCCCTGGACCTCCCTTTTATAGAGGCAAGGAGAGAGTCCAGACGTACAATGGGGGGGGGCGTAGCTATGCGCTAACGTGTCCGGCAGTGGAGTGCCTAAGCCCTGTGTACATGCCAACGTGGCCGTTGGGGGAGAGCTTGGGCCCTGTACATGTGATGGCGTGGCCGTCGGAGGAGCGCCTAAGTCCTGTAGGAGCACAGCTGGCAGCACGGCGAGGATCCTGCTGACATCTCCTTGCTGTCGTAAGGGGCTGAGAGCCACCGGCGTCATGGCGCACGCGGGGCACCATCATTACCCGTCGCCGGGGTAAGCCAGATGGGACGCCGGTCTTGTTCCTTGTAGCCTGAGTAGGCTAGAAATAGGGAAATGATGCATCCCCTATTAGCGCGGTCAGTCCGAGCCCAAGGTCGGTCGAGGCGGAGACTTCTCTTGAGGCCGAGGCCGGGGTCGGGCGAGGACGCGATTCCTCCCGAGACCGGGGGTCGGGCAAGGCGGAGACCTCCTCCCGAAGCCGGGGCCTGAGGTCAGGCAAGGCGGAAACCTCCTCCTGAGGCCGGAGCATGAGGTCAGGCGAGGCGGAGCTTCCTGTTGCGCCCGAGGCTGAACTCGGTGATTGATTGTGACTTGTTGTCAGTCGTTGCCGGGGTGGCTGACACGGCAGTCGGAGCGGAGCAAGCGGCGCTGTTTTCCTGTCATGTCAGACAGTAAAGAAGAGGGGCGAAGTGACTGCGGTCACTTCGGCCTACCCGTCTGAGGCGCGTGTGTCAGGATACGGCGTCAGGCATCCCCTGCATTTAATGCGCCTACAAAGCGGTCGGTTGGTGAGGCGGTATGGCCAAGGTTGCTTCACAACGAAGCCTGCCCGAGCCGGGCCTCGGGAGGTCCGAGGGGGCGCCCGCTGCCTGAGGAGGCCCTCGGGCGAGGCGTGAACTCGTCTGGGACTACTGTTCCAACCCGAGGCTAGGCTCGGGTGAGATCGCGTCCCTCGGGTAGACGAAGTCTTGGCTTGAACCGCACCCGTCAGTTGGTCTGAGGGTGTTTACCAGCCATGATTAGGAGCGTTGGGGGTACCCCTAATTATGGTACCCGACAGTAGCCCCCGAGCCTCGAAGGGAGTGATGGTACTCGCTTGGAGGCTTTTGCTGCGTTTTCGGTGAGGGGACTGGCCTTTCTCGATTTTTGCCTTGTTCTTGTGGGTGCGCCCGAGGCCTCGGAGGAGTGGTTTGACTCCTCTGAGGTCTGAATGCTTTTTGTGGTGCTTCGGCCGGTCTGATCGTTCCCTCATGCGGCCCGGCCGTAGCCCGGGTGCGTGGTCGGGTTCCAAGTTATCAAGCTAGTTTGTTGACGCTGTCAACAGTTTTGGCCGTAGCCGGGTGCGAGAGCAGCCCCCGAGTGTAACACCCGGATTTTAGGGGTCCAAAACCCGGGGTTAACATAAACACCAGGTATGCTGGGACCAAGTCTCAAACATATGATGTATAGTGGCACAGGATCGAATGTCACATCTTTATATATAACAGGAGTTCTATACAAAATAAATAATTACATTATAAGGAGACAACGGTCCAGCAACCCAAAAGTTGACTGGGAGACGACGACCTAGACCTCTCTCGAACTCATCGCAGCATCCTCCAAGAGCATCATCCTGCAGTACCTGGTCTTGACCTGTGGTGTATGTGAGACAGCAAGAGTGAGCTCACATACGTTCATCGCTCAACAAGTTGTGGGGAATGATGTGAAATGAACTCGCCAAAGGTGGGAGCTCATGTGAAGTGTAAGGCTTACCAAAGAAGATGGTTAGAGCTGAGCATTGCTTTTAAAGTTGGTCAAAATTTTATTAGCAGTTACTAAGTATAAGTAAATACCAACCCAATTAAATAGTAGAACAAAAGTAACAACATCACCTGCGATGCAATGCATATGACAAATTGAATTTAGTTCCATAATTTAATCATGTGAGGGTCCGAGCTGCTCATGACCGTGAGCACGGCTAGTATACCAGTTTTACACTCTGCAGAGGTTGCGCATCTTTACCCACAAGTCATGTTACCCATCTGCCAAGGGATCGCGACTTCCCATACACCTCTACCGAGGAGGCGAGGCAGGGTAACACTACGAGGCCTTTACAAAGTTCCACTAGCTTCAGAAAACCCGCTACAGTTTATAGGAAGATCCAGTGCAGGAATCCCTTGCAGGACCGCCATCGCAGCAAAATCCTCCCGAGGGCCTCCCTACACTGACCTCTCCCCTACTGCCCTTGCCCCTTTCGGGTAAGGTAGTCTTCCACTAGCTTTCCTAATTAATCAGCCAAGGGCATCCCATACTACCCTTGTGGTAGCACTGTTTTCCCGGGTGGTCGCTCCATGTTCCAATTAACATAATGATCTCAACATGAACCATAAATAACAACTGATAACCAAAGTATAATCATGAATAGTAATGTGTATCTCTATACCCAAAGCCACATATAGCACTAGCAAGTACTACCCAAAGATTCAGTGGTGAACAAGGTATAAAGATAGTCAAACTAGGGTGACCTATTGGGTCCCATCAAAATTAACCTATGCAGATCATTATGATTAATTAGAACATAAGTAGGTGAAAAGAAGTGATCAAGGGCACAACTTGCCTGGGCCTTGAGAATCCAGGTACCAGGATGATCTTCAGATGACTCGTGACCTCACTGCTAGTCGTAGCAATTCAAACAAACATGGTATAGGCAAAATTAACATTACACCAAACATAAGGACAAAATGCACATTAATAATATACATATTAAAATAAGATCATAGGAACAGGAATCATTAATTTTGGAGTTGTAGATTCTAAGTTATGGATTTTCAAAGGTTTTATGTGTTTAATATGGATTAAGTGAGAGATTAAATTTCTAATTGTTTTCATGACAAAACAGAGGCTCTAGGTGGTAAATAATATTAAAACAAAATTATTGCAACTGGAATGGGTCAAAAAGGAGCTAAAATGAATTAGTTATGAATTAAATAAGTTTCTGATTTATTTTAACACTAAAAATCATTTTCTAAATCATTTTCTAGGATTTTTCCTATCCACTGGACTGCGCCTCAATTTATATAGAAAGCAGGGGCCTCTGCGCAAATATTCCCGTGACTCAGACAATCAACACAGGACGGCGGGTTATTTCTTACATTTCACGGGGACTCTTTTGCATAATGTCATGACCGAAGGGGGTATCGGCAATCCACACACATCCGATCTGAAATGGTCGGCTCAGATTAGATGTGCGCGCAACCCAAACCCTCCATTCACTCCGATCGTCCGATCATGATCGGACGCCTAGGATTCGTTATACACCCGACCAGGTATTTAGGCGCAATGCGATCAGAACCGCACATTTGTGATCCAATGCCCCAGATACGCCCCAGCCGAAAGGCATCCCCGACCCAAATCCTGGCCGCCCAAGGCGGATCGGACGATCCGGATCCTTCGTCTTCACCAGAGTCTCAGCGCGGCGGCGCCGCCCACGGTGCACAGCGGCGCTCCCACCGGAGACTTCGGAATCTACGACGCAGGACCCTACTTACCTAATCGAGCGAAGCTACACGATCCTGGGTGCACGACGAACATGTCAAAGGACATACCGGAGGTAGATACGGTCTCTGCGACGGCACCCACGACGCGAGGCGGACTGGCAGCCGATTTCACGGTACGGCGAGCAATTCGCCGCCGGACGATGGCTCATGAGCCCAATTGCCTGCCCGCGCGTGATCCACACAGAACGGAGATCCCCTGGTCAACTCCTCAGCCAACGAGCAACACCGGACGCGAGATGAGCACATGGCGGCAAGGTTAGGCTTCCTTTTCCCCCGCGATTCCGGCGTGCACGACAGACCGCCCTGGTGATCTATGGTGGCAGCGCTTAGATGGAATGCAGAGGGAAAGCAACAGCAGCGCCCGACGCGTGAATCGCTGGAGCAGGCGAGCTTCTCTCCCTCGATTCTTCTTCTCGGTATGGCGCGGCTGGCGGAATAAATCTGGGCACGAGCTGCACAAACATGGCGGCGGTAGAGTTTATACCTTGGGTCTAGGGTCGCCCCTACCCGAATCCCCGGTCCGAACGGCGCGGAGACCGCAACCACCATGCGAGGAACTCCGGGCGCGACGAGGCCGACCGCGCGAGTCTTGCGCGAGGTGCGGGGAGAGTTTGTTGGCGAGGATAGCCTGACATTGGGGTCCCACGGCGCAGTGTAACCTCGGTCACGACCAAGGCGCGGAAGGCGGCTGACCAGTGGGGCCCGCGGGTCAGGGCTGCGCGGCTGCGCAGGGCGTGGGGTGAGTGGGCCGCGGGAGGTTTTCCTGGTGTGGGCCGAATTGAGGTTCAGGGCCCAACAGTGGGATTTTTCTTTTTCCTTTTCTTTTTATCTCCCATTTTCTTTTCTTTCTTTCAAAAATTAATTTGAATTCGAATTTAGTTTCAAACCTTGTGCAAGTTTATTCTCCAATCATGTTGTGAACTGAAGAATACCAATTTCTGAAATATATTTATATTATTTTTATCTTCATATCACTTCTCCTTTTACTTTTTCTATTTTATATTTCCATTTTCAAATTCTAGTTTTCTTAGCTTAAGCTTGTTTCACAAATTTGAATACAAAGTGCAACAATACAATAACTCTATCATGAGAGGCATTTTATTTATTTATTTATTTGTTATGTTAATCCCATATAATTCCATTAATCAAATATGCATAAAGAAGAGAAAACCAATTAACTCCCAAGGGTTCCATAATCCCAAGATCCCCACTTATAAACATATTTATTTATTTATAACCTTATTTTTCTTTGGTACAAATTTTTGGGCTCTACAAATCCTACCCCCCTTAAAAATAATCTCGTCCTCGAGATTTGTAAGAAAAGAGGATATAGGAAGAGTGATTTGAAATCTAGCTTTTAGTTTCTAATTAGTTCAAAATCAAGAGTCTCTCTCTCTCTCTTTTTTTTTATTAGTTAGTTTTTTTTAGGAGAGCCTAGGTATATATGGTTATAGACACTTTATTATGCAGGATAAAAGATATCTTTTAAAGCCTATATAGGTTTGGGCAAGAAAGAGTGGGGTAAAGAAAGACTCCATCCAAGATTGTGGATCTTGACTCATCTTGGTGACCTTACTTGATCCTTGAAGACTTGAGTTGGTGCTCATCCTTCCTTGATGAAGTTGATCATCTTCTTTGGTCTTGTCTCTTTGATTAGGAGTTAGTGTATATTATCGGAGTTGGGGAAAATATGGTTAGAATAGTTATGGGTGAGATGGACTACATGATGTAGGTCAAAAGTTTGCTTGATGTTAGGTGGTGGTTGATAGATTATGCACTCCATTAAGACTCTATTGCTTGGGTAAGTTATGTAACTTGTTATATAGATCGAGTGGTTGTGTATGGCCAAGTTGATACAAGTCTTCAAATTAGGCTTAAGTGATTTAGGAGTATGGCCTTATCTTTTCTACCAGCATTAAGTAACTCACACTAGATTGGACCATATTAAGTTAGGTATGATCTAGATTAGACTAGTTTAAGTTAGATAGATTTATCAGGGTAAGATATATCTTGTTAGGATATGTTAGAATTTTTTTTTTGAAATAGGATGGGGTATATGGTGTAGGTAGGTCAGAAGCTCTATTAGGTTAACACAGAGGGATTATGCATCTATTGGATGGGTAAGGTAGTTGCATATGTATATGGTCAAGTTAATCTAGGGCATCAATTTAGCTTAAATCATTTTTATAGGAGTGAGGTCTAATCCATTTCACTAGTACTAACTAATTTATTAAATAACTCACTTTTAGATTGGATCATATTTGGTATCACCGGATTAGTCTAGACAATATCTAATTACTTTGAATTAGATCATGGTTGATAGTTTAGACTAGGATGGATAAGTATGCTTATTAGGATAAGATGGGTCCATAGAGATAAGATAGAATCTGTTGAGATCAGTTAGATCTATTAGGATAAAATCTTTTCAAGATAAGATGAGTATCTTTTAAGATGAGATGGATCTATTAAGATAAGGGAGAAATTTTAAGATAAGATGGGTATTGTTAGACTAGTTACTTTATTTGAAGGATAATTTAGTTTGTCTAGTTATTTTATAAATATATTTTAATACCTATGTGTATATGCAGATGCAATTGTGGACATTACTCCACAACTCATCACACTCAAACAAAGATCCAAATCAGACAAGTATCATAAGAACAAACATTCAAGCATATAAATATTTACAAAAATAGTTTTGTTTTTGTTCCTAAGAGTAGGTCTCCTATCCCTAAAGGTCACTTTAAGCACAGGATTTCAAAGTGTGAAATCCAAGTTTGTCTTTAGAAGGAAGAAGGTAAGAATAATCAGAGTAAAGCGGAAATAGATGAGAAAAGATTAAGATAAGTTTAGAAAAGAATCAGAGTATCAGAGGTAAGTAGACAAGGGTTGTCCAGTTCTATCTAGGTTTCGTCCTACAGTCAACATTCCTCTGATACCACTTCTGTAACACCCGGATTTTAGGGGTCCAAAACCCGGGGTTAACATAAACACCAGGTATGCTGGGACCAAGTCTCAAACATATGATGTATAGTGGCACAGGATCGAATGTCACATCTTTATATATAACAGGAGTTCTATACAAAATAAATAATTACATTATAAGGAGACAACGGTCCAGCAACCCAAAAGTTGACTGGGAGACGACGACCTAGACCTCTCTCGAACTCATCACAGCATCCTCCAAGAGCATCATCCTGCAGTACCTGGTCTTGACCTGTGGTGTATGTGAGACAGCAAGAGTGAGCTCACATACGTTCATCGCTCAACAAGTTGTGGGGAATGATGTGAAATGAACTCGCCAAAGGTGGGAGCTCACGTGAAGTGTAAGGCTTACCAAAGAAGATGGTTAGAGCTGAGCATTGCTTTTAAAGTTGGTCAAAATTTTATTAGCAGTTACTAAGTATAAGTAAATACCAACCCAATTAAATAGTAGAACAAAAGTAACAACATCACCTGCGATGCAATGCATATGACAAATTGAATTTAGTTCCATAATTTAATCATGTGAGGGTCCGAGCTGCTCATGACCGTGAGCACGGCTAGTATACCAGTTTTACACTCTGCAGAGGTTGCGCATCTTTACCCACAAGTCATGTTACCCATCTGCCAAGGGATCGCGACTTCCCATACACCTCTACCGAGGAGGCGAGGCAGGGTAACACTACGAGGCCTTTACAAAGTTCCACTAGCTTCAGAAAACCCGCTACAGTTTATAGGAAGATCCAGTGCAGGAATCCCTTGCAGGACCGCCATCGCAGCAAAATCCTCCCGAGGGCCTCCCTACACTGACCTCTCCCCTACTGCCCTTGCCCCTTTCGGGTAAGGTAGTCTTCCACTAGCTTTCCTAATTAATCAGCCAAGGGCATCCCATACTACCCTTGTGGTAGCACTGTTTTCCCGGGTGGTCGCTCCATGTTCCAATTAACATAATGATCTCAACATGAACCATAAATAACAACTGATAACCAAAGTATAATCATGAATAGTAATGTGTATCTCTATACCCAAAGCCACATATAGCACTAGCAAGTACTACCCAAAGATTCAGTGGTGAACAAGGTATAAAGATAGTCAAACTAGGGTGACCTATTGGGTCCCATCAAAATTAACCTATGCAGATCATTATGATTAATTAGAACATAAGTAGGTGAAAAGAAGTGATCAAGGGCACAACTTGCCTGGGCCTTGAGAATCCAGGTACCAGGATGATCTTCAGATGACTCGTGACCTCACTGCTAGTCGTAGCAATTCAAACAAACATGGTATAGGCAAAATTAACATTACACCAAACATAAGGACAAAATGCACATTAATAATATACATATTAAAATAAGATCATAGGAACAGGAATCATTAATTTTGGAGTTGTAGATTCTAAGTTATGGATTTTCAAAGGTTTTATGTGTTTAATATGGATTAAGTGAGAGATTAAATTTCTAATTGTTTTCATGACAAAACAGAGGCTCTAGGTGGTAAATAATATTAAAACAAAATTATTGCAACTGGAATGGGTCAAAAAGGAGCTAAAATGAATTAGTTATGAATTAAATAAGTTTCTGATTTATTTTAACACTAAAAATCATTTTCTAAATCATTTTCTAGGATTTTTCCTATCCACTGGACTGCGCCTCAATTTATATAGAAAGCAGGGGCCTCTGCGCAAATATTCCCGTGACTCAGACAATCAACACAGGACGGCGGGTTATTTCTTACATTTCACGGGGACTCTTTTGCATAATGTCATGACCGAAGGGGGTATCGGCAATCCACACACATCCGATCTGAAATGGTCGGCTCAGATTAGATGTGCGCGCAACCCAAACCCTCCATTCACTCCGATCGTCCGATCATGATCGGACGCCTAGGATTCGTTATACACCCGACCAGGTATTTAGGCGCAATGCGATCAGAACCGCACATTTGTGATCCAATGCCCCAGATACGCCCCAGCCGAAAGGCATCCCCGACCCAAATCCTGGCCGCCCAAGGCGGATCGGACGATCCGGATCCTTCGTCTTCACCAGAGTCTCAGCGCGGCGGCGCCGCCCACGGTGCACAGCGGCGCTCCCACCGGAGACTTCGGAATCTACGACGCAGGACCCTACTTACCTAATCGAGCGAAGCTACACGATCCTGGGTGCACGACGAACATGTCAAAGGACATACCGGAGGTAGATACGGTCTCTGCGACGGCACCCACGACGCGAGGCGGACTGGCAGCCGATTTCACGGTACGGCGAGCAATTCGCCGCCGGACGATGGCTCATGAGCCCAATTGCCTGCCCGCGCGTGATCCACACAGAACGGAGATCCCCTGGTCAACTCCTCAGCCAACGAGCAACACCGGACGCGAGATGAGCACATGGCGGCAAGGTTAGGCTTCCTTTTCCCCCGCGATTCCGGCGTGCACGACAGACCGCCCTGGTGATCTATGGTGGCAGCGCTTAGATGGAATGCAGAGGGAAAGCAACAGCAGCGCCCGACGCGTGAATCGCTGGAGCAGGCGAGCTTCTCTCCCTCGATTCTTCTTCTCGGTATGGCGCGGCTGGCGGAATAAATCTGGGCACGAGCTGCACAAACATGGCGGCGGTAGAGTTTATACCTTGGGTCTAGGGTCGCCCCTACCCGAATCCCCGGTCCGAACGGCGCGGAGACCGCAACCACCATGCGAGGAACTCCGGGCGCGACGAGGCCGACCGCGCGAGTCTTGCGCGAGGTGCGGGGAGAGTTTGTTGGCGAGGATAGCCTGACATTGGGGTCCCACGGCGCAGTGTAACCTCGGTCACGACCAAGGCGCGGAAGGCGGCTGACCAGTGGGGCCCGCGGGTCAGGGCTACGCGGCTGCGCAGGGCGTGGGGTGAGTGGGCCGCGGGAGGTTTTCCTGGTGTGGGCCGAATTGAGGTTCAGGGCCCAACAGTGGGATTTTTCTTTTTCCTTTTCTTTTTATCTCCCATTTTCTTTTCTTTCTTTCAAAAATTAATTTGAATTCGAATTTAGTTTCAAACCTTGTGCAAGTTTATTCTCCAATCATGTTGTGAACTGAAGAATACCAATTTCTGAAATATATTTATATTATTTTTATCTTCATATCACTTCTCCTTTTACTTTTTCTATTTTATATTTCCATTTTCAAATTCTAGTTTTCTTAGCTTAAGCTTGTTTCACAAATTTGAATACAAAGTGCAACAATACAATAACTCTATCATGAGAGGCATTTTATTTATTTATTTATTTGTTATGTTAATCCCATATAATTCCATTAATCAAATATGCATAAAGAAGAGAAAACCAATTAACTCCCAAGGGTTCCATAATCCCAAGATCCCCACTTATAAACATATTTATTTATTTATAACCTTATTTTTCTTTGGTACAAATTTTTGGGCTCTACACCGAGCCTCTGCACGGAGCGAGAGGACGATCAAGGACTTTCCCGACTTTTGTTATACGCCCCTGCATCGCCTCTCCGCAAGGAGGGGGGGGGGAAGCGCCATGTTGCCCTCGGAGGGCGCCGAACATGGTGTTTCCAGTGAGCTGCTAACGGGTGATCCGAGTGGACGTCCGTGCCCCATTCGTTAGGGGTCAGCTGGTGGCCCAGAGGCGCGCTCCAAAAGTACCTGCGGGTGATTTGCCGGACCCAGACCCCTTCGACAGGGTCCGAGGGCTTGATGTCTCCCTCCGGTGGGATTCCGTTACAAATCGTTCCCACCGGTCTCGGAAATGTCCTAGGGTACCTCGGGAGCGTAGCCTAAGCCTCGGCTATGTATCGAACGTACCTAGAGTCATCCCTCACTCTGCGTGCTCTGGGGCGACTGTCGAACCCTTCCGAGGGGCCAGCCTACGAACCCCTGATTAGTAGTGGGCACGGAGCCCGGGCACTCTGGGGCAGCTGTCGAACCCTTCCGAAGGGCCAGCCTTCGAACCCCTGATCAGTAATGGGCTTGAAGTCCGAGTGCTCTGGGGCGGCTGTCGAAACCCTTCCGAGGAGCCAGCCTTTGAACCCCTGATCAGTAGGAGGGCTCGGGGCCCGGTTCCTTCGCCGGGAAGGATCCTTTCCACAACGTCCCCTTTCCCGGTCCCTGTAGCAAGAGAGAGAGAGGAGGAGGAGGGGAAGGATATGAATTTAAATAAGGTGGCACACCTTTTTTGACGCGGTCATTATGGCGAAGGCGAAGCGACGCCCGCCTTGCCTGCCAGAGGTGTTGCCTGCTCCGTCGGGGAGTTAATGCGACGGGACGGGCGATTCGTGAGGCGCCCGTTGCGCATGCGAGCCGTCCGAGGAACGGGGCACGGGCGCGTCGTCTTCACGCCATGGGAGAGGGCTCTCCCGTTGCTTCAAGAGGGGACGCGAGCCTGCAGGTGACTTGGCCGCTGCCTCCGCTCGTCTGCCGCTGCAGTTACTGCCGGCCCACTTTTGACCATGCCAACCGTCGTGCCTACCCCGCGGCTGACTGACCCGTGGCCGTCACCTTTAATTGGCACTGTTGGGTCATGCGCAGGGCTACCTCGAGTCGCGGTACTGGTTCCGCAGTCGAGGAGGCGCGGCATTGGCGCGAGTGGCGGTGTAGCTTCTTGCACGTCGTAACCGGCGCGCCGGTTACATGACATGCGGGCCTGCTTCCTTTGCGCTGGCCCACCGGATGTGGACGGAGCCGAAGGGGCGCACAGTTGCGGTGCAGTTGGATGCTTGTCGTGTGGCAGTCCACCCTTTCGACCACCGGTTTCTGCGAAGATGGGAGAGCGCTTGTAACCGCGGGACGGTTACATGCCTCGCGTGCGGCGGTTCGCCTTCTTCGTGCTTCGGATCAGCTCGTATGACGTGTGGGTCCCAGCCCCCGTGTCGTAGGGGGAGAACCCTAGAGAATGTCAGTGGGGATTTCGCCCGTGACGCTAAGGGGTGCAAGCGAGGAGGTCTGCCTATAAAAGGGGGATCGATCCCCTAGGCAGTGGCCATGCCTTCGTTCTCCCCTCATGCATCGCGCCCTTCCACCTTTTGAGCCCCCGGATGGGGTGCTCCAGCATCGCCTTGCTCTTGCTGTCGTTGGAGGAGCGCGGCCTCGTGGAGATCGGCACCTTTCAGCCATCGCTTGGCTTCAAGGATTTTTGTCGTGCAGGTTGAGGTGGAGAGCGAGCTGAGCCAGGTTTCGCCTCCCGTGTGGGTCGGCGACCCGCTTCTTCCTCCAACCCCCCGGGGAGAAAGGTATCCTCTAGCCCTGCGGAGGTGACGCCCTCCAGCCATGCGGGGGAAGGCGAACCGCTGCTGCCCGGCCAGGGCGCAGTAGTCCGTCCTCCACCTAGGCAACGGTTGTGCCGTATGCCGGTGGCTGCTGTCACCGCCCTTGCGGAGAGGGCGGACTTCGACAACACGGGTTCGGTCGGCCATAGACGTCGTCATCTGCAGCGTGTCCGGCTCGCTGGCCCAGCTGACTCTAGCGTCGCTCCCGATGCTGCCTCCTGCCGCTTGGTTCTCGTGGGGACCAACGCTGGCCGGTCCTCGAGGATTTGAGTGGGGATCTGCCGGCGAGCCGCTTGAAGTTCGTTGTCCCGCTGGCCCCCCGGTGTGGAGATTGTTCATATCCGCGGGAGCGGAACCGGAGTCCCGTTTGTAAGGAGATACACCGGGTTTTTGCCGGAGCAAAATGTAACCGCTTCAAGTACTTAGACATTTGTCGTAGGTCGGGAGAACCGCCGAGGGTTCTGCCGACGTCTAAGTCTGTGTAGCATAGTTACCCCAGGTATATGTGTTTATTCTTTGTGGCTGTCGAGGCCTGAACATTTGGGTATTCGAGAATGAAGCTCTGTGTCTTCCTCATTCCGAGCGCTGGGACTTGTCTGTTGGCTAGCCGAACCACTTAACCGAGCGTCGGTTGCCTTTCGCGGAAGGTGACGAGTGAGGTGTTCGTATCCCGAAGGCGTAGGAGTCCCTCGGCTCTGTCGGCCTTGCCGCTCTAGGCTTCCCTTGCGCAGTTTTTGGAACCCTCGGCTGCTCTGCGATGAGCCGGAGTCGGAGGCAGCAGTGTTAGCGCGGACAGACGCGGAGTTGGCTCGGAAAGAGACTTCATCGACCCGGGAGATGGCGGCTTCCCAGGCCGAGGAAGATGTAGTAGCAGCCGCTGGAGCTTGGCCAAGACATCTGCTGGCGCGGTGCTGGCGTCCTCCCTTAGGTGGAGGTCCTTTTGCCTGGGTCGCCGTCCGAGGCCGGGCCAGGTTCCGCCGAGGGTGGAATCAACGCCGAGGGTGTTGCTGCTCCCCTTGCCGATGCCCGAACCTGTAGGGACAGTTTGTCTGTAGCATGCGCATGCTTTTTCGCGGCCGCCGAGGCCTAAACACTTTATCGTCGTGTTTAAAAAGCTGCGTCTTCTCTCCTCTTGTTTCGAGCATCACGACTTGTCTGTCAATAGCAGAATCGTTTATCCGAACGAGAGTTACTTTTTGCGGAAGGTGATGAGTGAGGTATTCGTATCCCAAAGGTGTAGGAGTCCCTCAGCTCGGTCGGCCTTGCCGCTTACGTGCGCTCTCATTTGGTCGAAGGATTCCATCATTGGTACAGTCGAGAAGGCGCGAAAGTCTTTTTCTACCCGAGTGTTAGGACTTGTTCGGTAGCAGGATCGGTTATCCGAGCGTGAGTTACTTCTTGCGGAAGGTGATGAGTGAGGTATCCGTATCCTGGAGGCATAGGAGTTCCTTGGCTCGGTCGGCCTTGCCGCTTACGTGTACTCTCGTCGTTCTCAGGATCCCGCTATTGATACGGAAGTCGAAAGCACAAAGGTTGTTTTGGTAGAAAATTTTTCCGACGAAAATTTTGACGCAGAGGGGGTTCCCCCCTTCTAGCCCCCGAGGGAGGGTCGGGCTTTTGCTGAGGCAAGGTCGACCCTTCCTTGACGGTTAGACTTTGTGTATGTAAACGAGGTACATGAACGACTTAAAACATCTTAAGGGTAGAAGCGACGTAGCTGTTAGATGTTCCAAGCGTTGCTGTAGACCTCGCCTTGGTCGTTGGCCAGCTTGTATGTTTCGGGCTTTAAGATCTTGGCGAAGATGAAGGGCCCTTCCCAGGGAGGAGTGAGCTTGTGGCGCCCTCGGGCGTCCTGTCGCAGGCGAAGCACCAAGTCTCCCACTTGGAAGCCTCGGGACCGAATGCTTCGGGCGTGGTAGCGCTGCAACGACTGCTGGTACCGTGCCGAATGTAGTAAGGCGACGTCTCGAGCCTCCTCGAGTTGGTCCAGCGAGTCTTCTCGGCTGGTCTGGTTGCTTCGGTCGTCGTACACCTTGGTCCTCGGGGAGCCATATTCTAAGTCCATGGGGAGGACGGCCTCGGCCCCATAGACTAGAAAGAATGGCGTAAAACCCGTGGCGCGGCTCGGCGTCGTCCTCAGACCCCAGACTACCGAGGGTAGCTCTTTCATCCACCGCTTGCCGAACTTGTTGAGGTCGTTGTAGATCCTTGGTTTGAGCCCCTGCAAAATCATACCGTTGGCACGCTCCACCTGCTCATTCGTCATGGGATGAGCTACGGCGACCCAGTCCACACGGATGTGGTGGTCATCGCAGAAGTCCAGGAACTTTTTTCCGGTTAACTGCGTGCCATTGTCGGTGATGATTGAGTTTGGGACCCCAAAGCGATGGATGATGTTGGTGAAGAACGCCATCGCCTGCTCGGACCTGATGTTGTTTAGGGGTCGGACCTTGATCCACTTGGAGAATTTGTCGATAGCGACCAGCAGGTGCGTGAAGCCCCCGGGTGCCTTCTACAAGGGACCGACGAGGTCTAGACCCCACACAGCAAATGGCCAGGTGATGGGTATCGTCTGCAAGGCCTGAGCGGGCAGATGCGTCTGCTTTGCGTAGAATTGACACCCCTGGCAGGAGCGCACAATCCTAGTGGCGTCGGCCACCGCGGTTGGCTAGTAGAAACCTTGTCGGAAGGCATTCCCCACGAGGGCTCGAGGCGCTGCATGGTGGCCGCGAGCCCCCGAGTGTATTTCTTGCAATAGCTCTTGTCCTTGGGCGATAGATATGCATCGTTGGAGGATGCCCGAGGGGCTGCGGTGATAGAGCTCTTTTTCATCACCCAGCAAGATGAATGACTTGGCGCGTCGAGCCAGCCGCCGAGCTTTGGTCTTGCCGACGGGAAGCTCTCCTCGGAGGAAATATTCCAGGTACGGGGTCTGCCAGTTCGGATCAGGCGTGACCCCATTCTGTTCCTCCTCGACGGGCAAGGCCTCTTCCTCGATGGCCGAGGGTGCCTCGGGTTCGGCTGAGGGTACCTCGAGCTCGGCCGAGGGTACCTCGGGCTAGGCCGAGGCTTCCTTAGGCTCGGGCGTGTCGTCGATCTTGACGGATGGTTGATGTAGGTCTCTGGAGAAGATGTCCTGGGGAACCGTCGTTCGCCCCGAGGCTATTTTTTCCAGCTCGTCCGCAGTCTTGTTGTACTGTCGGGTGATGTGGTTGAGCTCCAGCCCGTAGAACTTGTTTTCCAGGCGCCGGACTTCATCGCAGTAGACTTCCATCCTCCGGTCACGGTAGTGGGAGTTCTTCATGACTTGGTCGATGACAAGTTGTGAGTCGCCTCGAGCGTCGAGGCGCCGGACCCCTAGCTCGATGGC
This sequence comes from Zea luxurians, assembly GCA_029449295.1. Lineage (NCBI taxonomy): Eukaryota > Viridiplantae > Streptophyta > Magnoliopsida > Poales > Poaceae > Zea > Zea luxurians. The sequence continues at coordinate 132,307,348 of JAOPSE010000007.1, forward strand.
GATACGTAGCCCGTTAACCAGCGCCTCGTGCTCGACCACGTTGTTTGATGCCGGAAAATGGAGGCGAATGACGTAGCGGAGATGCTTTCCGAGGGGTGAAACGAAGAGCAGGCCAGCGCCTGCCCCTGTTTTCATGAGTGACCCATCGAAGTACATGGTCCAGAGCTTAGGCTGGATTGGAGTTGTCGGTAACTGGGTGTCAGTCCACTCAGCCAGGAAGTCTGCCAAGACCTAGGATTTTATGGCCTTTCGAGGAGCGAATGATAGTGTTTCGCCCATAAGCTCCACCGCCCACTTTGCTATGCTACCTGAGGCCTCGCGACACTGGATGATCTCCCCCAGGAGGAGGATGACACCACAGTCACCGGATGAGACTCGAAGTAGTGTCGCAACTTCCGCCGTGTCAGGATCACTGCGTAGAGCAGCTTCTGGATCTGTGGGTAGCAGACTTTGGTCTCGGAGAGCACTTCGCTGATGAAGTAGACTGGCCTCTGGACGGGCAGTGTGTGCCCTTCTTCTCGTCTCTCGACTATGATCGTGGCGCTGACCACCTGAGTAGTCGTGGCTACGTAGATCAAGAGGGCTTCTCCTGCGGTAGGGGCACCAGGATGGGTGTGTTCGTAAGGAGCGCCTTAAGGTTTTCGAGGGCTTCCTCGGCCTCGGGGGTCCAAGTGAAGCACTCGGCCTTCCCTAAGAGGCGATACAGAGGCAAGCCTTTCTCGCCAAGGCGTGAGATGAAGCGGCTTAGAGCCGCAAGGCATCCCATGACCCTCTGTACTCCTTTCAAATTTTTGATCGGTCCCATGTTCATGATGGCCGCAATTTTCTCCGGGTTGGCCTCGATGCCCCGCTCGGAGACAATGAATCCAAGGAGCATGCCTCGGGGGACTCCGAAGACACACTTCTCAGGATTGAGTTTCACGCCTTTCGCTCTCAGACACTCGAATGTCATTTCAAGGTCAGAGAGGAGGTCGGAGGCTCTCTTCGTCTTGACAACGATGTCGTCGACGTAAGCCTCGACCGTTCTACCAATGTGTTCTCCGAACACGTGGTTCATGCACCTCTGGTAAGTGGTGCCTGCATTCCTCAACCCAAATGGCATTGTAGTGTAACAGTACATGCCAAAAGGTGTGATGAAAAAAGTCGCGAGCTGGTCAGACTCTTTCATCTTGATTTGGTGATAGCCTGAGTAGGCATCGAGGAATGACAGGGTTTCGCACCCAGCAGTGGAGTCCACGATTTGATCGATGCGAGGTAGAGGGTAGGGAACTTTCGGACATGCTTTGTTTAGACCAGTGTAGTCTACACACATCCTCCATTTCCCATCCTTCTTCCTTACAAGAACAGGGTTAGCTAACCATTAGGAATGGAATACCTCTTTGATAAACCCTGCCGCGAGTAGCTTGTGGATCTCCTCGCCTATGGCCCTGCGCTTTTCTTCGTCAAAATGGCGCAGGGTTTGCTTCATGGGTCGGGCTCCAGCTCTGATGTCCAGTGAGTGCTCGGCGACATCCCTCGGTATGTCGGGCATGTCCGAGGGACTCCACGCAAAGACTTTGGCGTTTGTGCAGAGAAAGTCGATGAGCACTGCTTCCTATTTGGGGTCGAGCTCGGAGCCGATCCAAACTTGCTTGCTGGCGTCGTTGCTGGGGTCGAGAGAGACGGACTTGACTGCCTCAACTGGTTCGAAGTTACCGGCGTGCCGCTTCGCGTCGGGCGCCTCCTTGGAGAGACGTTCCAGGTCGGCGATGAGGGCCTCGGACTCGGCGAGAGCCTCGGCGTACTCCACACACTCCACGTCGCATTCGTACGTGTGGCGGTACGTGGATCCGACGGTGATGATCCCATTCGGGCCCGACATCTTGAGCTTGAGGTAAGTGTAGTTGGGGACGGCCATGAACTTGGTGTAGCATGGTCTTCCCAACACCACATGGTAGGTTCCTCGGAACCCGACGACCTCAAAGGTGAGAGCTTCCTTTCGGAAGCTAGAGGGAGTTCCGAAGCAGACGGGTAAGTCGATCCGTCCGAGGGGTAGGATTCGCTTCTCGGGCATGATCCCGTGGAAGGGTGCCGCACCGGCCCGGACTTCGGACCGATCAACCCCTAAGAGTTCCAGGGTCTCAGCGTAGATGATGTTAAGGCTGCTGCCTCCGTCCATGAGGACCTTGGAGAGCCTAACGTTGCCGATGATCGGATCGACGACGAGTGGGTACCTTCCTGGGCTTGGCAGGAAGTCGGGGTGGTCGCCCTGGTCGAAGGTGATAGGCTTGTCGGACCAGTCTAGGTAGACTGGCGCCGCCACCTTCACCAAGCAGACTTCTCGGTGCTCCTGCTTGCGGTGCCGAGCCGAGGCGTTGCCGCCTGCCCGCCGTAGATCATGAAGCAGTTATGGACTTTCGGGAATCCCTCTTCCTTGCCACCCTCCTTGTCGTTGTCATGGCCCTTGCCGTCCTCCGCCGAGGCCCCGGTCTTATGGAAGTAGCACCGGAGCATGACACATTCTTCGAGGGTGTGCTTGACAGGCCCCTGGTGATAGGGGCACGGCTCTTTGAGCATCTTGTTGAATGCGCCGGCACCTCCAGGAGGTTTTCGAGGGTTCCTATGCTTGGCCGCAACGACGAGATTCGCGTCTGCGGCATCGCGCTTCGCTTGCGACTTGTTTTTTCCTTCTTCTTCGTGCCCCGCTAGGCGGACGCCTCAGGGGCATCTGTCTTTGGCTCTCCCTGAGGCTGCTTGTCCTTTCGAAAGATGGCTTCGACCGACTCTTGACCCGAGGCGAACATGGTGGCGACGTCCATCAGTTCGCTCGCACGGGTGGGAGTCTTGCGCCCCAGTTGGCTCACCAGGTCTCGGCAAGTGGTGCCGGCAAGGAAAGCCCCGATGACATCCGAGTCGGTAACGTTGGGCAGCTCGGTGCGCTGCTTTGAAAACCACCGGATGTACTCTTGGAGGGACTCCCCTGGTTTCTGGCGGCAGCTTCGGAGGTCCCACGAGTTCCCAGGATGCACGTACGTGCCTTGGATGTTTCCCGCGAAAGCTTTGACCAGATCGTCCCAGTTGGAGATCTGCGCAGGAGGCAGATGCTCCAGCCAGGCTCGAGCGGTGTCGGAGAGGAAAAGGGGTAGATTACGGATGATGAGGTTGTCATCATCTGCCCCTCCCAACTGGCATGCCAGTCGGTAGTCTGCGAGCCACAGCTCCGACCTCGTCTCCCCCGAGTACTTGGTGATGGTAGTCAGGGCTCGGAAACGGGCGGGGAACGGCGCTCGTCGTATGGCCCGGCTGAAGACTCGTGGACCGGGTGGTTCGGGCGAAGGACTGCGATCCTCCTCACTGTTGCAGCGTCCCCCATGCCTGGGATGGTAGCCTCGGCGCACCTTCTCGTCGAGGCGGGCTCGATGGTCGAGATGGTGGTGCTCGTTGCCGAGGCGTTCCCGGGCGGCGGGCGCCTCGTCCCGTGTACGCTCGGGATGGACCGAGGCTTCCCGAATGCGCCGGGAGGACACCGCATGATGCTCCGAGGGGTCAGCTCGCCTGCGGGAGGCGGAGCTCTCGGCTCGTCGAACCGCAGCGCCTTCTAGGAGATTCTTGAGTTCGCCCTGGATACGCCGTTCCTCGGTGGTGGATGGCTCTGGCATGGCTCAAAGCAGCATCGCCGCAGCAGCTAGGTCCCAGCCGGACCCGCTGACGGCCGGGGGCAGCGCTGCCCTGGCATTGTCGACGATGTGGCGCCGGATGTCTTGGGGCCGGTGAGAGGATTCTCCGGCGAGTGTTCGGCCTACCCACTCCTGTTCGATGTTCTGTCGGAGCTGAACAAGCCGGCCGGCTTCCCCGTTGACCCGGGCCTGCATCTCATGGATTTGCTCGAGCTGTATGTCCTGACCCCCCACAGGGACTAGGACCACAGCTAGCTCCCGCGGGATTAGAGATGGCAACGGGTACAAACCCACTGGATTTTGCCGTCCCAAACCCGTACCCGTGAAAAATATCTATGCCCATTAAAAAACCCGTACCCAAGACAGGTTTGAGATTTTGCCCAAACCCGTACCCATCGGGTTAGCGGGTACCCATGGGTTACCCGTGGGTTTCATCTCCAATATACTTGTTCTTCTCATAATCGATAAGTATCATAATGATTAATGATATCATGATCCAAAATCTATGTAATGAACAACGAGTTCATGATTTGGTATAAAAATTATTAGTAGAGAGAATGAAATACAAATAATAAGTTGTATACTTAAGTGACCTTGCACTAAGTTATCCATCCAACACATATATAACGCTAGTAAAAACTATAATAGCAAGCAAGCAACACTCTCACTGACTACTGATACATTCACCAATTGATAAAAATTATGAAGTAAATAAGGAATAACAAGTTTGTTGTTCGTTTATAAAATAAAATAACAATATGCACTAGGTTTGGTCGGGTTTAAAAAACCCACGGGTTCACGGGTTTGGGTACTATAGGAACAAACCCGTACCCATAAACCCGCCGGGTATAGATTTATGCCCATTAACAAACCCATGGGTATGAAAATTGACCCAAACCCGTACCCTAATAGGGTAAAAACCCATCGGGTTTCGGGTTTCGGGTACCCATTGCCATCTAGCATACCGAGGTGCGGGCCCATTGTCAACGCGAGATGCGGGCCTAGGGGGATCGTCAACCTCTAGCATACCGAGGTGGTTGCCTTCGTTGTGATCTCCCGGATCGACGTGGAAACATTCGCGACTTGGGCCGTAACCCTCGTCGTCAAGGTCATGGCCATCGTCAGAACAACCGGAGAGGCAGTGGTCACATGCGGACACGAAGCCCCGCATGGCACCGGGGTCATTGAGGGCAGAGAAATTCCAACCAGAGTCAGGGTCGTCCTCTTCCTCAGAACCCGCCGGTCCAAAGGTTGAGACGGCTGTCAGTCGGTCCCTGGTCGACCACATGTGGTACCCCGGAAGGTTTGGATACGCCTTTACGAAGGCGCTCACCATAGTGGGGTCGCTAGGTGGATCGAAGCTGAACCGAAAAGGTACGGGATGGAAAACGGACGATACCTCTTGGTCGTTGGACGGTGGTGAAGTCGCGTTGGGGGCGGAGCACACCGTCATCTCAGGTACGAGGGTAACGCCCAGCAGGTCCTTTGCGAGGGTGCTGGCGTCATCAGTCCGCTTGGGGCTGACACGTCGCGGGGAAGTGACACCCGCCGTCGTCTCAGGTGCGAGGACAATGTCTGACACGTCCCTCGGGGGGGTGCCAGCGTCGTCAACTCGCTCTGGTGCGACAGCCGACAAGGTGCCGCCTCCTGCGTGGCCATGGTTGCCTCGTCTCCGCCTCCTCCGACGAGGAGGGTGGCGGGGACGACCGGAGTGCTCCTCTTCTGCCGCAGGGAGATGCTATCGTAGAGCTCGCCGCCACCGGGCGAGTCGAAGACCATCGTTGTCGTCACGCCGCGGGGGGAGGAGTACCATGTCGTAGCTGCCGTCGAAGGACATGAACTCGAGTCTCCCAAAGCGGAGCACCCTCCCGGGCTGGAGAGGTTGCTGGAGACTCCCCATCTGGATCTCAACGGGAAGGTGTTCGTTAACACGCAGCAGGCCCCTACCTGGCGCGGCAACTGTCAGCGTTTCGACCCCGGGGGTCCCTGGAGCGATGAGTAAATTGTCGCTGCGTGTCCCTGCCCAGATGGGTTGGCGCGGGATGGAACACAAGAGGTGGGACAATCCTTGTATTATCCTGCACCAGGGGTGCCGCTTGCAGTAGGGGTTACAAGCGCGTCGTGTGAGAGAGAGAGGGACATAGAGCTCGTCCGCCGCTTCCCTCGCGCGAACCCCCCTCAAGGTGGCCCTAGACCTCCCTTTTATAGAGGCAAGGAGAGAGTCCAGACGTACAACGAGGGGCGTAGCTATGCGCTAACGTGTCCGGCAGTGGAGTGCCTAAGCCCTGTGTACATGCCAACGTGGCCGTTGGGGGAGAGCTTGGGCCCTGTACATGTGATGGCGTGGCCGTCGGAGGAGCGCCTGAGTCCTGTAGGAGCACAGCTGGCAGCGCGGCGAGGATCCTGCTGACGTCTCCTTGCTGTCGTAAGGGGCTGAGAGCCACCAGCGTCATGGCGCACGTGGGGCACCATCATTACC